>OW028750.1:14647843-15897843 GCA_932294355.1 Aporophyla lueneburgensis | reverse complement strand
TCTCCTGCACGGTGGCATACCCGACAGATGTCAACCGTGCCATCTTTCACAATAAATCTCCGGTAGTTGTTCGTCATCATAACTTCGTCCATAATTGCACAGACAAAACCTTCGGTTTCCCCAAAGAGGTGACTGAAACGCAGCCAGGCTACGGACGCTAGTAGATCTACATCGGATCCATGTAAGGCCCGGAAATAGCGTCCGTGGAGCTCCTTACTCTGCCATACCTTCATGCGATCATTAGTGTCGAGTATTACAGGTTTACGCCAGTTCTCGTTAGCCATGGAGAGCGAAGTGAGGCCCTTGTCAACCGCGACCACATCTCGATGCATCCCCACGTCGGTTTCTAGGAAATATTCCCTGAGGCTGCATATCTCGCGATTGTGGAGAGTCTTAGCGTTTAAAAAACCTCGACATCCACACTTTCGCGGGATATACAGTCTCATTAACGATGACCGTGGGTGATGCATTCGATATGCAGTCAACAGCGTACGGACCCTCCTGTCCAGGGCGTTGAGTTCGGTTTGAGTCCATTTGAGTATGTCGACAGAGTACATCAAAACCGGCATGACCCAACCGTTGAAGGCGCGCACCTTGTTTCCACTTGATAGAAGACTATTAAAAACTTTCTTCAGGTGGCCAAAGAAGCGCTCCTTCAACGATTGCTTCATGTCAGTAACATTGATGCCCAACGCTTCCGACATACCCAAATACTTATAGGTTTTGGCTGCGGAGAGGGCTCAGAGGTTTATGGAATCCGAGAGTTGGGTTCCCACGGATTCCACAATCTCCCCTCGCTTTACATGCATGACCGCACATTTGTCCACACCAAATTCCATTCTGATGGCGCTACTGAAGGTTTCAACTACTTTCAGTAGCTCCATCAGTTGAAAATTGTTGGGGGCAAAGAGTTTTAAAATCATCCATGTAAAGGAGGTGGGATATAACCTGACCACCTCTCCTCATCCGATAGCCTATGCGTGAATCCTCCAGCAGTGTGCTTAGAGGGTTCAGGGCTAAGCAGAACCAAAGCGGACTCAAACTATCACCCTGAAATATGCCTCGCTCGATCCTTATCGGTTCGCTGTTCCCTTGGATATTTCAACATCCTGGATAGCGAAGGACCGTCCTCCACTGCCTCATACATGAAATCAGGAAGGTGCGAAGAGATGCATCGACTTTATACAACTCCAGCACCCTCATGAGCCATGTATGTGGCACCGAGTCATAGGCCTTCTTATAGTCTATCCAACATGTCGACAGATCCTTTCGGGAACGACGAACTTGTTGGCTTATGGTCATATCAATGAGGAGCAGCTCCTTAGTACCTTATATACTTATTATTATTACCTCCTTTATATTTATTATTATATATTTTTTTTCACTTAATAATGTATTTCTATTCAAATGAAGCACGGTCGAATTTCGACCAATGGGCGATGACTAGTAATATAAATACTTAAATTTTTTATTATATATTTTTAATTATTTTGAGTTAAACAATCTCGTATTACCCAACATCGGTACATAAATATTAGGTAGCTTTTTCCCGCGACTTCGTCTGCGTAAATCTTACGTTACGCGGACGCAGGTGAAGTCGCGGAATTAATAGGGTTAATGGGTAACGAATAAGGTTTAGTCGTGAAAGCGTGACAGACAGACAGAGTTAGTTTCGCATTTATAATATTACGTATAGATAAAGAAGATAATTTATTGCTGTAAGATAGTTTTATTGCTTATAATTAAATATTTGTATTATTTATCTACTCCATAGCACGCTATGTGCAAAAATTTCATAGACCGACTAAATTTATGCTACTTTCACGTACTTTTTTCTAAGATGTTTCCGTCTCTACCTTGCTATTGTAGTTTGACAGATGTGCAACAGTGACAGGAATAGTGCTTACAGCAAGGCTATGCTAAATTAGTAACGGTTTTTTATTTCGAGACATTTTCTGTCATTAGTTCAACTTTTGGCCGCTGGTTTTCCTATTCTCTATAAACGGTTCAGATATAAGTTTGTGGCGGCCGGCCACTTTAGGTTGACCCGTCATAAACCACGCCCATCCTACTATCATTCACTTTGAAGGTGGGCCCTTAAGCACTCGGTCTAGTAAGATTATGTCACGCATAGCTCGCTCCACGGCCTTATGTGCAACTCGTATGCAGTGAAAATTCTCCTGTGTCCATTTCCCAGCACCATAGGCTAAAAGGCTGGGCAGATTGGTTAAAACAGCAGGTTTTTAGGCACTGGGTAATCTTTTTGGGCCGACAAAAATGTTCCAACTTACCCAATGCCACCCGCCCAATCTGTATTCTACTGAAAATCTCTTTTCTATGCTCCTTGCAAAGAAAGAGAACCATGTCACAAATAACCGTAATAGTCAACCATAGAATATCAGTATTTTACATGGAGAGACTGAGAGTTGTGGAGGTCAGATAGGCATCTGGTCTCCACAACACAGTTACTGAGACATACGATACCCCTTGATAAGACTGGTTATGAAACTTTCAGGCTCTAAGCAACGACCCATTACAACTGTGAAATATCCCCAAATAACAAACGGGACCAACGATTTAACGTGCTTTCCGAAGCACAGACCTAATAACAAATTAAGGTTTGTATTCTAGTACATACAACACAATGAAAGGTATTGCTTGATTACGTAGCTCGTTACAAGAATATCTCAAATAGCTTTTTCCCGCGGCTTCGCCCTCGTGGATGTCGAAAATTATCACCTGAGGTCGTACTATCGGAATAAAAAAAACCTATGTCCAAATCCGTTCAACCGTTAGGCTAATCGGATCAGTGGTTTGTTTGATCAGTCAGTCAGTAACGATTGGCTTTTGATATCTATACTTAATATTATAAAGCTGAAGAGTTTGTTTGTTTGTTTGTTTGATTGTACGCGCTAATCTCAGGTCTACTGGTCCGAATTGAAAAAATATTTTTGTGTTCGGTAGCTTATTTATCGAGAAAGGCTATAAGCTATATAACATTACGCTATAACTAAGAGAGCGGAGCAGTAATGAAAAATGTTGCAAAAACGGGAAAAATCGCACGGGTAAGCGATTCGATGCGACGGGAAGGGTCGGGGGAACAAGAAATTTAACGCGGACGAAGTCGCGGGCAAAAGCTAGTACAGGATAAGTTTTTAACCAGTGCGCAAATTTTAACAAATTAAACTTAAACGACTTACAATAACCATGCAACTTTTATTTTGATATATCTTAGTACAAAAAAATTTAGTTATCGTTAACGAAAGATGTTTATTTAAAACTGGTTTTTATGGTAACTTGCGCGCGGCGCCGACGCGACGGCGAAGGTGAACGACCGAGCCTAGGTACAAGTACATACCAGCTGTTCGATCGGTCAAAATGCTAAGAAGTTCGTAAGTAAGTTAAGTACCTACGCCGGCGTGCGGTTACTGACCTATTCCTATTGTCGATATGATATTACGAAATATGTAGGGTGTCCACAGTTTACTGATTTAAGGTCGAATAAATTTAAAAAAAAAGTATTGAAAAAATTGTTGAAATCTGTTCTATTACTGATACCAAACCAAAAAAAAATTGCGCACTGGTTAAAAAAAAATCCTGTATAGAGATTCTGTAAAGTTTCGAATAGAGAAGTCTATCTAATTTTGTTTCTTGATAAAAACTTTTCACGTTCTAAGGGTATCAAGTGGGGGCGCTTCATCTCCTTAGGAGATGAATTTTGGAAAATGTTTTCTTAGCGGATGCCCACGTCATAATAGCTGTCTTCGTGCCAAATTTCAAAGCAACCCGTTCAGTGGTTTAAGCTGTGTGTTGATAGATCAGCCAGTCAGTAACGGTTGCCTTATATAGACATCCAAATTATGGTTTTTATATAGGACATACTAATAAAACTATGTAGAAACTGAATGTAGAAATAAAATAATTTCATTTATAGAGACAACATTTATTTAAATATATTACTCCTTAAGTATCACTGTACTATGTTAGGAATAATTAAATGCGAAGACATTTCCTACTGCTGTTTCGATTCTTGATATATTTGGTGGCCAGTTCCTATGATACCGATGGCGCCGAGTCCGTGTTTCTGTAAAAATATAGTTACATTAAAAATGTGACAGATGTGGTGGCGTACAATTCATCAATGCTTCTTAATTTACTTAATTGCATAAACTTAATCATCATGTAGATGTGCTCTATCTTGATGTTTACATATAGGTACCTCTCAGTATTGCGTCGAGAATTGAAATCACCAATGAATTTACCATAATTTACCGGCTGTTCTTATTATCAAACTGGAAAATTCGTTGAAGTCAACTTAAGATAAAAGTTATAAAATCTGAAGTCGAAACAAAGCGGAAAACTGTTATAAGATGACACCGAAATGTTAAGACGAACATAAAAGTATGATAAGAATACTTACTATAACTTTGCCGCCCTTCTTGATAGCGCTGCCGAAGCCCTTAGGGCTGGCGCTAGCTCCGCCCGACATCAGCGCCAGGACTGCCATCAACAGCACGACGAGACCGAACAGCTTCATGATGGAAGGATAATGTTTAAAACAACTGACTGTTGTTTAATTGAAGAAGCGCTAACTTCGAATGATGATTGATCTGAATTCAAATCATCTTTATATATTCTGTAACATTACAGTACATGAGAGGGGTTTTCGTGTTAGTCATTTCACTAAGTTTAATTGAAGTGGTTCGGAAAAGCACAATTGAGAATAAGGATAAACTACGTGGAAGTGTTTCAGATGGGTCACTGAAGTTTTAACGTCATACATACCCACTATCCGGATATCTTGGTCTAAAACAGATTCTTAATACTTACCTACCTGAAGACACTTATCTGAGCTTTACTGTAAGTTAAAGATTGCCGTGATTTTTTATAATGATTAATATCTTATACCTTTAAACGAGCAATTCTTGTATATATATATATAATCTGAATCTCGGAAACGGCTCCAACGACTTTCATGAAATTGTGTATACAGGGGGTTTTGGGGGCGATAAATCGATCTAGCTAGGATTCATTTTTATAAAACTTCGTTTTATTCGTGTTTTCAATGACCGAATTTATCGATAATCAACTTGAACATAAACTTATTATTTTAAACACAATTTACCAAAAAATACCGAGCTAAGCTCGGTCATCCAGATATTTATATAGTATACGTTTACTACTGTACAACAAGATATACGTAACTGATTTGACCAAAGATGAAAACTAAGTCATAAAAAAATCACACTCATTCAATTCATTCAAGACAAAATTATTTAAATATTTACTCGCAAATAACACTCTTCCTAAAAACTAAATTCTTTTGATGTGTCATACACTCATAATTGATGCAGTGGCCAATGTGATGAACGTTCTCATATTGAAAAGTATATTTTTTTCAAATGAAATATACTTTAACGTACACTACCCATGCTTAATAATCTCCCATTAATGTTACTAACAATACATTATAAACAGGGTATTTTGTTATGCCCAATACAAATGTGAATATTTGAGCATGCATGAATGTTTTTCCTAATTTATATTTATGGAGACTCATATACTGAAGCCACTTAAACGATTACAGGACACTTAGCAGAATTTTCATCTAAACTCATTTTTGCTGAACATTTTACCAATGGTGAACATTACCAAATCAGGTCAACATCAACCAAAACAGTGTTAACTTGACCAAACATGACTTTGATCTTGTAATATAGCTTATCGATAATAACCAGCCTTAGACAATATCCTCAATACTGCAGCACAGACCACGTATCTGGGAAAGCTCTTGTAATGTTAATAAAAATGACGTATATGCAAACGTGAAATATAATCACAAAAAAAAAAACTTAATGGTACTAGCTACAAAAGCAGATCAAGATTAATGTTTCTGTGTCACCGTTACGTAAATAAAAACGATCTCTCAATGAGAGATCTGTTGGGAATTCCCAGTTTGCTTGGCAGTATATAATTTAAATATCATAAGTTACATAAAATTGAACTACATACCAACAAAACTTTACGGAACCAAATTAACGTTAAAACACTGAGGTAAACAATACCTAGATATCTCAGATTATTTGGATTTTTTAAATTCTGTATTTTAAAAATAGTGTTTGTTGAAAATTAATATTCTAGTCACGTACCGGCAATAAACAAAAAGTACGGTTTGTTATGTTTTAGAACACGTCGTTCATTCGGATTACCGGGAATTAAAATACTATAGTGACGTAACACAAAAACCATGTAGGGAGGCATATGATGACGTTCAAGGAGTGACTTTTCCCATGTGATTATATTTCCATATAAAAGGACAACAGGAGACAAAGGGATCATCATTTGAAGTCAGACTTCGACGACAAACTAAACAGTGTATTATTAAAAAATATACACCTTTAATCATGAAGCTGTTCGGTCTCGTCGTGCTGTTGATGGCAGTCCTGGCGCTAATGTCGGGCGGAGCTAGCGCCAGCCCTAAGGGCTTCGGCAGCGCTATCAAGAAGGGCGGCAAAGTTATTGTGAGTATTCTTTAATTTTTATTCAAAGTTGACTTCTACGAATTTTGCGAGACGATAAATCGGAACAATCGAGTATTTTTCATGAAATATGTAAATCAAATAAACGTGATATAATCATTGATATTAAATGTGAGTTTTTCTCGTAGGTACTCAATACCTAAAAAAATACCTTGTAGTGACCAACTACGATATAATTGGAATTTTTTGGTTGAACAAATCATTTTTATTTATTTTCTTTTCTTTTCAGAAACACGGACTCAGCGCGATCGGTGTCATAGGAACTGGCCACCAAATATATCAAGAATCAAAACAGCAGTAGAAAATGGCTCTTCACTGTTTTATATATTTTATCGCCTTCGTGATGACCTGCAGACCATGAGATCTACCAACTAGAAGAAACCACCCGAATACATCTTCCACTACAGCTTCTACCGTCACAGTATTCTTAATTTATTGAAAACTGTAATTAATGCATTTTTGAAAACTTAATTTTTTTATTCATAATATACAAATACATAATAACTAACTAACTAATATTTGTAATCTTTTGTTTTCCTGTTTCGAGCAGGCTTTTTTTTTTCTGGGTGGGAAATTGTAATACGATGTCTCCCGCTCTTCGTGTCAGACTTTTACAGACTAAATCCCACGCACGCACGTTCCTTTAAAGCAAATCCGCGACCCTGGCAGTCATTGGGCCTAGCGGACCCCTTCAAATATGCTGACATCTCGTTGAGGCGCGCGTGGAACACAACGCGCCGTCGAGCCAGGTCTGGGCCTTAACGGGCTGCGAGCTACCTATCAAAATCAAAATCAAAAGTTATTTATTCAAACTAGGCTAAGAGTCAGCACTTTTTGAACGTCAAAGTTACATAAGACAGTCCCCCGAAACGCCCGCCCTTCGACACTTCTTAGTGCTTTAGCTGGGAAGAAGAAGTGGCGGAACAAACTCCCCAGCAGCACAGCTGTCTGTTAAGTTAGAAGAACTAATATCGCTCGCCGCCCGCAAGCCCGCACTTACGGTGACCAGCGTCAGCTGCAGTGGCTATGTGCTATGTTTAGAGCAGGCTATGCGCTTATCTGGCAAAATGTGTATGAACTAGAAGTACCTACACAAAAATATGCGGCGAAACAGATGGCTCAAAATTTTGGATATCGATTTGGAATCATTTGTTCTGTGTCTGGGTGTAATTTATCTATAATATGTATGTATTTAGAAATATATAAGTATCAGTGGCGAGGCGTAAATTTTTCTAAAAGAGAAGCCGAAGCGAAGTCGGCCTTAACTTACTGACTCATCAATAAAGAATACTTACTATCATTCTAAAATTAATATAGGAATGTAATGAATTAAATACAATTAAATTGAACAGATGGAAACGAATAAAATATGCAATATTCCTCTATCTCGTTCTCGCTGACGCATTTTTCTATACCTGTCTCTGTCATAACCCGTTGTACAGCGGCTTGCTCTCGTACATATCAAGCGGTGCCACGTGACCTAAAGTGACATCATTACGGGATCGCTGTTGTATGAATTTTTAGTTCCCGATTATGACGTTTTGGCGCCGGGTTAATTTAGAACATTTCTCTTTTGTTGTAATACAAAGGTATAAATAACCTTTTTTGTTGTTTGAATGTTATGGTGAATTAAATACCCGTAGTGTAACTATATTTATTGACAATAGTAGCCACTATTTACATACTATTGTATTTTTAATAGTGATAGAGTTACCAATGCGAATCCCCGAAGGCAAGCCGGTAGGAATCGTGTTATATGGTGCCTTCGCCACTGATAAGTATGTTTATCAGTTGTCTGGTTACCATAGTACAGGCTCTGCCTAGTTTGGGATCAGACAATGATGTGTTAGTTGTCCAAAAAAAAAAAAAATGATGGCGACTCACAAGAAACTCACCGTAGTAACTTATCCAATATTTTTTCCGCTTGAAGTATTTTTGAAACTATGTATTACTTACATAGACAAAATGTATTGTTCTAGAGCAATTTTTTTTTTCTAGTTTGTAACGTTTAATCAATCTACCAAAACGGGAAGAAACTGGTATTATCTCAGAATATGCTTATCAGAAGGTTGGTTTCAAACAAACCGTCACTGAAACAGTAGGATTTATCTTCAATAGTAAAATGAACGTATAACCTAAATCGCTGACTCTATGGAAGTCGACTTTTGCAAAAGTTCCTTTTGAAAATATATCCCCAAAAGGGATTCCATATGGGAGACGAAAGCTTTTATGAAAATTCGTCATATTTGCCGATGGGCCTTCCCATCATTCACTAAGCTTGTCTACTTAAAAAAATCTTCCAATTCATTTACTGACAGACCACGCTCAGTTTAATCCTCTGGGTCTGAAGGTCTGAAATACTAAGTTTAGATGAAATTTGTACGGAAAAGCACAACTGAGAAAAAATCAGTGGAACAGTTTCAGATGTTTCATTCAAGTATTTGCGTCATACGTAGTTACCCATTGTGCCAGATTGTGCCACTGAGGTCTGAAAACAGATTGTTCAGTAGGTAAACTTACCAGAAGATACATAACTAGGCCTTAGGCACTGCTAATTCTAAACCTGAGATTGCCATGATATTTTTTTTTAAATCATTTTTACTACACAAAAACATCCGATAAGATTAAACTAATTACATTTGGCATTACGTCTAATAGTTACCTAGATTTAAACAAATGCGTTTTAATGTTCCAATTATTAGACAAAGTAAAGTGGATTATGTCAGATCCAGAGCTTGTAGTTATTTGTTTGTAATTAATATTTTTGGAAACAAATAATTATGAGGGTCATGACATGACATAGTAGAATCAGCCGAGCCTATAATATTCCCACTGCACACTGTTAGGAAACACTCCCTCACACGTCCTCTCTATGTGAAGTGGCATGTAATAAGTGTGTGTAGGTGGATCTCACAAGTCAAAGAAATTTTAATTCTAGATCATGCCGTTTTCTTGTGTCAACAGGTTGAAAACTTGTCATCATTCCATAAACGAACTGATATCGTCTTAAATTTTCACGGTCTTCCACTGTTTGTTGCGTCATCAGCAACCTATAACGTTCTCACTGCTGGGACACAGGCCTTCTCTCGGTGAGAGGGAGCGGGCCATATTCCACCATGCGGGCCCAGTGTGGGCTGGTAGACATGTTTTCGAATTTTAGGTTCTAAGACATGACGATGTTTTCCTTCACCGTTCTGAGAGCAGTGGTGATGAAATAATTTACACAAAGTAAAGCGCCTGCTTGGGTCGGACCTACTACTCGTAAGTCGCGGTCGTTACCACTGGGCCACCACTGCACCGTTTGTTGCTTACTTATGACAAATTTAATGTTTGTTTACAAACAATCTTTTTTAAGGAGCACTGGTGGCCCATTGGTAACGGCCGCGACGTACGAGGTGCTATTCTTAGGTCCGGCACCACAAGGAAAGAGAAAGAAGAGGGTTTTCATTTTTAGATTTTCTCTTATGCTACTTTGTACTGTATGTGTATTTTATAATTTGGGTAGAAACAACCATCTTTCTTCCCCTTAAAAAATACTTACAATAACTTTGCCACCCTTCTTGAGAGCGCTACTGAATTCCTTAGCGCGCTTGCCTGCCATCAACAGGATGAGACCGAACAGCTTCATGATCATCTTGCCCGTATCCCTATTTATTTAGGGTCGGCACAACATGCCTCTAATTTTCTTTCATACTTCTCTGTTAGTCGTCATCTCAGTCGGTAGACATTGAACAGCTTCACGATGACCAGGTATATATTCACTTGTGAACCTATTGGTTCCTCCATTGTTCTATACGCGTCACAGTAGATTTGCAAATCTACGCATACAAATAAGGAAATAGTTATTGAAGAAGGGATAAAATCATTTGAAGGGATTTTTGCTGCGGTTATTCATTTTAATTCATGACGTAAGTACCTACTTGGTTTTATTGATACGAAGATTTCTAATTAATATTCTGTAACTGCCGCAGGTGCTCCATTGCTGAGTTATGGAAATGTTCGTATGTAAACTATATGCAATATATTATGTGTATGGAAATAATAGTAGGTGATGTTTAATCGATTTTGATAGTCCAACTGTAGGGTAAAGCTTTTACATAAAAGGGCATTCATTATTAACATATTATTAATATATCATGAATTTTCGGCATCATCTATGTATACTAATAAATAAAGTTGAAGTGTCCATTTGTAATGTCAAAATAACAACTTTTTAGTTATTGCTTAAGAAAGTATTTTATATATTTTGTGTACTTACAAAATATGTACAATACTTGGTGCTAAACTAAACAATTTTTAAACATTTTGTCTGTCTGCCTGTTTTTTTGTTTGTTCCAGCTAATATCCGAAATGGTGGGATCGATTTTGACTTGACTTTCAATTGCAGATAGCTGATGGTACCAGGAGTTCCAGGGTCGCGTGATTGTTCGAAAGAGATACCGTGACCCTGGCACATGGGCAACTGATGGAACACGGGTGGGTTTTAGTCAGTAAAAGTCTGTCACGCCCTCCCGCTCCGCCCAGAGCGGGAGAAGTCAATTGATGATTTCCCATCCTGAAAAAAAAAAAAAAAAAACATGTTACCACTTTTTGTCCCCGTGGGATAATTAATATACACAAGATCGAAGCCGCGGACAGCAGCTAGATCAAGATAAGATTAGACATTTTTCTTTCACCACGAAAGCCATTGTTATCCAATAAAAAAATTTGTTCCTCTCCTGACACTTTTATATTCACCCCTGGCCCATAATCATTTTATCGAATTCTACTTTCCTAAAGTTCGTTAATAGGGATTGACATAATGGAATTTATTTTAAAGTACTTAAAGAGCATCATTAGGAACCCACTTCAAAATCAATTAGAGACTTCAATCTCTTTAAATTACGCCACATAAACCGATTTGTATTCTAATACCTAATTAATTGCTTTCAGAAACCTTCTGAAAACTGGGAATTTGGGACAAATACCTAATAAAATTAATTTTGAATTTGCTTTGATGAAATTGACACAAATCTTACTAAACAGTTTCGGGTGAAGGTATTTCTTTATGTAGAAGATTCCTTTGACACTTATCCTGATTTCATCTTGTATTTGAAGTGGAATTTTAAAGGCCCTGAAATTACACCAACTACATTTTAATTGGGCGTTGATTTTATTCAAAGACATTTGGAAATCTTTCAGGAACGCTCAAAATTCTTCACGTCCGTCTAGACTATTATATAATGTGCACAAAGAAATCCCAGAATATAAAATTCTTTTGTACCTTTCAGTACTAGTGTGGCGGTAACAATAGATACCTGAAATAAAAGTGAACGAAGGAACTACCACTGTGAAATGGTTTCTTTTGTCCTAAGGCGTTATGTTTGCTTCATTATCATCATCTCAGCCGAAAGACGTCCACTACTGGAATAAGGCCTCCCCAGGCTCCAGCACTTTTACCGGTGTTGTGCTTCCCGCATCCAGCGGATTCCTGCGGCCTTCACAAGGTCATCGGTCCATCTTGTGGGAGGCCTTCCAACTCTACGTCTTCCGGTACGCGGTTGCCACTCTAGAACCTTTCGGCCCCATCGGCGATTATGGCAAAACCCCCCCCCAAATCGGCAGAGGCCTATGTCCAGCAGTGGACGTCTTTCGGCTGAAATGATGATAATGATGAGGGAAACTCCAAGCATAGAAGACTGAAAATCACCCAAAAGGCGATGGAAAGGGCCTCCATCGGCTTTTGGGTGAGTTTCAGCCTTCTAATGGGTAAGGCCCATAGAAAATTACCACGTTTCAGTTCCATAGGCAATCACTGGCAATACATACTGATCAAAGACTTTCGTGTTGAGAGACTGCGGTATGTGGGACGAGAAGATATTGCCTAGCTTCCCGAGCGCTGCTCAGTCGAGTCGGATTCGAAGATTGACCTCTTTCTCGAAATTGGACAGACCTTGGACAGTTTGTCCTAGGTAGACATAATTGTCCGTGAGTTCGAGTGTAGAGTCCGATCTTCATGAGGGTGTGTGAGACGTGGGCATTAGATAGCCTGCGGGGCGAGCACGTCCTACTGTGTTAGACTTGAGTCACACATTTTTTTTTCTCAGTGTGGGAGCAAACACCGTAATTAAATGCGTGGCTCAAGCCTATCAAAGATGCCGTTCCCAGTGACATTAGTGTCAGTGGGTAACATGTATGACGTAAAAGCTTCAATTAAATAATTCCACGTATGTACATTATCCTTATTTTCAATTGTGCTTTTCCGTACAAACTTCGTCTAAACTACGTCTTATTGACTAACACGAAAAACCGTCCCATGTACCATAATGTTACAGCATATATATAGAAGATTCAAATACAGATCAATCATCATTCGAAGTTTGCGCTTCTTCAGTTAAACAACAGTCAATTGTTTAAACACTATCCTTCCATCATGAAGCTGTTCGGTCTCGTCGTGCTGTTGATGGCAGTCCTGGCGCTGATGTCAGGCGGAGCTAGCGCCAGCCCTAAGGGCTTCGGCAGCGCTATCAAGAAGGGCGGCAAATTTATTGTGAGTACAAATAATACCCTATCAAAAACGACCTCGTCTACTAAAGTCTAATTAACTATCTAGAGCAGTCTGGTTCGTATACAAGATAATATTTAATTTAGTTGATTAATGTCCACAAGCTTTACTGTAGACGAGATACATATTTCTTGCTTACCTTTTTACTGAAAAGTAGATACAGAATGATGTAGATTGTTTTCCTTGTCATGTTTGCCTTTGCATCTAAGTTCTTTTCTATATTAAAGTATCAGTATAGAACATAATATAATTTAGTCATTCTTTGAACTGCAAATGATGGTGTAAACGGTGATGTTGTCTGCGAGCAGAGCCTTTCAAGACACGAGAGGTCTATTAAAAAATAAATATCTAATGAATGTTTATTTTGTTTACAGAAACATGGTCTTGGTGTGATCGGCGTCATTGGAACAGGTCACGAAATCTACCAACAAAACCACCAGTAGAAATAATATTTATCTTCCAAAGATTAATGTTCTATCATGCCACCGTTAAATTATTATTTAATTAATTTATAGCCATAATACACTTATGAAACTTACAACATCGTTAATAAAATTGTTACACCTATATTTACGGCATTTGTCTTTCCCTAAAGCCTTCATAATGGCTACCTCTTACGGAAAACCTATTTTTGTGTTGACGACAGCATCTGAATTTTCACAAGATCTTTGCGAATATCACAAAATCATTGATAAGAAATACCTATTAAAATTTGAGTGCTACATTCCATTCACCGTTTCACCTCTGATAGCAGCAAACCAACAGCAACCTTATTGTAACGAGAAAAGAATGTGATACTCATCAAAGAATTCGTCGTCGTTAATTATAATGAATAAAACTTCATCCGTCATCAAGTCGCTAAAACCATGCCAAGCAAAGGCGGGTCGCTAGAGTTATTATAATGAACATAGTTTACAGTAGAGAGGACTGCGACTTATGCGTGATATAATATTCCTCGAACTTTGCCGAATTTTCAATGAATATGGACAAACAAGTATCGACCTTGCTGTATCGACCTTGCTATGGTTTCAGTACGACGTCATAAAAATTATATTTAAGCAATGTACCTATGTTGCAACATCAGTCTAGAAGCGTAGCATTCATAAAATCAGTATTTGACACAGCTGCCTGTCTAACCAGGTGCAACCGAACTGAGCAGTTTAGCTGGGTGCAACTGCAATATGTCTTTTGTTATTATAATTATCAAACAATTTTCACAAAACATTACGCTCACAGAGGTGTCTGGCAGAACATATTACTCTAGTAATACATCCCAAAGTCTTTGAAATAATCAAAGGACTTTCTTCTGATAACCGGAGAGCCGAATCGAGGTGTCCTTTAAAGGTTTCTTCATTGACCGTCCAGATGCGACAACGCAACGCCACTCTTATAGAACAATTTCCAAGACGTTTTCTTAGAAATTGTCGAAACGAGAATCCTGTCTCGCTATCACACCTTTTTGCGGAAGTCATAGGAAATCTCCGGACTTTGCTATTACTTGACAAAGTCAAGAAATTCCGGTTTATCATCGGCCAGTAAAAGTTTACTGTTATTTCTTTGATTGGTAAAACAATAGAGGCACCATTACTTTTCTGACTCAAACGTATAAATTATCTTTATCATTTTAGCCGAAAGACACTGCTGGACATAGACCAGCCCCAAGGCGATCATGGCAAACACCCCCAGTGTTTGCCATGATTGCCACACTTGACAGGTGGGTTGGCGTTCGCAGTATGGTGGTAAAATGCATAGAGAGCGCTGCTGCCCATTCTCTAATAAGTCCCTTAGTCGCCTCTTAGGACACCCACATGAAGAAATAGGATGGTGCTATTCTTTACGCCCGACAGCACACGGAACATGGTAGATTAATAATAAACACCAACGAAGTAGTTTAAAAAAAAAATAACAAAAATATACCTTAGAATAACTCGGGAAGCTAAAGGCACGTTAGATCCTATTGTCTCTATCGCGATATTGTCGATGTTAATTACGGGATGAAGAACAGAGTTTTTGTTTTACTAGTCATCATAATCAGCCTATAATCTTCCCACTGTTGGGACCTCGCTCTTCGAGTAGGAGTGGGCCGTAATTCACCACACGGGCTCTATGCGGGATGGTAGATGCCACATGTCTTACAATTTTTAGTTCTAAGACATACTGCCCGTTTTGAGAGCAGTGCGGCGGTGATTAAATTATTTACACAAAATAAAACGCCTGCCTGGGTTCAAACCTGCGACCTACAACTTGTAGGTCGAGGCCATTACCACTGGGCCACCACTGAACTACTTTTAGTAGGTAGTACTCATAATATATTTAATTGTACCTAATTACAATAACACACCAAACATAATATTATCCAATATAGGTGTAATTTATCTAACCGCAAAGTTCGTAGAAGTCAACTTTGGATAAGACAGCATCACATCCAATTAGTCCGTGCATAATTTGCATACATATTACCAAGCAATTGTGATCTACCGAATCACGCAGCTTTTAAAAGAATCACACAGAGAAACAGGTTTTCAGCATCATCATTCAGCCGAAGGCGCCCACTACTGGGTATAAAACTCCTTCAATTTGGAGGGGTTGGCCATAATCGCCAGTTTTGGCAGGCAGGTTAGCGATCGCAGTATGGTGGTAGAATTTATAGAGAACGCTGCTACTCAATTTCTTGTATGTCCCTTAGTCGCCTCTTACGACACCCACGGAAAGAAATGGGTTGGTGCTATTCTTTTCGTCCGGCACCACACGAATGGAGAGAGAGGGTTTTAATTTTTGGTTTTTCTGTTATGTACTGGCTTCTTTGTATGTCTATTTTATAATTTGTCTTTAAACAAACAACAGTCAAGACAGACACATTTAAACAGACAAGACATATATTCACTTGTGACCCTATAGGTTCTCCCATTGTTCTTTACGCGTCACAGCGGATTTGCAAATCTACGCTTACAAATAAGGAAATAGTCATAGAAGAAGGGTTAAAATCATTTGAAGGGTTTTTGCTGCGGTTATTCATTTTAATTCATGACGTAAGTACATACTTGGTTTTATTGATACGAAGATTTCTAATTAATATTCTGTAACTGCCGCAGATGCTCCGTTGCTGAGTTATGGAAAGGTTATTAAATATGTTATGTAAATTATATGTTTATGAAAATAATAGTAGATCACCTACTATGGTGATGTTTAATCGATTGTGATAGTCAAACTACAGGGCAAAGGTTTTAAAGAAAAGGGCATTGATTACTATCGTTACTAACATATCTTGAATTTTCGGCATCATCTAACATCAATACTAATTAATAAAATTGAAGTGTCTGTTTGTTATGTCAAAATAACAACTTTTATTTATTGCTAAAAAGCTACATACATTGTGGGTACGGTGCTTATAGCAAAAAATTATTTTTTAACATTTTGTCTGTCTGTCTGTCTCTTGGTTCCGGCTAATCTCCGAAATGGTGGGCTCGATTTTGACTTGACTTTTTTCATGACTGATAGCTGATAGTTTTATGAGTAACATAGGCTACTTTTCCCTGTGAATAATTTCCGACATTCACACGGGCGAAGCCGCGGTCAGCAACTAGATCAAGATAAGATTAGACATTTTTCTTTCACCACGAAAGCCGTTGTTATCCAACTAAAACAATTTGTTTCTCTCCTGACACTTTTATATTCACCCCTGGGCCATAATCACTTTATTGAATTCTACTTTCCTAAAGTTCGGTAATAGGGATTGACATAATTGAGTTTATTTTAAAGTACTTAGAGCATCATTAGGAACCCACTTCAAAATCAATTAGAGACTTCAATCTCTTTAAATTACGCCACATAAACCGATTTGTATTCTAATACCTAATTAATTGCTTTCCGAAACCTTCTGAAAACTGGGAATTTTGGACAAATACCTAATAAAATTAATTTTGAATTCGCTTTGATGAAATTGACACAAATCTTACTAAACAGTTTTGGGTGAAGGTACTTCTTTATATAGAAGATTCCTTTGACACTTATCCTGATTTCATCTTGTATTTGAAGTCGAATTTTAAAGGCCCTGAAATTACATCAACTACATTTTAAATGGGCGTTGATTTTATTCAAGGGCATTTGGAAACCTTTCAGGAACGCTCAAAATTCTTCACTTCCGTCTAGACTATAACGTGCACAAAGAAATCCCAGAATATAAAATTCTTTTGTACCTCAGTACTAGTGTGGCGGTAACCATAGATACCTGAAATAAAAGTGAACGAAGGAACTACCACTGTGAAATGGTTTCTTTTGTCCTTAGGCGTTATGTTTGCTTCATTATCATCATCTCAGCCGAAAGACGTCCACTACTGGAATAAGGCCTCCCCAGGCTCCAGCACTTTTACCGGTGTTGTGCTTCCCGCATCCAGCGGATTCCTGCGGCCTTCACAAGGTCATCGGTCCATCTTGTGGGAGGCCTTCCAACTCTACGTCTTCCGGTACGCGGTTGCCACTCTAGAACCTTTCGGCCCCATCGGCGATTATGGCAAACTCCCCCAAATCGGGAGAGGCCTATGTCCAGCAGTGGACGTCTTTCGGCTGAAATGATGATAATGATGAGGGAAACTCCAAGCTTAGAAGACTGAAAATCACCCAAAAGACGATGGAGAGGGCCTCCATCGGCTTTTGGGTGAGTTTCAGCCTTCTAATGGGTAACGCCCATAAAAAATGACCACGTTTCAGTTCCATAGATAATCACTGGCAATACACACTGATCAAAGATTTTCGCGTTGAGAGACTGCGGTATGTGGGACGAGAAGATATTGCCTAGCTTCCCGAGCGCTGCTCAGTCGAGTCGGATTCGAAGATTGACCTCTTTCTCGAAATTGGACAGACCTTGGACAGTTTGTCCTAGGTAGACATAATTGTCCGTGAGTTCGAGTGTAGAGTCCGATCTTCTTGAGGGTGTGTGAGACGTGGGCATTAGATAGCCTGCGGGGTGAGCACGTCCTACTGTGATAGTCTTGAGTCACACATTTTTTTTTTTTCACAGTGTGGGAGCAGACACCGTAATTAAATGCGTGGCTCAAGCCTATCAAAGATGCCGTTCCCAGTGACATTAGTGTCAGTGGGTAACAAGTATGACGTAAAAGCTTCAATTAAATAATTCCACGTATGTACATTATCCTTATTTTCAATTGTGCTTTTCCGTACAAACTTCGTCTAAACTACGTCTTATTGACTAACACGAAAACCCGTCCCATGTACCGTAATGTTACAGCATATATATAGAAGATTCAAATACAGATCAATCATCATTCGAAGTTAGCGCTTCCTCAGTTAAACAACATTCAATTGTTTTAAACACTATCCTTCCATCATGAAGCTGTTCGGTCTCGTCGTACTGTTGATGGCAGTCCTGGTGTTGATGTCAGGCGGAGCTAGCGCCAGCCCTAAGGGCTTCGGTAGCGCTATCAAGAAGGGCGGCAAATTTATTGTGAGTACAAATAATACCCTATCATAAACGACCTCGTCTACTAAAGTCTAATTAACTATCTAGAGCAGTTTGGTTCGTATACAATACAATATTTAATTTAGTTGATTAATGTCCACAAGCTTTACGTAGACGAGATACATATTTCTTGCTTACCTTTTAACTGACAAGTAGATACAGAATGATGTAGATTGTTGTTCTTGTTTAAATGTTTGCCTTTGCATCTAAGTTCTTTTCTATATTACGGAGGTTTAAAGTATGTTACTTTGGTAATCAAACCGTAAGTAGGATAGAAATTTCATCATATTTAGTCTATATGAACCCATTGCGTGAACTTCAAACTTATAGGTTGTGGTAGTTGTCAGCAAGCAGTCTTTTAAGATCTCTCATATTATTAATGAGAAAAAATATCTAACTAATGTTTATGTTGTTTACAGAAACACGGTCTTGGCGTGATCGGTGTCATTGGAACGGGTCACGAAATCTACCAACAAAACCACCAGTAGAAATATATATCGTCCAAAGATTAATCTTCTCCCATGCCACCGTTACAGTATTATTTAATTAATTTATAATCAATGCACTTATGAAACTTACAACATTGTTAATAAAATTGTTACACCTACATTTGCGGTATTTTCTATTTCCCTGCAGCCTTCATAATAGCAACCTTTTCAAGAAAACCTATTTTTGTGCTGATGACAATATTTAGACTTTCACAAGACCTTTGCCAATATGACAAAATCATTGAAAAGAAATACCCATTTAAATTTGAGTGCTACAGTCCGTTCACCGTTTCACCTCTGATAGCAGCAAGCAACCTTATTGTAACGAGAAAAGAATGTCTCAAAGAATTCGATCAAAGAATTCGTCGTCGTTAATTATAATGAATTAAACTTCATCCGTCATCAAGTCGCTAAAACCATGCCAAGCAAAGGCGGGTCGCTAGAATTATTATAATGAACATCGTTTACAGTAGAGAGGCCTTTCCATGGCTACTAAGAAGAGAGGGAGAGGTAGACCGCAAACTACCTGGATGACAAATGTCCGGAAGGACATGCAAAAGCTTGGTCTTACCGATGGCGATGCTTACCACCGAAATGAATGGCGCCACATGATTAAGAAAGCCGACCCCGCGTAGCGGGAAAAGGCGAGGGCAAAGAAGAAGAAGTTTACAGTAGAGAGGCCTGCGACTTTTGAGTGATTCTTGGAACTTTGCCGAATTTTCAGTGAATATGGACAAACAAGTATCGACCAGGTGCAGCTGAACTGAGCAGATTTGGGGCTGTCCATAAAAAATCACGAAATATCACAAGGGTGTAGTAATATATCACGTGTATTTATTGTTTCGGCAAACGCGTACAAATTTTTTATATCAGTCAAAAACAACCTGCAACCTTACTGTCTACCTCTAAACGTTATTATTGTAGTCTTTAATTTTCTATAATAAAATTAGATTACACTTATACCTGTATTTTATAAACATTTAAAAAAAATAAGGTTCTTTGTAGGTACAAAAAAGTACACGTGATATAGGCGGGATGGGTAGTCTTAAACCTCACCATGAATCACCAAGAGGGTGGGGGGTGGAAATATGCCAAAAAAAAACATCACGTGATTAATGGACGGCCCCTTTACTGGGTGCAACTGCAATGTGTATTTTGCTATTATGTCAAACAATTTTCACAAAACATTACGCTCACAGAGGTGTGTGGCAAAACATATTACTCTAGTTGTAAATTCCAAAGTCTATGAAATAGTCAAGCGACTTTCTACTAGCAACCGGAGGAACGAACCGAGTCCTTAAAGGCTTCTTCATACAGGCGAGATGCGACAACGCGACGCCACTCTTGTAAAACAATTTCCAAGACGTTTTCTTAGAAATTGTCGAAACGAGAATCCCGTCTCGTTATCACACCTTTTTGCAGAAGTCTTAATAGGAAATCTCCGGACTTCGCTATAACTTGACAAAGTCAAGAAATTCCAGTTTATCATCGGCCAGTAAAAGTTTAGTGTTATTTTTTTTATTGGTAAAACAATACGCACCGTTACTTTTCTGACTCAAAGGTATATAAATCATCTTTATCATTTTAGCCGAAAGACACTGCTGGACATAGGCCAGCCCTAATTTGGGGATGTTTGCCATAATCGCCACTAGCTCCGCCTACATCAGCGCCAGGACTGCCATCAACAGCATGACCAGACCGAGCAGTTTCATAATCATCACGATCATTCAATTGCACATGTCCATTTCTTTTTTTTATAGTTCTCTATTAGTCGTCATCTCGGTCGGTAGTTATCGAACAGCTTCACGATGACAAGGCATATATTCACTTGTGACCCTATAGGTTCCTCCATTGTTCTTTACGCATCACAGCGGATTTGCAAATCTACGCTTACAAATAAGGAAATAGTCATAGAAGAAGGGTTAAAATCATTTGAAGGGTTTTTGCTGCGGTTATTCATTTTAATTCATGACGTAAGTACATACTTGGTTTTATTGATACGAAGATTTCTAATTAATATTCTGTAACTGCCGCAGATGCTCCGTTGCTGAGTTATGGAAAGGTTATTAAATATGTTATGTAAATTATATCCCACCCAAAACATAAATGTGAAATGAAAGCCAAGTTCAATATTATGATATATGCCTTAGTTGTTGACTTCAGGGACAAAAGAAGTGAGATCTAAATGGGTGCCAAGTTCAATGGTCAGTCCTGAAATTTATTTATAACTATCATTTCTTCTTATAACTTAGGATAATATAGACTAAGGTCTGACTTGGCTAGTTCTCATATACGAATTATTATATTCGATGGCTAGTTTCTACCAGCAAGCCAAAATTTAGGAATAATAAAATAAGAACCGACAAGTAACAGGTTTAGAACTTGCGTAGGCTATAATATAATTCGTATATTAAAACTAGCCAAGTCAGACCTTAGGCTACAATATATTATCCTAAGTTATAAGAAGAAATGATAGTTATAAATAAAGTTCAGGACTGACCATTGAACTTGGCACCCATTTAGATCTCACTTCTTTTGTCCCTGAAGTCAACAACTAAGGCATATATCATAATATTGAACTTGGCTTTCATTTCACATTTATGTTTTGGGTGGGATATCATTACTTTTTGTACATAAATTATTAGTAGGTACTTATTTATAACAAAATTAACACCAAATGGTTTTTATTACAAGTGTTCCTAATAGAAACAATTAAGTGAAAAATAATAGCAAAATTATAAAAATTTACCAGTTTCTGATTTATTCCTTTGTATTCACCTAATTACCTATCTGCATGCCAAATTTCAACTTTCTAGGTCATCTGGAACTGGGTTAGAGTTTTGATCTATAGGTCAGTCAGTGATAAAAATGACGATTTTTGGACGTTAATATCTAAATAACCGTTTGAGATGTGTTTATGAAATTTGGAGCACATATGTATCTCACAAGTTGCAATATATGAGCCAAATTTGACACGTTTATGTGAAATAGTTTTTGAGTTATGAGGGGGTCAAAAGTGGCTCCAAATGGTTCGTGTAATATTACACACGGTGCTGCTCGCCAGTTCTGTTACTTGAACTTGGCTTGACACGCTCCCGCGTGTCTAGATGTTTATGAAAATAATAGTAGATCACCTACTATGGTGATGTTTAATCGATTGTGATAGTCAAACTGCAGGGCAAAGGTTTTAAAGAAAAGGGCATTGATTACTATCGTTACTAACATATCTTGAATTTTCGGCATCATCTAACATCAATACTAATTTATAAAATTGAAGTGTCTGTTTGTTATGTCAAAATAACAACTTTTATTTATTGCTAAAAAAGCTACATACATTGTGGGTACGGTACTTATAGCAAAAAATTATTTTTTAACATTTTGTCTGTCTGTCTGTCTCTTGGTTCCGGCTAATCTCCGAAATGGTGGGCTCGATTTTGACTTGACTTTCACTGACTGATAGCTGATAGTTTTATGAGTAACATAGGCTACTTTTCCCTGTGAATAATTTCCGACATTCACACGGGCGAAGCCGCGGGCAGCAACTAGATCAAGATAAGATTAAACATTTTTCTTTCACCACGAAAGCCGTTGCTATCCAATAAAAACCAATTTTTTTCTCTCCCGACACTTTTATATTCACCCCTGGGCCATAATCATTTTATTGAATTCTACTTTCCTAAACTTCGGTAATGGGGCTTGACATAATTGAATTTATTTTAAAATACTTAAAGAGCATCAGTAGGAACCCACTCCAAAATCAATTAGAGACTTCAATCTCTTTAAAATATGCCACATAAACCGATTTGTATTATAATACCTAATTAATTGCTTTCCGAAATCTTCTTAAAACTGGGAATTTGGGACAAATACCTAATTAAATTAATTTTGTATTTGCTTTGATGAAATTGATATAAAACTTACTAAACGGGTGTCGGGTGAAGGTATTTCTTTATGTAGAAGATTCCATTGACACTTATCCTGATTTCATCTTGTAATTGAAGTGGAATTTTAAAGGCCCTGAAATTACACCAACTACATTTTAAATGGGCGTTGATTTTATTCAAAGGCATTTGGAAACCTTTCAGGAACGCTCAAAATTCTTCAATTCCGTCTAGACTATAACGTGCACAAAGAAATCCTAGAATATAAAATTCTTTTTTACCTTTCAGTACTAGTGTGGCGGTAACAATAGATACCTGAAATAAAAGTGAACGAAGGAACTACCACTGTGAAATGGTTTCTTTTGTACTTAGGCGTTATGTTTTCTTCATTACCATCATCTCAGCCGAAAGACGTCCACTACTGGAATAAGGCCTCCCCAGGCTCCGGCACTTTTACCGGTGTTGTGCTTCCCGCATCCAGCGGATTCCTGCGGCCTTCACAAGGTCATCGGTCCATCTTGTGGGAGGCCTTCCAACTCTACGTCTTCCGGTACGCGGTTGCCACTCTAGAACCTTTCGGCCCCATCGGCGATTATGGCAAACCCCCCCAAATCGGGAGAGGCCTATGTCCAGCAGTGGACGTCTTTCGGCTGAAATGATGATAATGATGAGGGAAACTCCAAGCATAGAAGACTGAAAATCACCCAAAAGGCGATGGAGAGGGCCTCCATCGGCTTTTGGGTGAGTTTCAGCCTTCTAATGGGTAAGGCCCATAGAAAATTACCACGTTTCAGTTCCATAGGCAATCACTGGCAATACATACTGATCAAAGACTTTCGTGTTGAGAGAATGCGGTATGTAGGACGAAAAGATATTGCCCAGCTTCCCGAGCGCTGCCCAGTCGAGACGATTCGACGATTGACCTCTTTCTCGAAATTGGACAGACCTTGGACAGTTTGCCCTAGGTAAACATAATCGCCCATTACATCCAGTGTAAAGTCTCCGATCTCCATGAGGGTGGGTGTGGCATGGGCATTAGACAGCCTGCGGGGCGAGCACGTCCTACTGTAGTAGGCTTGAATCACACATTTTCATCACAGTTTGGGAGCAAAACCCATAATTAAATGCGTCAGTCAAACCTTTCACAGAGGCCGTGCTTGCCCCCTGGCGTGGCATTAGTATCAGTAGGTAACTACGTATGACGTAAAAGCTTCAGTTAAATAGTTCCACTTACATTATCCTTATTTTCCATCGTGCTTTTCCGTACGAATTCCATCTAAACTAAGTCTTATTGACTAACACGAAAAACCCACTCATGTACCGTAATATTACAGAATATATAAAGAATCGAATTCAGATCCATCATCATTCGAAGCTTGCGCTTCTTTAGTTAAACTACAGTCAATTGTTTTAAACATTATCCTTCCATCATGAAGCTGTTCGGTCTCGTCGTGCTGTTGATGGCAGTCCTGGCGCTAGCGCCAGGGGGAGCTAGCGCCAGCCCTAAGGGCTTCGGCAGCGCTATCAAGAAGGGCGGCAAATTTATCGTGAGTACAAATAACACCCTATCATAAACGACCTCGTCTACTAAAGTCTAATTAACTATCTAGAGCAGTTTGGTTCGTATACAAGACAATATTTAATTTAGTTGATTAATGTCCACAAGCTTTACTGTAGACGAGATACATATTTCTTGCTTACCTTTTAACTGACAAGTAGATATAGAATGATGTAGATTGTTTTTCTTGTTTAAATGTTTGCCTTTGCATCTTGCAAGTTCTTTTCTATATTACGGAGGTTTAAAGTATCTTACTTTGGTAATCAAACCGTAAGTAGGATAGAAATTTCATCATATTTAGTATATATCTACCCATTTCGTGAACTACAAACTTATAGGTTGTGGTAGTTGTCAGCAAGCAGTCTTTCAAGATCTCTCATATTATTAATGAGAAAAAATATCTAACTAATGTTTATGTTGTTTACAGAAACACGGTCTTGGCGTGATCGGCGTCATTGGAACGGGTCACGAAATCTACCAACAAAACCACCAGTAGAAATATATATCGTCCAAAGATTAATCTTCTCCCATGCCACCGTTACAGTATTATTGAATTAATTTATAATCAATGCACTTATGAAACTTACAACATTGTTAATAAAATTGTTACACCTACATTTGCGGTATTTTCTATTTCCCTGCAGCCTTCATAATAGCAACCTTTTCAAGAAAACCTATTTTTGTGTTGATGACAATATTTAGACTTTCACAAGACCTTTGCCAATATTTGACAAAATCATCGAAAAGAAATACCTATTTAAATTTGAGTGCTACAGTCCGTTCACCGTTTCACTTTTGATAGCAGCAAGCAACCTTATTGTAACGAGAAAAGAATGTCTCAAAGAATTCGATCAAAGAATTCGTCGTCGTTAATTATAATGAATAAAACTTCATCCGTCATCAAGTCGCTAAAACCATGCCAAGCAAAGGCGGGTCGCTAGAATTATTATAATGAACATCGTTTACAGTAGAGAGGCCTGCGACTTTTGAGTGATTCTTGGAACTTTGCCGAATTTTCAATGAATATGGACAAACAAGTATCGACCTTGCTATGGTTTCAGTATGACGTCATAAAAATAATATTTAAGCAATGTACCTATGTTGCAACATCAGCCTAGAAGCATAGCATTCATGACAGCACTATTCTAGACAGCTGCGGGTCTAACCAGGTGCAGCTGAACTGAGCAGATTTGGGGCTGTCCATTAATCACGTGAGGCTCGAAAGGGGGGAGGGGTCCATAAAAAATCACGAAATATCACAAGGGGGGAGGCGGGTGTAGTAACATATCACGTGTATTTATTGATTTGGCAAACGCGTACAAAAATTTTATGTCAATCAAAAACAACCTGCAACCTTTCCGTCTACCTCTAAACGTTATTATTGTAGTCTTTAATTTTCTATAATAAAATTAGATTAGATACACTTATACCTGTATTTTATAAACATTAAAAAAATAAGATTCTTTGTATGTACTAAAACATACACGTGATACAGGCGGGTAGGGTAGTCTTAAACCTCACCATGTATCACCAAGGGAGAGGGGGGGTTAAAAAATGCCAAAAAAAAACATCAAGTGATTAATGGACGGCCCCGTTACTGGGTGCAACTGCAATGTGTCTTCTGCTATTATGTCAAACAATTTTCACAAAACATTACCCTCACAGAAGTGTGTGGCAAAACATATTACTCTAGTTGTAAATTCCAAAGTCTATGGAATAGTCAAAGGACTTTCTACTGGCAACCGGAGGGCCGAACCGAGGTGTCCTTAATGGTTTCTTCATAGACAGGCGAGATGCGACAACGCAACGCCACTCTTGTAAAACAATTTCCAAGACGTTTTCTTAGAAATTGTCGAAACGAGAATCCCGTTTCGCTAACACACCTTTTTGCGGAAGTCATAGGAAATCTCCGGACTTTGCCATAACTTGACAAAGTCAAGAAATTCCGGTTTATCATCGGCCAGTAAAAGTTTACTGTTATTTTTTTGATTGGTAAAACAATAGAGGCACCGTTATTTTTCTGACTCAAAGGTATATAAATCATCTTTATCATTTCAGCCCCAAGACACTCCTGTACATAGGTCAGCCCAATATGGCGATGTTTGCCATAATCGCCACACTTGGCAGGTGGGTTGGCGTTCGCAGTATGGTGGTAAAATGCACAGAGAACGCTGATGCCCATTCTCTAATAAGTCCCATAGTCGCCTCTTAGGACACCCACATGAAGAAATGGGATGGTGCTATTCTTTACGCCCGGCAGCACACAGAACACGGTAGTTTAATAATCAACACCAACTAGTTTAAAAAAAACCGGCCAAGTGCGAGTCGGACTCACGCACCGAGGGTTCCGTACAAACCTGTAAGTATTCTCGGTTTAAAAATAAATGTTTTTTTTTTAATTTTTATATTTTAGTTGATTGAATGTAAGGTAAATTGCGGTTTACGATTTATGACGTTTTAAAAAAAAACTACTCACTCGATCTCGTTCAAACCAATTTTCGGTGGTAGTTTACATGGTAATGTACAGTCGCCAGCAGGTCAAGCTACCCCAATCTGTCAAATTTTACCAATCGAAAATTAACCTTCCACTATTGTGATATAAGGTTGAAAATCTATTAAAGAAATTTGACAGATTGAGGTAAGTTGATGTGCTGGCGTCTGTACATCATATATTTTTTTTAGTTTTATCATTCTCTTATTTTAGAAGTTACGGGGGGGGGGACACGCATTTTACCACTTTGGAAGTGTCTCTCGCGCAAACTATTCAGTTTAGAAAAAAATGATATTAGAAACCTCATTACCATTTTTGAAGACCTATTCATAGATACCGCACACGTATCGGTTTGATGAAAAAAAACATTTTTGAGTTTCAGTTCTATGTATGGGGAACCCTAAAATTTATTGTTTTTTTTCCATTTTAGTGTGAAAATCTTAATGCGGTTCACAGAATAGATGTATTCTGTGAACCGCATTAAGATTTTCACACTAAAATGGAAAAAAACAATAAATTTTAGGGCTTCCCATTCCCTCTCGCTCCTTACCAAGTTTCAACAGCATAGCTCTTATAGTTTCGGAAAAAAGTGGTTGTGACATACGGACGGACGGACAGACAGACAGACAGACAGACATGACGAATCTATAAGGGTTCCGTTTTTTGCCATTTGGCAACGGAACCCTAAAAATTAACAAAAATATACCTTAGAACAACTCGGGAAGCTAAAGGCACGTTAGATCCTATTGTCTCTATCGCGATATTGTCGATGTTAACTACGGGATGAAGAACAGAGTTTTTGTTTTACTAGTCATCATAATCAGCCTATAATCTTCCCACTGTTGGGTCACAGGTCCCTCTCTTCTAGAGGGAGTGGGCCGTTCACCACACCCTTGGCAGATGCCACATGTCTTAGAATGTTTAGTTCTATGACATGCTGGTTTCCTCACGATGTTTTCCTTCATCGTTTTGAGAGCAGCGCGGCGATGATCAAATTATTTACCACTACGCCACCACTGAACTACTTTAAGTAGTACCTACTTATATTTAATTGTACCTAATAATAATAACACACCAAACACAATATTTATTTATTTTATCATTTAATTCGAGCAACAAGACTCATATTAGTAACAATGTGCTTACAAACTATGTTATAACTACTTAACCGATCATCGTGAAACTTTGTACACATATTTTTGGAGGTATTAGAAGTAACAATGGATACTTTTTATTTATTGTTATTTTAACGCGAGCGAAGCTGCAGGCAATAGCTAGTATTGGTATAATTTATCTGATCGCAAAGTTCGTAAAACTTAACTTAGGATAGGAGTGTAACATAACATCCACTTAGTCCGTGCATAATTCGCATATTTATCTATTAGCAAGCAATTGTGATCTGTGTCGATTTTATTCTGTAAATAAATTTATATGAATAAAACGATAATATAAATAATGAATGTGTTGTAATGTATTAATCTAGACAAATAAATAAAATTGGAGTAGACACTCCTTGTATATTTCAGAGATTAGCCGGTACAAACAGACTGACAAACAGACAAAAATGGTAAAAAATGTTGTTTTGGTATATGTACCGTGTATACATCCATATACACTTAGTAAAAAGTGGTTATCTTAATATTATAAACAGACACTCAAATTTTATTTATTTTTATGTATAGATGACACAGCTTTTAAAAGAAAGTCATAGAGGAGAGGGTTTTCATCATCATCATCATTTCAGCCGAATGACGTCCACTACTGTACATGGGCCTCTTCCAATTTGAGGGATTTGCCATAATCGCCTCACTTTGCAGGCGGGTTGGCGATCGCAGTATGTTGGTTAATTTCATAGAGAACGCAGCTGCCCATTTTTTTTTTTTTTTTTTTTTTTTCAGGATGGGAAATCCTCAAATGACTTCTCCCGCTCTGGGCGGAGCGGGAGGGCGTGTCAGACTTTTACTGACTAAAACCCACCCGTGTTCCATCAGTTGCCCATGTGCCAGGGTCACGGTATCTCTTTCGAACAATCACGCGACCCCGGCAGGCATCGGTCCTAGTAGACCCCTACACTGCTGCTGACATCTCTTTGAGGCGCGCGTGGAACACTACG
Organism: Aporophyla lueneburgensis; assembly: GCA_932294355.1. Classification (NCBI taxonomy): domain Eukaryota; kingdom Metazoa; phylum Arthropoda; class Insecta; order Lepidoptera; family Noctuidae; genus Aporophyla; species Aporophyla lueneburgensis. The sequence continues at coordinate 15,868,753 of OW028750.1, read as the reverse complement.
CGCCGTCGACCCGAGCTTGGTCCTTACCGGGCGGCGAGCTACCCACTGCTCGCCACCCGCAAGCTCACGCCTACGGTGGCCGGGAGTCCGCTATTGACTCCCGACGCCCGGGGCGTCTCCTCCTGCGGCGGCTAGGGACGTGAGGGCGCAGAGACTGCCACTCCCTCACGCGCCCCGCCTCCTCCTTCGCGAGCATTACTGCTTCGCAGAAGGAGGTGACGGCTTCCCATTCCCTCTCGCTCCGTACCATGGCTCGCATCAGGGCCGGACGCGAGAGGTCGCCGCCGCCAATCGCCTCCACGAGGACACGGCGGTGCTCTGCCCAGGCAGGGCACACTTCCACCGTATGCTCCACCGTGTCCTCCAGACGATCCTCGCAATGGAAACACCCGGACGTATCCTCCCGCTTTATCCTGAACAGGAACCCACCGAAGCACCCATGCCTGGTGAGAACCTGCGTCAGGCGGAAGGTGAGGACGCCGTGACGCCTCTCTATCCACTCCTCAAAGAGGGGACTTACCGCCGCAATTGTGGCGTGCCCAGCACTGGGTTGCGACAATCGTACCCGCCATGTTGCCATGAGATCACACCGGAGCTCTGTCCGCCGTGCCGCGATTTGTCGCGGCAGCGGAGTTTTGCCCCGGCGTTTCGCCTCCTCGCGCCACTCCCACATGTGGGCGAGGACCTTTGCCTCCAGATCCCATGGCGGCACTCCGGCAAGGAGGCTCGCTGCCTCGCAGGAGACCGTGCGGTATCCCCGGATTAACCGGATGGCCATGACCCTCTGGGCCGCACTCAACCGGCGCGCTGGGCGCAGCCTCAATGAGGACGCCCACACCGGTGTCCCGTAGAGGGCCATGGACCGCACGACCCCAACGCAGCTGCCCATTAACTAGAATTTCCCTTAGTCGGCTCTTACGACACCCATGGGAAGAAATGGGATCATGGTGCTATTCTTTACTTCCGGAACCACGCAGGAAGAAGAGGGTATTTTCTCTAGCGTATTGCCTACTTTGTATTATTGTATGTCTATTTTATAATTTTCGCCATCTTTCGGTATCTTATAAATAATACTGACCATACCCTTGTTGATAGCGCTGCCGAAGCCTTAAGGGCTGACGCTAGCTCCACCTGACATCAGCGCCAAGACTGCCATCAAAAGCAGGATGAGACCGAACTTCATGATCATCATGATGATTCACTTGCCCATATCTTAAATCTTTAAACGAGCAATTCTTGTATATAGGATAACTTTTTATCCAGTGCGCAAACTGTAACCATGAATTCAGCATATCATTCTAGACCCCCCAGCGTAGAAAATTTTCCTCGGTTATACAAAAAAAAATCAGCTGTTCCATACATTTTGACCCCGTAGGTATTGCATTTTTCTATGAAACAGCTGATTTTTTTTGTATAACCGACGAAAATTTTCTACGCTGGGGGTTCTAGAATGATATGCTGAATTCATGGTTAGAGTTTGCGCACTGGATAAAAAATTATCCTGTATATATATGATCTGATTCTTGGAAACGGCTCCAAAGATTTTCATGAAATTTTGTATACAGGGGGTTTCCGGGGCGATAAATCGATCTAGCTAGGATTCATTTTTATAAAATTTCGTTTTATTCGTGTTTTCAATGACCAAATTTATCGATAATCAACTTGAACATAAACTTATTATTTTAAACATAATTTACCAAAAAATACCGAGCAAAGCTCGGTCATCCAGATATTCCTAATTTATTTGGGGTCGGCAGAACACGCCTCTTATTTTCTTTTATACTTCTCTGTTAGTCGTCATCTCGGTCGGTAGAGAACGAACAGCTTCACGATGACAAGGCATATTCACTTGTGACTCTATAGGTTCCTCCATTGTTCTTTACGCGTCACTGAGAATTCTCATACCTACGCGTAGAAATAAGGAAATAGTCATTGAAGAAGGGATAAAATCATTTGAAGGGTTTTTTGCTGCGGTTATTCATTTTAATTCAAGACGTAAGTACCTACTTGGTTTTATTGATAAGAAGATTTCTAATTAATATTCTGTAACTGCCGCAGGTGCTCCATTGCTGAGTTATGGAAAGGTTATTATGTAAGCTATTTATATTATGTTTTATAGAAATAATAGTAGGTGATGTTTAATCGATTGTTATAGTCCAACTGCAAAGCAAAGGTTTCCTACCAGGGTCGCGAGATATGTTCGAAAGAGTTACCGTAGCCCACTATATGGGCAACTGAAGGAACACAGGTAGTTTTTGTTAGTAAAAGTCTGACACGCCCTCCTGCTCCGCCCAGAGCGGAGACGTCATTCGGAGATATCCCACCCAAAAAAGGCCTTAGGTTTTTACAGAAAAGAGAATAGCATTTATTAATATAATTATTAACATATCTTGAATTTTCGGCATCATCTACACATCTATACTTATGAATAAAGTAGAAGTGTCTATTTGTAATGTCAAAATAACAGCTTACATAGGCTCCTTTTTGTGGATCACGATGACCACGTGGGCAAAGCCGTGAGCAGCAGCTAGTTTAATATAAGACTAGACATTTTTTATTCACCACACAAGTCATTGTTATCAAATAAAAACAGTTCGTCCCTCGCCTCACACTTTTAAGGCTTGTGCAGACTAACGCGACGCGACGGTCGCGCACGATTCGGCGATTTATATATATATATCTGTACGAGCCTATTCACCCCTGGGCTATAATCATTTTATTAAATTCTACTTTCGTAAAGTTCGATAATAGAGCTTACACACGATCGAAGCCGCGGGCAGCAGCTAGATCAAGATAAGACTAGACATTTTTCAGTCACCACATAAGTGGTTCTCCAATAAAAATTGTTTCTTCCTCATCTGACACTTTAATATTCACTCCTGGGCCATAATCATTTTATTAAATTCTACTTTCCTAAACTTCGGTAATAGGGCTTGACATAAATGAATTTATTTTAAAGCACTTAAAGAGAATCATTAGGAACCCACTTCAAAATCAATTAGAGACTTCAATCTCTTTAAAGTACGCCACATAAACTGATTTGTATTCTAATACCTAATTAATTGCTTTCCGATATCTTCTGAAAACTAGGAATTTGGGACAAATACCTAATAAAATTAATTTTGAATTTGCTTTGATGAAATTGATACAAATCTTACTAAACAGTTTCGGGTGAAGGTATTTCTTTATGTAGAAGATTCCTTCGACACTTATCCTGATTTCATCTTGTAATTGAAGTGGAATTTTAAAGGCCCTGAAATTACACCAACTTCTTTTTAAATGGGCGTTGATTTTATTCAAAGGCATTTGAAAAGCTTTCAGGAACGCATTTTAAAGCACGAAATTGGAACACTTTCGTCAAAACTACAACGTGCTCAAAGAAAACCTGAAAAGCATCAATAATAAACCTTAAAATTTTGAGTCGGCGCTTTGAGTGATATTTGTTCATTGATTTTTCAAGGCCGACTCAAAATTTTAAAGATTATTATTTGCAGCTTTTCAATGTTTTCGGCGGTTTAATTTTTTGTTAAAAAGTTTTTATTTTATTTTTTTGTGGCCTTTAATGTACTAATAATACTTGGTAAAGTATACCCTATCCAATAAAAAAAGAATTATCAAAATCAGACTACTCTGTATAAAGTAATAATAATATCTTAGGACAACCAACACATCGTTATCTGATCCCAAACTAGGCAGAGCTTGTACTATGGCAACCAGACAACTGATTAATATACTTATATATTTCTAAATATATACATATTATAGATAAACTACACCCAGACACAGAACAAATAATTGTGCTCATCACACAAACATTTGTCCTGGGTGGGAATCGAACCCACGACCTCAGTCTTGGCAGTCAGGGTCACCAACCAGTAGACTAACAGGCCAGTCGAAAGTTATGCGTGGTCATACATTACAATCAGTGAGTGAACAATCAATCATCCCCTGTTTTCCGACTCTTAGGGTTCGATTTTGTTTTCCTTTACATGGGACCACTTTTGGGGTACACCATTTCCAATAAAAAATTATTATCACAATCGGACTACTATGTAAAAAGTTATGCGTGGTCAAACATAAAAAAAAAGAAAATATACGCGTCGAATTGAGAATCTCCTCCGTTTTTTTTCTTGGTTAAAAATTATTTGGTTTCCATCTTGCAGTACTGGTGTGGTGTTAATAATAATAAATACTTAAAATAAAAGCGAACGATGAAACTACCACTGTGAATTTTTCTTTTGTTCTTAGGCGTTAGGTTTGCGTTACAAGAATAAATGAAGATGGTTTTTACATAATAATCCGCTTTGTGCCCACATGGAAAAGTAAGACCCAATCACTCTTAAGTGGAGGGCCTTTTCCCAGCTGTGGGTATATTATAGGCTGATTATATGATGATGTTGAAGTTGGTGCTTTAACTTCATCATCATCTTTCTGCTGAAATGATTCAGTAGAAAGACATCCACGCAAGCCCTGTAAACACATGGACACATGGATGGAATGTGGCCCGTACATAAACCTATTTCTTACTTGTGTGATGGCAGAAATTAAACAATGGACCGACTACTACCAAATACATGTATTGGTATACCCCTTCATACAATTCTTGACATAAAAGCATGTTCGTTTCACACATATTTGTGTACTTATTAACATTTACCTAGAGACAATTATCCAGAGAATATCCATTAATCCATAAACCTTCTTTTAATCTAAAGGTTTACTTTATAACGTCATTCGAGTTTTTATAAGCAAGTAATTAATAAAATTAAATTTGTATTTCATTCAAATTTTCCCTGACTTTTCTGCAATCTGTAGTCCTGATTTACACTTTGAATTTAATGTACAAAGAACGTTATCAATGAACATTTTATAGGTCAGCAGAACATTAGTGCCAATGATATTGTTAAAAATGTTAATAATGTTAAAATTCCGTTGAGGTTGCAAAATGCATAATCAACTCTGTAGCGCCAGAACTGGCAATTATATTTAATAAATGTATTGACGACATTTTATATTTTATTGATTTATTATTATTTTTTATGACATTCAAAATAAAACTGACTGTGAATGTGAGTACGATACCTAGGCTAGATTTAATACATGACTATAAGTCTATAACATAACTGTCTGGCGGCTTTGAGTATTTAATATATGGCCTACGCAAATGTCCTGCAGATCTGGTAGGGTCTTGTGACGGGGCGTTGAGCTCCTTAAAATAGAGTTGAGCTACACGATGACTGATACATGCCATGTGTTGGGACAAGTCAGCTCAAAACTGCAATGGCTCTTTCTTCAAAAGGCTCTTCCAGACATTGCCCTGGATTGTTAGACTCACATAAAATTCTAATAAATTATAATTTTTGGAGTTTAAAAGAGACTATGAGCTCTGAGTTTGTTTTGGCATTTCTTCTCAGGGAACAGTCGGCTAGGAAATGCCGGCGACATTTAGTTTAAAAAAAAAATGTTGACGTGTAAAAGTGTCTTATAAGATCTACTTACAGAAATAAACATTTCATTTCATTAGCACAAGTTTTGTAGCTAAACAGAAATGACATGAATTAATTTCTTCTAACTAAACTTTTTTATACCGTGTGGTGTAGGAGGGAAAGAATAGCAGCATTCCATTTCTTGGGTGTCTTAAGGTGTCTTCACACAGCGGACGGGGCGCGGCGGCGGGACGTGACGACGACGCGCCGCTTTCATACAGAAACGTCGCGCCACGCCGCGTCGCGCCGAGCGCTCTGTGTGAAGGCGTCCGTAACATCTAGTACATTACAACTACTCAGCGTCGCGTCGCCGTCACGCCACGCCGCACCCCGCCCGCTCTGTGAAGACACCTTTAGAAGCCGACTAAGGGACTTACTAGAGAATGGACAGCAGCATTTTCTATGCATTTTATTACCATACTGCGATTGCCAACCCGCCTGCGAAGCGAGGCGATTATGGCAGCCCGCCCTTGGAAGAAGGTCTATGTTCAAACGGAGTGCTTCGGATTAAATGATGATGATGCTAAACTAAACTTTTGATGTTTCAAGAATCTGCTGGTTGATGGCAACGCAGGACCGACGAAGTAGTCTTCGAGAAGGCATAAACCCTCCAATGGATGTCTTTCGTCCACTTAAATAATTTTGATGTTTTGTTCATTTAACAGATACGTATCAAGTACATCTTCTTATCAATATTTTAAATGAAAAAGTTTTTCATTTAAGTTTTTAGTTTTTCATTTTAGGTAAGTTTTTAACGTCATGAGGCCTCCCATGACGTTAAAAACTTAACTAAAGATAAGCGTCCTCAAATGATTATTGTAAAACAAAAATCTTTTGTTACATACGATGCTGACGATAATAAATCAAATCAAATCGCTGAAAAGGATTTACTTCCTACTGCCATATGGTTTGTTGAGTCGTAATGTTATTTCTTAGAAACCGTACATCTGCGCCATTCATTCCTTGTTAAGAATTAATGATACATGTGACTGATAAAATAAGTATCTATTGACTGGGTAAAGGTTAGGAAAGGGTTTTAAGGGTCCTCTGCGTCACAATAAAAAACGGGGTCTGATCGCATCTGTCGTTCAAAAGACGAAACGTTTGCAGTTACATCGCTAAACACATATTTACAAATATGTCGAAATTATAAATAGATACCAAGAATATTTCTTACTGAAAGATGGCACCCACTCACTAATTGATATCATCGAAATCTGATACGGTATGCAAAAACTTGTTTCTTGTGAAAATGTCGGTCACGCAGATCAAAGACCGCTTCCGGGAATTTTCAGAGTTGATTCCCCCTATTTCGCGATTCGTTCGCGAAATAGGAAAACCTGAAAAACACACCTTGGCATTTAGGTAGGTAGGTAGGTACTAAAAACATTTATTTTTTATGATTTAGGTACTTTAGATCACAATTTAAATCAAGCAAACTAATGTTTGTTTACATTTAAACAGCAAGGTCTTTGGGCATAAAGTGTAGTTTCTCCCTTTTATCAGGCAAGAATACAGAGATTTTCAATAAAAGATGCTTTGTATAGGTAATTTAAATGTCACTGCACCTACCTTCGGCAAACCATTACACAAACATCTTTTAAACATTTTATTATCGTACATGCACTACTTACGCTTTTATCTACGTATGAGCTTAAGTTTAAGGAAAACGGCTAATGGTTTTTCACAGTGCGCAGGATTCTCCTCAATGTTAGTCATCAAGCATGTCTTGAGGTATATAAGTTAGCTAAGGCGACCGAAGGCTATCATTCGTTTGTGGTGCAGTACTCAGTGACCCGCTCATCTCAACATGAAACTGTTCGGCTTGGTAGTTCTGGTGCTGGCGGTGTTCGCCATGCTGATGGGCGGCGCCAGCGCACACCCTAAAGGCGCCGGCAGTGCTTTGAAGAAAGGAGCTAAAGCTATTGTGAGTATATTGTTTTAATTTGTCTCTTGGGTACTTTTAATGGGATCTGAACTTGAGGCCTATTGTTTTCCATAAAATTTCATTCAAGTTAACCGCTAAGATTTGAATATTTCTGCAAAATTGTTACATTTAACTACTTTTCATGTTTTATCATTGTAACTTGAACCAGTACTTTTGACATTCATAGGAACGTTAACGACATATGCACCCTTTTGTACTAAACCCTGACATTATCTTTAATAACTTAATTTTCTTATTTGTTACAGAAAGCTGGATTCGGAGCTATTAGCGCCATCGGCACCGGCCATGAGATCTACGAACAAATAAAGCACAGGAGAGGTTAAACTCACCGGAGAGAAACCATCGTGATGTGCACATATTGTGATAAAGAAAACCCAAATGTTATTTTTACCAAAAAGTATTAAGCGTTAATTATAATTGTTCGTTAAGCTATTGTTTTATAAATGTTGAATTAAAAAATATATTTAAACATATATCATATGCTTTCATTTATCAATACCTACCTTAAAAATAACCAAGTAGATCCTCATTTTGTAATGTTTTAATTGAACAAAGAATCCTCCTATTTCCTATGTTCAATTTTTATTATTTACCTACCTACTTTAGCAAAATGCGGACCTCTAAGTCCAGATTATATCTAACACCCCAACTACTAATAAATAGTAGGTAATGATATACCTACCCATACAGCTACCCATACGTATACCGTTCAGGTGGATGCGCTAAGGCAGGCCGCGAAATTCAAATTTTGTTTCGTTTTTTGTTGTTACCGTAACAAATATGGTTTTACAGAATTATAATCATTACAGTCATCAATACAACCCTCTAAGTTAATTTAATCCCACTGTATGACAATTTCTTGAAAAGAGTGGGCCTTCATCGCCTTTTGGGTGACTTTCAGCCTAACTGACGTAAATATTCAACTCTTACCACAATAAAAACTAAAAACCGGCCAAGTGCGAGTCGGACTCGCGCACCGAGGGTTCCGTACAAACCTGTAGGTATTTTCGGTTTAAAAATATATATATTTTTTAATTTTTATATTTCAGTTGATTGAATGTAAGGTAAATTGCGGTTTACGATTTATGACGTTTTAAAAAAAAACTACTCACTCGATCTCGTTCAAACCAATTTTCGTTGGTAGTTTACATGGTAATGTACATCATATTTTTTCTTTAGTTTTGTCATTCTCTTATTTTAGAAGTTACGGGGGGGGGGGGACACACATTTTACCACTTTGGAAGTGTCTCTCGCGCAAACTATTCAGTTTAGAAAAAAATGATAATAGAAACCTCATTACCATTTTTGAAGACCTATTCATAGATACCCCACACGTATGGGTTTGATGAAAAAAAAACATTTTTGAGTTTCAGTTCTATGTATGGGGAACCCCAAAATTTATTGTTTTTTTTTCTATTTTAGTGTGAAAATCTTAATGCGGTTCACAGAATACACCTACTTACCAAGTTTCAACAGCATAACTCTTATAGTTTCGGAATAAAATGGCTGTGACATACGGACGGACAGACAGACAGACAGACAGACAGACAGACAGACAGACATGACGAATCTATAAGGGTTCCGTTTTTTGCCATTTGGCAACGGAACCCTAAAAAAGGGAACGCCTCAGGACGATCAACGAAGGGATGATGAGAGCAGCCTTGTACGATTACTCCAAATTTGGACCATCTATGCTCAATCAAGCAAGCTTATGTTTCGCATTAAATACCATTTCTGCGATTCAGAGTTTAGGTTTATTAATTAATTATTAATAAAATTTGTATGCACGTTGATTATTAAAAATTGTTGGTTTGTTGACTATTAAGAAATATCTTTTTGTTGATTAATAATAAATTTTGATTAATATTATGCGAAAATTGTTTTTTTTAATATTTTTAATATTGGTGTACCTACAAAATTTTCTAATTTCCTATGTGTACCTTCAACACAAACAGTTTGCGGAACACTGTAGTCTAGGTACGCTGTGCTTTGAGTTTGTTTTTCATAGGTTGAACATTGCACGTGTAGTGCTGAGTTCAGGCGCGGTCCGAGAGGGGGGTTCTAGGGGTCATGAACCCCCCCCCCAAAGTCAGCCATGCTGTCGAGACTCTGAACGATTTGCCTGAAAAACCCAATAATACTCCCGACCTGAGAATCGAACCCGGGACCTCATGCTCATCAGTAGCGCTTACGACTACTAGACCAGAGGGTAGATGTACCTTCCTAAAAATATTCTTCAGTACTCATGGTGACCCCCCTAAAATCATAGGCTGCGACCGCCTGGCTGAGTTCCATTCCTGTGTTTTTCATTTCCACAAAAGTCACGCAAATATGATTCTCAGCTTCTTGAAGCAAGTTGTTATAGATAATTGCACAAAACACCACCTTTTGTTCTGCTTGAACATTCGTATTCAGTGCGGCATCGTTTCACTGAGGAGATAATTGTCACTCTCTGTATAGACAACAGCTACCTCTTGCCTACTTAAAGGTTTAAAATAGCTTCTAGATACTCAGGTCCTCCTCGAAAACAGTGCAGTGTATGAGAGATGCGTAAAGTGCACATATGCGTAACGAAGAGGGGAGGGAACTCGACTCGGGGGAATTCCCTTCCCTCCACTGGAGCCTTTTATCTTTACTTCCTAGAGCTTAGCTGGGATCAAAAGGCGCAAAAAACTCTCCAAGCAAAACTTGATTATATACAATAGTAGTTATGTAAATAATGGCAATCGCACAAAATGTACTACTTCGTACTGCCATATTGTTTGGTGAGTCGTAGTGTTATGTATTAGAAACGGGAGGGACACCTGTGCCATTCATTCTTAGTGAAGAATGAAATATACAGGTGACTAATAACACAAGTATCTATTGACTGAGTAAAGCTTAGGAAAGGGTTTTAAAGGTCCTCTGCTTCACAACACAAAACGGGGACTGATCGCATTTGTCATTCAAAAGACGACACTTGCAATTACATTGCTAAATACCAATTTATATGACGAAAGTATAAATAGATACCAAGAATATTTATTACGGAGAGATCTTAACACCCACTTACCTACTAATTGATAACATCGAATTCTGATACGGTATTTCAAAGCTTGTTTCTTGTTAAAATATTGGTTGGGTTAAGTCAAACAGATTAAAGACTGTTCCGGGAATTTTCACAGTTGATTTCGCCCTAGTCGCGAACGAAAACCTGAAGAACGTTAAGTTTGATCATCAAATTTCAAATTTCGCCTTAGAATACTTAGGTACTGAAATGGGTTTTTTCGTAAGGATTTAGTACTCTCAACTTCATTTCATATAAAGCTGCACAACTGAAAACAAGCAAATGAATTTCTGCTAACATTTAAATAGTATCAAGTTATTTTCTCTGTCCCCTTTTTCCACGCACGAATACCAAGAATTCCAATAAATGATACTTTAAATAATTAAAATCGCACTGAACCTACCTTATTTGCTCTTCGGCAAACTTTTACACAAACAGCTTTTTAAATATTCTACTATCGTATGTACATGCACTACTTACGCTACTGTCAACGTATGAGATTAAGTTTAAGGAAAACGACTAATGGTTTTCCACAGTGCGCAGGATTCTCCTCAATGTTAGTCATCAAGCGTGTGTTGAGGTATATAAGTTAGCGAAGGCGACCGAAGGCTATCATTCACTTGTGTTGCAGTACCCAGTGACCCGCTCATCTCAACATGAAACTGTTCGGCTTGGTAGTTCTGGTGCTGGCGGTGTTCGCCATGCTGATGGGCGGCGCCAGCGCACACCCTAAAGGCGCTGGCAGTGCTTTGAAGAAAGGAGCTAAAGCTATTGTGAGTAAATTGTTTATTTTTTTTGTCTCATGGGTACTTTTAGTGGGAATATTGAGGGTAATTTTTTTACATAAAACTTCATTCAAGTTAATTGCAAAATTGTTACATTTTCGTGTTTTATCATTGTAACTTGAACCAGTACTTTTGACATTCATAGGAACGTTAACGACATATGCACCCTTTTATACTAAACCCTGACATTATCTTTAATAACTTAATTTTCTTATTTGTTACAGAAAGCTGGATTCGGAGCTATTAGCGCCATCGGCACCGGCCATGAGATCTACGAACAAATAAAGCACAGGAGAGGTTAAACTCACCGCAGAGAAACCATCGTAATGTGCACATATTGTGATAAAGAAAACCCAAATGTTGTTATTACCAAAAAGTGTTAAGCGTTAATTATAACTGTTCGTTAATCTATTGTTTTATAAATGTTGAATAAAAAAATATATTTAAACATATACATATCATATGCTTTCATTTATCAATATCTACCTTAAAAATAACCAAGTAGATCCTCATTTTGAAATGTTTTAATTGAACAAAGAATCCTCCTATTTCCTAAGTTCATTTTTTATTATTTACCTACCCATTTTAGCAAAATGCGGACCTCTAAGTCCAGATTATATCTAACACCCCAACTACTAATAGTAGGTAATGATATACCTAGTCATACACATAGCCATAGTATACCGTTAACGCATCCACCGATGCGCTCAGGTAGCCCGCGAAATTCAGTTTCTTTCGTCTTTTGCAAATTGCAGGTCAGTGTCAGGTTGTATGTTGATTAAAATATGGTCATGGGTTTGTTAGCGTAACAAATATGGCTTTACAGAATTATAATCATTACAGTCATCAATACAACACTCTAAGTTAATTTAAACCTATTTTATGAAAATTTCTTTAAACAAAAACATTCCTATACAGGATACCCTGGCGCTTCCATCTTAAGCTCCATTAATAAATGTAGTCTATTGAGCTATAAGAGAGTAGTGACTGACTTATGCGTGTCTACTTCTGGACTTCTGTAACACTAAATTCTTTATGGTAATCACATCTTCAATTGAATGCTTATCATAATTATAATGAAGGACGTCAATAGATAGCGTAATATAATCTGTTGCAAAATGTTTTTTTTTTTTTGTTTTATTTTTCGTCTCATTTACCCTACCTGGTCCTGCCTACTTCATATCTTAAGACTCAGGCGAGAATTTAAACGTTATGGAAAATTATGGATTTTTACCTCGGCACTGTCAACGAATAAGACTTATTAAGGTATAAAGTTGTAGAAAATATATTTGGCTGTACTGTTTGTATCTGGCTGGTTTTGAGACCAATAAATAGATGGCATTAAAAAAAAGTAAAGACGGTGTCTCGCAATTTTTCAATTGCTTCCGCCAAAATGAGTGATGAATATAACACAGAAAGTTGCATTTTGAAATTTGAATACAAAATAACCGAAAACTGCGTCAAGACACGCCAAAAAGGATAAGTCGTTTATGGAGTATACACAGTGTCATTGAGAGTAGCACAAAGTGTGTTCAAGCGTTTTCAGTCCGGGAATTTTGATGGCATAGATGCAGCTCACTCTGCTCGCCCAGTTATGGATAAAGTCGATGCCATTTTCGTAAAGTGAAGGAAGATTAGTAGTTACAACGTAGATGGAGAGCTTAGGGGTTAACCACAAAACAGTTTTGGCCTATTTAAGAAAGCATGGGTATACAAAAATGCTCGATATTTAGATGCTACACCACCTCACAGAAACATTTTTGAAAAGATCGATCATTATTGATGAAAAGTGGATCGCCTATGACGAGCACGTGCAAAAAAAATCATGGTTACTGGGCACTCAAGCTTCAAATACTACGGTGAAATATAAAAAGTTGATGTCGTATGTATCGTGGGATTGGAAGGGTACCCTTTATTATGAGCTTTTACAACGGACCAAAATCATAGTTTCGGTTCTCTACTGCCAACAACTGATGAGACTCAAGCAAGAAATTGAGAAAATGCGGATGGTATTGATCAAGAGAAAGGGTGGTCCAAAGAAGAGCCTGTTTGGGAAGTCTTAATGCAGCCACCATAATGCCCTGAACTTGACCGTCTTTTCAGAATTATTTAGGTAGAGAGGTCTTTCAAAACTATTGGTAGGTTTTTTAACAGATGTCCCAAAATGTCTACAGCAATAGGATTATATCACTAGCTACAAAAAATTAAACCGCCGAAAAAACTGAAAAGCAAAAAATAGAGTCGACGCTTTGAGTGATCTTTGTTCATTGATTTTTCAGCGCCGACTCAAAATTTTAAGGTTTATTATTTTTTGCTTTTCAGTTTTTTCGGCGGTTTAATTTTTTGTTAAAAAGTTTTTATTTTATATTTTTTGTGGCATTAATGTACTTATAATACTTGGCAAGGTACACCCTATCCAATAAAAAAGAATTATCAAAATCGGACTACTCTGTATAAAGTTATGCGTGGTTATACATAACAATCAGTGAGTGAACAATCAATCATCTCCTGTTTTCCGACCCTTAGGGTTCGATTTTGTTTTCCAAATTTATATGGGACCACCTTGGGAGTATACCCTTTCCAATAGAAGAAGAATTATCACAATCGAACTACTATGTAAAAAGTTATGCGTGGTATACATAAAAATAAAAAAATATACGCGTCGAATTGATAACCTCCTCCGTTTTTTTTTTTTTTTTCATCGGTTGAAAATGACAACGAGTTATCGAACAAAATAACAGAAGTTCAATGGTCTGATCCGTGCGGTGCCGGACATAAAGAATAGCATCACTCCATTTCTTCCCGTAGGCGTCGTAAAAGACGTCTAAGGGACATTCTAGAGAATGGGCAGCAGCATTCTCTTTATATTTTACCACCATCTGCTGCGATCGCCAATCCGCTTGCCAAGCGTGACGATTACGACAAAATCCCCCCTTTTCTAAATACAATTTTATATGACAAAAGTAGGTACAATATAAAGAGATACTAAGAATATTTATTACTGAAAGATCTTAACACCCACTCCCTAATTAATAAAATCTGAATCTGATATGAAATGCCAAAGCTTGTCACACAAAACCCGTTTCTGGGAATTTTATTTCGCCCTATTACTGAACGAAAGCCTGGGTATACTCACGGACTGAAATAGATTACTATTCATAAATAAGTGATATAGAGCAAGAAAATTAATGACTACTAACATTTCCACAGTTGGAAATTCTTGGGACATAAAGTGTACTTTTTACTTACTAATTGGCAGCACTAATACCGAGAATTCCAAGAGGAGAGAAAAGATAGAAATATAATTTAAACGCCACAGTACCTCCCTTTCTTGCTTTTCGGCAAACAATCATAAAACATCTATTTAAACATTCTATTATGGTAAACTAGCTTTTGCCCACGGCTTCGCTCGCGTTAAATTCAGGGTAACACGGTTCCCCTTTCCTAATTTAGAACACAGAAGAGAACTCGGAACAGAATGTTATTTTAATACGCTACTGTAGACGATATTATATGACTTTCCATTTTGGGATAGAATGTAAAGATTCTGGGCGTTGGACACACGCGAACATGGGAAAAGCACGGCTTTTCTAAGTTCACCCCAGCCACATGAAAAAGAAAAAAATATGGCCTATGTTACTCTGCATCCCTTCAACTATCTCCACTTAAAAAATCACGTCAATTCGTCGCTCCGTTTTGCCGTGAAAGACGGACAACCGACACACACACTTTCCGATTTATAATATTAGTATGGATATGCACCACATAAGCTATTGTCTACGTTTGAGCTTAAGTTTAAGGAAAACGACTAAGTAATGGTTTTTTACAGTGCGCAGGATTCTCCTCAATGTTAGTCATCAAGCGTATGTTGAGGTATATAAGTTAGGTAAGGCGACCGAAGGCTATCATTCGTTTGTGGTGCAGTACCCAGTGACCCGCTCATCTCAACATGAAACTGTTCAGCTTGGTAGTTCTGGTGCTGGCGGTGTTCGCCATGCTGATGGGCGGCGCCAACGCACACCCTAAAGGCGCCGGCAGTGCTTTGAAGAAAGGAGCTAAAGCTGTTGTGAGTATATTGTTTTTGTCTCTTGGGGACTTTGTTTGTATAAAACTTAATTCAAGTTAATTGCATAGTTTTGTATATTTCCGCATTTGTTTTAAAATGGAACTCTTTTAACGGTTTTTAACTTTTAACAGTATTGTTTACATTTATATCAACTCAGCCTATCGCAGTCCACTGCTGGACATAGGCCTCTCCCATGTTGCGCCACAACACCCTGTCCTCCGCCTTCCGCATCCAGTCTACCCCAGCCACTTTCCTAAGGTCGTCGGTCCATCTAGCTGGGGGGCGTCCCACACTACGCTTGCTTTAATACGCACCGTTTGGTAGCACCCATCATTGGAAATTTCCTTGTTAACTACACGCCTCAATAGTAAACCCCAACATTATCTTCAATAACTTAATTTTTATATTTGTTACAGAAAGCTGGAATCGGAGCTATTGGCGCCATCGGCACCGGCCACGAGATCTACGAACAAATAAAGCACAGGAGGGGTTAACCTGAATATCGTGATAAAGAAAATCCAAATGTTACTTTAACTAAAAACTCCTTAGCATTAATCATCATCATCATCATAAAAAATCGTCGTCGTCGTCGTAATCGTCATTCATAAATGTTGAATAAAAAAAACTAAACATCTATAAAATGCTTTCATTTATCAATACATTGTAAGTTTCAGTTAATATCCTCATTTTTTAATTTCTTTATTTAACAAGCAATCCTTTTGTATGATGTGTCCAATATTATTTTGCCAAGGTTCTTTAGCAAAATGCGGCTGTCTTAGTCCAAATATAGCCTGACATCCCAACTACCAATAGTAGGTTAGCATTACAAGTACATAGCAATCGTACACCGTTTAGCTCCTTAAATATTTATAGTCTGTTGAGCTTTAAGTACGGTGACTGACACATGCGTGCCAACTTCAGGACAGTTGGTACCACTCGAATCTGTATTGTGCTTTCAACAAGAGACCAACAATGGAGGATAAAAATCGGACAATTTGTAGAAATGTTTAGCAAAATAGTTTTTGTTTTAAACATTCATAAAGTGTTGGATTTTTTTATTTTGTTTAAAATAAAATCCTATCACATTTAATCCCATGGTTTTTTCATTGCTCCTATAGCTACCTATCTGTACCACGCATAAGAGATAGACGTTAGAAGTTGTTTTATTTTCGGCCTTCTGTCTTATATGTATCCGTTTAACGAGGCAAAAAAAGACAGGGATTTTAATTTTGATAAAGTAAAAAACATAGTTGCTAATTAGTCGAAATTAGTCGCCAAATATCAGAATTAATCGGTCCCTGGTTTAAAAGTTATAAGGGTTTATGTGGCCGATTTGGAGAGAGCTTACCCCAGCGTGGCCCATTTGAATCTCAAAAACTAGGGCACCAACCGAATATCTAGTGGCTAATTAGTTGGAATTAGTTGCCAAGTATCAGAATCTGTCGGTCACTAATTCAAAAATTATAAGCGTTTCTAGGTTTCATTGCGTTCGGATTACGATCTTGTTTTCATTACGTTTCAATAGAGACTTACAAATGAGTACACGATTCATTAGGATTCTCCAAGTGAGGTGGTGTGGAACCCAAATATCGAGCTTTTTTTTGTATACCCAGGCTTTTTTAAATCAGTCAAAACTTTTCTGGTCAACTCTTCATCTACGTCGTAACTACTAATCTTGCTCCACTTTTCGAAAATGGCATCGACTTTATCCATAACTGGAACCAGAGCGAGCTGCATCTTTGACATCAAAATTCTCGGATTGAAAACGTTTGAACCAACTTTGTGCTACTCTTACTGACATAAAATATAAGCCATAAATGACACATATTATTTTCGCGTCTTGTGTCGGATTTTCCCCTTTTTTCGTAATAAAACTTCAGAATGTAACGAATTTTGTGTTAGATTCACTCAGACGCGGACAGAAAACAACAGAAAAAATAGCGGGAATTCGTTTTTACTTTATATTTTTTTTTTATATGTCATCTATGTAATGGTATCAAAACCAGCCAAATACAAACAGTACACAGCCAAAGAGATTTTACTACAACTTATACCTTAACACGAAAACCTTTTTCCTTGACTTTCTTTTTTTTGTTAACAGTAAGGGCGTCCCTAAGCCAGTGTCGAATATAGAGTCTCAAGATATGGAATACGAAATAGGTAGGATCAGGTGGGGTAAATATGAGACGAAAAACAAAACGTATTTTCATTTTTGGAATACTACGCTATCTACTGACGTCCTTCATAATAATGATTATTAGCACTCAATTGAAGATATGATTACCATACAGATTTTAATGGTACTATCCTTAAATAGACACGCATGAGTCAGTCACCTATATCAACATACAACATTTATTTAAGGAGTTTAAGTTAAAAGCGTTATGGGCATACTGTATTTAAATAGGAATGCTATTTTCATGAAACTGTCATAAATAGAATTAATTAAATTAAGCCAAAGTCAAAATCAAAAGTCATTTATTCAAACTAGGCTGAGAGTCAGCACTTTTTGAACGTCAAAGTTACATAAGACAGTCCCCCCAAAACGCCCGCCCTTCGAAACTTCCTAGTGCTTTAGCTGGGAAGAAGAAGTGGCGGAACAAGTTTACAAGTGGATTGAATTGATGATTTTAATGACTATAATTCTAAAAAGCAATATTTGTTATGGTCGTGAACCATATTTTAATTAATATACATCTGGACACTGACCTGCAAACTGCGATCGAAAGAAAGTTTGTATTTCGTAGGCTACTTAGCGCTTCCACCTTAACGGTATACAAACTATGGCTAGGTATATCATTACCTACTATTAGTAGTTGGGGTGTTAGACATTATCTGGACTAAGAGGTCTGCATTTGCATTTGAAAAACTTTGTAATACAAAAACCAAAACTAATATACAACCGTGAAAACAACGCTCAAGAAAAAACACACGATAAACAACTCAACACTGAATAGCAACTACTAACGCGCCCCCCTCACGATCTCCCAGTACGGCTAGTCACCGCGGGAGAGTTAGACTATAACCCTCCAAGGAATCAAGATAATAAACAACAAAAGAATAGGTGTAGCACAACTAAATGCTCACCTATAGAAAATAAAAGCAACATTTATTATATTTGCACTCTCAATGCAAAATCATTATCATCAACAGAAAAACTTATCGAACTAAAAACAGCACTACAAAACATTAACCTCGACTTAGTAGGATTAAGCGAAGTCCGCCGACTAGGAGAAGACATTATTGAAGATGATGACTATATTTTGTACTATATAGGAAAAACCAAAGGTCTCTATGGAGTAGGCTTCCTAGTCAAGAAAAAGCATAAAGAAAATATAAAAGCATTCAAGGGTATATCGGAGAGAGTCTGCATACTGGAAATAGAACTCGATAAAGTAAGTTTTGCAATAATACAGGCATATGCACCTACAGAGCGCGCATCTCAAGAAGACAGCGACAATTTTTATGGAGACCTGGCGAAAGCTCACGACTCTGTCGCCACAAAACACATTATCTCTATGGGAGATTTCAATGCCCAGATTGGTCTACCCAAAAAACATGAGCATTCAGTTACCGGTGTACATGGTTTTGGAAAAAGAAGCATTCGAGGAGAAAGACTTATCCAGTACGCACATGAATACAACCTGAAAATAATTAATACTATGTTCAAGCTAAAGGAAACCAACAGATGGACATGGATCTCTCCCGACAGAAATATTAGAAATGAGATTGATTTTATTATGTCAACAAAACCCAACTTATTTGCCAAGTATGAAGTACTCTCCTCATTCAACTTCGGATCAGATCACAGATTGCTGAGAGCCACTATTAACCTAAAATCTAAAACAAAAAGCAGACGCAACTTTACCAATACATCAACAACGTTGAAAACGTTGAAAGAGCAAGAAACATACCTGGAACAATTAAATAACTATATACCAGACCTCGCAGCGTCAGCTGCAAATCACAATGTAGATGAATACAGTAAAAAAATTACGCACTCAATATTAGCAAGTTTGAAAAGCTCAAAATCAAAAGAAAAACACACAATCTTGTCAGAGGAAACGCTAAACCTCATGAAAGAAAGAAACACAGTACAAAACAAGCCTAAACTGGACAAGTCCGATAAAGAAAAGCTGAAAAACCTTTATAAGGTAACAAATAAGGAAATAAAAAAATGTTACGATAACTATAGACTTAACACCATCCGAAGACACCTCGAAAAATCTAGATCCGCGAAGAAAGCATATAAAGAACTGTATAGATCAAAGAAATGGATTCCTTCGCTTCAGACAGGTCTTACCAAATGCAGGTCCCGCAAGGAGATCATAAATGTAGCCACGGAGTTTATGCTAAACTATATAGCCAACCGGACTCGTTTAAACATGCAAGAGCCAGTTACGTTCGCAGGGACATCTTGCCAGTTCAAGAGTTCACGGGCTTTGAAATCCTGAAACAAATAACGAAGCTAAAATCAGAAAAAAGCCCGGGACCTGACGGAATCACAAACGAAAGTATCAAACTGGCAAAACATCTATTACTGTCACCTATAATGCTACTATGGAACAAGATTTTAAACGAAGAAGTTGTACCGCATTCGTGGATGGAATATGAAATAATTCTGCTCTATAAAAAAGGAGACCCTGCGGACATAGGGAACTATCGCCCCATAAGCCTGATGCCCTGCCTCTACAAATTATTCGCCTCCTGTCTGCTTGAAAGAATAGCTGCGGACATTGACTTACACCAACCGATTGAACAGGCGGGATTCAGAAGCGGTTTCAGCACAGTCGATCACATTCAGGTAGTTGACCAAGTGATAGAGAAATACTTAGAATTTAATAAACCAATATATATTGCTTTCATTGACTACAAAAAAGCTTTCGACTCAATATCGCACGACAGTATCTGGGAAGCATCACAAAATCAAAACATAAACAAAAAATATATAAATATTATAAGAAACATCTATGCCAACAGCTCGAGTAGAGTGAAGCTAGATAGAACAGGCTCAAAAATCAACATCAAGAGAGGCGTAAGACAAGGTGACCCACTCTCACCAAAATTGTTCATTGCGGTCTTGCAACATATAATGAAAGGACTACCTTGGTCAAAGCAAGGAATCAATATTAACGGGAAGTTTTTAAGACGACATTATCCTATTCTCAGAAAACCCACGACAACTAAATGAAATGCTAAATGATCTCCACCGCTGCAGTATTAAAGTTGGATTAGAAATGAATCTCGACAAAACAAAAGTTACCACGAATCACCAAACGACACCTATCTTGGTTAACAACATACCTCTCGAGTTTGTACAAAAGTATGTTTATCTAGGCAAACAAATCTCTTTCAGCAAAGAAAGAAACTTAGAAGAAGTAGATAGAAGGATTGCGATAACTTGGAAAAAGTATTGGTGCCATAAAGACATTTTTAAATCGCAGCTCCCACTACCGACGAAAAAAATAGTCATGGATTCTGAAATACTCCCATGTCTCACCTACGGTTGCCAGACTTGGACATTTGATTGCAAGATTAGGAATAGAATCCAGACTACACAAAGAAGAATGGAGAGAAGTTGCCTAGGTATAAAATTAAAAGACAGGGTAAGGAATGTCGAAATTAGGAAGAAAACCAAAGTAACAGATGCCCTCACCTTCTCACTGCAGAGAAAATGGAAATGGGCAGGTCACGTGGCTAGGCTTAAAGATAATAGATGGACGGGGAGAGTCATAAAATGCATGTGTTTTCAATCCTGCATGTGTTTAAGATTGCAGCTTTCTGAAGAGTTTTATATGTGTAGGGTGGTAAATCGAGTGTTTTTAAAGAGTGGTGAAGCTGTTTGGGTATTACACCTGTTGTTGATAATACTATAGGAACTATTATGACATTGCTAAGCCGCCACATCCGGCTGATTTCTATTTTCAAGTCTGTATATTTTGAGAGCTTTCAGATATGGTATTCTGTAGATTGTGTGTATTAGGGACAGCTATGTCTATGATTTGTGCAGTTTTGTTCATTTTATCTAACAGTGTTATGTCTGGTCTATTATAGTGTGTGATTTTGTCAGTGAGTATAGCTCGATCAAAGTACAACTTGTGAGTGGCGTTTTCGAGAACAGTTTCAGGCTGATATTTATAATAAGCAACAGGTGGTGTAGGAATTAATTTATATTTTATTGCTAATTTTTGGTGGATTATATTCGTTACTTGGTCATGTCGGTGTTTGTAATCAGTTTGTACTATTGCTTTGCACGCACCTGTGATGTGTTGAATTGTTTCAGTGGAACTATTGCATCGTCTACATCTGTCTATGGTTTGAGGAATCCGCATTATGTGTTTCTGGTAATTACGAGTTTCTATTACTTGATCCTGAATAGCTATCATAAACCCTTCTGTCTCAGGGAACAGTTCTCCACGTCTTAACCATTCGTTCGACGCTAACATGTCGACGGTAGGTTGATTAAGATCGTGTCGGTGTCTTCCATGTAATGACTTTTGGGTCCATTCTGCTATTTTAGTCTGTCGGTCAATCTGTTGTTCATTACTGTGGGGCGTCTTCTGGGACATGTTTAAAGGGGTAAGTTTTTTATCGTTAAATACTATGGCTTTATGTAGGATTGAAGTAGTACTTTTAGCAATAAAATATGTTCTTAAAACAGTTATTTGCTTGTTATGTAGGTTTGTGATATCTATTATTCCCCTGCCACCTTCGTTCCTTGGCAATGTGAGCCTCTGAACACATGATCTAGGGTGGTGTCTTCTGTGTTTTGTCAGAGTTGTATTTATTATCCTTTGCAATTGTTTGAGTTCGGTCTTATTCCAATTTATGATACCAAACGAATAGGTAAGAACGGGGATGGCAAAAGTGTTTATAGCTTTAATGGTGTTTCGAGCGTTTATTTGTGTATGACATATAGTTTTTAACCTGTGTTTAAATTGTTTAGTGAGTGTAGCTTTAATTTCCTTATGAAGCAACTGTTTAGCCTGTATGTATCCTAAATATTTGTAAGTCTCGTTTTCGTCTAATGATTCTATGGTGTCACCCGTCTGCATATTGTATGAGTGGGAATAAGATTTTCCTGCTTTGATTGAATTAATTTTACATTTGTCAATCCCAAACTCCATAGCGATATCATTTGAAAATTGTTCAGTAGCATTCGCTAGTTCGTATAAGTCGTCTGGTGATGATGCGTATAATTTGATATCGTCCATATAGAGTAAGTGGTTTATTTTATAACTTTGCTGGTTAGTCAGTATGTCAGTCGTTGCATTATTATATTGAAGTTGATATCCGGGCTTTAAGGCATTAAGTTTATTTGAAAGAGGATTTAATGTGAGACAGAACCACAGTGGGCTAAGTGAGTCTCCTTGGAATATCCCTCGCTGGATCTTAATTTGTTCTGTCTCAACTATTCCTGTGGACGTGTTTAGGTGTAATCGTGTCTGCCATTTGTCTATAATATTTCCTAAAAAGTTGATAAGTGCTGGATGTATTTTATATACATTTAAAACTTTAAGTAACCACGAGTGTGGCACTGAATCGTATGCTTTCCTATAATCAATATACATAGAGCATAAATCATTTTTAGTATGTTGAACATGTTTAAGTATTATTGCATCTATTGTTAACTGTTCTTTACTTCCTTGACTGAACTTCCTGCACCCTTTCTGTTCTTCTGTTAAAATCTGTTGTGTTTCAAGGTGTTTGTATATGATGTGAGTAACGCACGATGTCAAAATCTTATAGATGGTTTGTAGACAGGTAATTGGCCTATATTTTGCTGGATTAGACGTGTCATTAGGGTCTTTCGGTAGCATGTAAGTCTTGCCTTCTGTAACGTATGACGGAATAATTGTTGGGGTTTTTATGAAATCATTGATATAATTATAAAGGTGTGGGTGTATGTGTGTAAATTTTTATACCAATAGTTGTGTATGTGATCAGAGCCTGGTGCTTTCCAATTATGTATCTTTTTAAGGACATCATGGAAAGTTTCTACCTCAACCTGATCAAAATTCATCGCTTCAACGTTTGTCTGACAGGCCTCCTCTTCTTTGATCCATTCTGCTTCAATATTATGGCAGACTGGATTTTCCCAAATTCCAGCCCAAAATTGATGCAACTCGTCTGTTGCCGGCCACGTTGTATGTGTGTTATTGCTCGTTGTAGTATGGTTGGTTGTCGATGCCCTTAGTTTTCGATAAAATAATTTTTCGTTATTTCTAAATTGGTTATTTTGTGTTTTACGAAGTGTGCATTTAGTGTATCTATCTAGTCTGCTTTTAACAACTGTAAGTTTCTGTTTAAGAGTGTCTAAGAAGTGTGTAAGGTGTGTGTTAGGCTCTTCATGTGATGTATGCGTTTTGTAGTCTCTTAATATTTTGTTTATTTCTTTAATTAGTTTTCTGCTCCTATGGCCTTGTATGTAATGTGTTAATCTTCCGATTTTAGCTCTGATGACTTCTATTTTGTGTTCTAACCTTCTTTGCCATTTAGGCTTGCGATATTGTTGGAATCTACTTCCATGTTCAGGGGGTGACAGTGAGATTTTACTACCGTTGGCCTTAGCAGCTGTCCACGCAGCGCAGTATATTATGGTCTGAAGATGATTAAATTCTGTATCTCTGGTAACCTGTTCTGGCAAAATAACTCTGTTAATATAGTTTACTATATTCGCTAACCTTTTTGATGACTATTGCACGGGTATGTAACTCCTCTCTGTAGGATTAGTGTCTTTGTAGTATTGCAATGTTCCTAAGAATAATTCGTCTATTTTAAGGTTTCTTTCTTGGCTTGTTTGTGTATTAAGGTGTACGGGGTGTTCTGACCCTATGTCATTGAAGTTATCAACTTCCAATTCTACTCCTATTTGTTGCATTTGTGTTGTCTCTGTATTTATGTTTAGTGTAAATGTGGGTGGTTGTGACTGTGTACTTTCTGTATTAGATCTTATAGTATCAGATTGCCAGTGAAAAGAGTCCGTCTCAAGTAATTCTTTCTCTACTATTGACTTAAGTATCTGTAGTCGTGTTTCTGAAACCATACTATTATTAATTATTACTCTCTTTTGGTCTGATATGCGCTGTTCTGATAAATGTGACAAATTAGGGTAACTTTCTATGAATTTTTGTTTTAACTGTTTCCGCCAGACTGTCATATCTGTTTCCATTTTTGTTGCCCAATAATAACATTTCATAAGTGTTTCATTGAGTTCGTTGGACCATTGGGTTCTGATTGTGAGTGCAGTTGTGTGTTCGTTTGATATGAAACAACCTCCTGTGGTGGCTGGAGCTGTGGTAGTAGGTCATTATTGGGTGTTAGTAAACTATTTCTTACTTCTAAACTAATTAAATCACGTGTAGTAGAAGGTAACAAGTTTTTATAGACAATTGCTCTCCTTTGATCTCCAATTCTTTGTTTAGATACTTTCATGTCTGGAAATTTTTCTATGAATTGTTGATGTAATGATGTTAAGTATGCATTTATGTCAGATTCAAGGTTTGTGATGATAAGGTAGGTACGCCAAATGAATTCGTTCATTTCTTTACTCCATTTTTTTCGCGTATTTTTTAAGACAGCAGTGGGTGAGGGGTTATTGGCCAAATCAGCCTCCGACACAACATCTACTGACGTTGGTGATGATTTTGGTGATGATATTGATGATCGTGATAGATATGAAGGTGGTGATGATGCGATTGATGAAAATATGGACCTCGGAGAGGCTGATGATGAAACCGATGATGTTTCATTATCTACGGAAGGCGCATATGCCTGAAGATTTTTTTTTGTTTTAGATCTTGTTATCATAATATATCCCACGAGTAGCTAGGGACTAACAAAGTCGGCCACAGCAGAGCCCTGCGTTCACTGTGGTAAGGGTAAGTAAAACTGGAGGTCCCCTACTATCCAGAGGTGGCACACTAGCGACTAGCGTAATCCCCTAGCCATGCAGCCCTCGGCGTGTGCAACCTTGGCTTGGATTATTCTGTATCTCTCTTGGTCTGGCTCCTCACACTAGGTCTGTCTCGGTAAAGTAAACTCTACCGAAACAGACCTAGGGCTCATTGGAACACGCAAGCCCCACCACGACATCAACGTAGAGATACGGCGGTGGGGTTATTATTATTATTATTATAGATAAGTAATACAATATATTAAAAATTGAACACGGTAAACAGAAGCACATTTTGTTAAAAAAAAACGAAATGAGGATCTACTTGGTGATGTTTAAGGTATTGATCAATTAAAACATTTCATAGATGTTTAGGTATAATTTTTATTCAACACGTATAAAAAAATAGTTTAACGAGAAGTTAAAATAAATGCTAAATGCATTTTTTAATAACAATAACATTTGGATTTTCTTTATCACAATAGATGCACAAAACGGTGGTTTCTCTCCAGAGAGTTTAACCTCTCCTGTGCTTTATTTGTTCGTAGATCTCATGACCGGTGCCGATGGCGCCAATAGCTCCGATTCCGGCTTTCTGTAACAAATAAAAAAATTAAGTAATTTAAGATAATGTTGGGGTTTACTATTGAGACATGAAGTTGACAAGGAAATTTCCAATGATGGATGCCACAAAACGGAGCATATGAGGTATTGACGTTCATATCAATGTAGAAAATACTACTCTAATTTAAAATTATAAAACAAGAAAAAGATTTAAATTCGAAAATAAATGCGAAAATATCCAAACTATTCAATTAACTTAATTTGAGTTTTGTGGAAAAACAACAGGCCGCAATTTCAGCTCCACAAAAAGTCCCCAAGAGACAAAAAACAATATACTCACAACAGCTTTAGCTCCTTTCTTCAAAGCACTGCCGGCGCCTTTAGGGTGTGCGCTGGCGCCGCCCATCTGCATGGCGAACACCGCCAGCACCAGAACTACCAAGCCGAACAGTTTCATGTTGAGATGAGCGGGTCACTGAGTACTGCACTACAAACGAATGATATCCTTCAGTCGCCTTCGCTAACTTATATACCTCAACACACGCTTGATGACTAATATTGAGGAGAATCCTGCGCACTGTGAAAAACCATAAGTAATTTTCCTCAAACTTAAACTCATACGTTGACAATAGCTTAAGTGGCGCATATTTACTACAATAGAATGTCTTTACAGATGCTTTTAATAATTGCTTACCGAAAAACAAATGAGGTACGTACAGTGAAGTACAACATTCAAATTATGAGGATATTTTATTAACATTCTCGGTATTCATGCCTAAAAACGGGGAAAAACAACACTTTTATGTCTATAAAACTTCACACTGTGGAAATGGTAACAGATATTAACTAATTTGCTTGCTTTCAAACAGCTTTATATGAAATGAGTAGAAAGTCATAATTTCATTTTTTGCAAATATGTCCACTTGAAGAGTAGAGAAGTATTTCTACTTTTCTACTAACTCTTCAAGTGGACACGTTGACTCCTTGTTGCCTACACCACTATTAGTACAAGTCAGCTCCTGCCATCTTTCCGTGAAAATTATGTTATCATTGCTGAGGCAGGGGATATTGTCCTGCCAATATTCTAAGTAGCCAGCCCAAGATAACCTACCAAAACCATTTCTCAATCAATCAAAATCAAAAGTAATTTATTCAAATTAGACTGAGGATCAGCACTTTTCGAACGTCACGTTTACATAAGACAGTCCCCCAAAAAGCCTGCCCTTCACCAATATGCTTGTTCCCATGATCTGCAATAGTCCTACAAATAGCGAGGGTTGTCCTTGGGTGCACTTGCATAGTGCATATAAGCATAATCGTCAATAAATGATTCATTCTATTTAAAAATGTTTAACGGGTCTCTGCGATTTGGCTTTAGCCCTTCGAACGCATGCCAAAGGACCGACACTCCCTGGTCCCGACTACGTAAAGATAAAAATAATAAAAGCCGGCCAAGTACGAGTCGAACTTGCGCACGAAGGGTTCCATACCATTATCGGCAAAAAAGTCACGTTTGCTGTATGGGAGCCCTCTTAAATCCTGCCAGGGTTGCGAGATGGTTTGAAAGAGACACCGTGACCCTGGGCACATGGGCAACTGAAGGAACACGGGTGGGTTTTAGTCAGTAAAAGTATGACATGCCCTCCCGCTCCGCCCAGAGCAGGAGAAGTCATTTGATGATTTCCCATCCAAAGAAAAAAAGCCCCCTTAAATATTTGTGTTACTTTAATTGTTCCGTTCCGATTGAATTGGTTACTCTGTGAACGCGCCATGACGTGAAACGGAGTGACATTTGACGTTGACACTTGACAGCTCTTGTTAATTTTGCCGGCAAAAATAGCCCTGTTCGCCTGTTGAGTTCCGCGACGCTTTTGTTGAAATCAATCTCTTAACCGGTCGTTTTTGGTGGACAATGGACCATGACCCAGTTGTTTGAGTTAATAACCCCTATCTTGGTGTAATAACACGGGTTTTGGACATATTTTGGATAAATAGTTTGAAGGTTAAGCAAAGTGTGACGCTGTTGTGAATGAGTGATTTGAAGACCGCATGCTGTGATTGTCTCCAGCCGGGTTGAAGCGGAATCTAACCTGAAGAATACTCGTAACGTCACGACACAATACAGATACACTCACTTACATACATATCTCCAGGTTGGCACCAGAGCAGTGTCCTTCAACCACTAGGTAAGTGCTTTTGTTGTATTTGTAATTGTTCACTTGTATTGTCTGCTCCGCGTACGGCGGATAGTTACGCTCGCCACTCTTGTCTCTAGAGCCCCACGGTTAGCACGCTTCCACATAATAATTAAAACCTATGGTAGGGGTCTAGTCTAGCCTGGCAGCGTACATTAATTTAATTATTTATTTTTAAAGTGAATATATAACTAAATGTTTTGTGCATATTTCAGCGTCTGTTCCTGTTGCCATTATCAATATCGAGTAAAAAAGAGCAAAAAAAAACATTGTATGGGAGCCCCCTTAAATATTTATTTTTCGTACCACTTGCTCAAAAAAGTGACATTCTATGCCACTTAAAGCTAACATAACAATAGTCATTTTAATCTGTTAAAAACAGGGAAAGAAAATTGTACTGAATTTCATTCATCCTCTAGGGGGAGAATGTCTTTGAGGAGTGGATAGAGAGGCGTCACGGCGTCCTCACCTTCCGCCTGACGCAGGTTCTCACCGGGCATGGGTGCTTCGGTGGATTCCTGTTCAGGATAAAGCGGGAGGATACGTCCGGGTGTTTCCATTGCGAGGATCGTCTGGAGGACACGGTGGAGCATACGGTGGAGGTGTGCCCTGCCTGGGCGGAGCACCGCCGTGTCCTCGTGGAGGCGATCGGCGGCGGCGACCTCTCGCGTCCGGCCCTGGTGCGAGCCATGGTACGGAGCGAGAGGGAATGGGAAGCCGTCACCTCCTTCTGCGAAGCAGTAATGCTCGCGAAGGAGGAGGCGGGGCGCGTGAGGGAGTGGCAGTCTCTGCGCCCTCACGTCCCCAGCCGCCGCAGGAGGAGACGCCCCGGGCGTCGGGAGTCAATAGCGGACTCCCGGCCACCGTAGGCGCGAGCTTGCGGGTGGCGAGCAATGGGTAGCTCGCCGCCCGGTAAGGACCAAGCTCGGGTCGACGGCGCGCAGTGTTCCACGCGCGCCTCAAAGAGATGTCAGCAGCAGTGTAGGGGTCTACTAGGACCGATGCCTGCCGGGGTCGCGTGATTGTTCGAAAGAGATACCGTGACCCTGGCACATGGGCAACTGATGGAACACGGGTGGGTTTTAGTCAGTAAAAGTCTGACATGCCCTCCCGCTCCGCCCAGAGCGGGAGAAGTCATTTGATGATTTCCCATCCTGAAAAAAAAAAAAAAAAAAAAAAAAAGGGGGAGAATGTGATTTAAATTTGGAATACTTACCGAAATTTATACTGAACTACATCTGTGTTTACACCATTGAGTTTGTATATAAAGCATTATAATCTTTTTGAAAAAGGAATACGCATTTATTATGCAGTTTTGATTATTAAATAAAATTACAAAAACCGACGAGGCCGTATGAGCTTGATGCCTTTGCTTTTCCAACAAAAAAAATATTAGTCTAGGAATTTGCCGCATTTTTGTTTTCTTCAAATACATAAACGTTAATTGGACCAATGTTTCGAATGTTAACTTTTACTTTTAATTGTCATTATTTTTAATAAATGCTTATCTCATATTATTATTGTGTTAATTTTTTCGCAAATGGTACGAAAAGTAGAGTATTTTCCTCGGTGATAAAGCTGTCTTAGTCTTGGGTGAACTTAAATCCCTCGCTACACTCAGGACTCGTCTTAAATCCCTCGCTTCACTCGTGCTTTAAGTTTTTAACACCCTCGCTAGCCTGCCGGGGTCGCGTGATTGTTCGAAAGAGATACCGTGACCCTGGCACATGGGCAACTGATGGAACACGGGTGGGTTTTAGTCAGTAAAAGTCTGACACGCCCTCCCGCTCCGCCCAGAGCGGGAGAAGTCATTTGATGATTTCCCATCCTGAAAAAAAAAAAAAAAACATCCTCGCTACGCTCGGGAGTAAACCTCGAGTCCTTCGTTACGCTCGCGATTTAAATCGTCACCCGCGACAGAAGACACTGCTTTATCCCCTTGGTTAATAACACAGCCACACAAAAAAATAAAAAAATTCTGACCTGGAGGTCGCACTATGTGTACTATATGTTTTTGGGGTCGCTGAATCCGAATCTGGGGTCAGTTTTATTCCAGGACATCTGGGTTCGGCCATAACCTCAAATTTGCTAAATTTGGTTAAACTGCTAACCGTATGGCTTTAAAACCTTATAATCCTCTATTACAGTAGCTCGATGACCTCTTGCATAAATAACTACATAACCCATAGTCCCATAACTACATAACCTTATAACCCCTTACCAACATAACCCTTAAACCCAATAACGAAGTTTCTGACGTGGGGGCCTGAAAATGTGATGTCCGTAAGGATTGAGGAGCCACATCAGATTTTTTAAATCTGATTTCACCATTATTTAGCAGCAATATAGCTGATTTTGCAGCACGAATTCTAGATTTAGCAGCAAAATATATCACTAGTTATATTTATTGCAAAAGTGGCTCCTCAATCTAAACGTCTGAATTGAGGAGCCACCTGGAACTCGTTAAGTAATAGATGAATATTTTTGAAAATTTTGTATCATTTAGTAGCAATTGTGCATATTACTGTCTAAAAATTTCGCTTCTGTAGCGCTAAAATGAAAGAAAATACAATACTTTTAGTTTGGCTCCTCAATCTACACTCAAGAGGTGAATTTCTATTGGATGTGAGCGATCAATAAATATATTCGTCATAATGATCATTTAGCAGGTGTTGTGTTTCTTTTTGCAGTAAAGGAATAAAATAGTAAAACAGAGTACATTTTGTAGATGAACGCATTTTCTTTGGCTCCTCAATCCTGACGTTCTAATTATATATGTTTGACTGTAGCCACCTGAGATCTCAACGGAATCTAAAGCCAGAGATACTAACATTTAGCAAAAATGTCTGCTGTATATATCTGCACAGTTCAGCAATGTATATATTTTGGATTCTGAAAAAACAATACTTACCTATTTTCTTGTAAATTCAGTGTGAAAGGTGACCATATTGTACTCGTATTATGAAACCAGGATAAGTAATTTATTAAATTTATATTTTCATAACAGGTTATGTCTATCGTAACTACGAACTGGTTATTTAGCAATCAATTTTGCTATAAGTTATAGAATGAATGGATATTGGCTGATTAGTGCTTATACGAATGTTAAAATCTTAATCATCGTTACAGAACATCTCATCTTTCAGTGTAACATAGTGACATTTGTAGTGGCCTGTGCCAGTTTCGATAATTGCAGGAATGAGTTCTATTGTACCTATTAATTTATATGATTTATTCGAAAACATTACAAATTCCGGTATTTCTCTCACTCTAAACTTTTCACAACCATTCAGTTCATATGAAACTGTGTTGATAGAGTATATTTACACACAGTTTGGTTGTTACAAGACGTACAGTCTGTTATGTTTAAGTCCCATGGAATAGGGGGCGAGCCTATTGGCATCAACCGGGCACAATTCCAGACTCCGGGCTGCTACTGAGAAATTCCAGATGGAAAAACCCAATAACACTTTGCCCGACCCGGGAATCGAACCCAAGACCTCATGCTTAGCAGTAGCGCTTGCTACCACTAGACCAACGAGGCAGTTACGATATTATGATACAAAATTTTCAAAAATATTCATCTTTACTTAACGAGTTCCAGGTGGCTCCTCAATTCAGACGTTTAGATTGAGGAGCCACTTTTGCATTAAATATAACTAGTGATATATTTTGCTGCTAAATCTGGAATTCGTGCTGCAAAATCAGCTACATTGCTGCTAAATAATGGTGAGATCAGATTTTAAAAATCTTATGTGGCTCCTCAATCCTTACGGACATAAAATGTGTACTATGTGTTTTTGGGGTCGCTGAATCTGAATCCGGGGTCATTTCCATTCCAGCACGTCTGGGTTCGGCCATAACCCCAAAATATACCCTCGAATTTGCTATATTTGGTTAAACTGCTAACCCTATGGCTCTATACCGCTCTAATGCCGCTAATAACCTTTGCATAATATTAACCCGTTGAATGCCGCTAATTACAGACACAATTAAAAACCATTGTGTCTATACCAAATGTGGTATCTCAGGGACTTAGAGGTTAAAGTCGCTTCCTGCGTCTGTACGCTTAGAATTAGATCTTTTAAACTGCGCAACGGATTTTAATGCGTTTTTCATTAATAGACAGAGTGATTTAGAGGAAGGTTTAAAAGTAGTTTACATACATATTATAGTAGAGAAAAGCTGAGAAATTCAAACATTTCTAATGTGATGTCGTAACAAACATATTTTTTGTGCGCTTAAATCGCAAACGCTGGCTTAACCTTACGAGATAGATCAAATTAATGTACCACGGAATTATATATTTTAAAAATATCGATGAAAAAATCCATGATAGTCTATGTTTATTTCCTCAGGATACCCTAGAAAAACCACTTTTATCTGTTATATATTACAAAAAAAATCTGGGTCATTAACCAAGCTATTTTAAACAATACCGTATCATTCTTTATCCAATTAAATACATAAGATACGTTGTACATTTCATGTCAATCAGAATTGCACTTTGCAGCATATCATTCAAGTTAATATTTTAGAAGATATCAGAGATTATATAAAATAGACGCAGAGCGGCTAGCGGGCCGTCCGTTCGTCCCGGTTGGTAGCGGTAGGTTAGTGCAGGATTAGTAGGATTATAATTAATATTACTTTGGCTTCATAGTAAATGCGAATATCATGTGTGTTCGAAGTACTCAAAATAAACCTATCCATTATATTATTCCAAGTAAGAGACCGCGAAATAAGGCTTAGATGTTTAGATTTTTGGATGGATTTGGATTTTTGGTTATCCTGGATACTTATCATATAGGATACTTTATCCCGGTAGTAGGTTCCTGGGTGATATTTTCCGACAGCTTTACGGGTGAAGACACTGGCCAAAGTACCATTCCTATAAGTATGTTCGATTTGGTGTCTGGTAAATAATTGTCTGTGTAGGTAGAATAGGTGCGTTAAGAAAAAGTAGGAAAACTTATATTTAATTCAATCCAGCTCTATGTCGCAGTCTTCTTACTTTGAATACTATTAGTTTTATTAAGTACATCAAACACACATGATACTCTGATAAAGAATAGAGAAGTAGTATGAAGTAGTACTTAAGAAGTAATATGAATTATAAACGTACTTAGGTACTCCTAATTATTATAAATTTGAACATTTGTATGATTGGAAGTTTGTTTCTCAACCCCGTACCTAACGTATATCTATACTCTATACAAATAAATAAAATTGGAGAGTCGGTTTTTAATATTAAAATAACCGCTTTTTACTAAGTGTATATGATTGTATACACGGTACATATACCAAAACATTTTTTTTTACAATTTTTGTCTGTCTGTCTGTCTACTGTCTGTCTGCCTGTCTATTTGTTCCGGCTAATCTCTGAAATTGCTGGACCGATTTTGACGGAACTTTTATTGGCACGTAGCTGATTTAATAATGAGTAACTTAGGCTACTTTTATTTTAGAAAAAATCTTTTATTTTAGGAAAATACCTGCGTTAATTTCCGACATCCGCGCGGGTGAAGTCGCGGGCAAAAGCTAGTTACATATAAAGCAAAACCGAACCACAGCACAACGGGACTCGATTGTTCAAACAAATAAACGATATTACTACTATGTCATATTATACAAAACAGATCCACACATACTTGGTACTAGGGCTCACAAAACCGGTTTCACCGAAATCGAAAAAACCGGTTAAACAGGTTTTCCCGTCATTTTTAGAAACCGGGTTTCATTTTAGCGAAAACCGGGGTTTCGATTATTTCGGTTTTCTTTTAAAACAATAATTTATCCCACAATATGACACGTTTAAAAAGTCCACATATGGTCTCATCAATTACAATTATTATTTTGATCACACACAACATTGGTACTGTCTTTGCCGAAGTATGGTATCAATTAATTGAAAAGTTTGTGTCTGAGTCTCAACCTAACAACGGTCGATCGACGTCCACCGCTTCCCCTCTTTGAGGAGTGGCTGGAGAGGCTCCTTGGCGTCCTCAGATTCCGCCTTACGCAGGTCCTCACCGGACACGGGTGCTTCATGAGATACTATTCAGGATAGGGTAGCAGGAAACGCCCGGGTGCTACCACTGTGGGGATCGCCTGGAGGACACGGTGGAGCAAACGGTGAAAGTGTACCCTGCCTGAGCCGAGCGCCACCATGTCCTCGTGGAGGCGATCGGTAGCGGCGATCTCTCGCGCCCGGCTCTGGTCCAGGCCATGTACGAAGCGAGAGGGCAAGGGCAGCCGTTACCTCCTTCTGCGAGGCAGTAATGCTCGCGAAGGAGGAGGTGGAGTACGTGAGGGAGAGGCAATATATGCGCCCTCACGCCCCTAGCCGCCGCAGGATACGCCCCGGGCGTCGGGAGGCCATTGCGGACTTCCGGCTACCGTAGGCGCGGGCTTGCGGGTGGCAAGCAATGGGTAGCTCGCCGCTCAGTGAGGACCAGGCCCGGTCGATGGCGCGTTGTATTCCACGCGCGCCTTAAAGAGATGTCAGCACCAATGAAGGGGTCGGCTAGGACCGATGCCTGCCAGGGTCGCGGATTTGTTCGGAAGAGCGGTGGCCCTGGCATAGACAACTGAAGAAACATGGGTGGGTCACGCCCTTCCGCTCCACCGAGTGCGGGAGACGTCAAGTGATGATTTCCTACCCGAAAAAAAAAGGACGTCCACCGCTATTGATACGGGATTTGAGAATGATTTAACTGCCATCGTTAAAGTAGAGCTGGCCCTTTATGAAAATGGAAGCTTTTGCGATTGTACCTACAATCATTTGTTTAAAGTTCCTCCTTCCGAGGGTCGAGGCTAAAAGAATCTTCTCATCAGCCGGATACTTTTATAACCACTTAAAAGGCCATGCCACGATTTTTTTTCGATTTTGCTGATTTATGTGATTGTACAGTTAAAATACTGTATTTCTATGTTCGTTTATTATTTCAATTTTGATCAAACTATGATCATTTCAATTTTGATGAAATTAATGATCATTTAAATTTTGATGAAATTAATGAGCTACGTTTTTATTTTTATAATTTCATTTTGATTAATCGACGTCAAACAGACTGTAAAAATACGTCTGAATAATAAAGTAAATCAGGCTCCGAATCTCGCTGAATGACTTTAGACATTCTTTTAATTTTACGGTCGAATTACAAAAATAAGAATGGAGTTTAATGTTTCGTTGCTTTAAGCCAGATATTTGTTGTTTAGTTTATTCACTCAAAAGGAGTTTTTCAATTCATTTTAGTGTTCTCTGATTTACAATAAAGCTTATTAACGACTGTCGACGACAAAAAGACTTAGGAACCATAAAATAGGTTTAAGTAAAAAAAAACATAAATAATAGAAATAACCGAAAAAACCGGAAAACCGGTTTTGGGATGTATTTAAACTCGAAAAACCGGTTTTCTAATATACCAGCGGTTTTGTGACCCCTACTTGGTACCATTATAAATTACACATATTTCTATGATTAACAATTATTTTTAATACAGCAAATGGAACCAAGTAGAAAAAAAATAAGAGAGAAAACCTATCAATTAGTCAATGTTAAAAGGACCACATGTACATTTTCTTAATTATCTAGTACGTTTAATCGTATTCAGAGCAAAATATACGCATACTTAAATAAGTAATTTATCAATAAATTTAAATAAAATAAATAGTAACTATACTTCATCTAACAAAGCTGCACATGTCTTTGTAAATCCTTTGATATCTCAGAAGTGCGTTTTTGCTGGGTGGTTCCTTTTTGCATAAATACGGACAGTTTAATATTCATACGAAATAAGTTAAATAATAAATTCAAGCAATCAAAATTGAAATAAATCCATAAACAACAACATGCACCAGCGACCGCTTTTCACTTTATCCCTACTCCGCGACCGATCGTCATGCGACATGCAACACACAGACGAAAAAGTGTGAGAAGATGTAATAAAAGTTTCACTTTAAAATACACTTAATTCCCAAAACATACATTGGGAAATAAATTGTAGTATTTATATTATCTAAGGGCTTGTGGCTAAGTAATAGCAGCTACCCGGGTTGATCGTTCAGGTTAAGTTACGCTTGCCGCGGTTGGTCCGTGGATGGGTGACCATCTTTACATACCAAGACCCGTGCCGTTCCGCGCCTCGGAAAGCACGCTAAGCCGTTGGTCCCGGCTGTTTCTCGTACATCTTAGACAGTCGTTACGGGTCGTCAGAAGCCCGAAAGACTGGCAGCTAGTCTTACCAAGGGGTATCTTATTACAAAGTAACTGGGTTGTGGAGGTCAGATAGGCAGTCGCTCCATGTAAAATACTGGTACTCAGCTGCATCCGGTTAGACTGGTAGCCGACCCCAACATAGTTGGGAAAAGTCTAGGCAGATGATGATGATATTTATATTATCGAAAAATTAAAATTAAAAAAGAAATAAAACAATAATAAATTGATAGGGAAAAATCATATCCTATTTTGTTACAGTTATAAGCGTCTCAGTTGCAGCATAATCTAGTTTGCAACCAATTACTAAAGTTATTAACCTTTCATCTTAGTAAAAAAAAAACTTAACTGGAAATATGTGAGTGCATGTGCTGCCCTCTCCCCAACTCTTCGGGGAATACAAGCATGATGTTAAAAAGCAACGCAGAAATTGAACTCCCGAATCCTTTGACCAATTTGCTAGTTCAGGTTTTCATTTGAAATCCTATTTAGTTATGTAAATCCCAAACTAGGAGGGTAAGAGGGTTGCAGTTAGCCTCGGCTCGTTTGTGGATCTTTGACAGTCGTTACGGGTCGTGATAAGGCCGAAAATCTAACAACCAGTCTTATCTAGGAGTATCGTATTAACGCTCGTGCGCACTAGCGCGACGCGACGGTCGCGCGCGATTCGGGGATTCATAGCCGTAGAACAATTTCTATGAAAACGCGCGCGAAACTTCATACAGGGGCGACATGTCGCGCCGCGACACGGTCAATCCGCGTCGAGCAGCGCGACAACATAAGGTACATTTTGTGTAGCGTCGTTTTGCAGCCGCAACGCCGTACAAAATGTACCACAAGCTGTCGCATTGATTGTCGCGGCCGCTTCGTGGACGTCGCGGCCCGACGAATAGTCGCGACAAGTGGTCGCGTCAGTGTGAAAGGTCGCGACCCGCAAAATCGCCTCCGCATCACGTCGCGCGAAGAGTCGCGCCTGTTTGTATGATCCTCAGTAACTGGGTTGTGGAGGTCAGATAGGCAGTCGCCCTATACTCAATACTTGTATTCAGCTGCATCCGATTAGACTAGAAGCTGACCCCAACATAGTTGGGAAAAACCCACACCCGAACATGGTACCTACGTACCTGAAAACAGATTCTTTGTTTACACAACAAAATCACCAATTACCGCTAAATCGTGGTGTTTATCGGAATCCAGTAAAGATTACCTAGTAATGCGCTACTAACATAATTATAACCAATTTCCTCAACAGTAATCGTTTACCCGTTGTTATAATTATACGTCTTAAGGCATGCTCGCGTTAAAACCCATCGTTTACAATGTACATAATAAACAAATAATTTATTGTTTTTAATGATTGATCGATTCTAAGAATCATCCGGGCTATTCTTAGATTCTATATACAACAGTGATTTTACCGTGTGAATTGTTTATAGGGAAAATATGAGCGGTAAACATGTTATTAAATACTTATATAAACATAAACTCATGCCTTTTTCCCATAGGGTTAGGCAAATACTACAGAATATCACCTGCTACGATCTTTGCATAGACCTTTTGATTCATTTATGCTGAAATGTACTGAAACACTAGACAATTATTTAGCGTGGTATATTAAAAGTGCGGAGCACACCATTGAGTATTGACAGTACCTACTTATTAAAACACTAGCTGTGCACGCGGCTTCGCCCGCGTGGATGTGAAAATGGTCGTGGTATCGGGACAGAAAGTAGCATATGTTACTCCTTATAACATAAGCTATGTGCAAGTGAAAACCCGTCAAAATCGGTCCAGCCGTTTCAGAGATTAGCCGGAATAAATAGATAGTAAAAAAATGTAAATGATTCTTTGATGTAAGTACCGTATATACTTTCACGTGCATTTAGTGAAAAGCTGTTAATTTGAAATTACAAACAGACACTTCAATTTTACTTATTTGTATAGAAGATTATAGTGTGACAGTTACTCAACAAAATATGTAGACAAAAGTATTAGTATTAGGGTATGTGATGTTGCTAATTAATATTGAATAGGCGTTTGCATTCCAACTTATCCAACAGTTTACGTTCATTTATCTGAAGAGCAATTCTCATAATTTTAAGAACGTTTATAGTCTAATCTCAGTATCAATGTGTCAAAAATACCTTGAGTTTCCATACATTTTTGACAAGTTTTTGGCCGAGATGAGACTGCGAGTAGATTTTGATCGTTTTAAATTACGAGAATTGACCTTCTGGTCAGGTGCTACGAATCGCAACCTTTCCTTTTTTACCTTTCTGTAGAACATCACCAATAACGTCACTATATTTATTTCCCTTCTAGGGCGTCCCCTCCTGGCGTTTCCTCTCACATCTGCTTTGCAAAATACTTACCTTTGCGCTGTTCAATATTTCTGTAATATTGACAATATATAGTTTCCACACATTCCATTCATAGGATCGGGTAGTAACAAATCTCTGTACTTATTGCGCCTTTGAATTAGAAGCCACAAAGTCCTCTCCATAACCCGGCTTAAGTCTTATCAAGGCGCCCAGAGACGAGTTTCTTGTTTCACTTAACTTATCCACCCAGCTTGTCCGTCAAATGCAGTTAGATAAAGTTTACATAAACACAAACTTCACCACCAACGTAAACTACGTAAAATAAGGCATTGAGGCATGAAAGTAGGTAGACTCCTCCACATTGTCATTGAATAAACGAAGTCAAAACTTTGGCGAAGAACATAGTGCGAAGGGTGACCATGCAGTCTCCTAGCTATGCAATGTGCAATGTGGTTGGCGTTCAAAAGTGCTTGTTGACGTTCAAAAGTGCCTTTTATGTGTATATTTGAAATTCGAAAAGCCTTTGTGAAAAGGATGCTTACGAATTGCTTTTAAAAAAGCTGGGTTTAACGGTTTTTAGGGGGATTCGTTAGTTCATTAAGTTAAAAAATGCAGACGACCAAAAAAATGTTAGACTCATTACATCAATAGGAGACTGTCAGTAAGCATTATCAGCATTTCCACTGCTGGAACACGAGCTTCCTGTCTGTGAGAAGAGAGGAATTGGTCCATAATCCACCATGCGGGCCCAGTGCATGATGGTAGATGTTACATGTCTTCGAATTTTCTTGGTTTATTTTATTGGTTCTTAGGACATCCCGGTTTCCTCACAATGTTTTCCTTCACCGTTTTGAGAGCAGTAGTTATTCAATAATTGATACAAAGTAGAAAAAAAAATCAAACGCCCATTTAGTATCACCAAATGTTGCTGTATTATCAGCTTTACTAAAAATAAAAACCAATTTAAACACTCCTATGCAAAATAAAATGGAATAGCCAGAGATAACACTGGTCGTGATCTAGGAATACTGCTTGATAGTAAACTGCACTCAGACACACAAATTGACAATCATGAGTCAAGCTTATCGTTTGAATCGATTCGTGATACGATCAGCCATGTTCGTCCCCTCGAGAACATATAAACATGAACATCATCATCATCAACTCAGCCTATCGCAGTCCACTGCTGGACATAGGCCTCTCCCATACTGCGCCACAACAGCCTGTCCTCCACCTTCCGCATCCAGGCTGTCCCAGTCACCTGTTTGAGGGCGTCGGTCCATCTAGCTACGGCGTTAATGCCCTGAACCACAATAATAGGCCTCTTTTATTATAAGAGTTTTATCGTTTTATGAGTCAAAGTTGAAATCATAAATTTCTAATTAGGTCTCTATAATTCCGAAGGTGCGAAAGGAAATCACTCTCATGTCATAAAGGTACTGGGCAGTCTTTTTTTTTGTGAGTGTGAAATCGTCAAATGACGTCTCCCGTTCTAGGCGGAGCGGAAGGACGTGGCAGGCTTTTACTGACTAAAACCCACCGGTGTTCCTTCAGTTGCCCATATGCAAGGACCACGGTAACTCCTTCGAACAAATCTCGCGACCCTGGCAGGCATCGGTCCTAGCAGACCCATTCAATTTTGCTGACATCTCTTTGAGGCGCGCGTGGAACACAACGCGCCGTCGACACAGGCCTGGTCCTTACGCAAGCCCGCGCCTACTATGGTCGGGAGTACGCCAATCAACTCCCGCAGCCCGGACAGTCTCCTCCTGCGGCAGCTAGCGGCGTGATGGCGCACGGACTGCCTGTCTCTCACGCGCTCCGCCTCCTTCTTCGCAAGCATTACTGCTTCGCAGAAGGAGGTGACAGCTTCCCATGCCCTCTCGCTCAGTACCATGACCTGCACCAGGACTGGACGCGAGAGGTCGCCGCCGCCGATCGCCTCCACGAGGTCACGGCGATGCGCCCGCCCAGGCAGAGCACACCTCCACCGTATGCTCCACCGTGACCTCCAAACGATTCAAGAAAAGGAAACACCCGGGCGTTATATAAGATAAGGTATGATTTATTTGCTAAAAACGTGCATACATAAGAACATGCATGCAGGATATTATAAAGGGGAATAAAATATAGATTCTGACATGTTTGCCACATAACACCACCAAAAAAGTGCCTTAAATGTAGTTTTTTCTTTTAATAATCATGAAATAGAAACAGTCAACGAATTCACATTACTAGGCATAACCAAAGACAAAAATATAAATTGGAAGTCACACGTACAAAAAATTAAAACAAAACTTTCCAAATTCATTTACGCTTTTCGCGAAATAAAAAAAAAACCACAAATTTACAGACAGCCCTTATAACATACTAGGCCTATGTATATGCATGGCTTAGTTACGGCATTATAATGTGGGGCAACAGTACAGATGCACCATCACTGTTTACGATACAAAAGAAAATTGTTCGTATCGCAGTAAACATACAACAAATAGATAGCTGCAAACCCCATTTTGGAAGGCTAAACATTTTAACTCTGCCATGCATATATATATACTCGAAATATGCAAATTTTGCTCACAAACACCAAGACTTTTGCACTAAACGAGAAGACATACAAACACGATACACACTTAGATACAAAACACGATTAAACTTACCAACATCCCCCCTAAATATACACTCATCTGGCCCTCTGGTTATGTCGATAAAAATATACAACAAGTTACCAGAATCCATAAGGACAGAGAAAAAAGCCATCTATTTACTAATAAATTAAAAAATCTGCTGTTAAGTAAATGTTATTATAGCGTCAACGAATTTTTTAAAGATAAATCCCTGAAATTAGTTTGGACTTTCCAAAGCATGTATTTCATCTATTTTTAATTACTATTTTAGAATAAGTTACATTATAAGATAATCAATAGGTCCTCCTAGGTAGAGCCTACTGTATTTTCCTTTGCTGTGCCTGACAGGGTCCACAATTGTTTCTAAATAAAATGTTTTACCACCTAAGCATATACATTGTGGAATGCAATAAAGGATTGAGTATTGAGTAACATGGCGTGCAAATATGAATACATGTGACTGTTTATAATTTACCCGCCCGCGTGGAGGTCGGAAAATATCCCGCGGGAACGTACCTACTACCGGGATAAAAAGTAGCCTATGTGTTAATCCAGGTTATAAACTAACTGTGTTCTTTTCTTCCAAAGCCGTTCAGTAGTTTTTGCGTGAAAGAGGAGCAAACATCCACACATCCATACACCCATACATCAATACATACAAACTTTCGCATTTATAATATTAGTAGGATTAATCCAGGTTATAAACTAACTGTGTTCTAAATTTCTTTCTAATCCGTTCAGTAGTTTTTGCGTGAAAGAGGAACAAACATCCACACATCCAAACATCCATACATACAAACTTTCGCATTTATAATATTAGTAGGATTTCAAATCAACATCATTCATGTAAAAAAGACGTTTCGTCCCGCCTTATTCGGAACAGGAACCTCCCGAAACAGTCGTGTCCGGTGAGGACCTGCGTAAGGCGCAAGGTAAGGACGCCGGGGTGCTTCTCTAGCCTCTCCTCAAAGAGGGTACTTACCGCCGCAATTGTGGGGTGCCCAGCACTGGGTTGCGACAATCGTACCCGCCATCTCGCTATGAGACCCCGCCGGAGCACTGTCCGCCGTGTCGTGATTTCTCGCGGCAGTGGAGTTTCGCCACGGCATTTTGCCTCCTCGCGTCACTCCCACATATGCGCGAGGACTTTTGCCTCCAGGTCTCATGGCGGCAATCTGGCAGGAAGGCTGACCACCTCACAGGAGACCGTGCGGTATCCCCGGACTAGCCTGATGGCTATGACCCTCTGGGACCCACTCAAGCGGCGCGCTGGGCGCAGCCTCATGAGAGCGCCCACACCGGTAAAGGGCCGTGAACCGCACGACCCGCGCGTAGAGCATGCGGTAGAAGGCGTTTGGACCCCTTGGTTGGGCAGGAGCCGCTTTAAGGCTGCCCCAGCCCACTCCAGTCTGGGAGCCAAACGTTGGA
This sequence comes from Aporophyla lueneburgensis, assembly GCA_932294355.1. NCBI lineage: Eukaryota > Metazoa > Arthropoda > Insecta > Lepidoptera > Noctuidae > Aporophyla > Aporophyla lueneburgensis. The sequence continues at coordinate 15,826,174 of OW028750.1, read as the reverse complement.
AATACTGAAAGACTTCAACGTAGGTAAATACTCGTAAATGATTTTATGATTAAACAAACATGTTACTATAGAAATAGGTAGGTATTTAAATTAGAATAAGCCATAAATCTGTCAGAAAGATGCTGCCTGTGGATAAAGTGGATGTTGCATAAATATCTGTGGTGCGTTTTAACTTTTAGTAAAGGTTAGGCCCACTTCCATGAAGAATGAATCCGTGTATTGGCATCAACCATAGCTAGGTACATAGAACTTATAATATGAATGTTCTGTTCTTTAACAACCTTTTTCTATAATTACCATGATGATAAGTTCAAAGGTGGCCTTATAGAATCAACGAAATCCTGTAAGCACACGCAATCAGCAGTTGTACGCGGTTTTACAGGGTATTCAAAACAAGGGTCCTGAAAAGTCACCCTATCGAAGCACCGTTTGCGCAAGGTGTGCTTATTTTTATTTGTATTTCGTATTGTTGCTTCACTCGAGGTGTCAGTTAGATAATCACGAAAAGTCAAACCGGACTCGTAGGACCTCCCATCTATACTCTTTAATGCAGTTGTTCTCCGTTGTGACAAGATTCCCTTGTCAGTGAATTCATCGGTAGTGAACATTGACTTCATGGTTTCTGATTCTTCATCTTTTAATACTCTGACTACGCCTCCACGTAGAAGATTCAAGGTCATGCAACAGGTTGGACAAAGAGCATTCTTGATGACATTATTCGCAACTAATGCATTCGAATCTACTGAAATATAGCCATCAGATTGTGTTTCTATATCTTTTGTATATTTGGGATTGTCATAGAACAGATCGGAGGGTCGTCTTAGGTCACGGGGATGTTGGCAAATGTGGCATTTACAATTAACATGCGCCAATCGCTCTTTCAACAAACGAAGTTCTTTAGGCTCTGTACGTGACTGAGGTGAAAATAATGGTTGCCACATGATTGACAGAAGGCCTACGTCCTTTCCACTAAAACTCGGATGGTAAAATGCCAGTACATGGCGTCATCTTTTTTGCCCTATCAAATTAAGGCATCTGTTGAACTTTGTATTTTGATCTAAACGGATGAGCGGATATATAGCTTTTACAGTGTTTTGCACGTATGTCAAGGGTCTTGACGCCTGTCAGGTTATGAGAATAAAATCATCGACTAGACTGCGTGCTAAGAGTATTAATATAGGATCTCAACTTCGAGAGGAGGTATGAGCAATAAGTATTTAGTTGAAAATACGACGCCATAAACAATTGATATTTACTTCAACGCATCAGACATACTATTACGATTACATCATAAGGTGATTGGCTCATCGGGAGCACTTGCGTCTGGTTAATGTAACAGTTGAGATCAAGCATTTAATCAGCATTACAAGTACAGTGCACACCTCACATAATTACCTCACCTGATATAATTCATAATACATAATACAACAATCAGTGTGGAAAACCGACTATTTTACGGGATAAGTTGTTACTGTACTAATTACTATTAACAATTCTAGAAAGAAAGAAAGCATTTATTTGTCAGAATATTGTACAAAGTTGTTATGTGGATTATTACGTTCAAAATATTCTGCCGTTTCCGGCGTACAAATATGGTTTTGAAATTATGGGTCATCATTACATTAAAATTTAGTTATTAATCATTAAAATTATAGGTCATCATCACATTAAGATTTAGTTATTAATCTTTGGATTTTTTTTTAAATTACGAAACCTTTCTTTTTAACGTAAAATATATTAATTAAATGTCAAAATTGCATGAAGTCAAGGAGATAGAATATGAATTTTAAAGAATAATGTCAAATCTTTAAGTAAATTTTTCATTCATAAAATCTTCAGTCGAGTAATAACATATGCTGAGAAAGTTAAATAATTTACATTTAAATGTTCTGAGGCTGAGAGTTTTAAAGCCATCAGGTAATTTGTTATAAACAGTAATGCACATGCAGTACACATTATTAGAAAATAATTTAATTCTACGCCTAGGAACATGAAGCATATGCACTTTGCGGCTGGGTCTGGATACAACATCATTATACAAATCAAATTCATGTCTGTTTCGGTGTATAAAGATACAGATTTCAAAAATATATAGTGCTGGAATTGGCAGTATCTTAAGTTTCATAAATAGTGGAACACAACTGTCCAGTGGGTGCGCTCCACAAATTGAGCGTATGCATTTTTTCTGAGCTCTAAAAACTCTTGTAAGTTCAATTGAATTACCCCATATTATAATGTCATAGCGCAGAATTGATGACACATAGCCATGGTATGCACATAGTGCCGCGTTAACACTAGCCACACGTGTTAGTCTATATAAAACAAATACAAATCTATCTATCTTCTTACATAGATCGTCAATATGAGATTTCCAGTTACAGTTTTTGTCAATAATTATACCCAAGATTTTTACGTAATCGACCTCTTCAATTGTCTCATTTCCATATTGTATTTTAAGTCGTGGACGCGAACTGTTATATGTCTGTAAGTTATTGTGTTCTAGCCATGTAATAATTTTATTTAATGTCATGTTTATTTCATTTCGGTACTCAATAATGTCGTAATTTTCTTTTATAATACTAAGGGTCGTATCATCCGCATATAGGATACATTTGTGGGAAGTTACACTAGGCAAGTCGTTAGCATATAGCAGAAATAAAAGGGGACCTATTATGGTCCCTTGGGGAACACCGCAGTTATTTTCGCGATACTGTGACCTATATGTGAGTTTTTGATTTCCTGTTTGTCCCGAAATCTCAACACATTGCTGTCGATGTGTAAGGTAGCTTTCGAGCCATTTCAAAGCGTTACCCCTTATGCCATATCGTTCTAATTTATACAATAATAGTCTGTGGTTCACGAAATCAAAAGCCTTGGACATATCCAGAAAGATAGAGACAATTGGTAGTTTATCATTGAGACTTTTAGTTATTAATTTTAATAGAGCAAAACAAGCTGTTGTGGTCGATTTATTTTTTCTGAAACCAAATTGATCTTCACTTAGAATTTCGTATTTGGATAAAAAACCGGAGAGCTTCTCATGCATGACCTTTTCAAATATCTTGGATAATATTGGTATGAGTGTTATGGGGCGGTAATTATTCATATCACTTCTATCACCTTTCTTATGGATTGGTTTAACAATTGAGAATTTTAATCGTGAAGGGAATAGACCTTGCATAAATGCCAATTTAATAATATGGCTAATATGAGTAGATAAAAAAGTAGAGCATAATTTAAGAATATTTGTGTTAATGTCATCGTGTCATCGTGTCGTCGTGTCGTGTGATTTTAAAGAGTTTATTATTTTATATACATTGGTGTCATCAGTTGGAGTCAAATACATCGAATTTGGTTGATCATTCATGGGTGGTATGTAGTCAATAGATGGTTTAGTGGTGTCATTTGTTATATCTATAAAATAATTGTTAAAAATGTCAGCAATCTTTTCAGGTTTAGTATAAGTTTGATTGTCTAATTGAATTTTATTTATGTCTAATTTAAATACCTACTTATTAAATAATATTTCTATAGTAACATGTTTGTTTGATCATAAAATCATTTACAATATCAATACAATACAATCCTTTATTTCAGGCTACTAAGGCCCATAAAAACAATACATAAATAACATAAGAACAATAACAATAAACTAATAAATATTCTATAAACAAAACTAAACTAAAACTATCACAATACACGTAATGAAGACGTCGTCGTGTTTCGCTGCGTGGTGTCACGTAACCGTCCTCGGAAACGTCGATATACGACACCTTTCGGCCAAAAGTCTTTTCTCAAGTAGGTCTGTAGATGGTCAGTTGGAACTCGTACCATGAACGACTTAAAGTTGATGTTGTGGCGCGATTCCAACCTTTCAACCCTCAGAGTCCAGTTGGCCTTCACTTTCAAATACTGCACGACTTCCTCAATCGTTGTGGAGTAGTGCAGACGTGAAATATACAGCTGCGTCGTAGGCACAGCAGGGCGCAGCAGCATGTTGGGTCCACTCAGAGCGGTACCATACTGGTTTCGTGAACAGGGCTTCTTCTTCTTCCTTTCCACTTTCGTGAAACCCTCTTCATCAACTTGGCCCGTTCTCGGCAAGGAGCTACGGACCGCAGCCAGGGCAAGTTGGGCACCCTTCTTCAGTTTTTCCCCTATTACAGTTGGTTGCTTATGCTGCGACACACCTGATTTGTCGGTGGTGACAATAGCAGCGTAGGCACGCTTAGGGGTCGACGTACCTACGTGTGACGTTTCCGCAGCCGGTGTTGCGCGGGCGACGGCGGCGGCGGGCGGCGCTTGGTCAGCATTATCAGCTGGTGACGCACTTGTGTTCGCCGATGCAAAACTGCCGATTGACGCATTTTGCGCCCCTCGACGTGTGTTCACCTTAGAGGCCTCAGGTGACCCAATTACTGAACAAACTTTGCGCAATAATGCTATCTCTGCACGTGGCTCAGTATTGTTTTTTTCCGTAACCTCCATTCGGGACTGCATCTTGGTCATCTCCACTTTCAAGGTAGTGATGTCCTTTAGCAGCCGCGTTACGTCAACGTGATCGAACGTGACGGGAGGCAGCTTACCCAGCTCCTTCGCCACGAAATCTGGCACGTCATCCGGGTCGGTCTTCTTTAACATGTCCACAATGTCTTGAACACTCTTATCAGTTCCATCCCTGCGGCGAGACGGCATCTGGTCCAGTTTTCCAAGTGACTGGAACAGTAACAGTTTACCACTGCTGATCTCGTCCTCCTTGAAATTGGACCGGCATATCTGCAGAATGCTCACCTCGTCCACGTATTCGATGGCATGGACCAGGAAAGCCAGCAATTCATTGACTATGAGTGGTTTGGAACTCATAGTTACAGTACGGGCAGCGGCTATGGCCGCGCTACACGTGAATAAAATTCGCTCCGTGCACAGTGGACACACGTCCGTATTTACGAGTACTTACCCACGTTGAAGTCTTTCAGTATTTCCGACGTTTGGCTCCCAGACTGGAGCGAGCTGGGGCTGCCATAAAGCGGCTCCTGCCCAACCAAGGGGGTCCAAACGCCTTCCACCGGATGCTCTGCGGGGGTCGTGCGGTTCATGGCCCTTTACGGGGCACCGGTGTGGGCGCCCTCACTGATGCTGCGTCCAGCGCGCCGGTTGAGTGCGTCCCTGAGGGTCATGGCCATCAGGCTAGTCCGGGGATACCGCACGGTCTCCTCACAGTCAGCCTCCTTGCCAGATTGCCGCCATGAGACCTGGAGGCAAAAGTCCTCGCGCATATGTAGGAGTGGCGCGAGGAGGCAAAACGCCGGGGTGAAACTCCGCTGCCGCGAGAAATCACGACACGGTGGACAGACCTCCGGCGGGATCTCATGGCGACATGGCGGGTTGAAAATGTGATGCCATAAACAATTGATATTTACTTCAACTCATCAGACTGACTATTACGATTACATCATAAGGTGATTGGCTCATCGGGAGCATTTGCGTGTGGGTAATGTAACAGTTCAGATTCAAGCATTTAATCAGTATTACAGTGCACACATCTAATGATATAATTCGTAATACATAATACAGGAGTCAGTGCGGAAGACCGATTATTTTACAGGATAAGTTTTTACTGTACAAATTGCGCACTGGTTAAAAAACCAGGGCGCAAATTTTATCAAATTAAACTTATACGAGTTATAATAACCGTGCAATTTTGGACGTAGCTTCATTGTAGAGTTCAGACTCCATAATTTTGCCAGCAGGGGGGAAGAATGTTAAAGTTGACTAATGCACAATCGACTAATGCACAATCACACAACTTCCTCATCCCAAACTATTCCTTCGTTCATTCATCCTTTTCCTTCGGGATTCAATCAATCCTTTAACTCACTCTGTCAAGAACTCAGCAGGCAAGATGGCGCTTGCGCTCCGCCGCCGGCCATAAAACATAAATCAACCATGTTCTAACAAAACCTACCTACAAAGACTTTCAACAATAATTCTGTGTCAGTGTTATGTGTCTAATTAGGGACGTCCCTGGACTGTGTATTGGAATTGTGCCACCGAAAAGCCGTCGACAGTGAAGATTAGTGACCTTTCTTCAATCCCAGTTTCCAAGTGATTATGCACGACTAAAGGCTCGCCTATGGCCAACACTTCCATCGAAGGGTTTTATTCATCAATAACCACAACAGACAGACTTTAGTAATAAGGTTTACATTCAGATTCAAAATCATAAGTCCCAACTAGTTTCTTTCCGTGAAACATTGACATACTGCTCTAGACCAAAGAAGTACCTAGAGTCGCTTTATAATACTTACACATGTTTGGTTCGCCAAAATAGTAACTTTATAAACTACCAATCAGCGGGGTGATTACGTAATACACTAACAGTAGGAATGGCTTTAATTAAACAGTTCAACAACATCCATTGCATTATTTACGTTGTAGAGCAGAGACTATTTTCGAACATATTAATCAATGGATTGGCAATATCCCTCAAATTGATCGAAATTGTAATTGATACGCAATTAGGGTCTGCACCCTAATTGCGTATCGATAAACCATTGTAGCCCTGCGGCTACAATGGTTTATTAACAGTAAAAAATATTAGGGCTCTCATGGTAATTTACGCACGCTATGGCAACAACTCAGGCTAGGTGGAGCGGCAAACTTCGCAGGGTCGGTGGTAGCAGCTGGATGAGAGTTGCCGAGAATCGGGCTGAACGGCATGCAATTGGGGAGGCCTATGTCCAGCAGTGGACTGCTATAGGCTGATGATGATGGCAACAACTTCGCGTTGCTCTACCAACAGTCTAACAATACCTCTTAACTATCCTGTATCAGATTAGATACACTCTAACTAGACACAGCGGGTTAACAATATTTTTTTACATAGTAACTGGCTGTTGTTTAGGCCGGAGCAGTTTCAATATTAAGAGACCAAACGAGGTGTCAAATTTTTGAGAGGAAGAACACATTGTAAGTACTAAATAGATTCTTATTTATGTAGCCCACTTTGTCTAATAGGTGCTCATTAAGGCTTCTCCTTTTAAATTGATTCGCGATGAACAGGCGTCCAAACAACAGCTGTAAAATGGGATAATAAAGTATTTAAATTTTCATTAAAAAAAATATTTTAATATTTTTTTGTTAGACTGCCTGCCTTGTAGTCGTGACTACCTCGTTGGTCTAGTGGTAGCAAGTGCTACTGCTAAGCATTAGGTCCTGGGTTCGATTCCCAAGTCGGACAAAGTGTTATTAGGTTCTTTCTATCTGGAATTACTCAGTAGCAGTCCGGAGTCTGGATTTGTGCCCGGTTGATGGCAATAGGTTCGCCTCCAACTACATGGGATTAAAATAACTCGTCATGTTATGGTTATGGTTACATATTTTCTACATTGGTCGCCATGGACTGACATTCAAACATTTAAAAGAAAACCAGTCATATTTTTGTACCTACCTACCTAACAGCAAAAATATTAGTGATATCAAACAGTCACCACACCTACTTGTTGTTACGAGTTGTTGGTTCTCTTCCAGATAAAAAACCGCTGCTCCACTGCAGATTGGCGGGATACCTACTCGTACTTATAATAATATATGAAATTATATTTAAATATAAATTACATTTTGTTATTTTTCTTCCAAAAAAAAAAACATTTTATGTTTAAGTTGATTATCGATAAAGTTGATTATTGAAACACGAATAAAATGAAATTTTCTAAAAATGAATCCTAGCTAGATAGATTTATCGCCCCCGAAACCCCCTGTATACTAAATTTCATGAAAATCGTTGGAGCCGTTTCCGAGATTCAGATTATATATACTAGTATATGTATACAAGAATTGCTCGTTTAAAGATATAAGATTTACTCTTCTAGCATAACCTCTTTGTTTTTTACCTTATTGAAACAATGACCAAGCTGCTGACTGACGCTGACAACGAAAAATCAAAGATATGTTGTGACAAAATGTCTCCTATAGTCTGAAATCGCCTGAAAAAGTTAATCATGGAAGAAATAGGTACATACCAGACATCGATAAGATTGAAACAAAGATGCTGAAGCGCCGTCTAGAGACAATATCCTACAACCCCAGCTGTAACAGTAAATCTGAACAGAGGTCACGTTAGTCTAACAACAAACGTGGGTACCTCTATACGTTACTGATATAGGTATGTCCAAGTTAATAAATACTTAAGTATTCCTTAGAACTTAGATAATATTACAACTTTGCCATTCTTCGTTTGCAGACACTGTACGTGCAGTGCCTGTCCAGATATATTGGGAATCCTAGCGGTCACTCTCACTGAAACAAAAATACCAAAGAGCACTGCGGTCTCGAAAACTATAATGTCTTTTATACAATGAAAGTACTCTATATTTGCGACAATAGTGGCAAAAACAACCAGCAAATCGGATCGAATATAAGAATTTCGGGAGGAAAATTGATCGCACGCTCCTTCGTTGTTCGTGGAAGAACCATAGCAGTATATGAATCAAACTTAGATGCATACCTCAGCATTTGTATTGTTTGAGTACGGTTTAAACATTGATTTAAAATTACAGCCATGTCGAAATATCATATAAAATGCACTGACACCGACAGTGATAAGCCAAAAAAGAAGGCTAAAAAAATACCCACAGGAGTAAGTACCTAATTATATGTAGTTTATTTTAAAAAGTGCATTTCGACCAGCAAGAAAATTAGTGCAAGTAATATCTGACAGACATTAGTCCGTCTACTATTAAGATTGCAATAGTGTTTACCTATATTCGACTATAACTGGCACTATAACTTGCTACGCACTTTATTCTCACTTGCTATGGAGTTCACACTAGTGTTGCAAAAGACTCGAGTCCTCGAGTCGTAATTTTAAAGACTCAACTCAATTATACAAGACTCAGTGTGCTCAAAAGGCTCGGAGTCTAGAGTCAAGCCGAGCCCGAGTCATTCTCGAGTCTAAAAAAAAAGGACTCGAGTTTTAAAAAGGACTCGAGTCTTCAAAACGACTCGAGTCTTAAAATAAAGTCAAGTCTTGTAGCTCATCATTCGAAAAAACTCAAATAACTCGTCAGATTTTTTTGTACGCAATGTTACATCATAACCACTAATTTGAATTTATTGCTTTCTTTCGAGTCTTTTCGAATACAAGTTTCATCTTCATGCTCCGAGTTTTTCTTTAAGACTCGGGTTCATTTTAAGACTCAAGTCCTTTTTAAGACTCGAGCTCTTTTTAAGACTCGAGTCCTTTTTAAGACTTGAGTCCTTTTTAAGACCCGAGTGCTTATCTGTAGGTAGACTCCGAGCCTTTTGATCACACTGAGTCTTGCATAATTGAGTCGAGTCTTTAAAATTAGGACTCGAAGACTCGAGTCCTTTGCAACACTAGTTCACACTCACTGATGCTACGCAGTTCACATTGATACGCAATATCTTTCTGCGCAGTTCACACTTACTACGCAGCTCACACTCTTGCAACGCATTTACGCATTTTTTTCTAGTTATGGTCGAATATTCGTAACCAGACAATATACTCCCGGGATTAATTCCTCGCAATAGTTTTGTCGCGTTGGAATTGCAACATTTAAATTGCGGCAGAAGAGGAGCAAGGATAGCTTTTTTTTAACAAAGCGTTAAAAGGATGGCGTGTCGTTCCATAGTTCGCAATCTTTCTTGAGTTACATTTTCAATGGGATAGCATCTTCTCGTGCATCAGGTCGAAATAGACGCTTCCCTTCTATTCTACCGCAATATAAATTGACCCTTAATGTGAGTGCGTGTGATGTCTAGCTTAGTTAATAGAGTAGTAGAAAGCAAGACTTTTATACATATATACATCGGAATCTCATAGATAATTTTAAAGAAGAATCAAGGGTGCGCAGTTTTACGGGGTCAAGGAGATGGCCTTAATCGCTGAAAGGTGTTTTATTGGTACCTACACCAACAATAAATAAAAGTTCGGCGTCTTCTACAAGCGATGCCAATATCTTTCAAGGGCAAATTCACTATGCTTATACCCCTAGGGCCTTTAATTAAGTAGGTACCTCTTACGAATTTATGTCTCGTTTCACCCCTTTTTACCCGACCTACGGGTACTATACTAACAGACATTGAAAAACCAATTTAATTCTGTTCCAAAGCAACCACCACCACCACCACCTGAACCTCCGAAAGAGGACGAAGCGGTCCTGATAGCAAACTTTAACTCGAACCTGCCGTGTTGCTGCGAAGTGGTGTCGCGGGCGCTACGTGAAGACTTGCCAAAGATCCTGGGCATGTCCAGTCGCCGCGCGGCGCTGCAGATTGGTCGAGACGAATTACTGGACTGCAATCCCGACATTCAATTTAAAGAGCCGGGTGAATCTGATACCAACGAATCAGAAAAAGCTAAATGCGCTATGCCACCGAAGGAAAAAAAATAACGACATGTAGTACCATAACATAAAATAACATTACTCGTTTCCCCGCAGGGTTAGGCTGTTCCCATAGTAAAAGGAGGGGAGCAACACAGCAGGAGGGTACAAATATAGTTATTGTTATACCCATGTCCACACATCCGAAACAATCGAAGCAACACGTAGAAGCTTTAGTTAAAAAAAGCACCCGTTGGTTTCGTTTCATTAAATATGCAAAAAGAAACAGAAGAAAAGTTTCTCTGTTAATGTTTTTGACAGCTGTAATAACTTTATCATCGATTTGTTACACTTCGTACAGTTTTTACAAATATTACTGTGGCCAAGATGATGCTAATGATATTGATCCCAAGGAACCCCCACGAGCCAGAAAATGGTTCCAGTTCAAAAGAGCTGAGTAACCCCGACTCGCAGAAGCTAGCACACATTAGTGTTGCTTTGCGTAATATATGCTGCAAGTAATGCGTTCGACAGTTGAATGTAATATTGACCACAAAGCTTAAGACCCGTACCCTAATTGCGTACCACACTGCCAATCAGAAACTAAATCAATTTGAAGGACCATTGCTAATCTATTTCACCATATCTTCGAAAATTGTCTCTCAACATGAAAGCCATTCTCACTGGTGTGTTACGGAATGACCCCGTTGATCAGAAGATGGTAGCAGCTCCAATATCATTCCAAATGAAAAAACAACACATACCATTAAATTATTTTATTATGATGAAACAGTGTACAAATGATACACAAACACCGATGACACAAATGCAAGGAAAATACTAGATTTTTTTATAAATAGCGCCTTTTGGATTAAACTCTTTGAAACAGTAATAACAGAATAAAACTTGTTGCAAATAAAGACTGTTTATCTTTTCAACACTTGTACTATTTTATATCATCAATTACTCACACAGTTTGTACAAAAATAATGATTGAAACAGTGGCCTTCAAGATACCACAGAAAAAAAATCTTATAACAGTTGAAATTATATTTCTGCTATATATTGGAATAATAATCATTCTTCCATATTTGCCGCCGCTTCTTTATCTATCTCCTCCTGTTCAGCCGCCTTTTTAAATTTATCACACATATAATTCCAATACTTGCTACGTATTTTGTCGTATTTCCCTGCCAATGCTTGACATAGTACTACGGCTCTAGTGGCACAGTGTAGAAGGCTAATTTCTTCTTTCTTAACAGCTTCGTCACAAATATCTATAATGAACGCTAACAAGTAAGGAGACCGACACTTGTTTTTATAAAGTTCTTCACAAAACGAAGATACTACGCCATTCCCACTTAAACCCCGCTTGTCATGTAATAATACGCCTCTTAGATAATTCCAAGCGCTTTCATTGTTCTTAATAAATTTAATCTTTTCCAATGTATAGCAGATTTCTTTCTGTACATTCAGGTCCGACCAGCCTAGATGGTTGTTCACGACGAAGTATCGTTGGTTCCACGCTGAATTGTTACGTACGTCGTCTGTGATAAGGTTATCAACGAAATCCATTTCCTTCTCGTAGAGTCTGTAAAAAAGATTAGAATTTCAGTAACAGTGGGTAATTAACGAGAGACCTTGTAAGGGATCAGGTGTAAACCTCTGAGTAAACTGTAACATTATTGTTTGAGACAATTCCAACATCTTTTTATATTACACTGATTTTGTAAGTATAATTTATTGTTGATATGAGCTCTCAGAAAGGCAACTGTGTGTCCCAAATATGTACGAGAAGGTACAGTCACGAGCACGAATATGTATACACTTACCAACTTTTAAAAGGGATTTTCTCCTATTGTACTGATTGTAATTTTATTACTAACATACTATTTTGGAACTCACACTATTACGAAATTTGCCTTATCTCAAAGTCGCAATCGTTATTTAAAGAGAAAATCGTTTTTTAATTTGGATATGTGTATAAATATTATCACTCGTGACTGTACACAGGGTCAAATTAAATTAGCTAACGAAAGTTTGCAGACGTGATGGGTAACGTTATTTTATTAAAAAAAAAAAAAAAACTCAGCTCATACTTCAAGTAATGGGTTATTCCGTTAGGCCACCACTGGATACTCGGAAAACTTGTATTCATCTGTCCTGCCCAGACGTGGTGGAGGAATTCGTATATTATTTTTATTCCGATTTTAGACAGGTTAGAAACTGACCCAAGATGAACATGCGATTCTGAGTATCTACCCTACAGTGGCTGTTTTAAGGTGGCCAAAACGAATAAACCCAAACAACTACACTCCCAGTGGTTGTTAACCGGAGTTGGAGTATTGCTAACTGAATTAATTTGACTATGTAGCTCCTCTGGCATTTAACATATTTGGAACATATAGTAAATGAAAAATCATTTTATTTCTGTAAGTAGGTTTGTACAAACACTTATACACGTCAATAGTCAGTTGACGTCAATACCTTACAAAACTCAATGCATCAAAAACGCTACACAACAATTCCATTTCATTGTGACATTGAAGAGTTCTTAATAATGCTAACTAGACTGAATTTTTCTAGCAACCTACATTTGACAATGGATGTTACATACAAGCTGGCGTGACTTTAATTTGTAAGCTGAGAGATACATACCCAAATGTTTTAATTGCCCACTGTCGATGCTGCCACGCGTGATAGTTCTTAGGGTCTTGCATCAAGGCATCTCCTGTTAACTCCATCTCCTGTGTTGGATCTTGAAGCCACTCTACTAGTACTCTCCGATGGTGCCAGACCTATAAAATTAATAAAGACCTTATATATGTATAGTCTACCACATAGTGCGAGCTCTAGTGTTTTTAAAAATTCAATAGATTAAGGCTAGATAGTGTTCTGACTTTCATGTCGTCAGAAACCTGAAAGTCTGACAACCAGTCTTACCAGACGGTATAGTGTTACCCATCAAAAGGCTAGGCGTTTCGCATAATAAACGGACGTATAAAGGGTAGTATAGATGGTCAGCAAGCCATATTACACGTAGGCCTAGGTTTATACAATAACTACCAAAAGCCAAACCACGCAGTAAATCCCCATGGAAACATATGATGTTAATCAAAATATGATTTATAACAGTAACATGTATTTACGCAATTATAATCGTTAAAATATCAATACACTGATACAGATCTTATTCCAAAAATTGCTGTATTTTGTTTTAAAATTAAATTTCGCGGCTGTGCTACCTAGCACTTTCTCCCACTATCCTCCTGAGACCCCTGGTATCACCAGTGATACATTTAGTTAAAAAATTATTTCCACGCCGTCTATCGGAATTCGTTTAAGCTTTTTTGCACAATAGTTAGCATAGATATCCTTTATATTTCTAGTCACTCACCATTTCTCTAGCTGTCAAATTACATTGATTGCTGTCAGTTTAAAATCGAACATTTTGCCGTTACCGACATGTCGACTTTACGTAAAGGTAAATATTTATTTTAATCAGTGATTTGGTGTTGGTTTTTTTTAAATTAAATAATATTATACGTACATTTTGTATAGTCATTTTTCAAATTTTTCATTGATTAAATTTTCCTTCTATAATAATTCGTTTTAATAACAGTTTTGAACCCAAGGTATCATTGGTGATCTATGTTATATTAAGCCATAAAAATTAACTTCCATCAATTAAATATTCGTAAATACGTCCCGGTCTCAAGAGGATAATGATTCCTCTTAAGATGTTAGATCTTACAACCAGTGCCTATGTGTGAAACGCAATATTTATGCATACATAAAGTTGTTAGGGGCAAAGATAATGTTAACAATAAAAAAATATCAACTTAATATAATAGTAGCATACCTGATAATTTTTAGGTGAATTTTTAATTACTTGTTCTACATAGTCCAACTCAGATCTCAAATCTGTTCCCAAGGCCTTTAGTAGATCTCTCCTGTAAAAATATAATGACAATTTATTAGAACAAGTAAATCAAGGCACTGGAGTTGCTTTTAACAAGAAGGTACCCACACTACTATAGTTGTAGTGTTTTGGCATGGCAAAAGTGGTGATTATGTTTTTCCTAATATCTCTCTGTAGGAACCCAAACAATAAGTATGTATGAATTTTGGTTATTAGCCATTTTACATTTTTGCGCGAAAATCTAAGATTTTAGTCTCATCTCATCATTATAAATACTCTGGCATTGATGAATACATGTTAAAAATAGATCAATCTTTTGTTATGACACTTTTAGTAGCACATTTACAAAAACTTATTTGTTTACTTTGTAGTAATTAATCTCCCACAACTAGTTTTCTAAAATCAGCGCAGGGTCAATTTCAGATTCCTATTGCTATCAGTAATATGTAGAAATTTGAGTAAAAAAAATACACAAAACATTAGACATATAATCTAGTTGTTACATTTAGTACTAGAATATTGATTTTTAATAACATTAAATAGTAAAAAATAAAGTCTTATGGCAAATTTTACGATTTATTCGCAATTTTATCGCATTTTTTTGGTTTGAATAAAGCCTAATTACATTAAAAAATTCATGTCAATATAAAGTATGCTCTATAACAAATCGAATTGTCTTTATTTAAATCCGTTTATTTAATTAGACATAATATCGTTTTTGAAATCACTCTAAATTAGAATAAGTTACGATGCATAAGCGGGCAGCGTTTAGTACGGCGCAAGCGCCCAACGAGGCAGGACCTGTGCCACTTTTTCCCGCTCCTCAGTTTTCGGGTACTCGTATCGTGAACGCAAAAATATACTACGACTACAACATTTTGCTACTCTTCGCATTTTACTTTTTTGTATATGATAAGAGTTTTGTTTATTATCAAGTAAAGCATTATTTTAATAGATTGTAGAAAAATGTTGGCTAAAATAATTTATTTTAAATAAATCTGAATATTCATAATCGCGATTAAAAAGTTAGTGGTCATGAACAAAAATTCACACCAACGCTTCGCCTCACGTGCAAAAACAATACTGTATTTTTTTTTCTTTTGCTTATATCTGGAAAATGGCGTGTCCTATCGCAAAAATAATGAAATTTTCGACCCCCTTTATAAGACCCCACACATGTAACTCTCAACACGTGGGTAATATTTTTTTTATTTTTCAAACAAAAAATGAAAATTTCCATATAAAACACGTCCAGGCTGCCCCCTTGCGCGCACCTTCGTCTCTCAACAAGTTCATTGCGTAGCGCACACAAGTACCAAGTTGCGAAGGCAAAAGAAAAAAATACCACGTTGAGTCGCGATTGTCAAATTTGATTTTAGTCGTGTCAAAATAATTTTTAAAAGAGATTATTTCTTGCAGAATAGCGTAACAATTCTCATAGCTAAAAGTTAAGAATTTTAGAGATAGTTTAGTTCGGTGTACAACAGAATCGGCACCAATATGTAATTGTTTTAATTTTTTTATTTTTATTGTATACAAATATATGTTATGTAAATAACATATATTTGTATTTTTTTATTAGTCTAGAAATCTTTATTAGACTAGATAAATAAAAGTAAGTATTTTCATAAATCTCTTAATACCGCATTATAATTCTAACGGCTCAAGATTGTTTAGACCGTCTCGACACTCGCGTTACACTGTTTGTATTGTGCATGTGTGGATAGCTACGCACACATACATAAGGTTGCCGTCTTTTACCTAAACTCGAGCGTTCAAATTTTGTAAAATGGCTCTTAATCTTTTATGTGTATTCTTTTATATGTATTTTTTGAATGTGAGAATGTTTTGGCCTCGTAGATAGATTGTATACCATTATCTAATTTAGTCCCATTTCTTCCCGTGGGTGTCGTAAGAGGCGACTAAGGGACTTACTAGAGAATGGGCAGCAGCATTCTCTATGCATTTAACCACCATACTGCGATCGCCAACCCGCCTGCCAAGCGTGGCAATTATGGCAAATCCCCCCAAATTGGGGGAGGCTTATGTCCAGCAGTGGACGTCTTTCGGCTGAAATGAATGATGATGATAGGTATTAGAAGATAATTATATGTCAAGAAGCAATAATCGGTGATCATAAAAATTCCATTTGTACTACTACACAAGCGCCATGATCTAATTAAGTGCCTGGTACTTGTTCAAAATCAAAATCAATCAAAAGTCATTTATTCAAACTAGGCTGAGAGTCATCACATTTTGACTGTCAAAGTTACATATGACAGTCCCCCCAAAACGCCCGCCCTTCGACATTTCCTAGTGCTTTAGCTGGGAAGAAGAAGGCACTATCCTCTTATACCTATTAACATTGTAAAAGCCAATTATTTTTAAAAGAGTAACCATAGATTCCCTTGCCGGCTCTTCTCCATAGGAAATAGTCAATCAGAAGCATGGACCTAGCTTCTGATGTTCCATAAGTGCCCATGAAGATAAATGTAAAATATAATTTATTGGAACATGTTAAAGATCACAATAGAGATAAGTATTTATTGTTTTTTTAATTAAAAATGCTACAATACATTTGTGAGGTCAGTGATCACTGTTACCATGCTAAAAGGTGACAGCTATAGGTGAAATAATGTGAATAACGTGTTTTTAATCTCAATACAATTGGCCGTATCCACAGCTGCATGCTAATTTACAAACATGTTTTTAATCTTGTATTATTTATAGTGGTTGGAATACAGTTGAAAGCTGTTTGTTTTATATTTTTATGCAGGTAACATTGACTCGATGTGACTTTAGAAGAAGTAGTCTACCTTTCTGCTGTTTTTATTCCATTAACTCATGACTATTCATGCCACAAAAAAAAATGTTTGATAAAAAATGCACAACATGACAAAAAAAAACTGTCAGATAATTGCCTAACACACTATTAGTAAGATTGAATTTCATTTTGACAGATCAACAACGTTCATTGTATTATTAGTGTTGTTGAGTAGACAAATCTTTCAAAATAATGAAGAATTAAAAATATCCCTACAAAAGGCTTGAGATTGCATTTATATTACCCAATTAGCGTGCTGGCTTTTAGTTGCCTTACACAAAGGGAGTGGAAAGAGAATACAGAAGTCTTTGCTTTGCAGTGGGACAATATGGGCTCTTAACAATTAAAATGAGAAAACCAATTATTTATTTTCAAGTGTCATATTTGTATCACCTCCAATTATAAAGCTTTTTATAATAACAATACATTATGCAATTTAAATATTAATAGTCACAGTACAAGATCAAGTTATTTCGGTGCTAATTGGCAGGTTTGGCGATCATCCAGTCACAGTTAATTTATCGCAAATTTTTCTCTTTAGCTAATAGATTGTTTGTACCACTTACCACCGTTAATTAAATTTTATAACTATTTTAGACTCACCTGTATTGCCACACGGTATAGTTAGCTGGGTTCAGTTCCACTGCATCTTTTGTTAGGTGTAAGGCTCGTTCAGACCTCTCATTGTTTTGAAGCACGGCCCGGAAATAATCATGTACGTCGACAACTGAAATAAAACAATGTTACATTATTAATATGTTCAAGGGACATAACAAGTTATAAGGAAACTAGTTGGTTAACATATCAAAAGTAGAGGAAAATAATTGTAAACAGGTTGAGGTGACATACAGATATAAAATGACTCCTTTTTCCCATGGAGTAGGCAGAAACTACAGAACACCACATGCTACAATCCTTACATACTCTTCCTGGTTTGTTTACATTCACATCTGGTCATACACATACTGGTTGGATGTACTATGCACCTGCTCTTGACAATAACAAATAAAGTCACCATATAACCTCCACTTGGCATTTCCACTCAAATTGGCCTTTTAGGTACCTTTTGTTGGCTACCCTTCATTCATTTTTTCAACATGATCAATCCATTTAAGCATACAACATACTCTGTTGATATTACACTGACCATGTATTAGTCAATACACAATTAATCATCTTGCTATTACAAAAATAATCAAGTTATGGAAATGAGTCCGTCGAGTTTTATGACTTGTGTGTCCTTTCTCAACTGAAGGTTATAGGAATTTGAGTTTATCAAGTGCTGGTATCATGTAGGAATACACATCATGATGAGTGTAATGTTCTTTTAAACAGCAAGATACTACGTAATGTGTATACGTACATTTTTCTGAATGAGCGATGACGACGACTAGGTTAGGACCCTCATCTTCCGGCACTGGTGTCACGTCGGTCCATTCCGGACGGTCCTTATAGAACGTCCACGCAACGTCGCTGTCCCCGCTATCAGACATACTCACTGCGGTTCAAAACCACAACTAAACGTCCCAGACAATTTACTCAAGTGTATGTTTACGAACACTATCGCTGGCTGTAAAGATAATACATGTGCACACAGAGTAACGCGACGTGAACAAACAAGCGCAACTATCTAGGCTGAAGGTATTACTGACTTAATTAAACGAGTTCTCCCGTATCTTTATATATACACACAGGTAATTTTATTTAATGTGATTAGAAACTTGGCAAGTGGAAAATATGGCAACTACTAGTGATGGATTAATTAGCATTCGCATTCATTGTTAGCATGCGAATGCTCATTTAGCATTTAGCAAATTAAATGTAGTTGCGAAATTCTGTGAAGTGCGAAGTGAATTTATCGCTTCGTATTTCATACTATCATATTACGTCAAAGCATCGACGCACGCAGCGGTAGTGTTCGCTCTCCGTCGCACCCACGGGAAGTCCGGAATACTAAATCTATCGGTTTCACGTGAACGAGACTTTTCGCGCGTGAAAATTATTAGCAGGTCCTGCGAACTTGCGAAGAATGGGTTAAGCAATTATTATCTTATTAACTTTGATTTGCGCGTACTTAGGGTTGTATATTGAATTGTTTAATTTATTTAAATTATTAGCATTAGCAGGGTGGTGCGAAGAATGATATTTGGCAATTATTATCTTATTGTCTTTGTTTTACCCGTACTTAGGGTATGTTGGGTATGTTTTGATTGAATGAATGCGTGATTGTTTATTTAATAATAATTTGTTTGGCACGTGCGTGGCGCGCGTCTTTTTGTGTCAAATTTCATTACGTTTTGGCAAGTGATAGTGAGAGTTTAGTTTACGTAGGTACCTATTCGAACTTACAGTAATTAAATTTTTTCGTCTTGTGCTTATTATTGTATTTAAATAGATCATAGTGTGAACATAGTGTAATAGGAGGAAGTAAAAAGTAGTGAGAAGTGGTCATATACCTATAAAAGTGTAAAAAATAATTTTAAATTTTGTATATAAATATTTTGGTGTAAACTGTTGAACGGATCACATTAAAAAGGTATGTGTACCAGCATTAATAAAACATCGGCGAGTAAAATAAACGCACGCTAGGCGACGACATTATAAAGCGAACGCGTTTTTTAATTCGCATATTAACAAAAATCACATACTTCATTATTATCAATTATCGTCATATTAGCAAATAGCATAGCAATAGCAATTAGCATGCTAAGACTCAAGAATTCACATGCTAATGAAATTTATGCGAAATCGCATTAATTGACATTACTAGCAACTACAACTACAACAAAACTGACAAATGCCAGAAGTGGATGACGTTTGTTTGTGACTTTGTGACCAGGGCTGTCACTGCTGCTAGTAGAGCCAACCTATATTATACCGCTGGGTCCCAGAAATTATACAAAAACAATTGTGATTGTACAAATAAAACTAGTGAACTTAAATTAAAAATAGTAATAGAACGACTTTTTTATTGTTGAAGTAAACAATAATCATACTATTTGTAACGCAACTACTATCATCTCACTGCTAGCACAATTTTTAGCTACCAGTCACAAATGCGTAATTTAGCTACTGTGCGTTTCGTCGTTTTACTTCATACTTGACAGTCTTGTTCCTAGTGCTAAATAGGTAACATTATTAGCAGACTAGCAGTAATTAAACTTTACATATTATTTGGTTTCCTAAGGGTATACGCAACCGATTAATAATGTAAAGTTCTCTTTACTTAAAAATTCCTATTAAAAAAAAATCCTATTATTATGAATGTGAAAGTTTGGATGTTTCTTACTCATTCACGCAAAAACGGTAGAAGGGATTTTGATGTCATTTGGCACGTAGCTTCAAACCTAGATTTGTGTGGGATAAAAAGTATTATATGTCAAATTGGGATATTTTTTTTCCTGGTAGTACATTTGTTCACCCTTGCAAAAAGCTAATCTATATGCAATTTCACAACCCAATGACAGCAAACATGACAAACCTTGGGAAGTTTTAAAAAGGTAAAGAAGTGCGGGATACTAGCACTTTGAGCCCAGATTGACTAATAACTCTCTCTATCTCGACTTTTATCAAAAGTCCAGTGAAGATCAAAGAGTTAACATCTACAGAAGCTTGTAGCTATTTTATTGTCTTGTTGCAGATTAAAAAAATACGGTATATCTACATGATATGGAATTTCTGCACTCATTAAATAAAACACAGATTTTTGGAAAATAATAAATTTATAAAAAATACTACCATGTAGGTAAATAATTTATGTTAACAACTAACAGGTAACAAATGAAGAGGAATCATTCTATGCATTTACAATTTTTAATTAAATAATCTAACATTAAACTCGTTGGTTATTACCAGCCATATGCGAGGCCGAGTCCGTTGCTGTAAGTCATATGGGACACTGTGGGTGCAGCCGAGTATGCCACTCCAAGAAGACCAGCAGTGGCCACCTTGAAAAAAAAAAGAACAAATTACATAAAAATGGTTTCTAGATTAAAAAAAAAATATATATTCAGTTTTTCGTATCCTAGGCACAGATTTTACATAGATGCAGTGGTGAATCCAGGGGGATTCTAAGGGCCGCAAGGTCACCGCAAAAGCATCAACGTTCTTCTGTGACATTTCTTAAAGTGAGTTTGACATTATTGTAATTAAACTTTTTAGGAACCATTGAACTATTTATGGTAGGGCTTGGTAACGTTACCAAATTCACACTATAAGTATCGTTAAGTAACGTTATTTTCATAAAGTTAACATTTTATCGGTAACATGGGTAACGATACTTTGGTATCGAATCTACCAATTAACGTTAGAAGTATCGATACTTTTATCGTTACTTAATGCGGTGTTGTCAACCCGCGCAACATAAGGGATGCAAGCTAGTTGCAATTTTTAATATAATAAAATAATGTATGTAATTCCGAAAACGTTGCGTAGCGCAAGTGTTTTTGATTTGAATACCACCAACGTGATTAACCAAACCAGTACTGCAATAATGTAGACGAAAGACTGAGATGAAAGAAAATAACGTTACTTAACGGTACTTTTCGTATGCATTTGGTAACGTTATCAAACCCTAGCCGATAGTAACATTACTATTTAACGCTAAAATCTTCAATAACGGTAAGTCAATTTACCAGCACGCGTAGCATGACCGCCTAGAAACGGAATTTGTCGACGGAAGATAAGACAAAATGATAGATTGTATCGTAGAAAAATTGTGTAAAACTGGAAAAAAAGAGATGTTTCTATTCTTCAGTCGACAAGAGTACGATGTCAAGTATGATGACTATTTTTCTGATGAGATAAAAACATTTTTACAGCATTAAAATACATAAGGAACTATTTTGTTCTTGGTAGAATAGATATAGAATTGGTCATGCTACGCCGGCAGTAAAACGTATGCCAAGTATCGTTACCAGGCATAACGCTACCTCTACTAAAAACGTTATCTTCATCCGATGAAAGTATCGATACCAAATTTTTAACGTTATTCAAAGCCCTGACTTATGGTACAATTGTCATCAATTTATTACCTAAAAAGTATGTTATTATGTTTTCTACTCATTCAAGATTTTTTTGTTTTGTGATGACACATTTTGAATTCACGCTCACGCCCAGATAGCCCGCGAGATTTTGCAGGACATCATTTATAATTAATTGATGCCTCTACGCTTATTTCTAATCTAAGCATAGCTTCTGATAGGGTATTATATGGGCCGATCCCGGCGGCACTGCAATGCCGGGCCGACCCGCGACGGGAGTGGAGCGAGCCCCGAACATCCCGTCAGCTTCCAAAAATCAGATTAATATACTGGTCCCTCAGTGAGGGAACTTTCAGATATTAAGCTGAAAAGAACAGATACTACACTTTGATCTTAGCCAAAAGGCCGAGAAGCGATACCAGAAAATTGAATATCCGGGAGCCCAACTCAATCACGGAGAATCTTAACACCGCGATTCAGAAATGCGCGTCATCAGCACAGTGACATCTAGCGGTCACGTGTGGAACTTATTCCACGTATACCTAACCTATAAATCAGTTATTAATTAAAAAAAATGATGTTGACCTTGATCAGCGTCAAGGTCAACATCATTTTAGCCGGTAGCCCGCGAATTTCAAATTTTCTTACGATTTTTGCATAACAATTATGGCTTTACACAATTATATTAATTAAAATCGTGGTTGGTTAATACCACAGGTGGGCTCCGAAAACAATAATGGATAGTTGTAAACCTACAATAAGCCTCAGTATAGTGAAGATCATGTTTTCTTGAAGAACTGTAAATTAGTTAAGTAAGTAACTAACTGTCGTTATATCTAACTAAACTAATACCATAAAGCTGAAGAGATTGTTCGTTTGGTTGGTTGAACGCGCTAATCTCTGGAACTACTGGTTCGAATTGAAAAAATATTTTAGAAAAAATAATATAATTTTACAAAAAGACACGCCGCCGCCGCCGACCGCAAATTAATTTGCATGTGGGCAGGTGATGAGAATCATGGATAACCCATTTATCGAGGAAGGCTATGAGTCTATAAAGGCTATTTATAACATCACGCTACGAGCAATAGGAGCAGCGATGAACAATATTACAAAAACGGGGAAAAAATTATTCGTTTTGAGAGCTTTCGTTGCGTGCGCTGCGTAAACAGTTTCAGTTACACAACAATCATGTATGACGGAATTGTTCCTCTTAAAAATCTAAAATACGTCCGTGATAGCTTGGGTTCCCTCTATCTAGCAGAAACTTGATGCTCCGATTTTTATTTGGCATAACACACTTGGCATAATCTACTTTAAACTAATAACTGTAAGGCATAAAAAATGTTTATCATAATCATTGTTTGACCGAATGTTTATATGTCCGAATTTACGTTGGCATACTTTTAAGATGGCAGAATTTTATTGTGCAATTACCTTTGGCAGACTTAAAATTTCGCATAATTTCGTTAATATTATGACTAAAAAAATTCTGCCATAAAGGGTGGACCCTGATAGGTTATGTATCTTATAAATCCAATATTATAAAGCTAAGGGTTTGTTTGCTTGAACGTTCTAATGTCAAGAACTACAGGCTCGAATTGAAATAATCACTTAGTGTTGGATATCCCATTTATCAGCGAAGGCTTTAGACTATATATCATCACGCTTGGACCCTTAGGAGCCGAGCAAACTGGAATGAAAGTCACGAATACGAAGAACTCGCGCGGCCATACGAATGACCGAAGACAGGTTAACCTGTTTGGCTGCCATGTATATTCACTGGTATATCTGCAGGGGTAGGCCTTTATAAATAATTGTAGCTTCTGCCCGCGACTTTATCCGCGTCAAAATTTTTGCTCCCCTGATCCTTCTCGTCGCATCGAATTGCCTGCCATTTTCGTCCAGCTTTCGATGCTACTCCGCTCCTTTTGATTGTAGTGTGATGTTATATAACCCATAGCCTTTCTCAATAAATAGGCTACACAAAAATATATTTCAATTCGGACCAGTAGTTCCTAAGATTACCGCGTTCATCCAAAGAAACAAACAAACTCTTCATAAAAAACGCTTTATAATATTATAGTATAGATTTGAAATAAGCCTTAGCAGCTAAAAGATGACCCTAGTCCTAACTAACAGTGCCTATTCACGACCGTGACGCTCTGCTCTACCTGTCCATTGATTTAAAGATGTTGATGTGGCTTCAGCTTACCTTAGCGACGGGGGCGACACCGACATGGGATACGTATGGCGCCGCGAAGCCCGCGTATCCTGGCGAGTAGGCGACGCCAGGGTTGCTCACGCGCACGTCAGATTTGCGGACGCTAGAGAATGGGGTGTCAATCGCTTTCGAGTATGTCGATACCTGTTATCAAAGAAATTAGCTTTTTAACCGACTTCAAAAGTAGGAAATATAACACTGTTCGATGAGCATCACGCGGCACGCCCGTTTTCCCCGAAGAATGAAAAATGAATCATGTAGAGTATGATGTAGACTACGTCCTCATTTCACAAAATTAAGTTTGTCAGACCACCATCCATGTAATAAGGGACGAGTCAGTTTGCGTTTTACTAAACTCTATACTCCGGGCTCTTACTGAGAAACTCGTAAAGTTTAAACCCAATATCACTTCCCGATCTGTAGATCGAACTCAGAAAGTAAGCAATTGAAGGCTTAAGTGGACAAAGGTGTTATCTGACAAAATCAAAAAATCCGACTATTTTACATCAACATAGTTTTTAGCTGATGATAAATCGATTCATGGATTTAAAACACACCAATTATAATTCGTTACATAGTTACAGACGCTAGCAAAGGTGTTCACTGTCAATCAAGCTTTTTGCAATTTGCAAATCTGAAATATATACTAGTATATATTTCAGATTTGCAAATGTGTTAACATAAAAAAGTCGAATTTTATGATTTTGTCAAGTAACACCTTTGTCCACTTAACCCTTCAATTGTACTAGGACGAACAAGATCAACGAAGCTGTCGGTGGACAATTTATCCTGGATAAACAGCTGCAAACTCAGAACTCAAATAAGAGCTCAAACTCAAATGAACTGTTTGTTGGCTATTTATTCATTTATATTTAATTCGAAACCATCAATCATTTTCTCACTAAACTTCAACTATTTCTGACAACCCTGATTACTTATACCGTTTGGTGACCGTACCTTCGAAATTATTTGTCACGATCTCATTAAGTTCGCAATACGTTATTAACACGCTTTTATTAGGTCGAACTTTATCTAACTAACTATGTAATGGAATCTAAGGTAAGTAACTAATTTAACCATCTTCCGAAGATCGTAGCGTCATGAAAATTAGCAGCTGTATGTAGTTCTGATGACAATACAATAATATGGTACTGTCGAACTGATCTGATGATGGAGCCGGAAGATATGAACGGGAACTTCATGATGGAACATCGTATCATAGCTGTGTTTGGACTTGTTAGAAAAGTCTTGTAATGTAATAAACTTTTTGGTTTTTACGTGCATATATGTGTAAAAGCGTGTTTTTCTTGTGTTTTTCAAACTATAAATTTATTTTACTAATGAATGATGATGTAGGTACCTGGCCAAGATTGAACGGCGATCTCAGAATATTGGAGTGCTGAGAGGCGATTGCTGGCTGAGCAGGGTAGGAGCTGTACGGGTTCGGGTTCCATCCGCCATAGGCGTAGGGAGATACAAGCCCAGCGTGAGCGGCGGCTGCCAGGCACACCAAGAATACTAACTGGAAAGAAAAACACACATGAAATGGCCAGCTAATTTAACAAAGGGACTAGGAAGACCACAAAAAGGGGTGACCACAGCGAGCAGTACATGTGATGATTTCACTGAAGCTCTTTTTCATTCGACAAGATGCCTTGTCGAAATTGACACTTGTGATAAGTAACTACGGAACTGATGGCTTCACGTTTCCGATCTCCGAGTCACAAATGAGTCCTCTGTGTGTATTTATTTGGTAAGCAAGTCCTTTATCATTCCAAACCTATAAATTATAATTATCAAATTGGAAAGCTATATAAGTTAATAATTTATCATAATTAAAAATGACTACTAACAACGACCGTTCCAAGAAGTAAAACAAAAGACATCAACGCGAATACTGATGTTTGATAACAAATTAATAAAATATAATACTACTAAAATATAATAACTTACTTTTAAGAGCATGTTTAGAGTTCAACCCCTGAAAGCTCAGACCGATATGTTTGAATCGGCAAACGCGTTAGCCTTTTATACTGGCCCAGTATGTCAATATATTAGAACGAAGGGCCACATGTGTGATAAGGTACTCGCAACATAATGTATGACAGCATTCATTGTATGCGTGCCCGCGGAGCTTTGGAAAAAGCGCATACTTACGCGCAGGCGTGGCTGCATACACATAGACACGCAAGGACAATACACAGCCGGCCATTTGGTCCTGTCACGTGCAGAAATATTTACAAATGATTACTTATGTCCTCAATAAAATATCCATTATATTAAAGTACCTAAGGTATAAAATAATAAATTGTGTTGACACGAGTGGATTTAAAAAATTAAGTATATCGATATAAAATGAAATATTCTGAAATTGGGACTATTGTTCAACTCACATCACTGTATACTACTCACTTTCCACACTCACACATATCATCACACATTCACCGCACACACTGCCACACTTTCCAGGAACTCTGTTTAATCCCCCATATAAAAGCCTTACCATGCTTAAGAAACACCTTAGTGATCCCCACAGTGAGTTGTTCTAGTGTTAGCTCAACTAACCTAGGGCTGCCACATTGCGACCAAGAGTATAATTACTCTGTCTTAAAATTTTGTTTCCTTTTTGTTTTTATAATAAATAATGGATGATCTTACAGTGATCACTAGTGAAGTTGAGGACATTACCGTCTCAAAATGCTATACTTGTTCCCCAGAAGAAAGTGAGTCGTTTTTGGATTGTTCTCTCCACGATTTTAAAATATTACACACGAATATTCGTAGCCTAAACAGCAATTTTGATAACCTGGTAGTGTTCATGAGTAGATTAACGTACTTGCCCGATGTTATTATTCTGACTGAGTGCTGGTTGAGCAAATGCCCAATTACTCCCTTACTTACCGGCTATAACTCGCACACCTCTTCGTATAAAACACAGAATGAAGGCGTCGTAGTCTATGTAAGAGATTGCTTTGATGTCACCGTTGAAACACCCATGTTTAGTGAGGCAAACGTTCTCCTTCTCAAATTCTCAAATAAAGCTGCTTTTATCGCAATCTATCGTTCTCCCTCACACCGAGATTTGACTAATTTTCTTGGCAGCTTAGACAGTTTGCTTGGTGCTTTAACTCAATTCAAAACTGTAGCCATCATTGGTGACATCAACCTGAACATTACACCTGGGAGCACCGACCTAAATGCTGATGATTACCTCAATCTTATGGCTTCACATGCAATGCTGCCAGCATACACTCTCCCAACTAGACTCTCGAACTGCCTTGACCATGTGATACTCCGAACTCAAAGCCTTGCTACTGCACTAATCATTGATTCTCTCATCACCGACCACTGCCCTATTATTATCTTCTGCAATCTAAATGTAAAAACTAAAACTCCCCACCTCATCAGATCAAAAATTGATTTGCCACGGGTTGTGGACCAAATTAACAACACAGACTTTTCCCTTATCTTTCAGTGTCACAACCCAAATGAAGCTGCGGATTCTCTTGTTTCCATTATGTCCGTAGTCATCAAATCAAACACACATGTCTCACACATCCCCAGTAGGAAGCGCATCATTAAGCCATGGATTACTCCTGGCTTGCTGAAGTGCATACATCACAGGGATAAGTTGCATCGCAAATTTAAAAAACACCCAGAGGATGAGACGCACAAATTGATTTTCTGTCGCTATCGCACCTTCTGCAACAATCTCTTAAAAAAAGTCAAGCGTGAATATGAACGATCTGAATTTAGGCAAGCTAGAAATAATCCTAAAGCTACATGGAAACTCGTTAAACGGGTAGCAAGCATGAGCCAAAGCCGTGACTCGGCCTCTGAGCTGCTAAACTGTAGTGCCGATCCGTCGCAGTCTGTGGACAAAGTCAACAATTACTTTGCGAATGTTGGTAGTCTCTTAGCGGCTAAAATCGAACACTCTGGCCTCTATAAATTTCTCTCGGATAGCCATCTCAACCTTGAGCTCTCGGGTACTTCCATTCCATCTGCACCACAATCAATGGCCCTCCACAGCGTGGATAGTGCTGAGCTGGAAAACATCATCCTCAGCCTTAATGACAATTGTGCTGTGGGATTTGACGGTATCTCCCCCTCAGTCGTTAAGGCGACTCGTCACATTCTTATTCCCATCCTTGTTTTCATCTTCAATCTTTGCTTTTCAACAGGAACTTTTCCGGATGTTTTTAAAACTGCAGTTGTCCACCCTATTTATAAGACGGGTGACAAGGACAATGTTGCTAACTACAGACCCATTTCAGTCTTGAGCACCCTCTCAAAGATATTCGAAAAAGTTATTAACCATAGACTCACCAATTATCTAAATAAATTTAAACTTCTTTCTAATAATCAGTATGGCTTTAGGACTGGAAAATCCACCGAAGACGCTGTACTGGAACTTACAGAAACTATTATTGGTCATTGGGAAAATAAACACAAGACTCTTGCTCTCTTCTTAGACCTATCCAAAGCCTTCGACACTGTCTCAATTCCCAAACTTCTCTCGAAGCTACAGCATCTTGGTATTCGCGGGCCGGCTCACAATCTTTTCAGGAGTTATCTAACAGGTCGTAAACAAATAATAAAACTTCAGAACTTCCTCAGCAACCCGGAAACTATTACTTTCGGTGTCCCCCAGGGCAGTGTCCTGGGACCCCCACTTTTTCTTATATATGTGAATGAGCTGTGTCAGTTATCCTTACACAACTGCAAAATTATCGCATATGCCGATGACACAGCTCTAATTGTTCATGGCCGGGACTGGACTGAAACTCGCCTTAACGCGGAGCTTGCCTTGACCACAGTCATGAGGTGGCTGACCACAAATCTTCTCACTCTAAATGTTAATAAGACCAAATTTGTCACATTCTCTACTATGAAGTCAAGTCAGGCCCCTGTACCGATTGAAATTCGTGCTCACACCTGCCCAAACTTACATGCAGACTGCGGTTGTAAACAATTGGAAAATACCTCAGTTATTAAGTATCTTGGTGTCACTCTTGATGGCAATCTGAAATGGAAACAACATATTGCTGCAACTGTAGCTCGAGTGAGAAAACTTATTTATATTTTCAAGAAACTCAGAGGCGCGGCCGATTTCAGCTGTTTGATAACAGTCTACTTTGCGCTCGCTCAGTCTGTTCTGGGGTATTGCCTCACGGTCTGGGGTGGCGCCGGTAAAACAGCGATGCTACGGGTCGAGCGAGCGCAGAGAGCTGTACTGAAGGTCCTGGCAAGGAAACCAATCCGATATTCGACATCCTCTCTGTACACCCTCTGCCAGGTCCTCACCGTCAGACAGTTATTTATCCTGCAGACTATCCTTCGCAAACACAGCCAACTTACGTTTAATCCCAAGCATTGTTCTACACGTCGCTCGAATAGGGTTTGTAACACTGAGTCTCGTAGAACCGTAGCTGCAAGTCGTCACTATAAACATATGAGCTCAAAAATCTATAATAAATTAAACAAAAGCTTGCACATCTACCCACTTACAAAGAGCAAATGCAAAATGAAACTTAACTCCTGGTTAAAATCCCAAAATTATGATGAAACAGAGAAACTCGTGGAAGTGTAAAATACTCATCACTCCCTCACACACAGAACCACAAACACCCCTCGCACACCTCACTGTCACTCACCTACACACCCATTCACCCTACACTCACCACATAAACTCAACGTCAAAATACATCCCAAATCACACCTTTTATATTATGTATTTTAGGCTTATTTTTTGTTTTGTTTCTGTATTAATTATATAAATCTAAATTATTAAGCATTTTTCGCATGGAACATCATTCCATTCTGTATCTGGAGAAGGGCGTTGTTAGCTGCGCTACAGTTTATACTTTTGCAGCTACCATCGTTTTACTTGTCAAACTTGTCCTGTGTTATTTGTTCCGAAATAAAATTTTTAAACTTTTAAACTTTTATCTTTAAATTGCACTCCCGCAACTTCTGTACGGTGTCGCTAAGGAAGCCTTTTATCTAGATTTACCTTTTTTTTTTGTGGGTGGGAAATTACCAAATGACGTCTCCCGCCCTGGGTGGGCCGGAAGGGCGTATCAGGCTTAGGGATTGCAATCCCGCAGCTCACTCAATCCCGCGGGATTGATATGCGGGATTGATCAATCCCGCGCGGGATCCCGCGGGATCCCGCATATTTGAAATTATTCACAGTAGTTTAACTTTTTGCCCCATTTGTATGTAAGATAAAGTATTAATTTTTTGATCTTATAGGGCTATAAGATCGAAAAATTAATACTTTATCTTATTTTAAATCTAAATCTAAACTAATATTATAAATGCAAAAGTAACTCTGTCTGTCTGTCTGTCTGTCTGTCTGTCTGTCTGTCTCGCTTTCCTGCTAAAACTACTGAACCGATTTTAATGAAATTTGGTACACAGATACTTTAGAGCCTGAGAAAGGACATAGGCTACTTTTTATCCCGGTAGTATGTTCCCGCGGGATAATTTCCGACCTCCACGCGGGCGAAGCCGCTGGCAAAAGCTAGTTATGTTATAAAATCGAACTGAAACTACAGGGTTTCGTTAAAAAATCAAGTATTATTAATTAAACATGTCTTACATTATGCAACAAAAATTATTTGTTTTCTAACAAAATCGATACAATTCTTCAAGTTACAGAATCGTTCTAACATGTTTAAAAGACTATTCCAGCGAGTACGGCAGTCTAATATTAATGCCAATTCTTTTCTTCTTGTTCCTTTACATATTTTTGTAAGAAGACGTCATTTTTGGTTGGTGACCGTTTAAAAATCTTGACCACTTTTCGTACTTTCTTCAATAGATCGTCGTATGTGGATGTCATTTCAAGTGGTGGTGAATTTATATTTACAGTTACGCCCTGTTCATTCGAGTCCATATCATCGTCATCATCATTATCAGATTTCGTCGTAATTGCAGCTGCTGGGCATTCTGGTATTGGTGAATTGCTTTTCTTATACAGTGTATCAACTACCACTAGCTGTAAGCCGTGTGTAAAACAAAGCTGCTGGGAACAACGCAAAAGCCAGCCAACATTCACCATCACACTAGCGCCATCCGTTGTACTTGCGATAATATCTGTGTCTAAGTCTAAACCAAAACTCGCGAGGCGTTCTTTTACTAAGTTAATGCAATGTTCTGCTGTAGCTGAGCCATATACAACATTAATTTTTGTTTATGCGAAACCCGAAACACGGGTCTAGTATTTTTGTGTAAAGAATCTATGAAAAAAATTTCAAAACTGTATCATTAATAATCACAAAGTTATAAGCTTGATAAGTTACCTGGTTGTCCACGCAAAAACATATGCAGATCACCACAAACAGCTAGTGTACGTACCATCTCCGTGTAATGGACGTTTGAATACGAGAAAGACATGATAATTTTAAAATCGAAACAAAACAGCGCGGCCCGCGACTTGGAAGCGTAATTAAATATTTTTGGTACAAAATATAACATGGTGTAAAAATTATTGGAATCGATTCAGTTACTGATTCTGAACAAACTATATTCAGGTTTCGCATATACTAAAAATAATCTTGTATACGTACCAAACCCAAATTGACCTGATTTTCTTTCTGGTGAACATTGATATTTAAGTATCGATGATTCTTTTGTGACGTCCATTCGTCAAATGTAAGTGAAAATCTCTGTTTTCCTTTCTTGACACGTTCAAACTCTATAATCATGTCAGCTTTGACTGTGTTATAAAAATTTGTTACGATAGATCTTATCGTATTTGGCGAATTAGGTAGTTTGTGTCCACTTTTAGAAAATAAATCTCTTAAATCCGAAGATGTGCAAAAGGAACTTAAGGAGAATCCGTCTTTACATACCATCCTAGAGATCATTTTGTCCATGGAGTTTTCTTTGATAATAAAACTGTCCATGGTTTTGGGTTTCTTCTTTGGCACTAGGTAAGGATTCTTCTCCAGTCTCATCGTTTCGAGAACCGATATCAATATTGTGTTTAGTCTTTAAATGTATTTTTAAGCCTTTGGTAGAACGTTGACTAATTTTTAGTTCATCTGAACACAGAAGACATTTGCCACCTTTTGCCCGTGCTCGAGCCACACTCGCTATCTTACGCAAAACTTCACGAATGTTTTAGCGGTAAATTTAAATTTGCGGGATCCGCGGGTCCGCGTTTTGAAGGTGCGGGATCCAGCAGATTAATAAGTGGAGGGGGATCCCGCGGGAATGCCGAATCCCGTTTTGCGGGATTGCAATCCCTAAGCAGGCTACTGTCAGGTTACCTACCACATTGAAATCTTTCTTTAGTGACTATGTGTTCAACTTGATACACACAGGCATGCACATGTCTCGTCAAAAGTCACAGGGCCACTTACTATAATTGATTATCTAAATTGCAGCTGCCAGAACCTGGGCACTACGACTAGTACCTACCTACTCAACCTAACCAACCCATACCTAGGTACAACGAATTGTGAGTTACCTACTCCTATGTAGCTAAAGTAATAGCTAAAAATGAAGTTTAAACATTATCGTGGAAAAATATCCAGGGTAAGTCGCATTTTGCGATAATTCACGAGGAAAAATCCTCACGATAGTCTGTCTGGGGAAAATTGACGATTTTATTGGACTTCTACAGGACTCCTACCGACTCCTCTTAACGGTGTAATTCCTCCTTCCTAAGTTGGGAGTGCAGATTTTGTAACCCCTTTTGAACCCCCTGTATCTATAATTAGACCTACTAGGTATGTACCCTGCCTTATAGCAAGTAAAAACAACGATACATATTGCATTTATTGCATCAGCCCCTAAAGGTGTGGAACACATAGGCTAGGTAGATACATAATAACAATAATGTCCGTTTATATCTAGACCAAGTTCGTCAAGTTTTATCCATACGTGACATAGGTGAATTACTTATAATAGGAGTAATGGCTGTATTGGCCCAGTTTGGTACATTATTATTAGATATCTCTAGAACTATTCGGTAGACACAATTTGGAGATCAACATTTTATTTAACTTTTGCCGATGACTTCGTTCGCGTGAAATTTCGGCCGACTTGTTTCCACTTTCTTTCAGAGTTTTATTCATTTTGATCGGCTCCTAAAGGTCGTAACGTCCAGGATCGCGAGATACGTTCGAAAGAGATACCGTGGCCCTGGCACATGGGCAACTGAAGGAACACGAGTGGGTTTTAGTCAGTTAAAGACTAACACGCTCTGCCGTTCCACCCAGAGCGGGAGACGTCATTTCATTATTAAAAAAAACTTTTTACAAAAAAATAACAACGACTTCTTAAAGCAAAACACTACAAAGTCAAAAATAACTTTAATTTCGGAAGTCGGTGTCTTAGGATCTGTAATTAAGGTTTATTTGCCACCGACTTCCGAATTTAAAGTTATTTTTCAATTTGTAGTGTTTTTTTTAGGACGTCGGTTGTTATTTTTTTTGTGAAAAGTTTTTATTTTTAACTATTTAGTGAAGGTAGATAACCCGCACTAATCTAATCGCGTTATTCGTTCATTTGTCGCGTTCGGGAAGCACCAGCTTACAAATAAAAAAGAATAATCAAAATCGGTTCACCCAGTCAAAAGCTATGAGGTAACAGACATAAAAAAAATGCAGTCGAATTGATAACCTCCTCCTTTTTTTGAAGTCGGTGAAAAAAAGTCGTAACGTGATGTTTAATAGCCTATAACCTTCCTCAAGAATTGAGCTATCCAATGCCATAAGATTACTTCCTAGAAACAAACTCACAAACTTTTCCTCTTTATAATTAGTGTAGATTTGAAAGCAGTGGAATTCCTGAAGATAGATCGTACTGAACTTATTTTACAGTAGTCAGCGACTATGGCTATACTCGGCAGTATTTGTAAATACAACCTTCTGCCGAATATAGCCTTAGTTCACAGTTGGTTATTGGGCAACTAGGTCTATCCCAATTTCTGCTTGCTTGCTGGAGAGTGTGCTGCTCACCTTCTTCTTCACAGCTAAAGCATTAGAATGTGGTGAAGGGCGGGCATTTTGGAGGAATTCTTATGTAAATTTGACATTGGAAAAGTGCTGATTGTCAGCCTAAATCTAATTAATGACTTTTGATTTTTCCACACCTGGGGACGTTCTCCGACTTCTGCATCCACTCTCACTTAGCTGCTTTTCTAAAGTCGTCAGTTCAACGATTCAGTTAGCTGGGGTGTGCGACATCCCACGTAGCACGCTACGTTGGCCGATCAAGTTGAATGTACTACTTAGATGTTGTCCAAATAGAATGTAGAAAAGTATGAGAATGGACAATTGATGTTAATACCTACCTACGACTGATTATTTTCTGTTCAAGATGCACACTACGTTTGAGCTACGAGTTCGGGAAAATCTATATCACAGACAAATCATCATCAGTTCAGTCTGTCAATACAAGACAGTCAGATAATCATCAGTTACCTATTGTCAACGATTTATACAAGAAATACAAAAAACCGGCCAAGTGCGAGTCGGACTCGCGCACCGAGGGACACCCATTCCGTACAAACCTGTAGGTATTCACGGTTTATGCATAAGGCTTATGTTTATGAAATTAAATGTTATTTTTTTAATTTTTATATTTGAGTTGATTGAATGAAAGGTAAATTGCGGTTTACGATTTATGACGTATTAAAAAAAAACTACTTACTAGATCTTGTTCAAACCAATTTTCGTTGGAAGTTTACATGGCAATGTACATCATATATTTTTTTTAGTTTTATCATTCTCTTATTTTAGAAGTTACAGGGGGGATACATTTTACCACTTTGGAAGTGTTTCTCGCACAAACTGTACAGTTTAAAAAAAAAAATATTATTAACCTCAATATCATTTTTGAAGACCTACCCATAGATACCCCACACGTATGGGTTTGATGATTTTTTTTTTTTTTGAGTTTCAGTTCTAAGTATGGGGAACCCCAAAATTTATTGTTTTTTTTTATTGTTTTTGTGTGATAATCTTAATGCGGTTCACAGAATACATCTACTTACCAAGTTTCAACAGCATAGCTCTTATAGGTAATTTCGGAAAAAAAATGGCTGTGACATAAACGGACAGACGTCTGTCTGTCCGTTTATGTCACAGCCATTTTTTTTTTTCATAAACGGACAGACAGACAGGCAGACAAGTCAAATCTATAAGGGTTCCGTTTTTTGCCATTTGGCAACGGAACCCTAAAAACGGCATCATAATCAGCCTATAATATTCCCACTGCTAAGACACAGGCCTCCTCTCGGTGAGAAGAAGTGGGCCTTAATCTACGGAGCGGGTTGGTAAATGTCACATGTCTTCGAATTGCTGGTTCTACAATTCGGATCGGAAATACCGATATCCTAACAACGTTTTCGTTCACTGTTCTGAGAGCAGTGGTGCTGAAATTATTTACACAAAGTAAAACGCCTGCCTGGGTTCGAACCCAGGACCTACAACTCGTAAGTCGTGGCCAACAGCGATACCACTGGGCCACCAGCTGCTCTAAAATTACATAGCTATAACCTACAAAATCCGGAAAATTAGCAACAATCAAATTGTAATTGTAGACACAATTCCCATATTATCGGCACGTGTTAGATTGTTAGACAGGGCGCGGTTCGCCTTGTCTTTTATTCATTACGAACTGATCTGTATGACCTAAACCCGTCAGCCCAGACTATTATCTACCTTACCGTTAAATTGGACATTTAGACAAGCCTATACGATGTCGTCAGACATAATGAATGTGTGCAGTTCAAAGTAATAAAAGTAATTGGAAGCCATGGGTACATGCATCATGCCGCTGTCCATTATATGGGACAGATTAGCAAACCAGAACGATTTCTAGGCAATAATTACGTTCGTCACGCTGTCCCCCCGGGGCAAGCCAAGTGCATCGTCACATTAACTGCAATTCAGTTCTGCGTGCATCCTACTAAGTGGCTGGTCTTTGTAGTCATTTGTGCGCGAAAATGTATTTATTTGATAAACACTTCACTTTACTACTTTGCACTGTGGTAATTACCAAGGCAGAGCGCTGGTATTCTGCGGCAATCTTTGAAAGAAGAGACGCTCTTCACAATATTTCCAATCCGGAATTTAAAACCAATTACAAAATACAAGATCGATTCATGCCTTTAATGATGATCGATCCTAAAAAAACTGAAAATAAACACCACAATTTTATTTCAACATCAAACACATTTAGTAATGATAATATCAGGAGCGGTAACAATGTCACTTATTTTAATTCTGAAGACGTAATAATAAATTACAACAACACAATAGAAAACATCAATGTCCTGAAAAGAATACGACCTAAAAGAAAACATATTCGCAAGAAGTGTCCTGCGGTGGGATCGAGACGACCAAAGCAGTTAAATTCAAAACAGAAGTCAAGGACACGTTTTCTGGAAGTGTTTCAAGTCGTGGAATTTGATCATGAGTCCTGTACTTCTAGCAGTGGTCTAGAAGGCACGTGCCTACCTGAATCAGAGTGCAACGACGCCGGAGGAGCAACCATGGGGACTTGCGCTGATGGATACGGGACGTGTTGCGTCAGTAAGTAATTTCCAGTATCGTTTATAGTATCATAGTCCAGACCGTATTTTGGCCATGTGGCCTATCTCAAAGGAGACTAGCCACCAGCGCAATTAATATTATAGTGCACAAGCATGTGCACAGACACTCTTCCATCACTCTTATAGTCCGATGGGACGGAAATCCGACGGAGAGAGATCTAGCGCAGGACCAACGGCATAACGTGTTTTCCGAAATACGTGGGTATCACACCACGAACATCCAAACTCCAGGCTATCACTGAGAAATTCCTAATCGAAAAACCCAATTACACTTTGATTCAACCCAGGACCCCACGCTCAGCAGTCGCGACCACGAGACCAACAGGACAGTTATACGGCACGTTAACGGGGCGTTTATAGTATAGTTTTATGGATGCTACCGCTAGTTTCTCTGCCGTCTTCTTAAGAACAGGCGTCAGACCTTCAAGTGTTTGTAGTTTCGGTAGGCAGCAGTATATTTTGTTACCTAAGCGATTTTTAATATAAGGTAAACATTCTGTTTACATTGTTCCAGCTCAATTTGTATGTGACGACCGTTCTGCTGCGGAGTCAGGGTGGTTCACAAACCCAGATTTTCCTTCACCGAGCACTGAAAGACTGTCCTGTGCTTTAACTTTGGACAAAGCTTCTGAAGACATCACACAAATACGATTAGACTTTACCAATTTCGAGGTGAGTACCTATAATAATTACAGGAATGTGAAAAGCAAGTGACTATGACCTACATTCCAGTACAAAGAGATAACTCTTGCAATTTCGAATGGTGAAATGGAACTTCAAGCACCCTCGACGGCGCGTAGTGTTCCACGCGCGCCTCAAAGAGATGTCAGCAATATTGAAGGGACCGATGCCTGCCAGGGTCACGAGATTCGTTCGAAAGAGTTACCGTGGCCCTGGCATATGGGCAACTGAAGGAACGGGTGGGTTTTATTCAGTAAAAGTCTGACACGCCCTCCCGCTCCGCCTAGAGCGGGAGAAGTGATCTGATGATTTCCCACCCAAAAAAAAACGCACCCTGTGGTATAAAAGCTCTACCTACATAGGATGCAGGTCAGTCACTATATCACCACCCTGTAAACCATAGTTACCTACTTACCAAGAGTAATTTTATTTGTTGATTGATAATAATCTTTTCGTGCGTAATTTAATAAAAGTTGCATGCTTTCAGCTGCTTCCGCCTTCAGATGGTTCATGCCAAGATGATCAGTTCATTGTATCAGGCCAAAATGTTAATAGCATAATACCCATCCTTTGCGGGATCAATTCGGGTCAACACGGTAAGAAAAACTATGCATACTACATACACGTTACTAATATTTTTTTGTACATCTTCCTATAGTAGACATTTTTATCTCACAAAGCGACACGCACCGTACGCAGTTCTGTCCAAGAAAATGGCCAAATCGGAAGGAAGCATGGGCTGACGCTAAGTCGACGTACAACATGGACGTATTAAAATCGCGGCGGTATTTTTTCGCGCACTCGATCTTCAATGCATTGCTTAGCGCCTAGAGTTAAAAATCGACCAGTAAAACACACTTTTCGATTTTCGAGGGTATCGGATACACCCTGTTGGAATCTCATTACTTGGTTCTTCACCGACGGTTGAAGATTTGATGACGGCTGTATGCATGTCGACTAATCGTCGTCGTAAAATGCGTGTTGCTTCGTGCGACAAAAATACTGTAGGCACCTCAGACCTACATGAAAAAACTAGGTAATACGGATTTCGATTCGATTAATGCAAAACTTTGTTTCAGTTTATATTGAAGTTGGTGATGTTGACGGACCTATTTACCTTACGTTCCAAACCGTCTCTTCCGATAGCAGACTATTTTCGATAAAAGTAGGTTCAGATTTTTTTATATCAGTTTCACTTAGGTTTTGTTTTTGGATAGGAAATCATTTAATGACGTCTCCCGCTCTAGGGTGGAGCGGAAGGGCGTGTCAAACTTTTACTGACTAAAACCCACCCGTGTTCCTTCAGTTGCCCATACGCCAGGGCCACGGTAACTCTTTAGAACGAATCTGGCGACCCTGGCAGGAGTTTCAATTAGGTTTGGAATACAAATATGGAAGTAGGTACAGGTAAATACTTTATCATTAATTTACCTATCGTACGAAACATGACTCTTGAGCGTGTGGTCTGCGAACAGCACATACAGTGCCCCCCACAAGTAAGTCTTTCTACTTCAAAGAAAACCCGGTTCTCAGAAAAGAAAGTCCCTTATCATAAAAATATTTGTTCCGTCTAAAAATATTTGTTCTGCACGGGAATCGAACTAGCAACCAATCACTCCACCCAATGCCAATTACCAACCGTGCCAGTTCGATGTGCTGTGTTATAAAATAAGTTTTTTAATAGTTTTATTAGGTAATGTTTTATGATTCTACAGGTAACACAATTGACGTCGTCAGATGACCTAGCTGCTCCCACAGGCTGCCAACAATACTTCACAGAAACTCAAGGCTATTTAGAATCCTTCAACTATCGAGATAAATCTGATATCGTTATTTCAAGGATCCCAAGTTATTTAGTAGGTATTCAGGAATATGAATTAGTGTAAGTTGTAATGTAGGTCACATACAAAATAAGCGATTTTCCATTGAGTAAAGTTGCTTTTTATCATTAGACAAGGTATCAATCTGCCTTTTCCCAACGAGTCAAATGCAGCTGAATATCAATATTCTATGTGGAGCGACTGCCTACCTGATCTCCACAACCCAGTGACTGGATAATACGATACCGTTGGTAAAACTGGTGGACAGACTTTTGGCTTCTGACTACCCGTAACGGCTGTCAAAGATGACAATGAGAATGACAGCTGGGAACAACGGCATAACGTGCTTTCTGAAGCACGGAGGGGTCTTAATATGCAATGGTTAACCTACATGTTTTTCCTATCACATTTTTTCTACTGTGTAGGTACCTATTACATATTAATAATATTTAAATCAGCCTATAATTTTCCGATTACTGGGACACATGCCTTCTCTAGGGCTTCTAAGAGCAGTGGTGGCCCAGTGGTAACGACCGCGACTTACGAGTAGTAGGTCGTGAGTTCGAACCCAAGCAGGCGCTTTACTTTGTGTAAATTATTTCATCACCACTGCTCTCAAAACGGTGAAGGAAAACATCGCGAGAAAACCGGCATGTCTTAGAACCAAAAATTCGAAGACATGTGACATCTACCAACCCCCACTGAGCCCGCGTGGTGGATTATGGCCCGCTCTCTTTCACCGAGAGGAGGCCTGTGTCTCAGCAGTGGGAAAGTTAGTGGCTGCTGATGATGATGCCTTCTCTTGATGAGAGAGAGTGGGCCGTAATAATCCACCACGCGGGCCCAGTGCGGGTTGGTACCGATTACCTATACCTATAGTAGTTTTGTATTCATTCAACTCTTCTGAAACTTTGAATATTGATGTTAATGAGACGAAACGAAGCCTATATTACAACAAAACTTGTATTTCCCTTTCAGAACAACCTTAATTACGCTATGTGCATAGAGCGTAAAGCAGAGACCTGCAGTGTCACATACACCAATACCGGTAACATGCAGATAATCAATTACGACACGGGTAGGTTCACTTAATAGATCCACATTACCTTAATAACTGTGACCTAGGTGGGCTACATAGGTTACTATGAAGCCTAGGTTTGATTGACCGCAATTATTGCATGCTGCATTTTAACGTTGCATTAGTATTGTGTTTATTTCATTTGCTCGTTATAGTGATCCTTTTTTTTAACGTGAGGAAGTGCTCACAAATAGTGCGCTACCACGGGGAGATAGCGCAGTTTTGTGGGACGCCAACCCACTTAAAATCCATACGGGGTGACTGAGAATATTCGGACGAGCGGCCCCTCCTCGGGGTCCTCTCTCTTCGGTTTAATAATAGTAATAAACATTTTATTTTCAGATTACAATGACAGGAACCGATTACTTTTCCGAATTATTTTTGTTCGAATTTCATTTCACCGAAAACTATTGACCGACGTCTTTTTTGCTATATGCATTATTTGGGGTCCACCCTTTATGGCAGAATTTTTTCGTCATAATATTATTTTGCATAACAGCGGATGGCATAAACTTCATTTCGCAGAAAATCGTTTGGCATACACTCATTTATCATACATTCACAACGCATAATTTTATACCTAAGTCAGAATCATCTTTAGGCATAAATTTTATTCCATAATAATTAAAGAGTAGAACCATCATATCGCAGAAAGTTCGCAGTCAGAATCGTCTCTTGGCATAATTTCATATCGATAGTTATTAAAAGGCAGAACTATCATATCTCAGAAACTTTAAACTTAGAATCATCTTTTGTCATACATTTCATAGTTATCGAAGAAGCATGCAGCATGCAAACAAGCATGCAGCATGCAAGCAAGCATACAGCATGCAAGCAACCAAGCATACAGCATGCAAGCAACCAAGCGTGCAGCATGCAAGCAAGCATGCTGCAAGCAAGCATGCAAGCAAGCATGCAGCATGCAAGCAAGCATGCAGCATGCAAGCAAGCTTACAGCATGCAGGCGAGCATGCAACATGCAGCATGCATGGTTTCTGTCACGGCTTCGGCGCTGCGGGGCTCCGGCGGTCCCACGCGAGCTCATCGTCGCAGATGGTTTTGACGGTCGCCGCCACCGAAGCCGAAGCGCGCAGCTTCGGCTTGCTGGCCGGCGTCGCCGGCCAGCCTCAGCCGCGACTGCGGGCCTTCAAACCACCTGCTCCTCAGCTCGCGGGCCGCCTCGCCACTCCGCGCCTACGCGGGCTTAAATTACACTCTAGGGGTAGGGCAGACAAGACTACGTGGAGTCGGTTCTGCAGCGATTCGTTTCTGTCAATCATTTTTGTAGCACAACATACACTGACTTTTTGAGACACTATTTCATTTTATTTAAGGTTAAAATGCAATTTAATAGAAATGAAAATATGCCTAACAAAATTATTCTAAATGAAATTCTGCCATCTTCACAGTACGCCAAGTGAAGTTATGCCAAATAATCATTGCTCTAAACAAATGTTATGCTAAGCGAAATTATGCGGAATTTTAAGTCTGCCAAAGGTAATTATGCGAAATAAAATTCTGCCATCTTAAAAGTATGCCAGCGTAAAGTCGAGCATATAAACATTCGGCCAAACAATGATTATGCTAAACATTTTTTATGCCTTACAAATATTCGTTTAAATAAGATTATGCCAAGTGTGTTATGCCAAATAAAATTCGGAGCATCAAGTTTCTGCCAGATAGAGGGAACCCCATTATTTGATATATTTTTAAGCTATCGAAGTATCATGTGTCATAAGTATTATTTTACCGAACTATGTTTCGCCGATTTACAAAATAACTTTTTGCTATTGGTCGAAGCCTCTTTTGAACTTTTTTCATTTGCCAAATGATTTATTTGCCATATTTTCAACATAATGAAACAACATTTCAGGGAATATTATTTGGTTACAAATATATAGCCGGTTATTTGGTAGCGTTTTCAATATGAAATTAAAAGTGTCATAAAAAGTCAATATATTCTACTAGTGAGAAACGAATCGCTGTTAAACCGACTTTACGTAGTCTTGTCTGCCCTACCCCTAGAGTGTTATTTAAGCCCGCGTAGGCGCGGAGGGGTAGGGCGGCCCGCGAGCTGAGGAGCAGGTGGTTTGAAGGCCCGCCGTCGCGGCTGAGGCTGGCCGGCAACGCCGGCCAGCAAGCCGAAGCTGCGGTGGTGAGCGTTAAAACCATCTGCGACGATATGCTCGCGTGGGGCCGCCCAAACCCCGTAGCGCCGGAGCCGTGACAGAAACAATGCTTGCTGCATGTTGCATGCCTGATTGCATGTTGCTTGCTTGTTCGCACGCTGCATGCTTGCTCGTATGCTGCATGCCTGCTTGCATGCTGCATGCCTGCTTGCACGCTGCATGCCTGCTTGCATGCTGCATGCTTGAAGCAAGCATCCTTGTTTCTTACTGGGATTCTTTAAAAACACTTTTGTTCATAATCAACTGTTTTATTTAGTGCCATTACATTTAAATAATTAATTAATTAAACAAAAGAGTAGGTTAATCTGAACAGTGCAAATGTTATACTGAATGTTCGGAAACATAATACTTCGAAGAAATGTTATTTCAGTTAAGTGTAACTTCGGTAAAAACTTTTTCGACCAAATAAAACGTCGGAGTAACGAAAAAAGTCAAAATGATAATAGGTCAACTGATACAGTGGCAGACGTGACTTCGATGAAGTAAAAAAAAAACGAATCGATAATAGTTGAAAAGTTTTAGGTGAAATGAAATTCGGTCAAATATTTTTCGAACTTATGATAGGTAACCTACAATGACCCATAGACATATACCTTACAAACTAACATACAAAGGATCAGTTTTTATCCAGTGCGCAAACTGTAACCATGGATTCAGCATATCCTTCTAGACCCCCCAGTGTAGAAAATTTTCGTCGGTTATACAAAAAACAAAAAAAAAACAGCTGTTACATACATTTTAACCCCGTAGGTATTGCATTTTTCTATGAAACAGCAGATTTTTTTTTTTGTAAAACCGACTAAAAGTTTCTTCATAAGGGGGTCTAGAATGATATGCTGAATTCATGGTTACAATTTACGCACTGGATGAAAACTTATCCAGTATAAGTATTATACAAAACTTGTGTTAATAATAGTACCTTAAACTATGTTAGTAGCACTTCACTTTGTTAGCTTGTCCGTGAGCTGTCCTGTGGCACTTGTCCGCGAAAGCGACGGAACATCGCGTCCTGTGGCCAAAAGTTTTCGTCCATGATGACGGGCAGATAACAGTTTGGTACACGCACCACAAACGCCTTGAAGTTGACGTTGCGGTGTGACTCCAGTAACTGCACCCTCGGCATGTACTTTGTCTTCTGGCGTACGTACTCCACAATGTCTTCCGCCTTAGTGGTGTAGTGTAGGCGGGAAATGTACACCGGAGTGTTCGGCTTAGCAGCGCGCAAACTGACTTCGGGCTTAGCAGTAGCTTTCCCGCAGCGGTTCTTGTTGGTTCGCGAACGGTGCTTCCTCCTTTGCACCATCACGAAACCCTCATCATCAGGCTTAGATTTACTTGGAGCACCTGGGGCACTCGCAGAGACGCTAGCGAAATCCTTTTTTGTCGGTTTCGTCAGAGCTGCAGTCACTGGCAGCGGGACGGGGCGAGGGGTTCGGGCGGCGCTGCGAAGTGGAGGAGCGCTGACACGCGCGGGGCCGCGGGCAGGTCGTACTGCAAGCTCAGCAAACGACGGATGTGCTTTACCGTGGGAGTCCAAGCTACGGCTACTGAGCTCCCCCGCCTCGACATGCAAGAACCCACCGGGGGCGAGTGCTGCTTAGATGAACTTTAATTTTGATAGTAGAGAACGTCTTTTGTTTGGCTGTTAATATGATGATATCCATTTTAAACCAACTTCAAAAAGGAGGAGGTTCTCAATTCGGATGTAAATTTTATTTTTTATGTATGTTCGGCCATAACTCCGTCATATAAAGACGGATTTACAATATATATTTTTTTTTTCGAAAGAGGTTTATTCCGGAATGGTCCCATTTAATTTTCATATAGATCTGA
This sequence comes from Aporophyla lueneburgensis, assembly GCA_932294355.1. Taxonomy (NCBI): domain Eukaryota; kingdom Metazoa; phylum Arthropoda; class Insecta; order Lepidoptera; family Noctuidae; genus Aporophyla; species Aporophyla lueneburgensis. The sequence goes on along the minus strand of OW028750.1, from coordinate 15,781,698 downwards.
TGATGAGTTTCGGAGACAGACACCAGAACTCTTTAAAAAATGACAGCAAAACAACCGCGATTTCTGCTATCGCATAAATTTGCATTTTTTTTACGCAATCACCCAACATTACGTAACGCCTATACACTCGAAAGCGTTACGCAGATGTATTCAGTAGGTATATCAGGGTACACCCACATTTTTTATCAAACTTGAAATATTCACCTAGCCAGTAATGGTATAGGAATTAGTGCGGGGTAGATACCGTAACTGAAAAATTAAAACTTTTTTTACGAAATAAAACTACCGACTTCCTTAAAAACACTACAAAGTGAAAAATAACTTTAATTTCGGAAGTCGGTGGCAAAAACCTTGAATACAAATCCTAAGACACCGACTTTTTTTGCGAATCGATTGTTAGGTACTGGATGATGTTTATCGTTGAACTTTTGGTTAAAATTTTCATATAAACCTTGTAGGAGGTATTTTTTGCGAATCGATTGTTAGGTACTGGATGATGTTTATCGTTGAACTTTTGGTTAAAATTTTCATATAAACCTTGTAGGAGGTATACCTATACCATACTCGTAAGCCGGTAATTAGGCCTGGATACTACAATCAGCGCGAGGAATAAAAAATCCTTGAATTAATTTTAAACCGCTCAATGATGTGGAAAATCACATTTCAACTGTTTTTCCTACACGATGCATGGTTATGGCTCAGTCTCCGCGCGGGGCGTTGCCACATGCCAAGACCTGTCGCGGCCCCTGTCGAGCATTCCCACGGCCCATTAGCTGACAGGCCGCGCCAGGCGTTGCTACGCCACTTGGCCTGGTACGGCCTGTTGACAACTATTCCAGCATGTGAAATGATACGAAACGCATGGCTGCGTGTGCAGTCGCTGTGGTTGTATTGAATGGTCAACATTTCATAAAACAAAATGAAAGGCGCCCCGTAAGTATAGGCCGCGTCAGATGCCAACAGGCTATCGCAGGCCACATCGTAAGCGACGACGGTTCCTACGGCCTGTCGGTCTGGCCTGTGAAGAATGATAAGTCTTCCCTACCCCAGAGATCTATTCCATTAGGTCCTCGCCCAGTTGTAGGTAAGTATGTAGTTCAACTTTTCAATAAGTGGGTACTTGTATTTCCGACCTTAGTCGAGCCCGGTATGAAGTACTCGATCTTTTGTTATAACAAGGAATGGACTGAAACACAAGGAACAAAATTCTCCTGACGGTTGCTTTGCTACCCAAATTTAGCCAAACTAAAAACTAAGCTCAGAGGAAATATTCATCGCAAATCATGGTAAATGGAATGCCTATTTGTCTATTGATATTATTCTAGAATAATTTATTGAGGTCTTTTGTTCATAGATGGACTACCAGTAATCCCTCCTGGTCAAGCTGGAGTGGAAATCCTGAACTGTCCAAGCGACTGGCTGCTAATTGCTGCGACTAGGCTCTGCGGCGAGCGCCTGAACGATGGCTCTGTTTTTCAGGACTTCACCGTAAATGCGCCAATTACAGGTTACTTTCATCAGCTACCTTTTTTTCTCTTCTAGCTATTTTACAAGGTTTATATTTATAGACCGTTATACTGCCGTGCAGGCCCTAAAGTGCAGTATGAGGAAAAAAGCGGTTTCGAGAAAACTGCGAAAAACTTTTTAACACTGTTTTTTTTTATATTATTAATGTGTATGGTGCATATTTTTATTACTACGAGGACTAAGTGACAACAAAGATGGTATTTAAAAAAACAAATGTTAATTTAGTTTATTAGATTTTAAGTAAAACCGGGTTTTTTAAAATCTTACCAGTTACTGCACGCAAAAAGTTACACATATTCAGATTAAAATGCGGTAAAAATACTCGATACTACAAAAACTTTGATTTTTTTGCTACTTTGCAGACTAATTTGCAGCATAAGACTTTCCTTACTGCATTTTAATTTGTGTCTTGACCTAATTGCACATGTAGTATATAACAATTTCTTCCAACTTACGAGTATGTTTTAGGTAAGAATTTACAAAAAAAAAATACATTTATGTATGTATAAAATTGTCGTTCATTTTATAATATTATAGGGTAATGGTAACTTAAATTTAAGGTGTGTAAACACAAGCGGTTATAAATACATTTCGATAAAAAATAAATGGTACATAAAAAGCTTTTTGGTTTCGCAAGAAACATGAGATTTTTCAATTAAATGGGTATATAACTAAAAATAAATCACAAAAAATATCAAACGTATCAAAAATACCATAAATGCTCAAAATTCGATACATCTCTATATGGCATGCATAAATATAAAAATAATAAAATATGGTAATGATACGAGTATCATTTAATCGGTTTCATTACCAAAAACAAAAGTTGGTTAACGATAAAACACAAAAAAAAAACGAATGTGTTTAAAAAAACATATGCTTAACGCTCGGTACATTTTTATATGACATGCATAATCAAATTACCTATGATTCGGTATCATCATCAAAAGCAAATGCTTCTAGTGCATCTTCGGTTTCTACAGCCGATAAAGATAACATTCTCCAGAATGCCATTCTGTTTTCTGGCATCAATGGCCCCAACATTTTTATTATATTTAGCTTCCTGGTGAAGTGGTTCCTTTGGGGGTGCATCTTTTATCAGGTCTGGGAAGTTATTTTTTATTTTAAGCAATTAAATTGACTGTATTGTTAAAAACGGAGGAGGTTCTCAATTCGACGCGTATATATATATATTTGTTTTTAATGTATGACCACGCATAACTTTTTACATAGTGGTCCAATTGTGACAATTCTTCTTCTATTGGAAAGAATATACTCCTAAGATGGTCCCATATAAATTTGAAAAACAAAATCGAACCCTAAGGGTCGGAAAATAGGGGTTGATTGATTGTTTACTCACTGATTGTAATGTACGAGTATAACCACGCACAACTTTATACAGAGTAGTCCGAATTTGATAATTCTTTTTTTGTTGGATAGGGTATACCTTGCCAAGTATTATTAGAACATTAAATTTACAAAAAATTATAAAATAAAAACTTTTTAATAAAAAAATTAAACCGCCGAAAAAACTGAAAAGCAAAAAATAATAAACCTTAAAATTATGATTCGGCGCTTTGAGTGATCTTTGTTCATTGATTTTTTAGCGCCGACTCATAATTTAAAGGTTTATTATTTTTTGCTTTTCAGTTATTTCGGCGGATTAATTTTTTGTTTTATAATTTTTTAATACAGGCAGTAGCTTCCTCTATTTACGTCTACCTTTTATTCCACTATAGCGGAATTAGCAATCTCAACAGCATGGCAAAAATCGTCGAAATCGTAAACCTTTTTCTTTTTGTTTAAAGATTGTTCCACGTTGTGGTGGAACGAGTCGGCAGACATAAAAGTATGTCCTGGCTCGAAATACATCAATATAATTTTTGAACCGGCTATGTCACTACTAATAATAATTCCGATAAATTCCGAAATTTCAATATTCATAATCCTGACCATACTAAAAACGGACGAGCCGTTTTAGAATGGTCAGGATTATGAATATTGAATTTTTCGCACGATTCACTCTCCTCGTGTCCAAGCCTGGCGAAAGAAATATTGAAAAAATTACTAGAATGCAGTAAAATATGACCTGTACTGCAGTAAAATTAGTAAAATCGTTCAAGTTACCAATTATAATGCAGTAACAGAGTGTCATACTGCGTTTTAATTAGCATTTAAGTTATTTTCATCTTTTGAAAAGTACCGACTATACTGCAGTAAATAATGAACATACTGCAATTTAAATAGTATCTTCACACTTAAAAATCATATTACGATAAAAGTAAAAGAAAGAAGTTTTGATTATGCTGCACTTTAGTTGGTTTTCACGATATAAACTTACTTGAATGACACTAAATAAAATACCACATTTGACTACTTTGCTGCATTTTAATCTGTAGTTCACGTGGGATAAACTAGTGATCTAACATGCAGTATTAACAGTGCTGGTACAAAAACTACTTACTGCGTTTTAATTTATATCTCTCAATATTTTTTTGGGTGAAAAATACAGATTTTTTGTGGTAATATAGATATTTACTGCGTTTAACTTCGTAAAGTGACGGATCGTGGTAGAAGTAACTGCTATAACTGTATTTTAGTTGGTATTCTAATATATTTAGACATGCAAAGTTAACTTACTGCTTTCACAAATTTGATTTTATAAACGTTTTAAGCATCCTAACAAAAACCTGATTAGATCTTCATGTTCCTTATACCGTGTGCATTAAGGTTCAATATTTAACAAAAAAATGACAAAAAACCTGTTACTGCGTTTTAGGGTCTGCACGGCAGTATAGCCTACAATAAATGTTTTATTATTATTTATTTTTACAATGACTTTCTTGAGCAATCCGCCGTTTATTTCAACTTTATTCATTTTGATAAAAGAACACACATAGGTACCTACAAAAAAATACTTCTTTATTTCGGTTATTTCTACTTGATGCCTCTAATCGCCTAATTAATCGTTTTTCCTCAGACAATGGTGCAGGACCTATTGTAGTATGGTTTCGATCTGACGAATCATATGTTGGCGATGGTTTCAAATTGATGTATCAACAGAACTCATGTAGTGCTTAGTGATAATTAGTTAAGCAAGTTATAATCCCAAATATGCATTTATTATTTTATTAAATGATTGGCAGTGTACTTACTACTGTTTTTATTTAACTGACTTAGTTGACCTATGATTTAAAAAAAAATACAAATTATCAAAATAAGCTATCTCATAAAGTACATAAGTAACAAAATGTATAAGGTACCTATATAATATTAATAATATTAACAAATATAAAACAATGTGATACATTTAAGCTAAGCTATAATATAAGCTAATATTCAGCTAATATCCCAATTTATTTATCCCGTATTGAAAAATAATATGGAAGCACTTTGGCCCATTATTGTACTTGTGCCATTCCAACATACATTTATCTACTAGTTACTGTTTATTCATAATCATCATCATCATCATTTCACCCGCAAGATATCAAATTCTGCACATATGTCTACCCCAAGTTAGGTGGCTTTGCCATAACCACCACGCTTAGCAGGCGGGTTAGCGATTGCAGTATTGTGGTTAAATGCATAGAGAACGCTGCTGCTCATTCTCTAGTAATTTCTCTAGTGCTTATACATTAAGAATTAAAGAGATGCTGGAACCCCAGAGTAGCCCAAGAAATTCAAATTTTCTTATGTTTATTGCAATATGGAGATTGTGTGAAGGCTCAATATAAATATACATTGTTTTTGGTGGAATAATGCAAAGGCCATGTGCATGAACAAAACTCACGGGCAAAAAGTTTGTATAAAAATAGTTTAGCTAATAACTAGACACTATAAATGAATATCAAAATGCTAGAATAGTTAAGAATGTAGATATTAGGACTAATTACAGCTTTAATCACTGTACTTTTCAGCAGGGATGTTAGGGAGCTCCGTAACCGTAACCGAAACTATCGGATATCCGATTCAAAAATTTATCCGTAACCGTAACCGAATCCGAAATAAAAGTTTTAATATCGGATTTGTAATTATATTTTTATTTTAAGTAGATTAGATAACAGTCAATTTATATTTATAATCATTTTTATTTTAAATAGCTGTAATAATTACTCACAGACTGATTGTTATTCCTACCAAATGGTTACATATAAATAAAACCATTTTATTAGCTATTTGTATTTTACTTTTGAAATTCTTTAAAAGTCTAATATCCTTAACCGAAATTATCCGAAACTAACGGATAATCCGAAATAATTTCATATCCGTATTCATATCCGTATCCGGTATAATAATCATTCCTACATCCGTAATCAATCCGTATCCGAAATTTCATATCCATAACATCCCTACTTTTCAGTATACATAAATTATCTTACATACAATAATATTATTAAAATATGAATAGCATAAAATACATAATTATCTGATATTGTTTTCCGATTAACATAATTATACAATATTTATCAGGTCATCAATGACTAACTATCTATTGAGTACGGATTCGTATGATAATGATGGTTTATAACCTAGATTAACACAAAAGATGCTTGAATCCCGGCAGTACGCACGGCCACAGGTCAAGCTATACATTTCCAGTATAAGCTGACTTCTCACTGTATGAAAAGCCTAAACAATGTGAGGTCAGATAAAATTGATGTGTAGCCGTGTGTACATTTCCATGGATTCATTTACGACCTCCACACCGGCGAACCCACAGGCAAAAATCAGTAGTCAATTTATATATTTTCACTAGTTCAAATTGTAAGCTTGTTTATTTACATAAAGGCAAAAAAAATGCATGACAACTGGCACTTTGAGTTGGCTCTTGTAACACAGGAACTCCTTGAACAAGAGCCAGAGCTTCACAGATATTTATGACTTGAAGTGGAAACAAAGAAACTGTTGGTATTCTTAACATTATTTGCTTTTAACATTACCCTTCTTTTTCAGACCGTCTCTAACAATATTATGGAAGGATATTAAGATTCCAACCATGACAATCCTTAAAAATCCCATTGAAAATACTTGCAGAACAACTTGCCAGCCACTTTCTATGGAGCCACCGAACAAAGTACTTAGTAACGTGCCAGAGAGGCTATAAACGGAATATATCTTGCCTACCTGAAACAAATAATAAACAAATTAATACTAAACACCCCTAGATATAACAATCAAACTTCTGTTGTGTCTCATTTAGTGTCCTTCAAATAATTCCTTTTCATCAAGGAACCAACTTAAGAGTACCTATATAATAATATTAATAAATATAAAACCATGTGATACATTTAAGTTAAGCTTTAAGATTCAGCTAATATTCAAATTTATTTATCCTGCATTGAAAAATAAGGAAACACAAATTTGGTTCATTATTGTACTTGTTTCATTCCAACATACATTTATCTACTAAGGTTGGACTTTTAATCCTATTCACTAACTTGACAATTGGAGGGATACCAGGTTTTGACAAAAAAAAGATAGTGAGGTGGTGCAAGAATGAATGAAATTGAATGAACTTGAAATAATGTACTTACATGCAAACTTTGTAATTAAAATTTAATAACTTGTCTTAAAACAAGATGTGTATTATATTGATAATATCTGGTTGACCGAGCTTTGCTCGGTATTTTTTGGTAAATTGTGTTTAAAATAACAAGTTTATGTTCAAGTTGATTATCGATAAAGTTGGTCATTGAAATCACGAATAAAACGACATTTTATAAAAATAAATCCTAGCTAGATCGATTTATCGCCCCCGAAACCCCCTGTATACAAAATTTCATGAAAATCGTTGGAGCGGTTTCCGAGATTCAGATTATATATATATATACAAGAATTGCTCGTTTAAAGATATAAAATATATGTAGTCTATGGCTGCCAGAGGAAATAAAATGACTATAGTAAAAAAATAAATAATAAAAATTATTAATTATTCTTATAATCCACACCTAAAAACAATTTTTTAAAGTTTTATTTATTTTAAACCATTTTTATCATTCATTCTTTATGCGAAATCGTTCACTACCCCGACACTATTAGTTTTAGAATGTTATCATTATTTTGCATTGAACTGTCAAGTTAGTGAATAGGATTAAAAGTTCAACCTTAGTTACTGTTTACTCTACATCACCGTCATCATTTCACCCGTAAGATAAAAACTGCTGGACAAACTTCTACCTCTAGATATAACAATCAAACTTCTGTTGTGTCTCGTTTAGTGTCCTTCAAACAATTCCTTTCCATCAAGGAACCAGTTTTAAGGAGCAGACTTGTGACTCAGTTTGGGGCAGGCCTATGTTCAATAGCCTACAACAGGCTGAGTTGATTGGGCCAGCTTGAAGAATTACTACCCTGGACAGTTTTGTTAATTGTAGGTACTGCGAGTACCTACAATATACATTTATAGTTCTCAATAACTGAAAAATACCTTTCAATTCATCATATTTTTCATTACCTACTTAGTCTGAAATTTGCTCCAGAGTGTAAAAATTAGTATTTCAAATATATTCTTACGGTTTCATCCTTTTATTATATTACATTATTATTATTATAAGCCTGTCCGGTTCCGCTGCAGGGCGATTGCCTGCAGCGGAACTGTGTGACTTAAGAGGTTTTAAAAACATACTCCTTAGACTAGGTACTAAATTAAAATAAACTAAAGCAAACTTACAAGAGCATCATGAATCATTTGCTTTCCAACATCCTCAGCAGAGTGCAACCCAGCTGATCCAGATATAAGTTTGGTTTCCTCAGGTTTCGTGAGATCCTCATTCTTCAAACCAGGAGTATCAGTGTCAGGGGGGAATGCTACTGTCAACCTTACACCAGTGCCCACAAGCTCCATGAGTACTGACTCTGCTAGCCCTCGGACAGCCCATTTACCAGCACTGTAAGCACTGTACCCGTATATACCTGGAAAGTTTTAAAACTGTTATTAACCGGTCAATTACCGTAATTACAGACACAATTAAAAAACGATTGTTTACATACCAAATGTGGTATCTCAGGGACTTAGAGGTTAAGCATTGAATGGAACCAAAACAAAAAAATCTATTATAAAAGACTTATAACAGACACAGCAATGGTTGAATGAAGCAAGACAACTTTTTGATGTACTTACCAATTAATGCAGCTTCAGAGCTCACAAATACAATTAGACCCTCATTCCTTTCTTTCATTCCTGGTAAAACATATCGAGTAGGGTATGCGGTGCCAAAATAGTTGAGATCAATCATTTGCTTTATGACATCAACATCCATTTTCTCAAACTGGCCGCATATGCACATACCAGCACAGTTCACCAACATAAATATGGGGCCAAGCTTCTCTTCTATAGACGCGAAACTTTTTTCTATGGCTTTGTAATCAGACGTTACGTCTAAGGCAACAGGTTGTATTTTTTGGTTATTTTTATCCAAGCAATTCGCGGTTATCTCGGCAACGGCACTGGTCAGTTTACCGACGTCACGCCCCATAATAGTTACATTAGCCCCAAGCCTCGCTGCCTCTACCGCCGCAGCTTTTCCTATTCCACTAGATCCTCCTGTTATGACTACATGTTTACCTTTCAAATCCTTGTAAATTACTTTTTTATCTAAAGAGAAATGTATTACAAGTCCCACGGCGACTAGCAAAAACAGAAACATCAAAATGTATATCAACATGGTGTAGCAGCTCGAAATATTAAAGTAAAAATTATTATTTTATTACAGGTTTTAATTCCCCAAGTAGGTAACAATCCGACACCCACACCGGCCAACGGGCTTAAATTAACGCCGCGTTCCGTGTTACGCTCACAGCGATGTGAGCGCGCTAAAACCCGTACCGAATTGGCGTGAGCGCGATAACGCTGTCCACTGAATCGTCATAGATGACGTCATGACAGGCGCCATATTGCGATAACGCCGACCATGCCCTGAACCGATATCACTGTGAGCGCTGTCAAATTGACAGCTGTGTTGTTTTGTTTTGAGTTGAATTCATAATATTACATTTTAGAAATTGTGCTTCTGGCTACAGTCGCAACCTAACAAAACAAGAGAAACAAATATATGGTGTATATAAAAAGGAAAACTATTAAGCAATCATGAGTATTCAAGTGATTATAGCCGACGAGCCTAACGGGGGACAAATTTCTGTCATGCTCACATTAGAGCAATACGAAAGGGCTTAGTGCTGAATTCTAACTTGGTTGCAGCTCTACCGACTGCTGAAACGATTGTTATGCAAATGTTTTACCCATCACAACGTTAGCAAGAGGTAACTTACAGTTTTTATAGTGTCTACAACCAATGTATTATCAATCAAAAATGTTTACTGAACTGGTACTCGCTGTTTACAGATAGAGAATATGTACAGCAATTGGTGCATGATTTTGATGCAAATATGTACAGCCAACAACCAGAATCACTGCTGAATAAACAAACAGAACAATGTGGTAAGTATTTATAACTGGTTATGAGTAGATACTTATTAGCTGAATGTGCCTGATCTATTTCAATAAAATATCATGTGGCAGTTTATGTGGTCAGTTTTATTCCAATACTTAATCTATAACAAAGAAACAAGTGTTATATGCTTTGGTCAATGTTGACAGTAAATTATTTTGGTACAAGAACTTGTCTCATACTCTATCAATTAAAAAGTTATAAAAGCATTTTCTTTAGTACTTATATTAAAAATATACTGTTTTATTCCATGGTATGTTTATCTATGTGCCAAGTTTCATTCAAATCCATTCATCCAATATTGGTGAATTCAGTAACATAAATCCTCACAAACAATTAATGTGGTATTAGTAAGAAGTGCTTATTTTTATTTTGTTTTATTTCAGTAGATCAAGAGTCACCATCACTATTTATATGGAACGAGGGATGCATTTTGTTGTTGATGCGCTCACATTTTATGGTGAAATATAATATGGATATGGTGAAAATATGAATATGGTGAAAATAGAGAGCTTTTTGAAAAAATGAGTCATAAGATGGTATATGATATCATAGCAAAGACGATGTGCAACGCACAATATAATGTTAATGGTAACCAGCGCCTATCAAAAATTAATAGCCTAAAAACCATTTAAAAAAGATAATGGATCATAATACCACATCTAGAAATGATAGGAAACATGGCCGTACTTTAATGTAAGATAATTTTATTACTTTATTTATTTCTTTATTATGTAAATGTGTTAGAATTACCAACTTTGTGTTATCAAATACCTTAAGGGCGCAGAAAGTTATTAATAATAATTTATGAATGCATATCTAATTTTGTTAAAACAACATATCATCACTCCTTGTCTCTCTGAAGGGCTAGGCAGATGTGTACTTATAGTACACCGACATTTCACCAGTTATGTTTAAGCCCTATGTAATAGGGGGTGAGCCTATTGACATCAACCGGGCACAAATCCAGACTCTGGGCTGCTACTGAATAATTCCAGAAAGAAAAACCTTATAACATTTTGTCACTGTTAAATATAGATTAATTTATGATCAAATGCTTCAGGCGTTTGTAGTTTAATGTTAATAAAGTTTTTTTTTGCAGCTAATTAATGAGTTATTTGGCTCAACTAGATGGGCTAATCCTGTAACGCTGGCGTCAGAAATTGGACCTACACCAAATGAAAATTTATTATAGAAAAGATTCGAAGAAGTATAGGGAAAACAGATACGGAAATGCAACAGCATAGGAAAAAGATGAATATTTTGCAGTAGTGTTTAAATAAAATTAATAATTAGTTTTTTTATAGATCAATATAGGTTTTGGATTTATCAGTACCTGTCAGAATTAATAATATACTTGTGATTTTTATTCGATTTTAAGCTTTGATTTGTACCTGTTTGAATTAGTAGTCTATATTTGATTTTTATTAAATTTTAAGATTTGTTCAGTAGGTCTCTGTTTGGAGTAGTAGTAAATTTGCGATTTTTATTAATGAATTTTCATCATAATTTCAACCGAAAGACGTCCACTGGTGGACATAGGCCACCCCCAAGCTCCGCCACTTCGACCGGTTTTGTGCTTCCCGCATCCAATAATGAATTTTATCAGCAGTTAATTGTACTGTATGTCTGTGATTTTACATAATATTTACTAGAATTGATACAGATTTGATATATTAGTACTAAGCCTTATACTATATACTGTTTGCTATGTTTCTTATATTAATATTATAATTAGGAGAGAAATGTAGCCTGGAGGTCAGGCGGGGCACCTGAGGTTCAGTCTGACTAAACTGTGATTCTAATTTATTGTTAATAAACATATTTTATTACTATTAGTGTTGCACATTATTTACATACCTATCCCAATATATGGCACAAAGGTATACAATTGCAAGAAATTTACTACTTGGCATGTAAGTCTTATTATTTAGTTGCCAAAAATGAAATACACATTTACTATAAGTTACATTGTGTAATACTTAAGTTTTAAGTAATTAAACAACTTAGATCTTATATTATTTTACAGAATGTTAAAAGAAAAACTACGTAATAGAAACAATAATTAAATCAACATATAATGAATCTTAATATGTAAGTAAGATTACACTGTTCTTTTTCTTCCATTTTCAAAATTTACCATACAATCGTTCCTCAGGTGCAAAACGAGTTGTGAGGTTTGATGTTGAAAAAGCACTGTTTTATTATACTCTATTTTTTATAATGGCAAGCAAAGCCGCTGTCGACAGAAAGCACTGTTAGCGCGTTCACGAGCGTACCGAATTGTTGACAGTTGTCAGCTGTCATAATCGTGATATCCAAATCGGAACGCAAATTATTGCTGTGAGCGCTGTGAGCGATATATTCTTATTCGGAAAGCACCCTAAAGCTGCTGACAATGACAAGTGACATTGATGAGTCACTGTCACTGACACTGACTGTGACATATCAACTAAAGGCTATATTCTAAATTACGTTAACACTGATTTGAGCGAGCTCAAATAAAATTCATTTATTTGCCAATTTGCCACAGCGTGTTATCCAAATCGGAACGCTTTAATAATGCGAGCACTGTGAGCGATCTATTTATTCTGTCTTCTTCGGAAAGCAGCCCAAATAGTAACACAGTGCTCGTTCAACGTCAAAACCCTAAGACTCCATATAAAACCTCACAAATTTCTTCTTCATCTTTGGTAAGGGGGCGACTGTAGCCAGACACACAATTTCATAAATCCAAGTTAGTTTTAAGATATGCTGCGTCTCAAAACAAAACACCACAACAGCTGTTATTCTGAATGCAACCTGATTGTTGTGAGCGCTGTTGAGCGATTGCGTTCTAATTCGAAGAACCCTTAAACACATGGTCGTAAGGCATATCGCAAGATGGGCGAGCGAGCAGAAAACGATGATCCGTGAATCGTCATGACATTCATGGAACATCGTTTTCGTACTCAAATTACAGTGTAACTCGGAATGCAACCAAGGTCTGGATCGATAAAAATCCGGTGTCACACTTGGTCTGTGACTTTTGATACTTAGATACATAATCCACGAATATTAGTTGTGAAATTACAATCCATGTGCCCAATTCGATCGAATTATCAATCGTCAAAATTAACTAATTTCCCCACGAACTTTCATTCTATATCTAACGTTAACGTTAATTTTCAGAAATACTACGCTACGTGAATTTTGTTCATTTTCCTTCGAAATTGATTACTCCTCACCTCTTTACAGGAAACTTTTGGAGATTAAAACTTTTATATCTTTTTGTACGTAAATTAATGTTTATGCCAAGTATTTCAGTTTTTTTGATTCGTGGGAAAGAGATTTTTCGTATATACAAAATTTTCATATAATCGTATCGTGTTGTAATAACATGCCCCCTAAACACTTAATTACTCTTTTACATCTACAATACATAAACAATACCTATGGCTTGATTTTCGCGAATTTTAAGAACACCTATAATCATCTTATTTTTTTTTCATGATGAAACTTGGTAATGGTCATCATATTTCTATGTATTCGGAAGGTGCGAAAAGATACAAACCTTAAGACCCCCTAAACCCTCAAAATCGTTGGGCACGCCAGAATTGCGGCGGAAAGACCTCTCTTTGAGGAGTGAATAGAGAGGCGCCACGGCATCCTCACCTTCCGCCTAATGCAGGCCCTAACCGGGCTATGGGGGCTTCCTGTTCAGGATAAAGCAGGAGGAAACGCCCGGGTGTTACCACTGTGTGGATCGCCTGGAGGACACCATGGAGCATACGGTTGTGGTGCACCCAGCCTGGGCGGAGCACCACCGTGTCCTCGTGGAGTCAATCTGCGACGGTGACCTCTCGCGTCCGGCCCTGGTGCAAGCCATGGTACGGAGCGAGAGGGCTTGGGTAGCCATCACCTCCTTCTGCGAAGCAGTAATGCTCGTGAAGGAGGAGGTAGAGCGCGTGAGGGAGATACCTCTCCCTAGCATAGCTTGCCAGCTATGCGCCCTCACGCCCCTAGCTACCGCAGGAGGAGACGCCCTGGGTGTCGGGAGTTCATTGCAGACTCCCGGCCACAGTAGGCGCGCCTCAAAGAGAGCAGTATGAAAGGGTCTGCTAGGACCGATGCAGTGGCGTAGCGTGCCTTAGCGGGGTCCCGTATAAAAATTTGTTCGGTGGCCCTTATGAAGGGTAACGATTTGTCACAAGAGAAAAAAAATGTTTGCATAAAATTAAATGCAATGTTTATTCATCGTACATTCATAATCTATTACGTTACGTAACATATTAAGTTAGAGTTAAGTTGCTTAGTAGCCTTTTTGGCTAGATCCTAATTAATTACTAAGAATTTAGTTCTTACTAGTCTATACTTATTACTTATATTATACTAGCTTTTGCCAGTGGCTTCGCCCGCGTGGTAGTCGGAAAATATCCCGCGTGAACGTACTACTGGGATAAAAGTAGCCTATGTGTTAATCCAGGTTAATTTTGCGAGGATAAGAGCCCGAAAGCGCATTTTCATCCGACTTGCTTCAAATTTATCGTCACTGCTCGGCTCCTATGTATCTTAGCGTTATGTTATATAGACTATAACCTGCCCAGGAATATGGACTACAATCGTACCAAGTTTGATTAAAATCCCTTCAGTAGTTTTTGACACAAGCGTGCACATACAGACAGACGGACAGACAGACAAAAAATTTACTGATTGCATTTTTGGCATCAGTATCGATCACCATTCATCCTCCAATATTAATTTTGAATGTATTTTCAATGTACAGAATTGACCTCTCTACAGTTTTATTATAAGTATAGATATTATTATATTATATTATTTTATATTATTATATTATAAAGCTGAAGAGTTTGTTTGTTTGTTTGATTGAACGCGCTAATCTCAGAAACTACTACTCCGAATTGAAAAATTCTTTTTGTGTTGGGTAGCCTATTTATCGAGAAAGGCTATAGGCTATATAACATCACGCTGCAGAGGAGCCGAGCAGTAATGAAAAATGTTGCAAAAACGGGGAAAATCACACGGGTAGGCGATTCGAAGCGACGTGAAGGGTCGGGGGAACAAGAAATTTAACGCGGATGAAGTCGCCGGCAGAAGCTAGTAAAGTATAAAAAAAATACATCTATCTGTCACTTTTTACAAAACCTTTACAAACAATTCAAATTAAATAATTCTTGCCTTTCGGCAAACTGAAGGTAATACATAATTCTACTGTTATCCAATTTTAATAGGAGTGAGTTGCACCAACTAACTTTAATTTAACCATAACCAATGCCTTGTCTTGTCAGCTTTCAAATCTCCGCCCCGTGTCACAAATGTGACCAGTTGTGACAAGGACGGGAGTGGGGGTCAAAAAATCATGAAATTTGTGTGATGTAATTGGCGGATATGGCCCCGCTGGCCGGAGATTTGACAGAACTAAGGCATTAGTTATAGTTAAAGTTAGTTGGTGCAACTCACTCTAAGTTATTTTACCAAATGTGTATATTTTTAAATACGAGAAAACAAAAAAATCACATATGCGTTTGATGCGTGAAATGAGCCGCTCAGTAATAGAGATTAACGAATAAAATAATAAAAGAAAAAATTATCGATAAATCAGATCGGCTATTTTCGAGTGCGTCTACCACAGCGTCTACTTCGAATGCTTTCCATGTTTCATAAGTGCAAGTTGTTTCAATTTCAACTGAATGTTGTCAAATAGTCAAGTTTCGTTATCTGTGCAGGACGACTTTACTAGAGCGGATGAGTTTATTACTAATACTAAGTGATTCCGATGACTGTTCGTCTTTGCTAATGTAATCCGACAACGAATTAAAATGATTTTTTTGAAATGTTCTGTTTTCTATTTACATCTCTAATCTTTATTAGAAATTATTTATAATTGAACACATCTATTTAAAAAAAATGATTAATGTTCAATTCCAAAACTTCTCGATTTTTGCTAATAATCGAATTCATTACGCAAAGAGACCTCGCTATTTAAGTCACGTGACTAAGTGTAACTGTACCCATCCTTTGTGAAAAAGCCTATAAACAGGGAAATTCCGCGGCCAGCGATAACCGATGCAGGGTGTTGCGAACTTTGGAACGCACGCCTTACGCGAGAAAAAAAAAATTGCTATTTGTGACTTTTGTCATTCGTGAAATAAAAAAAATAATTGGGAAGCTTTTATTAATTTTTGCTTACGCAAGTCGGGGACCGGAGTCCCGTATAATTGATACGGCAGATACGGCGGTAGCTACACCCCTGGACCGATGCCTGCCAGGGTCACCAAAGAGACACCGAGGCCCTAGACCTGAAGGAACACGGGTGGGTTTTAGTCAGTAAAAGTCTCTCACGCCCTCCCGCTCCGTGGGTTGCTTTTATTTTAGCTTCATTACAACCAATCTCTCAATCTCTTGTTGCTCGAACCATGGCTCGAATTTAGAGCATCGAACCACTCGATTCAACCACAGATTATATAGAGATATAACGTAGTCGAGTTTCGCATAACTAAAATAAATCATCCTATTTTACTTTTTCCCTTTATTTATCTGTATTCGTTTATTGATCCGTGTGTTTATTCATTCGTCGTACATGAAATTATTATTTATTTGGTGGTGTATTTAGTGATATAATCATTCGTCAGGCTTTTAGCTGTGCATTTCTTTCACTAAACATATAATACACAGTAAGAGTAAGAATCAAGTTTTCCTAAGTACCTGTAGCTAATAGTTTATCATTTCAATCCGTGCAGTTGTGTTCACATTCTTTTAAAATGAATTATGAGACTAATAGACTCAATACATTTACCTATTGGCCTTCATCAGCACCCGTAGATCCTATAAGGATTGCAAAAGCAGGGTTTTTCTATACGGGCGAAGGTACTGAAGTGAAGTGCTTTTGTTGTGGTAGTAAAATATCACAGTGGAATTACGGAGACCAGGTGATGTGGAGGCATCGACAATTGCAGCCAAACTGTCCGTTCGTGGTGCATCCTGAATTCTCGGGCAATGTGCCTTTAGTCCTAGGGCCAGACTGCCCTCCATCTATATACACTCGTAGACCATCTGTGCCTCCTGACGAAGTGCAGAATGACCATACTTACACTGCACCCGATTACGGACTAACAGAAGAAGATGAAACTTATAAGAATGACGCTTTACGACTTCTGTCTTTTATTAATTGGGATGTAAGAAAATAATTTCTCTATTTGTAATTATGTTGTATTATAATGGTAAAGTTTGTTTGTACTCCCAAGAGACTGCGAGGTTTATGTCCAGACAAATAGTTCTATTGAGAAATACTACTAGTATGAGAAGAATTTATTTGTTGCGTAGATGTAAGCAATTGTTAAAAGTATTAATTTTGCAGTTGTAGGTTAATCATTCAATCAATTATACATCAAGGTCATAAAGTACCAATCAATGTTATTTTGTAATTTTACCATGTTTTTATGTAGTGCGATATGAACTGTTTATTTGTAATGACTTTCCAAAATAGGACGTAGTTAAGCGAAAAGGATCTGATCCACACCTAACTGCGTGTAGATTGGATCCTTAACTACGTCCAATTGTAGGTTATTTAGGGGAAGAACCGCCTCAAAGCTAGATAGTAAGTTTATGAGTTGCTTAGAAGTATTTAAAAACTATTATTTTGTTATAAAATGTCCCCTCAGTGGTAGACTAGATCATTGCAATTGATATACAGAATCGACGATTGCTTGCTGTTGGCACCTTATTGTAATGTTTACACGATGAGTAATTATCAAGATGACACTGTTGTATGACTGCTAAAGAGATTAAGTTCTCATACATTTCTAATTTTAAATACTGTATCTTGTTTGTTTTGTTTATTATAAAGAGTATCATAGTACATTAATGTGCCCACACTATTTAATCTTTTCATACATAACCATAACATTGTCATTAATGCACTGAATGAAGAATAATGTATAAAAACTTCATAGTCTGCTTGGAAATGCTTTTTAATATTGAATTAATTATTTAGTAGTCTTTATCACAGTGTGATGTTCTTAAGGAAGATACCATCTTTTCCTTCATAACTACTTATAACCAATTTCAACTAAGCCCATTTCAAAACCCCTTTGTGAAACCTGACTGAGAAATTTCACTATAACTATTTATAACATAGTTACAGTGTAATTTCTCAGTCAGGTTCTAGTATTTGAGCAATGCACTGCTGTTTTCAAAGTCGCCTTTGAAAACTTGGACATAAAATTTACTTTTACAATGGTGCCGATTCCCTTATTCACAAACTAAACTAAATTTAAGTTCAGTGCATCTTTTTATTTCTATTTCATTAAGGAAAGGACAGAAGATAAATTTTAGTTTAGTCCTGTCAAATTAATCAGCGCTTGACGTAAATTGAAGTAATTTTAGTAGGCAAGTTTTTAATCACGTCTAAACTTGTATGGAGTAGTCACAGGCGCTGATTAATTTGACAGGACTAAACTAAAAAAAATCTTTTGTCCTCTTCTTAATGAAATACAAAGAAAAAGATGCACTGAACTTAAATTTAGTTTAGTTTGTGAACAAGGGAATCGGTACCAATGTCTATAACTTCATCCCATTTCCTAGGAACCATCACAAGTACATTTAGAGTTGTTAGAATTCTCTAAATGCTTGTAACACCTGATGTAATATTTGTACAGGACACATCAGTTTCCCGCCAAGCGCTAGTGAATGCTGGATTCTACCACGCTGGTGAAGGTCGCCTTCGTTGTGCCTGGTGCGGAGGGGAGCTGGCTCCATTCAACCACTTCAGCTCAGTTTCACCTCTTGAAGTACACCGAATGTAAGAAACAAAATTATTGTTATAACATATTTCTCCGTAATATGACCTTTACTTAATTAAGGATGACATGCTAAGGTAGCCCTTTTTTTTTTTTTTTTTTTTTTTTCAGGGTGGGAAATCATCATATGACTTCTCCCGCTCTGGGCGGAGCGGGAGGGCGTGTCAGACTTTTACTGACTAAAACCCACCCGTGTTCCATCAGTTGCCCATGTGCCAGGGTCACGGTATCTCTTTCGAACAATCACGCGACCCCGGCAGGCATCGGTCCTAGTAGACCCCTACACTGCTGCTGACATCTCTTTGAGACACGCGCCCTTGAGATTCAGATTTTCTTACATTATTGCAATTTACAGGTCAGTGTCAGGCTGAAAATTGAACAAACAATGACCTGCAATATGCAAAAAAAATACACATCCCTTAACTGAAAGTTGCCAAGTACAAAGTATGTTGGCAGTCACATTGCAGTCTGACCTCAACCTTTTGACCCAAACTAACTTAAGAAAAAGTCAAAAGTATATTCAGTTGGCAATTGTTGTGAAATATGTACTTATAACTATATACTTTTATACATCTTCGCATTTGATAATTTAAGACAGAGATAAGTTAAAGCACTTGACATTTAAACAGCTGCATTTCTTAGAGTTGATTTCTGAGGAGCATTCAGCTCGGTTTAACCAGTTTGATACCATCAAATACTTTAATCTTAATAATTATGATGCAACCTAGTGTAATTAATATAGCGTCCGTTTTGCAAACTGAATATTTATCTTTAAATAACATTTCTGATTATAAAGATAGACCAGCATCACACACCACATCACCTTGTTTTTATCCAATTGCAAAGAAAAAAAATTCTATTTAGATACCTATCTCCTTCTTCGTTTCCCACCCTGGTTCCATGTTACTTGGGGTCAGCGCAACACTTTCTTTTCGTCCATCCCGTGTCAGCCGTCACTATCATTGACTCCTTTTTCTTTCACATCATCCCTCACACGTATTAATGAATGTGGTATTACTTTGTTCTGCAGGTATTTCTCACGATGTCAGCACGCGGCAGGCCTCGAGGCAGCTCAACAGGCCCAGGCTGGTCACATCTCGGTGTCATCGTCACCATCATTGTCCCCATCGCCGCCCAACGACACACCACGTGCGCAGTCGCCACCTGCTAACTTGAATAACCTGCCGCAATCGTATGTATTTTTTTTTTAGTAGCGATCTGCCCCTGGTTTACACCGTTTTACGACTTAACATAACCTCGAGATTTCTGTGTTAAGTATTATAAACATTTCGGAATAATGCTCTAAATTATTGTGGAAATCAAAATCCGTTCCGTAGCTTAGAAGAACCACGCGGTCATACAGACATACACAAAAGCTATTTCAAATTTATAATATGATAGATTTCGTCTAAAGAATAGATACGTACAAAAGTTTAGCTGTAACATGGAAATGGCTTTGACAGTTGATACCACCATTCTCGATTACGCTACAACTTGCCTGATCTATTCTGTTAAAATGTCACCGTGAGAATTTATGTGAAGTGACCTAAAAGGGAGCTGTCATTCTGTCTGATGCTAGGGATTAGCACTAATGTTACCTCACTTCACCTAAGTTATCACGGTTAGAATTTTACAGAATAGCACTACAGGAGAGTAGTAAGCGCACCAGCACGCTCAAGATTCAGCGTCGCAAACCGCCTTCCAATGTCCGCCCCGACTCTTGCTCAAACCAGTCGGCGCTGCTAAGCCGATAGCATTAAATTCGTCTCAAAATAATAATCATTCCCATCCAGCCTATCACTTGCTGGCCTCTTGCCGCTAGGGTTGCCAGGCGTCCGGATAAAGCCGGACACATTCAGGCTTTTTAGTTGCATGTCCGGCTAAATTAGATGGTGTTCGGCCGTCCGGCTTTTTGTTAGGCTTTTTAGATATGAGCATTTTTGTCTTCACCCGCCTCATCTTGTATCGCTAGCGCAAGCGAGCGAACTAGCACTGTCCTCCCTGCGTTATTACTATTCAATTTTAAAGGAAAATGAGCTTTTCAAGGTGTCTGCACACCAAAAAATATGAATTCCTTTATGTTACAAATATTTTAAAATGTAGGTATTTAGTTAATTAGTCTTATGTTTAGTTTTGTTTTAAGACTAAAAAAATTAAAGATTCCGGCCTTTTTACCCGGCTAAACTGACAGGTCTGTCCGGCTTTTCGGTTTTATGACCTGGCAACCCTACTTGCCGCTATGCTCTAAACCGAGTTCCCCACAGGGGGTGCCCTTTGCGTGTAGTCACTTTAGTTTTAGGTTTTGAAGCCCTGGCTGGGAGGCCTTCATTTATTAAGATAGCCACAGACAAATATGGTTAAGCGGCAGACGACCGCATTTTTTGAGAAAGCTATGAATCTTTACCAAAAAATGCAGTCCATACCATAGTATGGTCTTGTAGAAGACTGATCCACAATTTTAGATTATGTCTGAAATCGTAATCCCTGTAAACATTAATTTGTTATACACAACTGTGTAATACATATTATTTCAGTTCAGAACGCCACACAAAAAATAATTCAGTAGGTACTAACATTTCCACATAAAATTAATTTAATTACTAAACAAGGTTTTGGCTAGGAACAGTAAATGACCACACTTGAGTCTAAGTAGTGTAACGACTGTGAATGAACACAAACTGTACCTAAGTATGTATTTTAGAAGGTTATCTAATTCAAGGGCATTCATACAGCCGTTGATTGTGTCAATGTTCTAAGCCCCAACTAGGAACAATTACATTGAAACCTCGGTCATAAGTGGCTTCCAAATAATAGGAAAATATTGGTTTATTCGGAAGCGACCTACATGGCCACTTAGTCATCTCGCACTCAAACAACAAAATCGTAGTTTCCGATCAGACAAATTAGTATTCAGTAAGACACTTATGGAAGCGGTCGTGTTGAATTACTAAAGTTTTTTAAAGTGAATGTTTACCATTTATTAACAAAAATTGAATATAATTGTGCCGTCCATCATCCCTGGTCGGATTAGTGTGGTTTTGAGTTTATAGTGATTTAATAAATGGCTATAAAGTTTGTGCTGCCACAGAACTTTCTATTGCCGGTGGATTGTGTTTGTACCAATTTGAATCAAAGACAGTTTTTTACCGTTATAACTTTTCTGAAGTGTTGGAGTTTCTGAAGTGACCCTAATACTAATTACTGGAGAAACCATTGCAGTTGTTGAAGTCGTAAGAACATCATTTCGTCATTCAATTTCATCATATTCAATGATCCGAATTAGGTAAGCATTCTTATCGATTGATTTATTTTCGTGCGTTATCGGAGTATTGAATGAATTGATATGCGCATAAACTAAGGTAATTCAATGGAAAGATGTGTTCAATTTGGTGCATGTAAATAAATATTATTTGTCGGAGTAAAGCAATCCTACTCAATAATTGATATCATTGGGTAATTCACCCGATATGACGTCACTGATAATGAAGTGTTATCGAATACCACCTGTATTTTTGTTCATGAAGTCCCCCGTTAACTATAGTTATGACTCACGCGCAGATCGCTCGTTCTACAAGATAGATCACTTTACTCACGGTCAAAGACCCCTTTTTGCACATTTACCAAAGCACAAAAAACGTCTGTCTAGCTATGTTGTGATCTTGTAAAAGTTAGTTAGATAAAATAATGATAACTCACATCTTCCCAGGTGAGTGGACTGAAAACCATTTAAACTACCAGACACTCACCTGCAAATAGCTAAAAACGTAAGGAAGTTTGAATTTCGCGGACTATCTTGGCGCTTTTCCCTTAATTAGAAGAATAAGCCGTGATTTCTGCCTTCTTAATTTCTGCCAGCACTGTAGCATGGCCTGTGAACTATAGTCCTTACGATCTCACCCGACACGGTTAAGTTTGATTTAATCAGTGTTACGAAAACTGTGAACTTTGAAATTGTTTCTCTAGGTTACCTTTGTAATCATTCGTTCTCTAAGACCTAACCTTTGAACTGTCTAGGCTTGTAGTTAAAAAGCCAATATCAGGCGTTGCGCAGACCGTGGTCATTTTGTCCTTTCTGTTTGTCCCTTCTTTTTTGTGGGTGGGGAAATCATCAAACGACGTCTTCCACTGTGGGTCTAGCGGAAGGGCGTGTCAAACTTTTACTGACTAAAACCCACCCGTGTTCCTTCAGTTACCTATGCCAGGACCACGGTAACTCTTTCGAACATATCCGCGACCCTGGCAGGCATCGGTCCTGACATCTGTGGCACGTGGAAGACAACCGTCAACCCGGGCCTGGTCCTTACCGGGCGGCGAGTTACCCATTGCTCACCGCTCGCAAGCTCGCATCTACGGTGGTGGGAGTCCGCAATGAACTTCCGATGCCCGGGGCGTCCCCTCTTGTGGTTGCTAGGGGCGTGAGGGCGCAGAGACTGCCTCTCCTCCGCGTCCTCCTTCGCAAACATTACTGCTTCGCAGAAAGAGGTGACGGCTTCCCATGCCCTCTCGCTCCGTACCATGCCCTGCACCAAAGCAGGATACGCAACATCGCCGTCGCCGATCGCCTCCACGAGGACACGGCGGTGCTCCGCCCAGGCAGGCACACCTCCGCCGTGTCCTCCAGGCGATCTAACCCGGGCGTTTCCTCCCGTTCGTCTTTGTCCCTATTTTCAAAATTGTAGATCGTCTGCTCGGCGTATAAGAAAGCAAGTGGTTGTTGCAGGTCGGGCGCGGCTCACAACGAGCGCGTGCTGTCGGAGGGCGGCACGTGGCGCCACCTGGGCGTGGTGGGCGGCGGCGCGCGCCACCCGCAGTACGCGTCGCTGGCGGCGCGCCTGGCCAGCTTCGAGCGTTGGCCCGCCGACCGCCAGCAGGGGCCGCGCGCGCTCGCCGAGGCCGGTTTTTTCCACACTGGGACTGATGATCAGGTATTTATAGTTACCTATAAAGAGTCACTTACAGGCACATATCAGGAGGTATATTTTCAGAAACGTTCCCTTAGCATTAAGGAAAGATTTTCACTATGAAAGGAACTATTCAAAATTCCATGCTTCTAAACCCAGTGGTCGCATTCCATCCAATCTCATTTCTTCTCGTGAGTTTTATTAGGGACGACTAAAGGACTTACTAAAGAATAAGCAGCAGCGTTCTCTATGCATTTTACCACCACTGCGATCGCCAACCCGCATGCCATGCGTTGCGGTTAGGGCAAAAAATTGAGGGGGTCTATGTCCAGCAGTGGACGTCTTTTGGCTGAAATGATGATTATGATGATGAAACTCTGCGGTCCAGGCTATGCGTTATCTGTCATTGGGCTATCTACAGTGGGTCTGGAGCGCTACATCATCCTGAAATAGCACTGACGAAATAGCAGCAGGCAAAATTTTCAAAACTGATGATTGAGGTAGACACTGAGTTCTGTTTCTTACAACGCGACGGCGCCGTCCGTCAGTTATAATTCTCACAAAGACAGACCTCTCTGCGAAGCTAGCTAGACTGATCATGTCAATAACATTGAAGCTTCCTGCCATAGCAACCATATACGTCTCTACATTAAATTAAGTACAATACTAATGCGTCTCATGTTAGCACCATACCATTATGGAAAACGGTTTGTTGACGTTATGTACCACTTCAAATTGGTGACACTTCAAAAAATCTTTAGGAATATCAACAGACGTAGGCCTTCAGTTTATTACTAACGTTTGCCAGCGGCTTCGTGTGGAGGTCAGGAATTATTCCAGTTATCCACGTACTACCAAGATAAAATGTAACCATTTTTGTTATACATTATCTCTGTGCCAAATTTTATCCAAATTTGTTCGGCCGTTTTTGTGTGATTGCGTAACAAACATCCAAACAAACAAAGTTTCACATTTTTATTATACAGGGTGTTTGGCAGAACGTTGAACAAAATGGTGGATATTCAGTGGTCATTTGCTACTTACTCAGCCTTAATTTATTTGGCCCTGGCCCCCTGGATATTTTTTTAAGTTTTTTTTTGCTTTTTTCTAGTTTCACCACTTTCTTAACTTTAAAGTGTAATTTTTATTAAAAATGGGTTAAACAGGCAATATTTTTTTTTTAATTTTTAATGTTGGCAGATTCTTATAAAATTATTGCTTTATTCAGATGCTAGCTAGAAAAAAAGTTATGAGTCCTCAAACTTACAGAAAGATGTAAAAAATGACGTAACGTAACTAACAAAACGTAACAACGTAAGTTGGTTTAAAAAAAATGATTGAGGAGTTCCAATTTTAGCAAAACATCCCTAGTGTGTGACCTTTCTATGTAATTTGCTTTTATAAAAAAAATCTTTAAGAGTTATTTCATAATTTTATCAAGTAGGAAATTTTCGACGAAACTCAACCTTTACGGAAAGTGAAATGTTTTGCGAAATTTAATACTGCAGGGTTGGTAAAAATTCAATGATCGACGGCTTGCCAGTAGCAGTGGTGCAATTGACATTCACTATTCCCTTGGGATGGTTACACGAAGCAGGTAGAAATTTTGTTTCACTCTTGCGGCATCGTGACGCCTCAGAATGAATTCATTTCTTTTATTCAGTCGACTCAGACTTAACTGCCTTTGCGATCTCTGATCGGCTGAGTAAGTAGCAGATGACCTCACCTATACACCATTTTGTATGTTCAACGGTCTGCCAAACACTCTGTATAATACGATATTAGTAGGACTTCACAAAAACATTTCAAGCACTAGAGTAGTGCTTGAGATGTTTTCACGGTAGTCATTTGGACGATTTCAATTTGTCGATTCTTAATTACCATTATATAAAAAAAAAAAACGTAATAACTCTTTCAACAGAAATGAGTTATAGTCATATTTACTACTTGCATACATAACTCACTTTTTTAAATGCAGAAACCCCAGTCCAGGACCTGCTGCAGTCATTACAAAATCGTTTTGCTTCGGTTTACTTTCATACATCTGGTCATACACACACGCCGCGCGTCTATTGGGAATACTATGCACCTGACCTTTCTGAAAAATATCCCTAATAAACTCAGTATATTTCGTTATAGTGCGACCTTTCCCGAAGTTTCCATTCACATCTATACTTACTATACTAACAGAACTAATCAAGCAAAGAATCATTCTTATAATATTCCCACTGCTGGGAAATAGACCTCGACTCTGTGAGAGAATATGGACCGTATAATCCACCACGCGGGCCCAGTGTGGATTGCTAATGTCACATGTCTTCGAATTATAGGATCTACTTTGCGGTTTCCCCCCTATGTTTTCCTTCAACGTTTTGAGAGCAAGGTGATGAAGTAATTTACACAAAGTAAACCAACCTACGACCTCCAACTCGGCCGTTACTATTGGGACACCACTGCTCGGAATTAATCGTGATTATTATTAAGCATATTATTTCACTTATTCCAGGTCCGTTGTTTCTACTGCGACGGAGGGCTGGGCAAGTGGGAGGCGGGCGACACTCCGTGGTCGGAGCACGCGCACTGGTTCCCTCACTGCGGCTACGTGCTGCTGGTCAAGGGACAGGAGTTCGTCGACACTTGTCGCAACCGAACCTCCGTGCAACGGACTGTTAGCGTAAGTATTGAGACTACTATGATACGTTATAAAATGAAACGATGATTATTTATGTACTTAAGTAAATGTTTTAAGAAAATTTTACAAGTCTAATTTTGGTACAATATTTCGTGTGACTGATCCCTGAGCATCTTCACTTTCCTTGACCAACTTTACTCATGAGTACTGTACCTAAAAATCTCTCAATTACTATGTTCACACATACAAAACTCACGCCTTTTTCTCATGGGGATAGGAAGAAACTACGGAACGCCATCGGCTACGATCTTTACAATTTTTTTTTTGCCTCGTTCACGTTGATAAATCTGGTCATACACGCACGCCGGTTGTCAGTACTTCGCACCTGAACTTTCTAAAGAACGTCACCAATAGGTCACTAGTCAAAGGTTCCTTGGGTTCGTGGAGGCGATCGGCGGCGGTGACCTCTCGCGTCCGGCCCTGGTGCGAGCCATGGTACGGAGCGAGAGGGAATGGGAAGCCGTCACCTCCTTCTGCGAAGCAGTAATGCTCGCGAAGGAGGAGGCGGGGCGCGTGAGGGAGTGGCAGTCTCTGCGCCCTCACGTCTCTAGCCGTCGCAGGAGGAGACGCCCCGGGCGTCGGGAGTCGATAGCGGACTCCCGGCCACCGTAGGCGCGAGCTTGCGGGCGGCGAGCAATGGGTAGCTCGCCGCCCGGTAAGGACCAAGCTCGGGTCGACGGCGCATAGTGTTCCACGCGCGCCTCAAAGAGATGTCAGCAACACTGAAGGTGTCTGCTGGGACCGATGCCTGCCAGGGTCGCGAGATTGTTCGAAAGGGATACCGTGACCCTGGCACATGGGCAACTGAAGGAACACGGGTGGGTTTTAGTCAGTAACTCTGACACACCAAATGACTTCTCCCGCTCCGCCCAGAGCGGGAGAAGTCATTTGATGATTTCCCAACCAAAAAAGAAAAAGGTTCCTTGGGCGTCTCCTCTCGCCGTTTCAACTCAAATCTGCCTTTTGTTAACCATCTTTCATTCAACATGACCAAACCATCTAAGCAAACTCTTAAAAATTTTGTCACTACATTTTTCTTTTAAACCGCACTGTTGTCTTATCACGTCATTCATCAACCTATCATGCATAGTTACACCACACATGCTACGCAAGGAACGCATTGCCATAGCATTTATTCTATTACCATGGTTCTTTGGCTTTTAATTACTAAATATCTGTTAAAAATACTTAGTTGATTTTTCTACTTATCGCTTTGATATGAAAAGGCGGCAACAGATTTTTTATAATCGAGAGATATTGAGGCCATTGCTTCACCAACAAATGAATGGTATAATTAACTTTGCCCTCCTTTGCTGTTTTCAGTTCTCTGAAGGTGCACGTAATGCGCGACGACGAAACGGTGACAACTTTCCTATCACGGAAAGTCAGGTAAATAAATTACAGTTTATAAGTTTTACCTTGGTTACTCTAATAAACGTATCGCAGTGCACCACGCATCATTAGGCGCGAGTACCTTAGAAAATAATAGGTATCGCGTTTGAAGACCGTACCATAACATGGCAGTCGTTTTCCTGGGGTGGCCAGAGGGGTAAAGCTTGTGATTGTAATAACTGCATGAAAAAATGCAGTACATGAGTTTTTATAAAGATTCTGTATTCGAGATTTCAGGATGTGCATAATACTCTTAGTAAAAAATATTATCTAAACATAATGCGCGAACAACTTTTACTGTGAGTCTACTTTACAACAACCCTTTTTGAGATTTTCAGTTATAGATAGTCCACTCGCATGGACGTATTGCTGGGCCGAAATTTAGGATCCGGGTTGTTTCTGAGTATTTCCTAATAAAAAACCTAAAAACGCTGCGATCCGAGGTTCGAACTTGTGCTTATCACGATTTTGCATGGTGACAACAAAGTCGGCGTTCCTGCGATTAAGATAGCCATTACTGGCTTGGGTTAACACAGAATTTCTCTGTTAGACTGTCTCTTTAGCCGAGTAAGAAACTCGCGACCCACCCTTGCTTTGCACGGTGTTACGACTTGACATTGAAATATGTTTACTTTATGTAAGATTAATATTATGTAATGTGTGATACACATAAATCATTCGGAATAAATTCCCTTAATGGTGGTGAAAGTCGCCGCAAAACCAATTGCGCAGTTAAACAGAACAACGCGGTCACACGAAAAGCGAACTCCTGATGTTAACCTAACACTACCAAAGAATTCTGAAGAGTCCGAAACAGGTGGAAATTAAAGGGTCAAGGCTATATCTATACTAATATTATAAAGCTGAAGAGTTTGTTTGTTTGTTTGATTGAACGCTGTAATCTCAGGAACTACTGGTCCGAATTGAAAAAATATTTTTCATACCACTTGCTCAAAAAAGTGACATTCTATGCTACAAAAAGCTAACATAACAATAGTCATTTTTAATCTGTTAAAAACAGGGAAAGAAAATTGAACTGAATTTCATTCATCCTCTAGGGGGAGAATGTGATTTAAATTTGGAATACTTACCGAAATGACAATGCCAGATCCTGCCCCACCTTTTACCACCATACAGGAAATGTAACTTAATCATAAATATCGCATGAAATTATGACCCTTTGTTGCTTAACTATTATTCTGTTACACTTGCGAATAATAAGTTAGTGATAAAAAGGAATTTAAAAACCCAAGGCATATATTTCCTGATCCTGTTTTTATCGCGACCATCTGCGTTACTTAGTACGCACACACGCGGAACAAAAACAGTTATTTTTTTTTTTTAATGATAAATATTCATCTATTATGTACGGATTTTAATATGTATTTAATTGGTTTAATTACACACAAATAATGAAAATAATGTTTGTTAAAACCTATATAATATTATTATGAATATATATTTTAATAAATATTTCGCATTTGATCACTAGTAGGTTATTAGGTGTAATGAAACGTCATTGACAAGCTATGTCAAAAAGTAATTCATTGACTTTTGACTAGGGATGGGCAAGTGAAAAAATATGTCGATATTTATCGTATCGATATTTTTAAACAGTATCGATAATTATCGATATATCGTCAGTTTTCGCATGATTATTCATACATATGTATTCACAAAGTATTCAAACTTCGTAAAAAAAGAGTCGAAACACGAAACCAAAGTTGCGTTAAAATATAAATCGAAATTGATACGAATTCGATACTCTAATAAAAATATCGAATATCGATATATCGCGATTAAAAATATCGCCAATATATATCGATTATTGTATGGAAAAATATCGATATTTTGATATATCGATATTTTTTGCCCATGACTACTTTTAACATTCGCTTTGTTCTGTTTGCCGTTGCATTGTTGTTTGTATTTTACTCAAAGTGATCAATATTATTACTGCTATATTATCCCGACGACTTTTGCTTTTGTAAACGGATTCTGATTATTGCTTCCATTTTAAACATTTTGTGCTTGACTTGGGTAACGATGTTGAGGTGCATAAATTGTCATTTGTGCGTCGACAGGATGCTAAGATATGTTGTCTTCCTTACAATTTGCACTACAAACTCTTCTCGCAACATGGAAATTGTTGTTACAGGTATGTAAATACTACGGTATTTATTGATCGTATTTGACCGTAGCGAAAAATCCTAAATAATAATAATTGTAGATTTAAACAGAAAAAGCAAGTTCTAAAGGCATTTAAACATAATTTAGATATATCTCTAATAAAGCAGCAATACAATGCTACATTTTGCATGCTTGATATCAAACTTTTATTTTATGGGTCAAAGCTCTATAGAGTTTCTGGCATTGTCCTTTATACTGAACTACATCTGTGTTTACACCACTGAGTTTGTATATAAAGCATTATACATATTTTTGAAAAAGGAATACGCATTTATTATGCAGTTATGATTATTCAATAAAATTACGAAAACCGACGAGACCGTATGAGCTTGATGCCTATGCTTTTCCGACAAAAAAATATTAGTCTA
Organism: Aporophyla lueneburgensis; assembly: GCA_932294355.1. Taxonomy (NCBI): domain Eukaryota; kingdom Metazoa; phylum Arthropoda; class Insecta; order Lepidoptera; family Noctuidae; genus Aporophyla; species Aporophyla lueneburgensis. Next base: position 15,751,380 of record OW028750.1, on the reverse strand, counting down.
GGAATTTGCCGCGTTTTTGTTTTCTTCAAATACATAAACGTTAAGTTTATTTTACTTTTAATTGTCATTATTTTTAATAAATGCTTATCTCATATTATTATTGTGTTAATTTTTTCGCAAATGGTACGAAAAGTAGAGTATTTTCCTCGGTGATAAAGCTGTCTTAGTCTTGGGTGAACTTAAATCCCTCGCTACACTCAGGACTCGTCTTAAATCCCTCGCTTCGCTCGTGATTTAAGTTTTTAACACCCTCGCTACGCTCGGGAGTCCTCGAGAGTAAACCTCGAGTCCTTCGTTACGCTCGCGATTTAAATCGTCACCCGCGACAGAAGACACTGCTTTATCCCCTTGGTTAATAATCTACTATTTGTGTTGGGTAGTCTATTTGTCGAAGAAGGCTATAGGCTATATAACATCACGCTACAACCAAGAGGAGCGGAACAGTAATGAAAAATGTTGCTAAAACAGGGAAAAGCACACGGGTAGGCGATTCGACGCGACGGGAAGGGTCGGGGGAACAAGAATTTTAACGCGGACGAAGTCGCGGGCACAAGCTAGTTGTGGATAAAACTTCTCAATTATTGCTGAGTAGCTAAAGATGTGTGTGGTCTCGTGCTATCATGATGAAAGACCACACCTATTCTGTTGACCAATTCCGGCTGTATTTTTTCTCAATTTCTTGCTTGCTTCTCATTAGCTGTTAGCAGTAGAGATCCGAATCGATAGTTTGGCCCGGCGGTAAAAGCTCATAATGAACGATGTCCTTCCAATCCCATCATACACACAGCATCACCTTATTGCGAATTAATCCGGGTTTTGCTATAGTTTGTGGAGCTTGACTGCCCTTTCACCATTATCTTTTTACCCCTAGCGGGTATTCCTAAACAGAATGAAAAAGCATCTAGGTACAGTGTTATCTAAACACTAACTTGGATTCCGTGAAATACATTGAACAATCGAACAAGTTCGTCGTATTGTTGACATTATCTGCATAAACCTAAAAAAAAACTGCGTTGCTCAGCGGTCTTTCTTGACATCAGCTAAGCATTCGATAAGATATGGCGAGATGGCCTTATATTTAAACTAAAAAAGACGCTCCTGCACCGTTTTCTTAACATACTCAAATCGTACCTGGATAAAAGGAGCTATCGGGTGAAGTAGTTATAAAGAGGAATGTTCAGACCTAAAATCAAATTTTGGTGTCAACATTTTTTGGTTTGGTTAATGTTTCTTTAAAACTAGATGGCGCCGGCATTTCCTAGCTGACTGTTCCCTGAGAAGAAGCGCCGAAACAAACTCAGGAGCATAGTCTCTTTATATATACCTCAACTTTACAGCAGATATACCAACAAACAATCACACAACACGGATGCTGATGATACAGCCTTGTTGCTTGCTGTTTACTCACACAGACCAAAAACTTTTATTACGAAATCACCTTCATGAAATATAGTGGTGGGTGAAAAGGTGGAGAATAAAGGCAAATTAGAGTAAATCTGCTCATGTAACATTTACACTCAGGAGAGAAATTGCCCGTCCATTAAATTAAACGACAGAATTATACCTCAAGAAGGTAACGCAAAGTATTTGTGAATGCACGTGGACTGAAGAATGACGTGGCAAAAGCACATCTGAACCAAAAAAAAGGAACTAGATGGATAACTTCGTAACTTCAACTGGCTAATTGACCACCACTCACTCACATCTGGACCCAAGGCAACAACAGCTGTGGGGAACCGCCAGCCACAGCAACATCGATATACTAGAAAGATTCCAGAGCAAAGCACTAAGAACAATGCTCGATATCCCCCACTGTATTAGCAATACATATACGAGGGTGCGTTTTTAAGTTCGCGGAAAGGGGGGGAGGGGATAACAATAGGTCATTATCGGGATGATCACAACTTCAGCTACTCAATAAAACATAACATAACATCACGCCTTGTTTTCCCCGAAGGGTTGGGCAGAAGTGTACCTATAGTTCACCCACATTCAGCTACTCAATATTAGTATAAATACCAGGTTTTATCTTAATTGGATCATTACCATCCGTTTAAGTAGTAAAAATCTTTCAGGTTAACTACGAGATGCCAGACAAAAAAATAATTGGATCATTAGTCTTTGACCTATCGTCAAGCAAACAACTCAATCGGGGAGAAAGTGTGAATTATGGAAAAAATCGAGTACCGTGCCGTAATAAAATTCCTTACCAAGCAAGGAAAGTCAGTTCAAAATATACTGGAAGAGATGGAATCCGTTTACGGGGACTCTTGCCTGCGTAAGACCATGGTTTACAAGTGGCACAGTCTCTATAACAAGGCAGGATCTCATTTGAAGACGACCCACTGCCTGGACGGTCGATCGAGGTGACTACTCCGGAAATCATTAAAAAAGTCGAAAGAATAATATTGAAAGATGCCAGACTAAAGAAGAAACAGCTTGCAGAAATGGTTGGAGTATCGGATACGACAATTTTCAAAATTCTACACGATCATCTTGGCATGACAAAGGTCAGTGCAAGATGGGTGCCAAGAATGCTCACGCCGCCTCAAAAACAACACCGCGTGGAGTGTTCTCGCACGTTTTTGGACCTCTGTAACGAAGATAAGGATGGACTATTAAGTCGAATTGTTACTGGAGATGAAACTTGGGTTCGTCATTATTAACCTGAGTCGAAACAGGACTCTATGCAGTGGCACAAAAAAGGCACACCACCACCCAAGAAGTTTAAAGTGTCACAATCGGCTGGAAAAATCATGGCAACAGTGTTTTGGGATTCAGAAGGGATCCTGTTGACCGATTATAAAGATAAAGGCGTTTCTATAACCGGAGAATACTATGCTTCTATCCTTGAGAGGTTGAAAGAAAGCATTAAAGAAAAAAGGAGGGGTAAATTGACCAAAGGTGTCCTTCTTCACGACAACGCGCCTGTTCACAAGAGCCGTGTTGCGTTGGCTGCCCTGCATAAGGTGGGCTTCGATATTTTAGATCATCCACCCTACAGCCTAGACCTGGCTCCCAGTGATTATTACCTCTTCCCAAAACTGAAAAAAGAACATCGTGGGAAGAAATTTTCAACGGATGAAGAAGTAAAGGACGCGGTTTCAGCTTATTTTTCGTACAAAGACAAAACATTTTTTTATGAAGGTATACATAAGCTAATTGAAAGATCTGAAAAATGTATAAGGGTAGCAGGTGAATATATTGAAAAAAGAAATATAATTTATTATTTTTATTTTCACTTCTCACACTCCATTCCGCGAACTTAAAAAAATAAATAATAAAATAAAATAAAAATACTTTATTTCAGACATGAATAGTCCATAGGTTGTTTAGTGATGGTAGTAACAGAAAGTACATAAAGCCTATATTAGTATTGTTAGTAAGGACACAAAATACAATTAAATTGACTAAACCTCAAATTGACTAAGGCTCAGTGTGGAAGGTCCATAAGTACGTCAAAGGCAAGACGTAAAGTAGTGACATTATTTACTTATACATACCTATAGCTACTTCCACCCAGTGCCGTTGTATAGGACAGTCTGGCCTGTTAGCAATCATATTCAGGATGCCGTTCCGAGTGTTACGTAAGCGCTGTAGCAAGGAAGCCGCTTTTTTACGCATGATAGCGTGAAAACCATCTGCGCGAGCTTCGGCAAACATGCCCGAAGCACTGCAACGCCGCGGCAGTCGCAACGACATCCTGAAGGCGTTGTTAAATTGAACGCGCAGGACGTTGTAGGCTTGGCTTGTATATGACACCCACAGGCCGCTCGAATAAAAAGACTGACAGAACGCTTTACACAGGGTTACTTTAACGTCTGCCGTGCAGCGAGCAAACCTGCGGGCGAGCATATTGCTCCTAACCGCCAACGCCCTGCGCTCCCTCTCTATATCGCTGTCATCGCGTAGGTCACTAGTGACAATGTGGCCTAAATACTTGAATTTCTCAACCACGTTTAGTACCACGCCATTGAGATATACCGGAGGTACACGGCGGGGTTGTTGTTAAAAAGCCCCCTCGTATGTATATAGACTTCAGCATAAAAAACTGTCTGACAGGACGTAGTCCAAAGTAGCCTGAATTACTAGGAGAAGCTACCCACGTGAATGAACTTACCCAGACTAAGAGCGGAAAAGGTGAAGTCCAACATACCCAACTAAAGAGATATGATATGGCTAATCTCACCAAAACAATACACAATAAGACAAAGAGAGAGTTTGTTGGAAAGAAACTTTCCTCAATTTATGACTACTTTATGATTAATGTAATCTACATTTAAATTCAAATATTTATTGTTGTTCCTAGAACAGAAAGAGAAACATAAAAGGTCATCTATTTAATAGTATCAAAACCAGCCGGGTACAAACAGCATAGGGGCCGTCCATTAATCACGTGATGTTTTTTTTAGCATTATTTGAACCCCCCCTCCCCCTTGGTGATACATGGTGAGGTTTAAGACTACCCCCCCCCTCCCCTTATATCACGTGTATTTCTAGTACCTACAAAGAATCCAACTTTTTTTATTTTTTTTTAAATATGAGTATATGTATCATCTAATTAAAAAAAAATATATACACGTGATATATTACTACACCCTCCCTCCCCCTTTGTGATATTTCGTGATTTTTATGGACCTCTCCCCCCCCCCCTCCCTTCGAGCCTCACGTGATTAATGGACAGCCCCATAGCCAAAGACATCTTACTATAATAACTTTATACCTATAAAATGCGAAAAAACTTTTCCCCAACCTATTATTATGTATAGTTCTCGTAAACGAACTAAAAGAAGTATGTAAGGATGTATGTGCAGGTGGCATTCTGCAGTTTCTGCCTACCCCTATGGGAGTTAGATGTGAGTTTATGTATGTATTAATATAAATTGTTGTACTTATATTTTCAGGTAGAAGAATGTATGGAAAGCACGATGGCGGCGGCAGCATTAGGCGCAGGGTTGGACGCGGCTCGCGTACGACGGGCGATAGCGAATAGATTGCGGACTGTTGGTATGTGCACTCACGGTTCCGGCTGATAACGTATCGCGGAGATAAGGGGGCTGATGACCCACATTGGGGAAGTGGTTACCGGTGCCGGTTAGTGACACAAATAACGAAGAATTAGCCAATGTATTGCCATGGAGGCAAAGCTGAAATTTACAGCGTCATTTTTCTGGCAGCTTCGTTTCACTGCGGTGATGTTTAGCAGCAAAATATACAACGAGCTGAGATGACAGACCTTTCACTAACAGCTTCATAAACTTCTGTTTCTCAAGTAATGTTGAATTAAGCTGCGGGGTAATTGTGAAAATTCACAATCACAAGGTCTTACATTGTGTCATTTCACAAAACTGGTTAAATGTGGGTGTACTACAAGTTAACCTCAGCTCAACCCTTCGGGGCAACAAGGCATGATGTGTCATGTCATTGTGTTATTTATCTTGTCAATAAATCATCATGATCAGCCTACAACAGTGCTGGACATGAACTCTCCAATCTCACGCCAATCATGCTGTCGAATATTTGTAATACCGCACTTGGGGTACAGCCGATATATTCTGAAAAATCTCGCCGTGTGAACTTAGATGAAGTGACCTAAAAGTGAGCGTTTCGGCTGTTATTACTTAGCCCTAAGACGGAGGGTCGTAGGGCTTGTTAAAAAATATGTCTTTCAATTTCTAGGTACTCCATACACATCGTCCGAGGCGTTGATCGACGCAGTGTTGGATGACCAGCTCAACGAGGAGCCCTGGTCCATGACGCCTCAGAGCCGACTCGCTCGGGACATACTGTCTGAAACCTTCAGAGAGTTCACGCCGAGAGCCGGGTAAGCAGTCCTTAAGATACTACTTGACCGGGTACAGGTTTGCGAGGATCGTATGGAGGACACGGTGGAGCATACGGTGGAGGTGTGCCCTGCCTGGGCGGAGCACCGCCGTGTCCTCGTGGAGGCGATCGGCGGCGGCGACCTCTCGCGTCCGGCCCTGGTGCGAGCCATGGTACGGAGCGAGAGGGCATGGGAAGCCGTCACCTCCTTCTGCGAAGCAGTAATGCTTGCGAAGGAGGAGGCGGGGCGCGTGAGGGAGTGGCAGTCTCAGCGCCCTCACGTTCCTAGCCGCCGCAGGAGGAGACGCCCCGGGCGTCGGGAGTCGATTGCGGACTCCCGGCCACCATAGGCGCGAGCTTGCAGGTGGCGAGTAATGGGTAGCTCGCCGCCCGGTAAGGACCAAGCTCGGGTCGACGGCGCGTAGTGTTCCACGCGCGCCTCAAAGATATGTCAGCAAAACTGAAGGGTTCTGCTAGGACCGATGCCTGCCAGGATCGCGTGATTGTTCGAAAGAGATACCGTGACCCTGGCACATGGGCAATTGAAGGAACACGGGTGGGTTTTAGTCAGTAAAAGTCTGACATGCCCGCCCGCTCCGCCCAGAGCGGGAGAAATCATTTGATGATTTCCAATCCAAAAAAAAAAAAACCGGGTACAGGTTGACATCTATACTTATAATAAAACCGTAGAGAGTTAAATTCTGTACATTGAATATACATTCAAAATTAATATTGGAGGACTAGCTGACCTAGCGAACTTCGTACCGCCTCAGAATCAATAAATGTCGTGTTAACTTATCAGATCCCACCAACACAAAGCAAAGAGCACCAAGTACCATATACCCATGTTAGACCAAGTTATGACAAACTGGTACTTCGAAGGCATAAAGCGTTTTCTAGCTACCACACACCCATGATAGGTGAGCTCCTACTAAATTATGCCAACCTAGTACTTCCAAGACATAAAGCGTTTTCTAGCTACCACACACCCATGTTAGTTATGCTCTACCAAGTTATGCCAACCTGGTACTTCGAAGACATAAAGCGTTTTCTAGCTATCAAACACCCATGTTAGGTGACTTTGTATTCTTAAATAAGTGTTCTTAAATTTTCTAATTTTCCGCGCAATTTTTTAAATTTTTTCTTTCATATGAACCTTCTCCTGACAATAACAAACACAACAAAAAAAAAAAAAAAAGTGTATTCGGTCCAGCCGTTCACGTGTGATGGCGTGACCAAGGGAAATAGGGATTCATTTTTATATATATAGATGAATGGTGATCGATACTGATGCCAAAAATGCAATCAGTAAAATTTTTGTCTGTCTGTCTGTATATGCATGCATGGGTCAAAAACTACTGAAGGGATTTTAACCAAACTTGGTACGATTATACTCCATACTTCTGGGCAGGTTATCCACACTATCCACACTCCACACTAATATTATAAATGCGAAAGTAACTCTGTCTGTCTGTCTGTCTGTCTGTCTCGCTTTCCTGCTAAAACTACTGAACCGATTTATATGAAATTTGGTACACAGATAGTTTAGAGCCTGAGAAAGGACATAGGATACTTTTTATCCCGGTAGTATGTTCCCGCGGGATAATTTCCGACCTCCACGCGCGCGAAGCCGCTGGCAAAAGCTAGTAGGCTATATAACATAACGCTAAGACACATAGGCGCTGAGCAGTGACGATACCCGCGGAATATTTTCGGACCTCCACGCGGGCGAAGCCGCTGGCAAAAGCTAGTTTATTATAAAGCTAAAACCGCCGTAATCGTTTTGCAGACGAATTAATGAACGTTGTGGGTTATTATTAAACTTTCATAATAATTGTTTGGTTGCAAAAACAGAAATCGTTATGCATATTTCCAACGCATTTGCAACATCGAATGCAACGCTTGCAACAAGTTTGTTCAGTGATGCGTCATACCCTGTATTTGCCTTGGCTTATTCCGTTTGGCCAACCTAAAACTGCTAGCCACTGGTGGATACTCTGAAACGCGTGTTCATCTGTCCATCCCAGACGAGATCGACAATCGGAATTCTTATTTTATTTTTCTTCCGATTTCTTCCATAGGCTGTGTACAATCATTTAGAGAAACATGATAGAAACTGGCCCAAAATGATTTCAATAACTTTATCTCAATTTGATAAAGCTTTTGTCAGAATGACGGTTGCCGTGTACTATATTCATTCTGAAACATTCATTCAGTTAATATTCTCGATCATTTTAAACAGTCTGTTCGTCCCAATATTATCGAATGCCTTTTAAAAATATATACATACTACCTTTATTATTATTACTAATCACCACATTACGAGTCACTAGTCTAGGTTGGCTTTTTTGGGGTGGCCAGTCGGAATAAGTCTTTGCCTCCTCTGCGAAAAATACAAACAAAATAGAAGCTTGTAATTAGCAAATTTTCCTGCCTTGCAATGATTTTTAATTTGTTATTAGTCTGCTTTTCGCAAAAAAAAAAAAATTTAAACGTATTACCTTTTAGAATCCCTGCCCAACACGTCGCCTTACTAACTCGCCCCTATGGAAGCGATAACAGTAGTCCCGCTAGATCAATGACCCCGGACGATGATGAAGAGAGTGACGACGAACATGAAGATTTTGGCGGGATAGAGGTTCACTACATCGGAGACGACGACAGCCCACCAGTTACAAGACCTTCCACCAGAACAGAGACTGAGAACAGTAACATTGCAACTAAAGTACAAGAGGAGGTTAAAACTGATAATGATAACGCGCAGGAAGTGCCTGCACCGGAAGGGAAGAAATTGTCGTTGGAAGAAGAGAACAGACAGTTGAAAGAGGCTAGATTATGTAAAGTGTGCATGGATTGTGAGGTTAGTGGGGTTTTTGTATTTGTTATACTACTTAACCAAAGCCTAAACCTTCGGGACAGTTTTTAGGGTTCCGTAGCCAAAGGGTAAAACGGAACCCTATTACCAAGGCTCCGCTGTCCGTCCGTACGTCTGTCACCATGCTGTATCTCATGAACCATGATAGTTAGACAGTTAAAATTTTCATAGATGATGTATTTCTGTTGCCGCTATAACAACAAATATTAAAAAAAAAACAGAATAAATATTTAAGGGACATCCCATTTTGATTTTTTTGCCGTTTTTATAGATAATGGTACGGAACCCATCGTACGCGAGTCCAATTGGCACTTGGCCGGTGTTTTTTTATATTTCGACCTTTATGCCGATTTTTAGTAAAGTTCTTAATACTAAATTGACAACCTAAGACCTAACCAAATTGTTAGTTTTGGAAAAGGAACTGTATTCTGTTAACTGATTTCTGTTAGGTTCTTATATCAAAAACAGACTCGATGGTTAAACAATGCCTAAAGAGTAACATTATTAATAAGACTGTCTGAGTTTATCTTGGACATTAGCCACATCGCTAAAGGAAAAACATCGCGAGTAAACGGAACTATATAGTTAATTTAAGGCTAAAATTGTCAACCCGTCATGACCCAGCGTGGTTTATAATGCTCGTGCCTTATGAGATAAGGCTCAAGGCAAACCCCGCAGGGAGGAAATATGATTTGGTATTATAGTCCCTAATCAGCGGAAGGAAATACCGAAATAATGTTGGTAGTTATCCAAAAAGGTGTGTCAGTCAAGCGTAGTTAATTAATTATTCCACTTTATCGAGTCAGACAGGAAATCAATTAGTAATAACATGTAGTCGGGAAGTTATATGAGTCATTAAATCGCGTCACCTTCAGTTAATTTTGGTATATAGTGATGTAATTTGCCGATAGAATGCAATAAAGTAGTCAATGTAATCATAGATGTTTATACTATGAGCTCTATGAACAGTGCACGGGTTATATTTGTAGTCATGATCTGCAAGGTGTTTTCAGTCTTGCACCATGATTTTGTCTACCAGCACTTTTTTGCCGACTGGATTATATATTTGCCCGTATAAAGTATATACATACTTTGAGAGTAAGGAAAGTAAGAAAAGACCTGAAACATTAAGCTCGTGTCTTTGTTTTAAGTTATGTCGGTCGGCGCGACAAGTTTTCTTCTTCACCGTTCTCTCAAAAGTTACAACCTTTCTAAGCATAAATCTTTCACAAAATCCATGAGTCTATAGAAGAAGACCTGAACAAATTACCCGCGCTATTGCTTCGTTTTCGCTTAGTGTTCTTTCTGCCTTTTTCCCTTTTCCTCGATTCCTTAGGGTCGTAAAAAAAACAATTCTTGAGGAAGGTTCAAATAAATATCAAGTTATTTGAACCTTCCTCAATAATTGTTTATTTTTTTTCAAATCCTACGTTCCAGAGATGAGAGCCTGTTAAAACAAAAAAAAAAATGATTAGCTTAATTATATTATTTGTACCGCCCGCGGCTTCGCCCGTGTGGTGTATTTCCATACCATCCATATCAAATATGGCAGACAAGTCTTATCGTGCTAAATTATAAACTATTCGTCCAAATTACTTAGTGTAAAAGACAAAGTTTATGTCTATTCAATTTTAAAAGGAATTAACTAAATAATCTAAATTGTGCATTGTTAAAAAAGTACCTAATTTAAATGTATTTTTGGCTACAATGGCTTACACATAAAAGGCAGAGTACCTGGATGCCCGAGCTTTGCTCGGAATTTGTTTTTTTTTGGTAAATTGTATTTTTTTGAAATTATATTTAAATACAAATTACATTTTGTTATTTTTCTTCCAATACAAAAAAAAAAAAAAACATATGTGTATGTTTAAGTTTATTATCGATAAAGTTGATAATTAAAAACACGTATAAAACGTCATTTTCTAAAAATGAATCCTAGCTAGATCGATTTATAGCCCCCGAAACTCCCTGTATACTAAATTTCATGAAAATCGTTGGAGCCGTTTCCGAGATTCAGATTATATATTGCTCGTTTAAAGGTATAAGATATATGCTGTCGCGGACTTTTATTTAGAACTGTTTAAGACAAACAATCCCACGACAGTCATGATAAGTACACACCACGTCGTTAGTTTCCACAGGGGTAAACGCGGGGGCGGAATATCGGTTAGTTACGCTGAATGTATAGAGAGGTTTAAAAGATAAGATGGATGAGGGGTGTGAGATGGTGAAGGATAAAAGGATGTAAATGGGGTATGTGTGAATGACACGAAAAGTATTAGATGGGTAGCCTATTTATTAAGGGAGGCTATAAGCTACACTAGTCACAAAAATTAAGAGATATAAAAAATAATCCAAATTTTTGGGTGATTTTCAACAAGCTGTAACTCCGAGGAAAATTATCGTATAGCAAAAAATAAAAAAGCAAATTGTAGCTCCATGTGTCTAGTTTTCAGGTATGACCATGTTTTTTTTATCATGTTTGAGTCTGGAGAAAAACTAAGGAAACTACCAAAAAAAATTTTTCAAAATTTTTCTCGCCTTAAAAAACGGCTACGGGTTTCAAATTGTTTTTTTCCATTGTTTCACTCATAAGTTCTTTAAGAAAATTTAATGCCCTTTAATTTGACGTATCCAGAATGCCTGTACGATGATTTGCCGCGGAGTTATCGTCAGTCAAAGCAAAAAAGTACTTTTTAACTTTGACAATCAATAACTCTGGAAATTCAACCCCTAAAAGGAGGAAAAGGAGTGACAAATTCTGGAAATCAATATGGGTATCGTTTTTATGGTTTATCGGGTCGCTGATTACGAAAACAACAACTATTTCACAAAAAAATTCGGGATCTTTTTAAGATTATTTTAGTGTTCTGCCAAGTATCAGACCCTAAGTCTTTGGGAGAAATCAAATAATACCTATCTGAAGATTTAAAAAGGCAATTAGAAAGACAGGGAGATGTAGATGTAGAGCACATAACAGATGTGGTATTTAACAAATGCCTTTCGTTAATAGAAGATGCCGTATGAGCGTTGGGTGGTCGTAAAAAGAGACTACTAATCTACTAAAAGAGTATGGGTTACCTCAGCCAAGCAAAGAACAACAATTTGAAAATAGAGAGTTTCTTAAAGAGACAAGCTACGACTTAGCATCATTAGAAAACACAGTTAAAAATAATTAAGGATCACTGAATGACGAACAAAAAGCTGTTTACAATCAAATTAACACAAAAATTGAATCAAATGAGGGTGGAATATTGTTTTTAGATGCTCCCGTTGGAACAGGCAAAACGTTCCTCATAAAGAACAGTGGCGAACTCCCGAACAAATTTTTGTTGACATTTTTTTTAGCGTCTGCCTATGAAAAATATGTAAAAGAATAGAAAATGAATTGCTGAACAGTTTTGTCTTCAGTTATACTTTTATAGGAAGTATTTTACTTATACGTTATATCTATACTAATCTATACTAATATTATAAAGCTGAAGAGTTTGTTTGTTTGATTGAACGCGCTAATCTCAGGAACTACTGGTCCGAATTGAAAAAATCTTTTTGTGTTGGGTAGCCTATTTATCGAGGGAGGCTATAGGCTATATACCATCACGCTACAACTAAGAGGAGCGGAGCAGTAATGAAAAATGTTGCAAAAACGGGGAAAATTTATTCCTTTTGAGAGTTTCCGTTGCGTGCGCTGCGTAAACGGTTAAAGTAACGCAAAAATCATGTATGACGGAATTGTTTCTTTTAAAAAGTTAAAAAAAAAGTCTGCGAGAGCATATATCTATCTTTTAAGGTTGACTCACTATAACTCAAAAGGAGCGAGCAGCAACGAAAAATGGACGAAAACTAGCAGGCAAATCGATGCGACGGGAAGTGTCAGGCGAGCAAAAATTTGACGCGGACGAAGTCGCGGGCAGAAGCTAGTTTGTCATAATGTTGTCTACAGTTTGGCTTTGTCTACTAGCTCTATTAGTTTTAGAGAACGAAAAACTAAAAAAAATGTCTGTTATCAGGACATTTTTCAAGGTTACTCAATGACAGTAAGAGCTAGGCAGTCAAAAACTACATAAATAGTAATGCAAATGAGCAGCGTACTTAACAATATCATATTCATTACATTTGGCTGTGGGGGCACATTCTCAATACTTAACCTGCTATACCCTTTATTTTCTCACCTTCAAAGTATGCTCCTTCAGAAACGATACACTTACGCCAACGAATAATCCAATCATCAAAATATTTTTAAACGCTATTTCCGGAATCAAGTTCAACTCTCGCCGCGAATTCTCCTTTATGTCTTCTACCGACTGAAAATGGGTGCCACGAAGTGGTAATTTGAGGTTAGGAAAAAGAAAGAAGTCTGCTGGAGCCAAATCTGGTGAATAAGGTGGTTGCTCTTTGGTATTGAGTTTTTGGGTCAAAAAATCGTTCACACTGATGGCTTTGTGCGAAGTTGTTGCAAAATCCAAGAATTTTCTTTCCACAAATCTGGCTTTTTTCGTCTAATTTGCTCTCTTAAACGCCGCAAAACGCTTAAATAATATTTTTATATACACGTTTGATCTTCGGGCAAGAATCGAGAGTGCACAACACCGCGATAGTCAAAGAAAACAGTCAATATAACTGACTTTTGATCGACTTTGGCGTGGTTTTTTCAGTTTCGGTTCAGTTGGAGGGCGCCACTCCGAAGCTTGTTGATTAGTTTGCATGTCCAACTCGTAAAACCCACGTCTCATCACCAGTAACAATGCGTGTCATGAATGTTGGGTCGGAATTGACTCGTTCTAGCATGTCCTCAGCAACTCTTATACGATTGAGTTTTTGGAGAAAATTCAGGTCTTTTGGGACTAGCCGAGCGGCAACATGTTTCATACACAAGTGATTATTTAAAATGGTACGGACCGACTCGTGAGCGGCGGAAATCCTCATTCAACTTTGAGCAAGATATTGCTCAAAGTTGAATGCGGATTTTCAGTCACTACATCCTTCACTTTTGCAATGTTAACTTCAGTTGCAGACGTTGATGGCCTACCAGAGCAGGGCAAATCTTCCATCACATCTGGACCGCTTTTGAACGTATTGTACCACTCATAAGCACGTGATCTTGATAAAGTCGATTCACCCTAAGCCTTCTTCCTTCCGAACACGAAATTCTATTGGCGATGCAAAAATTAAGACATCTTTGGTCGATGTTTTTGTCCATTATGAAATTCGCAATACGCACTAGATATGACATAACTAAAAACAGCACTGTATTTAAGCAAAATCTCTAAATAACAGATGTAACTCGAACTCCGCGCCAGAATAGGAAACAGTTGTTCCAATCTAACAACAACAAAAAAATGAAAGAAAAAAATAATAATTTGGAGCCAATAAAAAAATCATCCATTCCCGAAACTTTGTTGACTGAATGAATATGTGACTTCGTCTTGGGTCAGGTTGAATCTACTACAATAATGTGCTATGTCCGCACAGGTGAGCGTGGTGTTCCTGCCGTGTGGTCACCTGGTGTCGTGCGCGCGCTGCGGGGCCGCGCTGGGCGCGTGTCCGCTGTGCCGCGCCAGCGTGCGCGCGCTCGTGCGGGCCTACCTCGCCTGACTGTGGCAACATACACACTCAGGTACGTCACCTGTGTCGTGCGCGCGCTGCGGGGCCGCGCTGGGCGCGTGTCCGCTGTGCCGCGCCAAGGTGCGCGCGCTCGTGCGGGCCTACCTCGCCTGACTGTGGCAACATACACACTCAGGTACGTCACCTGTGTCGTGCGCGCGCTGCGGGGCCGCGCTGGGCGCGTGTCCGCTGTGCCGCGCCAGCGTGCGCGCGCTCGTGCGGGCCTACCTCGCCTGACTGTGGCAACATACACACTCAGGTACGTCACCTGTGTCGTGCGCGCGCTGCGGGGCCGCGCTGGGCGCGTGTCCGCTGTGCCGCGCCAGCGTGCGCGCGCTCGTGCGGGCCTACCTCGCCTGACTGTGGCAACATACACACTCAGGTACGTCACCTGTGTCGTGCGCGCGCTGCGGGGCCGCGCTGGGCGCGTGTCCGCTGTGCCGCGCCAGCGTGCGCGCGCTCGTGCGGGCCTACCTCGCCTGACTGTGGCAACATACACACTCAGGTACGTCACCTGTGTCGTGCGCGCGCTGCGGGGCCGCGCTGGGCGCGTGTCCGCTGTGCCGCGCCAGCGTGCGCGCGCTCGTGCGGGCCTACCTCGCCTGACTGTGGCAACATACACACTCAGGTACGTCACCTGTGTCGTGCGCGCGCTGCGGGGCCGCGCTGGGCGCGTGTCCGCTGTGCCGCGCCAGCGTGCGCGCGCTCGTGCGGGCCTACCTCGCCTGACTGTGGCAACATACACACTCAGGTACGTCACCTGTGTCGTGCGCGCGCTGCGGGGCCGCGCTGGGCGCGTGTCCGCTGTGCCGCGCCAGCGTGCGCGCGCTCGTGCGGGCCTACCTCGCCTGACTGTGGCAACATACACACTCAGGTACGTCACCTGTGTCGTGCGCGCGCTGCGGGGCCGCGCTGGGCGCGTGTCCGCTGTGCCGCGCCAGCGTGCGCGCGCTCGTGCGGGCCTACCTCGCCTGACTGTGGCAACATACACACTCAGGTACGTCACCTGTGTCGTGCGCGCGCTGCGGGGCCGCGCTGGGCGCGTGTCCGCTGTGCCGCGCCAGCGTGCGCGCGCTCGTGCGGGCCTACCTCGCCTGACTGTGGCAACATACACACTCAGGTACGTCACCTGTGTCGTGCGCGCGCTGCGGGGCCGCGCTGGGCGCGTGTCCGCTGTGCCGCGCCAGCGTGCGCGCGCTCGTGCGGGCCTACCTCGCCTGACTGTGGCAACATACACACTCAGGTACGTCACCTGTGTCGTGCGCGCGCTGCGGGGCCGCGCTGGGCGCGTGTCCGCTGTGCCGCGCCAGCGTGCGCGCGCTCGTGCGGGCCTACCTCGCCTGACTGTGGCAACATACACACTCAGGTACGTCACCTGTGTCGTGCGCGCGCTGCGGGGCCGCGCTGGGCGCGTGTCCGCTGTGCCGCGCCAGCGTGCGCGCGCTCGTGCGGGCCTACCTCGCCTGACTGTGGCAACATACACACTCAGGTACGTCACCTGTGTCGTGCGCGCGCTGCGGGGCCGCGCTGGGCGCGTGTCCGCTGTGCCGCGCCAGCGTGCGCGCGCTCGTGCGGGCCTACCTCGCCTGACTGTGGCAACATACACACTCAGGTACGTCACCTGTGTCGTGCGCGCGCTGCGGGGCCGCGCTGGGCGCGTGTCCGCTGTGCCGCGCCAGCGTGCGCGCGCTCGTGCGGGCCTACCTCGCCTGACTGTGGCAACATACACACTCAGGTACGTCACCTGTGTCGTGCGCGCGCTGCGGGGCCGCGCTGGGCGCGTGTCCGCTGTGCCGCGCCAGCGTGCGCGCGCTCGTGCGGGCCTACCTCGCCTGACTGTGGCAACATACACACTCAGGTACGTCACCTGTGTCGTGCGCGCGCTGCGGGGCCGCGCTGGGCGCGTGTCCGCTGTGCCGCGCCAGCGTGCGCGCGCTCGTGCGGGCCTACCTCGCCTGACTGTGGCAACATACACACTCAGGTACGTCACCTGTGTCGTACGCGCGCTGCGGGGTCGCGCTGTGTAACATACACACCCAGGTACATCTCACTGCGCAATAGCGCATAAGAAGAAACTAAACTTCTTGTAGAAGCTAATCTCACTTGCCCAATTCTAAGGGGCTGTCCATTAATCACGTGAGGCCTGAAAGGGGGGAGGGGTCCATAAAAAATCTCGAAATAACACAAAGGGGGAGGGAACATTGGAATCGTATTGACTTTAGATTGGAATTAAAATTGGGTTGAAGAGTAAGTAACCCCCCTGGTCGAAACGAACGGGCGCTTTATATACCCTTTGACATGGAAGCATCTCGAATTGTCTATCAGTACTGAGGTTGAATGATCTCAAACTGCTTTCCAATAAATAATATTTAGTTAGCATTAAACAGTTGCAAGACTTTCCTACCAACCCCATAAAATCACACCATGAGGTTTGGTGTATGTATAATACACCCAGTACCTCACTAAAAGCTAGTTGAGAAAAGTGTGTTTTTTTTGTAACTGGGTTTTAAAATAGGTTGCCTTAGTAAAAAAATCACAATATGGTACAAAAAACTCATTTCTTTTCAGATCAAACGAGGTGCATTCAAAACACGGTACTACATACTCTCTTGGCCACGATTGCAACAACATGTATTTTGTCGTGGTTGACTAGCTCATACATAGTATTGAATAAGTTTTGATGTGCATGTTGTAAATATACCTTACTTATAACATTGGGCCTACATTAGATGTATCCATTAAAATTAAATAAAAACAAAAAAAAGAAACTCATGAAACTGAAAAATTAAAAAAAAAACTCTGACATGTATAATGTGAATACAATGGAAACAAAAAGCAACAAAAAAAAAGTATCCGTTAGTACTCAAATCAGTAGTTAAATGCTATATTTGATAGCTATCATAATTTCCACTGAGACAAAGCTCCTGCAAATAAGTTTGAAGCTTTTAAAGTTCCTTTTGCATCTGTTTGCTTTCTATGAATATATATGTCTACTACTATGTGTCCCAGTGAAACATGCACTTTAATTTTATTTTTACAATTCTTTTAAAAATTTTCAAAAACATTAATAATGTAAAATGATTGTCAAGGAATTAAATATGAAATTATATTTGTTTACAAAACAATTTATTATAAAATTCGTAGTTTAACTACACACTTACTCGTGTTATATATATATAAAATAAATAAATTACTATGAAACATCATAACGTACAACTTGTATGAATATAATTTTATTGGATTAAATGAAAATGTAAATGACAACTTTGAAATTAACCAAAGTTAAATACATTATTATGAATAATAATATTCATAACGTAGGTAGTTATCTGCCCCAGTCAATATTTCTCAATATTTTACTTTCTCAGTCTTGCTTGACTATGACCGCTATTGCCTAGGCGAAACTTCATTTTTATTATGTTAGCCAATCTTGGCCTTTATCCTTCGCTTCGTACTTTGGGAACTAAGTGCAGTCATCAACCAAAATAATATTGCCCCAATTTAATTGTGATTATATTAGGTACTTATATGCTTAATAAATCCATTTCTATTTGGTCAAATATGGGCAAATGATTTTGTATTAGTAATCGAATATAAATTGAGACATATTTAAATGTTGGCTAAATGTAAACTACATACAATGAAATGAAATATTGTGTTAATTGCATATAGGTTTATATATTAATTTATTTTCCATGTGAATAGTTTTTTTTGTAGGCTGTGGTAAATAAGAGAAGGCTGATGTAATAATTGTCATACTGTAACTTACGTTTTGCCTTCTCGACGTAATATATAATGTCGTATGGAAGTTTTTAGTGATATAAGATGATCTGATATTACAACAATTAGTACTTGCTTTGCACCAACTAATTGAGAGGGTATGATTTTTTATGTTGACAGAAGAATTGTGCTTGTATTCGTTCATACGACAATAATTTACGTTTGCATTGTATGTAACTTATTGCATTAATTATATAGGGCTTTAAATCACAATAATAATATTTATATCGGTCCCGAAATTGACAAAAATCACACGTAGGCAACTTTACAAAATGTTTTAGTACCCTCTTTTAGCCTTAGATAAAGTGCAATTCGACCGTACTATGTGTAAGTAAATTGGGTGTGAAGCAAGCTACTGAAATGGTGCCTACAAAACGTTATTGCTCTTGTTAGGGTGATATTACACCAGCGTTTGTCAAGCGTAAGTGTGAGGCATGCGATTGTTCGGTGTGGTATGTCCCTAACGACTAAAGTAAGAATTATGGCCTTCGTAAACTCTGCCTATCTTAGGAATAACGTGTAAGCGCCATTTATTGATAATACTATTGTACGTCATATAAGTAATTGATATAGTTACATTGTACGTAGGTTAGTTTGTAACGCAGTGTATTATTTTAATATCATGGTACTCAAATACACTGGATTGAAACCTTACCGATGGTATGTATTGCTTTTTCTTTTGCGTACATTTCTTGAACATCATTAGCCTTTTAAAATTAATTGTCAATACTTTATAGTCGTGAGTATTGTTATGCAATAGCCATTACTATACATATTATAAATTAAAGTCGTTTTTCGTATCTCTCTGTCTGCCAACCGCATCAAAATCAGGTGTTTAGTCACAGGGAATTTCGATGTGGATTTCACCGCCATTTTGAGATTTTTTTTTCCGGATGTTTGTGTATAAAATACAATAATATTAAACTTACACATCTTAATAATAAAGATATATCCATTTATTATAATGATGTAAAACCGTGCAGTCTGTAAAGTGTCACCAATTGATTTTAAAAGCCCTGTATAAATGTGTTGTATTGCATTTCTATACGAAACAACTTATTATGAAGCACCTTGGGAAATCAAGATACGATATTAAACTTTCGTTTAAACCAACATTTGCGAGCAGATGCTCGAACAATCAGTGCGGATACGGTTCAAATCTTTGTTTTCTCAGATCAAAGGCCAGTTTTTTTTGTAATAAAGGTGAAGTGCGTGTTAAGAAGTTAGCTATGCACTGGCGGCGCCGCGGCGGCCGTCTGGCCCGGAATAGCGCGCCGCCGCGCACGGGAATAGCGCAGACGACGCCATGCCACGACACGACGCATTTGGAACTATATTAATATGCGAAAGTCGCGCACCTTCACACCGCGGTGATTCACGGGAGAGCTATGCTATCCTGTCGGCTCATGAGCAGTTACTGGTACTTAGTTTTCTGTAGGAAGACTCTTTTTGGAGTTTACTCCTTAAGAATTTATTTTCACATATAAAGCCTGGGGTATGAAAATTTATGCGGAGTAAAATCAAACTTTTACCGTTACGTTATGCGTTACGTTTTATGTTTACTATTTATATTATATACAGGATAAGTTTTTATCCAGTGCGTAATATGAACCATAAATTCAGCAAATCAAATCATTCTAAACCTCCATGCGCAGAAATTTTTCGTTGGTTTTACAAAAAAAAAATCTGGTGTTTCATAGAAAAATTCAATACCTACGGGGTCAAAATGTATGGAACAGCTGTTTTTTTTTGTATAACCGAGGAAAATTGTCTACGCTGGGGGGGTGGGGGGTCTAGAATAATATGCTGAATTCATGGTTACAGTTTGCGCACTGGATAAAACTGATCCTGTATTTTGTAATCGTTCGTAAGGAATAAACTTCAGTCGTGCCTCGGAGCTGACACACACAATTTTTTTTTTTGTTTATCAGAGAACTTTGCACCTAACTTGAGTTCTGGTCGGGACTCAATGTAAAACTTTAGGTTCTCGTCTAATTAACATATTCATTTTTGACAGCTAATGAGTACTTGAGAGCGTGGTGTCGCAGGTAATAAGATTAATAATTTTCCTCATAGTTACTGGATTGTCCGATTAATTTCAGACTCGAAAATGGCTCATTATTTCGGCTCAGTTTACGCGGTGCAGTTGAGTGTGCAACAGCAGTTTCAAATTGAAGATGTTTTGGACCGGTGACCTATGGCTTAGAGAATCACGGCGCTTATATTATACAAATACAATGGTAACAACTCCCCCGTTATCGTAATTTCCACAGTTATATCACCCAAAAAAATTAAGTTATCTATGACTAACGTTTTATTTTTAGGGCTGTGCTGATAGCTTATCGATATTTTTTTTGTTGTTTATGAACCAAATACTTAATCAACCGAAACTCATTAATGAGAAAATAGGATGTACTAAATAAATGATTCTTTGGTAAGTCCGAATTCTTTTTTACTTGCAATCTTATATTTATATGGCTTATATTGCTTTGGTTTGCTGTACCTACTAATTACTGGTTTTTATTTTAATCATTGCTTTTTTTGACAAATTGGATATTAATTTAATACGATATTGTTATAAGCTTGCTTACTTGCTGATGTAAACTTGTAGACTTGCAATGTTCATTTAATTTTTTGACCAAAGAAACGACGGACGAGGTTCTCAAGTTAATGAGTATATTTGTTTGCTTAGATACTTTGCAGTATAAGGGATTATTTGTATTGTGCTGACACAAGGAGATCATTTGAAGACGACATCACTCATTCCATTGCCTACCTCATGGGGCAGAGACAATCAGGCGAACGGTAGGTATATTATCAAATGTAATTTTTGAACTTTCAACTTACGTACACTTAAAATAACGTAACACAACCATTGATTCATTTCTTAGGAATAATAACATTAAGCAGTATACTGAATACCAAAAAGGTTGTGTAACTAGAGTTGCATAGCAATCGGTGCGTACCTACCTAGTTGAGTCAACGTTTCGCAGAAGCACCATACATTCAATAAGAACGTGTCCATTTGCTTCTGAGCTTTGACCAGGAAAACGTTATCGCCTTGCCGGCCCCGTTAGCTTGTAGTATTTTAAATAAATTACAAAATTAATTATATTTACAATAAATTCTTTCTCAAACACTTGTAAACCCAAATACAAAGGAATTTTGCTCTTGTGGTCGACGATATGGCCCCTGCAATTAATAATCCCAAAATTTCAGTTGGGGAAATCCAAACTCAAGTATATTTCGCGGAATCGAAACCTCGTTAAAGAATACAGGTTCGAATCATAGGGAATGACAATTTGCAAATATATTTCCATTCATTAAAATACAGATGTCGCTGTTAGTGTCTATTTCATCTGCAAAGATTTTCAACGTGTAATATAACAAGCGGGTGAGTCAGCGTGAAGGTGGAATTAATTAACGATAGTTGCCTGTGCATAGACGCAACGTCCTTGCAAGGCTGCTGCGCTGGCGATCACGTGCCGTGCGCATGCGCCGAGCCAAGCGCCGTCCCGCCCTCTCGCGCGTATAACCTGAATTAGTACTTCAAACAAGGCCTTTTTTGGACCTGTGTGTTTCGATAAATGCATTAATATGATCCTGTTTTCCTGTATACTTTATCTCTCTCTTTTTAATGTATCCAGTAAATTATCTCTCGGGTTTTCTCTAATTTTTATCTGTATAACGATGTATTTTGTGTCACTACTATGTTGAATGCACTTGGTAGTGCAGCGGTCGTACAGCTTCCATTCAATTTTCCTGTTTCTAACTTTAGATAATAATGACTCTTTTAATAGACGCCTACAAAACAGCATCATTACAATATATGACGTCTGTCAATTGCTTGCATACTTGTTAGTGCCTAAATATTTAATTTCAATAACAAAGATGTTTAGCTTATTTGACTAGGCTACGAGTCCAGTTAAAACTTACCTATTTCTTCAGTATTTTTGGTCACAGACAGTTGTCAGGCAAGGTTCCCGTTCGTTCACTTGGTCTTGGCTTACAATCATAGAGATGTGGGCGCGTAGCGAATCGCCGGCGCCGGCGCAACCATAACCGTCTTTGAATTAAGAAAGGAAACTAATACACACGGTTTATGAGGATGACTTGTTGGGGCGAGTATGAATTAGCGTGACATCGCCATAACTTGCAATCATAACTCGCTTTGCAAGTTACAAGAAAATACTAGTTTTGAGAGCAGTCACAAGATCTCCGAGGGAATTATAGCCGTGGCTATGTTCTGTTGTTTATGTAAGTAGGAATAGGTATCTAAGAATACATGTTATGTTCATAAACTACACAAAACGGTAACGCCCACAAGTAATCAAATTGGAAAAATCCATTTTTAGGCAAAACGAATGACTCCAACCCAGTCACATCTTGAATCTTATATTTTGAAAGCAAGATTGGTCGTAAGAAAACTAGATATAATCTTCACAATCAATTGCGATAGTGTAGCAATAGACTGAAGTTATATGGCTCCATCTGTCTTGTAGAATTTAAGTTTAAAAGGCGTGGGCGCCACCGGCGTGAGTCATAGGCACTCCTTCCTTGGCCTACCCGCCTTATGTCGCGACTTGAGGCGCGACCCACTCGCATTGTATACTGCGCCTTTCGCTACTCCAAACTGACCTTTATTTACTCAACATTTTCTCATACGTTCTTGCATATCCAGTTTTTCCGAAAGTCCTGAAGCATTATATTTTAATATACAATATTTAGTATCTAAAGATTGTTAAGTAGGTAGGTACAGTCACGAGAATAAATATATTACCATGACCAGCTCGGCAATAATATCTGATTTTATGAATCATCCATTAATCACTGTCGTCAAGAAGACCGCAAATATATTTGATCATTTGTTGAAGTTTTATTATACACGTAACAGCACAAAAATATGACATCGAAGGAATACTTATCTGACGCGACATGCGTCGCCAAAACATAGGATATGGCTTCATCTTCAGAAAGACGTGTCCATCTACCTACTCAGTTATTTCAGTAGAATGTGATGCCTCGTTGTGATAAAACCATGTGACATCAGCATCATTTAGGCAGTACAGAAACCGGACAGTATAATGTTAACCAATGTAATAAGCGCCGCTTAAATTGCAAAAAAATGTCTCACAGGCAGCATAACGTAACTGACGATAATTTTTGACATCCAATGTCGGTTATTCTGCCTCATCATACTCAGCCTATTCTGCTCGCACTGCTGGTACACAGACACAGGCATCCTCGGTGAGGGGAAGTGGGCCGTAATCTACCACGCGGGCCCAGTGTGGGTTGGTAGATGTCACATGTCTTCGAATTGTTGGTTCTAGGACATGCCGGTTTCCGTTCATTTCGCCGTATTGAGAGCAGTAGTGATGAAATTATTCACACAAAGTAAAGCGGCTGCCTGGGTTCGAACCTGCGACCTACAACTCGTAAGTCGGGGCCGATACCACTGGGCCACCACTGCTCTAGTGCACTGCTATTCTGCCTATCAAGTATGATATTGATACTCACCTTTAAGATGGGTAATTGACACTGGCAGAATAATCGACATAATCTCAATTTTCAGCGCAGTGCAGAGCATCATATATACTACTGGAAGTGTCAGTATTCTAAGACGTGACACAAATTCTTGAACTAAATTCAGCATCTTATATTTTAGCGCACTTGTCTTGTCAGATAGTTTTGGTGTTCTTTCGGTGTCCCAGCCACCCTAAATGGTCATAAATATTTGCTGTCATCCTGATAGGTATTATTGGATTAATCATGAGGTCAGTATTGATGAGCTGTCCATAGTAATATATGAATGCTCTTGACTGTACGTAGGTAGGTACTAAATTGTTTTCCTGATATAAAACAAATTAACCTTGCTTAATCGAGTCAACATCGATTTTGTTTTCAATCCAATTGACTTTACACCGGCCGGCCGTAAAATAGAACAAAAGAACCGAATTTAGAACAAAGCAATTGACCTCATGTTGCCCTGACCCGAATGAGGCCATTGCATTACGACGAATGACGTGAACTAAAAATCTAGTAGGTATGTCGGCTACTCCAGTTTGATCTCCTCCTTACGAACAATTTGTCCCACGACTTGAATGACCCGTGTAGGTGTCACTAATTCAATATTTTTTTCAATCAAAACCTAATGTACGTGTTATTAGGGTAACTATGTACAGTCCAATTTAATTTTTATGACGGCTCTGAAGTGCGCTACTTGCCCCATGTTCGGAGCCACCATAAAGTTTGAAACGGGCTGTACCGGTTAGAACTGACTACGTGCATTTGTCGTTATTACCAACTAGCATTTCACCCGCGATTTCACCATCATCATCATTTCAGCCGAAAGACGTCCACTGCTGGACATAGGCCTTACTCCGGCACTTCGACCGGCTTTTTGTGCTTCCCGCATCCAGCGGATTCCTGCGGCCTTCGACTTCGTTCACGTGAAATTAAATAGTCCATAACCTGTCTCAAGAATTGGACTATCAAGTGCAAAAATAAATTTTCAAATCCGGCTGGTAGTTTCGCAGATTACTTCCTAAAAACAAAGTTCCAAACTTTACCTCTTTGTAGTTTGTGTCGAAGGGTAAATGTAGATTATTACCAGTATAATCAAGTTAAGAAACAACATACCTAATCATAATTTGAAAATAAATGATAAGACAGTGGAGTCTGTTCACACGGGATGAAAAGATAGATGAAGATGTGGAAAGGCGAGTAAATATGCGAAATAAAGTAAATAGTGCTGTACTTGCGATTGTGACCAACCAGTTGATGTCAGAAAAGGCTCGACTGGCTGTTCACAACGGTGTACCGGTACACGACACCAGGAAGTGACTGTTGGGTGCGACGAACGAAGCATGAAATATTATGCTGTGGATGCGTTCCTTGCTAAGCATGTGAGGAGTGACTATGAATCATGGGCTGACGAATGATGTGATAAGGTAATGGTAGAGTTTAAAAGAAGATGTAGTGACGAAACTAGAAAATATTGGTGATGTTCTTCAGAAAGGCCAGGTGCGTAGTTAGTATAATAGACAGTTTTAGCATAAGTTGATGGAATATTATTTCAAATACAAAGCTCTTTGTAACAATCAAACAATTGAAGTACAAGAGGATACAGGCACAACAGTGTTAAGGAGTGAAGTGACACTAGTCAACGAACGACAATCTAATCAACTGCAACGTTGTTGAGATGATGGTATCAACACGCCCACTTACGACTGAAGTGCTTGTGCTTGTTTATGTGATACTAGCTTTTGTCCGTGGTTGAGTCCGCGTGGAGCTCGGAAATTATTCCATCGTTGCTACTATCGGTATAAAGAGTATCTTGTGTCCTAACCCAGGTTATGGTATCCTTATTGGGAAAGCAAGGTTTTTCTGGAACGGCTTACACTCACCGTAGTTCCACCCCTCATCACTGTTACGGTCCGATACCACTACCCCACTTACCTATTAACTCGTTATATCTAACGTA
Organism: Aporophyla lueneburgensis; assembly: GCA_932294355.1. Taxonomy (NCBI): domain Eukaryota; kingdom Metazoa; phylum Arthropoda; class Insecta; order Lepidoptera; family Noctuidae; genus Aporophyla; species Aporophyla lueneburgensis. Next base: position 15,725,815 of record OW028750.1, on the reverse strand, counting down.
GTGAAAAGAGAAATAGTACACAATAAGTTATAGTTTTTCCCTATTTTGTTATTGTTTTTACAACTTGGCAATTCCAATTTAGATTGTAACTATTATTATTCTCGAAAAAATACCGGATCGAGGTTGCGATAATTCCAGTAAAATACTTCCTTATCAAAACAAAAAAAAATGTGATTATTATGAAGGCTATGAGATTGGTGGTAAATGGCGCTAACACTTATTAACTTGGTCTCGGTTGTGCCAGTTTTGTTGCCAGCCCGCATGAGCAAGGCAGGTGCTCACGACGGATATCTTTGACCGCAGCATTCTTGTAAAATGGGAAGCTAAAAGCGTACGGGCTTTCTTCTCAGTCCTGACATCCTTACAATATTAAATGAATAGGTTAGTAGGCATATTTGCAATCATCACTTCTATATCCTATGAATTAAGGTGAAAGCGCCAATGCAGCCCGCGAAATTCAAATCCTCTTAAGATAATTGCAATTTGCTGGTTAGTATCAGGTTTTATGTTGATCAAAATATGATTCGCGAACTACGTTAGCATATGGGGGTATGGAGGAGGATATATTGATGATTTAAATGAGTATACATACCCGTTTGGTTGATATTTGACAGATTCTACTTTTGACATCATAGTCTACTATTGACAGATTCTACATTTATGACTAGTTCTTTATATGACAGATTCTACATTTTGCAGATTCTTTAAAGTATGATGCGCGATTGATACGTCTAGTATATTTAGATCGACATACAACCTGATACTAACCGACACAATACTAAATTAAAAATATTTTAATTTTTCGTCTTACCCTGACGCTTTCCTTGTAATTAATGCTAACGCATGATAAAAACACTAGCTATAGTTAGCAAGATGGTACTCACACTGGGAAAGCAAAGAAAGGTCACCTACTGTGCACACAGTCCGATAGATGTCGCTGCAAACCATATTGCGCGCATAGTCGGGGCCATTCATTCCCCATTCATTTATACACAGTGCGGCTAGGGGTCACATTTGAGGAACGCTTTGTTAAAGCACCGCTATAGCTTACTTAGTAATCAGCGCGGCTGACCATATCGATATCGGAAATTTCAATTGTCGTAAAGGACAAAACACGAGTTTTCAGTAGAGCCAAAAAACAAAAAAAAATATTGTTTTTGACTTATATCTTTTTCAAACAAAGTACTATATTCATGATGTCAAAAGAAACCCTCACTATTTTTTCGTGTTCTATCCATAAAAAGTAATAAAATAAACCAAACATAATTATTGACGAAAATGAGAGTCCTTTACAGCCCAAAAAAAATTAACTGAAGTACTTTACAGCCACGAAAAATTGGTTATGATAAAGTCAGATGTGTCGTAAAGGACTAATCTTGATTATCATTGGATAGTACAGGTCAATTAAACCAGAGACTAAGGGGGTAAAAGGAACAAAAAACCTAAAGTTTTGAATAGAAATACCTACACTATGTAGTAAAAACAAGTGAAATTAAAATATTTTTTTATTTATTATTCAAATATTTAGTAAAAAAGTAGTAAAAATATTGTTCTAATAGGAATTCAAATTTTAAACAAAATGTTTTGCGCTATTACGTTATATTTATAATTTTATTGTATTGTGATGGAAGGTTTTGTTACCAATTTGGACATTTTCCTGTTTGTGGCAAACACCAGTTTTTTTTAACAACCTCAAATGTTATTTGAAGTTTTTGCGAATAAAGTTGATTTGTCAAAAATGAAAAGAACGAATTGAAACAATTCTGTCAGACTTATGTGTGCTCGTTGACGAACAAATGGATTTCGCGTAATCGCACGAGACGTACATTCATCAAAAAGTATGAGACATAGCTGCAAAAGGACATAAAATGGCCTGAGGTCGTGAGGGAAAAGATAACCTCTTCTATGGTGTTAGTAGAACAGCAACCATGTTCCAGTTGTGACTTCGCTATAAATGAGGGTGCATCAACATCCTGTGGACCGGAAACGTGCAGTGTTGGAACATCAACATCAGTTGTGAGTCCAAGAAAACCATTTGTGAAGCTAAGCCCGCTACAGAAGAGTGGAAGAGCTCCTAACGTACAGAACTGAAAGTCATGCTCATGCAAGTGGTTAAAAAGCACAAAATAAGAATGTAGCAGATATCATTAAACTAGTCTCGGAGCATCCCGAAGAAGCTACAAAGATAAAGGAATTGTTAAAGGCATAGAAAACTATGCCCATATATTCTGCTGATAAAGCTTTAAGTATTTTGACCTCATTGAAGCTTTCGAAGTGGCAGTATATAACATTAATATATTGTGCAAAAGAAGAAGGAATACCATTGTATCCTTCTTATACAGCTATCCTTGAAGCGAAGAAGAACTGCTATCCGCCAAAAGATGCTATAGAAGTCACGGAAAGAGGGATTAAAGTAAAACTTCAAGCTATTTTGAACAAAACTGTGGCTAGACTTGGAATATTTTTTCGTGTACAATCTTCACTGCATGGCAAAGAATGTATACTTATATTCAAGTGGGGTTTTGATGGTGCTTCAGGGCAAAGTTTGAATAAGCAAACTTTGGCAGAGGATGACGATTCTAGCATTTTTATATGTTCGTTTGTGCCCCTGCGCTTAGTTTGTGGCGAAGAAGTGATATGGGAGAATCCAGAGCCATCTTTCACAATGTTCTGCCATTATATTTTAAGTTTTCAAACGAAAACAGGTTGAACATAGTCGAAGAACAGGCTACGATTGGAAACGAGATTGAAGACCTGCAGCTTTCTATTATGGGAGGCCATTCTGTTAAGCACTCGATGCCTACGACCATGACTGATGGCAAAATCACTTTCCATCTATCAAATACCTCATCTCCGACTCCGACTACTAAAGCAACTCCTACGGAAATTAATAAGTTAGAGGTCTTTATTTGTGTTTGGGAAATCATCAAATGACGTCTCCCGCTCTGGGCGGAGCGGAAGGGCGTGTCATTATAACTCAGCCATAGTCACGGTGATTAACAAATGAGGGACTTAGTAACATCAGTTTTTAGTCACTTGTTAATCAGCGTGATTATGACTGATTATGCAATTTTGTAAAAAAAAAGTATTTGATCAATATCGTATTTAATTATTCTCATTAAAAAAATCATTAATAGGCTATTAACTAACGACAGTACAAGTAAATCGATGCTCAACTTCGTTTGACCATGTCAAAGATTTGAAAAATCACGTATCGAAAATTCAAAAAAATTGGTACGCGCGAAGCGGCACTGAAAGGTATATGAATTTGATGTCACCTTGATCGCCGTGTATGGTACAATACCTCTTGTGAGCATCAGCCCTTCAGTTCCATTCAGTTTCAAATAAATTAACTTTAAGTGTTTACACCCATCCAAAAAAAAAGCTTAAAACTTTTTGTTCTCACGCGTGGAGGTTCCATACGTTAATATTACATAAAGGTATGTATACCAGATACATTGCAAACGTCCTTTACGCCCTAATTACGTAAGTTAAAACAAAGCATAGATTTGGTCGTAAGGGTTAAGACTATATCTTAATTATGTGGTTAAGAATGTCGTATAAAAAGTTTAATGCAAAAATGAGGATTACGACCTCTAAAATAATTAAAACATGACTTTACGCTCCCCTATTGAAAATTATTTTTACGATACATCCCAAATAGTATAAAAAATCGCGATAGAGCTGTTGGAAAGCCAGGTCGTAAGGGGCTTTTTTTTTAAGATAGATTTTTTTAAAATATACCAATCGATAGAGCTTGCGACGCTGATTCCAAATATATATATAACTCATTTTCGGCAAAATGTCCTTTACGACAATTGAAATTTCCGGTATCGATATCGACAAGACTCTTACAGAAACATCAAGTTTAGTACATTTAAAGTTAGTTCCACATTTCGCTACCTAAGTTAGACTGGGCAATGTATCCATGTCATGTATATGAGGCTATTGTTGCGAGGGTATGTTTGCATTCTGCAGCTATCGGCGAGTCACAGTGGGTCACTCGATAACCGCGCTATCGAACGAATACATACAATATGTTCCATTAGCTTACATGTCATACCTACATTCGTTGTAGGTTATGGTAAAGTCCGGCTGTGGTCATACTACTGTGGTATTTTAATAATGTTCATTGTTCCAAAAGTATTGATAGGTATTAGCAGTCATCGCCATCACGTGAATTGAGCAGCTCTTGTTACTAATACATAGTTATTTTTATAATTTATAAATATGCCTTTTCAATGTTGCTTTTTATCCCTGTATGTCACATGTATTGTTGTTCTATTACTAGTTGTAAATTTCCAATTTTTGTGCTGAAGTCTAGTTTGGCTGTACCTAAGCTCTTACCTATGATGGCATTAGTAATATTTCAGAGTCTTTTCCAACATGCAAATGCATATTAAAATCCCAAGTATCAATGATATTATATATAACTCATTGCCCAAGTATTATCTCTCTTCACATGTGTCGTAGTTATGTAAAAAATTGCTTTTAAATATGTGAAGCATTTCGATCCACGCACTGCAACCTACTTGGTGCACGAAAACGCTAAGTATAATAGAGATTGACAGACTAAGTTAAGACTGGCTTTGTGATTTTTGCTAGTCGGTCAGTATTATGTTTTGCTAGTCGGTCAGTATTATGAAGACGACCACGAGTTACACGACTTCTTAAAGAAAACAATGAACCATCCCATATGATGTCTGTATGCCCTTAAAACGCATCACGTTGTTGTATGACATCAGCCATTGTATTTTAGTTGGAACAATGTGTAGTGTTCTGCGCGCACGCATCGCCAGGGCAGTCACGCGCTGATTCACAGACACGTACCAACAAGGGATGTACCAAGTCCAGCCGCTTATGGACTCGACCCGACATATTACTAGTCACGACCAGCTAACTTCATTAACATGACTTCCAAAGTATTTTTGAACGTAAGACAATGTTGTTTTTTCTTCAACAACCTGAGTTTTTGTTTTTTCCTTCCTGTATGCTTTTAAGAAATTGAGAAAAGGGGAAAAAAGCTTTGCAATTGAGAACTTAATGTCATTCATATCATGTCAAAATGTCATTTACTTCACGCTATCTTCCACAGACAGACCAAACGCGGATGTAGGTAACTGATATAAAACTTGGTTAACCAGCTGTGTTAACAATCGTCGTTTCATTCATACATTTATTATACCAACTACTTATCCCTTTTCCGTTGTTGCAGATGTGGCCAGAATCAGAATAGAACGGCTTTGAATTGGGTCTTACAAACTTCACATTGATGTGTCAGGGCAACCTATTTAAATCTTACCGACTCAAGTAAGTTTGGCAGCCAAAAACATTATTCTTATTTTAGATCGCATCTAAGAAGAAAATGAACTCTAGAGATCAATGTTCACTTATATGAAGGTACTTCGATTATGTTAGAGTACTTCACCGTAAGACAAGGGAGTTTGAGTAGCCGTGAGTCTGGGATTCCCCGGTAGAAATATCCTAACTATACAAACAGGAAGCTCGTTATTTCTGAACATTCGTTGAATACAAAAGGAGGTTTAATTTAAAATGATCTCATTTAGACTCAAATAGAAGCTACTAGATGTTTTCGTTGATAATATGATTAGACATCTAAATGGAGAGTCATTGGCCGTTGATCAAAATAAGAGGCATTTCATGAGCAAGCACTCAGATGCTAAATTGGAACGAATGGCGCCATCCAGCAAACGATGACGTAATCGGGGTACGTTCCTACTGGGTACTTTAATCGAAGTGAGCATTTGGCAAGCAACGAATAAGTCGGTCGGTATCGCTTCCGTGCTAACGTTGGTGTTGCAAGCGCTCGCCACAATATGCGGCTTTCACTGTGAATAAGAACAAACAACGCGTGTACCCACTTTATACCGACATATACTGCTATGTCTGATATCCCGAAATAATATGAACAATCAGAATGATGCTGCATCATCCTATCTCTCCCTATGTATACTTAGAAATTAACATTATACATTCTCTTTTAACTACTTAATTGCTAGCTGTTCTAACAATGCGAAGACCTTCGAAATAGGCAGATAATTAATTAACAGCTTCATGCTTCGATGTAATTATGAAAATTCAAAAATATATCTCTGGGCATCTTTAGCGTGAAAGCCTATCACGTAACCTATCACGTAGGTAGAACAACAATAGTGATTACGAACAGACTTGTACCAACCAACATCGCAACATTCTCTTTAATAACTAAAAAAAACAGCTAACTTGTCTGTGCATTACTGTGTATGACCATAATAACTTGCTTTATACTCACGTTCGTTGAGTAACTCCAATGGAATTTTAAAGCTATATAATATTGTCTATGACGTTGAATGTACATACTGGCGCCAATGACATGGCATATAGGGTTATCATAACATACTATTTATTTTTATAAACATGCTGCCTTTAAGGAACGTATGACGAATTTTTAAACAAAGCCTTTTATTATTTTGGCGACATAGTCTCGATGTTCTCGAATAGGGAGATGGAAATGAGAGGTTCCCATGTGTGCAAGTGGGATGCAATTAATTATATTTTAATTAAAGTTGCCGCATAATATGAAATGCTTATCGTTTCCTGAGGTAGTCAGAGTCAACTAAGGAAATGAGCTCACAGCTGATGGCTAATATCCTGCCACTATTTCTGCAGCAATGCGACCTTTTGTCGTACAGTGTAGGTAGATACTTAGTATTAAAAGATTTAGCACTATATTACTAAACACAAGTTAATATTGAGTTGAAGACGTTATTTTTGCTGTTCCGAATATTTTAAGCGAGAATTTACGGAACTGACTAAACATTTGCCAAAATTCATCTACCTTCGTGGCAACATCAATGACGTTTAATTGGTACGAAAATAGCAGTTAAATTTTTGCAACACTGCGCCCAGTCACCATATATGGCACATTAGTCAGTCGAAGGAAGCTCCAATTAGATATGGAAGAAGCAAGTCTTAATAAATAAGCTACAGTTGAATCAGCACATCAGTTTAGCACCAGCTGTTACATTGTAGACTAAAATGACTTTGTTTAGACAGATCCAGTTAAACATTCAAACAATAATTCCTGTTATATGTAATGGTAAACTTCGTTGATTGGCATACAACTGACCGAATTTTGATTGAGAGTCGACAAAGCGGCCACATTACGTTTTGTGACGAGACGTGCCAACTGCCAGGTCGTTTACATTGCATATTTAGTAGCGTGACCCTATCCCGTCAGATGCATACTGATCAGATGGTCATCTCACAGTATTTATTTCAGACTAGCTTTTGCCAGCGGCTTCGCCCGCGTGAAGGTCGGAAAATATCCTGCGGGAACTTACTTTTGGTGTATGATCAACGTTTGCGAGGATAAGAGCTCGAAAGCGCATTTTCATCCGACTTCCTTCAAATTTATCGTCACTGCTCAGCTCCTATGTGTTTTAGCGTTATGTTATATAACCTGTAACCTGCCCAGGAGTATGGACTACAATCGTACCAAGTTTGGTTAAAATCCCTTCTGTGGTTTTTGACCCATGCGTGCACATACAGACAGACAGACAGACGGACAAAAAATTTACTGATTGCATTTTTGGCATCAGTATTGATCACCATTCATCCTCCAATATTAATTTTGAATGTATATTCAATGTACAGAATTGACCTCTCTACAGTTTTATTATAAGTATAGATATGTAAGTGGGTAGTTGATATGTTATATGAAAAGCCCTCTAATGGTGAAGCCCAGGCTTTCTTGCAGCATCGTAAGCTATCACTGCTAAGCGTGCTATACAACTTGTTTGGCATGATTCGGCACCATTCGGTCAGCAGAAAATACATATTCGATATTTCCGCCCGTCTCTGCCGAATCATACCGGGACCCGAACAAACCAGTAGCATCCCTAACGTACTCTTGGCAGTCGTGAAAACTGCTACAAAAACATTTTTCTGCACAGATTAACTGTTTTCATCTATCCCATATAGGAAAAATGGGGTACTGAATAACTCTTCCCCTTATCAACAGAATGATTTCCAAGTTCAGCCTGAAAAAAGGACTAGGATACTCTGAATCGTAGGATGGCTACCTATATCCGTTAGTGACGTCTCTGAGTAAGGAAATTCTGACTGCATTGTTGTATTGGGTGTATTAGTTAGTAGTTATAGTTAATAAATATTCGGAATACCAGAGGGGTAATTGCGGAACTTTTTATCGGTAGGAATTGGTTTAATATTCATAGTTAAACAACATTCATTGCGTTATGTACGTTGCTGAGCCACAATTTATTCGAACAAATGACGCAATGGTTTAGAAATAATCTTCAATCCCATTCAGATTCTGATAAATTGTGTGTTTCGCAATTAGGGTGCAGTTCTATCAGCGCTGTTCATCATGCGGAGACTTTTAGCTTGTAGATCTAAGATTTTTTAAATTATTTATCTAAATACTTTTTATTTTTCTATATCTATTTGTTTCATTCTATTTAGTTTGTGTTCTTCTGCAGTCCTTTTCTTTCTTTTTTGTCTCTATGGGCTAATACTTACCTACCTATCTATTGTTTTACTTTCTTGCAGTTACATTCATCTGAAAAGATATCTCTCGTTGTTAGACAACCCCAGCTTTGTATATTTTTCTTCATTTGAACTTTTCAAAGCTGGAATAACGTTGTACATTTACTTCCTGACCTTCTGTTGGCCCTTCGCTTAAGAACAAGAGCGCCTTGAGACGGACCACGCGGAAATGCGACTCCGAGATAAAGACTTGTAATAACAATTCACTTTTGTCTTCATATCCTCGAACACAATGCTGCGATTATCTTGAAGAACAAACTCAGGGGTACGTCAGGAATCGATATCTACTAAGATTATTTTTAAAAAGCCGGCTGAGTGCGTATCGGAAATTCGGAACACACACAATGAAGGGTCCTGTAGTTAGGATGAATATTTACACAGTATAGGGAGTATAGGCATGCATGCTCAGTTCTACCGATGTTGAAAATAAATTTGTATCTATACTTATCTATCAACAATAAAATAGGATAACGAAGTGAAAACAGTACCAACATGAAATATTTTTAGAAAAAATGGAATTTCTACGAGATGTGGTAAAGTAAAACGTGAAGTAATTGAGTCTAAAAAAACTTTTTAACAAAAAATTAAACCGCCGAAAAAACTGAAAAGCAAAAAATAATAAACCTTAAAATTATGAGTCGGCGCTTTGAGTGATCTTTGTTCATTGATTTTTCAGCGCCGACTCAAAATTTTAAGGTTTATTATTTTTTGCTTTTCGGTTTTTTCGGCGGTTTAATTTTTTGTTAAAAAGTTTTTATTTTATATTTTTTTGTGGCTTGAATGTACTAATAATACTTGGCAAGGTATACCCCATCCAATGAAAAAAGAATTATCAAAATCGGACTACTCTGTCTATAGTTATGCGTGGTTATACATTACCATCAGTGAGTGAACAATCAATCATCCCCTGTTTTCCGACCCTTAGGGTTCGATTTTGTTTTCCAAATTTATATGGGACCACCTTGGGAGTATACCCTTTCCAATAAAAAAAGAATTATCACAATCGTACTACCGTGTACAAAGTTATGCGTGGTCATACATAAAAAAAAAAAAAATATACCCGTCGAATTGATAACCTCCTCCTTTTTTTTTCGTCGGTTAATAAAATAGAAAATATATTTTTTAAATATTTTGTCAGTTCGTCTGTACTTAAACTTATGTTTGTTCCGGATGGGCACAATTACGGCAGAACAGATTTAGATGAATTTTAACACACTGATTTCCTCTTTCTCATTTGGTTACGGAACACAAAAAAAGAACTGAACTACTGGAACTACCTATTTTCTGGAAATCTAGGTCTAGAAGAAGACTCGATTTAAAATGTAATAACTAAAACATTAATATGGTTTTTAGTTTCTAACCGTTTTCCTACTTGTAACCGCTTTTTAATTACCAATGGGAGGATGGATAATATATATCTATAATAAAATATGTAACTACATAGCCTGTCTATTAATTTTCTAGTCGTCGACGCGGCCCTGGAGATACAAAGACTAGCAGAGGAGTGTCATGACAGGGATGAATGATTCCCGCGGGAGCTATGAATGGCCCGGTCGGTACTGCCGACGGTACCGAGTGAATGGCGGCGGGCCGGCTAATTGGCCGCCCTATGTCGTGGACTCGTGTCGGCGTAATTATCACCGGCCTGAGCTCAACTAAATGCCATCTCACGTGATACATGCTGGTACGTATATATTATTATATTCTTGTGTGTTTATGCTAGGAGTAAGTGGGCCTAAATAAACAAGAAACTGAAATACGGAAGTTGAAAAATTGATCTTCTGGTACCAATCCGTTTATTTTTTGTTACTCCTTATTACACCGCAACATCCTTAGTACTCTGAGGATGTTACGGTGTCTATGGGACCTACTAGGTAGGTACTGTAAAAACCTGAGGTACCGGGATCGAACAATGAAATACTATTGTTGAATTTTGCTAATTATTTCTAGAATCTTCTTGCTTTGGCTTGTCAGGCCAATCTCACGTTTACTGTGTTTCTGCTATTCCTTTCTTGACAGTTCGAATGTATTAATCTTACTTTATAGCTTCCTTTCACAACGCAAGGTTGGCTTTGGTGGAATACCTTTACAGTACATACATATTGGTTACGTTTGAAGTAAAATCGGTGCGCGGCAACTTCTGCGATGACCACCCACCCCTTTCCTCTCCATCATCGCTTACAGCGCTCGTTCGATAGTAAGGCGGCCATTTTTCATTTTATAGCATGACGTCATACGAAGTGCCGTGGCCATGAGTGCAAACCTGTGAACGAACGTGAGAGACATTTTCGGTAGAAGGGTTGTCAACTTAATACAAGTATAAGTTACTCGTATTACTTTATGTATCCTACCGACTATTATGAGGCGGCTGGTTACTTATTAAAAAAAAAACCATAGGTGAACTAATGTAATAAATAGGGATAAAAGTCATCGATTTTCGATTCATAACAAGATGCTTTTAAATTAGCCACAAATCGATCGGTCATCCACTTTTCGGATAGTCTCTGACAGAGGAACAATGTGCTAATATTGAACAAAAAGTTCAAACTAAAACCCAAAAAGGACAAAACCGCCAACTAAAAACGTTACAGACGAACAGGGTGACTCCGGATACTAATACGAAAACTGATGTTATTGTAATTTTTAATTTTTCTGCATTAATTTGAACTATGTAGCAACTTTAAAAAATAAAATATTCAATAAAAATCTACTGTAGGTAGGTAGCAAGGTGTATTTTATTTTTAGCAAAAATTTATTGGAAATAAAAAAGGTGGCAACACCATTTCGAAAAGTCATCGTTGCCATGCGTGGCGGAGAGTTTGCCGGTGGCATCTCTGAGGAGATGCTTGCCTCTTTTGCGTCCCGCTATCACCTCACACCTCGCCCATCAATAACATCATAATCGGCCAAAATTGTAACTTTCCTTATTGCTAAAAGAGTTACATTAAAACTTGATTTCGAACAAGGGGATGGTCAAAAGTAGCTAGAAGTGGTTCATGTGGTTCCCAAGGTAAAAAGCTTAGGGTGTGTCACCAAACTTGATTAGCCACTATGCCTTGCTTCTACCTAGATAACTCTCGTGTCTCTTCTAGAATGTGGAAGTAAATGAATTGAGATCCTGAATTAATCTTAGTAAGATCTGGAATCGCATGCACAAATCTTCGAATGACCATAGAACGTAAAATATTTGGAATTGGCATAGAAAACCGAAGCAGGTTTTCGAATAAATTTAATTTCATTAATGGAAAACAAACATACCATTTGTCAAATCAACATACCATTTAACAAAAACATTCATCTCGATGGGTTTCCTAGTAAAATTCAACTATATCCGACGAACTAGGGTCGTCCTATATATTTTGGTGACCGTTTACGACAGTCGTTACTAACTGTCTCCCCAGGAGATTTGTGTCAGGTGTTCAGAACAAGCCAGGTTTCAAAAAGGCTTCAATATCGTAAGCAACATCCATACAGAAGGCCAAAGAGTATTATCAGCCGCTGTGTATGGTATGTGTAGAGTTCGAAAAGGGCTCCATCGAAATATGGGTGGATCTGGCCCTTTACAAAGCTGTTTTTAACTTTGTATGACGTTGCCACGATTCGTTGTTCAGATCCAGGATAAGAAACCACACCCATCCACCTGCTCAGAAGGGTGACATAGAGATGGGGGGGTGACATCTCCGAAATTGGACATGAATTTGTAGTGTTTTAACGCTGGACTCATGGTAGACACTGGACGATGTGACCGGCCAGTATTTGCACACATCTCAGTTCTTCACTTTTTCTTTATCATTTGATTGAGGTACAAATATATTCTTTCTCTTTTTAGACTAGGGTACCGCCTTACCAGCCTTCCAATGTACGTAGTAAAGCAATTCAGAAAAACAAACACGTAGCCAGTAACATTGTTTGAGAAGTAAATAAAGCAGTTGAGTTCAAATATCGCTAGCAATTTAGAGTTAAGATTGTGTTTGCTCACCTCAGTCGTGGGTGGTTATTCCCACAGGTGGGCTCTGACAACAATAATGGAATGTTGTAAGCATATGGGTATCAGTTTAGTGTAGATAATGTGCGCTTCAAAACTGTGATTGTAAGATATATAATTATAAGATATATAATTAAACAGTACGTCCTGTGCCTGAGAGCAGAATTGAGCTTAAGATGGAAGCTTCGAGAGAGCCCACAAAATGTCTGTGTGACCCAGCTGCCATGCCGTGATCCTATAGCGGAGGGGGTCGGGGTTGCCAAACCGGGCCCGTGCCCCGGACGCCAACTTTGGGGGCAAATTCGACCGTGGCAGACAAGTGAACCAGAGCACCGCAATTTGGCAATAAATGAGTTGCGTAGCACATATTTTTCTGCGGGTACATAAAAAATAATAACAGTCCTAATATGGATTCTTGTGGGACTCCATAAGTGAAACAAACAGCATAACTTTTGACATTATCTATTTTAACTACATCTAGTCTATTTGCTAGGTAAGATTTGAACATTTTAAGTGCACTACTTTTGATACCAATGTTTCCTATTTTTCTGATAACAGTTTGTGACTTACGGTATCAAAAGCTTTTTCAATCGATAAACACGCCCACAAAAATATTTTTCTTATCTACATCATCCCTGATTTTTGTTATCAGACCAATAGTAACTGTGGTATCATTTTTAGCGCTAATTCCATATTGGCGTTCTGATATAAAATTAAAAGAGTTCAAGTAGATTTTTTGATAATTGCAAGTTCCATCCTGTCTTATCCTAGTTACAATAAATGTTCGAGATATCCAAATATGTTAAAAAAATAAGGCATAATGGGAAAGGTTGGCGGGGTGAGAGGCAGCAGAAGGCAGGTTTTGCCTTAGCTTCAAAAATTCTTGATCTGGACTGCCGAAAATAGTTTTGGGGGGTTTCTAAAAATTGTTTTGGAACTATTTTAAAGAAAGAAATACTATTTCGTGAAAAATGCATACAATGGGATTAAATGAACTTGGAGGGTTGTTCTAACCATTTTAATGGTTATAATTCTGTAAAGCCGTATCTGTTACAGTCGGGAATCATATTTTGTTCATCATACTAAATTAAAATTAAATTAAAATTCGTTTATTTCAGGTAACAAAACCCATATTAGGCAACAACATTAAAATGATCAAATTATAAATACAATGTCATACATACATTATAAATTATTTTAAATTAATACAAAAGATAAAAATATCAATATTAAAATAAAAATTCATAATCTAGATGATCCATTAATTAAAATTAAATTAAAATCTATTCATTTCCGATGACTTCATCCATAAAATTCGATTTAATATATAAAAATAAATAAATAGGCCAAAAAAATAAAATATAAACAATTCAAATTACCCGCTTAATAAGGGATCTCCATAGCGGGGAAGAGATCCTATCTGCGATAGTCTTGAGAATTCCGTTGGAGCTGCCACGCATTATGTAGATCAGGGATGCAGTTTTCTTACGGATGATGGCATGAAAGCCATCAGTGCGATACAGCGCAAACATCCCTGATGCACTACAGAAGCGAGGCAGCCCCAACATCATCCGGAAGATGTTGTTATACTGGATGCGCAGGACATCCAACGATCTTTTGGTGTGACTGACCCACAGATTTCCCGTATAAAAACTTTGACAATATGCCTTGAATAGCGTTATTTTAACTAGTGGAGAGCAGCGGGAAAATCTGCGGGCCAGCATGTTACCCCTGACCGCTAGGGCCCTGCGCTCCCTCTCAATGTCCAGATCGTCTTCAAGACCTTCGGTAATTAAATGCCCCAGGTATTTAAATTTCGTAACACGATTTATGCTCAAGCCATTTAGGGTAATATTATGTGGGTACCTGGGGCATCCACCAGCGGCCCTAAAAACCATATACTCGGTCTTTTGGACATTGTATACAAGGCCATGTGTAGCAGCATAGGCCTCACACACTCCTAACAACTCTCCGAGACCCCTCACCGTCGGGCTCAGCAGCACCATGTCGTCCGCGTAGCTGATGTTGTTAACGCAGACGCCATCTATAGAGCAACCGACACGCTTGCTACTGAGTTCGACGATGAGGTCATTTATGTATGAGTTGAAAAGCTTGGGCGAGGTCAAACCTCCCTGTCTCACCCCGCTTTCCAACGAATATGCCTCAGAGAGCGTATTATTCCACCTCACAAAATTTGTTTGGTGTTTATGTACCTATTCCCCATATAAATTGCATGATGAATGACTGCATGATTGGTAACCGTAATTTCCGCAAATGTCACCCTACTTAGGTACATAACTTATACGAAGAGTTTCTAAGGAACCGTCGCGTCGTCTCGGTTGTCAATCTAATACTAAGGTTTTTAAAACTGAATAGATACTGTTAGAAGCAGTGCTGCCAACCCTACCAAAGTAAAAATAACATCAAATCAACAATAAAAAACAGAAGGAAACAGTAAATAGTTATTTAAGTACTGATTTAAAAAAAAGGAATAAACATTCAACGTTTTTTTTTTTTTTTTTTTTAGTTACTGTTCTGAAATTACTATTTACAGGACTTGCCTAGTTTTTATAAATTAATCAGTAAACGAAAAGCAAAAATCAAATATTTTGCTTAGAATTTTGCTTAAAGCGGCCAAAAATACAAAAAAAAAAATATGTAAAAGTATCGACTAAAACTGAAAACAGGGATGCCATAGAAGAAACAATAGATCTACTGTTAAAACAGCAGGGTTGGCAGCACTGGCTAGATGCTTACAAGACCAGGTAAACCTCTTCCCCTTCAAGCTTATCTGCTCTACTATAGTAGAGTAAACGTTTTTAAATAAGTAGAAAGTTACATATAGGTTACCCAGACTGCTTAGCAGCGGTTGAAAAACGATATCCGGTAGCGACAAAAGCCAAATACATCTGCAACGCAAATGTCTAAAACACGTGTTAAATGTAACTGTAGCTGTAACTGCAGTTGTCAAGTCGAGAAGTGCACTGTTAGCGTTGCTAGTAACGCTCGTATTTGGGTCGTGATGAGGTACGCGTTGACAATAACAGAACGTTACCTAGGGCTGTACCCATGCGGTAATCTTACTATTAAATGAAATTCAGTTTTTCTTACGTTTTTGCAATATAGGTATAGGTCAGTGTCAGTTTGTATTTTTAACAATATATAAATTGCGACTGTAACTTATATGCAGAATAAATATGATCGATGCAACTCTCTACGTTACGACCTGGCACCCTAAATGCGTAACACACTTTCAATTAGAATCTGAATCGTATTGGAGATTATTTCTAATCCAGTGCGTCATTTGTTCGAATAAATTGTCGGCTCAACAACGTAAATAACTCAATTAATGTTGTACAACTATCAAAATGAAACCGATTCCTACTGAAGCAAGTTACGCAAATACCCCTCTGATCTAAAAAGGTCACGATTTCACGGAATAGTCATTCAATAGGTTGATTTGAACTTAGAGAATAGAATTGACTGGCCTGTTAGTCTAGTGGTTAGTGACCCTGACTGCAAAGACTGAGGTCGTGGGTTCGATTCCCACCCAGGACAAATGTTTGTGTGATGAGCACAATCATTTGTTCTGTGTCTGGGTGTAATTTATCTATAATATGTATGTATTTAGAAATATATAAGTATATTTATCAGTTGTCTGGTTACCATAGTACAGGCACTGCCTAGTTTGTGATCAGATAACGGTGTGTTGGTTGGGTAAGTAATACATGATATAACAACAAAATCTCTAATATTTACAACATATAACAACGGAACCTATAATTTTATTTAATATACCGATTAGTTAAGATAATGAACGATTGTTATAATTTTAAAATAACTAATTTTTATAAGCATAACATACATTAAATATAACATCGTTTGACATAACATACATTAAATATAAAATCGTTTGACATACCACTCAAAATATATAAAACTTATTTGGTCTAATACGATGAAAAGCGCTAAGATAGGTCGACGGAGCCCCGCTACGCGGGGCTCCTATTTCTGAAAAATAAATAACCACGAAAGCTAAGGCGGGAGCTCCGCTACGCTTCGCTCCCGTCTTAGCCTTCTAACCTAACCTATCCGAGTCGGGGTACTCTGAGTCGGGGTGTTAACCATAATGACGTTTTTATATATATTAAACGTTAGACCTAATGATTTTCGATTAAATAAATAATATACATATTAAACGTTAGACCAAATGATTTTCGATTACATAAACGTTATATCAAACAACGTTATACTAATTAAGTTTTAGAATAAATAAATGTTATATGTAAAGAAATTATATCAACAGTTGGTATATCTCACGTTGGTTATATCTTATGAACGATAATAAAATGAAATTAGACCAAATGAGTTTATACGTTATGAGACGCACCCATGTTGGTTGTCCTAAGATATATTTTATTTAATTGACGAGTTTAATGTTCATAATTCTGTAAATTAATAGGTATAAATGACGTTGGCAAATCATTTTTGATCCACGTACAATTTGACACTGACCTGCACATTGCAGAAAAATTAAGAATGGCTAAATTTCAGCCCTGTAACGCCAGACCCAAATTTCTATGGAGTTTGGGTTTCTACTTTGAATTTTGCGGGCTACTTTGGCTCTTACGCCTCACAACACAAGGCCGGCTGTCCATTGAAGCAGAGAGCAGAGTAGGTGTGCAGCGCAAAGAAAATATAAGATAACCAATAGAACTCCAAATGTTTATATTTGCGTTTCTCCGCTCGAATGGACAGGCTAACCATTTCAGTAAGTAGAAATGGTCAAAGAATTATAACCAGTAAATTAATAACGGCGTATAAAGTGCTCAGTAAAAAAAACTTAGATGGGAAGTATGAATTCAAAGTTGTAGCTGCGTAATATCAAATCGATAAATGCCTATAAAATGTGAGTTATCATTTTAATCTACACCTACATAATGTCGCTTGACCACACTCATTAAGTCATTAAGTTTATCTATTTCGTTTATTATCGCGGGGAAAATACATTAATTATCCGGTCTTGATACCTTCTGTGCGAAGGACAGGTATTTTTATTTATTTTTTAAATCCGTATTTTATTACTGCATTTTACGCTTCTTGCTTCGGTAGGTAGGTACCTCTTATATTTTATAATATTTATGTCGTTAAATTTTTCAGCTAGTAAAAATTTATTTGCCCATTATTCCCGTTGGTCAATGCGAAGAAAGTAATATGTTCTTTCAAAACATTGAGCACATATAGTTGCTCCCTGGCTATTGAAATAACTTGGTGAATAAAGTATCTTCTTTCGAAACATTGAGCAAATATTGTTACCCCGTTAAATAATTTCGATAAAAATGGAATGGGGTTCCCAACATAACCATTTGGAGAGCAGAAAAAAATCCGACAACCCACACTTAATTTAATTTTCACTATTATTAGTGGTGTGACAGCCCTATATGCGTCAGGCCCTGCAAGTGCAGCTATTGATGCACGCTGACGACGCATTTCCGTCAGCAACACTGCATATCCGGCTTCATGCGCCCGCGCCGCGCGCCGCGCGCCGCTCCGCTGCTGATAAACAAAGGGTCAAAGGAGCTTCCGCTCCAAGCAATAAACACTGGTCGTTGCTCTGCATGTGCCGTTTTAAATTTAGTGTTACTGTGTATGTAACATAAATACCAACGTCTTTACTGTTGATATTAGATACCTTTTTAGGTGCTAAATATCGTCGAAATTATTTATTTATTATGTAAATTGTAATTGTTAATTTATTGATCTGCTACTCCTAGATTTGGAGTCCACCTCAGTCTATGGTGACTGCTAGAACAAAGTAGGAGGGAATCCGGTACAATGTTTGATGAAGAATGTTTATTTTGCGAATTGCAATTAAATTTTGGGGTGGTTTTAAACCTGATCTACTTGTGTTTTCAACCGACGAAAAAAAACGGAGGAGGTTATCAATTCGACGCGTATATATATATATTTTTTTTTATGTATGAACACGCAAAACTTTTTACATAGTGGTCCGATTGTGACAATTCTTCTTCTATTGGAAAGGGTATACTCCCAAGGTGGTCCCATATCAATTTGGAAAACAAAATCGAACCCTAAGGGTCGGAAAACAGGGGATGATTGATTGTTCACTCACTGATTGTAATGTATAAACACGCATAACTTTATACAGCGTAGTCCGATTTTGATAATTCTTTTTGTGTTGGATACGGTATACCTTGCCAAGTATTATTAGTACATTAAAGCCACAAAAAAATATAAAATTTTGAGTCGGCGCTGAAAAATCAATGAACAAGGATCACTCAAAGCGCCGACTCATAATTTTAAGGTTTAAGTATTATTTTATGCTTTTCAGTTTTTCGGCGGTTTAATTTTTTGTTAAAAAGTTTTATTAGATGTTTTGGGAGTTTAGTAGAACAAATACAATGAACAAAGTACGGAAGCTTACCTACTTTCATGATCTTCGGTAAGATCTTCCAAAATAATTTTGCATTTAACATGGGTAATTGTGAAGGAAAACAATTTTATTAAAGGTGAGGTTTACTTTGTTCTCACAGTCACGCACGTCACACGACCCGCAAGTTGTTTTCATTGAGGTACATCACCATATTTGTTTTAAAAGTTAACTGACGAAGTTCGCAGAAAATTTCATTTTCATGCAAACTATAAATTAATACATTAGCAACATTTACTGGTAAACATCAGCTGTAGTACGTAGGATTCCATGCGTTGTTTGACGTCATTCAGCAACCGGCGTTGCATCACGCAAACGCGAACAATTAATGTTACAGAACCGTTGGGTCGTTGAACTGAAACAATGCCGATGTACTGCACCTTGAGAGTAGACCTAATTCTTTTGAAGTCTAGGAACTCCTAGACAAAGTAACCGCTAAATAATAAGGACGCGAAAAAGATGATTAACTCTGTGGTATTCACAGAAGCTATAGGGAAATTACACCAATTAATATGTCGCCAATAAATGTGTGTATGCCTCGTTGGTCTAGTGGTAGCAAGCGCTACTGCTGAGCATGAGGTCCTGGGTTCGATTCCTAGGTCGGGCAGTGTTATTGGATTTTTCTATCTGGAATTTCACAGTAGTAGCCCGGCGTCTGGATTTGTGTCCAGTTGATGGCAATAGGCTCGCCCCCTATTACATTGGACTTAAAACATAACAGACGAAATGTGGGTGTACTACTCTAGGGACACCTCTGCCCAACCCGTCGGGGAACAAAGCGTGATGTTATGTCATGTAATATGTTAATTCCATGCCAATTCAACTTAATGCCCATAGGGACTTCTATAAAATATAATGTCAAACATGCTCTAAAAACGCTAAGAAGCTCCAATACAACAAAAGAGTCCACATCAAACGAAACGTTTTATCAACAATTTTTAACCCGTAACACTTTGATCAGCCGCCTCATTGTAGAACGTGAGAGCAGAACCTTTTGACTGACAATGGGATCAGCCGATAATCGTTCAAATGTCCATCAGGTCATCAGTCAGAGGCGAGATGAAAGCTCTCGGTCCGGCCGCCAGTGGATAATGGACGACGAAGCTGGTGTGACAAATGAGGCTCGCCGCATTGTTGTATTGGCTTTGTATTAATGAAGATCATGAGTAAAGCTAGCCGACTGTCTCGCACACTATATTGCTGACCAGTTACAAATTAGTGGAATTGTGGACATTATTAATTGATCTGGTAGGTATATACTTAGTTAATTCTGCATTGATTCTTCGGAAGGGTCAGGTGTGTAGTAGTGGTAACCGGCGGGCGTGTATGTTGTATGAACTTAAACGAAGTAAAAGGAGTATTTAAGAAGCAGGTGGTGTTCAATAGATTCTGCCTACCTCTAACCCCCTTTTTTTTCTGGATGGGAAATCATCAAATGACTTCTCCCGCTCTGGGCGGAGCAGGAGGGCGTGTCAGACTTTTACTGACTAAAACCCACCCGTGTTCCTTCAGTTGCCCATGTGCCGGGCCACGGTATCTCTTTCGAACAACCTCTACCCCCTTGGGAAATGGGCGTGAGTTTGTGTATGTAAGTTTTTCATCGATTTTAAAACAGGTTCAGTTTCACACCGGTCCTTTCTACATTGGTACTGCTATTAGTTGCTTAAATTGATATAATTATTAGCTTTGCTATCAACGTCATAAATGGTCATAATCCTGTCGCTAATCTATTTAGATTTTATCAAACTTTGTCCTAGGTGTGCAAAGTTAGATTTAATTGGAGACATACTAGTCTACCTTGTACTTGCAGCATGTTAGTTAATGTTTTAAGTAGCTAAAGGGCCACATAGGTCCGGTTTTAATCATTTAAAGGATATAAAAGGGGCAACTGCATGTCATACTATACCTATAGCAGATTTAAAAACTAGCTTGTTACGGATCCAAAAATCAGAGATGGACAATCGCGCAGACTGTCGGTCGCTAATAATTATAAAGCTGAAGAGTTTGTTTGTTTGAACGTACTAAGATAATCTCTGGAGCTACCAATCAGATTTTATTCATTATATTTTTCATTTGGGAGTTATTGAAGAACCGAGGGAAAAGAAAAATAAGTCCGAAAGAAAGTTAAGCAAAAACTAATTAAAAGCGCGAGCAAGCTAGCAAATATCATACATTTTCAGTACATAGACGTGTTGGAATGTATTGGAGTAAATACGAAATTCACACGAACAAAGTTGCAGGAGAAGTGATCAACAGAACTTATCATATTACTAGAAGTCACATTAGCGCTACCTACAGGGTGCTAGAAATAACAATTTACGAATGACATTTCCACTGAAAAATGTGGCGATCAAAATATAATTTAACATGCACATAAGAATCATTGTGTATATTTACTTACATTACTTACTCATGTTTTCAGCATATCAATAAAGGACAGGAGGCTAATGCCCCGTTATTATACACCTCGCTTGTCCTTTTTTCATGAAATGTTAATATTATACAGCAGTTGTTTTGTATTTCAAATCGACTACTCCGTATTGTTGTTGGAGACAAAAGAAATCAATTTGAATAGGTAGGTATAAATCTTGTAAAACAAAAAAACTCCGCGCCCAAATATATTGAAATACAAAAGTATACAACAACTCAATATCTGAAAAACAAAAGCAAAATAGCAAATCAAATATTTTCGAGGTTTCGGTAATCGACCAAAATGCGTAAGATTTTCATCCTCTTGGCTTTTTGAGAACGAAGCATGCTGGGAATAAAACAGAAAGAATGAATCCTTCCTTACATAGTACAAAACAATGTTGCTTCCCGCGTCTGTACGCTTAGATATTTAAAACTACGCAACAGATTTTAATGCGATTTTCAAGAATCAAGAGGAAGATTTAAATTTATTAAACGCGCTGAAAAAACCAAGATTATAATAAAACTATAAGACAAATTAGAAAATTAGTTGACGTCGCCAGAACAATCAGGTTTACTCAAATGCAGCTGGGCTGGTCATACTTGCAGGTTGGAAAACAGTACAATAAAGTTACTAAAACACCTCCGTGCCTCGGAAAGCACGTTAAGCCGTTTGTCCCGATTGTCATTCATGGATTATTAACAGTCGTTACAGGTCTTCAGAAGTCCGATAGTCTGACAAGCAGGTAAGTAAGGTATCGTATTGCCCAGTAACTGGGTTGTGGAAGTCAGATAGAGAGCTCTATGTAAAATAGGTACTTACTAGTACTCAACTTCCGTCCAGTTACACTGGAAGCCGACCACAACATAGTTGGGAAAACGCTAGGCAGATGATGATGTACTTATTTTATTTTCTCTTCTACACTTACGTGCACATGGTGCCCACAACTATGTTGATCTACTTTCCTATCACAGGTATATATGTGGTTTGGATCCTGCCAGGGTCGCAAGATTTGTCCGAAAGAGTTACCGTGGCCCCTGGCATTTAGGCAACTGAAGGAACACGGGTGGGTTTTAGTCAGTAAAAGTCTGATACGACCTTCCGCTCCACCCAGAGCGGGAGAAATTATTTGATGATTTCCCACCCACAAAAAAAAAAGGTATGCTGGGGAGATTGCTTTACGAATAAGCATCACCTCTGTACGTATTTTTCTGTTCTGTTCTCCTTGTCTGTTTATAGGTACTTATATGTATGTACATAAATGGTTAAATAAATAAATAAGAGTCAACAAAATGTGTAAATTCTCGAATTTGTGATTCTCCCTCAGCAAAATTTTACCTCACGTGTGTAGTGTCATTATTATACATTCTACACGTAGATACCTATATGTGTAGAATGTTTGACTAAGTGATATCAACGTAGATACATATTTAATGTAAGTTTCGTGATAATAAGCCACATGTGTCCCAGATAGTTTAAGGTAAAGCTAACATTAATGTAAAGTACCCGCATTTAAACTCGTTTCTATTCTGTGTCATGGCGACCACACTCGTTACATTTATTAAATTCTTTCGAAGCATTTCTTACAAGTATTTGCTGTTTCACAAAACTGATGGTTAGTCAGCATAAGTAGGTTACTGAACATTTGTTTACGTAGGTGTATTAAAAGCAATAACATCATGCCTGTTTTCCTCGAAAATTTAGGCAGAGCCTCAAAGGTAGGTTTACCTTTCATAGTATCATACACTCACATTGTGCCAATGATGTCCCATGTAATAGGGGGCGAGCCTATTGCCATCAACCGAGCACAAATCCAGGCTGCTACTGAAAAAAAAAATATGGAGAGGCCCAATACTTACTAAACCTGCCCGACCCGAGAATTGAACTCGACTAGCCGACTAGACCCGTGGGTTTAGTCATTAGGTGGTTTCTAGGCATTAGCCAGACTAGCGAGGTGGTTTATAATACCAATCAATTCATTTAAAAGTTAATCATCATTGATTTCGCTAAGGAATGTCATCATTTCCAAACTGTACCATCAGGAGCTTCATTTACGTAAGTCGCGTCGCCACATTGGGACACCAACAGCTAAGCAAGATTTACTAAATGATAGGGAAAAAAAACGACGCTGACATTTGTGGCGAAATATTAGTCGTCAATACAACCTATTATGTTATTCAGTGTTTAGATTATATATAATTTCTTTGTATGGATTTTTTCCGCCTATTCTGTTGAAATTAAAAATCGTACCTGCCTAATCATTTATTCAGATTTTACATACCACATTTATACATTTTATTTCGTCATTAAATCTAAATATATGTATAAAAGGCAAACCTGACTGACTCATCTATCAACGCACAGCCGAAACTACTGAACGGATTTCACTGAAATTTGGCAAAAAGATAGTTGTAGTAACGTAGGCATCCGCTAAGAAAGGATTTTTGAAAATTTGCCCCCTAAGGGGGTGAAAAAGAGGTTAAATTTTGTATGGAAGTCCGTCATTTTTAGAGCTAGAAGCTTGAAACTTTGTTTTTACGTTAACAATTAGAAATAAACAATTACGTGTTCAAGGATTTTTGAAAATTCAAACCCTGGGGGTGCAAAAGGGCTTGAAAGTTTGTATGGAGAAACAAGATTAGTTAAACTATTTTATTCGAAACTTCACAGGAGTACTCCTATCAATAAATGAGTAAACAAATGTTTCAGGCTCTTTCAGAATTCAACCCCTAAAAGGTGAAAAAGGGATGAAAAATTCTGAAAATCAACATGGGTATCGTTTTTATGGTTTATCGGGTCGCTGATTACGAAAACAACAACTATTTCACAAAAATTGCACAAAAACATAAAACAAAATAGTTATAATTGGATATGCGCAAGGGGAAACTGTATTTGTACCAAGAATTCCCTTGATCCCGAATGATCTTCCCTTTGAATTCAAACGAATACAGTTTCCCCTCACAGTCTGCTTTGCAATGACCAAAAACAAATCACAAAGGCAGACATTAGAATTTGCGGGTATAGACTTGAGAGAAAACTGTTTTTCACACGGGCAATTATATGTGATTTGCTCCTGCCTAAGCTCGCCCAGTAGTCTGATAATTTTGGCACACAGTAATAGATTAGCAAAAAATGTGGTGTATAAAGAAGCTTTGTAGTTTCCTAGCTTTTGTAATTCTACTTCCTTTATTAGCGCTACGTTACGCTACGATGTAACAGAACTCCACGCGGACGAAGTCGCGGGCAAAAGCTAGTTGTATTATAAACGTTTTGCGATACATTTAACACTTTACTGAACATGTTAGTAATACAACAAGGTTCTGCGGTTAAGAGCCGTCCTTGCCCTCGAGATCTAGAACCAACCGGACCTTGTGTTCTCAAGAGCTTTAGGTAGATCTACTTCAAAGTCTGACTTCATTCCAAACTGGTGGCCAATCAGTAAGCAGAAATTCTATCCATATTATTCCGTGTACCCGAAGGCCAATTCTTGTAACTAAAAACATTCGTCTAGCCGCAGTGTCATCTCGGCGATAATTAAATGTCAAAAATGTATGGAAACTCGAGGTATTTTAGACAGATTAAGACTAAGATCAGACTGTGAACGTTCTTAAAATTGCCCTTCTGGTGTCATAATTCTCTTTGTCTATTTCATTTTGAATTTAGAATCTAGTGAAGTCACCGGTCCGATACGGACTGTGACGAGTGAGAGTGCTGGTCTAGTGGTCCCAAGCGCTACTGTCAAGGGATTCAAAACCAACCTCAAGCTCCGGCTTGAGGTTGGTTTTGAATCCCGTGATATGTTATCAGGAAATTCTAAAGAGATTTCCGGAATCTGGATTGACGGCAATGATTTGATTTGATACAAATCATCATCTGCCTAACCTTTTCACAACTAAGTTGGGGTCGGCTTACAGTCTAACCGGATGCTGTTGAATACCTTTTAAACTTTGATACAAAGTATAGTTTTGCTAAATTCTTCGAGACATTAAAAAATCAGACATTAGTCTTAGAAGCTAGCTGTATGAAAATACCTACAAGATGTTGGTGTAAGCGACATTATTGTATTCAATAATGATGGTGAAAGGCTACAAAGACCGCCATTTCTCATTTTGGGTTGACAGATTGAAAACAAAAGTGAGAAAATAAGCAAAACTAAAACAATCACGAATTCAGTTTATTTCTAAATTCGAAATTAGTTTCTTGCTTGCTTATTAATTTGCAAGTTACAAAGATTTACGTCACTGACCCGTATTATTTGACCGCGAGTGTGGATAAAATATTGGCTAAAGAGGGCTTTTTACGGGGGAAAAACGCAAAATAACTTATTTCACCATATTCAGTCATACTTCTTGTTTACTGGGGAGTACCTAATGAAATAGGCTAGGGAGAGAGCATGGTTGACGACAGCGACAGTATATTGCAAATCGGCATTTACCTACCACATTTGATTGTTGGAAAAAAAGGAACGTTAACGTTAATTAAATCATTAATTATTAAAACGTGTTTGCTACAAAGAAGCTCCTCCACCTTCACAGAAATAAATAATTTAACATGCACGGAAAAAAATCTAAACGATATTACCTATTAGATGTGGAAAATATGAAGCAAACTGTATTTACCAACATTTCTGAAACTACGTCTTTCTGCTATCGCGCATCGCACCTACATTGTACACGGTATCTTGTTGATTACAATTACAACACTAGCGAACGTTACTTACATATTAAAACAATGGACTTCAGTCCTCGCCTACTGACAGCTACTCTTGCGCATGTTTTTACGCAGTAGTTCTAAGATATTTAGCTTCTAGACAGGCTGTTATTTTCAAATAGGTTGAGTGAGACTCTTAAAGAGTTTCCTTTAATTATCTATACTTGATACTATAAATGCAAAAGTAACTGTGTCTGTTTGTTACGTTTTGACGACTAAACCACTGAACCGATTTTGATCAAGCAAGGACATAGGCTACTATTTATTCTGTGACTTCGTCTGCATCCGCGATAACCGACATTTATGCGATTTTTTGCATAATTATTTTTAAGAGATTTAAGAGATTACATGTAGCCATAAGTCGTATCTTGAAGTAACATTTAGTCCTTATTTTATTGCAATCGTTCAAAATCATAAAATAAACGTGGAAAACAATGGAACTAGAAGGATGACAATTTAGGGAATGGGGATAATTATTCAAATGAATAATAATTTTTAAGTAAGACAAGAAATATTAAATCTGTTTTTTTTTTAAACCTGAGAAGTGTGAGTATGAATGGCGCCCTGTGGGTTCCGTCTCAAAACTGTGCTTAATTGGCTGCGCGGATTTCCGATTCTAAGTAGTTTGGAGGACCAACTAAACTTTATAGTTGATATAGTTATATAACTATAAATTATCATTTCTCGTATTTTCTCATAACTTGAACAGTAGGTAATCATGCTTTTCGACCATCTTCATGCTGCTAGGCCAACGGGAAGTACTCATACGTATATAGACTTTGGGTTATTGGCGAGTGTTAAAATATGCGGCAAACATACAGGGTGATTGGAAGATGGGTGCAAAGCTTTAAGGTGAAGATAGTATAGACAATTTAGAACCATTTAAGCCATGGTTGTCTTAGACGAAGTCTTACCAAATTTTTTTAACCAAATTTTTAAGTTTTTTTTCGGAAATTGTCAAAATTTAATGTAAACTGCATAATTATGGCCAAATTGAATGATAAATGAATTCATTTTTTATTTATTTAATTAAAGTAATGTGTAAGCAACCAAGCAAAACATGTTTTAGGCTTCTGTGTCATTAGACATTTTTTTACAGATATTTAAAGCTCAGAAAAAATAAAAATTTGTACAATACGTCTTTTAAAACTTATTTTAAAAAAAATGGGAGGGTGCTTTTTTTGTTCAAACCTTTTTGAAGACATGCTTGATAAACGCTCTTTCTTTTGAGGTATCATTTATGCGGATATCTTACAAATTATTGAAATTAAGACCTACAAACCAATTCGAGGGAGAAATTTTAAATTTTAGGCAGTCTAACAAAACACAAAATTTTTGCTTAAAAGAATACTTTATGTGCTCGAAATGATAACATTGTTCAATTCTAAGAATTTTTGGCACATGCAGGAACCAATTGAGGGTAACCCATTGAGGGGATTCTCTAAACAATGGCCACCGAGCGCGGTGCGACGGCATTTCCAGGTAGAACGCTCAATGAATAGCAAAAAGCGATAAGAGTTGGTTTTTACAGCAAAATGGTCTTAGTTACTGAGGCAACAAAGTCGTTTTTCTTTAGTCAGGGTCAGTCGGTCTGTGATGAAGCCGTTACATCTTTTACTTATTAGTCAAACTACTGCCCTTGTAAGTGGACGTTGACGCGTTGATTCACAATTTACCGTGTTCAGTTGTAGCCCTTTGCGTTCCTGCACGTGTTGTTTGCGTTAGTTTTCAACTTTTTTGTTTCACCGTGTCCAGTCGTAGCCTCGCGCTCTTGCACGTTGAGTTGACATTATTGCGCTCCTACGCCGTTTTTCTTAATTGTTAAGTGACTATGGCTACTTTTTCCAATCAAGAATATGCGGATATCGTATTTATGTACGGTAGAGCAGACGGCAATGGATCTTTGGCGCGACGGATGTATCAAGAGCGCTATCCGAATCGCAGGATACCGAATGTCCGAGTGTTTTACAACACGTTTCGTCGTCTTGCCCAAGATGGGTTTCACCGTGTGGAACCTGGAGTCAACCCGGGCAGACACGAAACTGCCGTCAACGAAGACATTTTAGCAGCATTTCAAGCGGATCCTACTACCAGTACTAGAGCAGTAGCTCGAAATTTAAACATTTCTCAATGGAAGGTGTGGCATACAATGCACCAAAATGATAAGTATCCGTTCCATGGCAGGAGTGTGCAAGGTCTAGTAGAGCAAGATCCTCAAAGAAGAATTCAGTTCTGCCGTTTCCTCCTCAACAGAGACATCGAAGATGCGTGGTTTCTGAAATCAATCTTGTGGACGGATGAAAGTAAATTTTCAAGGTAAGGTATTACAAACTTTCACAACATCCATGAATGGGCCGACGCAGACAACAATCCACATTTTAAGAAGCAGGTGTCATTTCAGATGAAATTCTCTGTGAATGTATGGGCTGGAATAATTGGCAGAACATTGATTGGGCCCCACTTTTTGCCTGATCCATTAAATGGCGAAAATTATTTGCAATTTCTGCAAATTGATTTACCACTGCTGGTAGAGGAATCAGGTGTCCCGATCTTCGAAAGAGACCGAACAGTCATCTTTCAGCAAGACGGCTGTCCAGCGCATTGGACTTTAAATGTAAGGGAACACCTCAACAATTGCTTTCCTGATAGCTGGATCGGCAGGGATGGACCCATCCCTTGGCCCGCTCGCTCCCCAGATCTAACCCCGTTGGACTTTTTCGTGTGGGGCCGGGCCAAGGAACTGGTGTATAACAACATAGAAATAAACACTAGAGAAGAATTGATACAAAGAATAAATTCAGCGTTTGAGACAATGAAGCAGGAGATGATGTTGAAAATAACGACTACAGAAGTTAGAAGACGGGGCCATGCTTGTATTAGGAATCACGGCCGTCATTTTGAACATGAAAAATAAATAATTTTAATTCAAATGTTGTTTTAATTAGTCTGCCTAAAATAAAAAAATTCTCCCTCAAATTGGTTTGTAGGCCCTAATTTCAATAATTTGTAAGATAAATGATACCTCAAAAGAAAGAGCGATTATCAAGCATGTCTTCAAAAAGGTTTGAACAAAAAAAGCACCCTCCGTTTTTATTTTTTAATAAGGTTTAAAAGACGTATTGTACAATTTTTTTATTTTTTCTGAGCTTTAGATGTCTGTATAAAAAAAAAATGTCTAATGACACAGAAGCCTAAAACATGTTTTGCTTGATTGCTTACACATTACTTTAATTAAATAAATAAAAAATGAATTCATTTATCATTCAATTTGGCCATAATTATGCAGTTTACATAAAATTTTGAGAATTTCCGAAAAAAAAACTTAAAAATTTGGTTAAAAATATTTGGTAACACTTCGTCTAGGACAACCATGGCTTAAATGGTTCTAAATTGTCTGTACTATCTTCGCCTTAAAGCTTTGCACCCATCTTCCAATCACCCTGTATAATAGCAGTAGTTTATTATTTCGTTGACATGGAAGGTTGTTTTTTTTTTAAATTGGAGATGTGTGTTGATCTAAACTTTTGGTATCTATTTCAACTATCTCCACGCGTTCCTGAGAAAAAACGACTTGACAGATACCGAAATCATCCTATACGGGTTGCAATTATTTGAATGTCTGTCTGTCCGTTACCTTTTACTGTCGTAACAGTTAAACAGATTACGATGAAACGGATACTTTTAATTCCGGTAGCACTTCCTGTAGGATAATTTTCGACCTTTACGCGGGCGATAAAGAAAATACGCCTATTATCAGTAAGAAAAAAAATCGACCCTAAAAGACCAAGTTGGGCGGAAATATGTATCACTTCTACGGAAAAACGGCCATCGCTCAACATCCTATGCGAGACAGACCATCGCGCTGGTTTTGGCAGTACCTACATAGGAAAATTGGAATCGAAAAGTTTCAGAATGAACTAGAAAATCGTGAAAGCCTAAGGAAAAGCGACACGGTAATTAGTCAGCAATACCTACCTACCTTCAATAAAATTAGTAATCCTGTGATATCTTGAATCGCAATGAAGAATATGACGGCTGTAACAAAAGATGGCAGTCATTATTGTCGTCACTCCTTTTTATCGCTATGCAGAGGATTATCGTTTGTTGCTGACTGTGTCACTGTCCGCATAATAATTTTGGTATCATTCAAAGTTCTTCCGAATCTTTTAACCGACGAAAAAAAGGAGGAAGTTTTCAAGTCGACGCGTTTATTTTTTATGTATGTATCACCACACATAGCTCTTCACTGAGTAATCCGATTTTGAAAATTAAATTCTACATATATAAAAAAAAAGTCGTGTTAGTTACACTATTTATAACTCAAGAACGGCTGAACCGATTTGGCTGAAAATTGGTGGGGAGGTAACTTAGAACCAGGAGATGGACATAGGATACTTTTTTTTATCCCGTTCGACTATAAAGAGGAAAGATTTGATTGTTTGTTTGTATTGAATAGGCTCCGAAACTATTGGTCCGAATTGAAAAAATATTTTTGGTTTGGGTAGCCTATTTATTGAGGAAAGGCTAAAGGTTATATAACATCACGCTACGATTAATAGGAGCGGAGCAGCAATGAAAAATGGATGAAAACTGGCATGCAATTCCATGCGACAGGAAGGTTCAGGGAAGCAAAACTTTGACGCGGACGAAGTCGCGGGCAGAAGCTAGTATTTTAATAAAGCCGACAGTCGAACATCCGATACTTTTACAAGAGTTTAGTGTATTCAACAGCTTTCGTGTTATTTTATCGACAATTATGTCGTCTTGACATTTTTTGAGCCCTAGATGCCTCGAATATTACTCACTTGCTTTTGCCAGCTTCGTCTGCGTGGAGGGAGGAAATTATCATGCGGCAACGTACCTACTATGGGGATAAAACCGATAAAACCTATGCGTTAATCCAGGTTATTAACTACCTGTGTTCCAATAATTCAAATCGGTTAAGTCGTTTTTGCGTAAAAGAGTAACAAATATCATCAATCAATATACATCCATACACCTTTATGTCCTATTCAGTGAAGAATTATTATACATTTTACCAGCTTGGGCACTCTTTTAGCAATTACATAGTATATACTAGTAAGATAATACTACACTAGGCTAGGTATACGTAGCCAAGTGAGTTATTATGTTACTCATTTTAATTTCTTATTATAATGAGAAATCGAAGCAGTGGAAAGCCCTATTATTTGCGGTAGAGACTAAGACCATTTTCCTTCAGTGCCTAACTTTCTTATGTAATAACTAATAAATCACTTACAATGTGATGTGGGATTCACCGGTTTTTGAAACCCTATATAATCTATGACGTGTAGTCAGGTCTTGCAATGATCTGATTGGTTGTTGCTGTTTCGGTCAACCAATCACAGCTGTTAGTATGAGCCAGAAAGCATTAGGGTAGCACAAGAAATTCAAATTTTCTAATGTTTTTTCAATTTTCATGTCATTGTATATTCAAGGTTGTATATTGAAGAAAATATAATTCGGGGCAGTGACACGTAGCTATGTGTTTACAGAATTATCAGCTTTTATATCATCAATACTTAACGATTAGACTACGAGTAAGTAATATGTCAATGTAGTCTGTGGTGGATTCGAGTGGTTGAGACCGAATGAGAGATTGGTTGTTATCAAGATATAATAAAAAACTACCGGTGAAAATCAAATTTTCTTACGCTTTATGTGTAACGCGTGTATTAACAGAATTTAAATCATTAAAATCATCAATACAACCCTCTCATCATCATCATTTCAGCCGAAACACGACCACTGCTGGACATAGACCTTCCCCAGTTTTGGGGGTTAGCCATAATCGCCACGTTTGGCAGGCAAGTTGGTGACATACAACATCTTAGTTCATTCAATCCCATTGAATGACTTTACATGAAATAGTTGAGGGCTTCGCTGGCTCCATAATATAAACTGGCAGCAGATACCTAAGTTTTTTCAGTAATAAGTACCTAGTTTAGATTGTTGTCAAGAACAAGCAGCACAATGGAATATAAACGCAACTTTCAGTAATACCAAGAATTAATTAAGTTTATTTTTTACGAGTATCATTTTTCTTGAAACTCCGCCGATAAGAGACTGCACAAAGATAGAGCACTATTCTCTGAATTTACTTGAAATATAAATAAACCAATGAATTACAATAATTCATTCAGAACCTATACAATTGTTATTTCTCCATAGAATCTTTTAAAAGTGTTGAAATGTTCCTGACACCAAATCCTACCTATTCTATTAATAAAGTACACCTGTCTAATACTTTATCGAGAGTGATGTTGCCCAAAAACGTAGCACATGGCGTCCTAAATTTAGTTAATCGTTTCCTGTTTAATCCAGCCGTAAACTGAGAAGTATGCTGAACATCAACAACATTTAGCGAGTCACTTACATCTTCTAAATAGGTTTCTACACTTGTAACGCTTGAAAACAGTATTTATTTAAGTGGCTCATTGAGCGCTCTTTCTAACTGAATGGTCACGGTGACGCAGAATCGGGTATACTCGGCTTTAGTCGGTCGGTGAGACTGAATCGAATATATTCGGCGTTTTCATTTGTATCGTGTGGTCGACCCAATTGACAATTACATTTAGATGCGTTCATCATTTTAGCCGAAACACATCCACTGTTGGACATAGGGCTCCCCCAAAAGGGGGGGGGGGGGTTGCCATAATCGCCACGCTTGGCAGGCGGATTAGCGATCGCAGTATGGTGGTAAAATGATTAGAGAATGCTGCTGCCCATTCTCTAGTAAGTCCCTTAGTCGCCTCTTACGACACCCACGGGAAGAAATGCGATGGTAGTATTCTTTACGTCCGGCACCACTCGGAGCGTGCGTTACCACAAATAAATATTGGCAAGACAAATTCCAGGTAATTGCCTGAAGTGTTTTATGCATGGCCATGCAGCACCGAGTGACGTATAACTAAATATATGTTCATCTCTTTCGAACAACATGGATGGGTCTTTCGTGTTCTTCGCGCACTGTTTGATTGTATGTACTAGTAACTAGTTACATTCAGTGTACAAATGCTTGTGTATGACGCGACTATTTATAATACGTCTTTGCCCACACACCCTCATTTTTTTCTATCATATAGGACAAAAAATAGTTACAGTAGGCACCTTATAATCAAAATTAAAATTCACACAGGAAGTATTTTGAAAAGTTAATTAATCAAGTAGTGTTTAAATTACCTTTTCAAAATGGACAAAATTTTTAAGCTCGTGGACTGACCCAATAAAACCGTATTTGATTCCAATCAATACATTTATAGAAATAAATAAAATTGAAGTGTCTGTTTGTAACTTCAAAATAACAGCTTTTTACTAAATGCATAATAAAGTCTATAAGGCACATATTACAAAAAAAAACCGTCTTTCTGTCTTTTTGTTCTGCCTAATCTCCTAAACGGCAAATCAAAATCAAATCAAATCAAAAATATTTATTTGCAAGAATATGGTATAGAAGGTGTTACATTCATTTTGTTTCAGCATATCCTGCCATAACCTGGCGCACAAATGTCAATTAAATCAGCGATGTCAATTATTCTAACTTATAAATTATAGATTCTATTGATTTGTCTTCTAAATAGTCATTAACGGTATAATATCTTTTAAACAGCAATAGTTTGAAAAGTATTTTTTTAAACAATGTCAGAGGTAAGTCTTGCAAACTATTTGGTAAATGATTGTAAATAATAATCGACATGCAGTATATACATTTTTCTTAAATAATTTTTGTTTTATTGGTGGCAGCTGAAGTCTATCTTTATGCCGTGTTCGGCTATTTGGCCTGACTGTGCTCGTTTCAAATAAATTACAATTATTCTTAACAAAAGTACATATTTCAAAAATATACAAACAAGGCAAAGGTAGAATTTTAAGTTTCTGAAACAACGGCTTACAGCTGTCTAAAAAGTGAGCACCGCAAATTGCTCGGATACATTTTTTTTTGAGCTTTGAAAACTCTCTCAAAATCTACTGAGGTTCCCCATATTATAATACCATATCTAAGTACTGATGATACATAACCATGGTAAGCCAGCATTGCAGTATCATGGTTAACTGTTTGTTTAATTCTTTTCAAGACATATGTGAAACGATCTATTTTTGAAAGAATTTTATCTATTTGTGGTTTCCAACTGCAATTTTTATCGACCGTTATACCCAAAAATACACAATTATCGACTGTGGTCAAGTGAGAATCTTTATAGTGAATGTCTAGTTTATTTATGTTTGCATTGTATGTCTGAAATTGTATTATGTTTGTTTTAGTCACGTTTATTTTTAGGTTATTTTTTTCTAGCCAATTGATTGCATTTTCAATACCTTGGACAATTTCATTTTCCAAGTTTTTGTTATTGTCACTCTTAACAATTATTGTAGTGTCATCAGCGAACAGTATGCAATCTTTGCCTATCTCCTCTGGAAAGTCGTTGATATAAACAAGAAAGAGTAGAGGGGATACGATACCGCCCTGTGGCGTGCCATAATTATTTTGCTTATATTCCGACCTAAAAGTTTTTTTTTTTCATTTTTACAAGTTTTTGTTATTTCCACGCATTGAACTCTTTCAGACAGATAACTTTTGATCCAGTCGTTGGCTTTACCCCGGATACCATAATGCTCAAGCTTCGAGAGTATTGTGGACTGATTTGGATAGCTGATATTATAAGGAGTATCATAGCTACTTTTAGTCTGTCTAGCACGTTCCCGTGGTAGGTATAATTTCCAAAAACCGCGCGGGCGAAGCCGCGGGCATAGCTAAAACTAAAATATTTCTGCAAATCCTCTAGACTACTAGCTTAGTAAAGTATTTATGTTCATATAACATATTACCCTAAGTTCACGTGCGGTCTGCCTGACGGTTATTACGATTAACGTCAATGTTAGCGGAAAACCGCTGAATTTGGAAACATATTAGGTACCTAAATAAGTTTTAACCACATTATGCCTTAGTCATTTGGGTTTAGATAGGTTTAACACCGAATATGTAATCTATAATACCTACCTAAAATGAAAAATTCGTATTATTTCGTTTATATAAGCAACGAGTAACTAGAAGGTACTTTAACAGTTTCGGACTTACTTCTGTAGACTATATAAAAGACGTCAAACATCAATCTCTGAATGTGGCATGCTCTCCAGAATGGCAGTACTTAGTCTATGGGTAGCATGGTATTTTACCGTAAAATTGTCGTAAGGAAAGTTTTGAATAGGAATGTGAATATAAGAGTAGGGGAAAATGATCGAGGAAACGATGGATTGACTGTGTGAAAGGTAATATGGCTAGAAAGGTGATAATATGCCTTTGACTGCCGAGATGGCGACTGCTAGAGAAGTATGGAAGAAAAAGAAATGCTGCGCCAAACTCAAATGAATTGGGATGATGATAATGATTTTCTCCCATGTGGTTTGTTAGGGTCCTACGGGTCGTAATGATGTTTAAATGACCTTCTTCAGGAAATTAGCTATCAAATGTAATATATTTTTCCAAATCCTACTGGTATTTCTAGGCATTAGCTCATTCAAACAAAGAAATAAACAAACAAACTTTTCAATTTAATTATATCTTTATCTTTACATA
Organism: Aporophyla lueneburgensis; assembly: GCA_932294355.1. Lineage (NCBI taxonomy): Eukaryota > Metazoa > Arthropoda > Insecta > Lepidoptera > Noctuidae > Aporophyla > Aporophyla lueneburgensis. The sequence goes on along the minus strand of OW028750.1, from coordinate 15,690,096 downwards.
GTAGGTATAAAACAAAGTCGCTTCCCGCGTCCGTACGCTTTGATCTTTTAAACTACGCAACGGATTTTAATGCAGCTTTCATCAACAGAAAAAGTGATTCAAGACGAAGGTTTATGTGTATAAAATGCGGGCGAAGCCGCTCTCAAAAGGTAGTTACAATATAAATCCCAACTGCTTGCCTTTAGCTACAAATAGGGTTGCCAGGTGATAAAACTGAAAAGCCGGACAGACTTGTCAGTTTAGCCGGACATTTGGGTAAAAAGACCGGACATCTTAATTTTTTTAGTCTTAAAACAAAACTAAACATAAGACTAATGAACTAAATACCTACATTTTAAAATCTTTGTAACATAAAGGAATTCATATTTTTGGCAGCTGCAGTTGGCAGAACCTCCTTTAAAAGCTCATTTTCTTTTAAAATTTAGTGGTAATAACGCGGGGAGGACAGTGCTAGTTCGCTCGCTTGCGCTAGCCATACAAGATGAGGCGGGTGAAGATAAAAATGATCATATCTAAAAAACCTAACAAAAAGCCGGACAGGCCGGACACCATCTAATTTAGCCGGACATGCAACTAAAAAGCCTGAATGTGTCCGGCTTTATCCGGACGCCTGGCAACCCTAGCTACAAATAATGCAAATATACGACGTAGTATATCAGCAACAACGGGGGCGCTTATGACCAACACTGCAGACGGTTTAACGCCGACCGCAGTCATATCTAGATAGTCCATGATAACGATAATATACGTCAACCATTTACAGATAAAATAGATATATTAAGAGATAATGTTGAATATATTCAAGAGCACTCACTACACGTAAGTGCCTTTTCCAGTCTTTGTTCTACATTCTGGACCCTATTATGACCTACATTTGATGTTATATTAGTGTGGATAAGCTGGCAATTTTGGCGCCCAACGTGGGCCCAATTGTTTATATTCAAAACTTAATTTTCTTAGCGTGAATTAGCCAAAGACAGTTATAAGGAAATTTTAAACATAATTACTTGCCGTGGCATAATAATTGGTGTTTTCCAGTTTCAAGTATACTGTGTTATCGCATTGCACAGAAGGGCTCTGTTGCCCTAAGTCTTCATGGAATTTTGACTCATTCATCAACCAACCTTGGTTATCTCGACTGTCGAGACAGAATTACTCTTACGGAGATAATATTGTGAAATAGGTTATGACGTTTTCATGGCCTTCGGCTACGAAAAATATGGGGCGGATGACGTTGGCTTTTATGTGTATGTACCTAATACTGCGATACGCCCCACATCCAAATGTACTGGAGCGTAGAGTAACGTACTATACAAAAGTGGTTTAATAAAATAGCTAAGTATTATTGGTATTTGTTACTTGGTCACGTTCGTCAAGGACTAAATGCAACGTGATTATATACCCACACTTTATGACAAGCACAGATACAACACATACGTGCAGGCGTGCAAGTAATAATAACAGCTATCAGTAAATTATCAGGAGTTATTAATACAATAAACGACAGTCTTCAATCAATAATATCATTGGAAAGTCACATTAAAATAACTTTCATATCATATTCGAATTACCAAGAATATGGACGCATTACGGATAAAAAAACGATTATTTGGTTATCAAATTGCTCAAGCACGTCAAGTCGTAATCATGGCGTCACGGCGTTGGCGTCCGCCCCGCGGCGCCAGGCGCTGATACCTAGCTAAGCTGCTTATCTCCATGCATTCTGTACGTGATAATAACGATAACAATACATTTCATACATTATCCCAACCGATTTTTATATCAGAATTCAATTTTCTTGTAGATAACCCTTTTAACGACTCTTATACGCCCATTAGGAACATATTTCTAATGCTGATGTTCTCAGAAGCGGACAAATGTCCAGCTATTAACGTTTTTATTGATGTCGGTATTCAAATAAAACGTTGGAAAACTTGTATGTGTATAAATAGCCGGTGACAACGCCTGCTGGTCGGCGCTCAGCTGCCATCGATAATGCAATCTCCAAGGTGTGTCGCAGATTAGGTATCATCATATTCAACCATCCATCTTAAACGAGTGTTATCTTGACGCATCTTCATGACAATTCCGAAGGGTATTTCTGAGAATTGTTTGCGTAAACCGAGTGTGGGTGAAATAATGCCAAGGGCTCGCCCATTGTGAATATGAGGAATGACTATAATTTTAATAAAGACACGCCATTTTGTAGAACGTGGGAATATTCTGATAAAGATTCAATAGTTGCTAAAGTTGGAATAATTTGATGCACCAATGGTCATATTCTTAGTCGTAGGTTGACGAGGTCCACTGCAGTATCGGTCAAAACAGATACCAACCTTATGCTTTATTGTCACCGTCTGCGAAGATGACCTTAACCTGAAAGATCATGGCTGGGTTTTAGTCAGTAGAAGTCTGAGACCTCTCGCTCCGCCCAGAGCGGGAGACATCATTTGATAAAAAAGGCCCTTTTATGAGGCTGGACCTTATATCCTGGATCTGAAGTTCCGGTTCACTTACATATTCCAAAGTTGCGGCTGTAATACTTTCTAGTTCCGGCCATCCATCACGGAACTCAATCAAGACTTATCGGAAGCATCGGAACGCTAAGTTTTGGGCCATCACCTTCGGTAAATCTGGGCAAATCTTCCACATTAGAGCTCCGTGGTGGGTGTATTATTTTACCATTTTGACCACGCGTCGTCCAAGTCTTGCGGGATCATGACATGCCACAGAGCTGATGAAATGGAGAAACTCCGACTCTTTTTATACCCCACAACAACCAATCTACAATGGCCTCGAGTACTGTTAACGGATGAGTGTGGAATCAGTTTGCGTGCATGGTGGCGAGCGTGTGTGGAAAAGAAGAGGATCGGTTCAGTTTCTACCCACTTTGTCCGCTCAACCCGTGAGATTTTATGGTGTCTCTTAGATAGTTTGGGGAGGAGTAATTTGCCGTAAGCACTTGGTTATTCTTAGCAGCCACTGACCTGCAAAACGCTTCATCGCGAGGTCATTTAAGAACATGTTTAGGGGTTCATGTGGCACAATCGGTTTCTCCTTACGTACGAGAATGACCCCACAATCACCTCACGTTGCACGTTGCGTTGAAGGATACATTCAAGACTGATCATTACAAAATTGCAGTGGGCAGCATGTACTCCAGACTTGAGCCCAATAGAGCATATCTGCGACATCAACAGAAAGATTAAGTTCACCTCTAATCCAACAGAAACTCAAAACCAACATAGAAATGCGGCACTAGCCGCTTGGGACGACATAATGCAAGTTGACATCAGAAACTTCATTCAAAAATCGTATGCAGGCCGTTAGTATGGCTAGAGAAGAAAACACCCAATTGTAAAACGTAGAGACAGTTTTTTTTGAAGTTTGGAACGTTTTTCATCTTGTGCAGAATCGTTTTTTCTGCAAAAGTGCCTTATTCTGAAAACATTCTTAATGGTGTAGTCATTTTCTACTTTCCAAGCTTAAAAAAAAACTTATAGAGTGCATCTTTCCTTTATTCATTGTCAAAAATATATTGAAATACGAAGTAGGTATCTATAAGATGACACGTGGCCAGGTTTCCATGCTTCTGTGATAAAATACCCAGTTTTCAACTTTGGTTTCATTGAAAACAGAGTCATGAAGAAATAGAGACACAGAACAACAGGCTTTTTGTTCGAGGACTGAGGAGTGGTCTGAGAACGAGAGACAGTTAATAAATCTCTGCCTACCCTCTCAAGGATTTACAGTCATGACCTGACAGCTTGTGAATGTGTGTCATGCGAAAAAAGGAAAACAAACATATTCATGTCCTTTTTGGTATGGAAATATAAATAAATTCCTGCATGAACTGCAACACTGTATGTATAACGGCACCACAAAAGCAAACATTCATCAACAATTCACATTGCCAGTTCGCTTCAATTAAGATTCATGTTCATTGAGCTTGAGTCAAATAGCTCTTGGGGCAGTCATTGAGAGCAGTCATGGAATAAGGCCGCGGGTGCACGGACGCGGCGCAAGTTATTTCATGCAAATTGTCGTTACTTCATTAAACTAATGTCTCACGTCCGGCGATACCCGTGTCGCCTTCGCGTGCCGACGCCGCTCATTGTAAATAATGTAAATTGATACTGTTTGTTTATAAATACATACTTATGCAAGTCTTTATTGCATTTTTTTCTACCTGTTGCAAGGCTAGGTTTTTAAATTTTGAAGTTCGATTAAACGTTTCCCTTTTTATTTATAAACGTCATCATCAGCTGCGTGTGTTTATATTGTTATGTAATGTCCTTTATGGCACATATTGCATTAGCAAGTTCCCACTTTCCCAGTAGTAATTTGCTTTGCCCTCTGATTTGGGTAAAACGCAGCGAATTATAATCAAGTCCTTGTTGTTTTTGTGATTTGACATTAATTTATTTTCTTGCAAAAAGGTTATTCCTCCGTCCAAACAAAGCGATGTGGTTGAGTCAGCAGTGGCTGCGTAAATATTTTTATTTCGGCCGCGTTCTGCGGTCTTTGTTTTGCAAATGACTTGCTGTACATCCAGTGTTTACAGTGGTGCAGTGTCTTGAGCCGATCCATATGCTCCTCTTTGACACACTGCATGTCATACGTGGCCGAGTCACGACTACCATGCCAGCCATTGTCTTAAACTTTTAAACGAAAGATGCATATGGATGTCCTTGCTAATGAGATGCGTCCTACCTATACAAACTTGACAATCACGTTTCACATAGCCGTTTTGCATAATTCTTGAATAAGAGAACCCTTTCAGTGCTGATAAACACTTGCAGTTTATACATATAAACGATATCGACACTATAGATTTCACATCATATGCGTCGAGAGTAGAGCCATGGGATTCTATCGATATCAATTCCCATATGGGCATTCGTGAAAAATATGGAAGATTCTCCTCTAATGTAAAACAAAGCTGGAAGAGACCACATGTTTATTTATTTGTAGATCAGAGACCACTGGGGATGACGCATGGATGTTTACCACCAGGGAGAGCAGAAATAAAGCAAAACAGACAAAGCCGGGTTATCGCAACAAGTGTTACTCAGCGGTCAACGCTCCATCGACATTTCACTTTGCAATAGTAAGTTGATAACATCCCTATTGTTCTAGTATTGTTATCGGTTTATACTGAAATGCACGTATTGTTTTGTTAGTAACAATGAGCAATCATTTTCAGAAATTATATTGATTTTGATAAGTGCACATTGCACCAATTACAGGTATGCGGAACAATAATGAGGAAAACTTAATAGAAAATAAATAGTTCGTGAAAGGCAATGAAAACATTGGCATGGCGAAACGAAGGCAATCGCGACACATGCTGCATTGCACGCGTTCTAATATCCACATTTTTATAATAACCTAAGACCGCATAGAAATTATGAAAATGTATACAATGAAATGTAAATTATTTTGGTTCTACTTAATGTTAATCGGTTTACACTATTACTTTAGAAACCCTCAAAACGGTGAAGAAAAACATCGGGAAGAAACGTAAAGTCCTAGAACCAAAAATTCGAAGACATTATGACATTTATCAATCCACACTGGACCCGCGTGGTGTATAATGGCTCACTCCCTCTAACAGAGAATTAGCCTGCGACCTAGCAGCAGGAACATTATAGAGGATATCATGATATGATTATACTTTCGAAATTAGGTAAGGGCATTCATGTACACGCTGCGCTTTCTACACACTCTTTATTAGTTATACATTTAAACGTTGCGTTAAGGTTGAGGTGTCTGAAAACTTCTGCGATGATACCAAATGTTTGGTATTTCTACATTAATTACCAAACATTTAGCATTTTGAAGATTATCCTGACATCCATACGATAAAGGGACTAGCATCCTAAGATATAGGTAACTAATGTCAAAATTGATATAGAACGTGCCTTTACATTGGCTTAACGTCCATGCCAATGTCTAAACCAGAGTGAGAAACTGACGTTTTGAATTTATCACCAATACATAGACACTAAATTCGAAACCTCAGTAAAAATATTATGTGAATGTTCAGAATACATCTCTGAAACTGACGCGACATAAACTAAATATTTAGCAAAAAGCAAAACATATAGAGCATGATGCATGAGTGTACAATGAATGTGTCGCAGACCTCCAGAGCTGTTCTCACGCTGGTTGGACGCTTGAGACGACGGGAAATAAATTGCTGTCATTTACACACATAACAAGTGCAGTCTATTCAATAAAAGATTGATACCACGCGTCCACGATGCGCAATGTGACCGGGGATGGTTCTTATAACTCATCTCGGTGACAAGTTCAAAGTCTAGATACTTTACACACACAGCATCTGGGTTTTTATATGACAACGACCGTTTCTTTTTTTAGAAAAACAAGATGGCGTCTTTATGCCATTTGAAACTTTAACCCACCTCGCGTAATTTTGAAAAAGAATTCAGCACGCAAAATGTTTTACAGTCCGACGTCGAACGAATGCGTTCTTGACACTCGTCACTTTCATACAAACGAACACGTTTTTTGCGAATTTGATTTTTATTAGTTACTGGAATTTTTGCACTGACAAGTATGAGGAAACATTCTAACGGCCGCCTGACTGTAATACTCAAATTAAAACTAGAATTTGACCTAGAGTCAAATTCTAATTTTAATTTGAGTATTACATTACATAAATTGTCTACTATCATTACAAACTCACTATGAAACCTTACATGGCATGATTTTGGGTCCCTAGATCGGCGAATAAACATCATTGTTTTTTATAATTAAAGTCACAATTGACTTTACTAATATAAAAGTAAACGCACCTACCTACTAATTCTGGGTTGGGTGGTAGTGGGTGTGAGTTTTTGTTCAAACACTCGTGACAAATTCGCATACATGACGTTAGTATGAAATCATCATGCCTATTATTCTATCCATCTAAGCATAACACATGTTCAGGAAGTGACTATCCGGCTAAGTAATAGGTTACTTAGTAATATAGATAAGATTAGTTTTTATTCTCACAAAAAAGGATGAATATGCTTGAGGTCCACTCACAATAGATGACTGAGTAGTCATCAACGGCTATGTTTTTGTCAAGTTCGCTCGTCCAATAAGATGACCACGACACGACGCAACTTTATCGCTGATAGATTGACGAAAGCTCTTTTGAAATGGGTGGGTGATTCAACGGATCAGAACGTCGGCGGAACTGCAATTATTTCTATTTGAGATTGCGTAGGCTAGCCAGCTCGCTACTAATATCCTAGCTGCTGTACGTTTGCTCGCGCTAAATACGTTCCCAATCGATTGGCCGCATTTCAGCACGCGCCGCTCAATCTGAAACCGTTACTATTTAACACAATACGTAAACAACCACGTAACACTGTTCACGAGCTGGAAATGTTATTACTTGCGAAGTTGCTTTGATGGATACATGGACTTGCAGACCGCAAGATTGTGCAGAGCAGGTTTATGATAAACGGGTAGATTTATTGAAGTGGGTCCACATATCGTATCGACGTTTCAATCTACAGGTTTCGACGTTACCCGCATCAGTTGTCCACATTGTACAGGCTCACGAAGGCAAGGAGTTCGCATGCACTTACTTCTTTGAGCGTGTCCGAAACGCCGCAACCGGCCCTCCGCCGTCGCTTAACAACCTAAATAAGTATATCTTCAGAGAATATCACGTCAGCACATAACATTTACATGTTTTTAAGGTTGATAGGTACAGCGAGTACTTGTATTTATTCACAGTTAGCTGACTAGCTCATGCTCAGTGTAATGGTAAAATATTTGAGCGTGGCACCGTTAGCCGGCGGCGGGCACTGTGTGGGCCTGATACTCTTAGATGGTCGTTCGTCGGCACCTTTGTGCATTGACCCGTACAAGGCTTGTACACCAAAGAACTTCCTAGTTCCATGCACTTGTTAATGATACTATTTATTACTTCGATACATGATTTATTAGAAACCCATGACAAATTAAAAGCGATTGCTTCATTGAGAATGCTTGGCTTGTAATATTTAGTCATTTAGCAATCAAAATGCATACCTAAGCCTTTGCAAGCATTTAAAACAAATAAGTTTGAGTGTCATTTAGGTATGTAGTTGGCAAGCATGCATTCTCGCGGTTGTCGAGTCATTTTGTAATTTGGCGTAAGTGACGAGAGGCAGCTATGCAGGCCAAATATTAGTTTAGATATTGCTAGAAATAACAACAAAAGCAAAAGTATATAAATCGCATTTTACAATAAGCATGGCTACGAAAGCGTCACTAATGCTCATCGGATAAAAAAATCGTTTTCACAATAGCGGGTTCTCCCAGCAAAAAATCCCTCCATAGGGTAAAATAAAAATTATCCTCGAATGTATCAGAACATGATTATGGTAAAGTAGGTGCTTACTTGTTTTCAGATTATTCCTTCCTTCCTTGCATTAGTCAACAAAGGTAAAAGTAGCCTTATCGGACACAAAACATACTTTATTTTCCTCGGTTCTCTATCAAGGTCGTTGACGCGTTTTTCTGGCAGTTCCCCGCCACTCCGTCCACTCCTCACATGAGTCGCCGGCAGTGGAAGAGCAGACCACATTCCGTCGCGATCGTCCTCGCCATAAACGGCCGTCTGTCGCCGATCGCCACAAGTGGCATCGTTTGAGGCACTGGGAATGTTGCGGTCGCACGTTTCGCACAGAGCAAGTATGGCCACGCCGGCTTTTTAAACTAAATTCTGCTAACTTCAGCTGTTAGAGATCACAATTATCTACAAGATGACAGCGAAGGAATATTAATTCAGGCCCATGACGAATGGATATAACGGATACGGCCATAATCCTGAAAGTAACTATTCTTTTAAGGCGTGAGAACACAAATCAACGGACTTAAATGGACCTCGCTCTCAACGCCAATTGCAATAAATCTTGTATTGAATTTAAGGATATTGCACTCTATTCCAATGAGCAAAGAGTTTATGATGTTAGGGTTCAAAATGAAGTTTAAATTGCCAGCGATAGTTGGCCCCAGCCCTACTGGGAACCATTTACGTGCAACTACAAATATTACCATTTCACAAGAGCTTAAAATGAATCAACTGCTATCAAATATTTCCATTACAGTCACAATCATAAAAAAATCAGAAGATCCTTTAGATTTTCATCAAGTAACGTATGTTGATATTAGAATAGACTTACCTAGATTTGACTAGACCGTACAAAACGTAACGATTTATCAACGCTCAGATGACTCAATTCTTTGACCCATTCATAATATTTATTAATGGAACACGTAAATTATCTAACACGACATACATATATAAATTGATCACCGGAACTTCGTGGTAGGTGCATAGTTATTTGCGAGCGGTGGTTGGTACCGTTATCACAGTGGAATGGGACCATCCGCTCTATCGGCACACCGCTACGGCTACAGTAATGCCTTTCCTATCATTTCGGACATACATCATGCAAAATGACATTCACCAGGTTTGCGATTCGCTATACGTTAAATAACTTCGCGAAGGCATTGCAAAAGACGTAAATCACTGTGTGTTGACTGTACCTAAGTTTTTGCTACTTACAAGGTTTGCTTGGAAATCACAGAGAGGTAAATTAATCTTATAAATGCCAAATATCGAAATTGGAAGGGCTTTTAACAGCTTTGACGCCTAAAATTGATTCTAACGAAGGTGACTCTAATGAGAAAACATTAAACTCTACGCTGTTTATTATGTTGATCTACTAAACGAAGTCTTCTTTTTGTACTTCTTTTTCCAACAGAACATTATCCTAGTGTTGGTTTTTGCATTAGCAGCTTCGGTCATCAGATAAGAGACAAGTAACTACTAATGTGCATCCTAGAGCTTTCATATGTAGGTCTTTTGTTGCAATTTATAAGCCAGTTTTAAATTTCGAAATGTCGTTTAGAGGTGGTAAGATATTTTTGGCATTAAAGAATAATACAACACCAAACATAAAAAAGAACGGACAAAAATAGAATATTGCATCAGGCTAGACTTTTTCACAATAATATCCGATAGCGACAAAAAAAAAACAATAAAAACGTTACCTTGGCGGCCATACGTAGAAGCATATCGTCTTTTGTAGCTAATTAGTATTTTACCTAGCTATTAGAAGTCACGGAACAGGGAACAATAGTCAATGATGTAAATGACAATAGTTAGGTCGTGCGCACGCGCGCATAACCAGACAGTATTATGTCCGAGCAAGAGTCATTAAATCGAAGGATTTATTTCACATCATGTCACAAGCAATAGTCAAAATAAAAACGGGCACTCTTGCAAAGAAAGATCAGCATCAACTACAAATTTAGATGGAAAACGCAGGACTCTTATTTTGTCCGTTGATGGACTAATAAGTACTCAGTGATGCCAATGCTACTAAAGTCGTAAGAGTGACATCACTCTTATGTCCTTAACAGTATTCTCTGTCATCAAGAACTCCACCGGTTTTGTAACTTAATTGTTCAGGACTTTTACATACTTAGCTCAGATACCTCTACACCGTTACACTTTTAAAACTGTCTGTTATTCTCTACTTTCTAAAACCGCTCCAAATAAAAGCCCATAGCTGAGTGGATTCAATTGTTATTACTTATTCATGGATGATATTATTTCTAAAGATCGCACCAAGTTTTTATTTAAATTTCTCAATTCAGGGCCCATCTGCGACCCAGTTCTTGCTCTAAAAAGCTTACAAAAACATTGAATTACATATGAATAGAAACTGGATTGAATACATTAATACGTAATTTGGTACGGGCCCAGTATTTAGGGAGAGAATAATGGATGGCGAAAATTTTAAATAATATCCGACATTATTTGTGTGACCCCCTCTAATTGCACGTGTTGAACAAGTTTCGACATGATTGTAGCCAGATGCTGGCCCCAAAGATATATCTCTACTTACTTATGATATTTTAGCTGAACTAACCTATGGAGTGATTGTGCGAACAAAAAGGATTCTAGTTCTCATGTCTCGCTTTCAATAGAAACGAAATCAATCTTAATTGAAGTCGATGGCATACTGGTTTTGATACAGATAATAATAACTCCAATATTATTACTATTTTCGTATCTGCGAATAACGTGCCGGCAAAAGATGTTTTACTAGAGTGCAAAAAAGAGATCAAAATTTCACCAGACCCCTTTTCTGTCGTTGCGCAAATTTTATTAATTCATATAAAACATGCTTTACCGCAACTAAATGTGTGGGGTAAAACTAGTTTATATTCTTCGGATTTGTTCTTAAAATATTCATTGATATTGGTTCTAAGTATTCTTACCATTAATATGGACACGCGTACACTGTACTGTTTTAAACGTAACGTTATGCTCGCGGTGGTCTGTTTTTATAATCTGTGGGGGAATACAGTCTTAACTTAGACAATGCGGTTACTAATTATCTCCATAACTAATGTGTATGAAACACGACGGCACATGATTTATAAATACAAATACTATATCGACCGATCTTTTCAAATTAGAACGTAAATTAAAAAAAGAACGTTAGGTAAGTAGGTAAATGATTTGACAGTTTGGTCTTTCAACGTTTTTTTAACAAAGTCGGGTTCTCAGTTGGTCAATAATGAGAACTGGTGATCTCATGCTGCTCCGTCATGTTTCGAGTCATGCGACCAAAATAAACAGCCGTAGCCCTGATGCAAGTCCCGAATTGGACCTGTCGATCCCGTGTGGGTGTAATGTAGGCCATTATTTCATTTGCATCTGCTAATATGCATTACCATAAATCGATTTGATAAAAACATGGCCTCGTTGATGCAGGTGTATTATACCTTGTTGGGACATTAAACATTTTGTCTTTGGTTTGCCTTTGGTCTTCTCTATAAATTGGATGAATCTTGATTATGCTGCATTAAACGTAGGAAGCATTTTATTACATTAATTAACAAAAACACACCTACATATATATGCAAATGTTATTCAAATGATTTTAAGAACACCTATTTTAAAGTTGGTTTTGAGTCAAAATTAAACTATTGTCGTTTCACATTAATTTCCAATTTGTGGTCAAAATTCGTCGATTTTTTTCTTACCTGGTTTTATAAGGAAAATAATTTGTGTTGAGGTCAATTTCCTCATAACATTTTGTATACCTAAGTATATAGCCAAACTTCCCGTGACTTGAGTAAATCAAGTCGTGTGACTCACTAATTCCCAGATAGTGTAGCCGTTTGAAGGTCAACGTCCGAATCGTAGACTTTGGCTATTTTTTGGCAGTGGCAATCGAACCACAATGAGGCCGCCCGTTACTTTCGAAACTCTATGGGCTGAGTTCAAGTGTATTCTCTTAAATAAATTAGGATGATTGTGTGAATTAAAACTGATGTTGTTTTTTTGTGTCTATGATTATTTCCTTGTTCTAGTCGCTCAGTTTTTTAGGTATTCATTTTGTGGATGTTACAGCTTAATTGTCCAAAGCAAAAGCCAATTTATGAAGGTTATTTTACTCACAACCGCAACGGAAGCCATATAAAAAAGGCTTCGTTCAAGGTCAAGTCCCCTTCAGCTGACGCACTAGTTAATTAAGCCATTTTTTGACAAATCAAAGCAACACGTTGTAAGTCTGGATTAAGAAGTACCAAAGAAATAAAACATTTACCGACAAGCAACAGTAACTGAGTGCATTCTTGATCTAGGTCGTGAGCACAGTTGTGCTTGATACCGCAGCGGGCAGCGGTGACCGTTGCCTCACCACGATAGTAGGAACAGCACTTGATAACGACAATGTATTAATAAATTAAAATAGCCACCGTTATACCTAATGTATTTATATACCAATAGCATAAAGTGAGCCACGGCTGCAGGAAAATACAAAAATAAAATGTTATATAACCTCGTAAGGCTAAGTTTTCCATGATGAGGTTGCACGCCCAATGTACAATACAATGAACAATATCGTCTAACATGGTATCGCCTCCAGCACAATCAACTAGTTTTCTTTAAGAACAACTTAATTTTCTGGGTACTCTTAGTTAGAAAGGAATTTAATACAACTACTTTTAAGTTGATATTTTGTATTTATTTATTACTAGCTTCTACCCGCGACTTCGTCCGCGTCAAATATTTACTCCCCTGACCCTTCCCGTCGCATCGCAGCCTGCTAGTTTTCGTCCATTTTTTTGATGCTGCTCCGCTCCTTTTTATCGTAGCGTGATGTTATATAGCCTATAGCCTTCCTCAATAAATAGGCTAACCGACTCAAAAAGATTTTCTCAATTCGAACCATTCGTTCCTGAGATTAGCGTGTTCCACCCCCATTTTAGGAAAGTGGGGGTTTAGAAAGAGACAAAAAGTAGCCTATGTCACTCTCCATCCCTTCAACTATCTCCAATTAAAAAATCACGTCAATTCGTTGCTCCGATTTGCCGTGAAAGATGGACAAACAGACACACACACTTTCCCATTTATAATATTGGTATAGTATGGATTATTGGGCGTTTATAAGAAGATTTTGTTTTTAAGTCTGGGCCGGAATGCTGCTTGTCACTTTGTCCAATACGTTGTTCATTGGGCCTTACGAGGATAATGCAGTCATTCAATGGCTAATCTAATTATCCTATGGTTATACGACGCTATTACATACATATACCTACAATCAGTAAATGCTGGACGAATCCCGACGTCGCACAATGGTCCGAAATCGACGCTCAGTGGACATTGAGATCAAAAGGTCAATGCCTATTCCTGGCCCAACCCGAACACGTTTCGAAGGATAATTAAAAAATATATTTTTTTTAAACAGGAATTATCCGGGTAACTTCTATCTCTAACTAAGTCGCCGTCATTCTAAGCAATAAATAAGTAATTTAACGTATTATTATCACTGAGAGTTTGACTGTCAGGCAAAGTTTAGGGTTGCTAGTATATTGTCAATTTAATTTCGAGTCGTATATTGAATACGTCTAATCGATTACGGATTAATTAATAATTATAAAAATCAATCCGTGTGCTCAAAGGCGTGCATTGTAATCACACGGCACGCCGTCATAATCATGACGGCCATTTTAGTTTCTGTGAACGTAACTAACTAACTCCAGTTTAAGACAAAACAATTATGTTAGAAAGAAAGAAAGAAAGAAAATACGTTTATTTGCGGCAAACATGACGCACAGTAAAACTAGAAACATACAGAAATAAAAACATGAAAACATCTCAAACCAGATATCTTATAGTCCAAACATACATAAACATGGAATGGTAATATCATTGTATTGTTTATGGCTTTGCCGTAATTAGATAAAATTAAATTGTTCAAGACCAATAATCGATTCACGTAATCGATTATTTTTTAAAAAAGGGCAGCATTATTCTATGTCAGATGATGAAGTTGACATTTGACACCCAGTAAACAAATAGTTAAAGATATAAAATATAGTTTGTGTTCTTTTGTGAGGTTTTATATGACAATGGACTCCGATCAATATCACCAGAATGACAATCCTTGCACGAACATGGATCGTGGCTCCACTTTGAATGACGACCCTAGTGTGAATGTGAAAACTGCTGGCTGCATATGACGACCCTCGCATGCATTTGGACTGCGGGAGTCCCGCTTTTACTAATGATTAATTCGGCGCGAATTCGGACCTGAGTAACTATGCTGTCCCGAACACGTCGCGTGGATTAACCGGCGCAAGCAAGGTTCGCTGTGCGAATTGAATAATGGATACGAGGCACTTTTTTTTTTTTTTTTTTTTTTTTTTTTTTTTTTTTTTTTTTCAGGATGGGAAATCATCAAATGACTTCTCCCGCTCTGGGCGGAGCGGGAGGGCGTGTCAGACTTTTACTGACTAAAACCCACCCGTGTTCCATCAGTTGCCCATGTGCCAGGGTCACGGTATCTCTTTCGAACAATCACGCGACCCCGGCAGGCATCGGTCCTATTAGACCCCTACGCTGCTGCTGACATCTCTTTGAGGCGCGCGTGGAACACTGCGCGCCGTCGACCCGAGCTTGGTCCTTACCGGGCGGCGAGCTACCCATTGCTCGCCACCCGCAAGCTCGCGCCTACGGTGGCCGGGAGTCCGCAATCGACTCCCGACGCCCGGGGCGTCTCCTCCTGCGGCGGCTAGGGACGTGAGGGCGCAGAGACTGCCACTCCCTCACGCGCCCCGCCTCCTCCTTCGCGAGCATTACTGCTTCGCAGAAGGAGGTGACGGCTTCCCACTCCCTCTCGCTCCGTACCATGGCTCGCACCAGGGCCGGACGCGAGAGGTCGCCGCCGCCGATCGCCTCCACGAGGACACGGCGGTGCCCCGCCCAGGCAGGGCACACCTCCACCGTATGCTCCACCGTGTCCTCCAGACGATCCTCGCAATGGAAACACCCGGACGTATCCTCCCGCTTTATCCTGAACAGGAACCCACCGAAGCACCCATGCCCGGTGAGAACCTGCGTCAGGCGGAAGGTGAGGACGCCGTGGCGCCTCTCTATCCACTCCTCAAAGAGGGGACTTACCGCCGCAATTGTGGCGTGCCCTGCGCTGGGTTGCGACAATCGTACCCGCCATGTCGCCATGAGATCACACCGGAGCTCTGTCCGCTGAGCCGCGATTTGTCGCGGCAGCGGAGTTTCGCCCCGGCGTTTCGCCTCCTCGCGCCACTCCCACATGTGCGCGAGGACCTTTGCCTCCAGATCCCATGGCGGCACTCCGGCAAGGAGGCTCGCCGCCTCGCATGAGATCGTGCGGTATCCTCGGATTAACCGGATAGCCATGACCCTCTGGGCCGCACTCAACCGGCGCGCTGGGCGCAGCCTCAATGAGGGCGCCCACACCGGTGCCCCGTAGAGGGCCATGGACCGCACGACCCCGATGTAGAGCCTCCGGCAGGAGGCGTTTGGACCCCCCAGATTGGGCAGGAGCCGCTTTAATGCAGCCCCAGCCCGCTCCAGTCTGGGAGCCAAACGTCGGAAATGTTCGACGAAGTTCCACCGGCTGTCGAGGACAAGTCCCAAGTACTTCATCGTCGACTCGACGCCGATGTGAACCCCTCCTACCGTGAGTTGGGAACCCGCAGGTGGCGCGTTCCGAGGACCATGAAAACCCATGGCCTCGGACTTGTGCAAGGCCACCTCGAGTCCCAATTGCCGGATCCTCTCGACGATTATCGCAACCCCGCGTGTCATTATGTCGGCCGCCGTCTCGTACGACCTCCCCTGCGCAAGGACTAGCGTGTCGTCAGCGTAGCAAACCACGCTGACGCCGCTAGGGAGGTCGGCGCGCAGCACCCAGTCGTAACCGATGTCCCACAGATGCGGCCCCAGGACCGATCCCTGTGGGACACCGCACGACATCTCTCGCCGGTTCCACTCTCCCTGGTGACCGGGGTAGATTACGGCCCTATCCGTGAGATAGGCCTCGACCACGCGACAGAGGTAGGTCGGCATCCGGTGATACCGGAGTGCCTCCCTAATGCAACTCCAGGGTAGGGTGTTGAAGGCATTGGCGATGTCTAGAGACACCGCCAAGACGACCCCACCCCGGGCCACTGCATCCCCCGTCGTGAGGGCTCGCACGCGCATGATGGCGTCCACCGTAGAGCGCCCCTTGCGGAAGCCGTACTGGCCGTCCGACAAGTCCGGCCCCTCCCGCACCAGCCACCCGACGAGGCGGTCTGCAATCACTCTTTCAAAGAGCTTGCCCACCTCGTCGAGCAGCACGATGGGCCGGTAAGCGGACGGAGAGTCCGCTGGGCGCCCAGGCTTCTTAATGAGGACCAGTTTCCCCGTCTTCCAACGAAGTGGGAACTGGCCCCTCTCCAAGCATGCGCTTAGGAGCCCCCTGAGTCGAGGCCCGAGAGCCTCTGAGGCCAGGACCCATGCTTTGCCAGGCAAGCCGTCGGGTCCTGGGGCGGTATTCTTGGCATTAAGCCTTCGTACCGCCACCCTCATCTCTACCTCGGTCACTTCTGGAGCGTCGTCGTCGTCAGTGGTGTGGTCCGCATCGGGCACCGCAGTAGGCGGAGCCATGGGTGGGGGACTATGTTCCCCTCGCGATGGGAACAGAGCGCTCACCACGCCCTCCACGAGTCGGGGCCGGAGACTCTGAGTCAGCGGAGGAGCCCATGGGCGGAGTTTCTCCCGGACGGCCTTGTAGGGCCGTCCCCATGGGTCCCTGTTCAGAGTCTCCAGCGATTCCTTGCGGGCCAGTCCTCTGGCCCGCAGGATCTCCTCTTGGAGGGCGGTCTTCGCCGCTCTGTACCCCTCATATAGCTCCGCCTGAATGGCTTCCGTATCCGGAGGGCGGATACGGAGCCTGCGGTGCCTGGTGTACCGGCGTCGTGCCGCAACGCACGCTTCGCGCAACGCTGTCAGCTGCGGCGACCACCAGTACACCTGGCGCCAAGCCCGTCCTGGCTGAACTCGGGGCATAGCCACGTCACAGATCTCGGACATGGCCTCCCGGAACCACTCGGCCTCGTCGTTGGTGTCAGCAGGACTGTCCGGTGGTGACACCCAGGCCTGCACGATCGAGGCTTCCAGGAGAAGCGAATTGAATAATGGATATGAGGCACTTACGCTCTCATCAATTCACAAATATATATTGTATAGCAATGGGTTCTTCCACAACAGGTAAGTATTATATTACTCACCTACATTAAACAATACCTTTAGAAAACTATGATAATAACAATAGCCAGTCCGAATGCAAGCTTATAGTGATTTAACTTCACTACACAATATAAAACAAAGTCACTTCCCTCTGTCTGTCCTTATGTTTAGATCTTTAAAACTACGCAACGAATTTTAATGCAGTTTTTTTTAATAGACAGAGTGATTCAAGAGAAAGGTTTATACGTATAATAGGCGGGTGAAGCTGCTGGCAAAAGCTAGTATTAAATAAGTAAAAAAATATATTTTTAAATACCTAAATACTTTTACTTTATTGAGAAAGTAACCAAATCTTACAGCTCATCATCATCTGCCTAGCCTTTTCCCAATTATGTTGGGGTCGGCTTCCAGTCTAACCGGGTGCAGCTGAATACCAGTATTTTACATGGAGTGACTGCCTATCTGACCTCCACAACCCAGTTACTAGGTAATACAATACCTCTTGATAAGACTGATCTGAATGAAAGTCTGACAGACTTTCGGGGTTCTGACGACCCGTAACGACTGTCTAAGATCTACAAAAGACAGCCGGGACCGCTTAACATGCTTTCTGAGGCACGGAAGGGTCTTGGTTTGTAAAGATGGTCATATACACGTATATGTACTGACGTGACATCAGCATTATTTCATTACATAGCTTTTGTATTGTTGGGGGAGGGGGGGGGGGGGGGCTGTTGTTTGGGACAAATGATAAGTATTGATTGATTAATAAATAAAATATACGGTGTGGTGCAAAAGTAAATATTTGTAAAGGTAAACATTACAAAATGATATATATGTATATTTAATTTAATATTTAATAATGTAATAATATAATAATTTAATTAATTACTTAATAGCTACTTAATGCTTGTGTGTGCATCTATGAATGAACATATGTATGTGTGATGTATGTGTAGTGTGGGTGTCGTGTATTTGTGTGTATGTGTATGTATGGGTTCAGGTGTATGAATGGGGTTGTGTGACTTTATTTTATTATTTTATACTTTCTAGAAGTTTTTCAGTATTTCCATAATTTTGAGAGAGAAGGAAGTCATTTATGGTAAGTTTTAGTTTACTTATTGGTAAGTGATGTAGCTGAGTATTTTTACTTATTTTGTTATATAGGTATGGACCCATATAGCACGGTTGTCTTCTGAAGAATTCTGTTTTACATGGTTTCAGGTCAAATACTAGGTCGTTTCTGCGTTTGGTTTTCAGTCTTACCGGGTCATACGTTGAGCCTTTGTGACTTATAAGCAGAACTCTCCTGATATAAAGTTGTCGAACCGTTAATACCATACAATCCTTATATAGCTGCTCCGTTGGATACTGGAAGTTCCTTTTGTGCATTACTTTGAGAATTGCTCGCTGGGATCTTTCTAGGTTTAATATATGGGTTTTGTGTGTACTCCCCCAGACTGTTTAAACTTAGAAGGTGACTATTATTCAAAGGTTAAAATGAGTAAGTAACTTTGAAATGAACAATGACTGTGTTAATACCATTCAAAAGTAATTGTAAGTGTATAAAATAAGTCAGTACTTGTGAAAAAATTAAAAATTATAAAAAATTAAAAACTGTTTTATTTCCAAATGGCGACTTATTTTCTGAACTGATAAGTACTAGAAGGTGCTCATAACACCTTATACTATCATTCCTTACACTATTTGTAAGTGTTCACTGTGGGCCACGGTTGTTCTAGTATGTGGGCATTGTCCTTTCTGTAGGCGAGAAATAAAAATTGGAACGGTTTTATTTTCGTATTATTTATAATATTTGGGAATATGACAGATATAGACAGCACCATCTCCGAAAAAAAAAAATTATATTTTTTTGTATGAAGAAAAACACAAAAGTCGTTTTTTCTCACAATTTGATAAAACTTAAAGCCTGCGGCTTACATAGGATGTTGTCCTACATGAGGCGACTCCGAAATGCTATATAATACGCACACCCATGCACGCCGCTTCACTCACAGCAGAGTGTTGAATTTCGAGAAATCCAGTTAGAAATTTTTACGTTAAAAATATACAAAGCAATTGACTTTATTGTGCTAATTTTATTAATTATAATAAGAAATAATGGCGTATACAGTATTAAAAAAACCTAAAAAACACACAAGTAGAGACCCATTTACAATTTAAATAAATTTTTAAATATTTTTAAAGATAATTTAATTCGTTGTTTGTAGATTATGTCAATAGTTTGACTTCTTAATTAACATAAAACAGAGATATTTTTTAGTACAAAAACTTATAACTAATACAGAAAAATATAATTGTATAATTGAGAAATACATATGTAAAATTTACACAAAAACATCAAACATTAAAATCTAGTCTACTGAGTTTCGTCATCGCTATCAAAGAATTCAAAATCAGAATCCCAACAAATCAATCAAGACCTCAACAAATTCAATGTTTTCCTAACCCATGGTATCCGGGAAAATTAAAAGAAGAGACTTCATTTCTTCAGTTAAATCATTCTTACTCTTATTTGTCAGTTTAGGTCAAATGCTTGACAAATATGGGTCTGAGGATACGACGAAACCATTAAAGATGTCTTAGTTTGTCGCTCTGCGACAAAATTTCCGCGTATGATGTTCTCTGAGTTTTCTAAAATCTTTGTTTCGGGCCTCAGATGCCTCTTCTGATAGCTTTCCTAAAAGCAAAATGTTGAAATGTTTTATTATTTAGGCTCCATGCAGCAGAAGTTTGTGGATACTGGAATGCATGAATACCAGCCAAACAGTTCCACATACAGCTGCGCAGTTTCGTCGAGATAATTGGCAAACAAATCAATATTTAATAGACTGTCCTGATGAGAATATTTGCAAATTTTTGGATGAGCTCCTTGCCTGTTAGTCTAGTGGTTAGTGATTCTGACTGCTAAGACTGAGGTTGTGGGTTCGATACCCACCCAGGAAAAATCTTTGTGTGATGAGCACAATCATTTGTTCTGTGTCTGGGTGTAGTTTATCTATAATATATATGTATTTAGAAATATTTAAGTATGTATATCACTTGTCTGGTTACCATAGTACAGGCTCTGCCTAGTTTGGGATCAGATAACGTTGTGTTGGTTGTCCTAAGATATTATTATTATTTGCAGTCTTCTCCTGAGAAAAAAAAATTAAAATTAATTAATATTTTAATTTAAAAAAAATCCTAGTGTCCTGACACTAGAAAAAATTTCTAGCCTGTTACCATCATTCGTGGTTCCAGCACCTTTATATAAAAATATTGATATGAGAACATTATTAGATAAGTTTTATAATATTACACTAACTAAAAAACCCTTTAACATTATACAAAATAAATAAATCAACTTGTTTTACGATAACCACTAGGAGTCCCATTTCCTCTCGAAATTTTCGCTGTATCGTCTGTTTGCGACTTTTCAAAGCCGCTTTACTAGCTTCATCTTTGGCTTGCCATTTTTTTAAAAATCTAATTGGTAAGCGATATGCAGCAGGCATTCCATGGATCTGATCCATACCTGCTAGTACTAACATAATCTACTAACAACGAATTAAATTATCATAAGAAATACTGCAGAATCTATTTAAGTATATTGTAAACGAGTCTCTATTTGAATGTTTTTTTTTAGTATTTTTATACTGTATATTCCATTATTTCTCAATATAATTAATAAAATTAGCAAACTAAAGTCAATTACTTTGTATATTTTCAAGATCACCCCTAAATTAACGTAAAAATTTCTAACTGGATTTCTCGAAATTCAACACTCTGCTGTGAGTGAAGCGGCGCGTATGGGTGTGCGTGTTATAGCATTTCGGAATCGCCTCATGTGAGACAACATCCCATGTAAGCCGCAAGCTTTAAGTTTTATTAAGTTGTGAGAAAAACGACTTTTGTGTTTTTCTTCATACAAAAAAATATTAATTTTTTTTTTTCGGAGATGGTGCTGTCTATAGCTGTCATATTACCAAATATTATAAATAATACTGAAATAAAGCCGTTCCAATTTTTATTTCTCGCCTACAGAAATTTTGATTTCAATGCCCACTGAGCGTCGATTTCGAACCACTGTGCGCGTCGACGTCACACGGACGTAAACATATCGCGGTGGATTTTTATCGCGCATTCGATTTTGAACTCTCGAAGCTAAAGAGTGCGTCGAAAATCCTTTGCGCAAAAGATCCTACCTACGTCGACGAATGTTGCCAACACAAAGTAAACTTAGTGGCTTTATCGCCATAATGGGGATACATTTAAAATTAGTTTCCTTATTATTTAAATTGATAAGGAAACTTGAAACTGCTATAGGAATCCGAAAACAGGGATAATATTTATCGTTACTTTGATATTTATGTATAACATCATTCGAATACTTGCCTGTTTGAAAACTGCTAACATATGTGCTGATGATGGGGTTAATCTTTAAATCTTACTAACGCAACTGAAAGACTTGATAAGAAATAAACAAACTGCATACCTATGTACTTCTTGCAAGGCGTCCCCTTCTGAATTAGGCTACACTTTCAGATCTCCTGCTTCCTCTTCTGTTCGATGATTACAGTTGTCACATTGGTATCGGGCATAACTTGGCCACTCCAGTAACAGCAGATCTTTTTTTTTAAATCATGTGGACTTCAAATCAGACACGATGAGACGTTGTAATTAGTGAGGCTGCTGGTTTCGCAGTCTCATCATTAAATAGCTCTTCGGAGTAGGTATTCCTGCCAGACTAAGATATCTGTAAGAGCAGCTAAAATGTGAGTTACATAAACTCAGGTATAATCAAAGCATAAACTGTCCAACAAAGTGCATCGGATCATGAATTAAATGGATCATCATTATCATTACAACCGAAAGACGTCCAGTGCTGGTAATAGGCCTCCTCCAATTGAAAATGAAAGGGTTTGCCAAAATCGCCACCCTTGGCAGGCGGGTTGGCGATCGCAGTATGATGGTAAAATGCACAGAGAATAGTGTTGCTAAGGACTCGAGTCCTCCAGTCGTAATTTTAAAGACTCGACTCAATTATGCAAGTGTCTATGTGCTCAAAAGGCTCGGAGTCCAGAGTCAAGCCGACCCCAAAACATTTAACAGCCACTCGAGTCATAAAGAAAAACTCAAAATACGTATAAAGATGAGACTTGCACCTCATCATTCTAAAAAACTCGAATAATTCATCAGATTTTTTTCTAAGCATAGTTACATCATAACCATTAATTTAAACTTATCACCTTCTATTCAAGTCTTTTCGAATGATGAGCTACAAGTCGCATCTTCATGCTCCGAGTTTTGAGCACCATGAGTCTTGCATAATTCATAATTGAGTCGAGGCTCTAAAATTACGACTCGAGGACTCGAGTCCTTTGCAACACTAACAGAGAACGCTGCTGCTCAGTCTCTAGTATGTCCCTTTTCGCCTCTTACGACACCCACTGGAAAAAAATGGGATATTTGCAAGAATTCCTCGAAAGAGGCTTAAAATAAGATGTTTTTGAGTTTCAGAGTGATGCAAGCATGCTCAATATTGATGTTGTGTTCCAAGCTCAACAACAACCTATCTAGGTAACTAAATAAGATAATCACAACGGATTATCTCATCTTCAGAACTAGAACGAACTGTCACCTCTTAGCATATCACCCGAAAACATGATAAACACTTTAACCGAAGTAATCTTATCGTTGCCATAACGATATGCGAGTATACTTAGATGTTAAAAGCAAGTGACGACGCGTGGGCGCATCAGCTCTGACTCATAAGACCAATAACATTATTCTAATGCAACGAGCCGCCGAAGGACCAGCCTTGAATTAGCAAATTGCGTATCATAAGTTTATGGCATTCCATCGGTCAGTCGTAATGTTCTGTATGGTGCCGGACGTAAAGAATAGCACATTCATCACACCACCCCATAACATCCCGTGGATGTCGTAAGAGGCAACTAAGGGACGTACTAGAGAATAGGAAGTAGCGTTCTCTATGCATTTTACCACCATACTGCGATCGCCAACTCGCCTGCCAATCGGTTCCATTAACGCCATGTTTATTTTAAGGATAGAAATTATCTCTTTTCTTTCTTCTGGACTACCCAACTAGATCTCATTTGATGCAAAAGATGCTTAGACTGATCCAGTGAGTTAGGAAGATACTTCTTTTTCCTTAGACAAGTCTCAGTGGGTCCGGCTGAACTGGAGTCTACCCACTGATTTGGACGATAACGAAGTTAACCGACTTCGATGATCTAGGTGGGTACCACGATCGTGGTACGATAACATCATGATACAGTTACGAATTTTGTGCCGAGAACTCATTAAAAAAATGTGAAGGTCTGTAAAGTCCACCACGTAGTTTTATTCAGTAGGTACCCAGTCATTGTTCTATTGTTTCCTTATTATAATTCGGGTTTATACAGTTCTTAATACGCTGCCATTACGATAGTTTTTGAATCACAAATATATCCACACTAATATTATAAATGCAAAAGTAACTCTGTCTGTCTGACTGTCTCGCTTTCCTGCTAAAACTACTTAACCGATTTAAATGAAATTTGGTACACAGATAGTTTAGAGCCTGAGAAAGGACATAGGCTTTTTATCCTGGTAGTACGTTCCCGCGGGATATTTTCCGACCTCCACGCGGGCGAAGCCGCTAGCAAAAGCTAGTTCAAAAAAAAATCTTTGTGCATTCACATAACGGAAAATGCGACGACAGAACAGATAAATCCACTTAGATATTTATTATTACTTTAACATTGTGTAATTCCAAATATGACAATAAACGCTTAGGTAATAGGTGTCTCTAAGGGTAACATCCACGGGTTACATCATTTCAAAGTAAATACTTTCATATCGCCACTGACTCAAGTTATTATGTCATACATGAAACATCAAGGATCGCAAATATTGCTGTGGTCACTGAATGCTTTATTATGAAACTTTTTGATTTTGCAATAATTACATCAGTATTTCATTGGATCTGTGGAAAAATGGCTAACCATTAGACTATGAAATATAGACTTAATCTACGAACTGTCTTTGGTGAACTAATTTGACAGCCACATAACACAGCACCATGTCTTATAGTATCTACCCTCCAAACTAATAATAATATAGGTCTAATAGTGTAGGTTAAAAATACTCTATGACATGGTGTTATTTAAAAGCATCTATGGTTAAATGATTAAAGTACTCACATATAACACATAATTGCCTATCCATAAACAAAAATACAGACTACTGGTCTACAGATTTTCTTTAGCGATCTTTAACAGCTTCTAAGACACGATGTTACTTAAAACTCTATGGTTATTGGTTGAATAATTCAAGTATTTTGTGAAATTGCTTTTCACAGCAATACTCAGTTAAGACTTGTTCTAAGACAAAACTATAAAAGCTAACGGATCATACAATAACTGAGAAATCGTTAAGTTTAATATTGTTGAAAAGCGAGTTAACTAGGAGGCGGAGCGTTAGAACACTAATACTTTAGATTGAAGCATATTATACCATTTAGTAATCTAGGCTTCAAGTTGAATGCGCTAAGATAACCACTGATAATCAATTTAATTAAAAAAAACTTAAAACAAGCTAGAAAAAAGAAATTTGTTTATTCTGCACAAACAAAACGCACATTATCTATACTATAAAAAATATATATATTTTAAAGCTGAAAAGTTTGTTTGTTTGGTTCAACGCGCTAATCTCAGGATCCTATTTATTAAGGAAGGCTATATAACATCACGCTACGATGAAAAGGAGCGGAGCAAAAACGAAAAATGTACGAAAACTGGCAGGCAATCGATGCGACGGAAAGGGTCAGGGGAGCAAAAATTTGACGCGGACGAAGTCGCGGGCAGAAGCTAGTGAAAAATTAAAATACAAAAAAAAATACACGGGTAAAGTACACATAAGCCCCGTATACAAAAAAAAGTTTTATAATATTGTCCATTGCTTGATTTAATAGGATTAAATAAACTTACAGGGTTGTATTGGTGATTCTAATGACAATGATTCTGTAAATACATAGGTGTTACGGTCGCGACTCATATTTTGTTAAATTATACAGCCTGACACTGACCTGTAAATTGCAAAAACCGTTAGAAAATTTGAATTCTGAGGGCCACCCTGACAATCCCACCTTAACCAAGCAGTACTTATATACCTCTTTATTGCGAATCCGTTCTACCAAAGATGAGAAACATAAAAACAACAATTTTCTGGCCATAAATGACTAAGCGCCAACACACATTAAAAAATGATTCCGTCTCCGTCAGTTTCAAACGATTGACAGAAATATAACGATGTTTCAAATAATTCGTTTTACGCTAAATGTGATTTGTCATACAAGGACCAGTTTTTAAAGTTCTCAGCAAGCTACTTAGAAATAACAGTTAAGGTAAACTAAGGTCCTTGTTGCCA
The DNA here is from genome assembly GCA_932294355.1 of Aporophyla lueneburgensis. Lineage (NCBI taxonomy): Eukaryota > Metazoa > Arthropoda > Insecta > Lepidoptera > Noctuidae > Aporophyla > Aporophyla lueneburgensis. The sequence continues at coordinate 15,664,070 of OW028750.1, read as the reverse complement.
ATTGAGTTAACACTGGCTGGATAAAAACTTGATCTTCCCGTGCGCGAGAGCAGTTGCTCAGGCGCAGACCAAAAAGTCGGCGCATTCCATTGTTGATTGGAAACAAGTCGCGGTCGCGCGCTCCAATGGGAAAAGTCGCACAGTACGGAACTTATGAAGCGTTGAACGATCTACGAGTGGAGTCGGTATCTTGGATTTCTGACGAACAATTCTGTAAGAATTTCGCCGTGAAAACCGTGGGATATGCAAGGTAATTGCGTTCGTTTGTTCTCTAGGTGAATCGTTATTACGGACCAATTGATATTGAAGGAATTTTAAACCGTGGCGGGTGACAGGGGTTCGTTTTTGCGGGCCTGCCTATTGTAATTTTGATGTTCAAAAAGTGGTGATTCTCAGCTTAATTGAAAAAAATGAATGTCGATGGCTATAACAGTAGAGGGAGACCAAAGAAACGATGGATGGACTGTGTGAATTATGATATGGATAGAAAGGGGGTGACTACTGAGATGACGACTAATAGAGAAGTGTGGAAGAAAAAGACATGTTGCGCCGACCCCAAATAAATTGGGATAAAGGCAGGAGAATGGTGATGGTGACACCACTCATTCTAGCCAGAACTTCAATTAGTGTCAGAAGCTCGGTGCGCCCTTAAGTGAAGAGCTACGTTAGTAGTGTCAATTCCAACCGTTAGGTGAAAAGACACTTTAGTTTATACGGTGACTGTTGTAAAGACAGGCCTGTTTTGACAGGCCTGTTGGTCTAGTGGTTAGTGACCCTGACTGCTATGCTGGAGGTCGTGGGTTCGATTCCCACCCAGGACAAATGTTTGTGTGATGAGCACGATCATTTGTTCTGTGTCTGGGTGTAATTTATCAATAATATGTATGTATTTAGAAATATATAAGTATGTTTATCAGTTGTCTAGTACCCATAACACAAGCTCTGCTTAGCTTGGGACTAGATGGCGTTGTGTGATAGTTGTGGAATATTATTATTATTTCCTTTATTTAAATTTTTACAACATATAAATTACATTTTTAAATATTAAAATAACAAAAATCATAAAAACATTTAAAAATATAAAAAATAGTAGCCCACCGGTATCGGGAATAGGATCCAAGCTACCGGTGGTCAGGGCCGCTGAGAGAGGAACCTTCTCACTATACGTGCCGTGTCCAGTAATACCGCCTTCTGGATCAAGCGCTTGATCCAGCTGCCTAACGAGAGCCTCTTTAGGTGTTGGTCGAGGCTCTTGGCTATTATGCCATTGGCCGTCACGACTATCGGCACAATGACTGCTGTATCCACATCCCACATCTCGACAACCTCGCGAGCCAAGTCAAGATATTTGATCTGCTTATCTTGTTCGGCTTTCACGAGGTTCTCGTCATGCGGGACTGCTATATCAACAATCATTGTGCGACGCTCTGATCGATCTATCACCACTATGTCCGGCTTATTAGCGACAATAGTCCTATCAGTGATGATAGATCGATCCCAATACAATGTGATATTTCCATTTTGGAGAACTGGGTCGGGCACATACTTATAGTACGGTACTTCTGATTCCACAAGACTGTATTTCAGAGCAAGTTGCTGGTGGATAATCCTGGCTACAAGGTTGTATCTATGCAAGTAGTCTCCGTTAGCCAGACGAGAACAACCAGAAATAATGTGTCGGATTGACTCCCCCGGACGGTGGCATGCCCGACAGATGTCAACCGTGCCATCCTTCACAATATATTTCCGTTAGTTGTTTGTCATCAACTTCGTCCATAATTGCAAAGACAAAACCTTCGGTTTCTCCAAATAGATCTCCGAATCGTAACCAGGATACGGACAATAAGAGGTCTACATCGGGTCCATGTAGGACCCGGTAAAAGCGTCCGTGGAGCTCCTTGCTTTGCCATACCTCCCTGCGGTCATTAGTATCTAATACTTTAGGTTTGCGCCAGTTCTCGTTAGCCAAGGAGAGCGGGGTGAAGCCCTTGTCCACTGAGACCATATCTCGGTGCATCCCCACATCGGCTTCAAGGAAGTATTCCCTGAGACTGCATATCTCACGGTTGTGCAGGGTCTTGACATTTAAAAAACCTCGACCTCCGCACTTCCGCGGGATATACAGTCTCATCACCGAGGACCGTGGGTGATGCATCCGATTTACGGTCAGCAGTGTGCGGACCCGTCTATCCAGGGCGTCCAGCTCCGTCTGAGTCCATTTGAGTATGCCGAAAGAGTACATCAAAACTGGCATAACCCAACCGTTGAAGGCGCGCACCTTGTTTCCGCCTGATAAAAGACTATTTAGAACTTTATTCAGGCGGCCAAAGAACCGCTCCCTCAACGATTGTTTCATGTCAGCAGTGTCGATGCCTAACGCTTCCGACATACCCAAATACTTGTATGTTTCGATTGAGGAGAGGGATCTTAGGTGTATGGAATCCGTGAGTTGGGTTCCCACGGATTCCACAATCTCCCCTCGCTTCACATGACTGCAGATTTGTCCACACCAAATTCCATCCTGATGGCGCTACTGAAGGTTTCAGTTACTTTCAGTAGCTCCATCAGTTGCAGATTGTTGTGGGCAAAGAGTTTTAGGTCATCCATGTAGAGGAGGTGAGATATAACCTGACCACCTCTCCTCAATCGATAGCCTATACCTGAATCCTCCAGCAGTGTGCTAAGAGGATTCATGGCTAGGCAGAACCAAAGTGGACTCAAACTATCGCCCTGGAATATACCTCGCTCAATCCTTATCGGTTCGCTATTCCTCTGGATTTGTCGACATCCTGGATAGCGAAGGACCGTCCTCCACTGCCCCATACATGACATCAGGAAGGTGCACAGCGTTGTATCTACTTTGTACAACTCCAACACCCTCCTGAGCCATGTGTGTGGTACCGAGTCATTGGCCTTCTTATAGTCTATCCAGCATGTCGACAGATTCCTTCGGGAACGACGAACCTGTTGACTAATGGTCATATCGATTAGGAGCAGCTCCTTAGTACCGCGGGACCCGTTCCTACATCCATTTTGAGAGACAGACAAGATAGAGTTTGTGTCAATATGATTGTAAATTTTAGCTCTCAAAATGGATGTAAGAATTTTATAGACCGTCGGTAGACAAGTGATCGGTCTATAATTTTTGGGTTCCGCGGTGCTACCTGATTTATGGAGCAGGTGGGTTAACCCTGTTGTTAAGAACTGGGGCAACGACCCTGACTCTAAGGCTGACTGGAACTGAGATGCCAAGCGAGCGTGCGACTTTTGGATCCACTTGATCCAAAAGTTGTGCAGTCCGTCCGGCCCCGGAGATTTCCAGTTAGGCAACGGACGGACTGCACAAGCGACATCTTGGGGGCTGATGGTAATTGCCCCCATTTCTGGTATTTGTCCGCACGCTCGCTCGATCTGCCTAGTCCAGTCACCTTCGGTGTGATTGACAGGCACCGACCAGATGTTTCGCCAGAACGAAGACATGGCGTCATCATCCGGAAGGGGCATGTCAGCCACACCTTGGTCCGGTCGCTCCCAAGCTCTGTAAACCCACCTTTTATCGCTTTGGAATGTGCGATTCTGAGTGTACCGCTCCACCCTCCGCCGATACCGACGAATACGGTTTGCCCATGCACAGATCTTCTGCTTCAGGAAGTCGATGCGCTCTGTGACGCGGGACAAATAATCTCGGGGACTAACATCAGTCCCGGAGAACGCCCGCTTCACAAAGCGCATCACTCGAGGGCGAGTATTGCCCTCCCTGAAGCAGATTAGCTTACCAATGAGTGCTCTAGCCTCACCGATACGACACTCAATCCTGCACTGCCAAGCTGGTACGGCTGGTTTTGGTCGTGTAGCTCTGTCACTGTTAGGAAACTTAACATGAGCTACACGACAAGCCGCTACAGCTGCGCAGTACAAGATCGAGTGGGTATCAACCAGGTCTTTGCTGCCGTCAAAATATGTTGACAGCTGTGAGTCTAGAGCACACACCAGCGCCTTGTTTTTCTTATGCATGGGCAAACGAGGTAAACGTGGTCTATGTTCAGGCGGAGTAGAGCGATACTCCCTGAAAGCATCCTCCAAAGCGCTCCTCAATCGTGCATTGCATTGGGTACTCACGGATATAGCCCCGTCATCATCCTCTCCACCAACACAGTTGGGTCGCGGTGAAACACTGGGTAAATTTTGCAGTTGCACCGCGACCAGTGGCGAAGCAGGCGTAACATGGCTATTCCGTGATTCAAGGCAAAGTCGATCAAGCACGGCGGCATCCAGCATATGATTACGCTGGATGACCCGTGCCTGATCCGATAATCGTTGCGACGACACGTTGACACCTGGTTCAAGCACCTGAAACAGAGAGAGCATCCGACCACGGTACGCAGTCAAGTTAGTTCCCCAGTAGTTTATTATTATTATTATTATTATATTATTAAAGACCATACCAGTTGGGGACGATCGGAAGGTGTTCGAGAACCTAATGCAATTTATTTTTATATGATAAATTATGAAAGCCAGATAAGCTTTAAAACTTTTCCGCTCAAAAGTTGTCTAGACACCTCTGCTCAAACCTTCGGGCGAATACAGGCGTGATATTACATTCATGTCACTTTCCAACTATGTATATTTTTGTCTTTTCAAGATGTGCATCTGGATTGAGGGCCCATTTTTTGAACCCTTGCGTACCGAAATAAGATTTATAGGGAAATTAGTTAAAATTAGTAAAAACTTAAAGCAAAGGGTCATAAATTTCTTAAACGTGAATTAAAAGTGTTATGATGAAATAACTTGGGCCCTCAATCCAGACGCGTGCATAAAGTGGCATAGCCTAAATCTTAGTAAGTACTATCTCTGGGTTAATAATTTTTGTTTAATAATTTAGTTAAGAATTTCTTAAATATTTTAAGAAATGCCCAAATCTGTAAAATATAACATTACCGATTTATGGCGGCATATCTAGGGCCCTCACTTCATTATTGTTTGTACTGAGGAATCTGCAAAACATGAATATATCTGAAGAAATACATAAATACGACTTTAACATGTTTTACTTACATACCTATGTGAATTAGTTAAAAAGAAATAAGGACACAAAACTTAATTGTTAAGAAGTAAATGAAAGTCGAATTTTACTAAAAAGTCTGAACTGAGAGCCCAATATTTTCGGCTTTATTGACTAGGCTCAACCTCATAGATTAACGCAAATGAGAATAAAAGTTTTTACTATTTCTCAATTAAATTGTAACATATCGTTCGTTCTTCTGAATGTCATACTTTAAGAGAAAATTGATTTTGAACTTTTTGAAAGAGAATTATTTGTAGAGTGACCATAATGTTCAAAGTACCTGTACATTTTGTAAAGTGCATTCGGCAAGTTATAATTTGCAGCTAAAAGTACTATATACCTACTAATTACAATTTGGTTTTCCTTATTTTTAATGTAATTTCTATTTATGTGATGCTACTCTTTAAGGTAACACTATGGGCCAAGTTGCCTAAAGCAAATAAAAAAAATATAGTTAAAAAACTAAAAATGACAATGCTTTTTTTAAATCAGAGATATAGTTGCACTCATCACTAAAAATTACTTCGCTCTCTCGTAATTTCGTATTTTTAGGATATAAGGCTATTTTAAGGTAACATTTATGTGAAGTAAATAGTTTTTTATATTTATACCGATCGTGTTTTATTTATCACAATGAATTTGTTTGATCTGGTACTACAGTGATCCATAGATATGATGACTACTTACATGCATAACATACTACTAGTCGATTAGTTTGCCTCTCATTTTATGCAAACACTGTTGAAGCTAAATAAATGTTCTAGTTTTATTTATTTTTATAGAAATTACATTACTTTTAGCTGCAAATATTATGACTTTCCGAATGCACTTTACAAAATGGACAGGTACTTTGAACATTATGGTCACTCTACAAATAATTCTCTTTCAAAAAGTTCAAAATCAATTTTCTCTTAAAGTATGACATTTAGAAGAACGAACGATATGTTACAATTTAATTAAGAAATAGTAAAAACTTTTATTCTCATTTGCGTTAATCTATGAGGTTGAGCCTATTCAATAAAGCCGAAAATATTGGGCTCTCAGTTCAGACTTTTTAGTAATATTCGACTTTCATTTACTTCTTAACAATTAAGTTTTGTGTCCTTATTTCTTTTTAACTAATTCACATAGGTATGTAAGTAAAACATGTTAAAGTCGTATTTATGTATTTCTTCAGATATAGTCATGTTTTGCAGATTCCTCAGTACAAACAATAATGAAGCGAGGGCCCTAGATATGCCGCCATAAATCGGTAATGTTATATTTTACAGATTTGGGCATTTCTTAAAATATTTAAGAAATTCTTAACTAAATTATTAAACAAAAATTATTAACCCAGAGATAGTACTTACTAAGATTTAGGCTATGCCACTTTATGCACGCGTCTGGATTGAGGGCCCAAGTTATTTCATCATAACACTTTTAATTCACGTTTAAGAAATTTATGACCCTTTGCTTTAAGTTTTTACAATTTTTAACAAATTTCCCTATAAATCTTATTTCGGTACGCAAGGGTTCAAAAAATGGGCCCTCAATCCAGATGCACATCTTTTCAAGTGCTTAGTAATAGAACATTCATTACACAGTAACTGGGTTGTGGAGGTCAGATAGGCAGTCGCTCCATGTAAAATACTAGTATTTAGCTGAATCTGGTTAGATTGGAAGCCAACTCCAACATAGTTGGGAAAAGGCTAGGCAGATGATGTAGATGTTGACTCAAATATTCTCAATTGATTTGATGTCGACAATTATACATTATCATCATTATTATCTAAGCCTGGAATCACCCACTGCTGTATTTAGTTTTTTCTCCCCCCTTTTCCGGCATACTTCTCGGTTTCGTGCGTCTCTCATCCATGTGTTTAAAGTCGCCGTGACTTTGACGATATCATCAACCCTACGCGCTTTTGGACGACCTTTATTTCTTTGGCCTAACCGTGCCCATCATTCGGTCACTGCATTACTCCATCGGCTATCTCCTCGGCTTACTAGATGTCCTGATCAACTCCACTTGAAGCGCATCGCCCTGTTCCCGACGTCGAAGATGTAGTATATCTACATAATTATACATAATTATTTAGATATTGAGCAATATTAATGTAGAATATTAACATTGCTCAATATCAACAGGTGAGTAGAAATTAAAATTAGAACCTGACGGTGAAAAATAATCTTAACTGATACCACGCAATGTCCATCATTCTGTGATATCAGTTAAGATTATTTAAGTGATTTATTGTTATGATTAATAAGGACTGTATTTTTCCACTTGCTGGAGTGGCATAAGACTCATAAGAGCCCTTCACTTGAAATAAAGGAGACCTGAATAACGCCTCTAATGCTGCAAATTGCAATCAACGTCGCCAGTCTGGCCACTCTAGGCTCATACAGCATAAATACAAAATAGGTATTATTGATGCAAAAAAGGTAGCATGTTGACTGATAAGAGGAGATTCCCTCTTTATCGGTTACGAACAGTATTTCCTAAGGTCTACGACGTCTTTGTACGATACAATTAGTCTACTAAGCAAGAACGACTAGTAAACAAGAAACATTCCAATTTCAGAAGTACTGCTGCTTCTGAAATTGGAATGAAATTTCTTGTTTTAACGTAAAATATATCTTATACCTCTTTTTAACCCCCGACGCAAAAAGAGGGGTGTTATAAGTTTGACGTGTCTGTCTGTCTGTCTGTCTGTCTGTCTGTCTGTCTGTGGCATCATAGCTCCCGAACGGATGATGCGATTTCAATAAAAAAAAATATGTATTAAAGGTGACTTATCTGCGAGTGTTCTTAGACATGTTTGATGAAAATCGGTTGAGCCGTTTAAAAGTTGTGGGGGGGAAAGTGGGGAAGAGTAACCGAATGTCAGCAAATATACTCGAGTGGGGTCTCAAATGAAAGCGCACTGAATGAGAATATTGATGAATTAATCGAGAGTGTTCTTAGCTTCGTTTGATTGTACATTATATTAAGTATATACCTATAAAAAGTACAAAATAAAAAATTAAATTTAAAATTTAAAAAACCCCCGACACAAAAACCTAATTTCCCTTTAAAAAGTAAAAAATAATAAAAATAACTCAATCTTAAAGTACCTAAGAATGTATTAATAATTCAAAAAAAAAAAAAAACGTCGCGTTGGGGGACCGCTCCGCGAGTGCAGACGTCGTTGACTGCATAGTTAGGTAATAAGATTATTGGTAATTAAATTGTTAGGTTTGAGGCGGTCCCCCAACGCGGCGTATTTTTTTTTTGAATTATTAATACATTCTTAGGTACTTTAAGATTGAGTTATTTTTATTATTTTTTACTTTTTAAAGGGAAATTAGGTTTTTGTGTCGGGGGTTTTTTAAATTTTAAATTTAATTTTTTTTTGCTCAGTGTTCTTTCTGACTTTAACTTTAGGGTTGTAACGTTCCGACGTTTGGCTCCCAGACTGGAGCGCGCTGGGGCTGCATTAAAGCGGCTCCTGCCCAATCTGGGGGGTCCAAACGCCTCCTGCCGGAGGCTCTACACAGGGGTCGTGCGGTCCATGGCCCTCTACGGGGCACCAGTGTGGGCGCCCTCATTGAGGCTGCGCCCAGCGCGCCGGTTGAGTGCAGCCCAGAGGGTCATGGCCATCCGGCTAATCCGAGGATACCGCACGATCTCGTGCGAGGCGGCGAGCCTCCTTGCCGGAGTGCCGCCATGGGATCTGGAGGCAAAGGTCCTCGCGCACATGTGGGAGTGGCGCGAGGAGGCGAAACGCCGCCGGGGCGAAACTCCGCTGCCGCGACAAATCGCGGCACGGCGGACAGAGCTCCGGTGTGATCTCATGGCGGGTACGATTGTCGCAACCCAGTGCTGGGCACGCCACAATTGCGGCGCTAAGTCCCCTCTTTGAGGAGTGGATAGAGAGGCGCCACGGCGTCCTCACCTTCCGCCTGACGCAGGTTCTCACCGGGCATGGGTGCTTCGGTGGGTTCCTGTTCAGGATAAAGCGGGAGGATACGTCCGGGTGTTTCCATTGCGAGGATCGTCTGGAGGACACGGTGGAGAATACGGTGGAGGTGTGCCCTGCCTGGGCGGAGCACCGCCGTGTCCTCTTAGAGGCGATCGGCGGCGGCGACCTCTCGCGTCCGGCCCTGGTGCGAGCCACGGAGCGAGAGGGAATGGGAAGCCGTCACCTCCTTCTGCGAAGCAGTAATGCTCGCGAAGGAGGAGGCGGGGCGCGTGAGGGAGTGGCAGTCTCTGCGCCCTCACGTTCCTAGCCGCCGCAGGAGGAGACGCCCCGGGCGTCGGGAGTCGATTGCGGACTCCCGGCCACCGTAGGCGTGAGCTTGCGGGTGGCGAGCAATGGGTAACTTGCCGCCCGGTAAGGACCAAGCTCGGGTCGACAGCGCGCAGTGTTCCACGCGCGCCTCAAAGAGATGTCAGCAGCAGTGTAGGGGTCTACTAGGACCGATGCCTGCCAGGGTCGCGTGATTGTTCGAAAGAGATACCGTGACCCTGGCACATGGGCAACTGATGGAACACGGGTGGGTTTTAGTCAGTAAAAGTCTGACACGCCCTCCCGCTCCGCCCAGAGCGGGAGAAGTCATTTGATGATTTCCCATCCGGAAAAAAAAAAAGGATTGTAACGTGAGGTTAAATAACCTATAAACTTCCTCAATAATTGGGCCCTCAAATACAAAAATAATTTTGCAAATTCGTCTAATAATTCCAGAGATCACCTACATATAAACTTACACACAAACAAATTTTACAAACAGTGCAAACGACCTGTTTTCATAAACTGCAAGTCAACACAATCAAATTGATATTATTGACTGATAAAGCGGGGATTCCCCCGAGGCAGCGTCTACGACAGCAGTGTCCTTCTACGATACTACTACGCGAGTACTACGAGATCTACTACGACTTCTACGCAACATCTTCAACGAAATGACTACGAATGACGCGTGCGAATATAAGCCCGTAGCACTGTGTAGCAGGTTCGTTCTGCCCCTAGCACGAACAACTTGCGAAAAAGTATTCGTATCGTTAACGTAAGCATTTTATATGGAAACATGAACAGCGCCTCTGGTGTGCGTAATTTGAACTAATTTTGTGAGCACGAAATCACAGTATAAATATACTACACAGTATTTTGACTCGGCCTTATCCTAGAAATAATTACCTACAGCACGTGCGGTACATAAACAAGCGATAGACGCGGGAGGGCTGCCCGCATCAAGTATTTTAACTTCATCTACCTACTTGCGTTTCTTTGATTATAAATATTATATTTTTATTTAAAAAATCAAATGTTTGGACCGTTTTTAATTAAAAATGACAAGGGTGGAAGATGTAAATTATGTCAACTTTTATTGATTTTTAATTACGATATGATCTTTGCTGGGCCGATTCAAATCCTGCGATCTAGATCGTCTATCGATTCAATGATTTTCGATCCAAAGGATCGATTCAAATCAAAAGATTGGGTACCCCAGGCTAGGAAACTACCTGCTACTACTACGAGCGTAGGTAGGTCACTCGTGTGTCACTTTTTTCACCCTATCCACTTACTTATTTAATAATCCAGGTATTTTACTTGGTGGAAAAGTATTAAAAAAATAAACAAATTTCGTACTAGTAGGTATGTATATAAAAAATCTAGTCTTTCCTTTCGGAGTTTTCAAGTAATTTAAAAAAAAATACTACCATGGTAATCATCTTGCACTGATTATTATCAAATATTCATAAATCACACGCTAACTGCTTACAAACAAAACCATCAATCACACCGCCCGCCATCCGTTTGTCAAAGCGGTGCGTACGCGACTGCGAATGTACTCGGAGTGTACCAGACTCGAGGCGCGTAGGTATGACTTGCGTTCCGAGCGTTTGTTTGAAGATAGACTACTGTATAGATATAATTACCGTGACGAAATAGTCAAGTAAGTGTCGTATCGTATTCGTAACGTAACCTTGAGCCGTTTGTATGAAGATAGCTAGCACGAAGGCATAAAATGACGTATCGTATCGTCATTCTCGAAGGCTGGCTTGCGAGTTTCTCGAAAGTTTATTCACTGTAAATTTGTCAGTGAGAAAACTTTCGTCGGAGTTTATTGGAAGCAATATAATGATAATTTAAGTGATTGTGTTACTAAATGTTGTTAGAAAATGCTTAGATTAACAAGAAGCACCCCTCGACATAGTACATTGTACTATTATCTTGCGGGGCGATTGATTGTTGAAAGTAGAAATGTATGAAGAGAAACAAGGTGAGTGATTGATTTCTCCAAGCCTATAATAATTTTAACATTTAAAGGACTGTGTATTACAATTTCTATTCTAATAAAATGTTGCCTTCCAATAATTAAGCACATACCTCATCAAAGTTTATTTCAATTTAATCCAAATTTGATTACAAATTAACAAGTTTATAGCCTACTATTTTTGAATGACTCGAGTATACAAATAAACTGTAGCTTTTTATCCTTAACGAAAAAATAATCCAAATATCCCAGTAAAACACTGATAATCAACAGATATGTTTACAATAAAATCTTAAATGGAATTTAAGTACTTACTTTTCTATAAATCTACCATAATGGTGTATTGCGGGTGGCTAGTTCTCATTTTGGAAACGTTTTATTGGCTTTATTGCTACGAGAGTTAAGTTTTAGAACTTTTAGATGTAAAGAAATACAAGTACACTTCCAAACAAAGTTGACCTTGAACGAGCATCGCGTCAAAAAATTCCAAGTGTTACGCGTCGTTCGTTTAGGAACACAGTCTCACTAAACATAAAGTTTAAATAATAAATTAAATAATTATACCGTTAATCTTAACTGAATAATAACTTTTACTGCAGTTTCTTCGTATTGCATCAAAATTTGAATAGTTTTAAAGTTTTAAAGGCCCTTAAATCACTAAAAACTAAATACGTATATAGTTTTTGAACGAAACGTTCAATCAATTTTACGATCTTTCGTTCAATTTTGTACATCCTTACTTACATTAGCATGACGTCACTCACGTAATCGCATCGAGGTCTCGATACTAATACGAAAGAGCTTCGTGCTTCCTACTTTAGTTGTATTCCGTTATCGTGTCGACAACTCGATACGTTTACTATACGAAACCTACAAATGTTCGTGCTAGAGGTAATACCTTTCACCTTTTACTAGCCCACTTTAATTTTTTTGGATCTTCATTGATTTTCATGCAAGTAAAACTGTGTGTTGATGATTCAGGATCTTTTTCTGCGGGGCTTGTTTCCACAATTAAATTATAGTTTTTTTGATACGGGACTTCATAATGACTGATAACATTTAATGCGCTTAGTAGTTGGTGACATGTATTCCTATCAAATCTATGTAAAATAAAGGCTCGTCCGCCATCGAGTGGCTGTATGTGCCGGCGGTCGTAGCGACCCAGTCAGTGCAAGGCGTAATGCGGTGCAATCACCGCGCGTTCCCGTGAGAACGCGACCGAGCCAGCGCCCGCCGCGCCTCGCATGCCGCGCCGGCCGAAAGGTCAAATGGAATTCGCGAAAATCTACTTTTTAACCCCGACGCAAAAAGAGGGGTGTTATAAGTTTGACGTGTCTGTCTGTCTGTCTGTCTGTCTGTCTGTGGCATCATAGCTTCCGAACGGATGATGCGATTTCAATAAAAAAATATATGTATTAAAGGTGACTTATCTGCGAGTGTTCTTAGACATGTTTGATGAAAATCGGTTGAGCCGTTTAAAAGTTGTGGGGGGGAAAGTGGGGAAGAGTAACCGAATGTCAGCAAATATACTCGAGTGGGGTCTCAAATGAAAGCGCACTGAAAGAGAATATTGATGAGTTAATCGAAAGTGTTCTTAGCTTCGTTTGATTCTACATTATATTAAGTATATACCTATAAAAAGTACAAAATAAAAAATTAAATAAAAAATTTAAAAAACCCCCGACACAAAAGCCCAAAAACCCTTTAAAAAGTAAAAAATAATAAAAAATAACTCAATCTTAAAGTACCTAAGAATGTATTAATAATTTAAAAAAAACAAAACGTCGCGTTGGGGGACTGCTCCGCGAGTGCAGACGTCGTTGACTGCTTAGTTAGGTAATAAGACTATTGGTAATTAAATTGTTAGGTTTGAAGCGGTCCCCCAACGCGGCGTTTTGTTTTTTTTAATTATTAATACATTCTTAGGTACTTTAAGATTGAGTTATTTTTTATTATTTTTTACTTTTTAAAGGGTTTTTGGGTTTTTGTGTCGGGGGTTTTTTTCACAGCTAGCTAAGAGGAATTTTACTTGGTAACGCTGCTAGTTTTACTGAAATAAAGAACTGTTTTATTTTTGGTTAAATAACTTTGTGTACTCGTACTGCAAGGGTTGGACGGAAGTGGCCCTGGAAAACGATATCTGGAGGAATTTGGGGTAGGCCTTTGCTCAGCAGTGGGACAGTGTAGGCTAGTAAAAAAAAAAAATACTATTGTGTTCCTTTTCTTCTTAGTACGTATTTTATTGATAGTTCTTAGAGTCTGTGCTGCGTTAGTAGTAGTGATTCGCGGATTCTGGCGCAAGCGCCAGAGCCCGCGCTTGCACCAGAGCCCGCGAATTTTGGTGTGCTCTGATCTCAAATCTGTGGTCCATTTTAGCGTAGGATGCGTGGTTCTGGAGTTATGCAAATCAATTAACTGTTATCTCATCGATTTCCGGTGGTCCTGCACCCTCATTAGCATTCCATTGTTCGCCTAATCCTTTTATCTATTATACTTCGAACACCTCATTACGTTGCGCCAGAACCCACGAATCTGTTGCCCTACGGTTGATTTGGCGTTCTTATCTATTACTCATTGTATGTCTGCTTTTCTATGTCATCAATAAAACACATTCATTTTTATTTCAATATTTTATTACTTTTTTCTACAAAATATGAGCGGAAGATCTCATCCACAAAAATATCATTGTGCAGTGTGTTCCCTGTAAATATGTTCGTAAAACTATGCATTGAACATCCCTGAAACTTAAATAGCAAATACATTAAGCAATATTCACCACAAACTGAAGTCCAATCATTCTGAATCCTATCAACATTCCAGTCCCATCTCTTACAATTCCTTTTCAAAAACTGGAGATGATATCGCTCAGGTGTTCGTCCATATGAATCAAAATATTGACCGATACCATTCGTATCGATATGTACAGCTACCCAGTGTGAACCTGGTTTATCATCCGCATCCAAATTGCATATTATATACGTTGGTACATGTGTATACATAGGTAGTCTATTAGCAGCATAAACATTATTTTCTAGACTGGGATGAATCTTTTTCATATGTTTTTGTAATTCTAGTGTATCCATGATATTACTGTTATTAGCAGATTATTACAGTACCAATCTATTCAATGGTTGTCATAGGAATGTTCAATTATAGTGATTTGTAAATATTAAATCGCATTCTTTGTGGGAGTCACAAAGCTTAGGATTATCATTTTGCTGCAGCTAATTTAAAGTTTGTTATATGGGTCTGATTATATTAAATAAAACACTTTGAGTACATAGACATTTTTAATTAACTGATCAACACAATAATTATTAAATAAATAAATTAAATACAGACATATTATTATCAAAATACCATTTTCTAATACACACAGCATTATTCAATGCACAATTCAATTTATGGTTCACACAATTAAAATCAGTTTTATTTTTACAGAACTTTTTTTTTAATGTCGCAAAATTAGGACATCCCTTCTCACCTATGTCAATCACTTCACAGTTTGCACATAACTCTTTAATCCACGTAATCTTTTCCAAACCCTTTGTCATAATTTTTTTATTTTCTAAATATGGTAAAATAACACGTTTAAACTCTTTGTAGTCTATGTAGCCTTCACTCCAGTAAATTCCTCGATTTCTTTCTAACCATCTCACCTGCTTTTTTTCTTCTAGTGTTAGGTAATGGAATGAATATGGTGGTTTCACCAAGAACGTCTGTGTATGATCATGACTCGCAATGGCCAATTCTTTGATAATAAAATGATTTAAAGAATCTTTAAATCCTTGATAGTATATTGCATACAATTTGTTTTATTTAATTTTATAATGTTATCTTTAGTTACACACACACAAAATGCATTAAACATAACACATATATCTAAAACACAACACACATTATAATCCTAACTACTATAGTCTACAGTAACATTTCTATTTTTATCTATTTCAATAATATTATCAAACTCAGCATAAACAATACAGTTAATTGTTTGTATTAGTGAGGATTCAAATCGTACTTCTAATCTTACACTACCATGCTTTATGAGATTCCAATGGGCTGATGAGTTAGCTGATAAATCAGGAGTTAAATCAAATGCTAAAAGACAGTAACCTTTGGCATACTGTTCACGAGAGATTGCATTTCCTTCATTAAGAAAGTGAATACCAGTCCCCGAGAATAGAGTATGATATGCTGATGTAAATATATTATTATTAAAAGATGGTTGCAAAGCTTTGGAAGGTATTTGTTGACCATCAATATATAAGCTGAAAGAGTTAATACCATAGTTTTCAAAGTTAAATGGATTTTTAGTAAGTGAACCATTAAATGCAGAATTATTCACAAAACCAATAATACATCTTTTGGGTACCTGTCCTAAGAATATATTATCAAGAGTTTTTCCTTGAACACCCGATGCAATTGTTAAAACTTTAACTTCAGCACGAGTAATAGGATATTTAGCAGTGGTAGAAGCTAAAACTTTCTGATGTGCGAGTAATACACTTGGATTAATTCGTGCTCTTCGAACAATAAGAGTTGCGTCCGTAATGCAAACTTTAAACTTTACATCATTTGACCCAGCAATTAAATTAAAACTCTCTCTTGACCGAACTAATTTTACACTCATTTCAACGCCATTAATTAAAAATTTATCTTGATTGAAAATGTCACCATGAAGATGACCAATCATTTCTATTTCCCTGCTTTCATTAACTAATTCCTGTCTTTTAACAAATCCTATGTTTTTACCATCTGTGGAATCCATTTTTCCTGCTGTATCATCATACCAAAGACTACAAGTAAGATGAGATTGTTTAGCAGCAGGAGCATAGTTTAAAAGGGTTTCCATGTATGCTCGATAGGCATAGGTATTATTAGGTGGTGATACAAGTTTTTGGTTTAAATAAACATCGAGTTGACTAAAAAGTGAATGCAACCAATTATTTACAGGTGCTACTGCTGTAGCTGATATCAAGTTTGTTGAATCTTGATTTAATACTTTTGCCTTTATGTGGAGTAATGTATGAGACAAATCTATGTAGTCATCGCCTGTTCCAGGAACTTGAAACTCGATAGGTCCATCATCAGCAAGAGATGAAATTGGTTTATAGTGAATCCACAATCCATTTTCAATGCTTGTTTGTGTAGACGGTAATGCAAACAAATCTAATTCTGACTTAACGCACTCACAAGAATGATTATGAAGGAAAGACATACTTAATTTGAAAATATATCTTTGATGTTTTTTGGTTTTAGACCAAGTTTTTTCGTAGCTTTCACTTTAGCTGTTAGTGGTGGAATGAACGAGGCCAATCGTTTTCTTTTACTTATATACCCAGATCCTGTCATGTTAAATCGATCAATTTTGTCATCAGCCTTTCGTTTTAAGTTTGTACTAACTTGCTTTAGACGATCTTTTATTGAGGCTTCCATAGGACGGGCTTGAACCATATCCGATAAAAGTCCTACTCCAGCGTTTAATGCCTCCTTACCAACCACTCGAGCACCACTTGAAAGTAAAGGTAAAACTGATCTAAATAACCCTCCTAAGAAGCTCCCAATACCATGACCGCGTTGGTATGGTGAACCCTTATAAATTACTCCAACTCCTGATCCAGCTTGATGTGAATAATAATTTTCATATGGACATTTATGATGATCATGAGGAGAATACATTATTATAATTTGCGGAAATGTAGTTTAACACACACGGTTCCAAACTGGAATGGTATTTTTTGTCCTGTGCTCGATCTTATATCTATTTCCAGCGTATCGAACTCTCTTCGCATAACAGGTAAGTAGTGAGGTGGAGAGAAAATGTACATTTTATTCGCACCATAAATGTATTTTGAAGGATCTAATGAAATGACTCTTAATAGTGGAGTCATAACATCACCCACAATCTGAGGATCGATAATGTCGCAATATAGAAATAGTTGAGATGGTAACCCTAAGTGTAAATTAGCAGGACACTTCCCAAAATTTCTGTCTAGGAGATTTGTATTTGGTTCATAACCTAGTTGTAAACTTAATTTGGGTGATAATGTTACGGATGTTATATTTTTATCCAAAACAGAAACAGACACAAATTTTGTTATTTCATCATAACGAAATTTCAAGCTCTCTCTGATACCATTTAACGCTCTTAAAATATGTTCAACGTTATCGTAGTTGGTAGCGGGAATATGTTTTTTGTAGTACACTGTTGATGGTTTATCTTCATTAGGCATTAACATGGTTTTTGTGATGTATACAACATTTTCATGATCTTGAACAGTAAACATGGTGCATGGATATTGAAACTCGACAACTCCAACCGCCCATTCACCTTCTAATTTCATAGCTTTTGGTAATTTTGTTGAAAAATTTGTGGTCTTGTTATCAGGAAAGTATTCCATTGAACTATTGCTGAGCAAAGTTAAATAAAAACTTTCTTTATTCATATTTCTTTTAAACTAGAAGCTAAAATCCAACTGTTAAATTTATCTGGATAACCTTTCCACTTCACTAATACTTCTTTTCTGTTACCCGAATAACGAGTGCCAATTATTTTATCTATTTTATATTGTGAGGTGGGGTTGTAAGTGACCTTCTGTAATTCTCTTTCATAAAAAGTACCAACTATTGGTTCATTTTGTAAATCTGTTATTGTATAAACAACCCATGGAGATCTATCAATTATTGAAGATATAATAAATATTTCATCACTCCAATTTGATTCATATCCTTTTTGGAAAACATGTTTATATTTAGTTATTCGAACATAATCACCCACGTTGAAATTTGGTTTTGGATTTTCTAGAGAAAGTTTGTTTGACCCTCTATCATAAAGATTAGTCCAAACTGTCATAATATTGTTGGAACTTACATCACATGGGCACATCTTAATACTCGAGTGAATGCTGTGATTATAAGAGTATATTAAATCTTGTAAAACATCTATATATCTATAAGTATTATTATGAGTGAAATAACGCCACATTTTCATTTTTAGAGTTCTTTGAAATCGTTCAACAATACTAGCCTTAATATCAGGATTGTTAGTGGTATAGTAATTTATCTTTTTGGATTTAAAGTATTTTTGTACATCTTTTGAAACAAATTCTGTACCTTTATCAGATTGTATGTGAGTAGGTGTTGTATTACTTTCAGTAAATATACTTTCAAAACATTCTTTAGTTGTTTCTGAGTTTTTCTTTTTCATTGGTCTTGCAAAAGCATATTTACTAAATACATCAATAACACAAAGTATGTAGTTGAAACCATCATTATATTGAGAATAAGTTCGCATATCACTTAAATCAGCTTGCCACAGCTCATTAATATTTGATAGAATGTACTTATTACGCGGGAATTTTTTCCGAATGGGTTTATGTAATGTATATGTTTCTTGTGATTGTAACCATTCCTTTGCTTGCTTTTTATCCATTTTACCCTTCATAGCTTTTGATAATTTATCAATACTACCAAAACCAGCGGGGTTAGATGGATCATAATAAATCCTGTTAATTTCTTCTAGTACGGGGTCCATTTTTCCCAATCGATCTTTTTATGTATTTTAGTTATAGATCTTTTATCTCCACTGCTCGGTGTAGAAAACTCTTGAACTTCAATCTCAGAGGTTTTGTTCAGATCTTTTACTTGAAGTTGGTTAATAAACTCACATCTCTTTGGATTTCCAATATAAGTAAGTGGTACTTTAATATCTTTTAATGCTTTAGCAAATCTATCCCACCCTATCGGATCACTTTTTTTTAAGGGTCTAAGTGAATCATTTATTAA
This sequence comes from Aporophyla lueneburgensis, assembly GCA_932294355.1. NCBI lineage: Eukaryota > Metazoa > Arthropoda > Insecta > Lepidoptera > Noctuidae > Aporophyla > Aporophyla lueneburgensis. The sequence goes on along the minus strand of OW028750.1, from coordinate 15,644,974 downwards.
ATCAACAATATTACTTCCTGGAATTTTTTCATTATCAATTATGACTGTACCTTCATTATCCCAACGTATTTTACTTTTACTTGTTCCAATTAAGTTTAATAATGACTCACCTTTTTTATTATAAGTTTTTGGTATTAAACTGAGTATTTGTGTTGATGAATACAGTGGATTTGCCTCACTTTCTATACTTTTAATAGATCCTTTCTCCTCCAACAAAGATTCAGCATCAACTGAACTTTTTAGATCTCTATCTTTATTTTTAAAACCAATTTTAGACCCATTTGAATCTTCATTAGATGTATCAGAATAAATTGGTAATCTGAGTGGTTGACGATCCTCTTCGGTAAAGTGAAGGTATCTTTGTAGTGTTTGTAAATATAACATCCACTTCTTTCGGTCTTCCGTCTTACTATTCATAATATTTTGCATTTCAATATCTAATCGAGACAAATTACTAGTAACCTTATTTTCTTGTTTTAATTTTTCAATCAATCCCGGCTCAATAAGTATCATTTTCTTAGCATTTTCCATGTTAACTGGCTAGTCCACTTACTAATCCACTCAATATTGCACCTAATATTATTGGTAAGAAAGCCCCTCCTTTTTGTATAATAATATTTTTTCTTAGTTTATGTTTACACTTATGCACCAGTTTACGGAGTATATTTTTGTGTTTATTCAATTTTTGTTTATCTTGATCTTTAAGAGGTATCTTTCCTTGTAAAACGTTATGAATACATTCACAAATACAATTTATTTCTTCTTCATCACACGTTTTAAGTAACGCTCTTTGATATTTTGGTTTAAGCGTATGCAAAGCGTTTAGCAAATGTTTATGCGTTGTGAGTCGACGATGCATCATTTAGAAATGATTTGAATTGTTTGATTCTTGGTGTATTTAAACTGCAAAGCGTTTAGCAAATGTTTATGCGTTGTGAGTCGACGATGTATCATTTAGAAATGATTTGAATTGTTTGATTCTTGGTGTATTTAAACTCTTTCGTGGGGACGTAGACTGTGCAGTAACCATTAAATGGGAATACATTTGTCTTGATACGACAAAAATCATTTGTATTCTGTTTTAAATCTACCATTAAATATCCATGCGCTTCTAAAGTTGCATCCCTGTAGGCGTCTTCAATGAATTTTGGGTTATCTGGTGACACTTGTCGTGCTAAATATCTTATTTGAGTTTTATCTCGAGGGTTTTTAAAATAAATTATATAACTTGAGTTTAAAGAAATGTCTCTTTGACCTTTACCTTGATGAAATAAATTTTGTGTTAAATAAAATACACTAAGATTCCTGTGATGACTACCTTTTGTAAATATATCCACAATTCTTCCATCAGACTCTCTCATTAGATCATCAATAATAATAAGGTGTGGGTTTTCACCATCAAACATATTAAGATTTGGAATTCCTTGATGATAGTTAACATTTGGTAAATTATTTAAAGCCTGCATTTCATCAAAGCACCATGTGATCTGATTAAAATCACAATTACATATTTCTTTAACTGATTTTATGAAATTTGTTACAAAATTTGACTTCCCACATCCACTTGGTCCTGCCACAATAGCAGTAAACGGATGGATAAAGTGAAACATTTCACACGTCTAGAGTTTTAAAGGGATGAAATAAAAATGAAAATTTTGGTGTAAAAATTAAATATATATATATATTGCTAAAATTATATAAAACATGTAATTTGTGAAAAACAGAATGATCTGTATACTATTTCTAACACAATTAGTACTTATCAGAATTTCACAATCACCTCAACGTCAAATTTAAGCACACAAATAAAAACTACAATTATTTTACATTATTTACAATCAAACAATAAATTTTAAATATGTAATAAACTATTATATAACATTACAGTAATATCATAATTTTACAATCAGTACAAAATTTGTATATACACACAGAAATAAAAGTAAAAAGTATTACACTTAGCGTAATTTATAATGTCCCCAAGCCAATGTATCAATGTTGTTGTTCATAATACATCGTTTGGTATCATTATATGATAAAGATGTTTTATTTATTTTTTGTGTAAAAATAGTGTGTTTGATTGACTTAAATCGAAGCATACTACAATATAATACATTTTTATTAAACAAACACGATTTGTAATTTTCCATATTCATTTTTTTGGTAACACTTTTGTTAACCCCTTTTGCCTTTGCTATAAATTTATCTTCTATTTCTAAGGCATACATTTTTGATCGCAACCCTACAAATTCCTTCAATACTTTACCATTATTCTCATCTTTAAAAAAACCTAACTTTTTTTTATTTATTTTTGGATATCCGTAAATATTATTTTCCGGGTAATCTGATGTATCGAAATAGTGAAGTAGATCTGGTTTTATATCCTCATAAAAATTGTCTGTAAAAATTTGATATATCAAACTATCGGTATCGGTGTACAATAACTTAATTTTATTATGAAACTTTTTAATCATGTAGTTATAATGAAATTCATACATAAGGGTCTTAGATATATCTAAAATACAAAATCCTAAATAAATCGGCTTATCATAAATTAATTTTGTTTTGTGTAATTGTATTGCAACTAAATGTTCTGAAAATATTGATAAACTATGGAATTCTGGTTTTGCAATCCAATCCTGAGCACCTAAAACTTTACCACGATTATCCCAGTGAGTTAGTAGTTTAACGTTTACTCTTTTTTCAATATTTTCCATAGTCTTACCGAAGACAGAATTGTTCATTAATTTAAAAAAGTCTTTTTCAAAGTTTGATGTAGCTAACGTTCTCAAACTAGTATTTAAGTCTATGTATTTCTTTAACCAAGAACTCTGTTTAAATTTTAAAATTCTATGTACTTTAATTAATTTAATCCCCATTTCAATGCATTGTTTTAAATTCCTGTAGTGAATGATGTATTTATTTTTATTATTTAAATTAGGAACTAATTTAGTTTCTTTAGTATTACCCACACATATGTTTTCAGGACATAACGGAAAGTCAGAATGCAAATTATGAAGTTCATCAGGATATTCCAAATCAACTTCTAAAACATAACCGAAATCAGAGTTATCCGACACATTATAATCTGTATTAGAATCTATCCATTCGAAACCACCAACAGGAAGAGATTGAGACATTGCCCAACCATATAAATTATTCGCATCAAAATATGTTAGATATGAATTAGGTTTTTCACTATCATAATCTTCCATGAATTTATTATTTGCTCTAGCAAAACGATTGCTACACTGAGATACACCCCCTCTAATACCAGCTTTAAAAAAAGCAATTTTGTCATAGTCCGTTAACAATTCTAATTCTATTTTGGTAAATTTTAACATTGCATCCCAACTTAAACCTGGGGCAGTATAGTAATGAGCAGGATCTAATCCATAAGTTTTAATACAAAGCTTTCTAAAGTTTTCGAATACATCAGTCAAAAGTAAAACATCAGTTTTTAAATATAAATTGGAATAATCAGACATACTACTACACTTAAAATGTTGCCAAATATCTTTTGCGTGATTATAATCATCATTTGAAATATTTGAATCTGTGAGTGAACTATAAAATTGGTGTTGATCAGGAAGTGATGGATGTTTCAAGCAATCACTATTACACATAAATTCATAAGGATAAATACCTTTCCGTCTTAAACGTGAAAAATCTTCATTATTAGGATAGTTCCTTTTTAGTTCTGTAAACTGATCATCATTAAGATTTTTAGCTAGTTGATCTAAACTACACGATAAAAATTTCAATGAATCTATGAATCTTAAACTTACTGGTTGATTATTTATTGTTAACTGTTTTGAAAATGATATGTATCGTTCTTTATTTTGTGGAATAACTTCAACTTTGTCATCATCGAGGTTTAATGCATGGATAATGAAATGAGCATCGTAATGACTGAGGTTATGTAAAAATATTGGAATATGACGAGGGGTTCTGTACTTAGAACTACACACTTGATGTGCAACACCCCTAAAACTGCCAGTGTGCCAATCAAAATCGTAAAAAAGATCTTCATTTAACTCAGTTTCACAAATATGACATATGTTTGAATTTGAAATTTTAATTTTATCTTCATCTGATAATGGAACGAGACATTTTTGGAAACTATTTTTTTTAAATATTGTTTTCACATCTTCACAAAGGCGATTCATAAACACTTGTGCACAGTTTGACCCACTATACGTCTCATATTTTGATAATCTGTTATCATATGAACATTTAATGTAATATCCAAAACTATACACTTCATGTTTTTGAATATTAATTGTACTAGGCTTGGATGGATCGTTACTACATGATTCTATTGGGTTCAAAAATGCCTCAAAGTCTGCATAAACCACAAAGGGCATTTTCAACTTTTTCACGAATTTATCAAATTTTAATTTATTATTTGAGGTTGCTTTACCAAACCAATCCTTTTTGGAATCCTCACCGTTTGGTAATTCCGTACAAATGTGAGCGCAATCATATTGTTGATGGTTATTAAGTCTTTCCTCCGATGGGAAATGAAGTAAACATGAATCACATATATAAACTGCACAATGATGTCTTGATATTTGTGAACTAACTAATCGCGATAAGTTTTTAATATAACAGTAATGATTGTTAGTACCATTCGATATATATAGTAGGTTAATATGATTAGGTGTACGACATTTTGTTAAATATAAAGGACCTACAACAGAATTACACTTTTTTTCTTTATTATACTCTAAGCCAAAAACATTAATACTAATATTGTTTAATTTCTCTACTTTTGATATATCTGCAATTATAACCGGAAAAGAAATACCAGTAAATTTTAGTTTATTTCCATGAATTGCGTAAGATGCTACCCGATCTACACTTTTACATACAGGATATAAACCAGAGAGTAATGCCCATTTGAAACACATATTATCATTATTTTTAACATTGATTACAGCTTTTTTTGATTTAATATCTTGAGGAAGGTCGATATATGAACTACCACGTAGGGGGTTGAATTTGTTAACATTCATATCTATGTATTTAATTTGATTAAGACTCCAACCACTATCTTTTTTTTCAAATTGACAAATTTTACCGACTACAGTGTCTATTAATGATGAATAAAAAATATTTAAGTCATCTCCCTGACAAATTATGTAATTAAACGTTTGAAAATCAAACGTATTTTTAATATCTTTAGTTTGTTGTATGAAATCAGCATGCAATATGAAGTTTATTTTAAAAATTGTATGTTGTTGAATACATTCATTTATCAAAAATAAGATATCAATTTTTAGCGAATTTAAAAACGATTCCGGTGTTTCAAAATATTGTCCCGATTGAAGTGTTTTACTATTAATTCTATATGTTAAAATTCGATTGCCAAAAGCGGTTTCAACAACTGTAACATTTGTTAATGAATTATGTGATTTTAAAAGATTATTTTTATGTGAATTGCTTTTTAAATGGTTGTTTAGATACCTTTTATTAATATAAACATGACATGTATCACATTCCACCTTATTGTTGTCCACATCATTGGTTTCAATTGATGATGTAGAAGCTCCTTCATCAAATTTTGTTTTCTTGGTAACCTTATTTTCATCAGTAGTGATACCTCGTTTGATACCTCTTCCAACTTGTTGTTGACTGTAACAAAAAGAAAATTATTAGACAAATCTTAAAATAAAACATTACTACAATAATATTTCTTATTGAGTTTGTACTTCTAATACTTACATCAACTTTGTTTCAACCATCAAACATTGATTATACAACTCATCATCATACGATGAATCGAACAGTTCATGCTTCTCTATTTCATCACAAACTTTAGACAGCTCCTGATTGAATTCGCTGTTGGATTGTTCTATATTCTCTTCAATGGGCGCGGAAAAGAAAGCACTGGTGCACATTTCACTGAAGTTTTCCATCTTTATAATAAAGAAGAAAGTATGTAGCACAGTAAGTAACAGTTAAGTGTTGGTAGAGCAACTGATACCCAATTTCAAATAATGTCCAATATTCATAGTCTAACAAAGGATTAGGAAAGTCATGTAAAATCTAATGAGTACACAGAAGTACTTTAAGTAAACAGAATCACATTCACTAATCCACTAATGAGTGTCATTGTTAAAAAAGTATTTTTTAACTTTTTCACTTTCTGCTATTGTCTTTGTAATATTGTATACGAGGCCGTTTGTGTTGTCGTAGATGCTATCCTTATTATTCTTTATGTAATATTTAATCCTCGTGGTAGCGTGCTTCCAGTGATCACTAGTTGGAATCTTGGATAGTTTCTTCATATCATACATTTCAATTTTTATGAGATGCGTCGCTTGGTCTCCGTCGTCAGAATTTGTAGAGATGTATGATACGCCATCTCTAGCAGCTCGTGTCACAGTCGAGGATAGCAGCTTCTTCCTTTTTATTTTTGGTACCACTTCAAAAAATTGATCAATCGGTTGCGATTTCCTTTTTCCACCATCGTCTGTGTTATTAACGACGATGTCATCACTCTCTTCTTCGTGTTGAGGAGAGAGTGGCGAGTAGTAATACTGTTTATAGGTATTTTCATTATCGTCTGCGAAGCTGAATGATCTCTGCAACAACAGAGTTATCACGTTAATATCAATTTGTTTACACTTAATCACACACGTTAGGAAACAACAACAGAAATACAAGTAAGTTTGTCAATAGAATAAACACTTACCTCCATGGCCATTGATGCGTTGAAGTAACACAAACGTAGTATTGGTAGACGTATACAATCCACTGTGGTCAAACGACCATAGACTGACTGCATGACTGCAACTGTTCGATCTTATATAGCACCATTCTTATCTAAAGCAAATTACTAAGTACAACGAAACTGATTGTAACTCTATGAGTCAACAAACTTATCTCACGTTCCTTATTCTTATCTAAAGCAAATTACTAAGTACAACGAAACTGATTGTAACTCTATGAGTCAACAAACTTATCTCACGTTCCTTCGCAACAGGCATCAACCTGCTTTGTGACTCCCACAAAGAATGCGATTTAATATTTACAACGAGCAATACACCAGATTTCAACAGTCGTATTACGGACGTCGACCGGAACCCATATTAAGCGAAAAACAGTTTAGAGATTTAGCACCGCTGTTTGTCATTGATTGCTCTAGACAAGTGGATAATCTAAAGACAGGGCCAGTTGTGGACGTGAGAGTAGAAATTGAAAGTGATTCGGAGATACCAGATCAAACTTCAGCATATTGTCTCATTCTGAACGATTGCATTGTTGAATACAAACCATTAAGTAACATTGTTAAGAAGATATCATGAAGACGGACACCCTTATAGTGGAACTCCAAGGATTTAAAGATTCTTTAAATCATTTTATTATCAAAGAATTGGCCATTGCGAGTCATGATCATACACAGACGTTCTTGGTGAAACCACCATATTCATTCCATTACCTAACACTAGAAGAAAAAAAGCAGGTGAGATGGTTAGAAAGAAATCGAGGAATTTACTGGAGTGAAGGCTACATAGACTACAAAGAGTTTAAACGTGTTATTTTACCATATTTAGAAAATAAAAAAATTATGACAAAGGGTTTGGAAAAGATTACGTGGATTAAAGAGTTATGTGCAAACTGTGAAGTGATTGACATAGGTGAGAAGGGATGTCCTAATTTTGCGACATTAAAAAAAAAGTTCTGTAAAAATAAAACTGATTTTAATTGTGTGAACCATAAATTGAATTGTGCATTGAATAATGCTGTGTGTATTAGAAAATGGTATTTTGATAATAATATGTCTGTATTTAATTTATTTATTTAATAATTATTGTGTTGATCAGTTAATTAAAAATGTCTATGTACTCAAAGTGTTTTATTTAATATAATCAGACCCATATAACAAACTTTAAATTAGCTGCAGCAAAATGATAATCCTAAGCTTTGTGACTCCCACAAAGAATGCGATTTAATATTTACAAATCACTATAATTGAACATTCCTATGACAACCATTGAATAGATTGGTACTGTAATAATCTGCTAATAACAGTAATATCATGGATACACTAGAATTACAAAAACATATGAAAAAGATTCATCCCAGTCTAGAAAATAATGTTTATGCTGCTAATAGACTACCTATGTATACACATGTACCAACGTATATAATATGCAATTTGGATGCGGATGATAAACCAGGTTCACACTGGGTAGCTGTACATATCGATACGAATGGTATCGGTCAATATTTTGATTCATATGGACGAACACCTGAGCGATATCATCTCCAGTTTTTGAAAAGGAATTGTAAGAGATGGGACTGGAATGTTGATAGGATTCAGAATGATTGGACTTCAGTTTGTGGTGAATATTGCTTAATGTATTTGCTATTTAAGTTTCAGGGATGTTCAATGCATAGTTTTACGAACATATTTACAGGGAACACACTGCACAATGATATTTTTGTGGATGAGATCTTCCGCTCATATTTTGTAGAAAAAAGTAATAAAATATTGAAATAAAAATGAATGTGTTTTATTGATGACATAGAAAAGCAGACATACAATGAGTAATAGATAAGAACGCCAAATCAACCGTAGGGCAACAGATTCGTGGGTTCTGGCGCAACGTAATGAGGTGTTCGAAGTATAATAGATAAAAGGATTAGGCGAACAATGGAATGCTAATGAGGGTGCAGGACCACCGGAAATCAATGAGATAACAGTTAATTGATTTGCATAACTCCAGAACCACGCATCCTACGCTAAAATGGACCGCAGATTTGAGATCAGAGCACACCAAAACCTTTTTTTTTTTTTTTTTTTTTTTTTTTTTTTTTTTTTTTTTTTTTTTACGATGGGTGCTACAGATTCGCGGGCTCTGGTGCAAGCGCGGGCTCTGGCGCTTGCGCCAGAATCCGCGAATCACAACTACTTGCGTTAGTGCAAGGCAAAGGCCTCCTGTCCTTAATGACTTATGACAGTCTAGTATTTCATGAATGAAGCTAAAAATAGCCTATGTTGTACATGCATCAGTGTTGTCAATAACAGATAAGAAAAAGACGAAAACAACAACAAGATAATAAAAAGTTGGTCAACAATTACATTGTTACGAAAAAAATGGGAGCTATTGTTTGTGGATTCAATTTATAACAAGATAATTACTGTCTGGAATTGTCCGTTCCGTTTAATGAATTGATAAGTACATTTCTTGTGACGATACCTAACTAATGACTATAGAATGTAGTTTTCGATGTCTATCAATCAACCTAGTTCTTCTAAACAATTAACTAATTCTATTTTAATGAGTTTGAACGTGTTATGGTAATTTGGGCCGAGTCGACGTCCCATAATCGCTTGAAGGACGGACGGGCCGACATTCCATAGCAAAGGGAAAGGGTTCGTTTCGTTACGGACTTTTTCATTTTGTAACTTTTATATAACAGAGCGGCAGAACCTTGATACACTACTTTGTTGTTCTTAGCGCACTTTAACTGGATTCAAGTGTTTTGTTTTGCTTATTTTATAAGTGGCTAGTCTATTTTATTGATTGTATAGCGTATTATGCATTTAAATCTTCCTCTTGAATCACTCTGTCTATTAATGAAAACCGCATTAAAATCTGTTGCGTAGTTTAAAAGACCTATGCGTGCAAACACTAAATGCGACTTTGTTATGTACTATGTAAAGATATTATTAGATAAATTTGTGGCTAAGTAATATCAGTCGCACGGGTTGATCGACGCTTGCCACGGTTGGTCTATGGACGAGTGCGCATCTTTATATACCAATACCACTCCGTGCCTCGGAAGGCGCCTGGTATTCGTGGACCCTTGACAGTCGTTACAGGTTGTCAGAAGCCCGAAAGTCTGACAACCAGTCTTACCAAGGGGTATTGTATTACCCAATAACTGTGTTGTGGATAGGGTTGCCAGGTCATAAAACCGAATATCTTTGTAACATAAACTAATTAAAAAGCTATTTTAAAAGCAGATTTTCCTTTAAGATTGAGTAGTAATAACGCGGGGAGGACAGTGCTAGTTCGCTCTCTTGCGCTAGCAATACAAGGTGGGGTGAAGACAAAAATTATCATATTTTGAAAAGCCTACCAAAAGCCGGACAGGCCGGACACCATCTAGTTTAGCCGGACATGCAACTAAAAAGCCTGACTGTGTCCGGCTTTATCCGGACGCCTGGCAACCCTAGTTGTGGATGTCAAATAGGCAGTCGTGAAATACTGGTATTCAGCTCAGACAGATTGATAGATTTATTGATTGAACTGCTATTTCTACGGTTCCGAGTCCTCGTGTACGTACACATGCTGTGGAAAAAGATGATATTTCCTACTACTTGCACAATTCCCGGTAACAAGTCCATGTGAAAACATCAAACAATGCAAAGAAAGAGAGACGGTTCTCAAAGAAACAGCTCATTGAAGACGCTTAACATAACACCAGCGAAGAAAGAGCTCCCTCGCCCCTCTACTGAGGTGTAAGCTCTCGTTGAATGAGGGTAGCTCTCGTGTATTATCATAGATCTTTTATAAATGGGCGACCGGTTCACATGCATCCATTGAGGTCCCTTCACACGGTCAAAGGCGACAAAAAATAATACAAAAACCGTTACGCTCCCGAAAAAATGTTCCCATAACTTGTGAATGTCTGTCATTGAGAAATCTGTATAAAGAGACCATGTGTGGCGGCCTGGCGGGAATCACTCTAAACTGGAACATTATGTTACTAAATAATAAAAAATACTGATAACTTCCCAGATTGTGCACGATTTAGTTACAATTTGATTGTATTGATGTTAAAATGTTTGTACTGAGCGTGGCTGGATAGGCTGCCAGATGAAATAATTATAATATCAATAGATAAGATGATAAAACATATTTAATTCTAAATAACATATACATAAGTAGTATTTGAATAGCAAAATCTCTTTTCGTAACAAGGCAAAATATTTGTGTTTTTAAAACGAAACTGCGTAAACCATAATGCAAGCAGCATTTGTAGTCACACATGGATCACAAATGTGCGTGGGACCGAGTCCCAAGCGCACCATGAATGGACCAAAGACATGGGATCGTGGCCCATAATCATTCTCACGGTTTATACTTAGATAAAAACTTTATGACATGACCCGACCGAATACTGATAATTTGTTAGATATGAAGATATATACGAGAATAGATAGGCATAAGTCTAATATTTCAGATAATGAAAAGAATCGTTATTTTCTGAGAGACAGAAAGATCACGAGTAACTTTGGGACGATATTGTCTCTTTAGTATGGAATGCCAGTGAGGGCCGTCGTTCGAGGGAGCATTAAGCTATCATGCCATCAGCGCGTCCCCGTCTGGTCAGCATTCTTAAGCCGGGTCCAGCCCGCCTCAGGAATGTCTGCAACCAGCAACCCGAGACGGAAGGAGCAACGGCGGAAGCGGTTCATAGAACTGAACTGCAACGTTCTAGAACGACTCTCGAACCATCGGAACGTGCATCAAATATAAACCATGCGTAATCACCGTCAAAGTCCAATTTTGTAGTTGTAACATTCTCGAAGTTGCCGGCTACGAAATTTTATCACAGTTTGTGGCGTTAACGCGATAAGTACTAAAGAATTTGCAGACAATTTTAGGTCTTCGGTCTTCAAGTTTAAAGTTTAAAATGAAATTATTTCAATTCGTTACATAATTTAACGGTTCACGAACATTCTGCGCCGCCGCGCGCAACCGTTTCGCTCCACTGTACCGTGCATCCTGCCTCATACAAGTTGTAATTTTCCAAGTATTTTACTTTACCAAAGCCTTTTCGCACAATATTATCAATTTCTATGTAATTAAGCAATCAAAGATTTAGTTGCTACACCCGCAGATGTAATGTGCGCGAGTGGTTAGGTACTAATCACTGGACAGAGAACGTGCAGGCTGCAGACCGTGTTGCAACTATAACAATCTTTTGTGTCGAAACCGTGGTAATCTTATTGGCTACGGTTATAATGAACAAATATTTAACTTCGGGATTCCAAGAGTTTGTGTTTTGACTGGCACGTCAAGGGCCGTAAATTTTCGTAGAGTGCGAATGTTCACAAGATGTGTTGATTCGTGTGAAGTTTTCCTGTTTGCCCGTCGAGTTTGGGACCTCCCGCCGCGGCCGTGTTCATGGAGGTTTACGTTTCTCATGGCATTTTATTTTAAAAACTCCTAATGGCGTCACAAATTGCTGCAGTCGATTGTTGATTAAACAATTGAGCGGGCCCCGCATGCATCGTTCGTCTCAATTGTAAACTGTTATTGGAAATCAATTGACACGAAGTATATTGAGTCAACGAGTTGGATGAGTGACATCCCCTGTGATCATCACGTTCGTTTGTTATGTTTTAAATGATTTCCCGGTAATTGCACAAGTTTACAATATCTTGACACGTCGGGGCTACTGTTCTTATCTTTATGAACGCCATGTTATGAGAAATGATCTTTCAACAGCCACTTTGGCTACAAAGTTTGCCAAAGTTTTCATTTTACATAGAGTCGATCTAATGGAACTAGTGTGGTCAAATATTTTGTACTTGTTGACTTGTCATTTGATTATGCCGTCATGAGAATTTATTTATTCATAGGAGAACCAACAGCTCTAACAAATGGATAACAATTTGATATGAAACATAAAGCCAATTACAGGTTCTTACGGGTAAGAACAGAAACAATTAAAGATCTTAGGATCACTGACAAGGATGGTAGAAAAGATTAAATAAAAATTAAGGTGAATTAAGCACAAAGCACTTTAAAAAAAATCGGAGTCCAGCCGAGTGCGTTCAAAAAAGTTTTGGTGGTAAATGGGTCAAATGAGAACTCTTTACAAAGAATATTAAAATCTGGATAAAGTTCCGGTACGTAAGTACAAATTAAAAAGGTAAATGAACTCAACCTCAATCCAGGAAGGTGTGCCATGCAGGGTGACGTTATTCATTCTCTGGTTTTGCTAGCACAGTGAAAGTGAGGTCGCGGCGCTTTCTATCTGCAACGCGGCGCGGCTCGCCGGCGACGCACTGGCTTGCGAAAGCTACCGCCGAACAACCAGACAGCTAGTCAGTTCGTTCAAATAGAAAGCTGGCGTGAGCAATCTACGATACTTACCTCTCGGATATATCCTTATAATTATGTGGTTTGTAGCTTAGCTACAGATTTTCTTATTTCCCGACACCACTTTGTTTACTATCATCTCCCAAATGATCCCAAACGTTGCAAATTTCGATGAGGTGACCAAAGTCAAAAATATATATAAGTAGATACAGAATATATTTAGGTTGTGTATTTGTTTCTTAATTTTTATTTTTTGCTAAATCTATGCACCCACGACAACAGACAGTTTTGGAAAAATGACTACCTTTACTCGTGCATACTACCATAATCGAAGTAACTTGTTATATCTGATACTTTTCATTTTATTGGCGTTTTCAGCGTTGATACCTCCAATTTTTGTTACATTCTACTTTAGTTCTGTTTGTGCTGAGAACACGCTGTCTCACTTTTATTCGACAACAGGAAATTACTCTTACTTCACTAAAAAACATCTTCTTAGACCTCCTTTAACTTAAGCTGCTTGACGTGAGTTCAACCTTTGCTTTTTTATTTCTTGGAATGGGATTGTTTTTGAGTCTAGCCAAATATCAGAATAATGGTAGATACGTGTTTGTATTTCCCAATCAGGTGCTTACCTACATATTTACGGATAGACACTTCAAATCAGTGCCAGTTTACTTGTGTCGGTAGGTAGATAAACGATGGCATAACTTCACATAGCCCCACATGATACGCTGCGGCCGCGGTGTTGTGTAAATATCCCTCTGTTCCCTGAACATGTGCCTTTTGCGAGCACAATGCGGTGTATCATAATATGTGCGTGGAGGCATACTTCTTTGAATACGGTGAACAATGTTCATTGTGCTAGACCTAAGGCGCAACGTGAAATGGGATCCTACGCCGCGAGCCTGACGGAGTGCGTCGCCTCGGCCTTGTTCTAAAACAACAGACATGCTATCTTCATCATTGTTATTATAATAATTAATAAGACAATGCAGCTGAATATCTTCGATGTTTTACGGCGATTTGGACACATTTTTCTTACGGAAACTGGAAATGGCGCAGCGTTTGTGTTTCACTACTCGCACCTGCTAAACAAGAAATCATTAAAATCGTAGCAGTCCCCGAAAAATTCTGAATTAATTAAGCCAGACATGTTCAAACCTGCATTGATGTCTTTGGCACTTAATATTTACATCACAATGCCAAAAAAAACTTAATTAACATTAACTGCGTAGTTACATTTAAAAATGAAAATGTAACTTTCCTTATACTCTGTGTGTTAGATCGCTACAGTAATCAACCTCACGCCTAAGGGATTGTTTGTGAAACATATTCAAATTCTAATGCTTCTAACTTTCAGATCACGAAGATACAAACAATATGGGCATGGAGGCGTGATTAGAGAAACTCAACAATAGCAACGTCTCGATGACTCTAACACGACGCAGTATTGAAGTGTGCTCACGTGTAAATGCTTTAATTTGTATAAATAAGATATGCAAATACGCGGTAACAATATACTTTGCTAGTGTGTGGTGGAATCAGATCTCTACTAATTGCCTGTCTACTTAAAGAAGCTGGGTAACTTGAGCACCTCTTTATTTTTCCCAAGGAGACATCGACCGTTGAGTGGCAAATACGTGACCGTTTTTACATCGTCTTACATTCTAATGTTTATTGTTCATGTGTTTGAAGATATCCTCATGTTCTAAATACATTGCTCTCTTGAGATGAACATTGACTTGCCTTGGTCTTATTCAACACGCGTCAGAGAGCCTGTTTAACGATACGCATGGTCTGTTAAAGTGGTGTTGGCGGGTGACGTCATCTTTGAAATTTGGCAATGCCAGGCGGTCGACCTCCAGCATCAAGCGTGTACTAACGTTGGCGTCGTGGCTTCTCGCTAAATTGCGCAGTAGACGCGTTTATAAACACACATATACTTAAGTACTTATAGTTTGATCGACAAAAATCTTAGCTTTTTATGCTCTCATATTACATCACACAAACATGTCGGCTACGGCTGTACTGCGAATCTCAGCATATATTTTGATCTTGTTTTGCATGACAAAGGCAACGACACATCTTATTTGGGAATGTCGCGCTATTTTTTTCTCAACAGTTACTGCGTAGGTATTCTTTGGTACCTACTCCTACCTACACTATGTGTTAGAGTATAGATGCCTGAACATCTCAGAAACAGCCACCCGTTGCCAAGTTTCACAAGTATCAGTTTAAGAATCTCTTGATATAGGTATGTCCTATTCGATATTTAAATTATTTTTAATTTATTCCTCGATATTTAATAAAAATGTTTCGAAGCTTGTGTTGTGAGTTTAGAACAGATTAATTGGAGGTTAAAAGGGCACAATCGTTTTTTTTTTTTTGGTCTGAATGGCTCCGAGTCATGTCGAGCCGAACACCAATGTAACACGCCTAAGATGGCGTGGCTAAAGGGCTGCACTCAAAACAGGTACCTAAGTACTTACTTATTCCATGCCATTCTCATTTTTTTAAAAAGAATCATTATATTAAAGGAGATTACTTGCAAAGACAATCTGCATACCTATTCACAAGCTTTCGACAGGCTATCGTATCGGAAATAACACATTTCGGTAACCTGATATGCCTTGCTCCCGACAGCAAACATCTGTCAGAAGAATAGCGGTCGTAATTTGATTTAAACTGAAAATATTTTCTGGTTTTAGACTTGCGAACAGCATAATATAGGACTCCTATGAGCATCATCATCATCAGCCTATAATGTTCCCACTGCTGGGACAAGGACTCCTCTCGGTGCGAGGGAGTGGGCCATAATCCACCACGCGGGCCCAGTGCGGGTTGGTGGATGTCACATATCTTCGAATTTTTGTTCTAAGACATGCTGGTTTCCTCAAGATGTTTTCCTTCACCGTTTGAGAGCAGCAGTGGTGATGACAAAGTAACGCGCCTGCTTGGGTTTGAACTCACGACCTACTACTCGTAAGTCGCGGCCGTTACCACTGGGCCACCACTGCCCCTCCACTCCTATGATAATAATTGATAACACTCATTAATGTTCGATTAGGTACGGAAGCGTTTCGAATGGTTGTGACTAGATCTGTTAAGGTGTTACTCCTTAGTGATATCGCGTTTTCTAATTAAAGGTAATTGAAAAATGTCCGTTTCCACCGCGCGGCCAACTCTTAAAATTTGATGAAATTTTGCCAGGAATTAGTTGTAATTTGTTACAAAACACACCTCTTTTCCTGAATTTGTTACAAAAAAAACTAAGACGCTACGACCAAAAACAGTTGGCCGCTAGAACCGCCACTTGCCGTAGTGATCGCCCGTGATTACACAGAAACTAAATAATGCAGATAAGCGAATGATACATCAAAAGAAAGGTCTTAATTTGTTGTATTTGTTACAAAAATAAAAATTATCAAAACTCAAATATACAAAAAGTTATGCTATATTTAGTTTTCAGGTTAAGTGTAGGTTCGTATCTCACCATAACATCAAATTAATAGAGGCAAATGTGTATGGACAATTAGTTGCTAATTACTTGCAGCAAATAAACAAGAAAAATACTAGAAAATTGGTTCAATATTTTTTTTACAGTCGATTTTAGTTGGCCGCGCGGAGGGCAATATGCCTAAAATACAATAACGTTTATTTCGTTGTTAATAAATAGGTAGTAGGTTCAAGCTTAGTTCTAGTACTAATCGACAGGTATCGTAGCCAAGTTTGGATAAATGCGGCGAATATAACTACAGGCTTTATATTTTAGGAGATATTCACTAAAATATAGTAGTATGAAACTGTATTAGAGTAGAGTGACCATAAATTTTCATAAAAAAGTGAGACTGAATCACCATTATTGGAATGTTCGGTAGTCATATCTAATTTTTTAGGGTGAAACTCTTTAAGACATCCTATAGCATACTTTATAAAAGTGAAATTCACAAATCGATAAAAATTTCTTTATTCGAAATCAGCATACAGGCAAAAATCAAGTAATATAAGTTAACAATTTTTTTTTTTTTATTAAACTACCATAACATTTATAAATTAACTGAAACTAATGTAAGACACAGAATGTAGACACATTTTCTTACAGATACTTATTTCAATTTTAGAATAATTTTAAAAATATAGTAATTTTATGTAGACTGTAAAAAAATATTGAACCAATTTTCTAGTATTTTTCTTGTTTATTTGCTGCAACTAATTAGCAACTAATTGTCCATACACATTTGCCTTCCATAATTAGATTTTATGGTGAGATACGTACCTACACTTATCCTGAAAACTAAATATAGCATAACTTTTTGTATATTTACGTTTTGATGATTTCTATTTTTGTAACAAATACAACAAATTATGACCTCTCTTTTGATGTATCAGTCGCCTATCTGCATTATTTAGTTTGTGTGTAATCACGGGCGATCCCTACGGGAAGTCGCGGTTCTAGCGGCCATCTGTTTTTGGTCGTAGCGTCTTAGTTTTTTTGTAAAAAATTCAGGAAAAGAGGTATGTTTTGTAACAAATTACAACTAATTCCTGGCAAAATTTCATCAAATTTTAAGAGTTGGCCGCGCGGTGGAAACGATCATATTGAAAACAAAGCAAAAAATAGTAAGATACTTACTTAAAACTTACCTGAGCAGAGGTAATTGCGTAACTGAATATTAGTAGGAATCGCTTCCATTTTGGCAGTTCAACAACATTCATTGCGTTATTTACGTTGTTGAGCAGACAATTTTTTCAAACATAAGACTCCATGGATTCCAAACAATCTTTAAAATGATTCAGATTCTTATTGATACTGCGTTATGCAATTAGAGTGCAGGTGACATTGTCTCAGGTTAGGTTCGTGACACGTGACCTTGAAATGATAACTACCAATTGATATTGGTCAACTAATTTTAATGACTTCTGTATGAATCAGATTCCAGTTTCTTCTATAGTGCCATTGTAAACTGCGATCATCTTGTAAACAAAGTCAACCATGCACCTACCTATCACGTGACCATTTTTATTAATTAAATTACTTACATTCAAGGTCTTCAATGGAAATATCCATTAATGATACTACGACGAAGATGACGTGTCATGGGAAATTATACGTTATTGTCACAGAGACTGAACAACAAGGTCACTCTGAGGTCATCAAAAAAATACAGACGGATAAAATATGACGCCATATTAATACACAATGATAAACATTATCTTTCTGCGTGTTCATTCATATTACAATTAATAAAAAACAAACAGTAATTGTGAACACTACTCATAAAAACATAATTGTTAATGATATCCTACTTCCTACTGCTTTACACAGTATAAAATAAAATCGCATTTCGTGTTTGTTTGTACGCTTAGATCTTTTAAACTACACAACGGATTTTAATGTGGTTTTTAGGGTTCCGTTGCCAAATGGCAAAAAACGGAACCCTTATAGATTCGTCATGTCTGTCTGTCTGTCTGTCGGTCTGTCTGTCTGTCTGTCTGTCTGTCTGTCTGTCTGTCTGTCTGTCTGTCTGTCTGTCTGTCCGTGTATGTCACAGCCACTTTTCTCCGAAACTATAAGAGATATGTTGTTGAAACTTGGTAAGTAGATGTATTCTGTATACCGCAATAAGATTTTTACACAACTATAGAAAAAAAACAATAAATTTTGGGGTTCCCCATACATAGAACTGAAACTCAAAAAAAAATTTTTCATCTAACCCATACGTGTAGGGTATCTATGAATAGGTCTTCAAAAATGGTATTGAGGTTTCTAACATCATTTCTTTCTAAACTGAACAGTTTGCGCGAGAGACACTTCCAAAGTGGTAAAATGTCCCCCCCCCCCCCCCCCGTAACTTCTAAAGTAAGAGAATGATAAAACTAAAAAAAATATATGATGTACATAACCATGTAAACTTCCAACGAAAATTGGTTTGAACGAAATCCAGTAAGTAGTTTTTTTTTTAATACGTCATAAATCGTAAATCGCAATTTACCTTCCATTCAATCAACTCAAATATAAAAAAAAAACATTTAATTTCATAAACATAAACCTTACGCATAAACCGAGGATACCTACAGGTTTGTACGGAACCCTCGGTGCGCGAGTCCGACTCGCACTTGGCCGGTTTTTTTCATCAATAGATTGGTTCAAAAGGTAGATTTATCTGTGCACACCGGTGAAGCCACTGGCAAAAGCTAGGAATGTTATAAATATTAATGTGTTTATGTTTGGATATCTGTTAGGTCCTCAATCACGTAAAAACGACTGAACGGATTTGGAAGAAATTTGACACATAGACAATTTACCACCTGGATTAAAACATAGGATACCTACGGTAGTTCCTACGTTCCCGAGGTAAATTTTCTGACATCCACGCGATCAGAAGCTACAAATAGTGTTTCAAAGTAGAAATGCCCAAAGTTCAAAAGCAACTACCCAAATAGATTATTCAAATCAAACAAACATTAGTTTCTTTACAAATAGATAAAATGATATTTATTTTATAATTAGTAGTTGTTGATAGCTTGACGATGTTTGCGTGTGAAACGTAATAAGAAACGAATCGTTATTTGTGGTAAACAAAAGGCCACAACATGACTTGTACAGACATTAACAAAAGAAATGAGACCAGTCCAGCGGGTCCAGTGGGTCCATGCGGGCATTGTGGTGACTGAGAAGCTACTCACTACAACACACAGACGAGGCATTGATGAAAACTTGAATGTATTGTACTCCATTAAACTCGTTCATGTCAAAAATATCTCAAAAGATAATCTGTTTCTGTTTACACTGAATGAATTCATGATATTTATAGCCGGTAAGACCACTACCGGAAAATAACCAAGTGCATATCTACTTACCTACCTATATCTCAGAAATTCTAAGTATTAAAGTAATCAATGACGTAAGCCCATAAAAACATCAACATAGATTAAGATGACACAATCGTGGAAGTACCCCATTTAAAATGAATATGACTT
Source organism: Aporophyla lueneburgensis (assembly GCA_932294355.1). Lineage (NCBI taxonomy): Eukaryota > Metazoa > Arthropoda > Insecta > Lepidoptera > Noctuidae > Aporophyla > Aporophyla lueneburgensis. Next base: position 15,624,917 of record OW028750.1, on the reverse strand, counting down.
ATATTTGGCCCGAGACCTCTATAAGCTTTATTTATATGAGTCATCACACCATACAAGTATGAGACCATCCCGATCATGACATAAGAGGTTTACCTACCGAATTATGGAAAAGGTTCTAACACAGAACGTAAAAAAACACCATTGAAGGTACTTTTTTCTAATTTGTCTTATAAATAGGTGCCTACTAATTTGAGGATTGAGGAAAATAGGTACGCAGTTACAAAACAGATAAGTATTTACGCCTACATAACATAGCTAGAGATATACTAAATTATGATGGCTGATCCAATGATGTCGGAAAGAATAGACAGCTGTATTTTCCTGTTGTCTTAAGAATAACAAGTTTTCCATCACTAATTACTGTCCTGATTTTAAATGGTCTCAGAAGTCTTTGTAAGAGCGATCAAAAGAAACAAACACTTAACACGGGGTAAATATGGAAAACACAGTCAGTCAATAGACTGTTGACTGACTGTGTTTTCCACATTTACCCCGTCTACCTTAAAAATAAGAGTGAACAGATGTCTTCTCGGCATGCAGATTCTATCATAGACCTCATCAATCGCTTTCCATCAGCCGTGATCGCGGTCAGAGCAGGTCCATTCAATAATGAAAAAACCAAAAAAACTAGATCTAACACAAAAACAATGACAATAATTCCCACGTCGCGTCATCGCCAGTCAAGTCTGTCAGAAATGTAGAAACTAAGAATTCTTAAAAGTCTATTTTCAGAAACAACGGTCGGATGCTGTGGAGCTCAACCTTGCGCTATTTATGTCTTTTGCAATCACAATTTGCATGTGGCTTTTCACAACTTCTTCTGGCAACCATATTTAGATTTAACCTGCACCATGTTTACCACACTTTCTATAACATTCCGACAGTTTTGAGGGCTAGAGAGGCTTGAAAAATTCATCCCAACACAATTCATCATATTCAGCCTGTAATACTGCCATTGCTGGGACACAGATCTCTTTTCTGTGGGAGGGAGTGGGCTGTAATCCACAACGCAGGTCCAGTGCGAGTTGGTAGTTGTCACGTCTTCGAATGTTTGGTTCCAGGACATGCCGGTTTTGCTTCACCTTTTTGAGACCAGTGGTAATAAAATGAAATACACAATAAATTGCCTGCCCAGGTTCGAACTCACAACCTAGAACTCGGAATAACGCGATTAGAATAATGCGGGGTATCTACCATAACTAAAAACTTAAAAATAAAAACTTTTTACTAAAAAATAACAACCGACGTCCGTAAAAAAAAACACTACAAAGTCAAAAATAACTTTGATTTCGGAAGTCGGTGGCAAAAAAGCCTTAAATACACATCCTTTGACACCGACTTCCAAAATTAAAGTTATTTTTGTTGGTTGTTATTTTTTAGCAAAAAGTTTTTTAAGTTCTATGTGTGTTCTTATTCTTCATTTTCTTCACCTCTATTGTCTAAACAATGTTTATCAAGAATGTCAGTCACTGTTGAATTCTTGGCACTGGTTGGACCCATCTATTCATGCGTCGACTTCATTATCAACATAAGTTTTCCCATGATTTATTCCTTCATCATTCTACCATACCTACTACACCAGTCGCAGTGGGTAGCCAGGTACTCGTATTCTTCGTGAAAATCATGATTCATGGAGGAACTAATTTTGCTTCATCATTTTATCTCGTCTTTTTTTTGCTATCCTGATCTAAACATGAAAATATAGGTATATACCAAATAAAGAATGAGTTTTTTGTAATACTGGACCCATTTATCACTGGCAAATAATATTTTTAAATCAATGTAGAGAGAGAACACGCTTGATCCAATTGGCAGTAAACAGTTTTACGCGTTTTTTGTGCGCAGCTCATCGCCCAGCCCGTAGGTACATACCTACATGATTCTGGAACCAACCACCGCTTTCTTTGATCAGTTGCAGTAATGTATTGAAAGTTTGTTGAATAAAGAGCCTAATAAATCCAAACTTTAATACAAACCTAGGTAGTTTGTGATACAATCAAACAAATATAGTCCAAATGGGTTTGCTAACGTTCCCAGTCCCACGTAGATGTACCTACTTACAGCCAATTAGATGACACACTATGTGATGTTCACTTTATAGTTAAAACGCCGTGAATGAAAATAGTCTGAGAAGTGATCAGAAAACTAATGCTGAGCTTCCTTTGCCAGAGAAGTTAATTAAATCTAAGTTAAAGACTCGAATCGGAAAACAGCTAACTGTTAACATCCGTGCCGTTTTACTTCAATAAGATTACCTTCGCGATAGGGGAAGGGGCTAGATCGTTGAGTCAGCTCTGTGCCCCAAATTCCACTGCACACCATCCGTAATGCTACCTCAATGGAATACCAACCTAACCACCATGCTTGTAAAAACTACTTTGCTTTGCTACAGACCTTCTGAGAGGCCATTGTTTCGTTCATCTAGCGACTCGCGACTCTAGCATTAATGTCTAGCAGATGTTTTATGGTTGCGGCAATGATTCTAGAAACCATGGAAGTAATTTTCTCAGAACCCTTTTTTTTTCTAAATCTCTTATCCGCCTAAACCCGCTTACATTGTAATTGTATTCCTTACCAATGTCAATTTCTTTCAGGCAATGGTCGTTTATACTTTCATGAGATATTCAGTAACATCAGATAAAGTTAACAAGGCATTAAATTAATTATAATTTCAATCGGAGCTTGTTAAAAAGGGAGCCGGTTGCGATACGAAAAAAACGTAACGTTCGTGTTGCCATGCAAAATGGAATCGATAAAATTTATTCTCCAAAGGAGGCGGCTGGAGCTGTATTGTGGGATGAATTTTATGTTGGGCGCCATGTGACAATAGCTGTTATTATTAGTGGAGTCGACCTTCAGGGCTATTGGTCTCGAGAATGCCTTGGGTTGTTCCAACAGTGCCATCTTCTTAGAAACGTGCTCCACGCGTGTACCACGCACATTTTTTACACGGTATTTTATAGTACCTACATACATAACAGAACCGTGGGAAGAGTCTTGATACTTTATGAGTGTGACGTTACCTTTAGGTAGGTATTTTTTATGATCTACTGGTAATTTGCATTATTTCAAATGTCTCTTATGTAATTATTGTATTTAAAACCATTTATCCGGGAACATCATCTTGAAGGTGCTCTTTTTATTTATTATAAATTATGCGGTTATTTATCTTTTCATTAAATATTTTCTTTCTAAATCTACCTATTGTCTTTGTCTTATTTCAGAAATATTACATTATTCCACTCATCTGAGTAAAACATATTGAATTCAAGTATCAAATTGGAAAGTGCACACTATAAATTCCTTCGCCTTCTTAGCGCCAGCCTACCTGTGGTGTAAAAAAAGCATTCTGGCTGCAGGGCCGCGTCGGCGCTTTTGAGATAATTTATAAGGCTCTGCCTTTCTTGGAATTTCGAAATCTCGACAAGATAGCTTCGTGCCCAACAGCCCAACCCGCGGCTGCGTGGAATGGAATGTAACGGATTTGGATAGGAAAAAATAGTGCATTGTATAGACAACCATTGTGACACGTTTTCGTAACGTTTTCTCATTTAAAATTGAATAGCCCCATGAAGGTACATCTCAAGGTTGAATAGGTTCGATTCCTATAAATAAATCAATGTTACCTATCAACCGCATTAGTACTAAGTAAACGACTTTCATAGATGATGCTGTTGCAAGAGACCTATCCTGTTTAACATACCTAGTAGGTACAATGTTGGTTCTCAGTTTGCGTTGACTTTATTGATCCATTCAAATTGTGGTCGTCGTAAGTGTCTTGTCTTATAAAGAAACATCACCATCATGGTCATAGTAGGTACGACGAATCAACAGCACTGACCTGAAGCTGAACAGTGTTGCCAAAGTATGAAATTACGGTTAGGTGTATTTTACAAACGAATACCTACCTTACCTTGACTAGGGTTGAACTATTAAGATGAATCGTAGGAGTTACTTATGTAACTCGAATAATAATTCGAATTAGATAAGTAACTCCTACGGTTATCTCCTAATCGTAAGGTGTTCTAGATTATGCTAGAAGAAAAGTAATATCTCCGAATGTTGGCAATAACAAGTATTTCGTATCAGCACAATACTCGTGTTCGGCGGACCGGCTGGGTACTTCGTGCAACTGATCCCGTCCCGCGAGCAGTGCACAGAGCGAAGAGTTCTGGGAAAAGCAGGCCGCATACCACGCCGCGAGCCTCTATTGGACCGCCATGCCTTGTGCCCGCCCGCACGCAAAGACAACATTTCAGAAGCGGCACAAATTGACCCTAGCAAGTTTGTTAAACATTATGATTTTGAAAAACCGCCAAACAGTTGCAGAATCCTCGGATTATTATTTTGAAATGTTTTTAGGATTCATATTTTATAATAAACTAGCTAACCCGGCAGACAATGTCCTTTCTCAGCAATAAAGTGTATTTTTTTATTATTATTATCCTAACTATAAATCATACCGATAGAAAAAGCTATTTTCAGTTCTGAACAATCCGAGAAACCTAAAAACCTTATTCGGACCATAACGAATATTTAAAACCGAAACTTGACCACTTCGGTTTGGTTATTCTCAAGTTATGCTCTATTACCAACAGACAGTATTTTATTTTTATTTATAAGGATTAAAGACATACAACCATACAACGCAAGAAATGAAAAGGACCGTGTTTATCTAGGAAGATTGTTGTTGGTTTATTCCTAAATCCCAATCTATCTATTATTTCAAAGGTAATCAATCATCTAAGGAAACTACTATAAAACGAATACCATCTTATTGGTCGATTAAAAAAAGGTTGTAAAATCATATTTTTCTTACCTTTCCCCATCTCATGTTGGCTCCCACACAGCCTCGTCTTCAGACCCTTTAGCTGAGTCTAACCATAATGTGTACCATACATAGTATCTGTGAGCCTCTACTCTATGGTCATTGTTAAGTCACGAAGTGAACGCTGTAGGCACCACTCTCGTCGGGCCGGGTTCATTCATTAAAATATGCATTTATTATTTACTAACATGCGTCTGTGGTGCATTGCCGCAGCCAGACAGACCTTTAGTGAGTTTTACCCTATCCTATTACGATGAATTTACTAGTGTTCCACGAATTGTATTTAATGACTAACTTTAAGTGGTCACTTAACCTAAACGTTAATGAACGCCACAGGACTTTGGTTTTTATTTGCATAAATAGTCAAATTAACACATTGTATCAACCCATTAAAAGTAAGAACTCTATAGAGATACAACCCCAATTTTACCACCCATACCAACAAAGAAAGTAAGTTGTGGAGTATGCAAGTAAATTGGGTCGATTTTTTGGCTAATTTCAGGAACGAATTAAGGGGTGGAGAAGGAGGTGGGGTGCAAGGGATGAGGGCGACAGCTGCAGAGCACGTGGGACGGCAGCTGGTTGAGCTGATGCCGCCGCCCGCGCCTGCGCAAGCTGCGTGCGCACCTGCCAACGTCAAATATTACCAGCTTTTTGTACTACCTACTTTCACAATGCAATATTATTATAATGGATTGACATCTGCCTTGATTAAGCTAACAGCTGTGTAACTATGTATTTTAAGAAATCCGAATGGTAGTATCTAAAGTCAGCTTTTATGCCGTACGCGGGATGCGGCACTTTCTGCGCGTTTTACCTTCGTCTTTTTTTTTTTTTTTCAGGATGGGAAATCATCAAATGACTTCTCCCGCTCTGGGCGGAGCGGGAGGGCGTGTCAGACTTTTACTGACTAAAATCCACCCGTGTTCCATCAGTTGCCCATGTGCCAGGGTCACGGTATCTCTTTCGAACAATCACGCGACCCGGCAGGTTTACCTACGTCTTAGATGATATCTATATACCTTCTTGAATTACATCATGTGAAACTCTTCAGGAATTCCTATGATCCAAGGTAGATGTACCTATAAACCCTGTAGCCCACCCATTCGTTCCCAAAATTGGGTAATGAACGTATGAGGACGGTTTAGAAATGGAGAGGACTAAACTGCCTAGGACTGCACACTGCACCGGAGGAGTCAGGATTTGATTGAAAAATAATATGCAATACGTATGAGCTAATCATTGGGTCTGACACGTTATGTTACGTTTTACTACGTAGGATGCTTATCGCTGTATCTCGGCGTTTACCCGTAGCATTGAAGCGACAGCTGCAGTGCTCGCTAGTTCACAAGTGCTCGTTTACAGGTAAAAAAATCAATAAACCAAGGAAACTAATCGATATTCTCCAAGGAGGTAGGCAAACCACCTCCTTGCGACCGTCGGCTTGTTTTTGTTTATCTCTGGTGTAAATTTATCTTTGATCAAGTGTGATAAACGTCAGATTTTAAAAAATATTCGCTAAACGAATCTAAAATGGTTAATCAAATAGTGTAAAGTGAAACTCAAAAATATTCCTTTTGCATCTCAGGGCATGGAGGAAAACATACCAAGGAAAGATGAGGAAAATAAGTCTCCAAGTACTTCATTGCCAGGTACAGGTTTATTTATTTTTTCTCTCCCTTCTAACTTCTTTAACCAAACGTAGTTTTTGTGATCTCTGCCCCGCAAAGGGAATTTTGTTCAAGGTCGTCCAACACGACGCCTGACAATTTTACGTAATTTTATTTGACTTTGTTTATCTTAACGTTAGCTGCTTCAAATTAATTTAAAAATATGACGGTAGGCAAGCAGAAATAAATGATACATACCTAGTTATTAAGCACTAACCTTCCAGTTTCTATCTTCCTAATACTTATTATCTCATCATCAAAGTTCGGTATAAGAATTATTTTGAAATTAGAAATGATAATAAAAAAATGTGGGTACTTATGTCAAAGATATTGGAAGAGAAGATGTCAATATATTATTTAACAATGACCATTTTTTCTTTTCTTAAAATATACAGTCAATTTCCCTGATTGTACCGCACTGTTCTGTTTTTATAGTATGTAAAGTGTAAAAGCAGGTAGGTATACTACCTACCTATATCAAATAAAGATTAAAAGATAAATGCGATATAAAAATTCCACGTAATAGCGGGTACATATAAATATTTATCCACTTGTTTAATATATTAGAAATTTATATCGGCAACTATACGAAAAAACCTGAAAATGTCTAAGTAAGTTCTGTGTCTTTGTATTCGGGCCACTCAAATAATTAGGTGCAGCAATACAAAAATAACGAACTAACCGGCAAGAACTTCAATCACAAGTAAAAGTTTTAAAAAAATGTCTACAAAATTAAAACACTAATAAACTGTTAGGTTTATATTTTTAAATTTGAAAAAAGGGGAACTATCTTCAAAGCAAACTAAACTCTATAGCAGTTGCAACGTAATGTTGCCACGTTTTAAAACCAAATCGTATAAATATGAGTACAATGTTTTTTTTCATGGGTTTGGCTTTCAAATTATCATTATTGTCAAAAAGATTACTGTAATATGATAGTAATGTGTGTTTTTTAATATTATTTAACACGGAGACTAATATATTTTCAGTTGGCAAGGATAACGTGGATAAAACTAATCGAAATCGAATTTCTTTTGAAAGAACTATTCGAAAGACTTCTGTACTGAGAATAACTTTGATTTGATACTTGTAATTTTTAATCTTGATTAAAAATATCGCATTGTAGATTCCGGATAGACATACAGATACGATTTTAATCTCTTATCTGGCAACACTTATTACTGAGGCACTGGCGACTGGCATCGAGTCGTACAGCGAGCGTTGTGCGTTGAATAGTTTTAGTCCGAACGTCGACGAGTGACGCATTTTTTACCTACATACGGACCCAGCGATCGATCGTGAACCGCTGTGGACGTCATTCGTTCATTTCTTCACTTCTTCAGTCAGTCGCGAGTTTCGCACTCATGTTGTAAAGTTGTGTTGTTTGTTGTTCATCCGTTTTACGTTTGACAAGTGAGAGTGAGAACTGCTTGTAGGAACCTAGTCAAAAACAATCAATTTGATGTGGTCGTGTTCCTTACCTTGTGTAAATACAAAAAAATCTGGATTACAAATGGATATAACCAAAGGTAAAAGCGATTTCCTTTACATAACCTTTTCATGACCATATGTTGTTTGATTTGGAACGAGGGCGACGTCACTTATCCTCGTCACTAGATTTGTAGTTGCATTTCAAGCGTTTGTTTTATTTGCAAACGTTAACGGTATTGTAATTTGTAGCAAACTAAAAATTATAATATTGTTAAATGTGAGGTGTCAATCTTTTCTATAGATAAAAACGTACCATAAACAGGCTTGAAAAGAAAGAGTTAATAACAGCTTTATCAATATTTGCAAATATTTAAATCCAGGTTAGGTGCATTTTTATATATTTATATTATTCTGTAGACCAAAATATTTTTTGGTCAATACAGAACAATATTATCAGCTGACAAATTCCCTCATTCCATATCTTAATTAATTATTTCTACCTAATTATTCTTATTTTGGAATGTTAATATTGAGGCAACCAATAGCAATTATTATTTCCTTTGTTGCAATTAAATAAATTAAGTAGTTTGAAGAAAAACTTTTTTGTTCCAAAAAAGGTTGGTTCTAATTCCAATTCATAGAATACTTGTAATTGTAGAATAACAATAACAACAATAGCTCAATAAAAACATGAATAAACCCTTATAAAAGTGTAATTCAATTGTTCGAGCTCTATACCAATGCCATCTATCAACACAAGTGTGAGTTAAAATTATTTGCTGATGTCATAAAGCAAACTAATGCTGATTGAGTAGAGGACAATCAATAAGTGGTTAGAAGTGTATTGTTTACATAAAGAAAATGGAATATTCCAAGAACCCTTTTAAACCAAGATTATTCCTAATATAATTATCATTATGACTTATACACACTTTCGAAGAATCATATCATACAGATAAGATATTATCATTTTCAAACTGAAGATAAAATTTGTTACTTTAGTCTTTTCCTCAAACAAGACTTGACCATGTCAGGAATAATAGTAAAAAGGCATTCATTTTATTTACCAACAAATAAAGAGAAATCCATTTGTCATGGCTCGAGAGAAGTGTTTGTGCGGCCTTGCCATTTGATTATACTGTACCCAATGAGGCCTCTTTGCTGTTACCAAATTTGTAAGTACCTAACTGATGTAATCAATATGAAGTGAAGACAATATTGTCATAGAATTTATTCTATTATACTTATAATTTTATGTGAGTAAATAATAATACATGACTCGCTTAAAATTATATGGTAAGTAGAATTAATTGCTCATCCTGTGTAAAATGGGAATTATGTGCCATTAAGGTATACATTATAATCTTACGAACGTCATTAATAGGTAAAACCATTATTATTCCCATAAGTTTCCCTCTCAATTTTTTCCTCTGCGGTTGATTGGAATAACAATTCTGAAAATTATTATTTTAGCTACACATACTAGTAGCGCCATCTGTTATCCGTGGGTGTAACTTTTTTTTTAATTATTTGTGGCTCTATGTATTGACCACAGATAAAATGTAAATAAACAAATAATGTAAACTATCAAATAATATGTGAGTAAACTACCAATGGTTCACCTATTGTTTTCATCAGGATTGTATTTTGTAATTAATTATGTATACAAAAAATAATACTTTTTGTAGATTTATAATACTTGGCCCACGTTCAAACGGACGTAATAAAATCGCGCCGGGATTTTTTCGCGCACTCGATCTTCAACGCACTGCTTAGGGCCGAGAGTCGAAAATCGAGTGTTTTTTCGACGCGCTGATACTCACTCCGCTGCTCGCGCTCTTGGATTCTCAGTGCTCGGTCCAACACAGAGCGATGAAAATCCAGTGCCCAGAAAAAAATCCGCTGCGATTTTATTACGTCCGTTGTGGATGTCGACGTAATCAACTGGAGATTAGATACAATCAGCAAAAAAAAACATGTTACTAAAAATTTTAATTTTGTTGATGACTGCACTAAATTCTATTGAAAAAAAAAACCTAATAGTAGTATTTAAAAAGTATTTGTCTCTTCCATCTTAATGATTTCACGTGTAACGTCATCTTTACCGTAGCAACAAAATATGTTGATAATTTCAGTTTTATGGATACGACTTGCGAATTTCGGGAAAGTTTAATTTTGGAATGCGGTACTAGCAGACGCCTTGCGGAGTAGGTCGTTTATGTACGCACACGTACACAAGAATGTACCAAATGAACGTGGAACTGTCCAATATCGGATAACGGCGCGGCGGTTAGGTCACAGATAATATAAATAGTTATTTAGATAACGCAATCAATACTAAAAGGATCAATATTGATCCTTTATCAAGCTATAAGTAATTTCGGCCTTTTTATCTTATCGTTGCCATTTGGATTTTTAGTGTTAGTTGTTTCTAGCAGAATATTTTTCCTCGTACTTTTTATACTCAATGCCGAGCTCTTTGATATGTATGTGCCCCATCTGGCGGATGTACTCTTCCGCTGACACCAATTCCGGGGTATCCTTTAGTTTATTTTTCCTACTTTTATGATGAGAGAAGCCATGGTTTGTTTAAACTACGTTAAGGCAACAAGCATAAAATTCATTCATACAATACTATTTGAAGACTGATTCATTTTTGGGTTACTTCTATCTAGAAATAAGTACTTACAACAACTGGTAAACAGTTTGAATTTAAAGAGAAATTGTTTAGATACAACTGTACTGAAATTACGTAGATGTATGTAGCTAAATAGATAGCAGTCTAGCGCGTAGGCGCTACAGGCGAGGCATTGGAATTCGAAAGCCGAGCGCCGACCACCCATAGGCATGAGAACATGGCCCCGTCCCGTTCCCCACGCTTGCTCCCGCCCGGCGCCGCCTCTCGCCGCTCTCTTAAGGCACAATGCTGAATTTCATTTGCTTTTTGTGGCGAGTGACGTGAACTTTGCACATGATATCAGTCTGCCCGCTGGACTTAACAACCTACATGTTTGCTGATTTATTGTCAAGGAATATTTTTCAGTACAATAGAATAGTCTTTAATTTAAAGCATTTATCAAAGAAATTCTTTAAGTACACACTGTTTCGTGTGTACCACTACTGTGTTTAATTTTACACTATAATTTCTCATATTAAAATTTAGTCAATATTACTGAAGTAAAGATTGAACATTCGACAGTTTTCTTCTATTCGTTTTTGTTAATCAAAAGTACTGTCCGCATTCCAACCATCCACTTTTCTCTACTTTTTATTTGGTGTTGTATTTGACCCGCCCATCAGTAAACTACTGCCACATTCCATAGGCCCTTTTTTACGCTGTGTGGTCGCGGTTTCCGCTGAAGACGGCAACGTCGCGTCGTCTCAAATATGAATGAAATCCGGTCGGCTGTGAACGGCACGGCAACGTCGCACCAGACGCTTGCCTGATTGAGAACTTACTATCAGTGTTACCAGATGGAATTTGAGGGATAAAGTAGAATGACTTTTACCCACATTTCAGGGGAAAATTTAGTTTTGTAAAAATAGTCAAGTTTTATAGCAGTGATCATTAAAGTTAAGTTTCATATCGCATTGTATAGAGAAAAAATGGTTTGGAGGGTAATCTTTATTTCCTATGCTCGGTATTTCTTGTCTTGGGGTGGTAATCAGTATCTCTCCCTGCCCCCTTACCACTTCTCCCTGTTGCATCCATTATACGTACTAATGTACACGAAAACAAGTTCCAATGACATAGCATCATGGCTCTGTATCATAAGTGGAGATTCCGCATATCGATAAAATAAACACCGAAAATTAAAGGCTTATCGTAAATCAATAATTATAATTACTTCTTATCATAATTAAAGGTAATGACTTAAACATAGGTAACAACGTACCTAACTATAATCATGATTAGGAATTGTTAAAAAATAACTTATTATTTAGTGTAGTTTAGAGCTTTTCTTGTACTTTTTGAAGATTTTCTTTCCTTTAATCCTAAAAGCTCTAACATTGCCTACAGTCTACGGAATGTCGTATCTAACAGCTGTGTTGTATTCAGCTCACAATGGCGAATTGCCGAAACGCAGCACGCACCCCATGTGTACAACAATACTCGTGATCGCGGAGGGTTGCAGTACGACTATATACACCCTCTTTTGAAGTGCGTACGCTTGCGCAGTGGGGTGGTAGCTGTAGCACAATATCTCCACCAGGCGGCACAGTATACGTACAGCCAACGATGTCCGTACTCACACGTACGATATCGCGCTATCGTTTTATTCTTCAACTATTATTTGCAAAAGTTCTAGTTTTTTTTGCAATGTGTATTTGCAGTGTTACGTGAAAAGTTCTGTGTGTACAATCCCCGCCAAAATGCCTCTTTTAGTCGACACCAAAAGTAGAAATGGTAAATATCGATCCGTGTACTTACTGTCGGCCATTAACTATTTTGGAGGCCTATTGTTTTGGTAACATTGGAACTTTCTTTCCAAGCAAGATTTGAGTTTCATTGTCAGCCTGAAATGTATGTGAGAATTAAAATTAGAGAAATATCGCGTTTTCTCATAAGAAATGATAAAACAGAAGTTCTTTTCCAGCATTTTCTTTGCTGCATGAAATCATTCAATTTTCGTGATGAAAATTTATCTGAGATAGGAGCCAAGGCATTGCAACTTTTGACAGTTGAAAAGCTTTTGATGTTTATGAGTATTTTATCGACCATAGTTTTAAAATTTCTCGAAAATTCTTGCAAATGTGCGTAGAAAATTCCATAAAGGGGAACCATGGAGCATTTTGAATTTTTTCGCCATCTACCACTTAAGTTTTCCACTTAATAAGAATCTCAAAACCAATCATCTGTTTTGGGTCCTGGACGTTTTCGTATACTAGGGTTAGAAAACTGATTGTGGTCATTCGGTTCATGCGCACTGAGTGCACTTAGGGAGGAGTGAGGGCGGGCTGCGGGACGGCGGCAGGCATTGGAATGTCGATGACGCAGCCAGCCGGGCCGGCCCCGGCGGCCGCGAACTTGTTGTTATGTGAAACTGTTTTTAAACGCACACTCGCACACGGCCATCTTCATATGACTGCATCTTGTATGTTTAAGTGATATTAAATTAGCTCTGAACTCATTACACGTCTTGCCTGTATAAAGTATCATGCCATTTTCTTTGAGGTTAGTGGTATTACTGGTGTTATCAATATAAGCACAAAGGTACCACCTACCTAATAAAATTGACATAAATCTTCACGGAACTGTAAACATCTAAGACCTACCTAGTTGATACCGATAGACAAACAAAATCCCTAAATTTATAAAGCTTTGTAATATTAACAAATACTTTTCTTTCTTTCCAGTGGCATCCAATGGCCCTGCCTCAGCATTGACGCTATTCAGGAGCGCGCCGCGCGAGGCTAAGCTTAAACCTCTGGCCGGTCTAGTGCTGCAGCCGCCGAGCTACGACCCAAACGCCGGCTCTCCGGCTTCGTCACCCTCCACACCTTCGTCTTCCTCTTCGTTCTCCACCGACAAGACGGACAACCACGACACCTTCAGCTTCGTGACGGACACAGTTGATATGCGCAGAGAAGATGAACGGATTAAAACTTTTGAAAAATGGCCTGTCACGTTCCTATCCGGAGATGAGCTCGCTCGTAATGGATTTTATTACCTCGGCCGTGGAGACGAAGTACGCTGCGCATTCTGTAAGGTAGAAATTATGAGATGGGTCGAAGGCGACGATCCTGCAAAAGACCATCAGCGATGGGCGCCGCAATGCTCATTCGTCCGAAAATTGGGCGGCGGCTCCAGCTCCGACACGGGCAGTAGCGGGCGCGACGAGTGCGGCGCGCGCTCGGCCGCCAGCAGTAGTTCGCCGCCGCGCATGGCCGGCCCCGTGCACCCTCGGTTCGCCTCCGAAAACGCACGCCTGCGTAGCTTCCGAGACTGGCCAAGATGCATGAAACAAAAACCTGAGGAACTCGCCGAGGCTGGCTTCTTCTACACTGGCCAAGGTGATAAGACCAAATGCTTTTACTGCGACGGAGGCCTGAAAGACTGGGAGAACGATGACGTGCCGTGGGAACAGCACGCACGTTGGTTCGACCGCTGCGCCTTCGTGCAGCTGGTGAAGGGTCGGGAGTACGTTCAGAAGGTGATGACAGAAGCATGCGCAGTACCCGCGGCGGAGCGTGACGTAGCGCTCGGTGTGGCCGCTTCCCCGCCAAGCACACCTCCCGAAACGCCAGAGAACTCCATAGACGACTCCAAGTTATGTAAAATTTGTTACGCGGAAGAGCGCAATGTGTGCTTCGTGCCGTGTGGACACGTGGTGGCGTGCGCCAAGTGCGCGCTGGCGGCCGACAAGTGCCCGATGTGCCGCAGGACGTTTCAGAATGCAGTGCGATTATATTTCTCGTGAGAAGAGTAGCCGAATCGAAGGCTCGATTCTAGTCTTAAGGGACGGCCCGACAGAGCTGTGTGCTGAAACCACTAGCTCCTATGTCACGTTTCCACAGGCGGAGAACCCTATTGACCCTTATTGTAGATAAAATAGGAACTCGCTAGTGTAACAAAAGACGAATACGCTTTAACAATTGATTGAGATTGAGTCCTCAGGAGAGCGAGAATTGTACCTAATAGTAAAATATAAAATAAAATAACTAGGTAACGTTCTTATAAGAAGAGTACATTGATACGCTTATTACTTAGTACACGAATCCGTTTTTGGCGTGATGTTGCAATTATTTATTTTATACATATTATAAACAGCTTTAAGTAAAATAGAGTAATACTGCTTATTTGCGTAAGAAATGACAGTTCAATTATTTTTGCAAATGAGCCACATAAAAAAAAAACGTTATTATCTTATTAAAGCTTCAAGTGATATTATCGTTATTGGCAACATAATTATAATTATGGGAATTTACTTTACTCTTTCTGACTGTGGAAGCGTGGCTTTACAGGGCCGCCCTTGTGATGTAATAAATTAAAAGCGGTGGGGCAATTTTAAAACTCCGCGTTAAATAATAATTTATAAGACAATATAATTTTTTGATGTTAAAATTATTTGAAAAGATATACAGGAAGGACATCCATATTTTGGAAAGATAATGAATGTCAAATAAGTTAGCGCAATAGTAAACCTAAATCAGGTGTGTTAGGTTTACGCAATTTCTACAAGACTAAACTTGATTTTATTTACAGGGTTAGTCTGATTAATTAAGTATTAGATACAAATGCAAAAAGTGATAATATTGCAATTTGAACACAAAGCTACTGTTTGGTTTTGTCATTATTTCCAAAAAATGTGTATGTTGTGACATATAATGTAAATAATCGAATGTAAATATTCTAGCTTATCGTTTTGTCCCACCGGCAAAAGTGTAAATAATGTAAAAACATTTAGTAGCACAACTAACAAGACAGAATACCAAAAAATTACTGCATTTTGACTTAAAAACAATACAAAAGTTTCCGTTTTGTTCCTTGTGCTGACCAAATGCTAAAAAGAGTAAATTTTCTTAATAATGTAAATTGAAGTTCAAAACAAAAATCCTACTGACAGTTTCAGAATTTAATTAATTAATTAATGAAAGCATTTTAATAAGACGTTTTTTTTTGTGAACTAGCAAGCATTGTAGATTCATACATCTCGCATTTAAATTGTTATTCTCAAAGTAAATTTCCAAATTATATTTTGTGACATGGAATTAAAATACCATTAAACATTTAATTGTTTTCCATATGTGTATAATATTTAAAGGATTTTCACAGATGTCTATTTAAATTTCTTATAACATGCCACTGAATTATATAGTTTTTGACATTAAATATAAATAATGCATAAGAGAATTAATTTAAAACTCGCATTAAAATTGTTTTCATGTGATTGCTATTTCATTATTAATAAAAAATTGTTAAATCATAACCATATTGTTTTACTGGAATTATTTTCAAACTTACTTCACTCTGAACCATCACCTAGCGGCTATGTAGGTACACATATTTTCCCGCCTCTGAACTCTAGTTTTTAGAAATCCAGAACTTAAAACCCCCTGTTGGGGGGCATAAATAACGTGACCTCGAAGAAGCTCGCAAAACTGGGTACACATATTTTCCCGCCTCTGAACTCTAGTTTTTAGAAATCCAGAACTTAAAACCCCCTGTTGGGGGGCATAAATAACGTGACCTCGAAGAAGCTCGCAAAACTGTATGAGACAAGCAACGTCATCAAAATATAGGATAACGAATTGGCTTGAAAAAGATTGCCATCTCTCAGAATGCCCAAATACGATTTGCGCCTTGCGTTTTAAATATTTCTATACCACCCAGGAGTTCAATATAACTTCCATAGAGTTAGTAGATAATCCCTTCCTTCAAATCTTTTGAACAACTTACAAGAATAACGACAGAAATTAAGGTATTATGCAGATTGGGTTGTTGTATCCTGTTTCTATTTGAGGAGTTCTATGTACCTACTTTCAAAATAAAAAAGTCGGATGATTGCTGTTAGGTTAGCAAAACCTAACTTCATACAGTTAAGTTACCGTAACCTAACTTAAACAAAGGTTAGGTTAGCATAATCTAACTTACACAAAGGTTAACCTAACTGTTTTTTTTTTATCTTTTGAACAATTACAAAATCCCAAGAATACTGATTCTTTTGAGGAGTTCCTACCTCTGAGGGTACCTAACTTCTAATGTCAAGATCAGTTAATTCTAGCCTTTTTTTTGTTCTCGGGTGGTTGCTCCTCCCTGGAGTAGGTAGCCGGGTCTGTCAGATTCTTAATGACTAAAACCATCCTGGTGTTCGCTCGAATTCCGCGAATGTGAGCTCCGTCGCCACAGACTAGTGTCGGCCTGCACTCTGAAGGCCCCATTCCATTGTTAACAGACACGCATGGGACACTACGCGCCGTCACCTCGGGTCCGGTGGGGGCGACAGCAATGGCATTATCCGGCCTCTAACGACGCCCAGTGCCTGCTGCGGGACGGGAGAGTACTCGAGATCTACTTTTCCTTCTGCGAGAAAAATTGCGGAGAAGGAAGATGTCCGCCGAATCTGCAGTTTTAATAGAATAGAAAACGGCTCTGCACTTTGAATGTGACTGGCATAGTTAGCAAAATTTCATAATGCTGATGCTACCAAATTGTTTAGGCTGTTGTAAACCACTCTGGTTCGAAATAAACTCGAGTCCAGAGCCTGTGTTTGGCACCCCTACACCGCGAAAGTAACACTGATGCTAGAAAAGCTACAAAACACTTTCCTAAGATACCTCTTCCTTAGGTTTCTATTTGTTGGGGCGTAACTCTCAACAGTGAAAATGTTATGTTGATGTTGTAGGGATGTTATGTTGCACAAGTAAACAACCGATTAGTGTTCAGCCCCCCTAGCCAAGTCACAAACGTTTACCGTTCTACAATCGATAACGCCTCAGTGTCAGCAATTGTAGAAAACGATAAGTTGGTAGCCATGTTGAAGCGCCTGAGTCGGCCGCTCGTTCTACAATGTCTTTAGAAAACAACACCTTATAACAAAGGATTTAGCGTTGAACATTGTAGAAACGATAAAAAATAATTCTATCATTTTGAACGATGTGAATTTGGCTACGAATTTTCTGTTCGTTTGTTCTAACCACGTGACTTAACGTTGAGCGACTAGCGTTAACGATTGCAGATTATCAACTTGGCTAGAGGTGCAGAGCTCCTTGCGTAGCCTGTTGTGCCGATTATATGCTGACTATCCAAAAATGTACTCAGAGCCGAATCCTCAGTCTTTCGTACTCCAAAGTTGCTAAATGCCCTTCTGACTGCCAACCCACTACAATGCGAACGAATGGACGAAAATTATGCGTATGAGACTGATGTTCTGGGAGAAAGTACGAGTCCACTGTTCCGTGTTTGTTTTAATTATAAATATCTGGATGACCGAGCTTTGCTCGGTATTTTTTGGTAAATTTTGTTTAAAATAATAGGTTTATGTTCAAGTTGATTGTCGATAAAGTTGATCATTGAAAACACGAATAAAATGCCATTTTATAAAAATGAATCCTAGCCAGATCGATTTATCGCCCCCGAAACCCCCTGTATACTAAATTTCATGAAAATCGTTGGAGCCGTTTCCGAGATTCAGATTATATATATATACAAGAATTGCTCGTTTAAAGGTATAAGATATACAACATGTGTAGGGGTCTACTAGGACCGATGCCTGCCGGGGTCGCGTGATTGTTCGAAAGAGATACCGTGACCCTGGCACATGGGCAACTGATGGAACACGGGTGGGTTTTAGTCAGTAAAAGTCTGACACGCCCTCCCGCTCCGCCCAGAGCGGGAGAAGTCATTTGATGATTTCCCATCCTGAAAAAAAAAAAAAAAGATATACAACATAATGATTGGCGATGTAATAACTGTTTCTATGTTAATTGGTTTTGTACCGTTTTTATTAACTGTAAATGAAACAAATGTCAATGAATGCAGAATTTACCTTAGCCTATTTTTGTCAATACGCGATGTCATACCTACATTTAGTGTATAAATAAATGAAAGGTAGATATTTTTTCTGCTGGATATCTAGCGTCAAATTTTTCCTTCTGCGTAAAGGTCTAAATTATCTTGTTAAGTTTTAAAGAGAAATTAATATTTATTTATTAGTGGTTATCTTCATTACACTAATGTGTGTATCAATATTAAGCTGTTAATAGAAGATGTAAGTATGGATGTCATTATCAATAAGTAGGTAATGTTGTTTGTTGTTTTACAATTAATTGTCTACAATTAATGTACAAGGGTCGTGGGACTATCTACCTCTTCTTAGTTCTAGTTTTGGGAACAAATGGCTACCACCGGTTTTCTTTGCGTCTCCCAATCATGACTTATGCGTGCGTCGCCTTCGCACACGCTAAACTCCACCATAGGATGCAGAATTATTTCCTTACTAGCTTCTGCCCGCGACTTCATCCGCGTTAAATTTCTTGTTCCCCCGACCCTTCCCGTCGCGTCGAATCGCCTACTCGTGCGAATTTCCCCGTTTTTGCAACATTTTTCATTACTGCTCCGCTCCTCTTGGTTGTAGCGTCATGCTATATAAGGTGTATCTATTCATACACGAAATATTTTAAGAGGTACACCTGTAGTTGGTAAAGAAGCTACAGCAACGAAAAAAAATTTTTTCTAAGGGTTTTTTGTTTTTATTTAATATTTATAAATTATTTGACGCACATAAGAAATATTGGCTCCTTCTTATTTTTTACGGCCCGAGACACCGCGGCCATGCTCGTGCCGTCCGGTCGCCGCCCTCGCAGCGTCAGGCGGGCCATTCATAGAATTTGGAGTAAAGGATTTATGCAAAACGTCTCAAGTACCTAGTTTTAAAATTATAATAATTACGAAAATTCAATAACGCTTAGAAAACATTTTCTTTTTGCTTCTATAGCTTCTTTACCACCTACAGGTGTACCCCTTAAAATATTTCGTGTATGAATAGATACACCTTATATAGTAGGGATGTTATGGATATGAAATTTCGGATACGGATTGGTTACGGATGTAGAAATGATTATTATACCGGATACGGATATGAAATTATTTCGGATTATCCGTTAGTTAAGGATAATTTCGGTTACGGATATTAAACTTTTAAGGAGTTTCAAAAGTAAAATATCTAATAAAATGTTTTTTTTATATGTCAGCATTTGGTAGGAATTACAATCAGTGAATGAGTAATTATTACAGCTATATAAAATAAAAATGATTATAAATATATATTGAGTGTTATCTAAAATAAAAATGTAATAACAAATCCGATATTATCCGAAACTTTTATTTCGGATTCGGATACGGTTACGGATAATTTTTTATATCGGATATCCGATAGTTTCGGTTACGGTTACGGAGCTCCCTAACATCCCTGCTATATAGCCTATAGCCTTCCTCGATAAATAGGCTACCCAACACAAAAATAATTTTTCAATTGGGACCAGTATTTCCTGAGATTAGCGCGTTCAATCAAACAAACAACCAAACTCTCAGCTTTATAATATTAGAAGGTTACGGGAGCCACTTTTTATGTTCGAAATGAGAATCTCCATCTAGATTTCAAAATGCCCACCATCCAGCGGTTCATGAAACGCCTCTCTAAGCGTTTCTTCGTTTATGCTATAGGTAAAGAACTCTGATCCCCTGATAACGGCAGCAGCCCTGGCTGGAGGCCATAATTTATTAAGGACCTTAATAGGCCTCCGAAATGTCATTTCAAAAAAAAAAATCTTTGTGTCAGTCATAATATTATCGTTTGATATAAACCTCAGCTTGTAACACAAACGTGTCTCAATCTTCTCCCATACACCTATCTTCAACGCCACGGCTCGGGCCATTACATCTGTTCGAAAGATGTACCATTTGATATCACATCTAACTGGTAAATTAGTATCTTCTTTCAGACAATGGTTGTATAGTGAGGTGATAAAAAAAATTTTGAAGCTCTATTTGATTGTTAGTCGATCGGAGTCCGGCTGGGCAAAGCTCCAATGGCTTCAACAGAACGAGTGCGTTACTACTTCTATGAAATTTAACGTTACGAGTTAAAAGGATTCCGTACGGAGCTCCTCACTTGCAGCGAAAGGACGACATTATAGAAGGCCTCATTGACGGACAGCCCACCGACAGTATTCATCGGTTATTTATATATATAAAAAAAAACATTAATAAACATCATAACATGACGTCTGTATTCCCTAAGGGTTAAGCAGAGGTGTACCTTTAGTACATACACACACATTTCGCCATCAGGGACTATTGCCATCAACCGGGCACAATATCAGACTCCGGTTGTATTATCAAATTTCAGATAGAAATACCCGAATAAGACTTTTCCTGACCCGAAATTCGAACCCAGGAACTAGTAGCCCTTGTGATTACCATACCAACTATAGAGTCAACACACAACGATGTACAGACGCCAGCACATCAAGCTACCCGAAACCGACAAATTCTGACAATCAATCTTGAACCTAATAATATTGCAATAAAGTGGAAAATCTATTGAATAAATTTGACAGATTGTAGTAATTTGACGTGCTGGCGTCATTACATATTTTGAGTGTCGGGCTGGGTAGGTGTGGGTAGATCAACAAAATGCAAAAATTATAATTAAAAAATATTTATTAGACAAAGTAAACCATAAAGAGGCCTCAGGCCATAAGAGATTCCACGTACTTATTGTTAGACTGTAGCAATTCTTCCTTTAGCTTCGTTATTTCCTTCATCATAATGTCATCTGATGCTATGCTTTCTTGTAAAAGTTTGCATTTTCGCAAGAAATCTGCGATTAATTTGTGACCCTCTGTCGTTTCCTTCGTTTTCACAGCTGCCTCCACGTCGAACAAGTTGATTTCTAACTGTGCTTGTTGAGACTCGGCGTACTGAAAATTAAACGAAAATAAAAATCAGCATAAGATAAATTATAGAGCTGGGAATCTACCGAAGCACGAAGGTTAGAATGTCTATTATGACTAGTATGCGAGCACTGATTGGACAGGTCCACTCAATCTGTGTGGTTCTTTCCTCAGACCAATTCCGATACCAATCCACATGATCTGACCAAGATTATATTTGGACTTTAACCTTTTTTAAGGTAGAGGCAGTATACATGCCACCAATATTTTTTTTTTGTTTTATTCAACTGTATTGTTGAAAACGATTTTATTTTTCATTGATGATAACATATATGTATATTTCCGCAAATATCCCATCGAATTCCCAATTTGCAGAAATATTTAAAAATGTCATCATTAATATACTAAGAATTTTTATTTAAGAATTACTATACTTATGTCTAGTTTTCTCTGCCTTATAAAGAGTTAAAAGAGACTGACCCCTGCGTTAGTTTCGGCCTTTCTTCTCAGAGCAGTCAGATACTTCCAGAAATAAAATCATTTATCACTACATAGTATTAAACAAAGTCACTTCCCTCTGTCTGTCCCTATGTATACTTAGATCTTTAAAACTACGCAACGGGTTTTAACCTCTAAGTCCCTGAGATACCACATTTGGTATAGACACAATGGTTTTTAATTGTGTCTGTAATTACGGCATTCAATGGGTTAAGGCGGTTTTTTTAATAGATATAGTAATTCAAGAGGAAGGTATATACGTATAATACGCGGGCGAAGCCGCTGGCACAAGCGTTATTAATAAGATAACGTAAAATCCCGGATGTATTTCCCGAAAGAGTAGGCACGGAGGTACAATTTTGTTTTTGTCCATTTATTCAAAGCAATCAGTCGTCAGACTTTTGTTAGTTATAGTTGTGTCATTGTTGTTGACTCATTTTGGTCTCTGAATTCAGAACAAGGCATCGGCCTTGTCCTGAATTCAGAGACTGTAATTTCTTTTAAGTCTCCTAACCACATGGGCATTGTCTATAAATCCAGAAGCTAGTGGATTGAGGGTGATGTTCCTGCTCCGCTTCCGCTGGTTATCCTGGCGCTTCCCACGGTGATGAACATTTTTTTGATGCGACTGTATAAGTTCCTCACCTCAATAATAGATTCAGGCAGATCTGCGAGCTTGGCAACGTGTAGTCCTAGAGAATGCAGGGCGGGTCCAGGCGCGATGCGGTGCAACAACAACAGTTGCCCGTTGACGACCGAAGCCTCCGCGTGCGAGTTCACGATGACGCCCGGGTGGGCACTCGCCAGGCGCGTCAGCTCTTGGTAGTGTGTCGCAAACAGGCAGAAACATTTACTCTTCGTTGCTAGTTCCCTGTAAATCAGGAGTGTTGAGAAATGTACAGACGCCAGCACATGTCAAATTCTTCCAATCAATCTTGAACCTAATGCTTTGGCGATTAAGTTGAAAACCTATTAATTAAATTTGACAGATTGTAGTAGTAGATTGTTGTATTGTGCAGCTTGATGTGCTGGCGTCTGCACAAGGCAGACTTTTATAAAGGATGTAAAGAGAACCATCACTGTAAGACGATGGTCTTTACAATACAATACAATCCTTTATTTCAGGCTACTAAGGCCCATAAAAACAATACATAAATAACATAAGAACAATAACAATAAACTAATAAATATTCTATAAACAAAACTAAACTAAAACTATCACAATACACGTAATGAAGATGTCGTCGTGTTTCGCTGCGTGGTGTCACGTAACCGTCCTGGGAAACGTCGATATACGACACCTTTCGGCCAAAAGTCTTCTCTCAAGTAGGTCTGTAGATGGTCAGTTGGAACTCGTACCACGAACGACTTAAAGTTGATGTTGTGGCGCGATTCCAACCTTTCGACCCTCAGAGTCCAGTTGGCCTTCACTTTCAAATACTGCACGACTTCCTCAATCGTCGTGGAGTAGTGCAGACGTGAAATATACAGCTGCGTCGTAGGCACAGCAGGGCGCAGCAGCATGTTGGGTGCACTCAGAGCGGTACCATACTGGTATCGTGAACAGGGCTTCTTCTTCTTCCTTTCCACTTTCGTGAAACCCTCTTCATCAACTTGGCCCGTTCTCGGCAAGGAGCTACGGACCGCAGCCAGGGCAAGTTGGGCACCCTTCTTCAGTTTTTCCCCTATTACAGTTGGTTGCTTAGGCTTTTGTGCGCAAGTGTACGAATGATTGGTCTGTACACTTGTGCTGATGGGAACACGGGGATGAAGAATTAAACCGCCCGTGTTGAGTGTGTTAATATCACTGATTTATTTCACTTAGTCAGTTCGGTAAAGTGATCGCGCGTTTGCAAACGCTGATGTAGCTTAACCTACTTAATGTTATGAAATGTGCGGGTTCACCGTACAATGACATAGCCGTTATCAAAGAAAGATTAAAGAAAGAAGAAAGAAGAAAAATGAAGAAGATAAGAAGAGAGGAAGATTTTATTTGAAACACGCACAGGGCATACAAACAATAAGAAGAACATAGAAACTTTTAGGATACAAATAACAAAATAGTAAAGATATAAAAATTAAAGAGTAAGACCTGTGTGAGACCAATAAGGCTCCTATCGCAGCATTATGCTGAAACAACGACTACAACAACTAAAAAAACAACTACCGCAGCGCTCACACGAAGCAACTCTGAGTAAAGAATATTGCTGGAAAAAACAACTACCGCAGCGCTCACACGAAGCAACTCTGAGTAAAGAATATTGCTGGAAAACCACTTTTATTTTTGGTGAGAAAAACCGCTTCTTACGGTAGCGCACAATGTAAAGCATGCAAAAAATTGTGCTTATGGGTGTATGCAATGGTACAGAAGTTAAGGGAATATTTATTTTAAAGTAAAATTCGAACACTTAAAACTTGTTTACATAAAATAGAATAAAGCGTTGGATCATTAGAACTTTCAATATCCACGTAGGCAGTGGCGTGCCTAGGGTTTCAAAATAAGGCAAACCCAATAAAATTTTATGCTTTTCTAAAACGACATCCTATTTAGACATTAACGAGACCAGTTCTAAAAAATTGCCTTTATTTAATGAAGTTTTGGACTCATCATGTCCTCTTAAAGGAAGTTCCTGTTGTGCTAAATGACAAACAATATCGACTAACCTTTGAAATACACTACGGTTGTTATCAACGCGCGTGTAGTATATTGAAATTTCCTTCGATAACTGGCGTGATATAAATGTCTCAATTCGTTGTTTACCAAAATCACCGAAAGAAACCATTGCACACAGGTGTTTATGGGAATTTGAGTGCCTTTTAATGGCGCCAGATATGTTATTTAAATCATTATAACCAGATGTATTCCAAACGGAATCTTCATTCGAAAAAAATATACAGCACCAGCAATACAACTTATTAGTGTGTGAACAGCCAACAATCCAACTAGTTTTATACACTGATCTATTAAATTTTCGTTTATGCGATTTACTAGTCTGAGAAATACACAGATTAGGCGTCGGTTTTAATGAAGAAATTAACTGTTTTTCTGAGCAAAGTTTAAAGATTTTACCTTATCGTCGCCAATCAAAACTTGAACGCATTTTAAATCCTCACAAGGTACAATTACCTCCATTGTTGTAGGTAAGTCACCAAAACAATTGTATCACTGAGAAAATTTAAGAAAACAAACAAAAAACTTTAACAACAAAACTTTTCCCACTCAAGCAAATGAAACTGAAGTGAGTTGCACTCGGGTGTCGGGAACTATTAGGTCTTTACCTATGAAATTGCCGTTCTGCAGTACTGGCCATTTCAAATCAAAATATTTTTTTTTTTTTTGTCTAAGAATTCTAATTTCAAATTAATTTTATTTTAAAAACATGGAATTCTTTTTCCAAAAGTAGTCATTTGTTTTTTTATTTGTTATTTTATTTCAATCTTTTTCGTCATCATGGATACGTTAAAAATTCGAGTAATTATGGAATATGAGTACCGTCGTGGCAGCAACGCGGCACAAGCGGCACGCAACATCAACGACGTTTACGGAGCTAACACTACAAACCAACGCACCACCTGTTATTGGTTTGCTCGCTTCCGTTCTGGAAATTTCGACCTGAAAAATGAACCTCGCGGTCGTCCGAAGACTTTGGTCGACAATGACGAATTAAAGGCGATTGTGGAAGCTACACACAATCACACAATCAGCTATACACAATCTACGGCTGAATAATTAGCAGCAGCTTTCGACGTTAGCGTCAAAACAATATTGGTCCATTTGCGTCAAATTGGCAAGGTAAAAAAGCTTGCGCGAAGTACGCGTCGAGACGTGCCTTGCACTGCTCAACAGACACACAAATGAAGGGATTTTGAACCGCATTGTTACCTGCGATGAAAAATGGATTCTGTTTGATAACCGCAAGCGCTCAGCAAGTTGGTTGGATCCTGGTTCAGCACCTAAACAATGCCCTAAACGAAAACTTACCCCTAGAAAAGTGATGGTCACTGTTTGGTGGTCTAGTGCCGGTATGATTCATCACAGCTTCTTACCAAACGGGTGAGCATTACTGCAGATGTGTACTGTGAAGAACTGAACTCAATGATGGAGAAGCTGGCACATCTCCAACCAGCATTGGTCAATCGCTCGTCTCCGCTGCTCCTGCACGACAACGCGCGACCTCATACTGCACAGCAGACGGTCTCCAAGTTGCAAGAACTGGGGTAGGAAGCTCTCCGTCATCCGCCCTACTCACCAGACCTTGCGCCTACAGACTACTACTTTTTCCAGAATTTGGATAACTTCTTGGCGGGAAAAAAAATCAATACCCTAGAGGCAGTACATTTGCCTTTGAAGAATTTGTTGCCTCCCGTCCAGCTGATTTTTATAAGAAGGGCATCAATAAACTGCCCCTGCGTTGGCAAAGATGCATTGATTGCATGGGTGATTATTTCGATTAATACAAATAAAAAATACATGAAAAAACCTCGTTTAATTTTTTTTATACAAAACGGCATTTTCATAGGTAAAGACCTATTATTTACGCAGAGTTGCAGTGTTGTCATTTAGGCAAAAAAGTCGCCAGGTATATGTAGGTAGCTAGATGTCGCAATTTTTTTATTTTTAAGATATTCCTTGAATATTTAATTTCGTAATTTTAAAAAGTCGCTAGTTTTTATTGTTGCTAAATCTTAAAAAAAGTCTCCAAACTTGTTAAAAATCTCCAAGATCTCACAACGTCGCTAAAACAGCAACACTGCAGAGTTGGCAAGGTGACAAGGTCACGCATCCATACGCGTGCAACTTCATACGCATGCACGGCTTAAATCTTCCATACTGATCCTTTTTTAGACGCACAAGGTTCTAACTCGTTATACGGCACATCGCTATAAGTGCGAAAGTGACAGAGATAGTATTTGAAAGCCCGGCAAAACCCGGTACGTGTAAGCGAGATAGCTATATGTAGATGCTGCAAATGCAAAACTCTGCGTGCGAACAATCGCGATGTGTAGTAGTGTGGCATAGGTAGATACTTTGTGTTATTTTGATAAGAATTAAGCGCGCGAACCGTTAAATAGTTCGGGTTTGATATTGATTCTCTATCGAGCATTTTAGTAAGGCATTTGGGCTTATATGAAGGTACCGCCATTGCACGTAGGTTCCCAAATATGGTACGGTACTAAAAAAATATCACAAATACGAGGATTACTAGACTGTTGTTTCTCGGTTTCGTTAAGCGTCTTTTTACAGCCGTTATTGTCTCGACGGTTATGGTATTTATCTAGTTTCGGCCCGAAACTTCACCCGCGTAGATTTTAGTAATTATTCCACGGGAACGTGATATCGGCACGAGAACTACCCTTTGTTCTTCCTCAAGATGACAACTATCTCCTTACAAAATTTAATCGGTAGACGGTTCGTGCCAACTGTCCGGTGCGAGCGAAACTCTTGACAAACACGACGCGTCATCATTTGAATCGTATTTACAAGAAAATATTCAAAGTATCTAATATCAATGTATCTTTTGAAGTTCATATTATGTACTTTTTGACTTTATTTCAGACAAAAGGTTTTCGAAGTCGACCTTACCGACTGGCTGGCACAAAACATTTGCCGATCTTGTCTTGCTCTGCCTTATAAGTTTACAAGCCCTACAACAGATATTTTATGTACTTACTCTGCGATAGCCCAAGCTATACCGCAACCCTCGTATGTTGATGTGCCTCTTCCTAACTCGTCGATAAGGACTAGGGAGTCGGGTGTCGCCGTCTGGAATGAATAATAGCTTTGGTTACACATTTCCAAAATAACATGTCTCATATGCGAAGCCTTTGGCTGGCAGTGGGACTAATAGGCGCGCTCGGCGTCGGCGGCCCCCACAGTGCGCAGACACACATGTACTACAGTACTACTGACCCGCAGTATGGCGGCCGTGTCCACCATCTCGCGCATGAAGGTGCTGTGGCCGGCGCGCTCGGCGTCGGCGGCGCCCACAGTGCGCAGACACACATGTACTACAGTACTACTGACCCGCAGTATGGCGGCCGTGTCCACCATCTCGCGCATGAAGGTGCTGTGGCCGGCGCGCTCGGCGTCGGCGGCGCCCACAGTGCGCAGACACACATGTACTACAGTACTACTGACCCGCAGTATGGCGGCCGTGTCCACCATCTCGCGCATGAAGGTGCTGTGGCCGGCGCGCTCGGCGTCGGCGGCGCCCACAGTGCGCAGACACACATGTACTACAGTACTACTGACCCGCAGTATGGCGGCCGTGTCCACCATCTCGCGCATGAAGGTGCTGTGGCCGGCGCGCTCGGCGTCGGCGGCGCCCACAGTGCGCAGACACACATGTACTACAGTACTACTGACCCGCAGTATGGCGGCCGTGTCCACCATCTCGCGCATGAAGGTGCTGTGGCCGGCGCGCTCGGCGTCGGCGGCGCCCACGCGCGCCGCCACAGTGCGCAGGCGCGGCAGGCGCGCGGCACTCGCGGGCACGGCGCAGCCCGCATGCGCCAGTACGCACGCCACTCCACACGAGCGCATCCACGTCGACTTGCCGCCCATGTTGGCGCCTGTCACTATGTGCAGCAGGCTTGAATCTGCAACGTTAAGGTCAGGCCCTATACTACTAAACTTTACAATTTACAACGATAAGGTGTTTTTTGTGTAAATATAACCAACTTTACTTTTGTGGAAAAATGACACCAAATTTCTGAGCCGGTAATTTTGAGAAAAATTGCATTTTTATAATAATGTTACGAGTTGAAATTCGGGATTATAAATGTATGCCAATTAACACCAAAAACACAAACAATTTTCTAATATAGTACACAGATGCAATAATCAGAAAATTTTAATCCAAATCACTTGTCACTCGCTTGTCGTTCACTGTTTCGCATTTCGCATTCATCACTAAACTATCCTCAGTCTTACAATCCGCTATTTACATGACAACCTTCATCATCATCATTTTAGCCGACAGACGTCCAATGCTGGTCATAGGCCTCCCTCAATTTAAGAGGGGTTGCCATAATCGCCACGCTTGGCATGTCGGTTTGGCGATTGCAGTATTTTGGTACAATGCATAGAGGACGCTGCTGCCCATTCGACATTCAGACGAGCTTAATTTTCGAGAATAATCGCATTTATTCGTGTAGCTCTGCCACCCAATCATTGATGGCAGCGGTCTCACCAGATCGTTCTAGAGCAGATTTTCGGAAATATTCGGGTAGTACCTGCTACTTGATAATAGATGGCGATAGCCTGACGTTTCAGGATTTTACGATCTATGTAACACTGCGCTCTCCAAAGACATACTCGTCCCGAGCATCATTATTCCCGTAGTATCCGTGTCGTCCGCCCGAAGAATCGACATGAACAATTTTTGTCGCAGTTCGTATACTCTTTTGTATTCGGTAGGTAACGTCGTTGATCTTGGCACTATTCGGTATGGTCCATCCCAATTGCCTGTAGTTTAGGGGACTTCTCTTTGCTGCGTACTGGGTTATGCAACCATACTAGTGAACCTTCGTCGAAACCAGTATTGTTCATCTTCCGGTCAAAACGAGCTATCCTTCTCTATGACATCTGTTGGCCTGATTGCCTGATTTGTTCATATACGTCATTCATCTTGATACGCAGGTCATTTGCTTAATCTGTTATACTACGTGGGGTGGGAGGGATGCCGTTAATTAAATCTGCAGGTAACCTTAACTTCCTTCCAAAATTCGTAAAGGCATCACGTTCGTACTCTCGTGTACTGCATTTTGATATGAGAGGAGAAACGGTTGTGTGTGTGTGTATGTGTCCCAATCCCTTTGTCTGCTTGCCACAACTTTAGCCAGATATCTTTCCAGCGTCAATTAAATCTTTCCACCATTCCGTCAGATTGTAGGTGGTATGAAGTGGTTTTGTTTTTGTGAGTACCTCACCCAAAGAGAATATAACCACTAGAGAGCGTATAAGCCAATTTCTTCTAAGCACACGACTCACCACTGCGGGCCGGGGGACGAGGAAGAACGCGCGACTGCAATTGGTCAGTTCAAGGTCAGGTTGCGTAGGTATGCCCATCGTAGGCCTGCTCTACTTCATTAAGGGAAAATAGTCGATATCGATAAAATGGATTTAAAATTGTGATAAATACTCAATTAAAATAAAAAAAAATCATATTTAATCAAAATCAGTCACTAATAAAATGAAAACTAGAAAATCCAAGAACAAAATTTACGCCACTATCATATTCGACGAAATGGCATTCAGAAGCGGGTTCGAATATCATCCCCAAGGCAGAAGGTACTATGGCTACGTGAGTTTTGGCGCCAGTTTACAAACGGATTGTCAAGACGAAGCTAAAGAAGTCACAGTATGTGAATTGAATAAAATTTTCACTTATTTTAATTTTCATTTTCGATATAAACTTT
This sequence comes from Aporophyla lueneburgensis, assembly GCA_932294355.1. Taxonomy (NCBI): domain Eukaryota; kingdom Metazoa; phylum Arthropoda; class Insecta; order Lepidoptera; family Noctuidae; genus Aporophyla; species Aporophyla lueneburgensis. The sequence goes on along the minus strand of OW028750.1, from coordinate 15,594,671 downwards.
CAGCTATTAAAAGTAACAGCACTCATTTTTACGATAAAAATACAAAGAGAAAGTAAGGGATAGATGCATTAGAATTGTCTAATGAAAGAGCGAGACTTTTCCAAAAGACATCAACGCGCGCGACTCAACCGTGTGCTCGTTCACCCAACCACCATTTTAAATAGACCCCTACGGTGGATCATATTATGATTAAATTAAATCTTTTTGTAACTAGAAGTCTTGGAATGTTTCCCACACCACTTCACCCCGCATGAAGGCATTTTGATGCGTTATAATTACAGATGAAGTTACATTATTTCCATTAATTTAGCGTGCACAGAGGTCTAAAAACTGGTCACAACTAAAATGGTTACTAGAACCGTAGCCTATGCATAGGCGACAAAATACTAATAGTTTTCGAGCGTCGGGGCACTGTATGCGCAGTCAAGTGGTTATATAGTCTTTGACCTCACCCGAGATGTCCCCTGAAAAATTTGAGACGAGATTTCTAAAGGTACTGAGGTAACTGACAGATGACTTCGAGTACTAATTTATCAGCAACTGTTGAAGCTTCTTGATTAGGAATGGCGAATTGTTCCGGTCACTTAGTGATGTAATCCATGACAACCAGGAAATATTTGTTCTGACTTTCACTTTCAGGGAATGGGTCAGCGACGTCTAGTGCTATCCGTTCCCAGGGTGTTCCTACGTTGTTCACTTTTTCTTGAGTTCGGTCATGCGTCGCTGCGATGGCGATGGCGCTAACGCTTTGTATGTGGTCGTCGGCGCTATTAACGATACCTCGTGAAGGAAATCCTGATCTGCCTTTCTCACCTGTTGTTCGAACACTTTACGATTTTGTTTCTTTGAAATAGTTTGTGATTTTATTAAATTGTTCGTCATGTTTTTTCGCGGCACTGTCTAATGCAAGTGAACACAAACTGCAGTGAAAGTGCTAAATTTTATAAAGAACACGTTAATCAAGTGTCTTCCCCTTAATTGTCAGTGAATACAAAAGACGTTATTGGACGATTTCTTAGTTTTATAGTAACTTAGCAGTTTAAGTTTTATTTAAATTACTTACTAGCTAATAGGCTAGATTGTAATGTGAATAAAGGATCATCTAATGTGATACTTTTAAGAGGGAAAAAATACTGTCTAATGCATTCACCGGCACGCCTCTGTTCAATGAATTTCCCGATCCCAAATATTTATAAGCAGGCAAAGTCAATCCCGAACGGTCTGGCTCACGAGACGGATCGGCCATGGAATGTCGGATCGCGCGCACGGTTCACAATGTTGCATCATCCTATGACGTCACTCCAGAATCGGTCACCACTAAATGTGGGTTGTAGGTTTGGCAGGGTGGGTACGGTGTTTTGGTGGTATGGAGGTCATGTATGTATGCATATATATAGTAGTAGTAGGGACGTGTAACCTAACCAAACCTAACCGATCTAACCAAAAAATAAAAAAGGATTAGCAGTTAGTGTTTAAAGGTAGGTAATCTTTAAAAATAACCTAAATCTCGCATTATAATTCTCTACGAAAATGAAAAAGGAGCCCATTCATTTGATAATAACTGAAACGATCTTTCATGTTGTGCTGGACTCTGTAAAATCAAGTAAATCAACGAAATCGACAAAATTTCGTATATGGCCTCTTAACGCCAGTGACACAATCGCAGCGATACAACATACTAAATGAGACTACATAATAATATGACTTCATCCAAATGTCATTTCAGACCCACATCCGTTGCAATTGAAGAAAAATATTTTCAGGTGTTAAAACGAGCATTGAGAATCTAACAAAGCACATCTCAGCTAATCAAAAAATAAAAACGCTCTTTTGTATTTTCAACTTTCGTCGCTTAGCAGAGCGTTGGAAATTCCGTGCGCAAAAAACATGGCCGTTCGAACCAGGACGAATAATTCCAACGTCTATTGGCGCTTGAATGATAAGGACAGTGGTGCGCTTTTGGTAATGTTTACCAAAAGCCCAAAGCGTTTTGTGAAAATTAATAAAAAAACAATACGGTTATGGCCTGGGTTGCGAGATTTGGTCAAAAGAGATACCGCGGCCCTGGCATATGGGCAGCTGAAGGAACACGGGTGGATTTTATAGTCAGTATAAGTCTGACACACCCGCCCGCTCCGCCCAGAGCGGCAGAGTCATTCGATGATTTCACACCCACAAAAAAAAAGTTATTAGTTGGTAACGCACCAAAAGATCCTTGTATAGTAACTGTTTATGGATCTTTAAGAAACTATACAGGATGTAAGGGACAGCCCTCCGCAGACTGACGGGGTGGATTCAGTATATCATACTAAGATGACCAGTTCAAGAAATTATTTCAGGACCGTTATGGGAATCCAATAAACCTGATTTGTTTTATTTCCTCACACGCAATGTATCTCGGATCAATTCAGAAAGCCGCCTTTGTGCAATCGCCGACGACGAGTTCGATGAACTCTGTAGTTAGACGGGAAGTGAACAGCTGATTTTAGGCGTCGTTCGTTAAGAGTTTTTCAACATCCATTGCTGCTTTTTTTATTTTAGCCGTATTGTTTACATAAATGGAGTGCTGCTTTCAGAGAATGTAATTTTACATTGAAATAAAACTGAAAAAGCTGAAAAAAAGTAAAAAAAGAAAATACTGAGAAAAATTTCGGTGGAATATGATTCAAAATAAGGAGATATTGGATGCACTCTGTCAGTTTGTGGAGGGCTGTGTCTTACACCCAGTACAAGTTTTCTTCCCGAATTTCTAAGGGCGGGTAGAACTACTGTAGCAACTAGTGTGACTTAGTTTTAACCATCTCGACTTTACGCATCGACCGCGTTCGGCTCGTGGATTGGCCTGGGATTAATGAATGGCCAATCGGAGCGCCGGACGTGGTAGATGCGTTTAGTCGAGATGGTTAACTCTTTCGCTCTTGGTGGTTAGTGTCACTAACCACCCCTTTCCGATTTTTTTAAATTAACATCTGTACCATGTAGCCACAATCGGTAAAATTTACAACGTCCACATTTGAACTGAACATTTTCAGCTGTCGAAATCAACGTTTTTAATCACATGTGATTACGGTCTGTTCAAAACTCGTAATCATTACTTAATTCGGACCAAAAATCCAAAAGCTTGACTTACGCTTGTAAATGTGCCCATGTACTATTTGGTCCCCTGAGTGGTACCTGCGTGCTATGTGTTCTGGTGCGCCGGTGATGGGGGTATCCCCCAAAGGCTGGTCCGGTAACGGAAAGCCGCGGCGGGTTCACGGAAAAATGCTATTGTGTGAGTGGTACAGGAGGATAACTCTGCAGTTATTAATGCGTTGGAGTCCCACAAAACTGCGCTATCTTCCTCGTGGTAGCACAGAAAGAATGAGCATTTATCCACTTAAAAAAAAACCTTTGCAAATGACACAACATACCTCTTTTAAAAACCACATCGTTGGGTATATAAGACACGCCCTCGGCGACCTCTAGACAGGGATGCCTCAGCTCCTCAAACACCAGTTCGTCGAGTTCCTCGGTGAGTACGGGCCGCACGTAGGGCGCCGGCGCACTGGCCGCCGACACCGCGAACGATACCAGCACGTCCAGCCGGGACACGATGTGCGATAAACAGAACAGGCATTCCGAATATCCAGCTGAAACATTCAACAGAGAATTGGTATTAAAAAGATTATTAGGATTGTATTCCTGCCAGGGTCGCGAGATTTGTTCGAAAGAAGTACCGCAGCCTTGGTATATAGGCAACTGAAGGAACACGGGTGGGTTTTAGTCAATAAAAGTCTGACACGCCCTCTCACTTCGCCCAGAGCGGGAGACGTCATTTGATGATTTGACACCCACATAACAAAAAATTAAACCGGCGAAAAACTGAAAAGCATAAAATAATAAACCTTAAAATTATGAGTCGGCGCTTTGAGTGATCCTTGTTCATTGATTTTTCAGCGCCGACTCAAAATTTTAAGGTTTATTATTTTATGCTTTTCAGTTTTTCGGCGGTTTAATTTTTTGTTAAAAAGTTTTTATTTTACAATTTTTGTGACTTTAATGTACTAATAATACTTGGCAAGGTATACCCTATCCAAAAAAAAAAGAATTATAAAAATCGGACTACTCTGTATAAAGTTATGCGTGGTTATACATTACAATCAGTGAGTGAACAATCAATCATCCCCTGTTTTCCGACCCTTGGGGTTCGATTTTGTTTTCCAAATTTATATGGGACCACCTTGAGAGTATACCCTTTCCAATAGAAGAAGAATTGTCACAATCGGACCACTATGTAAAAAGTTATGCGTGGTCATACATAAAAAAAAAAAAAAATATACGCGTCGAATTGAGAACCTCCTCCGTTTTTTTTCGTCGGTTGAAAAAAGAAAAGTATTGTGTTGCTGACATTGTTTAACACACATATAACATCATGCCGGTAATCCTTGAAGGATTAGGCAGTGGTGTGCCTTGAGTACATCCAAATTTTGTCAGTTTTGTTTAAGTCCCCTGTAATAGGACTCGATTTCTAGAGAATGGTCAACAGCGTTCTCTAAGCATGTTACCACCGTGGCGATTATGGCGAAGCGCACCAAATTGGGGAGGCCTATGTCCAGCAGTGGACGTCTTGCGGCTGAAATGATGATGATGAATAGGACTCAAATCTATTGCCACCAAACGAGCACAGATCGAGACTCTGAACTGCTACTGAGAAATTCCGGATATTAATCATTTATTTATTTTTTTGTATTTGCCAGTATATGAGATAAGGATTATTTATTTCTAACTTAAAAATAAAATGCTTTATCGCACTGTTCGTTGAAAATATGACGACTTGATGTTTTCCATGTAATTTTATCCTTATTGACGGAATCATTTGTAATATTGTTAATAATAATTGCATACGACTTATTAGTGGAACATGTGACATATACCTTTTTTTTAATGTAATGAAGATCATATGTTCTGTGTTTCTGAGAAATAAATTACTTTCACTTTGATATACTGTGCAAAAATATCAATTATATAGCCGCTATCTACGCATTCCGTACATAAAACTAAGTAGGTACAGGTCATTGAGCAAAAACGATTGCTGAGAAACAACTTTAATGTATGGTGTGAAAACCGCTGTTTACGGCAATGCAACGCAATGAAACGCATGCAAAAAAAAATGTGCTTATGAATGCATGTAACGGTACTGGGAACCTACTCTCTAAGTCCGTCAACGAAGATACAGGGACCCGTCCGATAATAGATCGATACTTCGGACCGAAACTTACTCTCTATTAATTATTTTTTCGGATAGCCAAAAACACATTGGGATCAAGTAGAACTGACAGTTCGTGTTGTCATTCATTCTGAGTTCGGATCCCGAACAAATCTTGTGTCCCAAGGGTATCCCTTCGTACCCTTCGACATAAGGTTTTTGTTCGGGGTTCGGAGTAGGAATCTCCCGTAATTTCGGCCATAAATTCGTGCTATGTGAGTATTTAAAGTTGTGTTATTTAAAGTTATGCAACATTTAAAACTTGTTTTTGTGATAAAAGTTCAAACTTTGATCTTCCATATCACCGTAACTAGACTAACCGTACGTTTCAGTACAAAAAAAAATATATATATATATATATATAAATGATGGGGAGTACTCGGTTTCATTAAGAGCGTTCATCCCGAGCGGGCTGGAACCGTCACAATTCTAGTGGTTTTTCGTAATTTATTAACAGACGAAAAAACGGAAGAGGTTCTCAAGACGACTCGTATTTTTGTAATGTATGACCACGCATAACTTTTGAAAGAGTAGTCCGATTTTGGTAATTCTTTTTTTATTGGATAAGATATACCTACATCGAAGTTGATCGTATATAAATTTGAAACCTACTCTAAGGGTGGGATAAAAGGGGTGATTTATTGTTCACTCAAGAGATTTTAATGCTGAATTGTGAATTACAATAATTAAAATAGAAAAAAAAAAACAACTCACGATGAATGATACAACAAACAATAGTTAAAGTAGGATTATCTATCAGTTAATAGCTGAAGAAGGTAGGTAGCTATTTTAAAAGAAATAAAAAATTAAGCATTTATTAATTAATAGATTACCTATAGCCACAAATAATTATAAAATAAAAACTTTTAACAAAAAAATTAAACCGCCGAAAACACGGAAAAGCAAAAAATAATAAACCTTTTTATTTAACCTTGATAACTAAGTCCAGTATACCTAAGTAATTTTGAATCGGCGCCAAACAAGAAACAAAGAAAGATCAGTAAATTACCTTAACTTTAAAGAGATAACCAAATCAAATGACGCCTATTGAAAATTACTTAAGAGCCATTTTACATTTTTGCGCGAATATCTAAGATTTTAGTCGCCTTATTTACCTCTCATCTCATCATTATAAATACTCTGGCATTGACGAATACATGTAAAAAATAGATCAATCTTTTGTTTTGTCACTTTTAGTAGAACATTTACAAAAACTTGTTTGTTTACTTTGTAGTAATTAATCTCCCACAACTAGTTTTCGTAAAAATCAGCGCAGGGTCAATTTCAGACTCCTATTTCTATCATTAATATGTAGAAATTTGAGTAAAAAAAATACACAAAACAACAGACATAAAATCTAGTTGTTACATTTAGTACAAGAATATTGATTTTTAATAACATTAATTAGTAAAAAAAATAAAGTCTTATGGCAATTTTTACGATTTATTCGCAAGTTTATCGCGTTTTTTTTTGGTTTGAATAAAGCATAATTACATTAAAAAATTCATGTCAATATAAAGTATGCTCTATAACAAATCGAATTCTCAAGTTTTATTTAAATCTGTTCATTTAATTAGACATAATATCGTTTTTGAAATCACTCTAAATTAGAATAAATTACGATGCACAAGCGAGCAGCGTTTAGTACGGCGCAAGCGCCCAACGGGGAAGGATCTATGTCAATTTTTCCCGCGTCTCAGTTTACGGGTACTCGTATCGTGAAGGCAAAAATATACTACGACTACAACATTTTGCTACTCTTCGCATTATCAAGTAAAGCATTATTTTAATAGATTGTAGAAAAAATTTGACTAAAATAATTTATTTTAACTAAATCTGAGTATTTTTAATCGCGATTAAAAAGGTGTGGAGTAAAACTAGTGGTCATGAACAAAAATTCACACCAACGGCAACGCCTCGCCTCACGTGCAAAAACAGTACTGTATTTGTTTTTCTTTTGCTTATATCTCGAAAATGGCGTGTCCTATCGCAAAAATAATGAAATTTTCGACCCCCTTTATAAAACACCACACATATAAATCTCAACACGTGGGTAATATTTTTTTTAAATTTTCAAACAAAAATGAAAAATTCCATATAAAACACGTCCAGGATGCCCCCTTGCGCGCGCCTTCGTATCTCAGCAAGTTCATTGCGTAGCGCACAAGTACTAAGTTGCGAAGCCAAAAGAAAAAAAACCGGCCAAGTGCGAGTCGGACTCGCGCACCGAGGTTTCCGTACAAACCTGTATGTATTCTCGGTTTATGCAAAAGGTTTATGTTTATGAAATTAAATGTTTTTTTTTTTTTAATTTTTATAATTGAGTTGATTGAATGAAAGGTAAATTGCGGTTTACGATTTATGACGCATTAAAAAAAATACTTACTAGATCTCGTTCAAACCAATTTTTGGTGGAAGTTTACATGGTATTGGTGCCGATTCTGTTGAACACGAACTAAACTAACTAAACTATTTCTAAAATTCCTTACTTTTGGCTATGAGAATTGTAACGCTATTCTGCAAGAAAAAATCTCTAAATTTAAAAACTATTTTGACACGAATGAAATCGAATTTGACAATCGCGACTCAGCGTGGTATTTTTTTTTCTTTTGTTTTCGCAACGTTTACTTGTGTGTGCATTGCGTAGAATGATTTTTTTGAGAGACGAAGGCGCGTGCTACGGTGCAGCCTGGACGTGTTTTATATGGAATTTTTCACTTTTGTTTGAAAAATATAAAAAAAATGTTACCCACGTGTTGAGATTTAAATGTTCCGGGGTATACTAAGGGGGTCGAAAATTTCATTATTTTTGCGATAGGACACGCCATTTTCAAGATATAAGCAAAAGGAAAATAAAAAGTACAGAACTGTTTTTGCACGTGAAGGCGAGGCGTTGTTGAGAATTTTAGTTCATGACCACTAGTTTTATTCCACACCTTTTTAATCGCGATTAAAAATAGTCAGATTTAGTTAAAATAAATTATTTTAGTCAACATTTTTGGTGAAAACCGGCAAACTCAGAAAAGCAAAATTATCATTTTCACTAAACTAATAACTCGTGCAATCTTAGTGCTGTCAAACTAAAATATAGTTAAGTTGTGTCATTTTAGTCTATTTCAGAATAGGAAATCGTCGTTTGACAGGAATAAACCAAATTTTAGTGATTTTTAGTTTAGTTTAGAGAATTTTGTGACAACAGAATCGGCACCAATGTACATCATATATTTTTTTAGTTTTATCATTCTCTTATTTTAGAAGTTACGGGGGGAGGACACACATTTCACCACTTTGGAAGTGTTTCTCGCGCAAACTATTCAGTTTAGAAAAAAAATATATTAGAAACCTCTATACCATTTTACCCCACAAGTATGGGTTTGATGAAATTTTTTTTTTTGAGTTTCAGTTCTAAGTATGGGGAACTCAAAAATTTATTGTTTTTTTTTCTATTTTAGTGTAAAAATCTTAATGCAGTTCACAGAATACATCTTCTTACCAAGTTTCAACAGCATGCTCTTATAGTTTCGGAGAAAAGTGGCTGTGACATACGGACAGACAGACAGACAGACATGACGAATCTATAAGAGTTCCGTTTTTGCCATTTGGCAACGGAACCCTAAAAATACCACGTTGAGTCGCGATTGTCAAATTTGATTTTAGTCGTGTCAAAATATTTTTTTAAAGAGATTATGTCTTGCAGAATAGCGTAACAATTCTCATAGCTAAAAGTAAGCAATTTTAGAGATAGTTTTGTTAGTTTAGTTCGGTGTACAACAGAATCGGCACCAATATGTAATTGTTTTAATTTTTTATTTTATTGTATACTTTACATAACATATAGTTGTATTTTTTTTTATTAGTCTAGAAATCTTTATTAGACTGGATAAATAAAATAAGTATTTTCATAAATATCTAAATACCGCATTATAATTCTAACGGATCAAGATTGTTTAGACCGGCTCGACAATCGCGTTACACTGTTTGTATTGTGCATGTGTGGATAGCTACGCACACATACATAAGATTGCCGTCTTTTACCTAAACTCGAGCGTTCAAATTTTGTAAGAGGGCTCTTAAGTATACTTACATTAGTTTATTACATTCTTAATGAAGAAATTACTATGCAAAACTGTACCTACTTATTCCATCCAAATCTGCTCATAGTTAACTGAATGATTGCAGACCACAATAGAGAAAAAGAACTTCAATATATAGCGTGATTTAGGCATAAAACATTAACATATAAATAAATTGACCTCACCTGCAATTCCGACTATCTCAGCGACTACCTTATCTTGCTCCTTCTCATACGTAAATTTGACAGAGGTATATTCTTCGGTGATATTCTCCAGTGCCTTTGATTTAAATCGAACGCCTCCCTTTACCGCATCAATTATGGTATATTTTTTGTTTCCACGTAGTGCTTGTTCTTCTTTTAAAGTAACTCTGTAAAAGTTATAGAATTTCTCTTAGTAAGGTCATACTCAAGGTGTGATGCGAAATACCTGTTGAAACAGACTGGATTTATACTTGTTCGAAATCAATCTGCCTAGCCTTTTCCTGTTTGGGGTAGGCTTCTAGTGTTACCGGATGCAGCTGAATAGCAATATTTTACATGGAGCCGCTGCCTATATCGTCCCTTTATTGGTAAAACCGATTATCTGCAGTTTTTTTCAAAAATGAGTTATTTACACCAAGCTACTCAACTTTTTGAGCTCTATCTACTGGTGAAACCGATTTTTCGATACGATGCATAGTTTCCGTGATAGATACGCAAAAAAACAATTATATTATAAGCTTTTAAGTAACATCTGCGTTCAAAAACAGCTAAAGTGTTATACCTGTACGATTTTTTGGAAGCCTTGCAATCAAAAACACATTCAGTTTCATATCTTATTTTAGTTGCAGTTTACTTACACTCTGAACATACTGTAGCATTGTACTAATACAAATTAAAATACTTTAAATGGTTCTGATACTGCTGAATTATTGGAAAGTACTTAGAATCCTACACATTAAAATAAAGTAAGTAGTTCTACTTGCTTTTAGTTAAAAGCAAGTAGGACTACTACGGAATAAAGAAAATTAGAGGAAGTGCCCCTCACATATCGCGCGGGTGTCAACATTAAGCGCAGATGCGCAACATTTAGCTTATTCGCCGTCAGATACTTGTCGCGATTGGATGTCTCAGAGATACGCGAAATATTACAAATTATGCCTTGTTGTGCGGTTTAACCTGCAAAAACGAAAGCAGAAAAAAAAATGTATCTTGTAGAGGTGTATCGTATCATTGGTAAGTGCTAAACTTTGTTAATTTTTAATATAATTGATTTTAATTACAATACCACATGTTATGACTTCAATGCAAACTATAAACAACCTTATTTTCATTGGAACAAAGTCTAAATGCACTTGGTCGTCATCTGGAAAATCACAAACTAAATTCTAGTAACTTCGACGCTACTCGATTAGGGATGGGACACATCCGTAAAGTAGGTCGGTATCGATAGTTTTGCCTGATTTTAGTAAGGAATCAATAGCTCACATAGCTGGTTATATAATAAGACAGTTGATAACATAAGTGTGATATTTGCGTTAGTGCTTTAGTAACAGAAAAACAAATCAATAATTACATAGATTTATTATAGGTAAGGCTAGAGGGGGTTATTATGCCCATCAGAATCTGTGATTAAGTTATGTCAGACATCCGAAATATTTTTATAAGACGGTCATATATTTAATAAAGATTATATCATGGCTGAAATAATGCACCAGTTTATTGGGTCATCAATATTCCAAAACATAAGCTAAAACCAATTAGGGGATTTTCCTACGTCTAATCATATTACTGTCTTAATGAAAGCTATCACGGCAAAATATATTAATATTCGACTATCAAAATGGCAAATATTAAATAAATATGTATTATTTCAAGGTCAGTTAATATTTTTAGCACCATCTGTTATCGCTTCATTTATCGTTCGCCCGCGTACTTGATTTTATGAAAATAATATTACCCCCCTACATACAAACATACAAATACGTCTTTAACATTGATATTTTAATGAACCTTTACCTTAATCAACCTTTTCCGTTATTAAGCATTTGTATGATGTTAACAAATTACTACATTGCTCACCCGAATAAATTACGTAACATCAATATTAATATATCGATATATGTCTACATCTCTAACTTTTTTTTTTGTACTCACCACAAAAGATTACAAGTGAATATGAATATGACATCTATTTCAAAGGAGCTAGCGTTCTGAATAGAATGAATTGGTTACAGCGCCATCTAGCGTTGAGTTGCTGAACTCGTTGTAAACTTAAAGTTTTTAGACGAAAAACGTCTTTATTGTTTGTGTCATGTCAAATAATTACAACTTTCATTCGTTGCAATAAGACACAATTTTTGAAAGCAATAAGAAGATGATTTGTAAAAGTTGCATTTGTAATTTGTAGCCAATCATATCACTGTTTTTTATGTGTGTAATGAAGAATTTGATATGCAAATGTATGAGTTTGGCGACACTGGTTCCCGTTCTTAGCCAGTGTAAGAGCACTTCTCTGTATTCTTTGTTCTGTGCTTTTAACAGAACATAATCCTTCGCACTTGTGCAGATTTTAATTCAATTAAAAGAGATTATGCATCTTTATTTGTTTTTTCTACAACATCACGTTAATAGTAAATTACATAAGTTGTGCATAAACATTTTTATTTTTTTTTATCTGCAAAATGTTCATACAAGGAACTACAACAGGCCTGTTCATTGTTATTTTTATAATTACAAAAATACCAAAAAATCATTATTTACATGAAAGTAAAAAATTGAATAAAGTAGAAAAATAATACTAGTTTACAAAATTTAACTTTTTTTTATACTCCAAAAAATGTATTATATAAATATGTTAACCTACCTTCCTTTAACCTAAAAGTGTAAGCAGAAATATTTTATCACGTCACAATGTCTTTCTGCAGTCAATTGTTTTTTTTTTAACTACCTAACATGATGACCACAGTTTATTGTTTATTCGTTCGCTTCAAACGACAATTTTAAACAGATGGGAGTAAACATGTCATTAGAGATTCATTTTCTGCACTCCCATCTGAGTTTTTAACACGCTTTTATTAGGTCGACCTGTATGTAACTATGTAATGGAATCTAAGGTAACTAATTTAACTATCTTGCAAGGATCGTAGCGTCATGAAAATTGGCAGCTGTATGTAGTTCTGATGACAATACAATATATGGTACTGTCGAACTGATCTGATGATGGAGCCGGAAGATATGAACTGGAACTGCATGATGGAACATCGTATCATAGCTGTGTTTGGACTTGTTAGAAAAGCCTTGTAATGAACTTTGATCACGATTAGGTTTCAAGGTCTGATGATGAAGCCGGAAGATAGGTACTGGCATTCCATGATGGAATATCGTATCATAGCCGTGTTTGGACTTGTTAGAAAGGTCTTGTAGTGAACTTTGACTACGATTAAGTTTTTGGTTTTTACGTGCATTTATAAAACCGTGTTTTTCTATTGTTTTTAAACTATAAATTTATTTCCCTGAAAACTTAAGAAGTATGAGTGGCAAACAAGGGGAACGTTTCCACCAAGATTTAAAGGTTTTTGAAGACGACATAAAGGATTTTGGGATGAAAACATGTTAGGGGGGGGGGGGGGGGGGTTGGGCCATTATAAGAGTAACTGCAGCAAATAACTATAAAAAGAAGGAAAAAATTAGTCTTTTCTTAGTATTAATACCAAAATGATATCTTTCAGATAAATAAATGTTTCTTAAACCAGACGTGATAGATTTTTTTATTATTTTTACTGGATAGCTCTACCTAAATGAATAATAAAATAACAACTTTCAGCTGGGGTATGAAAACCGTGTAAACTAATGTAATTAGAATTTTATATTAGGAAATAATCAACTTTATTAGTAACTTTTTATTTATATCTTAGTATACAAAAGAATTTGTGAAAAAATAAATAAATATAAATATCTCAGGACAACCAACACACCGTTATCTGATCCCAAACTAGGCAGAGCCTGTACTATGGTAACCAGACAACTGATAAATATACTTACATATTTCTAAATACATACATATTATAGATAAATTACACCCAGACACAGAACAAATGATTGTGCTCAACACACAAAGATTTGTCCTGAGTGGGAATCGAACCCACGACCTCAGTCTTTGCAGTCAGGGTCACTAACCACTAGACTAACAGGTCAGTCAAAATTTGTGAAAAAATGAATGAATTTAGATTTTCTATCTGAGTACTTATACAAAACAATTTGTGAAACCATGAAATTAACTAATTTTTTCACAAATTGTTTAGTATACTTAGATAGAAAATCTAAAACTAAAATAATGTATCTTTCATGCATCAGCTGATGAGTCCACAAATGACTCAGATTGAGACTCTTCAGAGGCAGCCACATCAGGTACGTGTTCAACGCGATCCCTATCTACAAGCAAACTTCTGTACCATCCATGGTAAACTTCACTGTCATAAATGAATTTGCCGTGTCATAGTAATAGTATATTTTTGTCTCCTTTTATGTACTTCATCCGTTTTATTTTTAACCATTTCACTTGCTGTCCATCTGTGTTTTTGGTTATATTCAAAATTAAAAAAACAGATGGACAGCAAGTGAAATGGTTAAAAATAAAACAGATGAAGTACATAAAAGGAGACAAAAAAATATACTATAACTATGACATGACAATGGATGTAACTGTTTCAGACACACAAAATAAGATTAATACAATTTCAGCATCGACATCTTCAGCACATGGAGACCACAGCTATGCAACAAGAAACAAAACATAGCGATTGGCAGCAGAACAGGTAATTGAAATACCAACTACCTCGGAACTCCAATTCCCACTGCTAGAACAGTTGTATGATAGACCTTTTCCAATAACGGAAGCTATGAAAAAAGATCTTATTAATTTATGTGAGACCAGAAGATTACCATGGATGGTACAGAAGTTTGCTTATAGATAGGGATCGCGTTGAACACGTACCTGATGTGGCTGCCTCTGAAGAGTCTCAATCTGAGTCATTTGTGGACTCATCAGCTGATGCATGAAAGATACATTATTTTAGTTTTAGATTTTCTATCTAAGTATACTAAACAATTTGTGAAAACACAATTTCATGGTTTCACAAATTGTTTTGTATAAGTACTTAGATAGAAAATCTAAATTCATTCATTTTTTTCACAAATTGTTTTGTACAATTAGATAAAAAAAAAAAATACTAATAAAGTTGATTATTTCCTAATATATAATTCTAATTATTTTTCTACTTTATTCAGTTTTTACTTTCATGTGAATAATGATTTTTTGGTATTTTTGTAATTACAAAAATAACAATGACCAGGCCTGCTGTACAGGAAGTACAGCAGGCCTGGTCATTGTTATTTTTATTGAATATTTTGCAGATTAAAAAAAAATGTTTATTGCACAACTTATGTAAATTACTATTAACCTATATTTGGAGGCACCTTTTAAGCAGATAGTCTACCACAATTCTTAATTTTACTCAAGTAAAACCAATTACCATTTTCTAAATTTCAATTTGTAGAATTTTTCAGAGTGTTATATTTACAGTTGTTTTTGGTACCTTATTATTTACGATTACTCTAAAGGTTACGGTGAACCTATAAGCTCCAAGTGATTTAATTAATGATATATATGCTTATGTCGTTATTCAAGAAAAACCAACTAAATGACCTCCCTGAAGATAGTGTTTGGCATTTTTTCAAGCATTATCAATGAAGTACTTCTATTTTTATGATTTACAAACATACTTTATTAATTTTTTCATTATAATTACATGATTGCAGGTAAGATATATGTAATTTAGTTACATCATTTTTCCGTCAAACTTTTAAATCATCATTGCCACAAGTTTAGTTTTCGGTAGATAATCGGTTTTACCAATAAAGGGACGATATGACCTCCACAACCCAGTTACTGGGTAAGACGATAGATAGCCTTTGGTATGACTGGCTGTCAGATGATTCTGCCGAACCACCCCAATGACAGTCGGGAACAACGGCTCAACGTGCTTTCGAGGCACAGAGGAGTCTTGGTATATAAAGATGGTCATCAATCCACAGACCAACCGTGCCAAGCGTAGCTTAACCTGATCTATGGACCCGTGCGGCTGTTATTTTAGCCACAAGCACTTCCTTGCTTTCAAGCCTAGACGTGTTCGTAACATACAAAAAAAGAGTTCGAAAAACGGGAATCTTCAATCATTACATATCCTATAATTATATAAGTTACTTTTAATGTCATACTGTGTGACTGCTGTGATTTTCTAACCTACACAACGGATCTTGATGCAGTTTTCACTAAAGTAAAGAAATCTTCATTTGTGTTCATTATCATCATTTCAGCCGAAAGACGTCCACTGCTGGACAAAACCTCCGTCAATTTGGGAGCGTTTGCCATAATCGCCACGCTTGGCAGGCGGGTTGGCGTAGTATGATGGTCAAATCCATAGAGAACGCTGCTGCCTATTCTCTAGTAAATCCCGTAGTAGCCTATTACGACATAACATAACATCACGCCTTGTTTCCCCGAAGGGTTAGGCAGAGGTGTACCTACAGTACACCCACATTTCGCGTGTTATGTTTAAGTCCCATGTAATAGGGGGCGAGCCTATTGCCATCAACCGGGCACAAATCCAGACTCCAGGCTGCTACTGAGAAATTCCAGATGGAAAAACCCAATAAACACTTTGCCCGACCTGGGAATCGAACCCAGGACCTCATGCTCAGCAGTAGCGCTTGCCACCACTAGACCAACGACAGCAACATCCATGGGAAGAAATAGGGTGATGCTAGTCTTTACGAGGCGTGTTGATAATTTTACATAAATAAGCATCACATAAACTGAACGACAATATTTTCTTACCTAAAAAAGAATCCATTCTGAGGATTATTGTCTAGCTTGATATGCTTGCCGGCATCAAGTTCGAGATCTCTGGCCGCTTTTTTAAGTTCTCTATCAGCCGACTGCTGCAATTCTTCCAATTGCTCACCTAAGCTCTGAAGTTGTTCGTCGAATGATGGCTTTACGAGGAAATCACCTGAAAATAAATAATTATATTATTACATAGTTTTCCCCGGAGGTTTAGGCAGACGTCTACCTATTAGTACAGCTACACTTCGCCAGTTGTGTTCAAGTCCCATATAATTGAGGGTGTGCTCGACAGCGTACCCAAGATAGACAGAGCTTGGCTTTCACATTTATAATATTAGTATGGATAGGTTCATTTTTAGGAAACAATTGTAAATAAAAGAAAACACCCCGAATCCAAACGAAAATCGCTAAAAAGTTAAAAAATATATACGTATTGGCCCTTTATGTTAGTAAGAAGTTGTAGGTAATATTTTGACAGAAGGATCGTCGTGTCGAAACGGCTGAACTAATTTTGATAAAAACAAGTCTAAGAACCACCGCTAGAAAGACTACTTTTTTATAAAAACCGCACCCAAATCGGTTCACCCGTTTAAGAGCCACAGTATAACACCCCTTTTTTGCGCTGAACGTTTATAAAAAGTACCAATTTATTTAGTTACAATTAAAATCGAATTTTCTCTATGGGTTGGTTATGGTTGGGTCTGCAAGTTTGTTACCTCTTTCAACGGCCTCCATATCGACGGTAGTTTCTATCATCTGTTGGAACTTGCCCAGGTCTTCATTCAGTTCCGATATCGGTTCAGTGATTGATGAATGAACGGTTGCGTTCTCTGCTTCAGTTAGACAACGCAGCAGAGCTGGCAGCCTCTTGATAGCCTGGAATTTGTTATGATATTGGGTTAGTTCTAGAGTAATAATTGAGACTGTTCTTTATTCAACGACCCTTTAATAATATAACATCCATACCAGATTTTCTAAAAGGATTAGACGGAGGTGTACTGAGTAAGAGAGTCTAGGATAGATGGAAAAGGGGAAGTACTTAAGATCTCAAGTATGTGGTTGCAAGCTTAACAAAAATATAACGCTAAAATATCCGAAATAATCTCAACGGTAAATAACGACGGACTTGTTATCGACCTTTCCAATATTTAAGGAATAATGTATTTATTGAGCATTATTTTTCTTATTTGTAGTTACTTCACTTAACGCGACATTGCTGCGTAAAAATAAAAGACTCAGTGGCCCTAGTGTGAGTTTCTTTTCACAGTCTCGATCAAACGTATCGATTGCGTTCGGCGCTCCGATTAGCTCTGGTTTGGTGAAGGACCAATTGCAGCGCCGAACGCGGTCAATTCGTTAGATCGAGATAGTAAAATGAACCTCCCACTAGGGCCACCGGTGAACAGAGAAGTAGTCTGATAACGGTCGGTCACGTGCATGATTCGAGTATAAACTCGAATCATGCACGTGACGTTTTACTCAAAGTACTCCAGATAAAACTGTACCATTATTATAAAGAGGTAAAATGTCTGGCACTACTAGTCGGATTTAAAAAATCTTTATAAAGGTTTACAGGTTGTTTATTATTACGGTATGACCCAAGGAGCCAAGTAAAAACTCAGAAAGGACGCTAAGGGAAAACGAAGTAATGTCGCGGATGAACGGGGCAAAAGCTGGTGTTTGAATTAATGCTTTAGAAAGTTATTAAAGTTTCATCTGTCTCCAAAATTATATCATAATGTCCTTACCTTCCTTTTTCCCCTCATATCTATTATATCTTTTCAAACTCAGGCATCGACAGCGTCTATGACACACTTTCCTCTAAAAGTATATAAGCACAAGACGTCCCCTTCTTGAGTACCTAAATCTATACGTAATTTGTCCTGTTTTTACCTGATAAATCCTATAGCAGTCGTGTAAGTTAGCCTTCTTCCTGGTCAGTCTCCTGGCTAAGAGCTGAAGGTCAGGCATCCTTCTCAGGTGGTCTTCGTGCAACTGTAGTCGGAGCTGTGAGTTGCCCATCAGCAACTCGACGATGTCCAGTCTTTCGTTGATAAGGTTTATGTCTCGGAGCGGCTGTCGAAGCCATTGGGCTAACAGACTGTTCAAACAATTATAGTACAGACGCCAACACATCAAGCTACTACAATCTGTCAGATTTCTTTGATAGATTTTCGACTTTATTTCTAGAGCATTAGGTTCAAGGTTCATTGGGAAAAAATGACAGTTTCGGGTAGCTTGACCTGGTGGCGTCTGTACATCATTTCACCCAAATGACGTCCACTGCTAGAAATAGGCCTTTCCTAATTTTGGGTGTTTGCCATAATCGCCACGCTTGGCAGGCGGGTCGGCGATCGCAGTATGGTGTTAAAATGCATAGAGAACGCTGCTGCCCATTCTCTAGTAACCTCCTTAGTCGCCTCTTACGACACCCACGGGAAGAAATGGGATGGAGTTATTCTTTACGAATAGCTGCCAATGATAATTATAGTAGAAATGTTTGAATAATTGACGTCTTAAAGTTAGTTGGTAGAAAAAAACGACTACGCAATGACGTCATATTTATAAACACGTTGTTTCTGACAGCATTCTAGTATGTACAGACGCCACCAGGTCAAGCTACCCGAAACTGTCAATTTTCCCAATGAACCTTGAACCTAATACTCTAGAAATAAAGTCGAAAATCTATCAAAGAAATCTGACAGATTGTAGTAGCTTGATGTGTTGGCGTCTGTACAATATCCGCATAACACGTCAAATTATGAAAAAAAAAAAACATACCATAGCATTAATCACGAATAGACGTAATTAAATAATACTGATGCAGTGACATTTTAAATGTCTCACCATGATGTCAGAATGACCGAACCGGCTTCTTGTAAAATGATTCATAATAACTTTGTTAAGATGAATCATTTTAAGAATAAGACAACTTGTTTACTTTAATTTAAACCACCTTTGTAAATAAATGAAATGAACTTCAAAATCTTTCTATGATTTGACTATAATTCCCTCTTCTCTTAGAAACTTCTCCGAGTGGAATAATAATTTAATATCAAGATTTCGAAAATGTACTCTAAATATATAGCAGATTGTTTGGACTCCTCAAGAAATAGTCCATCATAGTGCAATTATGTACTTTCGGCATTCTCAACGTTTTAGATAGCTCCGCTTACATTCCTACATAAACTCAACTCAAATAAACACATACAAAAACGAAAGAATGCCTCCTGCTACGATATTGACATACTCCTTTCGTTTCGTTTAAGTCCATTCATCAGAAAGCCAAGTCTAGTAATTAAAACCGTTCACAATCTAGCCGCAGTGTCACCTCAGCGATAAACAAATGTCAAAAACTTGTCAAAAATAATTGGTAACTCGCAGATTTTTTGACAGATTGAGACTAAGAATTGCCCTTCTGGTCATACACGCATGGTTGCGAATACATTTGAACCTTATAAAATTTCGTGAGTACACGATACATACCGTTTGCCCTGCTGAGTGCGGCACCTATCTAGCAGGCCATACAGACTCCGGGAGGGCGCGTGGGTCGTGTCTCCGAGTTCAGGGAACACGTTAAGGGCAGATAGAGCTGCCGAGTCCAAGTGTAGGTAACAATCTGCTTGAATGGTTGTCAGACGGAATCTGAAACAATGTTGGAATGATTGAAGTGTTGTTTTAAGCAATCTACATAGCCAGCGAATACTTCGCAAGAGTGGTTTTATCTGTCAAGAAAATAACATCATTACGAGTAGTGAAATAAAGTCGAAAATAAATAAACTTTAAAGCACGGTTTTGTCTGCTGCGAACGATGCACTTGCGAAATGGTTAAATCCAACGAATATGACGAATTACATGAATTGTATCATTTAATAGTTTGCATCTTCAGAGTACCTAGTGGTGGCCCAGTAGTAACAGCAGCGACTTGCGAGTTGTACGTCGCGGATTCGAACCCAAGCAGGCACTTTGTATAAATTATTTCATCACCGCTTGTCTCAAAACGGTGAAGGAAACCAGCATGTCTTAGAACCAAATTTAACGTTCAAGTGCCTTATTTGGGCTTAATTGAAATAAATGCTTTGACTTTGACTTTCGAAGACATGTGACATATAACAACCCGTACTGGGCCCGCGTGGAGGATTATGGCCCACTTCATTTCACCGAGAAGATGCCTGTGTGCCAGCGGCGGTAACATTATAGGCTTTCTATGATGATGATGATTTTATTTATGATTTTTATGATGACTTTATTTTCAAGTTTAGTCTGGTATTAAAAATCTTTTAAGCAAAACAATCAGTTACTGCTGGATAGCGAATGGACGGTACTTATTGAAGTTAGTGTCTATAGTTTTACATACCTTCCAAAATTAGTACTATCACTCAATAATACAGAGTATTTAATAGCTGCAGCCAAACTGGTCATAGCGACATCTTTCCTAGTCTCCGGGAAAGCATTCGCGTCTTGTTGTTGGGTTTCCTTGAACTTGAGCAGCCGGTTCAGGTCTTGTAGGAGCCCTTCAGTTAAAAATTCAGACTTCTTCAATTTAGTCACAGTGACGTTTGTTCGTTCCATCACTTTTCTTAATGCTTTATACTGGACAATATAAAAAAAATCGTTTTTAAATATTTATTTACTTACTGACGGAATAAGTGAAGCTGAGATTGAATTAATTAATTTGTTAAACTGTCATCACAAGTTGCTCTTCGAAAACAGCCTTTACTGCTACGTCATAAGGAGCTGTCAATGATAAATTATTATCGGTGATTTGCTGTTGACTACCACCACCAGATAAAAAAGTAAGTTTACTAGAAACTTGGGTTATGTATTGGTAAGTGCACTAATAACATTTCCCAAACACAAGTGCGTGCAATAAAAAAAAAACATTATATAACACACAACATAAAACATTACAAACATAAAAAACATAATATATACAAATATTGTATACATACAAAACTCTTTTACTTGTTTGTTACTTACATCCTCCAGTTCGCTTATCGGTACGAGACATTCGGAGGGCGCCATCTGTACCGTGATAGTTTCTAGCTCCGTAAGTAAGTCATCATCGGTGAACTCCGTGACAGACATCTGGTAGTCACCAGCAGTCACGCACGCTACGCCCAGAAGACGACCCTACAAAATAATGAAGATGTTCGATCAGACCGTCCGAGGCGATGCTGACCATGAAAGATCGCAAAGGTTCCCATGATCTTCACTCCAAGTGTACGAAGGGAACACCGGGGTGGTTTTAGTCAGTAAGACAAGACCCCTGCCCCAGAGTAGAGGACATACACGAGGATTTTCCACAACGAAAAAACACAAATAACAAAATGAATGCTAACAGTACTGGTATAATATTATGTTGGGTTGCATGCCTTTAAGTCTGTGCTAAATAACTGATTTTCTTAATTACTTTTCTTCTTTATTTACAGAACTTGTCTGGTAGATCCCTCACATTATCTTTAAGCTTCAGTAGTCACAGTCATCTAGCTTTAGTAACCACGTTATTATAAGTCTGATTTTTAGAAATTTAACACCATGGTAAGACCCCATTCAACTGCAAGTCGCGGTTGCTGAATCTTTCAAAGTCGTTATAGGCAGTCAGAGACTCAGAGGGGCAATTCTCAATCTAATATTAAGAACGGTTACAGTATGTTCTCTGTCTCAAACTGTCAAAAATACCTCGATTTTCCATACATTATTGACAAGTTTTCGGCATTTGATTGTTGCGAGATGCGACTAGATTTTGAACGTTTTTAACTAAGAAAATGGGCCTTCTGCTTTTTTTTTTACATTTTAAAGACTTATTTTTAAAAAGTGAGGCAATGACTCATTAATCATTATAAAACCGCCCTTTACAAGTAAAATAGTTTTTTTTTGTTACAAATAGCTCAACAATTTCCTATTCCACGTCAACCGCATTCCTCTCCAGCAGTGATCAGGTTATTAATTTTGGTAGAAATTGCACTAAACAATAATATTAGTATACAATTACTTTAGTAACAGCATCGGTCTTGATGTGAACTGCCATTAAGCATGGCGTCGTTTCTTCAGAGGCTCCCAATCCTTCGCCAAGTATTTCTTCCAGCTGTGACAGATATCCGGGCGAACCTTTGTACTTCAGCGACCAATCGCTGCCTTTTACTGATCCCTCAGCCACATATATTTCTACTCTATAACGCCTTACCTATGAAAATAAACATAATCAGTATTGTGTGTAGAACCATAAAGTTTAATAGTGTTTACTAGATTTATTTCTTAATCTAAAACTCACAATAGTATTTTTTCTTTAACACAGTTCGGACAAAAAATCTTGAAAGGTGAAGTACCTGCTATATATTAACCTTTTTTGTAGACTTGATACTTGGATAAAATACATCTTTAATTAATCAACTTAGGTTTTCCCCACACTTTTTAGATGATGAGTCAGTTAATCTCATCATATGTTACCGCCCGGTTACTGGGTAATACGATACCCCTTGGCAAGACTAGTAAGACCTTCGGGCTTCTGACGATCCGTAACGACTGTCAAAGACCCACAAAGGACAGCCTGGACCAACGGCTTAATAGGCTTTCCGAGCTCGGAGAGGTCTGAGTATGTAAAGGTACTCATCCACGAACCAAGCGCCGCAAGTTTAGCTTAACCTGATCGATCGATACGTGCGGCTCGTTAATCCAACCAACATTATTAAGACTAAGACTGTACGAAATATCGTCATCTTATGCAAAATCAGGGCAGTTAACGAGAACGCTCATTATCAACGTGCAATGTCCATTTTGTCTATAGTAAAATAGTGTTAAACAATTATTACAATTAAACGTGTTTAAGATGATCCGTGTTTACAAGGGGCCGACTGATAAACGTGAGATAGCCGTGATAAAGTTTAAGGTCACGTGTCATTACGCGTTATACGTTGCAGTCTCCTCGTGTTTAGATATTTCTGATTTATCCCTATTGGTCATATAGTGATTAAAAGAGATCGTTCTGACAAATCTTTATTTATACATAATTATATATTAAAGTCGCTTTTTGTGTCTGTCCCAGCGACCGGATTTTAATGCAGTTTTACCATCATTTATCAGAATTTATTCCGGACTAGTTTTGGCCAGCGGCTTTGCCCGCGTGGGGTTCGAAAATGATCCTACGGGAACGTACTACCGGGATACAAAGTATCCTATGTTTTAAACCAAGTTATAAACTATCTTTTTTCTATAATTTCAGCCAAATCCATCCAGTCGTTTTTACGTGATTAAGTAATAAACATCAAAACTTTCACATTTATAATATTAGTAGGAAGATTTATGTGTATAATTCATTCATATTCAACTTACCTACTTATAATAATGAAATCTGGATGTTTTCTCAAGTCGTACAAAACGTGCGTAGTAGGGGCGGGTCGCTAGTATTTGTATACATAATTCACTAATAAAATGCGTATTAATACAGCCAATCCAAAATATTAAGTCTTCTTCTTTATAAGTGACGATGACCAAATAAATTGTGTATTTTTTATCCATATTTTGAGTTATGATTTAGCAACACAAACAATTGGGTGAATAATGTTTAATTGCATATTCCAGGGTTGACCTATTGTTATCTACAAAATAATAAACTAATAACTAGTAGCTACACGTAAAAATATCAATATAACATTGACCTTATCTTGAACATATCGTCCAATGCGACACACAGTTCAATGTTCTTTTATATCTAACAAGCATTTGACACTGAACAGTGTTATGCACAGCAAGACGTTTATTATTTTTAGGAATCAAGAATGTGGGACTTACCAAAAGTATCTTTTTTAGAAGAATTTCGAAATTGCCTTTCGACAATACCAAGTAGTCGAGGCGATTCGGTTCAAGGCCCATCTTCTTAATGTTCGCCACTGAGGAAAATACTTCCCTGGCAGCAGTAGTTGCGTCAACTCCATGGACACTGTAGTAGTCATTGCGGTCAAAAATCCTCACTGTTGTAACAGGTTTCTGAAAATTTTGCGGTCCTTTAAAACCAGTTCCTCGAATCGGATAATACAGTTTATAATTTCAATACAATTATTTTGATTAAGCAGTGCTTACAATTACCTATAAAAAAATCGAACATTATGTAAATACTTTTGCAAGTCATGCGGTCTATAAGATGGCGCATCTCCAGCAGTAGAAATTACTATGGCGATAGTTTTTATGATTTATAAAAAAATATTAATCAACAAAAATCTTTGAACGCCAGCGTCTCCAGCAGATTGTAAGGTTAATTAATGCGAAATAATGTGAGATAAATAAATTCTTACAATGTTATCGTAAACAGAAATAAAAAAAACCTATTAATAAATTACAAGAAAAAATTATACAAACAAGTCAAGACCGTATAAAATATTGTCGATAATGTATTAAAAGTGTCAGTCCTCATTACTCCTCAGTTGATGTCCCATTTTTAAATAAGAGCAATGTCATTTCTGAGTATTGTTAATTATGATAAAATACATCATTTCTATCTTGAGCCAGAATTGCCTTTTACAGGCACTTTTACAGAGTCTAAAGGGCAAAGGCCTCTTCTCATACATATACGGAAGAAAAAGCATCAATCACTATAATTGCAATGTGCTCATTGAAGGTTTCAAACTAGTCAGAAAGATCTATCCACACATCAGGGTCAGGGTCCTTCGGGCTCAATGGTCAGGGACGGCAAAACTATTGATTTCAAACATTTTCTACGAATTTGTTCACACATATTCGGGTATCAGCCCGTATTGGTCCTTGATATTCGGGACCATGTCTACGATTTTTTAGAAAAGACCTAGAATCTAGGTCCCAGACAATGTGCATTTGAAAAACTTATATTGGTATATGCCAAGAGGTCTATTCCCTAAGGACGTAATCCGTTGTTTCGGCCGAACATGCGGGTGATTCCTATTTCGTATCACCTACACATAAGGTTAGTTTTAAAGACCCGATCGAAGAATTAATGACACCACGATATGGTCCCTACTCCTGATGTGTTTTAATTTGTCGGGTGTAGGGTTCACTACGAATTTTTGAACTACGTTCGGACGGGCCTGTATGTTCGTTGATGGATTTAGATGGATTTAGAGGAGTAGGCACCCAGGTCCGAACCAACAACTTCATGATCGAGAAGGGAGGGGTTTTCTCTATGAGCAATTAAGAAATCTTTTAAATCCTAAAGTACGTCATATGATTAACAATAACACACTGGTAATAATATTGTAATAACTATTTATATTCCACGAACTGGCAACAAATAAGTGTCATATTATTAGTTAATTCGAAGAGTCGGAGAGAAAGATAAGTATATGCAAAAGGTCATCAAACTAATCAGAAATCGCGTAAGTACTCGATTGGCTTTTCGGAAATCTTATCGGCGAGTGAATTTTAGATACTATTGAACCAAATAAATAGTGCAAAATCACAACGCATTCCTAGGTGAAACAAGCATAGTTACATAGTTAGTAATACCTAACGCTTTGACTTAGTTGAAACTTTATGAATGAAGTCACTTTACCGCTGAATCATTAAGCATACAAACACAAACCTATAAGTTGACAATCACCAATATAAATAACAGTGATCGTTGGGCCACTCAAGGCTTTGGACTAAAGATTTAGTTTATTTGCAAGCCCGCTTCTGAGAATAAAAGATCACTCATGTTCCGGTCATGAGGTTATCTGGTTGGAGATAGAATATTAAAGCTCAATAAATTGGCGCGTCCTGATCAAGCAATGTCAGTATACGACACGCAGTAGTCGCGGTGTGAAATTTTAATATTTGTGCAAGTGCTCTGTATTTTATTGATAATTAATAGGTAAGTTATATACGCCGTTTATTTTATTTTGCGCCTATGTTAAAACCTTTTTTTTTGTTATTTCGCATAGATGTTTGGAAAGTTGTAATCTTTAAATGTATGTGTACACAGAGTAATGCAAAAACATATATCTATTTTTATATTTAATGTAGTTTAACTATTATTGGCAAACGTATATTCGAATAAAACATTGCATTGCATTCAAAAATGTTAATACTGCATTTATTGTAAGTTCGATAAAGTGTCAAAGGGCGACTATTTCGTAGATAATCAAATGAAGTAAGTGCCTGCAGGCCGCGACATGGTTTTCCCAGATTTCGGATGTTTTATAGTTTCAATACCCCATTACCTAGTCTTGTTTTTAGTCAGTTCTGTTATGGCAAAATTTTACACAGTTTTGCTTAAGTCTTTGGGGAATTAAGGCGTGAAGTTATGTTCAGGCGCATCATGAGCATTGCCTGTATTACTGTTCAGATTCGAGCATTAAATACACCAGTGAGTATGGGGAACCAAGGTTATGTTAATACATATAGTATATTACATTTTCCAAATGGAATTTTGGATTGTCATAATTTCAGGCGAATGCTCCCAGTGATGCAGCGCCTTTATGTTTATATACATAGTGATTTCTTTATCATAGTTGTTTTTTAACTTCTTTTGTTTTATCGTGGCATTGTAACATTTCGTATGGCTTGGGGCAGGGGCAGTTATTATCGTCCTCAAGTTGCTCTCCATACTTGCGTCTTAGTATTAAACGATCATGATAGTTACGTCATAGATGACATGTGTTATTAACAGGCAACCAGGTTGTAACATTTGCTTAATTATGCATTTGATTATGATTTTTGATATATGCCGAAATAATTTTGTGTTGACAGCTGAAGAGCTTCTTTAAAAAAAAAAAACAACCAACTTCCTTAAAAAAAAACACTACACAGTCAAAAATAACTTTAATTTCGAAAGTCGGTGTCTTAGGCTCTGTATTTAAGGTTTTTGCCACCGACTTCCGAAATTAAAGTTATTTTTGACTGTGTAGTGTTTTTTTTTAAGGAAGTCGGTAGTTTTTTTTTTTTTTGTAAAAAGTTTTTATTTTTCAACTTTTTAGTTGTGGTAGATACTCCACACTAATCTAATCGCGTTATTCGTTCATTTGTCGCTCAAATAATTAATGCAAATTTAAGACTTATATGGTTTTCACATGGACCTCATTGTCCAAATGGAACCAAATTAAAATGGGACCATTCGGGAAGCACCAGCTTTCAAATAAAAAAATTATCATCAAAATCGGTTCACCCAGTCAAAAGTTATGAGGTAACAAACATAAAAAAAAATACAGTCGAATTGATAACCTCCTCCTTTTTTGAAGTCGGTTAAAAAGATATAAATCCAAATTTTCAACAATTTTTTTATTTTTATTGCTGTCTGTGTTCGAAAGTTCGATTCAAATATACAACTTTGTGCTTATATTTTGCGTGTTATTACCAATAGAAAACCGACATTCAACCTACAGTTTAAAAATAGAGTTATGATAGAGATATTGCCGAACTAGTAACAGAAAATTTACACAACAGAATATCTAGAACGCTGTATTTTATACAAAATGTCCACCATTATGGACCGTTTCGATTATATCTTTTTAAACTCGATTCGAGAAATGAAACAAGGCTCAAAATACATGTTTCCACTGCTATAACGTTTATGGTTTAGAAGAACTCTATCAAATTATGGTGAATTCGTATTCAACGTTTTTGAGATAAAAAATATAGTAAGTTATTGATCAAAACGTCTGTTTTTAATCAATAACTAACGTTTAACGTCTGTTCAACGTGTTTGTTCTAAATGAAAGATCGGTCTGCAACAAAAGGAGTTATAATTTTGTATTCTAATTAAAACGATATTTCGAAATATCCTTTTTTAATACCATGTATTATAAAAAAAATATTTTCATCCCACCATCTCGGAAAGAGTATTTTTAATCTTCAATATCTGAGTGGGAAAGCCGTTTTTATTCTCTAGAGGATAAAGTAAATTGAATTTAGAACATCGTGTGCACTAAGTTTGTGAATTAAAACCATCATTAAATCTATTTACTTCTGTCTCCATGGTGCCGAATTTATCATTCAACCTTTTTCTAATTTGTAAAACTTAGACTCGGAACCTTCTTGATATACTTTTTTTTTAATTTGCTTTGCGCGCGCCATTTTACTTTTCACGTCCCCAACATTACAGTACCTAACAAAAATATTACACTCGACTTTTGGTAACTGTAGCAACGTTACTTTCAATTTTTCTTAATTATACCTAAGTATCATTGGAAATAATTTAAAGATTATTCTGTAATACTTACCTATCATAATGTAGTACATAATAAATGTTAATACCTAAACTGAAATAAAAGTATCTTGTGATTGAAATGCTTTTTTTTGCATATTTAGTCATTTCCTCGCTGAGGTGGGATGAAAAGTTACGTGTTGCACTCGAGTGCAAAGATTTTTCACCTCGTGCTCTTTTGATTCCCTCGCTAACGCTCAGGATTCTAATTTTGAATCACTCGCTGCGCTCGTGATTCAATTTTAGAATCCTTCGCTTGCTCGGTCATCAAAATTGAACACGCGGTTAAAAAGCAACTTTGCACTCTTGTATAACAAATAACTATTACATGGATCTGAAGTATTGTGGAAATTCACATTTAATTAGAAAAAAACTACAAGCTAAATCAGAAAAATATCAATAATATTGCGTTTTCTAAAAATTCTATTATGGTGAATTTATCTCCTTTACAACAGAAGCTTATTCACTTGAAGATGACCAAAATACAGTTACTTTTACATATTATCGCTTCGTCACTTGGCATGTATTTAGAGATGTTTAATATCCATATTTTCGAGATATCCAGAAATTGTTGAGAAATCTAACTTAAAGATGCAATATCAACAAATAATATCAAACAACAAATTTCCCTATGGACACTGCAATGACGGCTAAAACAGTGTTATCTCTACATGCCTTTACGCCTTGCCTCACCCGTTTATTTAACAACTAAATGTCTACAACTACAATCTAAATAGAACCAGAACAAGATCCAGATAGAAAACTGATACACAGACTCCGAGTCGTACCCAGAACTCGTAGGGCAATTACTTAAAAAAAAAAAAACATATTTACTGCAAAGTTTTTATTGCATGTTTTTATGATTCGTTTTTATTATGTATGTACGTGTAGACGTGTACATGTTCCCGGGATACAAACAAAAAACAGGTATTCAATATTTATTTTTTTATTTTTTTCAGAGTGGACCAATACTTCAAAATGAGGCGTCTATTGGTCTTGGGCGCGGTTTGGGCCTTAGCAGTGGCTAGGCCTGAGCTATACAAAGAAAAGGAAGATTTTCAATTTTCAAGGAGCTCCTCGGATGATGGAACTAAAGCAGGGTTTTATGGCGCTCAGAGAGGTAACATGGGCGGAAATTACGAACGCGCTCATAACATGGACTCCTTAGCTCAAAATCAAATGAGTGGTCTCGTGCGGCAAGTCGATGGAGAGTTAGGTGATGGCGCTCAGACGAGAACTGGAAGTGTGTACAGCGCTGCCAATTCCAGAGGTACTTATGGCTCAGGTCATTATGACCTTAGTAATCTTGGTGGGCGTAACTTCCAAGAAAGCAATTCTTACGGCGACTCACAGTCACAACTATCACGTTCAGCAACTTCAGCGCACAATGCTGCAGCTTCAGCGTACAATGCAGCTTATGCCAATAGTCAATCACAAAGTTCAAGACATAGTGGATATCAAGCGGCAGGACACTCAGGTCTTAATATCCATACTGATGATCTTCAGGCGCTAGATCAAACACAAGGAGCTGGCCAGTACGACTACGGTAGGCAAACAAGCCATGCGGCAGGATATAACGCGCAGTCTGGTTTCCAACAGCACGCTGCCTATGATACCAGTAATACAAATTTACACTCTGGAGGCTATGCCTCAACTGCTAACACTAGATTAATAAGTGCGACGCCGGTGAGAATTATCGTCAGGCCAGGAACGAGAGTAACCATACCAGTAGCAGCTCAAACGTACGATCACACACACGGATCTAGCCTAGTAGACCAAAATTCCCTTACTAGTGATGCCGAAGTCTTAAGTAATGATAACCAGCGTACTGTGTACAGACCTAATAACGCCAAGCACTACGAGTCCTCGTACAACTACCGTAAGGAATGGGAAAAACATGACACAATTCCCTCAATCGCCGTTATCACGCCTACTTCTACAGATAACCCTTTCCCAAGAAATAGTGAACTGTACGAGGATGGTCAAGCACGCACATCTAATGGCCAATATGATACGCACAGAGTGGATTCTCAGAGGGCACAGTCGGCTTATAGTGGATATAACGCTAATGTTAAAACAACATCTGGTCAATCTCGTTTTAATTATGACACACAACGCAATGGAGCATCACAAACTAATGCCAACGCATATTCTGTCGCGGGATATGGAACAAACCACCAAGAATCTTCATCTGACACCAGTTTAAATGCTTATAACATGCAATCCCAATACAACGCTGGCAGACATCATGGAGTTGCGGCGGGTGCCTTGTCACAAGCAGCAGTACATAATACAGGAATTAACGCTGCCGCCGATTTAAACAATCAAGTTGAGAATATAAATACAAAACCCAAAAGTTATCAGTCTGCCTATTCATACCATAAATCATGGGAACGTCAAGGAGATCCTTATGTTATCAAGCCAGCATCGAGTGCATACTACGATGGTCAATCCTCTCAAAGATTAACGGGTTCAACACAGAACCTAGGGTATTCGGCGACTGGGTCGCACTACCAGCATTCACACGCAAGCGGAGCAGACTGTGACGAGAACGGTCATATACGAGTGGCTCGTTCTTCTAACACTGATCAGTTTGAAGACACGCAGCAACAAAGTCAAAATCTAGACGACTTGGGTCAACAGCAGCAAAGCCAGAACCTTGAAGATTTCGGTCAACAGCAACAAAGTCAGAACCTTGAAGATTTCGGTCAACAGCAACAAAGTCAAAACCTTGAAAATTTCGGTCAACAGCAACAAAGTCAGAACCTTGAAGATTTCGGTCAACAGCAACAAAGCCAGAACCTAGATTATTTTGGCCAGTCACAACAGAAACAAAATGTAGAAGATTTGGGTCAACAAGTAGAAAATTCAGGGCAGCAAGCAGAAGTTGTTTGGGGCTCTCAACAAGAAGCTGGACAGCAAGCCCTCAACACATGGGATAAATTCGAAGATTTAGGACAAAAACCTCAAGACATAAATAAGCAACTGTCTAACGTTGAACAAACCAACCAAAGTAAGTGGTAAAAAAAAAGACAATCTTCTAACTCAAAACCACACATTATCATGTATTCGTCGATACTGAGTCATCACTAATTTAACGAACTATTAATCAATACCTATTTAAATTTTATTTAAATATTTGTATTTCTAATAAATATAAACATTTGTGTTTAGTTATACTAACAAAATAATATATTAATATAAAATAACTATTCTGTTATTTATCCACATCTCATTGTCTTCTCTTCTCTCATTGCTCTTTTATGGTATCAGGTTTCTTTAATTTGTCAATTGTTTCAAACAGACAATGCTTAAGTAAGTAGTAATTTGGTGGCTGGCTTTACTAAGATTTATATTTATTGTTTGATTTTAAACCTTCTGTCAATTGCGTTGCACAGTCATGGCAGTTTTTTATTTCAAAGTATTGATTATTTTAAGATATTCAAAATCCGTATTGATTTAAGACACGTGTTGTGATTATATTACGAAATCAAGCTTCTAGTCACTGGTTTGATGGAGCTACTATTACATAATTATGAATGGTAAGTAGTACGTAAATAAAATTAAAATTGACACAATACTGAGGTTCTTTGCCTTTCGATCAAGTAAAACTGGTAATTTGGAAGTCAAGGAGTATCCGTCCATTTATAAAGAGAATCAACTTTTTCAATTAGTTTGTTACTTAATATGATCTCTTAATTAGCTCGTAACTTGTTTCCCCATTCTAATTCAAAACACGGTACTTTTCAAAATAATTTCTGATAATAATAAGTATAGGTATTTTCCAATAAACAGGCACATACTTAAACCTTAACTTACGGATTTTTTGGAAAAAAAAGAAAGTCATTTCTATTTCCAGTCCCCTTTTGTAAAACAAACACGTGTATTTATTTTAAAAGAAATTTTGTCAATATCTGCATCATACACTTTTACATAAGTTGGTGACGGATTTTTAGGTTGCCTTTGTATAAATAACATTTTTTAAAATGAACTAAAACAATAATACTGTAACTTTCACTCATCAATTAACTAAAAACAAACCATTTTATGTGGCAATCCAAATTAATAAAACCTTCTTAATTTAGATGATCTCGGACAACGCACACAAGATACCGAAACAGAACTAAAAAATAATCCTCATGATCATCAAGCCCAGGATAAATGGGGTTTCAATTACAAAAGCCAAGATGATCAAAAAAATTCTAATACCCAGGACACGGATCATGAACAATCCAACAAATTCAATCAGCAAGAAACACAAACTCAACTGAGCGACGACGATATTTTCAGATATTTTGAATTTCAACGACATAAGTACGATCACATGAGTAAATGGGATAAATTGGACATTGGCTCAGATCAAAATATACAGCAAAATAAATACAACAGTGAGCATATAAATTCTAATAGTAATCAAGTAACTTTCGTTACTCAACAGACAGGCCTAGATCAGCAGCCTGTTAACTCAGTGATCACTCCAGACAACTTCCACACTGCTGAGCAGATAACAAGCTATACACAACAATCCCACAAAATCCCAGACACTAACGAACAAAGTAACACTGGATATTTTAACTTACATGATGGACATTTCAACATACATACCAATCAGAATCAATTTTTGAACAACGAAACCTCTTTTCAAGAAACTCATAAGTTACACCAAAGCAGCAACTGGGATTCCTCAAATAGTCAAAGACAAGAACAGACTACGAACACCGACACCTCACACGCTTTTGATACAATTTCACCAAACACAGCGCCTCTTTCCGGTTTGTGGAATAAATTAGATAGTTTCGAACAAACTCTGTTAACGGGTAATGAAGAACACGCATTTTCACAAGTACAGACCAACACTCAAAATTCTTATGGAAACGCAATGCAAGCACACCATATTATGGAAAGCGCTTCGCAGGAGCAACTTAATAGCCAAAGAAAACCTTACCATGATTTGATGCACGTTATTGAAAAGGACTTAGGTCCAGTCAATAAATCAAATGACACAAAGATGGAGAAAGAAACCTCTCTAGACGTAGGTCGAGGAGATATTGGCCCTGAAGATTTATCTGATCTAAAATCAGAAAAATACCCATCTGATACACCTGCAAGCTCAGAAACACTACAGAATCAGGATGAAAATACTGTTATTAAAAATAATACAAATGCACAACATTATAACCGAGATATTCATCATCACGAAAACACTCACGGGCTCAATCATTTCCATCAGCATCACGATTTCCAGGAGCAGAAAGATATTGAAAATACGGAGCAACAAAATCTTCATGTACTTTCACTGCATGAAAACATTAAACCACCAAATCCACAGGATTCCGAAAAGCAACATATTTTAGAGCAACATAATGTACGAGATTATGAAGAAAGCTTGGACCAACAAAAACAAAAAGATTTTTCTCAGCAAGAAAACAATGAGCAAATAAATTTACATGAATTAGGAAAGCAAGATAACTTGGAGCAACAAAACTTACAAGACTTTGGGCAACAAGTAAATGTAGAGCAGCAAAATTTACAAGAGTTTGGGCAGCAAGAAAATTTAGAACAACAAAATTTATACGATTTTGCAAAGCAAGATAACCTGGAGCAACAAAACTTACAAGACTTTGGGCACCAAGTAAATTTGGAGCAGCAAAGTTCACAAGATTTTGGAAGGCAAGAAAATTTGGAGCAGCAAAGTTCACAAGATTTTGGAAGGCAAGAAAATTTGGAGCAGCAAAGTGTTCAAGATTTTGGGAGGCAAGAAAATTTGGAGCAGCAAAGTTCACAAGATTTTGGACAGCAAGTAAATTTAGAGCAACATAATTTGCAAGATTTTGAAAAGCTAGATAACTTGCAGCAACAAAACATACAAAATATTGGACGACAGGGACATGTAGAACAACAAAATATACACGATTTTGGGAAGCAAGATAACTTGGAGCAACAAAATCTACAAGACTTTGGGCAGCAAGTAAATCTAGAGCAACAAAATTCAGGAGATTTTGGAAAACAAGATAACTTGGAGCAACAAAACTTGCAAGACTTTGGACAGCAGGCCAATATGGAGCAATACAGTTTACAATATTTTGGATCACAAGATAACCTGCAGCAACAAAATAAACATCTAGAGCAATTTAATCAAGACTCAGAACCTATTACATACTCGAAAGAAGAACGAACATCACCTCCAAAAAATAATGTACAAACACAAAACAACCTTCCTCCGCCAGAAGTAATTGAACAGCCCATTCTTAAAAAACAAAATAATGGTTTACATTCAATTTCTACGCAACCACCAAGTACTGAAATTACTCCAATAGAGCCAGTTACTGAATCAACTGGGTTCTGGAAATCTGTTGGAAATAAATTCTCTAGTGCAAAAAGTAAAATTGCTTCATGGTTCTAAGACATGCCAATGTAATGGATTTAAATATTCTTAATAATATATTTATTCAATTACCTAGTCATAATGTTAAATAATATGTCATAAAATATCTGTAAAGTTATTTTTACTTTAAAATTATTTGTGGATGTGATGCGGAATAGATGTGTATGTTTGTAAATGACAGACAGTAATAGTATTCCATGATTTATGTGATAATTATTTAAATGAAATTATAACTCACCTCTGGTAGAGAGTGGAAATATTTGACAAAAGCCTGCTGCTGAACCGAATCTGTAAAAAAATATTTTTATTATAATGATATAGTTACTGTGATGTAACTGACAGTACATACTTTGTTTGTTAATAAAGTTATCAAGCAAAGATTACTCGTTTTATTTTTGGTCTTTAGTTTGAAGTTAAATAATTGACATTTTATTTATTTATTGTAATTTTGCTCAAAGAACCAACAGCATATACCCATATACATTCAACACTGCCGTGTTGGTCTCATGGTGGTAAGCGCGAGTGCTGAGCATGGAGTCCTGGGTTCGATTCCCAAGTCAGACAAAGTGTTATAGGGTTTCTCTATTAGCAATATCTTAGTAACAGCCCAAAGTTTGGAAGTTGGCAGCTTATGCCTTATGTTTTGTTTCATAACTCATAAAGCAATCCAATGGTCCTGCGCCTGATCTCTTTCCGGTCGTGTGGATTGCTGTTGCATGGGTTATGAGAGTGAGGGAAGAGTGAGTGCGCCTGTGTATGCGTGCACACATTTGTAAAATATAATATATCCTGCACTAAAGGCTAATCTAAATTGAGATTGGCAGCCATGGCAGGAATACAGTCTGGAGGACTGACTATACATTTAACATTGCTTCACATAAGTATTTTAGAAAGGATTACTACTTATGTATAGACAAATTATAAGTATTTAAATATTTTATAAAGTGAATCTTAGGCACAGTAGGTATTCATGTCCAATTAAATCATGAACAGTATTTACAATGCTTAACTTTGTTAGTTAAAAAGCCTTAAGCTGCCACTTTACTGTGACCATCAGATTAATTTGATAACATCACAACATATTACACCAATATTCCTTGAATGGTTAGCCACCCTTATTTGACCATGAATTAAGAACAAATGGATCCTTTACAGGCGTCGGAAGTCCAATAGTCTGACAACCAGTGTTACCCAGTAACTGTGCTGTGGAGGTTAGAGGGGCAGTTGCTCTACGTACTGGTATTTACCTGCATCCAGTTAAACTGGAAGCCAACCAATATAGTTGGGAAAAGGTGAAGCAGATGATGATTAAGAAAAGCTTAGCTGCATCTGGATAGACTGGAAGCTGACTCTAAATTAGTTGAAAAAAGGCTAGGCAGATTGATTTTGATTAAGACCAGTCTGGTGATGAACATAGATTGTAGGGATAGGCTCTAAACAAGTCATTTATTTCATTATTGGTATACCATGAATTGATACACTGTTACAT
This sequence comes from Aporophyla lueneburgensis, assembly GCA_932294355.1. Classification (NCBI taxonomy): domain Eukaryota; kingdom Metazoa; phylum Arthropoda; class Insecta; order Lepidoptera; family Noctuidae; genus Aporophyla; species Aporophyla lueneburgensis. The sequence continues at coordinate 15,558,437 of OW028750.1, read as the reverse complement.
ACAAAATAATAAGATAAGCCAAAACAATCCAGACCAAGTGCACAATATTAGTGTATAAGTAGATAATTAGAAGCTATCTTTTAAAATATGTGAGTGGGTGACATATTGTCTATTATTATTTGCAGTGAGTAGCTTGGATGCTTGTTAATGCTTAATAAAGAATTATTATACTCAAAACGAATATGTATTATCACTCAGTTAATATTATCCAATCTGATAAAAAATAATTTAACTCTTTTAAATTTTATTTGTATGGTAGATAGCCAAAGAGTTGATTTGCAGTAAATCTATCAGTGTCCCTTCCTTTATTTATTTATTTATATTTATTCATAGGAGAACCAACAGCTGTAACATATGGATAACAATTGTTTAAGAAACATAAAGCCAATTACAGGTTCTCACGGGTAAAAACAGAAAAAGTAATAGAGATTTTATGATCACTAACAAGCACGATAGAAAAGATAGCAGATGGATGTCTAAAAGATAAGTCACAGTTTTAGACATCAATCAAGACAAGTACTTAAATAAGGAAGAGCTCAGAGAAATAAGAACCGAATGGAGATGCTTGCAATACTTGTTTTAAATCACTCTACATTCACTGAGAACAAGCACCACACCCATGTATTTAAATTTACTTTATCGTTATTCTAATTTGGCGTTTCCGTGTGTCAGACTATCAGCACATCAGAAGAAAAAGTTCTTGGATTTTCGCAGAGGAGCCATGAAGAAACATAAATATTTGGCACCCGGTAGACGATTTTCGTTTTATGTGGGAGTTTAGCAAACAGGCAAATATTTACACTTACCCAAACTCAATGCGTGGATAGGTTGCAAAGAAGACATGGCTTGATATTAGTTAAATCGCTTTTAATCGTGTAAATTTTAATAAAATTCAATCGGCAAACTACTCTTTGACAATAATTGACTTTGACTAGTTTGACAATTCCTCAAATCCCGCCATTCTCTCGCATTTGATGTTGCCAAATCAAAATTGTTTGTTTTCTTCAAATAATGTGCTATTGAACGGTCCAAAAAGCCTTGGATTTGGCTTTTTGCTGAATAGGAAATCATAAAATGACGTCTCCTGCTCTTGGGCGGAGCGGGAGGACGTGTCAGACTTTTACTGACTAAAACCTACCCGTGTTCCTTACACTTTTTACCTCACAATCTCCTTAATTTTTAAAAAGTCGCTTTCAAAATTAAGGGGAGTGTGCTTCTTCTGCTTATATATATAAAAAGCCTTTGTTCTAAATGGTAAAAAAAATACAGTCCTCCCAACTGTGATGTCAACGTCAAATTCGAAATAAATGTCAGGTTGCCTTTGTATTGTATCTTTTAGACGAAGTCTTGGATTGGAGTAATTATTGTCTTGTTCTAATTTATTTTGTTAGCATAATATGTTGGTATTTAAGTGTGGTCTGATAATTTTAACATCTACGTATATTGTATCGTAAGTACTATTTTATTTGATTCAAAATAGTGTTTTTGGTCTCTTGTTTTTTTGTTTTGTATGGTAATTGTTTGCCAAATAAAAAAACAAATCTAATGTCTATTTGCTCAATAAATTGTGCCACCTAGGTAGCACGTTCATGCCAAAAGTTATATTATGTATTGTAGTTGTTCTCTTTGGGTAACTTACAATACATTCTTTGCTACTTTCACTTTCATTCGGAATGTGTTAGTTATTTATTTTTTATAGTAATAAATTGTTTTCTTTATGTTTCAGTCTGTGTTTCCAAGTTTTGCAAGACACAAATTCTTTGGACACTGGCCTTGCTTTTTTGTTCGTAGCCAGCGGAGCAATTGGTGAGAGGGATTTATGTCTATGTTATATAAAGTCAGTGATGAAATGTATGTGCCATAAAATTAATGCACCATGATTGCTACATCTTTATGAGTGGTTAAATAAAATTAAAGAAATTTAAGGGATATCTAGCTAGTCAAAATAAGTGTTGAAGAATTTTGTTTATTTATTTTTACCGTGTTGTCACAGTATTAAACAAGTTATAGAAAGTGTCAAAACTTTTGAATTGAACTAAAGTTTAGCTATTTTTTGTTTCATAGATATGAATAATAAAGCATGTTACTTTATCTAACAATATTCTGTGTTTGTGTGTGTTTATAAAGAAAATAATATATCATACTCACTAAAATTCATCAAGGTCCACACGCATGATCTATAAGTTTTAATTATTGTGCTTGATATTTTACTATGAAGGCAATTTTTTTTAAATCAATAAGCATGAAATACAGACTCTTCCCTCCATTCATGAATGCATTCATAGTGGTAAATGTCAAGGGGCAAATAAAAATTGGACAACATTTAAAGGGCTACTATGGCACTATAACTTACTATTGGTCAAGGTTAGTATGTAGTCAGATCATGTACTGATCTGTTTAATAGATTCTGAGGACCTTGAGCATAATATTAATTAAGTTTTCTGATCAATAACTCTTACAGTCCCATAGTGCCTTATATTTTATTATCGTTAAGGTGTTGTTATTTTGTATCATTACTAATAATTTTGTGCTAACAATGTGTCTTTTTACAGCTGGCAAAATATTATATGACAGATACCAGCAAATACATATACTCGGCTCATTAACACCAAATCCAAATGTTACTTCATTCGCAAATAGGATAGCTTCATTTTCAGCCTCATTCCTCTCTCTGGGCTTCCTGGTATATTTCTTCCTTTTCCTGTTCAAGGTAAGATCATCAACAGACTAGAATAAGCAAATCAGGGAAAGACAGTAAAAAAAAAAAAAAATGTAGGATATGTGTGATTTTAAATGTTACAATATATTATAAGTTGTTCTCAGAAGTTGATCTGAAACAGTATACTTTAAAGGTACGTATTATAATACACTATGTAAATTAAATCATAAATCCGTGGCTGGCGTGAATATGTTGACATGTCTAAGATGGCAGTTTGTCAGGACGGCCATTTTAAAGGTTTGACCATTCTGGTAAATTGGTAAATTAGTTTACAGTATATGTTTTAGTTGTTTTAGGGGTTATTTTATACCATATTTTAAATGATGACAATACATAAACGGAATTCCCCATAGTTTGCAAAATAATAGACTTGTCAAGTCGTTCACCATCGAGTTATCAACTTATTCACCGAGTTGTCAACTTATGCACCAACAGTTATCAACTTATTCACCTTCTGAGTGGGGAATATTAGTATGTAAACAATGTTATTAATGACGACACAATGAGGACCAATCAACCAACTGATGACGAATATAAAAATATTTGTTGAATTGTTGAAGTACCTGCTACTTACTCAAATCAAGCAAAGTTGTTCTAACTGAACAAATATTAAATTTAAAAACCACGAACCTATCAGTTTCCTTGTGTTAGAGCAATAAATAAAAAAATAAATAGGTAAATAGTAAATTGTTTTATTGGGCCAAACAACGGACACATACTTAATAAAGAAAGAAAAGAATAAAATAATAATAACGTTAATAGTATTTTAAGTTGACAGATAATGGCATTTGAACATATCACCCCACAAATATTCCATAAAGTTCTATCTCGCCTACATAATTGGAAAGCACCTGGGTCAGACCACATCCATACTTACTGGTACAAAAAATTTACAGCAGTTCATTGTTACCCATATAATTTTATAAATAGCTTCATCCAAGATCCTAAAATTATACCTTCTTATATAACGTCAGGCACAACTTACATGATTCCGAAAGATTGCAATGACCTCTCTAACCCAGCTAAATATAGACCTATTACATGCTTACAGACCTTGTATAAGATCATCACATCCTGCATATCTGAAATAATATACGAGCACATTGACGCCAATAACATCTTAGCCGAACAGCAAAAAGGCTGTCGAAAGTATAGTCAGGGCTGCAAAGAGCAATTAATAATTGATTCCGTTATATTAAAAAGAGTTCAGAAATCTAAAACTGATTTGTTTACCATGTATATTGATTACAAGAAAGCGTATGATTCTGTTCCCCATTCATGGCTATTGCAAGTGTTAGAAATTTACAAAATAAACCCAACAATAGTTACGTTTTTGAAGACCATGATGTCAACTTGGTGTACAGTATTAAGACTCACAACCCCAACCGAAACCACAGATACTAGCCCAATTAAAATACAGAGAGGAGTTTTCCAAGGAGATGCACTCAGCCCACTGTGGTTCTGCCTTGCTCTAAATCCCCTATCTAAGATATTAAACGCGACCTCATTAGAAATCTCTTTAAATTTTACTGCTACCGACCGACGAAGGAATCCACAGAAAGGCGTTTTAAATCATTTACTGTATATGGATGATATTAAGCTATATGCAGAAACAGAGAGTCAACTTAACGAATTAGCTAAGCTTACAGAAACATTCACAAATGATATTAAAATGGAGTTCGGCATAGATAAGTGCAAAATAAATTCAGTTAGAGCAGGCCAGAACTATCAACACCAATACACTTTAGGCACAGGAGAACGAATAGAGCCATTGGATGAACTTGACACATATAAATACTTATACTCCATTTACTATAGCATTAGACAGAAGTTAAAAAAGGCTCTTTTAGGTGCACACTTTGCAATAAAATTACAACAAACATTATTACAATCAAGATTGATGTGGAGTTAAATATAATCAATTTATATAACAGCTGTCACACTTAATTGTACTTATTTAATCTATCTACCTTCTCAAATTACAAGGCTTTCATTTAATCTTGTTTAGATTTTACATTCTATATTGTCGTGTCGATGTTTAAAATCTAAAAGAAGCAGGGGTGAACAGTACCGCCTACCGGGAACGTTTTTTACGTCACTATAATTCTACCAAATCTAAAAGGTTACGTATTTCCTTCATAAGTTATGGGAGCACGTGTTTTTTTATTTTGTCGGTTTATACTATCAACCATCCGTCTAATTGCGTAAATTTTCTGCAGTTGTCAATTGTATTGTCATTCACTTGGTACTTGTGAATGCTACGCCTTTTCTCGTTGCTATTGCTGAATTTTCGTGATTTTGTTTTTTTACTGTTTTTCTTTTGTTATTTTTTTGTTATCGTTATAATTGTTAGTTTTGTGTTGTTCATTAAGTTGGCAAAACTTTTTCTCTTCTTTAATAGTAATAAATCTCAATTTACGCTTTTGTCTCTAGAAAATGTTTTACTGTTAGTACTGTATTTTTTTAATCCCATTAAAAACATAAATGTGAAATGAGAGCCAAGTTCAATATTATGATATATGCCTTGGTTGTTGACGTCAACGACAAAAGAAGTGAGATATAAATGGGTGCCAAGTAAATTTCAGGACTGACCGTTGAGGTCAGTCCTGAAATTTATTTATAACTACATAAAATATCATTTATTCTTATAACTTAGGATAATATATTGAGGTCTGACTTGGCTAGTTCTCATATACGAATTATTATGTTCGATGTCTAGTTTCTACCAGCAAGCCAAATTTTCGGAAAAATAAAATAAGATCCGACAAGTAACAGGTTTAGAACTTGCGAACGTTATAATATAATTCGTATATGAAAACTAGCCAAGTCAGACCTTTGGCTACAATATATTATCCTAAGTTATAAGAATAAATTATATTTTTAGTACTTATAAATAAATTTCATGACTGACCATTGAACTTGGCACCCATTTAGATCTCACTTCTTTTGTCGTTGACGTCAACAACCAAGGCATACATCATAATATTGAACTTGGCTCTCATTTCACATTTATGTTTTTGATGGGATATCATTACTTTTTGTACATACATTATTAGTAGGTACTTATTTATAACAAAATTAATACTAAATGGTTTTTGTTATGTGTTCCTAATAGAATCAATTAAGTGGAAAATTATTATAACATTAACCAGTTTCTGATTTATTCCTTTATATTCACCTAATTACCTATCTGCAAGCCAAATTTGAACTTTCTAGGTCGTCTGGAACTGGGTTAGAGTTTTGATCTATAGTCAGTCAGTGATAAAAATGACGATTTTTGGACGTTAATATCTATAAATAACTGTTTGGGATGTGTTTATGAAATTTGGAGCACATATGTATTTTGCAAGTCTCACTATATGAGCCAAATTTGACACGTTTATAGAAATAGTTTTTGAGTTAAGAGGGGGTCAAAAGTGGCTCCAAACGGTTCGTGTAATATTACACACGGTGCTGCTCGCCAGTTCTGTTACTTGAACTTGGCTTGACACGCTACCGCGTGTCTAGATCCTCTGACATTCTAAATTATTATAGTTGGTTTGTTGAAAACAATGTGATAGTTGTTTTTTCATAAACTGATTGTTACTAAAAATTGTTTCATTTCATGTACCTATCCAAGCCTTGTGACGAGTAGATCGATAGTAAATGCTTTATTGTATGCATGCCATACACTGTTACAAAAAAAGCTCACATTATTTATTTAAATTGTTTGAACTTAACTTGAAATAAAAGGTTTCGTACTCCTGCTTCTGCGAGCCTCTTTTTTCTAATGTTATAATAAACAGAGTATAGGTTACAATCAATCCCGTCAGATACACTACAAAGATACCAAACAAAAACTTAAACAACAATTTCAACACCGACTTAATACAATACTGAAAACACAACTCTATTCACGAAACACCATAAAAGCAATTAACACCTTTGCTATACCTGTGCTCACCTATTCATTCGGTATAATAAACTGGAACAAAACTGACCTAAAAACCTGCAACGGAAAATTAACACTACAATGACTAAATTTCGCAAACATCACCCAAGATCTTGTATCCAAAGGTTAACGCTGCCAAGAAAAGAAGGAGGTAGAGGACTTATAGATATTTTAAACTTACACAACAGACAGATTACAGCTCTTAGACAATACTTCTTTACCAAAACTGAATCTTCCCTACTCCACAAACTAAAGGCACATAATGACCAAAATTTCACACCTCTTAATTTAAATGACACTACAGAACAAAAAAACGAGAAAGTGACTGACGACAAAACCAAATGTCAAGAGTGGATCCAGAAGTCTCTACACGGGAGACATCGCCAAGATTTATGCCAATTAAATGTCGACAAAGATGCGTCGAACGCATGGTTAAATCGAGGCGAACTATTCCCGGAGACTGAAGGGTTCATGCTTGCAATTCCGGACCAAGTAATTGAGACGAAAAACTACAGAAAATACATTATAAAAAATTTAACCACCGATACCTGTAGAAAATGCAATAGTTCTCCAGAGACAATCCAACATATTACCGGCGCCTGCAAATCAATAGCACAGACTGACTACAAACATCGGCACGATCAAGTAGCAAACGTCATTCACCAAAAACTAGCGTTAAAATATAAATTTATCGACACTAGTTCCATATTATAAATACAACCCTGAACAGGTTTTAGAGAACCCTACAACGAAACTATATTTCGATCGAGCCATACTCACAGATCGCACAATACATTTTAATAGACCTGACATTAATAGATAAAATAAATAAAACTGGGTTCCTAATAGACATTGCTGTGCCTAATACGCATAACTTACAGACTACAATAGCCGAAAAATTATCTAAATACACCGAACTTAAAGACGAAATAACTAGACTATGGCATCTTCAAAAAGTCACAATAGTCCCCATAGTGCTTTCAACAACAGGAATAATTCCTAAACAACTTCATCAGTCCCTTACTTCCCTCAACCTGCCATCTAACACATTTCACTTGCTGCAAAAGGCAGTGATCCTTAACACATGCAGGCTAGTTAGAAAATTTCTTCAGTCTGAACCGGACACCTTGCACCAATACGCCCATGCAAATTCGTCTACCATACAGTCCACTTATCATATTACTCCCCCCACACTTAACCTCAATGCTGGACACTTGGCTTAGGCCCGTGCCATCATTTCTATCCGGCTAGGCCGAGAAAAACAAATTCTAAATAAAAATAATAATAAACCCGCAGGGCTGCTTGTGGCGAGCTGTTGGGCAGTAGCGACCCCACGGACCCTATCTCCCGGGACAATTCTTGTTCCTCATCTCTGGCTTGCCTTTATTGGCCGGCTGGAGTGAACACCTGAAGAGGATCAGAGCTCCCACCTCATTCTTGCCTTTATTGGCTGGCTTGAGTGGAGATTCGCAAGAGCAAACGTGCTTGGGGAAAGGAAGTATTCCAGTAAGTGCTCGTAGGGACTTGACCATCTTCCGGGCTCTGGGATTGTTCTGAAAGCCGTGGAATACCTCTCCACTTCTCAAGCACCTCAGGAAGTGTTGCCCCCTTGTCGCTACGTCACTATGTGCTAGCGACGTTTCCCGGGGGCCCATTATTGAGTGTGCAAGTCACCCCCTGCCATTTTATCCGTGTATACAAAACATTGATCAGGCAGGGGCCATAGTTCTTCCATAATTGCTGTTACCAATCCACTGTAGCCAGCCAAACCCATAGCCTAATTTGTTTTGTTTCCATATTCTGTAATAGTCCTGCTCCAACCGGGGATTGTCCTTGGGTGCACTTGCATAGGTGCATACAGGGATAATCGTCGGTTGGTGTCCCTTCATCATTTAAAATTGTCTAAGGGGCCTCTGCGAGTTGGCTTCGGCCCCTCCTACGCCTTCCAAAAGACCGGGATCCCAGAATCCCGAGATATGTTAGCATATATGAAAATAATAATAATAATATTCCACAACTATCACACAACGCCATCTAGTCCCAAGCTAAGCAGAGCTTGTGTTATGGGTACTAGACAACTGATAAACATACTTATATATTTCTAAATACATACATATTATAGATAAATTACACCCAGACACAGAACAAATGATCGTGCTCATGACACAAACATTTGTCCTGGGTGGGAATCGAACCCACGACCTCCGGTATAGCAGTCGGGGTCACTAACCACTAGACCAACAGGCCAGTCAAAGCCAGATACATCAGGTACACAGATACAAGTATTTATACCACAGTACCGTTCATATTTCATTGGACCTCAAAAACCTCTTCATCTGAGTTGTCCTCGTCCAAATCTGGATCATTAGATGCGGAGACATCACCAACAGTTTTTATTTTAATTAGAATCATCAATGAGGTCAATCATGTCCATCAAATCCTTTTTTTTCTCTGCGCTGATTGGCAAAGCCTCCTTGGAGATTTGGCTCAACTTAAAGATATCTATGGTGGTTTTTCATCTTTTCCTAAAACTTATTAACTCGAAAGGGGGTTAGCGATCCAGTTTTTTTTTTTAAATATTTTTTCCTACGCTGCTTTTATCATATTGCAGCCATTTAATAGGTTGCCACAGAAACTTGTCTCCCGAAACATCCAGTTTTTTGACAGTAAAGGGTCCTTTCTTGGATTTTAGTACGGTAAAATCCAAAAAATTTATCGTCATCACCACGACCTTGAATGGCTTCTGCACTTTGCAAGTCCTCACCAAATGCACCCAATCAAATAAATGATTGATTCTCATTTGTGTTCTCTTTTTAGTTTTTTCCATAATCGCGTGGTCAGAGTCACACTCCATATTTGTGTGCCCACTGAGGAGGAATTTGTGGTTTATCTTTTGCAGCGTCGGATGATTATTTATTTATATTTTAAGCAAAAAAATTAACATCATCGCCACGACATTGTTTTTGTTTTGGCCACCACAAGTGTCGGAATAAAAAATCAGTTCTTTGTCTTCCGATGGCAAACTGTTGCAGAACTGCCACAAACATGACGCAATTTGGTTTGCTCCTCGAGCTCCTATAGTCTCGTCCCACATATAGCATGTAGCCTCATTCGTTGTTAAATCGTGTATTGTCAAATTAACCAGTGAATTACCGTAATTACAGACACAATTAAAAACCATTGTGTCTGATACCAAATGTGGTATCTCAGGGACTTAGAGGTTAAAAGACCAAATACTTCGGTTGGCTATAACTTAACATCTCAATTTGTCAAATAAAAGAGAAAACTTTTATGTGTATAAGTTGAGATAAAATACGTTGTGTTGTCAAGTAAAACACGTAAAATTGCGAGATGTCAACATATTACCAAAGTTATTTATATTTTGAGCTGTCAATTTTTCTCATATAAATTCCTAATGCGTAGAGCGTAATAGGCCAATAAAAAAAAATCATACAAGTCGAGATGTCATTGTATTCACGCCAGCCACGGAAATATTATGTGTATAAACATCTTACTAACTTGAATTAACACTAAGAGTAAACTGTCACAATAAAAATGTTAACAAAAATTATCTGTAACATTCATCTCTGTTATTGCATTGTAACTCTTGGGCATTTCATAATAAACACCTTACTAATGCGAGTTCTAAATATTTATGAGCATGAAGTAAATTTCATATACTAGTGCAATTACACATAACTTATGTAATTATTTGCAGGTGGATAATCATTGCCTCACGGCATTGAATATTTTTATATGTGGATTTGGCACTTTATATATTTGGATGCAGGTATGTTAACTAATTATTATATATCTTAATTATATTTCTTGTACTTTTTAAAATTTCTGTCTAAATTGATCTTGATAACGAAAAAATCAAAAAAATTATAATTAAGTTCAGCTTGAATTTTTAATGAATTCTAATAGTTCTAACAAAATGTTTATTGTTTCAGTGCATCCTCACGACTTATACCTCGACTCTGTTTTATGATAAAAATTTAACAGTGTTTCGGCAATGCCTTGCCAACTTGAGCTTCCTTATTTTGGTTCTAATGGCAATATTTGGAACTGTAACATCATTTTTGCCATTGAGTAAGTAACAAATATTTACTAACATTTTATAGGCATACTTTGGATACAACAGATCTTATGGGAGCATTGGCATTGATTCATAACCCATAACCCATATAAGTATAGCATCCTGTCCCATCTCTACAAACAGTAGAGAGTTACAATATTATTTCCATATAACAACATCTATGTTGTTCTATGGAAATAATTTTTAGTCAGTGTTCTAACACTGACTAAAAATTATTAACAGTTTTAAATCCAAACAACTTATTTTCCTATTTCAGATGGTTCCAGCACACTCTACTTCTGTTTCATCGTGACTTCCCTTTGTAGCAACATATTAGCAGCTATATTTTGTGTGTTTATACTGACTTTTGAAAAAGAGTATGAATATTTTTCTGAGGTAAGATCAATCACTTAGTTACCCACTTTGGAGTACCCTTTTTGAAACATGCTCTTTCTGTATTGTTCTTATTATGTTGTGTATCGAATTCCAGGGTTTACGATCAGAGCTTCTGCTCGACGATGGCAGTTCCTTGGACAATGCATCATTGTCGGACATGGATAGCATATTTGGGGCCCAAGAATCTACTTCAAGTGCAATCGTCATAAAGGGTAACATCAGCTGCGCCAAGACCTCTTGACCCGAGGCCGTGCCCAGCGCGGGCACGGTACTACAGCAATCGACTGCCGGCACTCTCATGTCGCCTTCGTACGGCAGCTTCGGTAACACTAAGATTAACATAAATACTATTAAGCAACATAATATAAATGAACATCGAGAAGACATAGATGCTCTCGAAGACAATGACAGTGGAATGTCATCCGAGGAAACTGACGACTCTCTCAAACTTAACATAAGTCCTAACAATAATGATATCGTAAGTAAAAATTTATGTTCAATTATAGACGATAAACAAGAAGTAATAACGAAGTGCCTAACTATAGAACCTCATTGTGCTGAGCATAGGAATGAGATTCCAAGTTGTTCGACCGCTGTTAATAATGTAAGTGTTTTTATTGAAGACGCGGAGGCCGGGTCTCATCCGGCGGTACCTAAAGATCTGAATGTTGATAAAAAAGTTTCGGATTACATTGTGATAGATCTGACATGTGATGTCGACAATGTTCGTGCATTGTCTAAAGGTAAAAATAAAAAGAAAGATGTCGGTACAAAAAAACGTAACTTTGATTGTGATTATTCAAGTATACCTAGTGTAGGATCGAGCCAAAGTTTAGTTCCTGTTGCGAACAACGAAATTGTGCATACCGAGAACCAGAAGTTGCTCAGCTTATCTCTGTCAATACTTCTCGCTGCCCTGCTGCAAGCGATGCGCTGTTTCGCCCAGTTCTTAGAAGATATTGTGGTTCCTCAACGGTAATAAATAATTATTTTACGTTCCTTTATATTTTTGGTGCAGTATTCACTAATATATTACTTATTTTTAAGATAACGAAATATCAATGACATTATATTTAGTTACATTGTATGTACTGTGATTTTAATTCTGATTTCCCTGTGAACTACCACACTGCTGATTTAGGGCTAGAGGCAATAATTAAACAACAATATAATTATAATAATAATTTAATAAATTATTTTGAACATTACACAAACGCTACTATTCACACACATCAAATAAATTAATGAGGTTATAGGTCGTACACTAAATGATTATTTCTATTTATTGTCTGAATATTATTTCACTAATATTTCAGAGTGATTGCTCGTTGATCACTGTAATCAGTCTATTGTTTGTGTTATGGCACTTTTTCTTCCACTTGCTAGAGTTTTGAAGTTCTGGTGAGTCGGGACGTTCAGGGATGTTGGTTTCTTGTGGTGAAGAGTTGGCCACGACGATGGACCAGCGCCGCCCACGCCGCTCGTTGAGGGTCGGCAACTCGGCTATCAGATTGTTTTCGTATTCACTTAACATTAAATAGTTTTCGACCTGGGAACAAGATTTTGAAATTAGCATTTGACTAGTTTGGTGCTTCAGGTATCCTAAAAATTAGTCTCTGCGATGAACCAATAAGGTTCTGATAAATTAGCCATGACCATCAAGTTATTTACCAGAGAAAATCTAAAGAAGTCACCAGCAGGTTTCTCGTTGTACAATTATGTACCTACAAACGGAGCTAGGAATTAGGCATAATAAAAGTCAGCCTATAATGTTCCCACTGCTGGGACTCAGGCCTCCTATCCGTGACAGGGATCGGTCGTAATCCACCACGCGGGCCCAGTGCGGGTTGGTAGATGTAACATGTTTTCGAATTTTTGGTTCTAGGATATTCTGGTTTCCTCCCGATGTTTTTGTTTACCGTCTTCAGAGCAGTGGTGGTGAAACAGTTTGCTCAAAGTAAAGCGCCTTGCTGGTTTCGAACCTACGACCTACAACTCGTATAACACGGCCATAACCACTGGGCCACCACTGGCCTCTAGGAAGGATGTTGTACCTACCTCGGCTGAAAATGCAAAATTCAAAACCTACATCTGACATTAAAAAAAAGCATTTTTGCATTATTCGACCTTTTAAACCACCCTCCACATAGTAGGGTAGCAAAAATGCCCAGATATTAGTGAAATATGAAGTTACACAAAGTTGGAAACCTAGTATCTATCGACCAAAAGTTTAGTTCAACGAAATCGTTTTTCGACTCTTGTAAAATTTTGTTTTATGCAGATACTAGGTTTTGATATTTCACAGCCGACCTATATTTAAAAAATCGTAGTCTATGGCAACCAGTTAGGTAAGTATTAGCATAGCGGGCTGCTTGTTCTTTATCCTAGGTACAATGCCACAACAAATTCGAAACAAAAAAAAACTGAAACAGAACTCATTACCTTATTACAACTAGTGATACAATCACCCCCGCAGTCTAAGTCCTCGAGGAGATGCTCTGGTATGTCCAGATCAAGGTCGAGGTCTAGACCGCCTTCCTCGCTGATGCAGGTCAGCTCGGGCGGCACGTTGGGCGGCGGAGAGCCCAGGGTGCCGGGCCGAATGCTGTCCAGCAGGAGGTCGCGACCAGCTCGACCTGGCGCTACGAATTCTGCTCCTAGAACTGAATTGAATTTTTGTATTTAAATAATTGATTTACAAACAAAATGCAGTCATTCTAAAATAGATGGGGTAAGAGGCCCTTAAATAGACGGTTGTATAATAATTAGATTCTATTTGAACTAACCAGAGCAATTAGTGATCACACTTCTTCGTAACGTATCTATCATTGGCAAAAAGTTCAAATAATTGGCATGCTCAGACGGGTCACCAATTTGAAGGTAAGGAGGAACAGGATGGAATACGCCTCATATTTTAAAAGGGTGAATCCTCCTTAGAATACTCAGATAGAACATTTTGTGAAAAACCATATGGTTTCGTTTTGATTTCACGTTTTATGTTATGTACAGTGAATTATTTAGGTACCTAAGGCGGTGGCTGCGCCTGCGGCCGTGCGCGGTTCACGTTCGCGGCTGCGGCTGCGTCGCGAAGGCTCGCATGTCGATTCGCAATTTGCAGTTCCACCGTTTTCTCTGCAACACAAATCGAATATAAGACAACTGTGAGTGACCGTATGAAAGTTTAGGATAGTCTAGTATTCTGAATGCAAGAAGACTTGCGGACCGGCCAATAGGCTCTTTATGCTTGACCTGCTTCTTTCCAAAACCCACCGCAAGAAATTCTTGATTTATTTGTACTTTCCTTGACCAGAAGTTGGATAGGTCATCATCATCTACCTACCCTTTTTCCAAGTATGTCGGGCTCGGCTTTCAGTCTTACCGGATGTAGCTGAATACCAGTATTTTATATGGAGCGACTGCCTATTTGACCCCCAAAAACCCAGTTACCGGGTAATACGATACCCCTTGATAAGACTTGTTGTCAGACCTTCGAGATATTGACGATCCTAAACGACTGTCAAAGATCCACAAATGACAGCCGGGCCCAAAGGCTTAGCGTGCTTTCCAAGGCACGGAGGGTCTTGGTATATAGAAATGGTCACCCATCCACGAACACACACAACCGCGGCAAGTGTAGTTTAACCTGATCGATCGATCTGTGCGGCTGTTATTACTTAACCACAAGCCCCTCACCAAAAAGCTGGGTATTTATGCCCATTCTAATGGGAATCAAGATGGTGGATAAAAATGTGTCCATTAAAGGAAAGAAAGTCCTGTGGTGGAAAAAAATCCAAGTACTGCTTGTTTTTGGACTTTTGTTTTAAATTTACATTCCTGCCTACAACCTAATTTCAACCTAAAATGATTATCTACTCCTTACTTGGTGTGTTTGTGCGCAACACTGCGCCTATGAAGATCAATACAAAAGAGAGACAGGGACCCGATGAGGGAACACGTTGAGCTGAAGTAGTAGCCCGCTTTGCCGCCGCAACCCACGTTTATGTACCCTGGAAATTTAAAACTATTAGAAAAGAGGTAGGTACTTAAGCATACCTTAATAGGTAATCAGGATTAATTTATTGATTATCTTTTTTAATAAAACAGGGCAATAGTCGACACGATACTCCGACGATCCGCAATTTGGTGAGTGCGTCAATGCTGCATACTTCTTCCCCCGTTGTTATAATTATAGTAAGCCGGTGTAACAGTGGCGAAGGCACCATATAACACGATTCCTACCGGCTTGCCTTCGGGGATTCGCATTGGTAACTCTATCACTATTAAAAATACAATAGTATGTAAATAGTGGCTACTATTGTCAATAAATATAGTTACACTACGGGTATTTAATTCACCATAACATTCAAACAACAAAAAAGGTTATTTATAGCTTTGTATTACAACAAAAGAGAAATGTTCTAAATTAACCCGGCGCCAAAACGTCATAATCGGGAACTAAAAATTCATACAACAGCGATCCCGTAATGATGTCACTTTAGGTCACGTGGCACCGCTTGATATGTACGAGAGCAAGCCGCTGTACAACGGGTTATGACAGAGACAGGTATAGAAAAATGCGTCAGCGAGAACGAGATAGAGGAATATTGCATATTTTATTCGGTTTTCAGCTGTTCAATTTAATTGTATTTAATTCATTACATTCCTATATTAATTTTAGAATGATAGTAAGTATTCTTTATTGATGAGTCAGTAAGTTAAAGACGACTTCGCATCGGCTTCTCTTTTAGAAAAAATTACACCTCGCCGCTGCGGTGTAATGACATGTTATAGTACTGTGATTCTTTTATATTAAGTCCTACATGGAATGTCGTTCTTTTCAATCTACGCAAATTTACCTTTTGTTGTCCGTTTAAATACCTGAGTTATCTGCTATCATCATTTAGGTATACCAATTTAAAAATGTTAAAACAAAAGTGCGAATTCCAGCGATTTAAATTTTTTGACTCACTGTAATTACAATAACGTGGGCAGACTTCACATTTTGGCGTTTGCGTAGCGTTTTGGCGTATGCGTTCAGGCGCGCTATGAGTCATAGAGAATATCATCTTATGGTTAAGGTTCCATCTCACCTGACAGCGGCACTCCTATGGCGATGGGCACGGCCTGTGAGCACTGCACGAAGCCCCACGTGCGCGCGAAGTTGCGTGAGCGCACGCGCTCGTACGTATACATCTTCAGCGAGTAGTGGTAGCCTCCGCAGAATATACCTGCAAATATTACCAAATTTTATACCTATTTACTGATAAAATAGCTTTATTCATACCGTCTACACTTTCTACGAAATCATATCAGTGGTTAGCAAAAAGAATGGGACCTCTATTAAGCTCCGTTTAAGAGAACTGTGTGGTCGCGCGGTTCTCCATGTGCCGATCGCGCGGTCATGGTTAAACCTTTATAACTTTCTGAATATTGGATCTACGAATTTGCGAGTTTCACGTCAGTGTTTTACAAATTCCTTCGTATGTTGACGTGCTTAGTCGTTTTTCTTTTACGACACTATATATATGTCCGAGCAGTCAAAACGGACACGCTAATCTCAACAGAGGCTAGCCATCGGTGCGGGAGATATTATAGTATAGTAAGTGTGTACGTAGACACAGGGGTACTCACTCTTCCCTCGCTCTCATAGTCCGATGGGACGGCAATTCGACACGACTATAGAGAAATCAGGCGCAGGACCAATGGAAAAACTACCTAAGTACCTACTACCTACTTAAATTCATAGTTGTTGTACTTGTACTTTAAAAGTAGGCATTACTTACCATAAACCCAAGCAAACAAAACATAGCCTCGATAGGATCCCTCCACAGCCGTAAGGGCCATAGTGGCCAATCCACACACGAACACGGCCGCTTGAGTGAGGTACTGGCGGGCTATCCTGCATTCTGCCGAGTTCTGACGGACCAGGAGACCGAAGGCTGCACATCCTACCGCCCAGGCTAGGCCGAGGTATGCTTGCAGGAGTTCCACTGTATCTCCTAGACCTGGAAGATAATAAGGATGTTCTTAATTTGGTGAGGTGCTTGAAGAATTTAAATAATCTGATGGGATTAAGAACAAGATTTAAAATTTTGGGCGCAAAATACCTACGTACCCTAGGTACATGTGAACATGAACCATGTGTGAACATGTGTTCATTGTACAATAGAATCAAGTTCTTCTAACTTAACAGACAGCTGTGCTGCTGGGGAGTTTGTTCCGCCATTTCTTCTTCCCAGCTAAAGCACTAGGAAGTGTCGAAGGGCGGGCGTTTTGGGGGGACTGTCTTTTGTAATTTTGACGTTCAAAAAGTGCTGACTCTCAGCCTAGTTTGAATGAATAACTTTTGATTTTGTTTTTTTTTTCACACATTTTTATTATGTGTATTAAATTATCGAAGTGGATGCAACTGGGATGCTCTTTCCGATTTTAGTAACAAGTATGATAGATACGGTCAGCATCCAAATTGACTCAAATATGTAGATACATTGCGTTTCATAACACAACATCACGCCTTGTTTCCTCAAAGACTTGGGCTGAGGTGTACCTATACGGTCAGCATCCAAATTGACTCAAATATGTAGATACATTGCGTTTCATAACACAACATCACGCCTTGTTTCCTCAAAGACTTGGGCTGAGGTGTACCTATAGTACACCCACATTTCGCCTGTTATATTTAAGTTCCATTTAATAGGGGGCGAGCCAATAGCAATCCACCGGGCATAAATTCAGACTCCGAACTGACTCTGAGAAATTACAGTAGAAACCCAATAACACTTTGCCAGACCCAGGGAATCGAACCCAGGACCTCATGTCAATCAGTAGCGCTTGCGATCACAAAAACAACGAGGCAGTTCAGTAAGAGAATTTCAAACAAGAGTTAATATATTTTTTTTGATTTTAATTAATTATAAAACTCAATAAATAAGATTAAAATAACGTTTCCGGCGACCGGCGACTTCCGTCACATAAGGTGATGCATTGGGTAGGGACAAGTCATGGAACCAATCTAAAAGTACCTTCTTCTTCAGCATGGTAAGCCAAATAGAATATCGGCGTATTGATACCAAACGCCGAAATCCCGGTCGACATCAGCAAGATCCTCACTGTCTTAGACTTCAGTGTGGAGAAATCGAAGAATGGCTGGCGGTCATCGGTTTTGTTCCTATCCTTCATCTTCCGTTTGATCTTGTTCTGGTTCTTAAGGTGCAATATCGCTCTTCTCTGTGGGTGGTATAGGGACGCTGATCGGTAAAAAGTGCCCAGTATGAAGGTAGCGAATACTACTCCCGTCACAGCCTGCAGTCCTAAGCGCCAGCCGATGGCCCTGAAAGTTTATTAAATGCTATTAAGCAACCGTACCGTATCATTCTGATAAAGTTCTGGGGAAGACGGAGGACTTCAAATAGTTTCGAAGGGAACATTTTTTTTGTTGTTATTTCATTAGTTTTTGAAACCGATCTAACCTCGACCTAACCTAACCTAACCTAACACGGGTAGAGTATTGCAACCTACAATAATTTACTTTGTTATCACAATGATACCAAAATTTTATATTTTGTGCTTGTTAAGTATTCCAAAAAACAAATAGGAGATAACACACACCCTGTATTACCAATTTACCAAACATTATGTACTTTAAATATTCGCAAGAAAATTTGGGTCCCAAAACGGAAACTACTAAATTAACGAAGTAGGTCAATTAATCCGTTATTGATTGATTGATTGGATTCTCCGGTCCTTCTTTCCATGAAGTGTCAATATTTACCTTATGACTCCTTTGATGAAGGTGGACATGACGGCGATGCCCAATCCGCTTCCGCTGACGATGAATATCTCCACGAGCTCCCGTCTCCGTTTGAAGTATTGCGCCACCATGAGCGTTGAGCAGTCCCTTGTAAGGCCCACGCCCACACCTACCACAGTCCCTGTGATATGAGTAAATTTATTAAAAACTTCATGTGAATATATGTACGTACTAAACCAATTACTAGCTTTTTGCTAAATACGAGTAGGTATCTACTTCCCTTATTTTAGGCAAGATTGACTCTTTCCAGTTCAAATGCCAGTAAGGTATCTAGGGGAGGAGCTGGGGTTACCGTACACTTAAGGTAGAACTCTTATCACTGAAAAATTAAAAGCCTTATTTGATTTATCTTAAGTATTAACTGTACAGAAAATACTGGACTACTAAATCCTCGAACAAAAAATAAAACCAGATAAATACAAATATTGGGTTTTATAAAATAAAGTAAAAAACAAAAGTACGGAATCATCCGATACCTTCGGATGGTTGCGTACAGTCTTAATTCACATATTTAGCATGACAAAATCCACAAATATAATCATCTGGCTCATCTTTATCACTGCACAATGCATGAACCCATTGGCCATACACTATATAGTCTGGGTTTATATTCAGGACATTTTTTTTACGTGATCGTGTAGAGTCATTACTGGTACTCCAAATTTCTCTGCGGTTTTCGTAATTTGGAGCTCGCGTTTATTTCTATAGCGAGTCTCATTTTGCGGGGAATACCTGGTTTATAGCTTCTCTCCTCGAGGCATCTGAAAATAAGGATAGAATAGTCAATAACTAAATCAAATGAAGACCTGCGGGTGATACTGTCCAAAAATGTACGAACCGACCCGAAGCCGCCATTTTGGGAGATATGTTTCTACAAACGAAAATTATTCGTGATTTCAATGAAAAATTGCTGTCAATCGAAACCTTAATCAATATCGTACAATTTAGTTAAACAAATTACATAATATAAGAAAAAATATAGTACTTACAGCGTAAAGTCTTCACGGCACTTTTTATAAAAATTGGCGCGAAAACGTGACACATGCTTTATTCGCGGAACCTGAAGGGTCACTGGAACGAGTGGAAGGGGAGAACACAGCAGTGCCGTGTTGCAACCGTAAGCAAGGATAGACCTAATTTCTCATCATTCGGTCTCTGTCAAATACAATGTACGGTATCGTCCGCTGTACGGAATGTACCGCCGCTCCCCTAATATTAATTAAAATGTATGTTTTATGTATGTATATTTTTATTTTCTGTTTATTGTGTGTACATAAATTAGAGTAGTATAATTTTTGATTTTATGTTTTCTCTTCTATAAACGTTGTCTACATCTCTTTTAATCTTCTCTCCTAACGCAAGTATGCTGGAAGAGATTTCTGTAGAAATAAGCATTACCTCTGTAACCATTTATCTGTTCTTTTTTTCTTGTCTGTTTATATGTGCGCATAAATGGACAAAAGAAATGGACATTATAGTAATTTTCCAAATATTTCGGTTGTATAAAAAAAACTATCAATAATTTAATTTAATTATTTAATTTACTTTAAGATGTTTTTTTCAGACATTGTCCATATTGTTGTTAGTAACACAAAAAACCTTATAAAACTATTGTTAGTACATTATGCATTCTATATTTATTTATCATTTATTTATTTTCTTACATATTAAGTACTAGCTTCTGGCCGTGACTTCGTACGGGGATCCTGTTGCTTATGCCAGCGACAACGGGATCGTCAAAATCGAAAATCTGAAACGTCTGATGTACAATTCTAAGGCCCGGTGAGGCACCGATTAGCAGTGATCTTAATATTTCTGGAGGATTTTGTAATATTTCAATATGTACTTTCCCACCTGAACAACACATACCGTTTGTTTCTTTTTGCCATTTAACAGCTTCACAAAATTTACAATTTTGAACCACACCTCCGATGGCGGAATATGTGGCGTAGTCAATCATAGGAGTGAACGTAAATGCACTCCGTTCCTTATCAACCCAAGGAAGGTCGCCATGCCCTACGGCGATATCTTGAGACACGTCCGATTCTTCAGATGATATCGACATTCTGTTCAGAGAATGTCGAAGGCGATCAGAATTCAAACGTTCGTTGCGCTCTTCTTCTGTCTCTTCATGCCGTACTCCAGCAATTCTTTCTCTCTCACTTTCTACCTGATTATGAATATTTAGTTGTGTGCGTGTTCGGGACAATGTATGATAATCTTGATCAGCAGTTAGTCGCGCATCATGTTCATCACTCGCTTCGAAAGACCTGTTAGTAGATGTGCAAATTCACTGAGAACTCAAGCGCAATTCTCTATCAGTGAACGTCTCCGACTCGAGAGACAATGCGTGACGTTCACGATCAGCGGGCAGTCACGCATCATGTTCCGCACTTGTCTCTAGAGACCTAGCAGCAGATGCGTAGATACGATGAGAACTCAAGCGCAATTCTCTATCAGTGAACGTCTCCAACTCGAGAGACAATGCGTGACGTTCACGATCAGCGGACAGTCGCGCATCATGTTCCGCACTTGTCTCTAGAGACCTAGCAGCAGATTCGTAGATACGCTGAGAACTCAAGCGCAATTCTCTATTAGTGAACGTCTCCGACTCGAGAGACAATGCGTGACGTTCACGATCAGCGGACAGTCGCGCATCATGTTCCGCACTTGTCTCTAGAGACCTAGCAGCAGATGCGTAGATACGCTGAGAACTCAAGCGCAATTCTCTATTAGTGAACGTCTCCGACTCGCGAGACAATGCATGACGTTCACGATCAGTGGACAGTCGCGCATCGTATTCTTCACTGGTCTCTAGACACCTGGATGTAGATGCATAAATACGCTGAGAACGCAAGCGAGCTTCGCAATCCGAAGATGTTTCTACGGAGCGAGTTGCAGCCTGATGTTCTCGAACAGCATCAAGTCTATCCTGACGCTCTTCGGTAGATTCTTGGGATCTTATGATCCTCAATCTTTTAGCTCCTTTGGAACGTTGGAAAAGATTTGACCTCTTTCTAGGCATGGTTATAGTTTTATTCTGAAGATACCTGATCAATTAAAATCTAAGTAACTGCTCCCCTGCGTTACCGGGTAGGCTACCGTGTCACGAAGATAAATGGAAAAGGAAATTAAACACTCAAATACCATAAGCCCGAAGGCATATTTCTACGATAAAATAAAATAATAAATGAGAGTTTTAGCCAGTAGAGTCAAATTTTCAATGATTCATAGAATTTTCATCGAAAATCAGTCCTAAACTGTTACCGCCTTCACCGCGTGGAGGTACTCCCAGCTTATGTTATTTTATAATTATACAGTGAAATTAGTGACAGCTTTGATTTCCACATCAGGTGTTCCAGATCTACAATCTTTATACGTCAACAGAGAGTGCTTATCAGGTTGAACAACTCTTGCTAAGACGTCATTCCTATATACATATGTTATAGTGTAGCTTGGCTCTTAGAGTTCCACATCAGCTGTTCCAATCTTCAAATTTTATACGACAACCGAGAGTGCTCATCAAGCTAAACAACTCTTGCTAAGACGTCATTCCTATATATGTAATAGTGTAGCTGTGCTGTTGGAGTTCCACATCAGCTGTTCCAGATCTTCAAATTTTATACGACAACAGAGATTGCTCATCAGGCTGAACAATTCTTGCTAAGAAGTCATTCCTATATATGTTATAGTGTAGCTGGGCTCTTGG
This sequence comes from Aporophyla lueneburgensis, assembly GCA_932294355.1. Taxonomy (NCBI): domain Eukaryota; kingdom Metazoa; phylum Arthropoda; class Insecta; order Lepidoptera; family Noctuidae; genus Aporophyla; species Aporophyla lueneburgensis. The sequence goes on along the minus strand of OW028750.1, from coordinate 15,535,794 downwards.
AGTTCTACATCAGCTGTTCCAGATCTTCAAATTTTATATGACAACAGAGAATGCTCATCAGGTTGAACAACTCTTGCTAAGACGTCATTCCTATATTTGTTATAGTGTAGCTGGGCTCTTGGAGTTCCACATCAGCTGTTTCAGATCTTAAAATTTTATACGACAACAGAGAGTGCTCATCAGGTTGAACAACTCTTGCTAAGACGTCATTCCTATATATGTTATAGTGTAGCTGGGCTGTTGGAATTCCACATCAGGTGTTCCAGATCTTCAAATTTATTCTCTTAGCAGAAAATGCTCATCACGTGAAACAATTTTTGCTATGGTACCATTTTTGTATCTCTTATAGTTTAGCTGGTCTGTTGCGGTTCTGCATCAGGTGTTCAAGTTTCTAAGATAAATTATAGCCTATATGTTGCCCAGACTTAATACCTATACAACAAAAACAAATCATTCAAATCCGTTCAGTAGTTCCGAAGATTAGCGTGTACAAACAAACAGACAAACAGACACATTTTTTTTTGGTTTCGTGCTCTATTACTGTTTCTAAACCCCCCTCAATTATTTTTTTTTAAATATATTCAATGTACAGACACAGTTTTTTTACTGATTTATTATATGTATAGATATTTGTGAATATTTTTACAAAAATTAAAAAAAAATCATTTAAAAATATAAAAAAGGGTCCAAGCTGCCGGTGGTCAGGGCTCTAGAGAGAGGAACCTCCTGACAATACGTGCCGTGTCTAAGAGTACTGCTTTCTGAATCAAGCCCTTGACCCAGCCGTGCAATGAGAGCCTCCTGAGGTGTTGGTCGAGGCTCTTCGCTATTAGCCCATTTACTGTAACAATTATCGGTACAATGATTGCAGAATCCACGTCCCACATGTCGACAACCTCGTGTGCTAAGTCAAGATACTTGATTTTTTTATCTTGTTCAACTTTCACGAGATTCTCGTCATGAGGGACAGCGATATCAACAATCATTGCACGACGCTCTCGTCGATCTATCACCACAATATCAGGCTTATTGGCTACAATAGTCCTGTCTGTGATGAAAGATCGATCCCAGTACAATGTGGCGTGACCATTCTCGAGAACTGGGTCGGGCACATACCTGTAGTATGGTACTTCAGATTCCACAAGGTTGTATTGCAAAGCAAGTTGCTGGTGGATGATCCTAGCTACTAGATTGTGTCTGTGCAAGTACTCGCCGTTAGCAAGACGAGAACAACCGGAAACAATATGTCGGATGGATTCACCGGGACGGTGGCATGCCCGACAGATGTCAACCGTACCGTCCTTAACAATGTATTTCCGATAATTATTCGTCATGATAACTTCATCCATAATCGCACAGACAAAACCTTCGGTTTCCCCAAAGAGGTCACCGAAACGCAGCCAGGATACGGACGCCAAAAAGTCTACATCAGGCCCATGGAGAGCTCGGAAAAAGCGACCGTGAAGCTCTTTGCTTTGCCATACTTCCTTACGATCCTTAATATCTAATACTGCAGGTTTGCGCCAGTTCTCGTTCGCCAAGGAGAGCGGGGTGAGGCCCTTGTCCACTGCAACTACATCTCGGTGCATCCCTACGTCAGTTTGAAGGAAATATTCCCTGAGACTGCAGATCTCGCGGTTGTGGAGGGTTTTAGCGTTTAGGAAACCTCGACCCCCACACTTCCGCGGGATGTACAATCTCATCACTGATGACCGTGGGTGATGCATCCGATCTGCCGTCAGCAATGTACGGACCTTCCTATCCAGAGCACCTAGTTCCGTTTGAGTCCATTTGAGTATGCCAAAAGAATACATCAAAACCGGCATGACCCAACCGTTGAACGCACCTTGTTGCCGCCTGATAAAAGACTATTAAATACTTTTTTCAGGCGGCCAAAGAAGCGTTCCCTCAGCGATTGTTTCATGTCGGTAGCATTGATGCCTAATGCTTCCGACATACCCAAATATTTGTAGGTTTCGGTTGAGGAGAGGGATCTAAGGTGTATAGAATCCGTAAGTTCGGTCCCCACGGATTGTACAATCCCCCCTCGCTTTACATGCATGACTGCACATTTGTCCACACCAAATTCCATCCTGATGGCACTACTGAACGTTTCTGTTACCTTCAGTAGCTCCATCGGTCGCAAATTGTTGGGGACAAAGAGTTTCAGATCATCCATGTAAAGGAGGTGTGATATCACCTGACCGCCTCTTCTCAATCGATAGCCTAATCCTGAATTCTCCAGCAGAGTGCTTAGAGGATTCAAGGCTAAGCAAAACCAAAGCGGATTCAAACTGTCGCCCTGAAATATTCCTCGCTCAATCCTGATCGGTTCAATGATCTGCTGGATTTGTGGACATCCTGGATAGAGAAGGACCGTCCTCCACTGTCTCATACACGACCATCAAGAAGGTGCGTAGAGTTGCATCTATTTTGTACAATTCTAGCACCCTTTTTTTTTATTAGAATGTGAAATCTTCAAATGACTTCTCCCGGTCTGGGCGGAGCGGGAGGGCGTGTCAGACTTTTACTGACTAAAACCCACCCGTGTTCCATCAGTTGCCCATGTGCCAGGGTCACGGTATCTCTTTTGAACAATCATGCGACCCCGGCAGGATTCTAGCACCCTCATGAGCCATGTATGTGGCACGAAGTCATAGGCCTTCTTATAATCTATCCAACATGTCGGCAAATCCTTCCGGGATCTACGAACCTGTTGGCTTATGGTCACGTCTATAAGGAGCAGCTCCTTAGTACCACGGGACCCATTCTTACATCCATTCTGAGACACCGACATAATAGCGTCACTTTGAACATGGTGTGAAATTTTTGCTCTAAGAATGGATGTAAGAACTTTATAGACTGTCGGTAAACAAGTTATGGGTCTATAATTTTTAGGTTCCGTAGTACTGCCCGATTTATGAAGAAGGTGGGTAACTCCTGTTGTAAAAAACAGTGGTAGCGACCCAGTCTCTAAAGATGACTGGAATTGTGAGGCTAAGCAGGCATGTGACCTTTGTAGCCATTTGATCCAAAAATTGTTTTATTTATTTTATTTATTAGTATATTCATATTTTATTATGCCTATATTCTTCGCGCCGGCGCGTAAGTATTATATTTATGTTAAAATTAATTAAATTACACAATACGTGTAGGGTTTTGTTTTTATTTGTTTGGGAAAAACAAACAATTATACAAAATGTGTTACAAGAAAATATGGTATGACAAATGGGTAAATGTTCAATCCACAACGTTTCCACAAATTACTTTTGTACATTATTAATTAGGTAAGTAAGTAGTTTCCTTCATCATTATCTATTTTAATATACGGATTATTTAATTATAATCCACGTAGCAATGTTCGTACTCCACGCAGACGTAGCTACGAGCAAGCGTAGTTTTCATTGCTACGCGCCTACGACACTGCCTACGAGGGTCTACGATAAAATCTACATATTTTTGGATTCATAACCAAGAACGTGCTTGGAATAAACTAATAACGTTGCATATTGCACTGAGGAAGTTGATGTAGTCATCTCGTCCAGGATATCACCGCTTGTTAGGGTTCACGAGGGGAGCAGTAATAATATGAGTGGGACAAAACATCTTTTTATTCTCATATTACATACGTCACTACAAATTACGGATTGCAATCCAACACTGTTTTCCAGTGGAATCTAGTGGGGTTATAGTTTTTTTTTTTTAATTTAAATATTTTTTATTTATTTATCAAAAATGTACATCTAATTTGGCCAATTATTTAAAAAATTTCTATTTATAAAAGTCCAAAAACAGCAACAAATAAAGTTTCGCCACCGTGTAACTTTTTTGTGGGGCTGTAAAATTATCTAACTTATAGCCTGCATTTATTTTTTCTTAATTTTCAGTATTTCAATATATTTATATAATTTTGGCTCTGTCTTGCATAAATTACTGGCCGTTTTGCGTGGATATGACGCATGATTTCACCCATCTTTTTTTTTGTATTTATTGTCATCTCTCCGCGTCATGTTTGTCGCAAATAGACGTATTTCTTTCTTTATTCTTTCTATAGCTCCAACAATGTTTTTGGTTAAATTGATAACAGGATAAGACATGAAGATAGGTATAATAGTAGTCTAGTGAATTTTTTATCGGACCCCAGAACATTTTTAAAATCTTTTCATAACAGGAAACATTTTACGTCATAAAAACACCTTAAAAGTGTGGAGCATATTCCCAGTGGGTAATTTGTAAAACGTTTTTGTTTTTCTTAAATTAGCACATGTAGGTTCCGATCTAGAAACAACTGAGAGGTGGGGATTAACTAGTAATAAAGCTGATAACACAAAATAAATTTGAATATTCATAACAAACGTGGGTCACATTGAAAGTTTTAGAAAATAAAAAACGGAATGATTTAGAAGGTTGTTAATATTTTTATTGTTTTTCGAAGTAGTCTCCGTTCCTTTCTAGGCACCTTCGCATGTGGAGGAACCATTGACTGAAGGAGTGCGCCTATTCGTCTTTGGGGATCTCTTCCACGCCTTTTCCAAACGCTGCCACGGCATCTTCAGGGTTCATATAGCGAATTCTTCTAGTTTATCTTTTATTTTTAGAAATAAATAAAAGACACAGTCAGCTAACAGGTTGGGACTGTAAGGGGGATGACGCACTAACTCCACACCTTCGATAGACAAATATTAGATAGTCCCGTAGTTTCAAAGCATATGTTCTCACCTTCCGCCTTACGCAGGTCCTCACCGGACACGGCTGGTACGGAGCGAGAGGTAATGTCTCGCGTCCGGTCCTGGTGCAGCTCATGGTACGGAGTAAGAGGGCATGGGAAGCCGTCACCTCCTTCTGCGAAGCAGTAATGCATGCGAAGGAGGAGGCGCAGCGCGTGAGGGAGAGGCAATATCTGCACCCTCACGCCCCTAGCCACCACAAGAGACGCCCCGGGTGTCGGGAGACCATACTCGACTCGCGGCCACCGTAAGCGCGGCGAGGCGACCAATGGGTATCTTGCCGCCCGGTAAGGATAGGCCTGGGTTGACGGCGAAATGTGATCAACGCGTGCCTCAAAGATATGCCAGCAAAATTGAAGAGATTCGCTAGGGCCGATGCGTGCCACGGTCGCAGATTTGTTCAAAAGACTTACCGTGGCCCTCTGGCAACTGAAGGAACACGTGTGGGTTTTAGTCAGTAAAAGTCCGACACGCCCTCCCCCAACCAAAAAGAAAGGGTTCACCACCGTCATACTTTTCAAGCATTGAGCGACACCTATCAAAACCACGGCATTTCTGAACTTCTGACAAATTATCAGGCTTTTTGACACCTAACATGTTCATGTAAGACTTCTTGTACTTCTTCATATCAATGCCTAATAAAGCTGCCCAAATCTGTCAATATGTGTCCTTTCTATCAGATTTTGTCAGTAGCCCAAAGAGTACTATAAGATAATAAATTTAATAACTAGCCGCACAACACCCGCGTTATCTTCAGTAGTCACCGTAGTATGACGTCCTTCTCGCGAATCGTCAGTGGGTATGCTTCGACCACGTTTAAACTCATTAAACCAGTTGAAAATAGTGGCACTGGTTAGGACCTCGTCATAAAATGTTAATTGAAGTCTATCGTAACGTTTTTGTTGAATAAGACTGCAACTAAAGTCGTAATTATATCATTGAGCCAAAATTTTCTCCACTCATATCTATTTCGACGCACGACAGACTCTATTAAATTGCCGCCAATTTGTAAAAACAAACGACAAATGAATTGACACATTTCCTACAGATTCCAAAAGAGTTCCTAATTCGAAATTTAAATAAATTTTCATCGCCTGCTTTTCTTACTGGCCTATTCTAAAAACTTTCAGTGTGACCCCCGTTTATAGAAATATTAAAACTAATAAGAAATATAAAAAACAGTAAAGTACTGCAAATAATTTTAGATAAATACTTTTAAGGTTTCTAAGTTCTAACCAATCAATAAATAACGGGGAATAATAGACGATTTTGCGCGAAAAAGTCACGAAACAAATCACTGTCATAATTGTAACCGCTTCAGACTTCCACACTTATTTAATTAATAAATTTATGTATATTTTGGTTTGCACCAATTAACCATAATAAATAAAATATCATAATTCATAACACAAAAAAAAATGTCTTTAGATTTTTTTATTTTCCAATAGGGCCCCGAAATCGTGTGTGCCCGAGGGCCCCGGCATGGCCTAAGACGGCTTTGAGCCCGATCCCGTAGTTCCTCAAATTATGCTGGATCCCGCTGGACTGCGGTATCCAACTCTCATCAGCAGCCTATAAATGTTCCCACTGATAATTTAGCCATGACCATCAAGTTATTTACCAAAGAAAATCTAAAGAAGTCACCAGCAGGTTTCTCGTTGTACAATTATGTACCTACAAACGGAGCTAGGAATTAGGCATAATAAAAGTCAGCCTATAATGTTCCCACTGCTGGGACACAGGCCTCCTCTCGGTGAGAGGGAGTAGGCCATAATCCACCGCACGGACCTAATGCGGGTTGGTAGATGCCACATGTCTTCGAATTTTTGGTTCTAAGACATTTCCGGTTTCCTCACGATGTTTTCCTTCACCGTTTTGAGAGCAGTGGTGATGAAATAATTTACAAAAAGTAAAGCGCCTGCTTTGGTTCGAACTCACGACTCGTAAGTCGCGGCCGTTACCACTAGGTTATCACTGCTCATCCCACTTTGGATTGCAATCCCTACTACCAATTTGAGTTCCAACGTAACGTACGTTCAGCCATATAGGGAGGTATATCTCACTCAACGATAGATTTATCGCTAATTACAGATTCCTAATTGATTACGTTTGAATGAAAATTAATGACTAGTAACTACCCATTACCTGTGCTGCTATAATTGATACCAGTTATAAATTACTAGGTCCTGATACTAAATTACACATTTGCATATACGCATTTACTATATTAATTAAATAATAGTCTATCCAGACATGAAAGTCTTTGCAGCTTTATTTTATTCAGTCATGTGTTATTGTACATTGTTCCCGAGACAAAAAAAACTGTCTTTAGCAGCCCTGCCCCATCACTGTAACTAATGTACAGACTCAGTCACATGTTACACACACAAAATGAACGCTCTGCTATGTTTGATAAGTTCAATTGTGTGGAAACATGAACAGAATTAAATCGGCTGAAATACGAGTGTAAAAGTCGTGAGAAATACATATAAATACAAGACTTTTAGTGTTGTGTACAAACTGGTCAATAGCATTAGACATTGCAATCATGTTTATTCAGCAAGCGGTCTTTGTTGAGATAAAGCTGCATCAGATTGCGGTATCGAGACGTTAAGTCTGTTTTCTTTTCATGAAACGCTTTTGCTAGATCCTTCGTAGGTACTGAATATAAACCGATAAATCTTATTTTATATGTGACTGTGAAAATTCTAATAAATATAAATGATAGCCTTTTGAAATATCGATTGTTATAAGCATGAGCTATTGTTAGAAACTTAAAAAAATAACCATCAATGGTGTCTAATGGTGGATTCACAAAAATCGGACTGTTATCAACTTCTATAGAATTTTATTATTTTATCTATGCAGCAATGCAGTGCAGACTAATGTCAATGTGCCAGAAAAGTCGAAAGTTTGCATGTATGTCTGCGTATTTGTCGGAGCCAAAGAATTAATTATTAAATGAACTAAGAATTGACGAAAATCATAATCAAAACTAATGACAAGTCTGCGCAAATACTCAATAAAGATATCTGCGTCAAAATTTTTACTCAGACTTCAAAGTCTGTACATATATCTGTACGACCAAAAGTCTGCACAGTGTGGACTCACCATTAGTTTAAATTTACAACTTGTAAAACTTCCTAAAAATTCATCGAGGTTTCCATAGCGTATGGAGACAGCCATTGCATAAATAGTAGGGTTTTCAAGTAAAATGACACCACGACTGCTCTGAGGTGCACAGTTGGATAGACCTGGCCGTAAAAAAACCAATTACTTTTTTTTTTGTCATAAAATTTCATTCGTCTATGCAAAAACGGGTGAAGATAGGGAGGTATCTATGTACCTAATAAGGGCATGGAATAAATGTAAATAATTTCAACCTAGGACGTAATAAAAGAGATACGAAAGGGCATTAAGTCGACAGTAAAACAAATAAGACGTAATGTGGGAATGAGAAAAAGTCAACTCAGCCTATCGCAGTCCACTGCTGGACATAGGCCCCATATTGCGCCACAACACCCTGTCCTCCACCTACAAAAAAAAAAACGAAAAAGAAAAAAAAGTAGAAAACATAAAATCCGATTATTCAGCTAATTCCGTTATATTTTAGCAATAGATGTCTAACCTAGTTAGATAAACGGGTTTTTATTTTGTCTTACATGATACCTAAAGCAACCTCTTTAGTTATGATGCCTAACTAATTCATGTAGTGGGTGGGTAGGCATCATAATGATTCAGCTTCACTGCCTTAGTGTTAGTTCTCTACTTCTTCTCATACTTTTTTTACTTATTATTTTAAGAGGTATCGTGTTACCCAGTCAATGAGTTTTGGAGGTCAGATGGGAAGTCACTCTTTGTAAAATTCTGGTATTCAGCTGAATCGAATTAGACTGACTAGTCGATCCCAAAATAGTTCGGAAAAGGTTAGGTTGATGATGATGAAGTAGGTATGAGATAATTATGATTCTTATATCTTAACCAATGTATATATCATCATAATGATGATATTTACATAAGATTATTGTCATTTGAAACTAGAACGTCCGCTGATGAAGTGTTTAATCAAAGAGATCAACTTTTAATCTTATATCTTTAAACGAGCAATTCTTGTATAAGTATATGTATGTATATAATCTGAATCTCGGAAACGGCTCCAACGATTTTCATGAAATTTAGTATACAGGGGGTTTCGGGGGCGATAAATCGATCTAGCTAGGATTCATTTTTATAAAATGTCGTTTTATTGGTGTTTTCAATGAGCAACTTTATAGATAATGAACTTGAACATAAACTGAACATATTAAACACAATATACCAATAAATACCGAGCAAAGCTCGGTCATCCAGATATTACCTAATAATACCTAATTATATAAAAATATTGCAATGTGTTACTCCTATTACACGAATGTTTTACACCCGAAAATCAATTCGAATTTGCCCATTTCTATTCATGACAGTGACCAGTATCAAAACAGTTGTTGTGTTAGAACGTTATTGTCCGTGTTACCGTGCAATGGGTGTGAACTACTGCCGTTATTCGAGCATCGTTACTCGCACATTCATTGCTCGTTGCGTTTGCAGTGGCCGTCGCAATACCAATCGAAAGTCGGTTTGTATTGTACTGCTATCGTGATTTTAACCATGTAACAGGGCGATATCTAACCATAATACGATCCTCCTTGCTATCGTTAGCCGTGTAGTCGATAGTTGCAGTTGTGAAAGTTTTCCTCATATCGGTGAAGCAACTGCCAACATGTAATCAGTATTTCCTTTGTAAGTAGAGTCCTGATTTCCCTGAAGATTGTGAGGATTCGAGGAACACAAGCATGGAGCTCATAATAGTTCGAGCGAAAGCGTAAGTCAGCTTAACGAAGTAGATATGCAAGATATTACCATAGATTTATGATATCGGAATAGTAGATTCTTTGAGTTATTCCCAGATTCCGAGAAAGCAAGAAATGAGTGACTGGACGAGAGAATGGATAGCAGCGTTCTCTATGCATTTTACCACCATACTGCGATCACCAACCCGGGGCGCGAAGCGTGGCGATAGTGGCAACTCAAAATAGGGGGAGGACTATGTCCAGCAGTGGACTTCTTTCGGCTGAAATGATGATGAATGAACTATGTCTGTATGTAAGATATTATTCCATACCTGTATGATATCGGAATATTAGATTCTCTGACTTATTCCCAGATTCTGAGACCGCAAGAAATAAGTTTGATCGGTGTGATCCCGGAAAGTATTATATAAAACAAGTAACTGTTGCCAAATACTAAGTTTCGGATACAAACTTCCACCTCCTTATGGCTCGATCAGGGGATGATGTTCCAAAAAATTGTTACGTAGTGCAAGTCGGGAGTCTTTAAGGAACATTATGTTTAGTTGATATTAAGTGCCAAATAGTCACAAACTGTTGTACCTGTATGTAAAATTAGCTTTTGCCAGCGACTTCTTAGCTTTCTTAGCTTTTTTTTTTTTAGGATTGGAAATCATCAAATGACTTCTCCCGCTCTGGGCGGAGCGCCACCCATCAGTTGCGCATGTGCCAGGGTCACGGTATCTCTTTCGAACAATCACGCGGCCCCGGCAGGAGCTTTCTTAGCTTTAGCTTTGTTTGTTTGGTTGAACGCGGTAATCTCAGGAAATACTGGTCCGAATTGAAAAATTCTTTTTGTGTTGGATAGCCTATTTATTGAGAAAGGCTACAGGCTATATAACATCACGCTACAATCAAAAGGACCAGAGCAGCAACGAAAAATGGACGAATGGTCGGCAATTCGATGCAACGCCAAGGGTCAGGGGAACAAAAATTTGACGCAGACGAAGTCGCGGGCAGAAGCTAGTTATACATATAAACCTTCCTCTTGCATTCCTCTATCTATTTATGAAAACCGCATTCACATCCATTGCGTAGTGTAAAAGATCCAAGCATACAAACGCGGGAAGCGAGTTTGTTTTGTATTATGTAAAGAAGGTGCATCAATTGATACTCAATTTGGTTTTCGAATGGGGTAGGAAGTATGGGTTAGTGAAGCTCAGTGCAAAGTACCTAATAGAGGCACTTAACTGTAACGCGGCGGTAGTGTCCCAATTTAAATGCTAATGCCGCGTTCTGCCGGGCGCCAACGCGTTCTCCTTGAAGATAGAACTAGCTCACAGCGTGCATGTGAGCACGCATGCAGTTTGCTTCAACATTCTCATATTTTGTATGAAACAATTTAGCTTGCGAACATCCGACGCTATTCGCAAGATTTGTAGAAATAGCCAATATGTAGGTAGGTACCATATCGTATCTATGCATTACTTCGACAATAAAACACGCCACGTTGATCCGATTCGATTTGTGGCTTATTCGGTAATAGCCCGCCAGCCAATCCGTAAAAGCGAAGTTCGTTTCGTTGAATTATTTCTAAGGATTATTTACTACTGAAAATTCAACTTCAAATTCTGAGAATTGAGATATAAATAATTCAGTTCTGTTCAAACGTTTGATAAAAAATAAAGTTGTTATATTTTCAATTTCTATGAGTGAGGCACTATTTGATAAATCATGTAATAAATAACTCGTTTCAGTAAATATTCAGGTTTCTATTTTTGTCTGTACGAGTATGTAGATATCCGTATATTTACACAGAGACCCAATTAGCGGATACCTTTGAAGTTCACTAAAACGGGTTTCGGATATGAATCTGATGAAATAAATTGAGTTGTCAGAAGCGCGCGCGGCGGTTTCAGGTGCATTAACGTTCCAATTATTTATTCCGTGTTAATGCAAGTGTACGCGCACGTCCTGAACCGGATTCCTTACGACATTTTAGTATTATTAGGCGCATCGTTAATTTAATTCGGTTTGAGTGCTGCTGGTAACCTAGATCCTGCAATGCAATTCAGGAATAGCTTTACAAAATTGTGTAAACCTATGTAAACTTATCTTGTGGTATCGATCTGTTTTGAACAAAATGGACATACGATGTAATTCGTCACTCCTTCACATGGAGTCCTCATCTCACGCTCAGCTTTCAAATTTGTGTCATCATAAATTAATATTGATCATTTTCCGAATATTTCTTTTCATTAAATGAGTTCTACTTACCATAGCTGAAGAAGAGCTGGTGAAACTGCGTGGCGAACGATGTAAAGAGGCAGCCGAGGGCGGCGACCAGGCCTCCCACGACAGCCGTAACGCGCGTGGACTTGCGCACGCACAGCGCCACCGTCACCGGCGACAGCGCGAGCGCCACTCCCGCTGATAACGCACCCAGGCATCCTGGAACAGAATTAAAGGAATAAGCCATCGAACAGTATCTGTTAATGCTGTGTATGAGGCAATATCAGCAGCGTACCGTCATCTTCACAGAGTTGTAGGCAGTATTTGTGCTGATCAGGACGAGGATCCTGCGTAGCAGTTATATAGCTAAAGACCAAACCATGTCTGCCAGCTGAGATAAATGCCCAACGACTTAGCAAGACCGAATATTTCATAGTTCCACAAACAATCCTCAAGAAGATATCTCAATACAAAGCCTTAAATCAAATTTGTATACGTATCCACGATTTTCTCTATAAACACAATAGTCCAACTTCAGTGCTTTAGCTGTCTACGCCACGTTTTTGCTTACCAAGTGGCGGACGGCTACAAAAAGCTCGTGATGTTTATTGTTATCCGACGTCGTAAAGATTCGCGTGCAGGCATTCCGTCTGCCTTGTACGGACGCGTGGCTCCTGCAGGGCTGGCTCCGAGAAAACGAGATTTATGTCAAAAATATTTATGAACATACCTTTATATGTGTTAAGCGACAGTTTAAATAATTTGACATAATGTTATAGCCGTTCTTCTGCTTTATGCATGAAGTACGCTCCAAACAAATGTTTGTGGCGCTCATGAATTTTCCATCTTGTGATTTATTTTCGGGCCGAAACGTAACGTCTGGGATTTTTCTTCGAAAAGGTAAGGTGATATGCTAATTAAGTGTCAGTCAACGTGTGAATGCTTTTTGAATTGGCATTCGTGTGTGTGTCAGTTATTAGTGTCCTACGCAAGTGACGAACTTGTCTCTCTTTAGGAGACTTATCAGTTTGACTCCGAATACTAAAAGTAAAACCAGCGTTGTCGAGATCTTTTGCTTTCCTACAAGATTGCCATGATTTTGCATTTAGGCGTTAAACTCTTCGAATTACGAAGAGACATCCCTAAGCTGCGTAACGACGATGACTACACTTTATATGAAACTCGACACGTTAGTTAAATGGAAATTATTGACTTATAAGGCGTCTTATTATTTAAATACTCCATTAAGCTAAATGATAATCGCTCTGAAGAGATATTCATTATCAGTTATGTCTGCCATCTGTTATGTTTTCAAGTTGCGTCGCGAATGCGAAAGAAATAAGAATATTTTTAATACAATACAGCATGAAATCTTGCTACTGACATAATTTTCCAAGTTTTATTAGCAATGGTATCATAAAATATAACATACTCTTACTTTCATGTTCTTGTCAGCGCTTTCGTGCGAAAGAGTAAGGGCGTGAATTCAATGAATAAGTAAATTTTATGCAATTCAATTTCTGATGTAGAAGTCGACACAGCTGAACGGACAAGTTATTTTGAACTTTCTGCTCCTGGGTCCACCATTACGAAAGTATTTTCTATCAAGTTACAACTGCTTCGTTTTCTCCGATTTTACTTCGTAATATTTTTAATACTTCATTTCGAGAGTTATTGGGTCCAAATGTAACATTGTTTTTGACCGTATTCTTTTATCTTTGTGCTCGTACAATTGGTAATGAAAACAAGCAACGGATGGCATGTATCATTATGTTGCTTCAAAGCTTTGTAGTTTTCGAGTGCCCTGAATTTCAGTTCACTTGTTTTGTTAATAACAGTAGGTACCTACTAGGTAGGTGCTTCATGTACGAGTTGCTAGGTAAATGTTTTAGGTCAAATAAGACCAACGAGATTATGTCACGTTACAATGAAACAAAATGTAATTCATTAACAGGTAAGCACATAGGTAATTTTTTATTATATTTCTGCAACTATGGAGACGCAGAGACGCTGGGACAGTTAGACCAGATGCTATGTAGCCTAAATGGAGCCTCTTGGCGGGTAGGCCTCGGCATGAACTTGGACAAGACGAAAGTCATGTACAATTCGCATGTCTTGCCGAGTCTAGTCCGCATCGAAGAGTCGCTTCTCGAGGTTGTGAAGGAGTATGTTATATATATATAGTTCACAACTTCGAGAAAGAAGCCGACAGGAGGATCCGGTTGGGTTGGACAGAGTTTGGAAAACTTCGTCTAGTCTTCTCGTCGCCGAGACGAGGTTTTCAACCAGTGCGTCCTGCCCGTTATGACATATGATGCCGAAACGTGGACACTGACAGTTGGGCTAGTCCACAAATTTAAGGTCGCTCAGCGGGCTATGGAGCGGGCTATGCTCGGAGTTTCTTTGAAGGATAAAATCAGGAATGAAGTTATCCGGAAAGGAACTGGAGTTACCGACATAGCTCGCAGAGTAAGCAGGCTGAAGTGGCAGTGGGCTGGCCATGTCTGTCGAAGGACCGATGGCCGATGGAGCAGACGAGTCCTGGAGTGGAGACTGCGAATTCGCAAGCGTAGTGTGGGACCCCAAGCTAGATGGACCGACGTCCTCAAAAAGGTGACTGAGATAGACTGGATGCGGAAGGCGGAGGACAGGGTGTTGTGGCGCAGCATGGGAGAGGCCTATGTCCAGCAGTGGACTGCGATAGGCTGAGTTGATTGATTGATTGATTGAAATATGGAGCAATCAAAATTATCAAGGTGCAAAATCTTGAGAACGTTCTAAACTCTTATCTGCATTATGTTTAAAATATATAATTACTGAGAGTTTCTTTGAAGACAGGCCCTAATTAATTTCCAGGGATTTAAACAATAAATGAAAGCATCACAATACTGTCTGGCGAAGACAGATTGTCTCGTAACTTCAAAAGTATTATTCATACAACGCAATGCTATCCAGCGCTCCACTGTCGAGAGAAGCCTTAAAGAGTTATTTGTAAAATAATACGAATGTTGAGTGTACACTATTTGTGTGGGGTCCGTCTGATGTCTAACAAACATTTCTATTGAAAAACTTTACGGACGACGACAGGGCGTTTGTGAAGTTCGTCGACTTTGGAACTGGGAGCGTCACCCATCGGTCACACATCCGACGAATATATCCACGAGACTTTGTTAAGTCTAGATTAGGATTGATGAGTGATTCGTGATCCTCAGCTGTCGCTTTGTTTTCAAGTTTTTTGGTTCTGTTTTCATATTCTGCAGCTCTGACAAATATACGGCTTTCTACTTCTAGTCTTCCATCATCCGTCTTGAAAAAGTAGCTTGATACTTTCTCCTCAAATGTATACTAGATGTCCCTAGTTTTTTTACGAAATGTATCCCTAGTTTTGTTAAGAATAAAACTTTATATGAAAAGGGAGCAGTAAAGGCGAAATATACCGCTATAAATAAGAGCTGGGCTTATTCTTTAGACGGCAACAAATGCACTGGAACATATAAAGCGAGCTTTTGGTCGCTCGTCTCAATCGAATCGAAATGAAGAAATTGCGCAGTCTCATCGCCTTGTAAATAACTAGCAAATTGTCATTTTTTTTACAGATTTTGAGTCATATCGGACACTATCAGCTAATATGTGATAGAACATCCAATAAAATGAAATGGAAAAAGTAGCTCTATTACTTCAATAACGTTTTCTTTACGGTACTTATTTCTTTTTTCAGACGTTTAAATTCATGGACCTATAGTATTTAATGACAACAGTTACGTTATTCTATCGAAGATAACTTTTTATTGTATTGCTAAAAAAAAACTGGTTTGTTCGTTAAAGTTTGATTTAACTTTTGGGTGCAACAGTAGTGGACAGCTTCGCGTGGGAGCCTCAAACTTTATGATATGAAACATATGTCGGTGCCATCTGCAGCATTTTACAGATAGTTTCATATTATCCGCTGTGTCTGTCCAACTTTACAGCTAAAATAAAGGTTTTGTGTTGTCGTGACATACTTTATCCAAAAATTATAAATGTAAAAAAACTATCGACACAAAAACCTCTAAAAAGTAAAATGTATTGGCTCTTTAAGTTTAGTAAGAAGTTGTAAGTAATATTTTGATCAAAGCATCGCCGTGTTGGGAGTTGGCTAGTGAAAATGTTATCCATTTTACCATAGCATACATTCATTATTCGTTGTCGTCTATTTGGCCTTTTTTATTGAATTTTTAGAGGTTTATAAAAACAAAATCGGTTCAGACGTTTGGGAGCTTTGTAAATCATTCAAAACTTTTACATAAATTAGACTTTTATGGTATAAGGGGAAAAGCTTACGAGTGGATATGTAGCTATTTAAGTAACAGAAAACAATGTACTGAGATATCCAAGGTAGTAAAAAAAGGCAGCAGAATATATTTCAAAGAAAAATATTGATCAATGCCTATAATAAATAGAAGCGGTGTGCCTCAGGGAAGCATTATCGGCCCTTTACTTTTTTGATCTACATTAACGATCTTCCGGAAGCAACTTTGCAGAAATGTATTCTTTTTGCAGATGATACTACAATTATCATAAAATGTCAGGATAAAAACGCTTGCAAATCAGATACCGAAAAGGCATTGTCAGATATAGTAAATTGGAAGGAAAATAACAATTTAAACATAAACATAAGTAAAACAAAAGTAATCGAATTTAACTCCTACAATACAAAACCTTTAACTTTGGATATTTCTTATAACGACAAAAAAGTAGAACAAGCTGATAGTCTAAAATTTTTAGGACTTAATGTATATAAACATTTAAATTGGAAGAGCCATATAGAGACAATTTGTCAGAAACTTGATAGGTTTGTGTTAGCATTAAAAAAAATAAGACAAACTGGTGGGGCTCCGACGGAAGGCGAATTAGGTACCTTCGACGCGGACCGTAAAACTGATGAACGCAAGTATCCCGCCTAGGGCCAGGGGTGAGGGAATCGTGCACCTATCTCCTCGTGAAGCCGCTCGATCTACCAGCAGAATCTAGGAGCTCCGGAGTCCTCACAGTTCGGCTCACCACTTGTCGGCAAAGTCCAGAGGCACAACACAGCACTTCAGTTCAACCGTCGAAGCCACAAATACACCACTATAGAAACAGCGGGACTGCTATGAACTTATAATATTCAAATTATATCGTTCTGCGATAAAAAAGTACAGCGGAGTTGCGATCACGGCGGAATCCATATTGGAATAATATAATGTCTTTCTCGAGCAAGCCATAAAGAGGGCGACACTCGTCAAGGAGAAATTTACGAGGCGCACGATATAATTGGCAGGGAAAGGACTAGCTCGACGTCTTGCGTAATAGTTTAACAAAATAAAAAATAGGTGGCGCTAACATTTCCTCCTTCCTTTTTAAAGGGTCACCTTTAAACCCAATCATAAAGTGTAATAAAGAACTGCGAAAATATAATATTGAAACTGCGATTTATATAAGATAAACTGCGACAATCTTAAACTAACTAACTGCTAGCACTTAAACTACTGTGGTTACAAAGAAAAAAAATAAAAAATAAAATAACAATCTTATTGCGTAGGTAATGGGCACAAACGTACGACCGGACGCACGTATGTACCTTTAGCTGTTCTTACAGAAACTACACGCGTTATACCATCGTTAGAAGGAAGAATCTTCTCTACTATCGCTAATGGCCACGATAAAGGAGGTGAATTGTCAGTTATAATAACAACAACCGTGCCAGGCTTGATTGGCACAGACGGAGTATTCCATTTCTCTCGGGTTTGTAAACTATGTAAATATTCCATTCTCCATCTTTTCCAAACAGATTGCACTAATTTATCAAGCAGAGAATGTCTCTGAAGCAAGTTGAGATTATCTGATTCTACTTCAGGCGCGGGCAATGAGAGTAAAGGAGCGGTATGCAAAAAATGACCTGGCGTTAACGCGGTAGGTTCTGCGGGATCTGCACTCAGAACCGTAAGAGGCCGAGAATTTAACAAACACTCGATCTGAACGAGCACTGTAACTAGCTCTTCGTAAGAGAGAAGCTGTTGACCGATGACCTTGAAAAGGTGCGTCTTGACGACCTTCACCATACTCTCCCAACATCCGCCAAAATGTGGGGCGGCCGGACAGTTAAACTTCCATGTGATACGGTTTTCAGCAAGCTCTTCTTGCGAGAGCGGAACTCGACATTATTAAGAAATTTATATAAGTCGTGTAAATAAGAATTAGCGCCTACAAAATTAGTGCCTCTGTCCGAGTGCATTACTTGGACAGGGCCCCTGCGAGACAAGAACCGTTTAAGTGCAGCTAAAAAACTGGCGGTGCTAAGATCAGTGGCTACTTCAATATGTAGCGCGCGAGTTGTGAGACAAGTGAACACGCAAAAATATGCTTTCAAAGCCTTTGCACCCCGACGGCGAATGGGAGTGTAAGATATAGGACCTGCGTAATCACAGCCCGTGTGAGTAAACGGCTTAATAACCTGACGCGTCCGACAGTCCGGCAAGTCAGCCATGAGCGGGAAGACGGGACGCGGTCGAGCGCGGAAACAAATATTACAATCGTGAACTACCTTACGAATAGCACGACGAGCAGACAGTATCCAGTATTTCTGCCGTAATAGTGACATGAGCTGTTCAGGCCCAGCGTGTAAATATTTCTTATGATAATATTCAATTAATAAGTTAACAAAAAAGTTATGGCTTGGCAGAAGTACCGGGTGCTGCTGTGAGTAACTTAGATCAGAATGGGTGAGACGTCCACCAACTCTGATTAAATCGTTATGTAAAAACGGTCTTAATTTATTAAGAGATGATGAAAATGTGTTCAGTTTTAAATTTAAAATTTCTGTATTGAAACGTTTATTTTGGATAAGTTTCAGCAATTTGTTTTCTGCAAAACTCAAATCAGCTGCGGTTATATGTACGGAATCGCGACGTGATAACAAATTAGCGAATCTATAAATGTAAACAATCGTACGGAGTATTTTACTCCGTGACGAAAGGCGGCAAAGAGTATCATAAACATAAGAAGCGTCAGCGGGAATTAAAACAGCGTGAACGAGTTTCTTTTGTTCAGGTATCTCGTCCAACGTGAGCGGTTCCGTACCTTCAGTAATAGGCCACTGCGACGGGTGTAACGTTAGCCAGGGGGGCCCGTGGGACCACAGAGGGTGGTCTTTTAACTTAGCAGGAGAGACACCACGTGACAGACAGTCTGCCGGGTTCTCAACCCCTGCAACGTGATAAAAGTTATCTGCGGAAATATTATCAGTAATTTTAATAACTCGTTTGGCAACGAACGTTTGCCAACGATGCGGTGAACCTTTAATCCAATAGAGTGCGACTTTTGAATCGGTAAAGGCGTAAATTTTAATTGCAAAACGGTTGCCATAAGTCTCAAGAACAGTCCAAAGCAATTTTGACAGCAAAAGTGCTGCACAAAGTTCCATACGAGCAATCGTAATGGGCGAAGAAGGCGCGATCTTTGACTTGGAACATAAAAAGCGGACAATATTGCCGGGGGCAGAGCCAACGTGTAGGTATATTACGCCACCATAAGCTTCGCCACTGGCGTCAGCGAACCCGACCAATGTCAATTCACAGTCGTTCTTCACTTCTAAACAACGCGGTATTTTAATTTCGTTTAGGGCTGGTAACTCTGAAGTAAATTGTTGCCAAGCCTTGACAATATGAGTAGGAGCAGAGACGTCCCAATCCACCTTCAACTGCCACAATTGCTTAACAAGAAGTTTAGCTACTAAAATAGAAGGAGCGACGAATCCCATGATATCCCACAGTCTCGCGACGGTTGACAGTATGGTGCGCTTAGTGCACGCGATATTCGAACTTGGCGGGTTGATTTTAAAATAGAAAATATCTTGGTCTATAGACCAGCGAAGACCCAAGATTTTATGGTCAGCGGTTTTGTCAAATTCAACCTCAGTCGTCACCTTATGAGAGGCAGGAAGTTCATTAAGAAAGACTTTGAATTACTGTTCCAATTCACAAGGTCCCATTGAGCGCCCTTAAAAAGAGCAATTAAATCTTTAGCGGTGTCAATCGCCTCGTCTTCGGTATTGACAGAAAATGCAACATCATCCATATACAGGCACGAGGAGGCGACGGCAGCAGCGCGGGGATGCTCAGCGCCATCGTCAGCGATGAGTTGCTGCACAGTGCGCAGAGCGTGGTAAGGACTGGACTTTAAGCCAAAACAAACTCTACTAAATTCATATAAGCAAAGCGGGTCGTTAGGATTAAAACGATAAAGAATTCTCTGATAACGTCGATCAGATTCGTGAAAACATTTGTTTACAATCAGCGGTCATCGCTACAGAGTGTAGACGAAAATTTAAAATAATTTTGAATAAATCACCCTGTAGGTTGGGCCCACTGTGCAGCAAATCATTTAACGAAACACCGGACGATGTTTTACAGCTGCCATCCAGCACGGGACGCAACCTAGACGAAGACTTATCTGGGCGGAGAACCCCATGATGTGGGATTATATAAGTAGGGTACACATCTGCAGTTTCATGCGGAAGAACTGAGACGGGCGAGATATAACCTTTAGAAAGGTAATCATTTAAAACTTCGTCATAAGCGGCGCGTAGCTCAGGTGAAGCTTCAAGCTTCCTCTCTAAGCATAAAAAACGTCTAAGAGCGATATTGAATGAGTCACCCAGTGTGAACACATCCTTATCAAACGGTAGACCCACGGTATAGCGACCAGTAACTGGGTCCCGTTGCGTAGTTGAACGATAAAAATATTCACATTCAGCATCAGCAGGATGCTGAACGGGCGGGCCAGGAACTTCTTCAAGTTCCCAGAAGCGGGAAATCAAATTGTTATCCATAGGCGAAGGGACTATGGCGCAGCACGATGTGACACATGCTGGGCGGTTACTGAGTGTAGGTACGACCCCCATGAGTACGTAGCCTAACACCGTATTGACAGCGGCGGGCACTGACGGGCCACCAGGAACCACGTCAGGCAAAAGTAAATGCGGAAACAGCGATGCTCCAATTAAAATATCAATTTTACTTGGAATAGCGAAACTATCATCAGCGAACTGAAGTTTATTCGAGTAAGGTAGGGCCTTAATATCAACAAAAGTGGAAGGTAAGTTGTCCGTAATTTGATCAACTACTAACGAGTCAATATCAAATCGGATATTTTTGTTAAAGCGTGAAAATATACGTAAATTTATTGTCCCGAACGACGTCCTCTCTGTGCCTCCAAAACCTCTTACAGTCGTAGACCGTGTATTGTTTTGAGTAAACGTAGGTAAACGTTCACAACATTCCCTAGTAATGAAGTGACTTTGCGAAGCGGAATCAAGTAAAATTCTTATTAAATGTTCACGTCCAGTATTATCGTACGCCACGACTTGCGCTGTAGCGAGTAAAACAGTAGTATGCGAATTACATTGCGGCGTCTCGCTGCAAGCGGCATTAGAGGAAACAGAACGCGGAGCGTCAACGGACATCGAACACAAAGCTACATCAGGCTGCGTGGCGGAGTGCACCGGCTCGGACGCGGGCACGGGTGCGAAAGGGACGACAGCAACGTTCGCTTGCGTTGACGTCACCGGATCGGGCGCCTCGCGCTGCGGCGTAGGTATAGTGGAACTCGCCGCTTCCGCGGTCCGTGGGTTCGAATCCCGAGTAAAATGTAACAGTGAATGGTGACGTTGTTTACACGCCCTACAGCCAGATGCGGATTGACAACTCGATATTTTATGTTTAATACTTAAACAATTAACGCAACCGTTAATTTTCTTAACAACCTGTAAGCGTTCATACGGACTTGATTTATGAAAATCAGGACATTTAAATAAGTGTTGATGTGTTACATTAGTACACAAACATTTATCTGTTGAATCAGATTCGACCGTGCTTACATACGTGTTATAACGCGGGGAAGCCTGCGGTTTTTTACTATCATTAGAACTGCGGGAGCGATCAGCTGATTTTGCGGATTTATGTACTTGCGCGCCGGCTGTTAAAGCGTGAGCGCGATACAATATTTTACTCTGATTATTAACGAAATCGACTAAATCATCAAATAAAGGAATATCAGACTGATCCTGACTATTTTCAAAGTTACGAACAGTTTCACTGTCTAACTTGGTAATAGCTATTTGTACGAAAATTAAATTCAATAAATCTGGAATTTTTAAATGTTGTAAGGCACGGACGGCGTTAACAAACTTATCATTAAAAATGTCCAAAATTATCGGAAGTAACGGAAGTTAACGGTTTAAAATCTATGATCTGTTTTAAATAAGTGGCCGCTAGTGTGCGTTTGTCTTCATACCTATTCACTAGCGTATTGAAAATGAGTTCGTAATTCTCAGCGGTAGGTACAATGCCGGCGCATGCGGCTAGCGCTTTACCGGTCAATTTGCCCTGTAAATAATGTAATTTTTGATGATCCGAGAGAGATGGATTATCATGAACAAAAAAGTACAGCGGAGTTGCGATCACGGCGGAATCCATATTGGAATAATATAATGTCTTTCTCGAGCGAGCCATAAAGAGGGCGACACTCGTCAAGGAGAAATTTACGAGGCGCACGATATAATTGGCAGGGAAAGGACTAGCTTGACATCTTGCGTAATAGTTTAACAAAATAAAAAATAGATGGCGCTAGCACAAACAGTTTCTGTAGAAGCTGCCCTATCGGCTTACCATGGTTATGTGTCATCGGTTCTGAGCTATGGATTAATAATGTGGGGAAACTCAACCGACATCGATAGAGTTTTTAAAATTCAAAAACGAGGCATCCGGGTCATCAATAAGGCATGGTTTGTAGACAGCAGTCAACCTTTATTTAAAAAATATAAACTTGTTCAAAGATATCTGCATATTTACAAAAAAACACATGCACTACTTTAAACAACGTAGTGAGGTACTACTTAGACAAAAAAGGGCAAAATTTCGCAACCTACTGTATCAACCAGCCTGTCTTATAGATGTGTATAAGAAAAATGTGTATAATATGTGTGTTTTAATTTATAATAACTTACGGAATGAACTGAAATTATTAAAGGGTAATGCGTTTAAGACAAAATTGACAGAATGGCTTCTAAAGTGTTGTTTTTACAGTATTAAAGAATTTATGGGACACACAAATACAAATTAAAATTTAGTGTAATACTAATTATTAATATCTAACCAATATAAATAAAAAATTAAGTACGTAGTGAATAGCAATTGTGTAATAATGAATGTAATTTAAAATGTGATCAATGTGCTATGTGTATAATGCATATGTATAATTAATATTTGCCACGCTTGCTCGCAGGCAGAATACAATTACTCTTAGGTTATAAGATCTCACCTTCACTAAAAATGTATTTCTTGCAAATAAACATTTGATTTGATTTGAGCTACAATGCCACAGAAAGACACACAGATGCACACGTTAAACTTATGATACCCCTGTGTTTCCGTCAGGGGTTAAAACAAATGATTATGATTGGTATAAAACAAACTAGTACTTGTTGACAGGCCTATACTGTCCTTCCATACCTTTTAACACTGTAATTTGAAAACATTGTAAAATCAATTATTTTAAAAGAGTAACCATGGCGTTTCTTGCCTCCATAGGAATCAACCAATTGGAACCGTGCACCTAGCTTCTGACGTAGGTTTATGAGAAATAAAAATATTTCGTTTTTGAGACTAAAAACTTTGTCACAATAAATCAGAAAATAATCGTGTGTCTGGTTAGAAGTTTAAACACAAAATCGGATTTTATTATTTTTTGTACTTATGTACAAAAATGTCTTTTCCTACTACATCCCAATATCTCTTCTCATTTAGGGCTTTTGTTTCAAAGTTGTTGCTGTTCCGGATTGTACTGCTTCATCACTTAAAATGCTACGCATAAAAAAACATCTCTCCATATTTTTGTATGTAAACCTATGCTATATCAGCCAGAGCATATTGATTGGCTGGTAATAGTTGGCATATATTCATTTTGTTTGGCCCTATTCTGTCATAGTGAGGTGAATTCGGACACACGCCCAGTTCATAAGTTCATTCACAACAAATAAACAGAAATAGAAAAACTTTCGCGACGCTACAAACAAGGTAGACAAATATGCAGCACACAAACAAATTGATCTTTGGGCCATATGGTCGCCTCAACTGACAAGAGAGGGAGAATGTCCCATTTATACATTAAAAAATGTATACATTCAATTATTAACCACATTTTAAGAACGTGTACAATTAGTTTATGTTTTTCAATTTGATTTAACTTAACAAAGACACATATTTTTTAATAAAGAGCTGGAGAATATTTGGTTTTGAGTATGAATGATTATAAATGATTATTGGACAAGACAAAGGTCGTGTCCAATGCTCATGTGATACCCACTCCAGTGAAGATCGGAGGTGCAACACTGGAAGTTGTGGACGAATATGTGTACCTAGGACAGACTGTCCAGTTAGGTAGGTCCAACTTCGAGAAAGAGGTCAATCGTCGAATCCGACTCGGCTAGGCAGCGTTCGGGAAGCTACGCAATATCTTCTCGTCCCACAGTCTCAAGACGAAAGTCATTGACCAGTGTGTGTTGCCAGTGATGATTTATGGAACTGAAACGTGGTCGCTCACAATGGGCCTTATTAGAAGGCTGAAAGTCACCCAAAGGGCGATGGAGAGGGCTATGCTTGGAGTTTCCCTACGCGATCGAATCAGGAATGAAGAGATCCGTAGGAGAACAAAGGTAACCGACATAGCCCGAAGAATTGCTAAACTGAAGTGACAGTGGGCAGGGCACATTGCTCGCAGAATAAATGGCCGATGGGGCCGAAAGGTTCTGGAGTGGCGGCCGCGTACCGGAAGACGTAGAGTTGGAAGGCCTCACACAAGGTGGAATGATGACTTTGTGAAGGCCGCAGGAATCTGCTGGATGCGGAAAGGACAAAACCGGTCAAAGTGGCGGTGCTTGGGGGAGGCCTATGTCCAGCTGTGGACGCCTTTCGGCTGATGATGATGATTATGAAACGATGGGTGGACTGTGTTAAAGGTGAATGGATTGGGAAAAGACCATTAAATTATGTTAATTAATAAATGATTTTATTTCTATAAGAAGATGCGCGCCCAGGTTCAAGCGGTTAAGTAGGTTTGAACAAACACTTTTACGCGTCAATTATATTTTAAAAACCAGTTCAGGTCCACGTTTCCTATTTGACTACTCTAAAATGCAATGCCGAAACAAATTCAGATGTCTCAGTCTATTTTACAGTTCAGACGTAATCGTGGTCTTATCATGTGGAGATCATGTCGATGTCTGAAATGGTATTTTGAGGGAAGAGCCCCACAGATTGAGTGGATCTGTCCAGTACTGACTGGACAGATCCACTCAATCTGTGTGCGCATTTGTCAGATGATGAATATTTGCTGAAGAATAATAGATTTGTCAAAATACAAAAGTATGTTTACAAAGGTTTTATGAACAAAAGCTGACTTTCCTTTATCTTTTTCATAGATGTTATTGGCTTAATAAATTTTGAACTGCTACTGACCAACTTTTGGTTTACAATGGAAGTTTGGATTGTAAAGTAAAAACCCACTTTTGTAAACATTTTTTTCAGAATAGTTGAAATAATAGTATTATTTTCTATTAGATTTTTATTATAACGACTCCAATTCAAGGTAATTTATAGCCTTTATAAAAAATTGGACACTTGCTCAATACAATACGTCGACCTGAGGTATGCAGAATCAATGTGGCGTATATTAGATTTACCAACGATCTTTCGAATTACGAAATGGGTCATGCTAAATCTCCCATTCATAACATTTCATATATTAAATACCTAATAAAATAAACGATGTCATGATTGAAAAAACACGTGAATTATAATCTTTCACCGTCAACACATTACCGTGGCGGCTGTCACCGAACTGAAACATATTAAACGTTCTATGACATGATAAATGTGCTATGAGGTCGACACACGCATCGGGCTGTCTCTCGCCTCGCCTCGATCCTAATAAACGATTGGCGATGATTGACATTTGGGGCATCTACCCTATCTTAGACACGCTGGGAAATCATTTTCAGTATCGCACGTTTTGCGGTATTTATGAAATAGTTGATATCCTATGATACATTTTTAGGAGTCGGGTCTTCAATATTGCGATATCGAAAATAATGAGAATGACGAGCAGAAGTGTTCGATAGGTATTGGTTTGGTAAGATTGATTATTGTTGATGAAATTGATCTTATACTAAAGTCTAGTAACGTCTAACGCTACCCGTATATATTTATACGGGAAGCGTTTCCGCGCTGTATGAGAATTTTATGCTGACGATGATGCGATGCGGTGGATCGGGGGAAGAAGAAAATTGACGTGAAAGAAGCCGCGGGCAAAAGCTAGTAGAACATAAAATGATCACTTCAGCCTATAAAAACACAATGCAGACGGCAGATATAAAGATCACTAACGGCTCTATTTCGGCAAGTAATCGGTTCTTGACGAACATTTACACATATTATCTCTCTGTATTTATCGACTGTTATTTTTACGACACACTTATGGTTCTAGCTAACAATAGAACCCTGTGTGGGAAACTGTAGAACCGGAACCGGAGCCGGATTTTTTTTTTCAGTTTTGCTGAAAGCTTCGTCATCATCATCATCATCATATTCTCCTGCCGTTATGGCAATTTATTTGGGATCCCCGCGACTTGTCTGTTTCTTCCATACTTCTCTATTAGTTGCTGAAGGCTTATGGGACGTCAAAATATATTGCGATTGATTTGTAGGAACAGTCCAACTTTACTTAGCAAGAAGCTCAAACAAAACCTGACGCTAATAGCTAATGGTAAAAGGGTTTACCAAAGATCTTTATATAGACATTTTTGCCGTAGACAATCTAGCAAAATTGTGTGGTATTTTAAGTAATGTAAGCCTAATATATCTATAGGGTTTTCTCTATGTTTAGATAGGTTTCAGGACAACAACCTTTCACAATTCTTTCTCAAAACAAAAGTATTTAAAGTGTGTAGAAGATGCTTTGTTACGTTATGTATGAGTCGTGAAGCTCAATGTACTAGACTGTATATGATGCATTCATTCTGCGTTCATCGCAAATTTTCTCCTCGACTGAAAGTCTCCAAAGGACTGTTCTCGTATTTGTGATTTTACTTTAAGATTTTATATAAATCTACTTTTACACTTCTAAGAAAAGTTAGTTAAGTGAATTCTCTCATATGTATATGAATGAATTGCCCGTTGGTCTAGTGGTAGCAAGCGCTACTGCTGAGCATGCGGTCCTGGGTTCGATTTCCAGTTCGGGCAAAGTGTTATTGGGCTTTTTATCTGGCATTTCTCAGTAACAGCCCGGAGTCGGGATTTGTGCCCAGTTGTTGGCAATAGGTCCGCCACCTATTACAAGGTACTTAAAAATAACTGGTGAAATTTGGGTGTACTATAAGTGCACTTCTGCCTAAAACTTCAAGGAAATAAGGCTCACGCTTTATTTCATGTAACATCACTGTTATGCTGTGAATAGAATTAAAGATCACGAATTATCTGCATTTCCATATTCAGTTTGCATTACACGATTCAATTTCTTTGTGCCATTAACTTCCCTTGTGGATAACAAATAGCGACAACAAAGCTGATGTTTATGAAAAATTTACTCATTTTTCTCCCAAGTAAAATGATCTGCGTATTATCAAAGTTTGAGAGGGCCCGTGATTCACTCTAGTGTATTTCCATGAGTATAGAAAAATATTTGAACGTGGGGAAGCTGTGTAAGCGTCTACGGGCGAAGGAACCTTAGGGAATGAGGAAATTACCCACGCAGTACGCATTACTACTGAAACTATACACTGTAAGCAATAATAACTACTTGTTAGAGTTGAAGCGGAATACAATGGACAGAGATCATTTTAACTTTCCCACGTTTGTTGCAAAAGTTTATTTAATGGTGTATCACCCAGCGCTGTGGAAATATCGGCTTTTGTATGCAAACTATTCCCCAGTGCATAACGAGCTTACTGTTCTGACATATAAACTACGGAAAATTGGATGCCACCCACACCGATAAGTAAAACCGATAGTTTCTAATTTAAAATTGTTCTATAGTTTGTTAGGAGGACATGGTGAAGTTAGGAAATAATTTTAACAATTTCATTTTATAAAGTTTTTCATTTTTTAGTTATGGAACTGTCGCGTATTTCCATTCTGTACATGGCCAAAACGCAACCATAGGAATCTGCTCGCGTATACTGTGTAATGCAATTTTTAAATTTGTGATTGCAATGTATACACGAATTTTGCGTACTACTTGTAAATAGTTTGTAACGTAGACGAGCCCATGCATCTTTGCAATTTATACAAGGCCATAATGCCACCATAGGAATTTGGTAGGACTTCTGATTGCCGGGTTTCGATTTAAGGGGTGGTAGGGGGGAGGGAAGGGGGAGGTGTAGAGCCCCTCCTGTGAAGAAAAAGTTTTGAGAAATATTTTTTTAATATTCTAACCTAACTTTCAAATTTTCGTGTATCGACAACGATTTAAAGGCCGGCAGAGAGGGTTGACGAATAAAATGAAGGGGAAGTAGCAACGCTCGACAGGACGCTTCGCTGATAGGGCTCGTCAACGGAATCAAGGCGTTTCCATAGGAGGTCACAGTTTTAACCTACGCCGGCCGCTGCCACGGCACCGCTCGCTTCGCTCGCTCGGCTCATGCGTAGGAGGTCACAGTTTTAACCTAACCTCCCGAAACCATGTCGTTTCTGGCACTCGCCGGCCGCTCGTCTATACAGGATTAGTTTGCATGCGGACTAGCACTGTATATTATGGAACACTTTAGTTACTATGGCCACTACAAAGTATACATGAGTATTTGCGTACTACCCTTGTATAGATTGCAAGATGTTGTTGATTAAAAAGTGATTTCCAATCTATACGCGACTAGTTTCAGACCCTTGCGTTCTAGCCTTGTACAGAATGGAAATACGCGGAACTGTCCTACACCAATTCGTATACCACTGGGTACTTGCTTTGTAAACAACAGTGTTAGGAAGTATTAGAACATCATAAAAATACACAAAAGTAGATAGATTAACTACGTATAATCGAAGCTAGCGGAAAAACCATTTAAGCAAAGCCAGTCAAATTTATATTGGACCACCCCTGAGGCATACTCTGTCTATTATAAGAAAAAAGATCCACATCGTTCC
Organism: Aporophyla lueneburgensis; assembly: GCA_932294355.1. NCBI lineage: Eukaryota > Metazoa > Arthropoda > Insecta > Lepidoptera > Noctuidae > Aporophyla > Aporophyla lueneburgensis. Next base: position 15,506,802 of record OW028750.1, on the reverse strand, counting down.
ACAATTCTCGAAAATTTCACGGAACAGACATAAGTACCCAAAATAACAAATACAAAATTCAGACGAATTGAGAAACTCCTCCATTTTTAGGTCGGCCAAAAAGACGTTCACATATTTCATGAAACCTGTGATTGGAACCTAATATAAAATGATTGCTGTTTGATAAAGATGAGCCACCTACATTATTTGGCTCGGACAAACAAACATACATTAATGTAATGAGATATGTCTACAGGCGAGTGGACAACGTGTCTCGACGGGATATGTTGGCGGTGGGACTGACGCAACAGATAAGTAGGTACTAGAAATAAATAATATTATGTGGATGGCGGTAAAATGTATACCGAATCTATTTTTAGCAATATGATATGAAAATAAGATTATTTTAAATAAAGGTCATAAAGAAAAGAAGAAAGTAGCCTCCTTGTTGCAGCGCGTGCGAGGCAGTAGCAACAGTATCCTGCAGATTGCCCCATGCAGAACTAGTGGATGCATATTGTGACGGGTGTTGAGTAACATAGTGCAAAAGATTTTACTAGCACAATAGGTTTATTAGGTAATTATAATAATTTATTTATGTGTTTTTTATTTATTAATCCCTAATATTCACTGTTTTTTTTTTAAATTGTATGGATTAATATTATCTGAAATAAACTGATTAATTAATAAAGTTTCAATAGAAACAACGCTTAGAATGTCTACTTCATAATGTATTACATCAGCAAAAATATTTATTTGGAGACAACAATGTCCTAGCTTGGCGTCATTTTATTATGATTGATATCCTCAATATTACTAAGCCCAACATTAAACCTAATAAAACAAATTACAAGGTAATTTTAAAGCTGTCCTTCCTGGAAGATCCATCTCAAAAAGTTTCACTGACTACACGCACGTATCGGAACCGTAATTTCAATTTCTTTAAATGTAGTCATTTCATGATGATCTCGAACGGGTTCCATACATCAAAACGGAGGGCAATCCAGAAAAATGTCGAACATAACAAATGTAGAGAGAAAAGGAATCCGCCTGTTATTTCCCATATGGACAGTATTGGACATCGTTAACATCTTGACCTTTCCGATATTTCATTGGTCCAGAAATATGTCACACAATGATTTATTTTATTTGTGATAGATACGAAGTTAAAGGCTGAGTTGTAACGTCTTTATTTGGGATATTTTATGGACTTGCACCTTTTCAAGGGTCAAGACTCTTGAGCTCTAGAGGATAAAACCTTTAACGTTAGGGTTGTATGCGTGGGCACTGTGATTGTGTCTGCTCAGTAGTGTAAAGTAATAGTTTGCCTATGCTTGTATATTCTAGCAATATAACAATTCAGTGATTAAGCTACCTCTAAATAAACAGATAAATAAATAATATTGGTAAGAAAACCAGCCTATTATTGTCCCATTGCACAGCAAAAGCGTCTTCTCAAAGAAAAGGCATAAGCAAGCGTGGTGACCCCATGCTAGCTCAAGATGTGTTCTTCTTCTTATTAGAGCTCTTACACACGAGCGGCATGATGCCAACGGCAGGTAACTGCAGCCGACGATACGCGATGATGATGATGTTGATCTTTGAAGATGGTATGTCTTCGTCTGCCACCGACACGTATCGACGGCAGCAGTTACATTTGCCGTTGGCAGCATGGCCCTCGTGTGTAAGAGCTCTTAGTGTGTCTTTCTAAATATCGTCAACTCAAAATTTGGCTACGAGCTTGGCACATTCAGCAACGTCCTTCAACTCCTGTGGCGTGAAATCAACAGGACACGCTGGATAAGATATCAAGTGCCCCCAGGTGCGATTTCAGACTTATATTAATAACTCCAGGTCTGCTCGCGATGATTTTCCTTCACCAATGTCAGTAATATTAAACACAGATACTACATATGAATTAAAAAAGTCAGAGAGAAAAAGAAGATACCTAACAAAGGTACGATAGCTGATTTAACCTCAAAACCTCCTGCATATAAGCGAGGCTTTAACGACTAGGCCATTAAGACATTACCTGGTAAAAATTTACGTGTAATTATGATTGTTTCCAATCAAGTAAAAGCCCCAGCAAAAATACAGTATGTCGGTAAAATCTTTCAATTTGGCTGGCCCTGGCAGTCATCATCAACATCATTCTTCATCACCATTTTTTGTACCCATTTATATAAGGTGTATCTATTCATACACGAAATATTTTAAGAGGTACACCTGTAGGTGGTAAAGAAGCTACAGAAACGAAAAAAATTTTTTTTCCAAATGTATTTTTTTCAAAATTTAATATTTATAAATTATTTGACGCACATAAGAAATACTGGCTCCTTCTTTTTTTTACGGCACGAGACACCGCGGCCATGGTCGTGCCGGCCAATCGCTGCCCTCGCAGCGTCAGGCGGGCCATTCATAGAATTTGGAGTAAAGGTTTTATGCAAAACGTCTCAAGCAGTTTTAAAATTATAATAATTACGAAAATTCAAAAACGCTTAGATAAAAATTTTCTTTTTGCTTCTATAGCTTCTTTACCACCTACAGGTGTACCTCTTCAAATATTTCGTGTATGAATAGATACACCTTATATAGGGTCACCAGTCTGCCAGTCTGCCTACATTTTATAAAAGTAATCTTCGAAAAATACTCTCTGTGATATTGTACCTGCTTGCATGCGAGTCTCTGGACCAAATCGTTTCACGGTCTCGACGGCTAGCACAGCGGAGGCTTGATGCAGGCCGTGCGCGAGGATCTGCACGAGAGTGGCAGCGGCAGCCACACCCCAGCCCCACCCCCCCTCGGGGTAGTAGTGGCGCGTGAGCGTCAGTAGCTGGCGCGGGTCGAGCCTGGCCTGTCGCGTGGGTGCGGCGCCGCTGGCCGCCTCCAGCACCAGCGGCAGAGACCGCGTGCGCAGCAGCGGCGCACCGCCCGACGACCATGACTCTTCCATCAATGCGCGCGGGCATCATGCGCCGCACGCATCACCGCCGCTCCGCACTCACCCCGTCGCGCTCTCTCATGTCCGGGTACACAGATTGATGAACACTTTTGTACACTGGATAGATTTTTTCTTCTGGTTTTGTAGAGAAAAGGATACCCTAGTTAGATTAGAAAATATGAATCCGGCGCCGATTTTGTCTGGAGCATCACCATTTGTAATGAGCATGCTATTTATAAGAATAAGACGAACGCCTTTTTGACGACTCTTTGTTGAATACAACAATTTTTTAAGAAAAATATTGCACAATAGGTACACGGAGAACGCAATGAAACTCTAGATAAAAAGAAAAGTCTTCCGTATCGCATCCGTATCATTCGGAATGGATGCTGATATATGTATGCGTAGCAGAAACTATTTTGTGTAGGTTTAAATAGGACAGTTGAGAGTCGAAGCCGTCTGTCTAGACAAACACAAATCTTCTTAGATCGAGCATCAGTGTTCAGTACCTACTTACTAAATCACTACAAACTATCTCTGTATTAGATAGATTCGTTCTACAATTATTGTCTCTACCCAATGAAAGTTTTGATAACTCTACCTTGATAATAAAAGCGCCATGTTCTTTTCAAAACAAAACTATACTTGAACCTTTTGTGTTTGTAAATAAAATAAGTGTGGGCTTTTTTGTTTAAAATTTATGAGAGCCGTAAAAAATAAATTCTTTGTAAAAGTTTCAAAGTGAAGATTATAGAATGCATGTACCAAGGGTGTTTGGATTGCAGAATACCTACTACGTATCTGCAATAACATCAAACTTTAAGGTATTGAAGAAGTAAAAAATATAAAAAGTCTGCTATCTTCTTTGACTCCAAAAATGTTTATGGGTGGTTTTGAAAATAAAGGGACCATTATTCTACTTACTTGCAATTTACTTCTACAAGAGAACTTACATTTTGTTTATGCGAACCCTACTTTAAACGAAGATGCGAATGCAAAATAAATACTCGGTTATTCATTAATTGCACATACATCATTCAATGACCTTAAAATATACACAGGCAATTAATACATTTATGAAGACGATCATTATTAAGTTGCCAAAAATTGTTTTGATATATGTCTGTGCCTCAAAGAAAGCGTACTTAAAGTTTTTTTTATAATATCATAATTACTAGCCGCGAAAGCACCGTTCACTTGACGAGCTTTATTCATTTAAGTTTAAGAAGTAGGTAAATCGCTGTCTTATATTCAAGAAATTTCAATTTGATGCCAGACTTTTGTGGTGAGCTAAGGTAATAGTGCGGTTAAAGCCTCATCATTTATATTATTATATATTATGAATATAAATCATAGCTACCTATATTACAATATACTTTCAGTTCTATCTTTGAGTGATTACACACGCAGCTATAATATTTATTTCTATGACTTCACCAACCTATACCTACTATATTATCAAAAATAGTAATATATACTAGTAGTCGTAATTCATTTAAATTGTATGTTTGAATTACTTAAAAATATTAGCTTTCAGCACTCCCCCGCATAAACTTAAACGGTGCCAAATGTCATACTCTTCCGACTTCGTAATTATCGTAAAAAGGGGTACAAAGTTTTTGCTGCACATATTAGTAAATTGATGATTTAATGGTATCTGGATATAATGGTATATGGACCGACCATCAATGAAATGACGGCAGAATATACAAATATAGCTACGGTTGCGATGGGATTTAGCCAGATTAAAGAAAAAAGGGACAAAAGCTTTTTTATTACACACTTAAAGTATCACGGAGATAATGTTCTGTGTAATAACATGACATGTTACAGTATTTGTCGATTAAATGGCGCGGAAACTGTGAAAAGATATTTGATAGGCTTTGACTGCGGCCAAGATTTCTACCGGTACGGATAAGATAAGGACGCTTGTTTGTTCATCTCAATTTATTGCCAAACATTACGGAGACATGGCGAAAGTAAGTACATATTTGCTCCCACACCGTTGTTTTTGATCATTTGCTTGATGTTTTGGTATACTTATTGTGAGTTACGAGTTCGATTATATGCTTATTTTTCGTCCGCCATCTTTAGCTAAAATCTCGCACGATTCTGGCTGGTGGAAAAATTACCGGAAAATTCTTTCCTGTATTCTCTGTTGTTAAGGCTAGGTGATTCGACACTCATACAGATTTGAGGGGGTGAGGTGCGGGGAAATCCGCGGGGCGCCTCCCGCGCGTCCTTCTTGTCGAACACGTAAGCGCGCCAAAAGTCCGAGCGGCGCGGACGTAGCACAGACAGGTCATAGAGTAGCGACATCAGTATGTCCACAGTATTAGAAACCACAGAAAAAAATATAATACAAGAACAAATATTTTTATTTATTTATCTCTAAAACTATTTTACATAGTTCTTGATTGAATCCTCGTTGGAACATTTGTATACAGCAGCTAATTGTATCTAGTGTATCCTACTAATATTATAAATGCGAAAGTTTGTGAGTATGGATGTATGGATGGATGTTTGTTACTCTTTCACGTAAAAACTGCTGAACGAATTTGAATGAAATTTGGCATGCAGATAGTTAATAACCTGGACTAATATTATAAATGCGACAGTTTGTGAGTATGGATGTATGGATGGATATTTGTTACTCTTTCACGCAAAAACGAATGAACGGATTTGGATGAAATTTAGCACGCAGATAGTTTATAACCTGGACTTATATTATGAATGCAACAGTTTGTTAGTATGGATGAATGGAAGTATGGATAAATATAAATAAATATATATCTTTGGACAACCAACAAATCGTTGTCTGATCCCAAACTAGGCAGAGCCTGTACTATGATAACCAGACAACTGATAAACATACTTATATATTTCTAAATACATACATCATCATCATCATCATCAGCCTATAATGTTCCCACTGCTGGGACACAGGCCTCCTCTCGGTGAGAGGGAGTGGGCCATAATCCACCACGCGGGCCCAGTGCGGGTTGGTAGATGTCAAGTCTTCGAATTTTTGGTTCTAAGACATGCCGGTTTCCTCACGTTGTTGTCCTTCACCGTTTTGAGAGCAGTGGCGATGAAAAAATTTACACAAAGTAATGCGCCTGCTTGGGTTTGAACTCACGACCTACTTCTCGCAAGTCGCGGCCGTTACCACTGGGCCACCACTGCTCTTAATATAATACCTACATATTATAGATAAATTACACCCAGGCACAGAACAAATGATTGTGCTCATCACACAAACATTTGTCCTGGGTGAGAATCGAACCCACGACCTCAGTCTTAGCAGTCCGGGTCACTAACCACTAGACTAACAGGCCAGTCGCCATGCCAGTCGGATGGATGTATGTTACTCTGTCACGCAAAACAACTGAACAGATTTGGATGAAATTTGGCACCCAGATAGCAACGCACTGCTTAGCGCCGATAGTTTAAAATCGAACAGTAAAACTGTTTGATTTTCGACGCGCTGATATGCACTCAGTTGGATTCTCAACCCTTGGCTCAATGCCGAGAGTTGAAAATCCAGTGCGTCAATAGGATTAAATAAATAAAAAAATTGCTTATCATATTTCGTTTGCGATTTTGTTGTTTTGCGTTGCCTTGAACCGTGACTTGGGCCTATTTTTATTTTTAACCGACTTCAAAAAAAATGGGAGGTTATCAATTCGACTGTATTTAAAAACAAAATATTTTTATATTTGTTACCTCATAACTTTTGACTGGGTGAACCGATTTTGATGATTCTTTTTTTATTTGAAAGATGGTGACGAAAAACACTACAAAGTCAAAAATAACTTTAATTTCGGAAGTCGGTGGCAAAAACCTTAAATACAGAGCCTAAGACGCCGACTTCTGACATTAAAGTTATTTTTGACTCTGTAGTGTTTTTTTTAGGAAGTCGGTTTTTTTTTTTTGTTAAAAGTTTTTATTTTTAACTTTTTAGTTATGGTAGATACCCCGCACTAATCTAATCGCGTTATTCGTTTATTTGTCGCGCAAATACTTAATGCAAATTTAAGACTTATATGGTTTCCACATGGACCCCATTGTCCGAATGGAACCAAATTAAAATGGGACCATTCGGGAAGCACCAGCTTTGAAATAAAAAAAGAATCATCAAAATCGGTTCACCCAGTCAAAAGTTATGAGGTAACAAACATAAAGAAAAAAAAATACAGACGAATTGATAACCTCCTCCTTTTTTTGAAGTCGGTTAAAAATACAAACTTTTTATAAAAAAAACAACCAACTTCCTTAAAAAACACTACAAAGTCAAAAATAACTTTAATTTCGGAAGTCGGTGGTAAAAAAACCTTAAATACAGATACTAAGACACCGACTTTCGAAATTAAAGTTAATTTTGATTTTGTAGTGTTTTTTAAGGAAGTCAGGTGTTTTTTTTTTTTTTTGTAAAACGTTTTTTTAGTCGCCATTTTCACAATACAATCACAAAATATTGTTTTTAAAGTTTTACAATCATTTACACAATGAGAACCGTACACACAAAACAAAAGCTAAACCAACTATGGTCTTTATAAGTTCTATAAAACAATATTTATTTACAGTTTATTTTATTTTCTCTTATTATTACTTACGCAGCAGAAAGGAAGCGCGCGCGCAAAAAAATTTCACAGGTCTCACCTCGATAACGTCTCGCAGGACACTGGCAAGCGACGCGCCGATCGAAAATCACTTGAATAATTGATATATTTTTTTAGAAATGTAATGAAAAAAAAAAATGATCGGGTTCAATCGATTCCAAAATAAATTATCTATAAATTGATACTAATTATATAAAAATAGGAGTATTAGTACTTCTTTAAAATGAAATTTGGCTTGTTAAAAACTGCAAATCGAAGTTAGTTCGGCTTTTTTTTCTATCGAGTAAATTTGATTGTATCGTGTTTTGAACGGGTACAAGCTAAGGGGAAAGAATGTATCTTAAATATATATTTTTTTCAGATTCTGAAAGTAAAAATTTACCTACCAAAAAGCAATTCTAAAAACGGTAAAAAATGTGAAAACGGTCCCACCTGGCCTTAAAGTTGTCGGTGAGGCCCTGTCCTATTGATATATTATGTATAAACGACAAGTGTATATTATGTATAATGTATATAGGAATTCGGATAAACAAGCTCGTAAAACATGATCTCGTTATATTTCCTGACAAGGGTGCGACCGTTTTCACGAAGATGACCTTCAGACCCTTGATGTTTCCTACAGCTTATTTTGTACTTGACTATCTTATCGTGTATATCATTTTCATAAGTAGTTTTTATACTGTAAGTAGTTTTCAGATTAATTTTCTCAACAAGGATTACTTTTATTTTCTGCAGTCTGTTTTATAATTTTTGACGAGTACTAGAGGGGACTAACTAGTTAATTAACTGATCTAGATACAAGTATCGCCCACAGATACATTTATTACGAGAAATGTATCTGCTATTGATATTGTGTTAACAGCCAAGTCTTGTTCGTAACTAATAGAGTGATGGGCCATCTGGGGCCTACATAATTGTATTGTCTTGCTTCCCCACACGACTGTGTAAGCAAAACAATACCATCCTCCAATAAACACTATATCACGGCTAATAACGTCTAAAATATGGGCCGAACTTCCTCTTTTTGTTCGCATTAGGGAATCCTTTTAATTGCGTGATAATTTCTCCCAACTGTCACGAAATTGAACGTTTTAAAAATAAATTCTCAATAAAATTTCCATTATAAATCTTCAGGGACAACTGGCTTTATCGGGGATCTGACTGAGACGCATAATAAATTAGAAAGAATTTTAAATCTCGTTTATGTAGATTGATCTGGGCTAAACAGTCGACAAGTAGATTTATTGGAATGCAATGAGTTTCATTTAAGTAAAAAAGTTAGTTTTAGATGAATATTATAAACGTACTCCTAGCTCCTCTTTTAATCACATTTTGTGAAATCAGGGTTTCAACTACGTACCTTAAATATCATCATCAACACCTGCACAACCTTTTCCCATTTGGTGTTAGCCTAACCAGATAGATGCAACTGTTGAATACCAGTATTTTACATGGAGAGACTGCCTATCTGACCTCCAAAACCCAGTTACTGGGTAATAGGATACTTCTTGGTAAGACTGGTTTTAGATTTTCGGGCTTTTGGCGATCTGTAACGGCCGTCAAAGATCTTCGAAAGACAGCCGAGACCAACGGCTTATCGTGCTTTCCGAGGCACGGAGGAGTGTCGGTATGTAAATATGGTCACCCATCCACGGACCAACCTCGGAAGACGTTGCTTAACCTGATCGGACGACCCGTGTGGCTGCTATTACTTACCCACGAGCCCATCTTCATTAAACTTAAATATATTTAACATTTTTAATGAAGCAAGTATCACAAATTTTTGTACATCCCACCCGAATATGAGGAGTCCAGCCGCAATGTATAAATTAATATTTTTGCTGTTTCGCAACGAATGAAATCTGAATAACTGCTTGAAATGGAAGCAATTGTGAAATTTTTGGCCTTTAAGCGGTTGTCAGTTATGAAGCCTGGGACAGTTTAAAAAGCTTTTTATGAGCGCTAACAGCACTTCACTTGTTTTTGATTACTCCCTGTTTCGTTACGGGCCCTTATTAAGCGATCTGTCCAGACATTTTCAATGCCACTTTTTAAACTTCGGAATTTTAAATTTAATTTCTGATAACGACTCGTTTTTAATTTAATAAAATTTTCTACGGTGCAGCTTCTTTATTTATTAATAACCACATCGTTTAATGGAAGAATAATAGCTGTACTGAACTTGAATATCATCCTATGGATAACATTTAACACAATATAATAAACTAGTTGTTGCCAGCGGCTTTGCCCGCGTATATACATTTAAACTTCCTTCCTCTTGAAACACTCTGTCTATTGATGAAAAACCGCATTAAAATCCGTTGCGTAGTTCGCACAAACACGAAATGTACAAACACGAAATGTGACTTTGTTTTATACTATTAAAGATAAAGATTCACAATTAAATCTATATTATGCAATATCGGGAGTTTTGTTTTAATTTCGGGATACTTTATCTCCCCCTCTAATCTTCGAAGCGATGTAAATTATGAAGATGTTGCGTTTATAAATAATTAATAGGCCGTTAACGTGTCATGGTGTGATTGTTACAGATTTTTACCTCTTCGTAACGACGTATAAATGAACTATTTAGTTAATTAACGCGACTATTCGAGCGAGCATTAATGTCACTTTTACATCCACATAACTCTTTCCAAACCATTTCAGTCTGTAAAATATATTTGGAACAAAAGGAACGGAAGTTTGGTTTTCATACAAAGTGTTTGAATTATGTCGTGCTCGTTTGTATGATATTAATATGAAAATATCTAACGCTTCGATTAAAAGAACTGTGACTAAGCATTTCTTTAATGGGTTTAATTTATGAGTCTGGTTCCTTTCTAGAAATGATTTCTTACTATGATGGTTTTATTTATTTTCTGTTTTAATTATTTGAGTAGATACCTAAGTAATCCTATTTATATTTGGATTTTTGTTACTTAATCACGCAAAAATGGCTGGACGGATTTGGACGAGATTTGGCACACAAATAAATTATAACCTAGATTAACATATAAAATATGGGCTTGCGGCTAAGTAATTACGCACGGATTGGTCGATCAGGTTAAGCTACGCTTGCCGCGGTTGGTCCATGGATGGGTTCTTTATATATATGGGATCTTTACATACCAAGACCCCTCCGTGCCTCGGATTGCACGTTAAGCTGTTGGTCCCGGCTGTCATTTGTAGATCTTTGACAGTCGTAACGGGTCGTCAGGACACCAAAAGTCTGACAACCAGTCTTACCAAAGGGTATCCCAGTAACTGGGTTGTGGCGGTCAGATAGGCGATCGCTCCATGTAAAATACTGGTATTCAGCTGCATCCAGTTAGACTGGAAGCCAACCCTAACATACTTGGGAAAAGGCCAGGCAGAAGGCAAATGATTAACATATACTTTTTATCCCAGTAGTTCGTTCCTGCGAGATAATTTTCAATCACCTCTCGGGCGAAGCCGCTAGCAAAAGCTAGTTTCATAATATTCAAGCTAATTGAAGAATTCAAACATTTTACTGTTCGTATGTCGTAATATCTTAATTGGGTAGTTGCCAACTTTGATCAATTAAGTAATTGAAGAGATGTTTAAAGCTAAAAATTAACAACTTAGTATACAAAATACTAAGTTAGGTACCTATATTGAGTTCAAAGCATTAAGCCCGATGCAGTATCGTGCCTATATAATAGTGAAATCAATGCGAAGACTTGAGCAATAAGTAGATAAACTCATGTGGGCATATCTTTAGTAGCGAGAAAGGACGATTTATGGCGTCTACCTACTCAAGTAGGTACAGTCAACAACGGAGTTAAGTGTACGCGTACAGGCAAGAAATACTGCATAAATGGTCTACTGTTTGTAAGCCCTAAGTACTGCTGAGCATGAGGTCCTGGTTTCGATTCCCAAGTAAGTCTCATTAGCAGCCTGGAGTCAGCCCGGTTGATGGCAATGGGCTCGCCACCAATTCCATAGGACTTAAACATAACTTATAGTGAGAGTCAAGACTTATAGGGTGCACTATAGGTACACCTCTGCCTAACCGTTCGGGAAAACAAAGCGTAATGTTATGTGTACAGACAAGGAACAAATAATTCTAAATCTCAAATTTCTACCTTTTCATTTGCAGTTTATACGGATTGATTTTAATTTAACTGCGTTTGTAATGCATCCGAGAGTTAAAGCTGAAAATCAGCGTTAGGCATTTACTGTCAACTAAAAATATGAAAAAATGCTCAGTGTCAAATTAACGTATCAATTCGATACGTTAATTTGACACTGAGCATTTTTTTCCCAATGATTCTTTTAAAAACTTTAGTGACTCACTTCGACAAAGGATGAAATGAGTATATTGGCTACAGCACAGGCGCAACATCAATTAAAATGGGGTTGTCCCTACTTAGCAGCCTGCTTGCATACTTATCCTTTTTGTCGACAGTACCTATAATCTACATATACCAAAGTACTTACAGCATCATTTGAAGCTATGATGAAATATTGAACGCTGTTTACAAGCAATTTCATTGACGGCCGAGGAAACTATAAATACCTGTTTTTAGGACCACTTAATTAACGTATGTGGGTAATTTTATGTAATTACCTTACATTCAATGGGCTATAAGCCCTTTGAGTTTATTGAAAACCGGCTTATGGGACTTTTAACTTGTTTATGTAACAGATGCCTGATGCTTTTCAAATGTCTATTGTTACAGTCAGCCTCATAAGATTTAAACAGCGGCACAATCAGAGTCAATGTGTAACCATAGAACATAGTCACACGGGTACTCAGTTCTAGTCATTTGATAAGCTTTAAATAAAATATAAAAAAAACGAAATGAGTGCTCGTGTTTTTATTTCGATTATTATACAAGATTATTTTTAGTATATGCGAAACCTGAATATAGTTTGATCAGAATAAGTAACTGAATCGATTCCAATAATTTTTACACCATGTTATATTTTGTACCAAAAATATTTAATTACGCTTCCAAGTCGCGGGCCTTAGTGTTTTGTTTCGATTTTAAAATTATCATGTCTTTCTCGTATTCAAACGTCCATTACACGGAGATGGTACGTACACTAGCTGTTTGTGTGTGATCTGCATATGTTTTTGCGTAGACAACCAGGTAACTTATCAAGCTTATAACTTTGTGATTATTAATGATACAGTTTTGAAACAAAAATTAATGTTGTATATTTGAGAGTATTACACTGAGTTGTGGAGGACAGATAGGCAGTCGCTCCGTGCAAACTAGTGGTATTTATTATTATTATTTTTTATTTTTTTCAGGATGGGAAATCATCAAATGAAGAAGTCATTTGATGATTTCCCATCCTGAAAAAAATCCCCTCCCGCTCTGGACGGAGCGGGAGGGCGTGTCAGACTTTTACTGACTAAAACCCACCCGTGTTCTATCAGTTGCCCATGTGCCAGGGTCACGGTATCTCTTTCGAACAATCACGCGACGAAACTGTACGACGTGGTATTGAGCTGCAACCAGTTAGATAGGGCAGCCGTTCCCAACATATTTGGAAAAAGAATAGGCAGATGAAAACTAAAATATAATAATAATAAAAAGGGAACCGCTCATTGTGCATAAAAAAATCGTCCTCAAAATGCCCAAAACACTGGCAACGAGCTTTGCAACATTGGAAAGCAATGTTGATTCTTTGGGCTAAAAATAGGCCAGCCCTCTGGTCACGTGCAGAGTCGACCAACCTCTTAGTGATATCCCGAAATAGTTGATAAGCACTCCGCCCCCGAGGATATTGTTTCACCCCAGACGGCTCTAACATACAGCTAGCAATAAGGCTGAAGCTGCACATTGTCATTATAATATAGAACACAGACTGTAGTTTTCAACCAAACTAATTCTTGTCAATGTTTAGATCTTTTTGGGGCTGACTAAACCTACTTTGGTAGTAAAGTACCTAGACGGTTTTGCATATGAACCGGTACGGGTATTCTGTTCTGTTCTTTATTGTTAACACTATAAGGCGAAAATTGAAAATGAACACGTAAAACTTATCAATGATAATGCCGTTTACGAAGACTTCTTAAACAATTAATATGAAATTACAAACCTTTTCGGCCGAAATCGTACGGCACAGTTTATAGAGAGATTGAACCAGGATGAGTATTCTGTTGTTTGTGGTTTATGACTGATCTGAGATACCATCGAGTGTGGTCGTATTGTTGCGGATAGTTGCTGAACTTTATTGCCACATAAATGTAAGGTAGGTACATTATCTATTGCAGTGTTGATGGATACCATTTTATCTAGGTAATCGTTGGGCTTTACTAAAACGACCAACGTGACATTATCAAAGCTCCTATAAGCTATCGTGATCGATTATGTTATAGTTTCTCAAAAGGTATGTGATGTACTTTTCAATCTTCTAACCTCTGTCAAGACGTTTTCCAATCACCCTTTTCACAAGAGGATCTACACTTTACTAATAACGCTGAGCCCGTTTAAAAGGTACTTTTGACAGATCTTTTAGCTGTCACTGTCAATCCAAATACCTAATAACAGAAACATTATTTTATTCGCCTAAATATTTCGACAGAGTTGTCCAATTTGCAGTTCTATGTACGCGTATGATCAATGTTTTTTCTAAGCGACAGTAAAAGTAAGTCTATGTACAATACGATGATAGTCGACCTATGTTCAACGTGTAAGTGAAACTGACAACATGAATATGAATGACGGTAGGGTTTGCAACCATATGTCATGGGTGGGGGGCGTTGATTGCTGCTGACAGGAATTGAGTGAGATGCTTGCTGGGAGCGTAACGCATGCAACTGGGTCAGCCAGCCTGCCTAGCCACGTCTGACGTGGCACTTATGTTATTAGATGGTGTGTACTCCTTACATGTATGACCGCCTGGTATTTTTGTCTTTTTGCGAGCATTCGACAGGCTATTGTACCAAAAATGACACATTTCGATAACATAATCTGCCTTGTCCCCGACAGCAAACAGTTGTCGGAAGAATAGCGGTCGTCGATTTGATTAAAACTGACAACATTTTCTAGTTTTGGATCTGTGAACAGCGTATACAGGAATCGTACAATTACATTGACTGCTGTTCTATTCGGTACGGTAGGGTATCGAATGGTTATGAATAGGTAAGTATATCGATAATATCATTAATTTGTATTGGGAAACGAGTACGTTTCATCTAACACGGAGAAATTCATGTCGTTTTTAAATTGTACTGTGCGTCAGATCGAACCTTGGCAAATCAAGTTTTATAATTATGAAATCATTACAAAATGCGGACTACATTCGTTAATCTAAAATTAATGAAGATGGCAAGTAAAACTCTAATTGTATTAACACTTGTTTCATTCACGTTCGTAAGAGTAGCGAGTACTTGCGAGGCGAGTTTTAAAACAATCCGCGCGGCTCCATCAATCACAGAGCTCTTAAACGTCCCAACTTTGACGCTACCACATTACTCACCTTCTAGACATACGATTAATGCCGTGTTATTACATCCAGCACTGCGACACCAAATTCAGCAATACGTTATTTTTAAAACGTTACGCGTATTTATCACGGCTTTATAATCTGCCAGATAAAACTGCACATTCGGACAATTTATTTGGTGACCACTAGTCGTTAAAGGAAGGACGATACCGGCCCAGCGACGTCCCACAGTGCAGCACGACCGGGAAGATCAGATCATACATATTTTATTATCATGTTTTTGTGTCAATGTGACAATGAATATCGTAAATAATTTCGACATTGTCACTGAGACTTAAATAAGATAAGACGAGCCTTCGGAAATTCGAGGTGTCTCTTAGGGAGAAATAATAATCGTACAAATTGCGTAGATATAAAACGCGGGAAATTGCGTGAAATATTATGAAGCTGAAAATTATGACACGGTAGTTAATTTTTAGTAAACAAGAGCGATCTAAAGTCGTCAAGTCTGTCAAGTGATTGGCTCAGAGACTGTTACACTTATACATTGTTGTATATCAGACGATCGATCTTTAGTAAAGACAGGTTACGGTACATCATGAGGAGAGCAAAAAGTGATAGAATAAGCCGTAAATACAATGGAACATTTATTACATACCAATACGATCATTATTATTAGTGTTTCTTTATCGCTGTGGAGGCTTCCATCGACAGTATATCACGTACTCTGTGACAGAGCTGGATTGTAGACCATCGAACAATACTTTACTGACCGATATTTGTCCGTAACATTTCGATATGGATTCGATCTTAATAAAATGCAGTTACAAGTTGTCAAACATCAGTTACTAAGATTTATAATACATGTAGTTACTAGCTTATGGTAGGTCCGGCCAAGCGATCGTTTTTATAGCCACTTCCTTACGAGATGTCTTTAAGATATATGCTGCGAACTT
Source organism: Aporophyla lueneburgensis (assembly GCA_932294355.1). Taxonomy (NCBI): domain Eukaryota; kingdom Metazoa; phylum Arthropoda; class Insecta; order Lepidoptera; family Noctuidae; genus Aporophyla; species Aporophyla lueneburgensis. The sequence goes on along the minus strand of OW028750.1, from coordinate 15,490,879 downwards.
TATTTGGGAGCTTGTTTTTTTTCTCACGCTTTAGGGTTCCAGTATTTATATCTTAGGGATTGCTCAGAAATTGCGTAAGCTCCCATACTAGCTGAACTTTACTATTGTGGTTCCGAATTTCATTAAAACATCTAATTTTTGGTAGATATAAGTTTTATTTTCACAAAATACCATCTTAATCCAGCAGCTAAATGTGGAACAGGGTGAATTCTGACTACTTAAATGTTTGTTTCAGATAAATCCGTATGTGATAAGCTGACAGTTAAGCTCCCTGAAAGTTTGCACTGCTGCCTTCATAAGCTCCACAACCTTTTAATTTTCAAGCTTAACAAAAGTTCAGTTCGTGGCGTATTGAAACAAAATTACTGGTGACGTTTGGCCAGTACCCAAAGTCGGGACAGTACGTGATCGGAAATATTGCGAATTGCCTATTCATGACTACCCGCATATGGAAAACTTTTGCACTAGGATTCGCTGAACTTCATGAAAAAGTAATCGGGTTTACTGAGCCTCCATGTTTTGGTATAAAAGGGACCGAGGAGCCAAATCCCGAAGTTAATACAGCGATTCAATAAGAAGTAAAGTAATAAGCGAGGGTTTGATAATATTATTTTAGGATTATGCTAGAATTTTTTATTAATCCACTTCCACCCTGAATTTGGCACAAACTACCAAATATAATCGGGTGATCATTTATATTAATTTGACATTACCGAATAAGTAAACTGACGAACAAAACGTTTTTTAATAGCTGTAGGTACCGGAAAAAAGAGGTAACGGTATTATTTCTATTTGTAATCCAGTAAGCGGTAATAAATAACGCTAAGTAATAATTAACCATCTCTTAATTATAGATACGGATCTTCAATTGATAGTTTTGAAATAACCGATGTACATACATGCTGCTTAGGATAATTGACGAGTCCATCATCTGCCTAACCTTTTGCCAGGTATGTCTGTAGGTTGGCTTCCAGTCTAACCGGATGCAGCTGAATACCAGTATTTTACATGGAACGGCTGCCTATCTGACCTCTACAACCCAGTTACTGGGTAACACGATATACCTCGGTAAGACTGGTTGTTACGACTGTTAAAGAGGGCAGCCGGGACCAACGACTAAACGTGCTTTCCGACGCAAGACGGGTCTTAATATGTTAAGATGGTCCCATCTACGAACACCCTCCCTCTGATTGACGAGTCCAAAAAACAATATTAAATTACAATTTGAAAATGATTTATATCAGACGTGTCAACTTGGCTATTTAACCGAAGTTTGTAATTAAGTTTAATTACAGCGGCCTTCCCTACCGCGCCGAGTGAAATAAATCTGTCTTTATAGTGGTCAGGCTCTAATTGTGAGTAATAAATGAAGTAAACAACATCGTACGTTGAGTTCCTACCGTTAAGCTGATGGCCAAATATTTCCGAAGGAAGGAAGTTATTTGACGCCTGTTTAAAGGTAACTAATTACCTCAAATCCCTTTGTAGTGGGATGGATGAAACTTCATCTACTAATTATGTCTCACAGACTGTCTTGCGTCTTTTCGAATAGCTTTCATCTCTATTCTCTTTTTGACTTTTTCTTCGTAGTTTTCGTTTGTTTTATTTTTGTGAGCATGATCTATTTCGTAATCTTTGGTATTAACGTCAAGCTGAGGGGTAATTGGGTAATATACAAAGTAGAAATCGCTTTCATTTTAACAGTTCCACAACATTCATGTCATTGTTTACGTTGCCAAGCATACTTTTTCGGACATATGAAATGGTTTAGCAATAAGCTACAAAATGATTTAGATTCTGATAAATAGGCGGTTACGTAATTAGGGTGCTGATCTTATTTGTATATAAATAGCGACATATACACGTCATAAGATGAGAACGGAAATTAATTGACCTAGTAATATTTAATCAGTGTTAAGTAAGTAAGTAGATGTATGTACACACGCCAAACTAGTTTAAGTTTTGCGTTTTGATTAATGTTTGCGGCAACATGTGATCTTAAAATTAATATAAATATTTTTATTGTTTGGTACTAAACATTCAATATCTAATTTAATTACGGAAAGCCATTTGTGTTTTTGGAAATTCTTGTCACGTCAAAGCAAGAAACAGAAATTCAGAATCGATAATAGAATATCATTAAAACTTGAATAAGTTATGTAAAACTTTTGGGCTACATAATAAATTAATGTAGCTGAGTTGTTTAGGAAGAAAACTTGCCACATTTCCTTCAGTACAATTGGCAATAAAGATTCTGGAGGGATGTTGGGGGAAAATAAAAACGGTTGGGAAGTCACTCTCTTAGCCAATAGATGTCAAAGGTCTGAAAGCAGTTAATTTAATTAAGAAGAATTCGGCAATATGCGAACCAGATTCCGAAAATGTTATTAAATGCGAGTCGGAACTTTTGAAAGACATATTGCCTTGTGTACCTTTAGGTAAATTAAATTGTGGTAGAGTTTTAAAGCTAGATAAATTCAATCGCTTTCATTAAGGGATCAGACGACGACAGACAAGAAAATCCTCGCCAAATATTAACCCAGACTGTACTTTGACGGAAGTTTTACCGAAATTGCATGTGAGTTAAGAATCAATCAATTACCTGTAAGGATGATTGGAGTCGATTAGTTTATTGCTAAAAAATCTCGTAGATTTATTAAGAAATTCCTAATAAATAAAAGTTTTGATTAGCAGAAACATGACTCACAAGGTACATAACAAAGTGAAATCATGTCTATGTGTGTTTGTATTTATTGCTGTTCGTTTATGCTCAATTCAAGTTTGTTAGATTCCTAATTAGGAAGGGGACTAATATAGTTTCAAACGGTACTTTCGAAAATAAAACAGTTCAATACAAGTGTGAGATGACAAAATAGGTGAAGTGAATGGTGAGCCTCCAGACGCAATAGGCGCACACGTGCTCGGTCGTGATTCTATCGGCGAGGCGGCACGACCGATCGCAACCTAACGACCGGACCTCGGGCCACGGCCATATGTTGTTAACTTACACACCAACTAACAATATGTCACTTTTCACTTTAGATTTCCACTGGAGTACTTAGTTGATTGGGGAAATTGTTGTAGATCGGCAGGTTGGACCGGAGAATTCGTTCGGAAGTTGCGAGTAAGTTTAGCCGGAGCGGTAAGTTCGTGCGCTAGGGGCACGCGGGCGAGTGCTGGCGGCGCGAGCGAGCGCGCGACCGGAGCGCCTTGGTGTACAGCTTACACTGATTTTTTGTCGGAGGCATCGCCGCTGGCCCGCCGCCTGCTCCACATTCGACGACCGGTGTGATACGCGGTACGGTGCACCAATAGGGCTGACACTGCCATTACATATGCATCCTGATAGCGAATTTTGACTCTATCAAGACCAAATTTCCAGAAAATATTGAAGCAGCTAAACTTATCAACTTTGGGGAATAAGAAGATGCTTTATAGATATCTATATTTATTTAAAAGGTTTTAACATGCGCAACTGCTGCATCCCTAAAACACAATTCGTCACTTCTTTACAGCTGGCAATTAACAAAAATTTGCATGCGAGCTCAGGTGGTAACCCTATCATAGATTCACAACTATTACCCGGCCAGGCGCGGCTCCCCACAACGCCTGGCCACAACTTAGCAGTCAGTTAACTTCTGCCCCTGGCTGGATTACCTCACTTACCTGCTACGTGTCGATACAATTACGTACTATTACGGTTTCGCAACGTGGATACACTCTATATTCTCTCTTATTAGCTTCGATAATAAAGTAATTGGCACACTGTATATGGAGATTAGACTTCTAAGCGTTTTATACTCGAGCCTCCGAAGCAAACATGTGTGAATATCGAGTAGTATTTGAAATGCCTGTATGTTGTGATATGTTTATGCAAACGATGAGCTTACAATAATTTATTGATAAAGCAATTTAGTAGCATATTTATGGCGTAGTAATGAGCTTACTCGTTGCATCTTCAGCGAGTACTTTACCAAATTTTGTATAAAGACGCACTAACAAACGTAATTACGCACCTAGGTATGTATTTCGAAATCATGACTGTGTTCGTAACTCAGCTCTATAACTATTTTTAACTAGCCTTTGCCCGCGACTCCGTCCACGTTAAATTTCTTGATCCCCCGACCCTTCTCGTCGCGTCGAATCGCCTTCCCGTGCGATTTTCCCCGTTTTTACAACATTTTTCATTACTGCTCCGTTCCTCTTAGTTGTAGCGTGATATTATATAGCCTATAGCCTTCCTCGATAAATAGGCTACCCAACACAAAAAGGTTTTTTCAATTCAGATCAGTGGTTCCTGAGATTAGCGCGTTCAATCAAACAAACAATCATACAAAGAAACAAACTCTTCAGCTTTATAATATTATATAAGTAGTATATAGTATAGAAGTATAGATTCACTTTCAAGGGTAGTATAAAATACCCTCATTTCGCCATTGTGTTAAACTTAAATGCAAAGAAGGCAAGTTTTTCCCAGTAATCGGTCTCAAATTTAACCCTTAAAAATTTAAACTTCTAAAAGATAAACCCATTTTTTTTATCAAAGTTTTGCTCGACGTAGGTATTGAATTCAGGACCACATTTGCAATAGCCGCCTCAGACGATTTTCCTTCAACAAGATTTTCCCTCTATGCACAAGCTTTAAGGAAATTGGGTTTCCACAAAATATACTTGATATATTTATACAGGTTGGTGGTGATGCCCATCTCTATGCTTGCACCTGATCAAAGAAGAATACTTTTGTACCTTCTAGGCAGTGATGTGCAAGATACCTTACACAAAGTATCTGGAATACAAAATGCAAAATACTTTTAAATTAAGTTTTTCAGATACCAGATACAAATAACTTTCAGGAATGGTATCGGAAATACTAGATACAAAATACGTATCTTTCAAATACTTTTTAAAGATAAAATACTTTTGAGAGAAAACTAAATTTTATTGAATGTAAGTTTATTTTTTAACGCCTAAATCGCGCTGATCGCGCAAACATGAGACGACAATTTCTATTGTTTTCAAGGTTTAAATTGAGACTTAGGGGCACACCTAGTGTAACGGCCAAAAAAAGGTGATTTTTGGGAATTTTTATTAAAAAATCTACTTTGTTAATTGTTTCATTTTAAGAGTATATCTATACATGTTTTCAGAATAAACAGCGAAATATTCGAAAAATACTAATTAAGTTATACACGATCTCCGATGGCCCGAAAAAAAAGGTCCAGTAATTCCTATGTGTAATGTGCTTGGCAAACAGGTGTTGTATTTGAAAAACATTGATAAGCATTTAAGCTCTATATGTTGGTATTTTATTCTGCATTGATTCTAAGTCAGCGGTACTGCCAGTAGACCTTGTGTTTGTAGCACTTGCAATAGAGGAATCAGAATCCTCTTAAAACATGTAATTAATCTTTTGATTTTTTTATATCACCTTCAGTGTTGTATAAAGCCTCCGCCACTCTTGTTTCAGATCGATAATTTTTTCTTGATTCAATCAGGAAAAGTTCTTTTACATATTTTTCCGCGCTTTTGGTACCCATTTCATTTTAAAGAACGGATGTGATGTGACACTGAGGTTAACATTGCATCATTTGCTGCAGGCAAGTTAATGTCTCCATACAATCTTGTCACATTTTGTGATTTGAATAAATGAATACATAACCATTACTCAAAGTATTTTAGTAAACATAGTATCTACAAGATACTAAGATACCCAACAAAAGGTATTTAAATACAAGGTACAAAATCAATTTTTAAAAATTATTTCAGATACAAGATAAAAATACGTATTTTGTATCTTGTATCTGTATTTTAGATACTTGTATCTTAGATAAGTCACATCTCTGCTTCTAGGGAGGTCGATGTTATAACAATTGTCAATTAACAGTATTGTGTTAATCACCGCATCAATTATCGGTCTAGCCTAGTTATCGGTGTCGAAATAATATAAATACCTACGACAATAAATAATAGAAAGCGCGCTAACAAACAATTAATTGTCTAATGGTGTAATGTCTATAATAAGCAGGCGCCGAAATACATTCATTCTTGTTTGTCTACTATTTAATCTGATTCATAACATGTCAAAATATAAATTAAAATATCGATCGTCGTTAGTCAAAAGTCCAAGAGTTATAATTAACTTGCGCGTTATAAAGTTGCTATTTCCGTTACGGAATAAGATAAAGATAATTTAATCTGGAGACTATATAATACATATATTTATTTACAGCCTTCATTTTAGAAACTTAGGACTCAGAGACAGGAGAAGAAATAAATGATAAAATAGAAATAATTTTATTTCTGTAAGAAGTTTTAAACAAACACTTTTACACATCAAACATATTTTTTAAACTATATGAGGTCGGCGTTTTCTATCTAATCACTCTGAGAACAAACTCAGAGGTTAATTTAAGTCCAGACATAATCTTGGTCAGATCACGTGAAGATCATGTAGATTGGTGTCTGAAGTGGACTTTTGTGGAAAGCAGTCAATGTGTGCAATTGAGTGGACATGTCAATTCAGTGCGCGCATTTGTCACTAATCTTGCAATTCAAGTCAGAAATGAAAGAACTCAACGACTCGACGACCAATACCAAAGAAAGAACATGAGTAGGCCACATAAATTACTCAAACTGCCACATCATGAATCAATTAGACCAAGTGTCTGTAACGCTCAGTTTTATGGGGAAAAAGCAATGAGAAAATTTTCTCCCATTTACATGGATGAAACGTGAATAATAAAACAAAAAGTGGTAGGTTTTTTACGAGATTTCGTTTTATTCAATGATGGTTGAATATAAGCTACACCAAATAAATACCTCTTATTTTCAACAGACGAAAAAAAACGGAGGAGGTTATCAATTCGACGCGTATATATTTTTTTTATTTTTTTTTTATGTATGATCACGCATAACTTTTTACACAGTGGTCCGATTGTGACAATTCTTTTTCTATTGGATTATTGGTATACTCCCAAGGTGGTCCCATATAAATTTGGGAAACAAAATCGAACCCTAAGGGTCGGAAAACAGGGGATGATTGATTGTTCACTCACTGATTGTAATGTATAACCACGCATAACTTTATACAGAGTAGTCCGATTTTGATAATTCTTTTTGTGTTGGATAGGGTATACCTTGCCCAGTATTATTCGTACATTAAAGCCACAAAAAAAATATAAAATAAAAACTTTTTAACAAAAAATTAAACCGTCGAAAAACTGAAAAGCATAAAATAATAAACCTTAAAATTTTGAGTCGGCGCTGAAAAATCAATGAACAAGGATCACTCAAAGCGCCGACTCATAATTTTAAGGTTTATTATTTTATGCTTTTCAGTTTTTCGGCGGTTTAATTTTTTGTTAAAAAGTTTTTATAGAACCACATATGAAAAAACAATGAAACACTGTGTTAACAAATAAAACTCACAAATGTTTTGGATGTGAAGCACTAATTTTTTATGTGAAGAATGAAATTCTGTCACTGTTTTATGAATACTTGCTTTAAATTTTGCAAAAAATAATAATTTCGCGGAACCCTGATGACTTTTCTACGGAATCGGTTCTGAGGAAGCTCAACATTTTCGATGTTAGTTTTGAAATTCTGATCATTCAACATCCAAGGGATTAATGAGATTAGAAAGCCATACAATCTAAAGTTTGTGACATAAAGTCAAACAGACTGCTCCCTTACAAATGAACTAATCGTAGGGTATTTTGTATCTGTCTCCTAACCCATTTATATGTGTCGTAAAGTTTTAAATTCATGTGTCCAAGAATTGGATTAACTAATCAAATATTCAATGACCACTTGTGAATATTTCGTATGTATAGTCACGTTCCTTTCGTGGAACTGCATACTATATACATTTAGGTTCATTAGTCATAATTTCACAAAATTCTAGTAGACATTATGCACGGACATTTAGTGGGATTATCTTAACCCTAACATTCCGAGTCCAAGCTTTCAGTTATATGAGTGGTTCAGTTTCAACATCATCTTATGAAGGGTTATCTTCTATGCACATACTTCATACTCGTTATTATAATTCAAACGACTATTTTAATGATTTTTTGATATCCTAATTGTAATCTTTTATACTTTGACATTTGTGATACTCTGCCATTTAATGAAACTTTGACATTCTAAATAGAGTGTGTGTTTACTATATAAATTTAGCCGACATACCCCAAGCTGTAATTTTAATTCATTATTATGTAATCATAATGTTTATTAGGTAATACTAATTCTATATTCTACAATAAATATACCTATGTTATTAATATTTGCACGCCACAGACTTGAATCTTAAGACCATATAAAGTAGCATTTTCTTACAAATAAATGATATGATTATGATTGTGAAGAAACATATGCTTCCAAACTAACACTGAATCTGTAGCAAACATTTTAGTATCAAAATATAATTAACGGTTACTATGGTCGACTGAACCGTGTGGTGTGGTGCCGGACGTAAAGAATAACACCACCCCATTTCTTCCCGTGGGTGTCGTAAAAGGCGACTAAGGGACTTACTAGAGAATGGGCAGCAGCGTTCTCTATGCATTTTTCCACCATACTGCGATCGCCAACCCGCCTGCCAAGCGTGGCGATTATGGCAAAGCCCTCAAAATTGGGGGAGGCCTAAGTCCAGCAGTGGACGTCTTACGGCTGAAATGATAATGATGATGGTCGACTCACCCGCCTAGCCTTTCGGTCGGCTTCCAGTCCAACTGGATGCAGCTGAATACCAGATTTTACATGGAACGACTGACCCCCATAACCCAGTTACTGGGTAATACGATACTCCTTGGTAAGACTGGTTATCATACTTTCGGGCTTCTGACGATGCGTAACGACTGCCAAAGATCCACGAATGACAGCCGAACTAACGGCTTAACGGTGCTTTCCGAGGCACGGAGAGGTCTTGGTGCGTAAAGCGTTCTATCATTCAGTTCCCTTCAAAATGGTTGAACTAAATGGTGCTGATCCATATCAAATCAAAATATTTTTATTTCACACTAGCTTCTACCCGCGACTTCGTCCGCGTAAAATTTCTTGTTCCTCGACCCTTCCCGTCGCGTCGAATCGCCTACCCGTGCGATTTTACCCGTTTTTGCAACATTTTTCATTACTGCTCCGCTCCTCTTAGTTGTAGCGTGATGTTATATAACTAATAACCTACGTCGATAAATAGGCTACCCAACACAAAAAGAATTTTTCAATTCGGACCAGTAGTTCCTGAGATTAGCGCGTTCAATCAAACAAACTCTTCAGCTTTTATAATATTACTAGCTACTGCCCGCGATTTCGTCCGCGTGAAATTTCTTGTTCCCCCGACCCACCTAATCGCATCCTATTGTCTTCCCGCGCTATCTCTTAGCTTAGCGTTCTTTCTTACTTTATATTTTCCTAATGTTTAAAAGAATTTAATAAAATTCAAACATATTTGTTAAAATAAGTTCTTAAATAAGTGTTCTTAAATTTATAATTTTCCGCGCAATTTTTTTTAATTTTTTTCTTTCATAATAACCTTCTCCGGAGAATAACAAACACAACAAAAACAAAAAAGTGAAATCGGTCCAGCCGTTCACGCGTGATGGCGTGACCAAGGGAAATAGGGATTCATTTTTATATATTATATAGATATAGTAATATAGTATAGATAAACCTGGCCTGACTGGCCTGTTGGTCTAGTGGTTAGTGACCCTGACTGCTATGCCGGAGGTCGTGGGTTCGATTCCCACCCAGGACAAATGTTTGTGTGATGAGCTCGATCATTTGTTCTGTGTCGGGGTGTAATTTATCTATAATATGTATGTATTTAGAAATATATAAGTATGTTTATCAGTTGTCTAGTACCCATAACACAAGCTCTGCTTAGCTTGGGACTAGATGGCGTTGTGTGATAGTTGTGGAATATAATTATTATTATTTTTTATGTTAACATAATCTCGGGATTCTGGAATCCCGGTCTTTTGGAAGGCTTACGAGGGGCCGAAGCCAACTCGCAGAGGCCCCTTAGACAATTTTAAATGATGAGGGGGCACCAACCGACGATTATCCCTGTATGCACTATGCAAGTGCACCCAAGGACAATTCCCGGTTGGAGCAGAACTATTACAGAATATGGATACAAAGCAAATTAGGCTATGGGTTTCGATGGCTATAGTGGATTGGTAACCGCAACTATGGAAGGACTATGGCCCCTGCCTGATCAATGTTTTGTATACACGGATAAAAAGGCAGGGGGTGACTTGCACACTCAATAATGGGCCCCCGGAAAACGTCGCTAGCACATAGTGACGTAGCGACAAGGGGGCAACACTTCCTGAGGTGCTTGAGAAGTGGAGAGGTATTCCACGGCTTTCAGAACAATCCCAGAGCCCGGAAGATGGTCATGTCCCTACGAGCACTTACTGGAATACTTCCTTTCCCCGAGCACGTTTGCTCTTGCGAATCTCCACTCAAGCCAGCCAATAAAGGCAAGAATGAGGTGGGAGCTCTGAACCTCGTCAGTGTTCACTCCAGCCGGCCAATAAAGGCAAGCCAGAGATGAGGAACAAGAATTCTCCCGGGAGATAGGGTCCGTCGGGTCGCTACTGCCCAACAGCTCGCTACAAGCTGCCCTGCGGGTTTATTATTATTATTAAACCAACAAGGGCACCTTCGATCAATAATAGCACATTTTTGATCGAAGAAGGGCACTTAGGAAATTTTAGAAGCTAGGTGCACAGTTCCAAATAGATGATTTCTATGGAGAAGAGCCGGCAAGAAACTACATGGTTACTCTTTAAAAAATAATTGGCAAAAGCCAATTATTTTTTAAAGAGTAACCATGTAGTTTAATACTGTAATTTGAAACCATTGTAAAAACAATGGTTTCAAATTACAGTATTAATATGTGTGGGCGAACGGTGTAGAACTGTCAACAAGTACCAAGTACTTAATAAAATGGAAAATTGCCTACAGTTTACAAGGCCTGCAACGTTCTCACACTCACAAAGTATAAAATAGTCTATAAGACAATACACTATTTAAACCAAATGTCACTATTGCCATGACAACCAATATTAAAGAGTACAAATTAGAATTTTAGGTACATAATGTCAAATAATGAGTAGATGATGTCAAAAAAATATGTAAAAAATAAAATTATAAATGTACATTGTCAAACATACGAGTACATATGTCATGTTCGTGAACGGGCGCCATCAGTAGAGACTGATCATCTCTTAGCTTCCACGGCTTATTTTAATTTTTGTATTGTTATTTTATTTTTGTTTAATTGCGGTCGCTTTTATTGTACACGTATTTTCACATCGTTCTCACATTGATAATTTCAACAAATGATGTAACCAACTGTTTGTAACAAAATTATTTATTAAAAAGATTGTTCCTTGCCCGTTTTTCTCCATAGGTAACTAACGCCATTTGACCATTCAAAAGTGCCTGTAATTGGTTTATGTGCAATGAATGCTTTGAGTTTGAGTTTGAAAAGATGGTCACCCATCCACGAACGAACCGCGGCAAGTGTAGCTTAACCTGATCGATCGATCCGTGCGGCTCTTATTATTTAGCCACAAAACCCTCTATCACTATGACGACTATAACATATTTTCATTAATTTAATTCTATTCATAAATTCATCAAGATTATCTCTTGAAGTATCCCCCCGCTGCTAATGTGACAGACGACAACTGTTTTATAAATATTTCAAAGCAAAGACATTATAATATTACAGTCGCATCCGGATGTTACGTGCTAAATAGAAAAATAATTTTCTTTTTCATGTCTCAGGTGCCTTTTGCTTTGTGTCATTTTATTTGCGGTATCTTTATTTATTTAACTTTTGAAGTATGTAATAATATAATTCTGGTTACACGCATTATTGATGTAGGTAATAACATCGTAAAATGATTATTATTTCCTATGTCAGTAAGTAGTTAGTATATGCGTTACTCTCTCAGTTAAATATTATGCTTTTAGTATTTCTGTGAAAGATATAAGATTTGCTTTTCTATATAATTATGTTTTAACCGTTAATTCAAAACGTTGTTATTTATAAAAATATTATCTTTATGTTTGTTAATTCAAAACGCTGTTATTTATAAATTAATTAGAAAAATTATTGGTTTAAAAGGGTATACTTACCGTTACCGAGTAGTCCCACATAACTTTGGTCAAGTTCTGATTAGTAGTTTTTGAGTTAGTTTCAAAAATACGTATTTTATCCACTTGGTTTATGTTGTTGATGTTACAAGAAATTCCAATTTCTGCCATTTACTTAACAAGTGAGGGTATATGAATTTGTGTGGGTTAAGTGCCACACTGAAAACGTGTAAAATAGGAAATTTATTTAAAATATAAAGAAAATACATAGCTAAAGAAACTAAAATAATTTCTACTGTTCTCTTTGTACGGTTTTATTGGAATAGGTTTTTTTTTTAAAATCATCCTTTATGTATCATTGCTATCACGTGTTTTTTAGCGCAGACCAATCTACATATTATTTCTAACCCAAAACTTTAACCATAGATGTTAATCAATGAAGTTCCTTTAATCTGAAAATATCTGTTATTAGACACTAAAGATAAACAGGGATTAAAATTCTATGAAACGAAGTATATAAATAGAGTCTGTAATCTTAATCCTGTCACAGACTGTCGTAAACGGAGTGAATTTACTCGCAAAACTTTGAAATGAATTCGAATCGAGTGGTTTTCACAATGAATAGTATGAGTAGAAAATAAACATTTCTACATTTTTAAAATAACTTTAATGCAATTTTGTGAATTGATATATGTGTCCGTAGAGACATGTAATAATTTTAGTAGATGGCTTTAGTTTAAAAACATTAAGCTCGTTTGGTTGAACTTGTGAAATCCAGAATTAGATCTAGAAAAAAGAAATCTTAACAAAGCACTCAAACATTTGCGTTCTTCACACAATTTATTTGTTGACTTTCAAGAAAAAAGGTTGTTGCAAAGCAAATTGCATTGTTTAGCTGAACAGCGACATCAGCAGGAGACAAAAACATTTGTTGAAACAAATAACAACAGTTTCATTAGCAAAGAATTGCGTGGTTACGAAAATTGGACGCCATTTTAGGAATAATGCTAGGACTGATATATATTTAATGTGTAGTCTTGAAGTAATTGTCCTGACGAACATCTTTCAGTTTCATAAAATTAATTATGTTTTCTTTAATTCCTAAAATAATAAAATTCAGTTAACGACAATAATTTTGAAACAAATTTCTGCACAAATCTAGCAATATCCTCGAGTGATTTTTCATTGAAAATGTTTACACTTAGTAATGGATGTACTTACACCCTAATCGATTTTTCGGGGTGGTCCAAAAGTAAAAAGAAATATGCGCGGTTCGAAGTTATAATATACGAATTTTATTACAAACAACCTTAATTGCTTTGGGAAATTGATGACGAATTGTGAGATTTTCGCTAACTAATTGGTATGTTAAAATGATTTTAAACGGCCACCACCGGCCATTTTTGCGTTATTTACGAGACAAAAATTGTACTTTGCGAATTTATCGGCAATTACAAATCGTGGTCGGAGCCAGTCGGAGGCGTACGGAGGGCGTGACGTCATGAGTGCCGGAGGGCTCCCGGACGACGAAAGTATTGTGTGACGTGCCTACATTACAGTTTTATATTAGGTACTTTGGTGGCCCAAATATGGTTTTAACTTTGGAATTTCAATATTTGGCAGCACAAGAATATGTTGGTCGACAACGTTCTTCTATGGGACGTGGGATACTTATACTTCAGAAAAATATTTGATACGAGACGGGGAAAGACATCATAGATCAACCAAGTTCCTTCCATGTTGGTTTTGGAATATTTTTCAACGTAGTCAACTATAAAGCTATGTCTTGGCCCCTCCAGAACAATATTTGATACGGAGGAGGAATGGACTATGTTGGTCCATGGTGGTCTAGGATACTTTTTCAATTTTATCTCCTCTAGATCCTCGTTGCACTCTTCAGGATATTACGCTTATTGCCAATGATAATAATTATGACTGAATCTGTTTCGAAATGAAACTGGATGCAGACCTCAACATAGATGAGAAAAGGCTAAACAACGGTTTGTTTAATACGACGTGCCTATATTTTAGATTTATGTATATTAGGTAGGTACTTTGGTGGTCCAAAACGGAGTTAACAATGGAATTACCAATATTTGGCCAATTTAAAGTATGTTGGTCGAAAATGCCTTTTCTACGTAGTCAATCGTACCTATAATATCTTAGGGATATCGTATACTTATACTTCAGGAAAATATTTGATAGGTATGAGACACGAAAGGACCATGTTGGTCTAGGATGCGTTTTCAACGTAGAGCCCCCTAGAGCTTCCTTGAGCCTTTGGGGTATAAAGATTACGCCAGCTAATTAATTATGACTAAAGCCAGCCAGTATGGCTGTTATGACTGGAATCCGATTTCAACATAAGTGGGAAAAGGCAAGTAAATTAACTTGAAATAAAAATTAATTAGAACTGAACTAAATACAACTTCGTTTCATTTTGGATCCCAAGAGAATAACAAGAACGAACTACGACAAAGAAAATACATAACTCGAAGTGGACTAACTAGTGTAATTTAACTCATAGACCACATTCGTTTCTAGACATCTTGTTCAAAGAATGGGCGAAGTCGCACTTGCTTAGTAATTTTATTTAACGGACTGTAACGCCCCGTGGCGGTATCAAAGCATTTCAATAACATTTAAGTATAGTAATAACATTGTAAGAGGTGATCCACGAAATTGCATCTCCGACCATAATGATAAAGTTAAATTTGTCGCACACGCGTGAGGAATTTAAAAAAGAGATTCTTCGTGAACAGGGCGGTTTTATTAAATTTTGACGGAATGGCGTTGACACCTGATACCTGACACGAGCTTTAAGACACCGCACCACAGCAGGATATGGCGCACGGGTAAGCTACGCGCGTATACTTCGCAACTTCGTTTCGTTGCTTCGCTTTGTATGAAAATTGTAGGCTCGTCCACTGACTGTAACCTACGGCCATTCTACCCACGAATGTGTCGCTGGCAAACAAATGAACTATGTACCTAACAATAATGCAGCTATTAGAAGGCTAAATGTCACCGAGCGTTCAATGAAGACGGCTATGATCGGAGATTCCCTTCGTGATTGTATCACGAATGAAGAAATGTGCAAAAGAACGAAGATAACCGATATAGCCCGAAGAATTGTCAAATGTAAGTTGCAGTGGGCAGGGCACATTGCTCGCAGAATAGATGGCCGATGGGGCCGAAAGGTTCTGGAGTGGCGACCGTGTACCAGAAGATACAACTCTATGCTTGGAAGGCCTTCCACAAGGTGGACCGAGGACCTTGTGAAGGCTGCTGGAATCCGCTGGATGCGAGAAGCGCAGAACAGGTCGAAGTGGCGGAGTTTGGGGGAGGCCTATGTCCAGCAGTGGACGTCTATCGGCTGAAATAATGATGATGAGGGTGATATAACATGAAAAACCTTTCCGTGCATCGTGCGTAGCAGTGGTAGGTTGACTTTATAAGATTGAATCCGTATAAACAAGCCTGTTCGAGTTATTTGTAGTGGAAAAGACAGATCGTTGATAATACAAACACGTGAGCTTTGAATAACACCGTGTATTTTCCTCGTGCGTTGTATCACGTACGTTTTGTTGTCAGGAGCTTTGGAGATATGACTTGTTATCTCCTTTTTACGCTCATTTTGTTGTCAAAGTTGAATAGTTATTTTTCTTGGATGCCTTTTTGGTTTTTTTAAATTCGACTTTTACGTAATAAAGACCATGAGTAAGCAGTAGCGTCAATTTGAAATGTATTATTATCAGTTATTAAATATTAGAAAACTACAGTAGAGCCATTTCATATGTAGAACCTTACATGTTTCCCACGAGAACACCTAAAAGTTACTTCTCGTCGAAAAATTTGGTTGTAAACATCTTACCCAACGATCAACGATTCACAAGTAGAGGATACAATCCAGGGATCCCGAATCTTGGGATCCCGGGATCCCGACCGTTTTCTGGCTCCGGAAATCCCGAGACTGTACTTGGCTAATCCCGGAATTTTCGGGATTGCCACAAACAAGTCTAATTTGTATTCCGTAGTCCGTTGCGCCTTGACAATAACCTTGCCTAGATTATATGAATAGCATTTATTACATAACGACAAAAAACAACCCTTAGATACGCCGTTGTATGATACGTACCTATACTATACACAGTACACACTAAACAGGTACAGACCTAATATACATATGTTTGTCGTAGAACTTAGAAGGGACTTAAATGAAAAGTTACAGCTGGAAATTAACAAGAGTATGAACCCCAGATCCTGAAGTACAAGTACAAAATTAATTGAGGTTGGCAAATATTGTAGTATTAGACGTGAAATGAGCCTGTTCAAAAATGGAGGAGTTCGTGCAAATCACTTAGAAACAGCATATAAGTATCTACACGTATTGTGATGACGGAATTACGGCTGAGCTCCTGAAGGCCGGCGGGAAACCCGTTCTCAAGGCCCTTCAGAAGTTGTTCTATTCCGTCATACTCGAGGGCAAAACGCCACAGGCATGGAACAGAGGTGTGGTGGTACTTTTCTTTAAGAAGGGTGACAATGCCCTACTTAACAATTATAGGCCCATCTCACTTCTGAGCCATGTCTACAAGCTGTTTTAAAGAGTCATCACGATCCATCTAGCGCACAGGCTTGACGACTTTCAGCCTCCCGAACAAACCGGATTTCGTAAAGGCTTCCGTAGACCACATACATACGCTGCGGCAGGTTATACAGAAGACTGGAGAGTATAACCTGCCTCTTTGCTTAGCGTTTGTGGACTACGAAAAAGCCTTCGATTCGATCGAGACCTGCACCCTAATTGCGAAACGAACAATTTATCAGAATCTGAATGGGATTGAAGATTATTTCTAAACCATTGCGTCATTTGTTCGAATAAATTGTGGCTCAGCAACGTAAATAACGCAATGAATGTTGTTTAACTATGAATATTAAACCAATTCCTACCGATAAAAAGTTCCGCAATTACCCATCTGGGCTGTTCTGCAGTCTTTTCAACGGTGCCAGATCGACTATCGGTACATCGAGGTGCTAAGTGTCTGTACGAAAACGCCACTATGTCAGTCCGACTTCTGGACCAGCCCTCGAAACCTATCCTTCTGCAGCGAGGGGTGAGACAGGGAGACGTTATTTCTCCGAAACTGTTCACCGCTGCACAGGAGGATGTCTTCAAGGTTCTGGACTGGAAAGGGGCTGGTATCAACATCAATGGCGAGTACATCACTCACCTTCGGTTTGCCGATGGTATAGTTTTCATGGCTGAGACTATGGAGGGCCTCAGTGCTCGATGACCTCAGTAGAGCTTCCGGAAGAGTGGGTCTCAAGATGAACATGGATAAGACAAAGGTCATGTCCAATAATCATGTAATACCCACTCCAGTGAAGATCGGAGGCGCTACACTCGAAGTTGTGGACGAATATGTGTACCTAGGACAGACTGTCCAGTTAGGTAGGTCCAACTTCGAGAAAGAGGTCAATCGTCGAATCCGACTCGGCTGGGCAGCGTTCGGGAAGCTACGCAATATCTTCTTGTCCCACATACCGCAGTGTCTCAAGACGAAAGTCTTTGACCAGTGTGTGTTGCCAGTGATGACTTATGGAACCGAAACGTGGTCGCTCACAATGGGCCTTATTGGAAGGCTGAAAGTCACCCAAAGGGCGATGGAGAGGGCTATGCTTGGAGTTTCCCTACGCGATCGAATCAGAAATGAAGAGATCCGTAGGAGAACCTAGGTAACCGACATAGCCCGAAGAATTGCTAAACTGAAGTGGCAGTGGGCAGGGCACATTGCTCGCAGAACAGATGGCTGATGGGCCTGAAAGGTTCTGAAGTGGCGACCGCGTACCGGAAGACGTAGAGTTGGAAGGCCTCCAACAAGGTGGACCGATGACCTTGTGAAGGCCGCAGGAATCCGCTGGATGCGGGAAGCACAAAACCAGTCGAAGTGGTGGAGCTTGGGGGAGGCCTATGTCTAGCAGTGGACGTCTTTCGGCTGAAATGATGATGATGATGTCGTATTGTCTATTCCTCCAACCAGCGTAGAACCTGAGCGAGTGTTTTCAGCTGCTGCTTATGTTGGCAATAAACTATGAAGCAGGCTTGGAAGTCAAAGATTGGATGCTTTGATATTTTTCTGTGATTATATTTTCGAAATTTTAAATATTTTTCTTTTGTGTTGTTTTTTTGATTGCTTGCAAAAGTATAGTTTTTTTTTTGTTTTGTCTTTATCTTTTCTTATTATATTGTGATTTTTGTTCTGCAAAGACATTTAAAACATTTTTTTAAAATTATTTTAGGTGTTTTTTCATTGTAGCCCAATTAGAAACCATATAGTCTAATCCCGGGAAAGGCCCGGGATCCCGGGATTACGCTTCAAAAATCCCGTAATCCCGGGATTGAAAAACATGCTCGGGATTGTATCCTCTATTCACAAGTGATAAAAGTGTGTAAGGATAAAATTATTATTTTAAATTAGTAAAAATATTATGATTACAAAAGTAAAATAATAACAATGTGACCCTGCCATCGATTTGTCAAAGAATCTCTGAATCCAGGCACATCTACAACAATTCAAATATTTATTGATTTTCTAGTAAATTAATTACCAGTATTTGGTTGACCACTGTGTGTGGCTGTAACAGTGTACAACTCGCAATATCTCGACGGGACAGTTGCGCCGCGACACCGCGACAGTTTACGAGGTGCGAAGTACGATCCGCCTCCCAGATTTATGTCCCACTTGATTTGTGTCGGTGCACCGCTCAATACAATCACTAAGTCGATCCGGCTATAAATCAGCCAGTTCAGGGGAAACGAGGTTTTATGTTTTGAAACCATAAATTATGTTATTGAGATGCCAAACATATCGTTGAAGAAAGTAAGCAAGTGTGCGCAGGGACTGCCAAAGTGTTTGTTTATTGGGCCTACTTTCGATGACTGGGTGTCTAAGTAGAGAACGGAAAAAGTGCCCGGCATTAATCAAGAGATGAAACATGCAAAATGAGGTTTACAAGACTTCAATAATTACAAGAAGACAAGATACTCCAGCACTCTGTGCGCTCAGCAAATTGTTCTATTTACCAATTTTAAACGATTTCGTCTCCATAAGAAGTTTGATTATAATTTAAGATAGAGTAGATGGAGTGTACTTTTAAAGAGTTTTCGTGACGTGCAAACAGACTGTATTAAGTTAAGATAAAGAAACTAATTTGAGGACAGTCCCAAGTATCTTCGCCACTGACTTTTATTAATGAGTCAGATTGAAAATTCTGTGCAGTAGCGGCTGGCGGAAGAGTGCGATTAATATCAGAGAGTTCTACAACAATTTGTATGGGCACTGTGCAACACTGTTTGCAGAAATGCAGCCGCTGTGAATTGAGTAATTTAGTGCTGCTCAAGGGACACTCCATAGCTTGTTCATGAATATTTTTTTATTTAACTTTCATCCTAAAGCGTACGGCTGTGGTGACTCAGTGGTAACGGCTGCGACTTACAAGTTGTGGGTCGTCGGTTCGAACTCAGACAGGCGCTTTACTTTGTGTTAACTATTTCATCACTACTGCTCTCAAAACGGTAAAGGTCAACATCGTGACGAAACCGGAATGTCCTAAAACCGAACATCCGGAGATATGTGACATCTACCAGCCCGCACTGGCACGCACTGGTCTCAGCATTAGAACATTATATGCTGAGTATGAATGACAACTAGAGTGTATAAATAGATCTTATTTTAGAATACGATCAGCTTTTTCTGAAATGGAAATCTTTTTGTTCTAATGCCTTGTTTTCATCGGGAAACCTAGGTCTTGGCTTAAAAAAAGGGAATATCGAACATCAGATTTATGGCCCCGGAGCCGTCGGTGCGTCTCTATTTGTTAAGCTTTCCGCACCACGGCTTAATCTATTATATGACTGTTCATTGAGTTGCTGTTGTTACGAAGTTATTTTTCAGTCAGCTTGTTTACTAATAGTTACTTCCCTTTTTTGTGTTTTGTTTTTCTTATTTATTTTTTCTTATTATGTATATCAACAGTCTCGCTTCCACGTATAACGTTCCTCATACCTGGAAGTGAATATGATTTATGACAATTTCCCTTATTTTTCACATACCGGAACATGTACAGAAAAACAACTTCTCAATAAGTTTTATGGGGGAAATTGATTCCGTTTCTCCTCTAGAAACGTCGTAACTTTGATCATTTCACCAATAACTGTGTAACTTGTAAATTAATGATATTTTTTGTTGGTATTATAAATTATTTTAGGCGCGACATTCACGACTATTTTTTTTCACCCGGTGGTGTGGCAAAAGTGTCTTCTAGCTTTCGGTGCAGTTCTACTTCGGCTTTCAGTTGTAAATTTTGAAGAGTCTGACTGTCATGCACACAGATTTTAATTTATTCAGTGTATTTATTGAACATGGCTATATATTGTGGTAGAAGTAAGTAGGTCTGTCCTGGGTTTAAAATATTGCTTCTGTAGCCTTATCATAATTCACTGAAGGGGCATCTTACAATGTATACAAGCAAACCCCATTAATCTTAATGTCAAACACACTGTTCGATACACAATACAATCAACACACTCTGCGTACATTTCCGAATTTATTACTATCTTGTGTTTTACATCTGTTAAAAATTCCACCACTTGTTTATACGTCTTCATTTTGGGAATCAAAATAAAATTTTGGGAAAACACCGTGTAATGGTTACAAATAAAATATTAATGACATGTGTGTACATTTAAGTGAGCTATATGGTAATTTAAGTGACTAGTTCACTCATTATGTAACTAAGGTGAAGAGTATCTTTACCAGTAGATTACCATATAGCTCCAGCTCTTAAAGTTTCGTAAATCTCGGCCTAGGTTCGTCCATATTTTATTAATATTTTCGCTGACTTTCTTATCGAGCTCGCCGTATGTTGTGTGAACGTTGATTATAGGTAACACAAATAGCTATCGCGGTGTCGCATCACGATGTGCGACGTGTTCGCTCGGAAAGATTGATGGCACGTAATGAAGCGAAACGCCGCGGTGTCAAAAGTTCAAAACCGTGTAAAGTGGCGACAACATCGTTGGACCACAGTTTAACTTTATACAGTCCGACAACGCGACTGTTTTTAGATGAAATGGCTAGTTTAATGTATCAAGCTTCCTTGGCAATTGTAACTCGGGATAAGGTATTCGGGTAACGTATTGTATACCCTAGTTTAAAAGGTATTTTTGTACAGAACCAAATATCAAACTGTACCTATTCTGTTTCAGCTGTGACTGTGTTCTTGTAAGTTATTATTTGGTGAATGCTAGCCTAATCGTAAGTCACTGTTGGACTTTGGATTCTCTCAAAACTTCTTTCAGAATCTCGATAGTTATTTTTAGTCATGATTCAAAGTTTGGTCTAAAAGCATTCCTCGAGTAGTTTTTCACGTCAAAGTAATTATAATAATCACAGCTGAAAACTGTATGAAGTACTTTTACTACACTGTGGTTGTGCTATCTCTACATGTAGCTATCTATATGCCGGTGGAATATACTAACCTCTTTGACTTTAAAATAAACGTTTTTAGGCCTAACCATTATAGGGTTGGTAAACCAATGACACACACATTTTTATTCGCTTTTAGAAGGGACGATAACCCAGTTGGAGACACTTTATGCATGTTTACAGGCAACAAATTGATGGAATCTTTGCAGTTTTATGGCTGAAAAAAATGTATAATTTTTTTTTAGTAAGTGATGACCGTTGGGGTATGCGTGTTATTGAGTGGAGAACACGAATTGACGAAATTGTATGATGCCATTCTAATCGAATTTCGGCAAATCTCATCTAAGCTCTACTAGTCTCCCTGCGAAGAACCTTACGTTCGTTGATTTTCGATATCCATTGAACAACGTCTACCTCAACGATAATTGCTTACATTACTTGCCTTTCCCTAACTTCTTTTACTAACAAATAATGCATTCGCATTAAGACTGGCCCATGGGCCAGTCTTAATGCGAATGCATTATTTGTAAAAAAAAAAAAACTATTTATCATCATCAATATCATTCTGTCCGTCCACTGCTGGACATATCCAGCAGTGGACGGACAGAATGATATTGATGATGATAAATAGATTTATTTTTTGCTGTAGTTTGGTTTATACTAACACTTTTAAACATCAATGTTGAAGAAATGCATGATGATGTTTGATGTTTTACTGCTTATATCCAATTGATCTAATTTTTAGGTCGCATGATGCTTTAATTATTTAGGTATCGTTTTATTAACTTATATCAAACTTAAAATGATTAGTGTCGTATATATAAGGTTTTTTCTCAAAATATTCGTCTGTTAATTCTTACCCCCTGATTGGGGCTAAAATTAACAGCTCTGGGGTAAGTATTAACATTATGTTATACCAACTAATATAAATAAATAAAACAAATATATGTGTTACATTATGTTTTAATATTGAAAATGCAATCAATAAGACATTCGCATTAAGACTGGCCCATGGGCCAGTCTTAATGCGAATGCATTATTTGTAAAAAAAAAAAACTATTTATCATCATCAATATCATTCTGTCCGTCCACTGCTGGACATATCCAGCAGTGGACGGACAGAATGATATTGATGATGATAAATAGATTTATTTTTTGCTGTAGTTTGGTTTATACTAACACTTTTAAACATCAATGTTGAAGAAATGCATGATGATGTTTGATGTTTTACTGCTTATATCCAATTGATCTAATTTTTAGGTCGCATGATGCTTTAATTATTTAGGTATCGTTTTATTAACTTATATCAAACTTAAAATGATTAGTGTCGTATATATAAGGTTTTTTCTCAAAATATTCGTCTGTTAATTCTTACCCCCTGATTGGGGCTAAAATTAACAGCTCTGGGGTAAGTATTAACATTATGTTATACCAACTAATATAAATAAATAAAACAAATATATGTGTTACATTATGTTTTAATATTGAAAATGCAATCAATAAGACGTATAGAAAATAATTTTGCAATTTAAACTGACATTACAAATTTCAAAATAGGTATCTATCGTAAATAGGAACGACCACGAATAGTTTCGGTAAACTCTTATAAATAATTAACATTTTTGGTCACTTTTACTTAATAGGTCAGCCTTACTCACTAATTAAACATTTATAAGCCTCACACATTATTAGCACTTATTATCACCATAGATGAGGTATAAAATGGCACATTTTTAGCAATAAAGACTAAGCGGGTTTTCTTATAACCCATAGCTGCTGGTGCACCCGTTTTCTTTTTTTTTCTCAAAGTTGAAGAGTGAAACATGGCAAAGCTCAAATTCTTTTGCTACTTCTCTATAATTTCTATTTTTCTCCATCACTTCGATCGCAGCCAACTCGTAGACCTCTAAGGATTTGGTTCCTCGCGTAATTCTTCATTTATACGTTCTCATGCTGTAATAAAAAGTAACGAAAAATAACATAATTATCATACAAGTTGGATACCTTGTTAGTACCACCCCCATAATGTGGGGTAGGTATTAACATGTTAATACTAACCCCGCCGATTTGTTAATTTTAGCCCCAATGTCACATTTTTAGTTTATAATGATGTCAAAAAATATTATTAGTTAAAATGGCTAATTGAGCTATATAGCATCATTAGGAATGAAATATTCTTCTTGGAAAATCAAAAACATAATCAAAATGTTGTATATTTTGACCATAAATCAAAAAATTGCAAAGTCCAAAATGTTCTTTACCTGCGTAATAAAGTGGCCCGGTACTCAACTCAGTCGCACGACGCGCGGTGCACAACTGACCTATCACGGGTCATGCGGCGTGATCTAAACAGCAGTTTAATGCACGTGCCATAGTTTTGGTATGTATAGTTATGGAGAAATTGGCTTGTTAAAACTTACCTCTGTTAATTGTAGCCCCGGCCTCCCCAGGTAGTTAAATCATGTCAAATGTTTGTTCTTGTTGCTTACGCTATAATAGTCTAGTCGACAAGTTGAAAATGGTACAAAATAGAGATACTGCTCTTAAAATTATGTGCGATAGCTCATTGGATCCGGATTGACGTCTAGAAAAATGTGCCAAAAGCGTGTATTAGCACATAAAAAATTGCAAAAGTTATAAACAATTAAAGATGAAAAAAAAATGGCATTTCATTTTTTGCCAATATTTCATAAACTGTTAATATTTAAGAAATTTCAAAAAAAGATTCTGAAAGAGGAGGAAATTTCCAATAAAAAACTCTAACTCCCGGAACTCTATCTCCATTATTTATCATTTTAATTTAACGCTGAAAATAGGTCTGCATGCGACATTTTTAGGTTGAGCGCGCGGCGTCAAAAGCGAGTTCGGCACATTAATTCATTTATTTAAGGCATTGAATATATTTTTTTTAAATTTGAAAAAATTGTGGTGTGTTTTGAATACTATAAATAATTTATTCCCGTTGGAAATTTTACTTAAAGTTAATTTTTCAACAAGTTAAACAATTGTTAACTAAAAAAATTTTTTCGAACTTCCGTCTTAATTGTAAGTGAAAAAAAATGTTTAAATAATTGTCGTAAAAAAATTTCGCTTCGTAGAGCCTTTCTTACATACATACTTAACAAGATCGTATAGTAATGTTAATGTAGGAATCATAACATAACTTTACTTATTTACTTCAATGTTTGACAACAGCACATAAATGGTAAATCATACTTACTATACACACATCCATAGTCTAATATATCTTATATCTTTAAACGAGCAATTCTTGTATATATATATATATAATCTGAATCTCGGAAACGGCTCCAACGATTTTCATGAAATTTAATATACAGGGGGTTTCGGGGGCGATAAATCGATCTAGCTAGGATTAATTTTTATAAAATGTCGTTTTATTCGTGTACAGGAGGTTTCGGGGGCGATAAATCGATCTAGCTAGGATTAATTTTTATAAAATGTCGTTTTATTCGTGTTTTTAACTATCAACTTTATCGATAATCAACTTGAACATAAACTTATTATTTTAAACACCCTTTACCAAAAAATACCGAGCAAAGCTCGGTCATCCAGATATTATGCCAATTAACAGGTAAACGCAACATTGCCAACGAAGACGACAGATTCCCGCTTAGTTACTACCTTATGTCTAGGTGTACAATTGATTAAAAAAAGAAAAACAAATTGAAGTTACGAAAATAAAACAAAAATTAATTAGGTAGCTATGTTTTTAGCACGTAATTTTCTACTGCTGGGCAAATGCCTCCATTTTCCACACACGTCTGTTCACTGCCAATACGGCCCGTAAGTAATATACGGAATAAAAATACATACTTTGTTTCTTTGGGAAGGACATCTCGAACGTGCTTTCATCTCTGCGGTTGTCGGGTGCTTAATCGGTCTTTCCAGTAGCTACCTTAAAAAATTAGGGACTCCCAGGGCTTAATAACTGAAAACTAAAGCGACTACATGCTAAGGGCATCCCTTTTTTTTGGATGGGAATTCATCAAATGACGTCTCCCGCTCTAGGATGAGCCTCTTGTGTGATACGGACCTCAGCGCCTCAAACCTAAGGGCGTCGCTGGAGGAGGGCAGCCAGAGATGGGCTGGATGAAATGAAAAAATACATAAGTAATATAGAAGACTTACTTACTTAAGATCTGCCTGCATTAGAATCGAGTTTTGTTAATTGGATAATTATTGCAAGATCATTCTACGAATAACTTTTTTATCTTCATCCTTTGACTTGTCAGTCCAATCTCGCCCCTATAGTTTTTTCTTCTATTCTTCTTCTAAATTAGCTTGACAGTTCGAATGTGATTTAAGTTATTTTAAAACCTGTGTAATGTAAGGTGGACTTTGGTAGACCACCTTTACAGTCCTCACATATATCCAAACAAATCCAAATGCACTTTGACCAAGTTGGACTCGGAAATTAGGGCCACATAACTTTTTGCAGTGACTCTTATGACCGCTAACGCAAACTTAACAGATTCTAAGATAAAGTTAATTACTTAGTACTAAAATTAAGTTATTGCCTGTTAACCCAACGTCACATTTTCGGATGGAGTTTATGGTTCGCGTTGCCCTCGTAACAGCTTATTCTATTACCCTATATCGCTACATAGGGTTCGCTTGAGCACCAAAAATGATCGTGGGGTAGCTGTCAGTTTTATGACGAACGAATAAAATACGATGGTTTTCCAATCTGATAGAAGTTAAAGATGCAATTAAACCGTGTCTTATGATCTAGTAGAAGTGGCCATATTGACACGTGATTGGAAAAAAAAATAGTATCTTACTTATCGTACTTTGTCTAATTCCGTAATGGATAACGTAAATGAAATCTGTTTTTAACCAACTTCAAAAAGGAGGAGGTTCTCAATTCGACTGTTTTTATGTTTGTTACCTCAGAACTTTGACTGGGTGAACCGATTTTGATGATTCTTTTTTTATTTAAAAACCTTCCCGTGCGGTCCCATTTTAATTTGGTCCCATTCTGACAATTAGATCCATGTGAAAACCATATAAGTCTTAAATTTGCATTAAGTAATAATAATAATATATTCCACAACTATCACACAACGCCATCTAGTCCCAAGCTAAGCAGAGCTTGTGTTATGGGTACTAGACAACTGATAAACATACTTATATAATTCTAAATACATACATATTATAGATAAATTACACCCAGACACAGAACAAATGATCGTGCTCATCACACAAACATTTGTCCTGGGTGGGAATCGAACCCACGATCTTCTCGAAGTATGTGCGCGACAAATGGACGAATAACGCGATTAGATTAGTGCGGGGTACATACCATAACTAAAAAGCTTAAAAAAAACTTAAAAAAATAACAACCGACTTCCTTAAAAAACACCACAAAGTGAAAAAAAAACTTTAATTTCGGAAGTCAGTGGCAAAAAACCTTAAATATAGATCGTAAGACACCGTCTTCCGAAATTAAAGTTAATTTTTTTTAAGTTTTTTTTGATAATCCTATCTACTACGAAATAACTACAAAATATACTTCGCTTTAGGACTTTTAATTTTCATTTTTCGTGTCAAAACAGCACGCAATTGCACATTAAATCCGTCAGGGTCGGTGGCTCATTAATAATAGCGGCATGGGTCGATAGGTTAAGCTACGATTGCTGCGGTCCGATACTAAATGGGTGACCATCTATTACACATCGAGATCTTCGTGCCTCGGGAAGTACCAAAGGGAAGTAGAAGTACCAAAGTAGTTTGGTTTATACTAACACTTTTAAACATCAATGTTGAAGAAATGCATGATGATGTTTGATGTTTTACTGCTTATATCCAATTGTTTTCCAATTTATCCTCATTTTATTTCTGTTACATGGGGAGATGTCTTGTTTATTTGACAAAGTGAACTCTAAATTATATTTAATGTGTCTCGGGCGCCATCAAGTGCATGTTACGATCCATCTTCACGCCACAGCATTCATGTCAAGGATCATTTATGATTTATAAATCGCAATTCTCTTGTGAAATTTATTGTTTATATTTCTGATTATCTTCGGTGCCCATATTTGTATAAGATTACTGCTGATGGCGGATGATAAATCGATTTGTCATCACTGAAGTTTCTCGAGGATATACCTTAATTGATTTTAATATCAGTTCATGTCATAACACGTCTTAATTATTTTCCTTATCGACTTCACAACATCAAAATAAACATTTTTATTTATCTTTAGAAGATACAAGTTGCCAAAAATGGATGAGTGCGATGTTTTTATATTTTTTGTTGATTGAAATTATATACCTACTCGGAGGTTCCAGGTACTCTACCGACCATCAAATATTAGGGTCGCTTTCCAATATAACCGGGAACAGTTGAATACCCGTGTTTTACACGTAGTGACTGCCTATCCGACTTCCATAACTCGGTAAATGGGTAACACGATACCCGTTCGTAAAACTGAAATAGACTTTTGGATTTCTGATAACCCGGAATGACAATCAAAGTGCGACGGACTTCCCGAGGCACGAAGATCTCGATGTGTAATAGATGGTCACCCATCTAGTATCGGACCGCAGCAATCGTAGCTTAACCTATCGACCCATGCCGCTATTATTAATTAGCCACTGACCCTGTCTGATTTAATGTGCAATTGCGTGCTGTTTTGACACGAACAATGAAAATTAAAAGTCCTAAAGCGAAGTATATTTTTTAGTTATTTCGTAGTAGATAGGATTATCAAAAAAAACTTTAAAAAAAATTAACTTTAATTTCGGAAGACGGTGTCTTACGATCTATATTTAAGGTTTTTTGCCACCGACTTCCGAAATTAAAGTTTTTTTTCACTTTGTGGTGTTTTTTAAGAAGTCGGTTGTTATTTTTTTAAAGTTTTTTTTAAGCTTTTTAGTTATGGTATGTACCCCGCACTAATCTAATCGCGTTATTCGTCCATTTGTCGCGCACATACTTCGAGGAGGTCGTGGGTTCGATTCCCACCCAGGACAAATGTTTGTGTGATGAGCACGATCATTTGTTCTGTGTCTGGGTGTAATTTATCTATAATATGTATGTATTTAGAATTATATAAGTATGTTTATCAGTTGTCTAGTACCCATAACACAAGCTCTGCTTAGCTTGGGACTAGATGGCGTTGTGTGATAGTTGTGGAATATATTATTATTATTACTTAATGCAAATTTAAGACTTATATGGTTTTCACATGGATCTAATTGTCAGAATGGGACCAAATTAAAATGGGACCGCACGGGAAGGTTTTTAAATAAAAAAAGAATCATCAAAATCGGTTCACCCAGTCAAAGTTCTGAGGTAACAAACATAAAAAAAACAGTCGAATTGAGAACCTCCTCCTTTTTGAAGTTGGTTAAAAACAGATTTCATTTACGTTATCCATTACGGAATTAGACAAAGTACGATAAGTAAGATACTAAAAAATTGTTTTTTCCAAGCACGTGTCAAAATGGCCACTTCTACTAGATCATAAGACACGGTTTAATTGCATCTTTAACTTCTATCAGATTGGAAAACCATCGTATTTTATTCGTTCGTCATAAAACTGACAGCTACCCCACGATCATTTTTGGTGCTCAAGCGAACCCTATATAGCGATATAGGGTAATAGAATAAGCTATTACGAGGGCAACGCGAACCATAAACTCCATCCGAAAATGTGACGTTGGGTTAACAGGCAATAACTTAATTTCAGTACTAAGTAATTAACTTTATCCTATCTTAGAATCTGTTAAGTTTGCGTTAGCGGTCATAAGAGTCACTGCAAAAAGTTATGTGGCCCTAATTTCCGAGTCCAACTTGGTCAAAGTGCATTTGGATTTGTTTGGATATATGTGAGGACTGTAAAGGTGGTCTACCAAAGTCCACCTTACATTACACAGGTTTTAAAATAACTTAAATCACATTCGAACTGTCAAGCTAATTTAGAAGAAGAATAGAAGAAAAAACTATAGGGGCGAGATTGGACTGACAAGTCAAAGGATGAAGATAAAAAAAATATTCGTAGAATGATCTTGCAATAATTATCCAATTCACAAAACTCGATTCTAATGCAGGCAGATCTTAAGTAAGTAAGTCTTCTATATTACTTATGTATTTTTTCATTTCATCCAGCCCATCTCTGGCTGCCCTCCTCCAGCGACGCCCTTAGGTTTGAGGCGCTGAGGTCCGTATCACACAAGAGGCTCATCCTAGAGCGGGAAACGTCATTTGATGAATTCCCATCCAAAAAAAAAAGGGATGCCCTTAGCATGTAGTCGCTTTAGTTTTCAGTTATTAAGCCCTGGGAGTCCCTAATTTTTTAAGGTAGCTACTGGAAAGACCGATTAAGCACCCGACAACCGCAGAGATGAAAGCACGTTCGAGATGTCCTTCCCAAAAAAACAAAGTATGTATTTTTATTCCGTATATTACTTACGGGCCGTATTGGCAGTGAACAGACGTGTGTGGAAAATGGAGGCATTTGCCCAGCAGTAGAAAATTACGTGCTAAAAACATAGCTACCTAATTAATTTTTGTTTTATTTTCGTAACTTCAATTTGTTTTTCTTTTTTTAATCAATTGTACACCTAGACATAAGGTAGTAACTAAGCGGGAATCTGTCGTCTTCGTTGGCAATGTTGTGTTTACCTGTTAATTGGCATAATATCTGGATGACCGAGCTTTGCTCGGTATTTTTTGGTAAAGGGTGTTTAAAATAATAAGTTTATGTTCAAGTTGATTATCGATAAAGTTGATCATTAAAAACACGAATAAAACGACATTTTATAAAAATTAATCCTAGCTAGATCGATTTATCGCCCCCGAAACCTCCTGTACACGAATAAAACGACATTTTATAAAAATTAATCCTAGCTAGATCGATTTATCGCCCCCGAAACCCCCTGTATATTAAATTTCATGAAAATCGTTGGAGCCGTTTCCGAGATTCAGATTATATATATATATATACAAGAATTGCTCGTTTAAAGATATAAGATATATTAGACTATGGATGTGTGTATAGTAAGTATGATTTACCATTTATGTGCTGTTGTCAAACATTGAAGTAAATAAGTAAAGTTATGTTATGATTCCTACATTAACATTACTATACGATCTTGTTAAGTATGTATGTAAGAAAGGCTCTACGAAGCGAAATTTTTTTACGACAATTATTTAAACATTTTTTTTCACTTACAATTAAGACGGAAGTTCGAAAAAATTTTTTTAGTTAACAATTGTTTAACTTGTTGAAAAATTAACTTTAAGTAAAATTTCCAACGGGAATAAATTATTTATAGTATTCAAAACACACCACAATTTTTTCAAATTTAAAAAAATATATTCAATGCCTTAAATAAATGAATTAATGTGCCGAACTCGCTTTTGACGCCGCGCGCTCAACCTAAAAATGTCGCAAGCAGACCTATTTTCAGCGTTAAATTAAAATGATAAATAATGGAGATAGAGTTCCGGGAGTTAGAGTTTTTTATTGAAAATTTCCTCCTCTTTCAGAATCTTTTTTTGAAATTTCTTAAATATTAACAGTTTATGAAATATTGGCAAAAAATGAAATGCCATTTTTTTTCATCTTTAATTGTTTATAACTTTTGCAATTTTTTATGTGCTAATACACGCTTTTGGCACATTTTTCTAGACGTCATTCCGGATCCAATGAGCTATCGCACATAATTTTAAGAGCAGTATCTCTATTTTGTACCATTTTCAACTTGTCGACTAGACTATTATAGCGTAAGCAACAAGAACAAACATTTGACATGATTTAACTACCTGTTAAATCGTGTCAAAATATTTATATTAGGTCTTTACCTATGAAATTGCCGTTCTGCAGTACTGGCCATGTCAAATCAAAATAATTTTTGTTTGTCTAAGAATTATAATTTCAAATTAATTTTATTTTAAAAACATGGAATTCTTTTTCCAAAAGTAGTCATTTGATATGATTAGTGATACATTTTCATCGCATTTCAATCTTTCTCGTCATCATGGATACGTTAAAAATTCGAGTAATTATGGAATATGAGTACCGTCGTGGCAGCAACGTGGCACAAGCGGCACGCAACATCAACGACGTTTACGGAGCTAACACTACAAACCAACGCACCACCTGTTATTGGTTTGCTCGCTTACGTTCTGGAAATTTCGACCTGAAAAATGAACCTCGCGGTCGTCCGAAGACTTTGGGCGACAATGACGAATTAAAGGCGATTGTGGAAGCTGATGATACACAATCTACGGCTGAATTAGCAGCAGCTTTCAACGTTAGCGTCAAAACAATATTGGTCCATTTGCGTCAAATTGGCAAGGTAAAAAAGCTTGACAAATGGGTGTCCCACGAACTCAATGATTGCCAGCGCGAAGTACGCGTCGAGACGTGGCTTGCACTGCTCAACAGACACACAAATGAAGGAATTTTGAACCGCATTGTTACCTGCGATGAAAAATGGATTCTGTTTGATAACCGCAAGCGCTCAGCAATTTGTTTGGATCCTGGTTCAGCACCTAAACAATGCCCTAAACGAAAACTTACCCCTAGAAAAGTGATGGTCACTGTTTGGTGGTCTAGCGCCGGTGTGATTCATCACAGCTTCTTACCAAATGGGGTGAGCATTACTGCAGATGTGTAATGTGAAGAACTGAACTCAATGATGGAGAAGCTGGCACATCTCCAACCAGCATTGGTCAATCGCTCGTCTCCGCTGCTCCTGCACGACAACGCGCGCCCTCATACTGCACAGCAGATGGTCTCCAAGTTGCAAGAACTGGGGTTGGAAGCTCTCCGTCATCCGCCCTACTCACCAGACCTTGCGCCTACAGACTACTACTTTTTCCAGAATTTGGATAACTTCTTGGCGGGAAAAAAATTCAATACCCGAGAGGCAGTACAAAATGAAGGCAGTAGAAATTGAAGAATTTGTTGCCTCCCGTCCAGCTGATTTTTTTAAGAAGGGCATCAATAAACTGCCACTGCGTTGGCAAAGATGCATTGATTGCATGGGTGATTATTTCGATTAATACAAATAAAAAATACATGAAAAAAATTCGTTTAATTTTTTTCATACAAAACGGCATTTTCATAGGTAAAGAGACCTATTAATTGAAGTCTTCATTAATATCGCAGTCTGTTAAAAATGGGGCGTGTTGCATAAAATATAACCAAAATAATGTAGAGCTGTTGTAATTTCGTTTTACCTACTTACATTTACAGAACCTACGTCAAAATTTCGTGCTAGGCCTGCGAAGAGCTTTATCCTAATTGCGTAACACACTCATCTGTCCAGCCTTTTCCCAACCATGTTGGGGTCAGCTTTCAGTCTAACCAGATGCAGCTGAGTACCAGTATTTTACATGAAGCGAATGCCTATCTGACCTCCACAACCTAGTTACTGGGTACTACGATACCGCTTGGTAAGACTGTCAGACTTTCGGGTTTCTGACGACCCGTAACAACTGTCTAAGATCTACGAAAGACAGCCGGGACCACCGGCTTAACGTGCTTTCCGAGGCACGGAAGGGTCTTGGTATGTAGAGATGGTCACCCATCCACGGACCAACCGCGGCAAGCGTAGCTTAACTTGAACGATCAACCCGTGCGGCTGTTATTGCTTAGCCACAAATCCTTTGCCCAATCCAATTGCGTACCACACTATCAAGCATTATATTTATATTCTCTAGATAAAAACATTTCAAGGAAGATGTGAGACTCACTCCAGCAGACCTGATTTTTACACTTTTTCAATTACTTTAGCAATCGTACGAGCCTTAAGGCAGAAGCGCCACCTTTACCCGCGAATGCAATTACTGTCACGTATTGTACAATTTGCAGTATCAGGTTGTATGTTGACCAAATAGGATATATGTATAACTCTCTCACAATGAACAAGAATTTCATGAAATCCTGACATTTGAGGCCAATTTTATCTTATACAGTTCATCATCATCATTTCAGCCGATATATAATTATATATAACACTACAGGAGGCTCTTTTTGCACGGCTGGGTCAAGGGCATGATTCAGAAAGCAGTATTCCTGGACACGGCACGCATAGTCAGGAGATTCCTCTAGTTCTCTTTAGAAATGGCGACTCAACGGCAACAGGAACTGGGTCCAAGTTGCCGGTGGTCAGGCCATCGGCAACTTGGACCCAATTCCTGTTGCCGTTGGGTCGCCAATCCATACTTCCATATCCATACTATCCATACTTCCATACTTCCATACTTCCATACTTCCATACTTCCATACTAATATTATAAATGCGAAAGTAACTCTGTCTGTCTGTCGGTCTGTCTGTCTGTCTGTCTGTCTGTCTGTCTCGCTTTCCTGCTAAAACTACTGAACCGATTTCAATGAAATTTGGTACACAGATAGTTTAGAGCCTGAGAAAGGACATAGGCTACTTTTTATCCGGGTAGTATGTTCCCGCGGGATAATTTCCGACCTCCACGCGGGCGAAGCCGCTGGCAAAAGCTAGTTTTTTATATTTTTAAATGTTTTTGGCTTTTGTTAATAATAATATTTAAAAGTGTCTCTTATACATATGTAAAATATTAATTAATAAAAAAAAATTCTATTAACACATATTTTTTATGGTCACGAATCATATTTTGACCAACATGACACTGATATACAAAATGGAAAAACAATTGGGCTACTTTAGGGCATCGCCCTTAAGCCCACTCTTAACTACGTCGTCAGCGGCACGTGTCACGTCAATAATGACATGCAAAGGTTAACACTAAAGGGAGTAGCCGGTTCCTATAAACATGCACTTGTTACTTACGTTCACTTTCGAAAACCTTTCTTATTTGTGGAGCAACAGTATCATGTGAATTAAGTGTGCGGCCTGTCAGGTTCGTTACGGATTTTATTTTATTTTTCACCCGGTATTTGTTGAGCTCTTTAAGTATTGCGTTGAAATATTACTAACAAAATAATGCTTGCTGGACAGCTCCACTCAAATCAGAGTGGTTCTTTCCTCGAAGGACCATCTCAGATACTAATCTACATGGTCCTCACATTATCTGAACAAAACTATGTCTGAATTAAAAAAAAACTGTGACCCCTGATATTGTGCCCTATTTTTTCTGAGGGATACTGAAATAGGAAATGTCGACTCTATCTAGATTTTATTTTTTGTTTTATGAGCCTATGTAAAATATAAACCATTTTATGATTTTTTTGTCCCGCGACAAGAATGCAAACATTTTCTTTACGTTCGATATTTGGCTTTAAAACCATCACCACCGTGAAGTGTCTAGTTATACTGGTCCCTGCACTTGCCCTATGTTCCCCCCGTTGCGTGTTTAATCCGCCTGACAAGTAGTCAAAGTCTATTAAGACGTTCTCGTTATCTGCAATAATCGAGCACACCTCAATGCTTTTAATGTTACCGTTAATTCTTATTTATTTGTCGGTGTTAATTCGGACAGCTGTTAGATATACTTTTTACAGTGCTTGCTTAACAGACTGATTGATTGACTACTTGATTGCTGATAAGCAGGCAGGTACTAAACTGTAAACAAGAGATTTTATTAAGTGCGACAAGGTATCTATCTTGGTGTATAATTTCTCCTTTGTTCTACATAGTGGGCGATAATTCTGCCCGATAAAATGCTTATTCAGTTCAGTGGTCCCAAAGCTTACTTAGATCTACTTATGGCATGAAAATTATTCTTACTATCTTTAATTTGCTTTCTCATCTGTAAGTGTAAGTACCCTTTTCTAATATTCTTTGTTCGTTCTCGGAAATTCTTTTTTCCAATATGATTTCCTTTTGTTACGGCTCTACGAAGCGAGGTAAATAACGAGGACCGGGGCGTCAGGAAGTACACTCATAATCTTATTTCAGTGCAACTTTTCTTATTAGAAGTTTCTTTGGAAATTGAGAGTTGGAGGTGCAATCCTCCGATTTTACCGTCGGGTGCTCTTCTGCATTGCTTTTTTTATTTGTAGCGAGTTGTTCCACCGTCCTGCGAGTGCCTGCGACCGGTGCAAGTTTCTAAGCGGTGCTTCACCTCGTATATAGGAACAAACTCTATTAACACGGAAATGGATACATTTTGCATTTATCCGCATTCGACGTAGTGAAAACATTTTCTCGGCTTCATACTCGTTTTGTATACAATTTTCAAGCTCTTCACTATATTCATTGTCGCGATGTAAGAAACTAAGATGACATAAATTGGGTAAAATATGACAAAAGGTACCGTGAAAAGGATAATTATGTTTCAAGCGGGAGAGGTTATTATATCTCCAAAAATGTGCGTTGGCCGGGAATCAACTGTTGAGAAAGCAACTTTGCTGTATCCTATTCAACTCTAACGGTTTAATGATTTCACATGTTTTTGTTTACACAGTTGTTTCAGTACGTTTACAATGTAAACACTTACATAACGATCGATTTTATTGGAAGTAAATTACAAATAGACATCTCAATACAAGCGTCTGAATACAAACATTTTTAGTACAGCAGTTATCACGGGCTTTGTCTACTTTGGATAGTCCAAGATTAGATTAAGTATTGAGTGAATTGGTGCTGCTTTGTAGTTTAGTTAGAAACCGACGGATGTTTTCGTAGTCTGTTAATAGAATAATACATATAATAATAGATACATTTTTACTCTGGTTACTTTTCGTTTTTGGTGACCGCACACAGTTTTTATGTACAGTATACATTTATTTATTTATTTTCACTTATTTCTTTAAACTCATTCAACTACTTATAATTACAGGCTTACCTAATACAATAGTAATTGAATATTACTTTTCTCGGTTAGGTTCAATTTAATTTGTTTATTATATTTGTTAATTTAGTTTTACCTCTTACAACTATCTAATACGCATCTTAAACCTCAGTCGATAGTGTGGCTAACGACTATAATTCACTTATTAATACAATTTCTTAATCATCTACTACATCTTTCCCTACTAAAGACAGTACAATGAAGACACGAGGGCTAATTGAGTAACACGTTATCAGTGAGAACCGCTTTTATTTTGTCTGTTCTACCACATTCATGTCGTTGTTTACGTTGCTAGGCAGAAACATTTTTCGAACTTATGAAAGAACCAGCTTCTGCCCGCGACTTCGTCCGCGTCAAATATTTGCTCCCCTGACCTGACCCTTCCCATCGCATCGTAGCCTGCCAATTTTCGTATTTTTTTTTTTGCTGCGGAGCAGCAGCTGATCCTTTTGATCGTAGCGTAATGTTACATAGCCTATAGCCTTCCTCAATAAATAAGCTACCCGATTCAAAACAATTTTTCAATTCGAACCAGTATTTCCTGAGATGAGCGCGTTCTACCCCCATTTTAGGGAAGTGGGGAGTTAGAAAGAGACAAAAAGTAGCCTATGTCACTCTTCATCTCTTCAACTATCTCTACTTAAAAAATCACGTCAATTCGTCGCTCCATTTTGCCGTGAAAGACGGACAAACAGACACACACACTTTCCCATTTATAATATTAGTATGGATGGATTAGCAACCTTCAAACTGATTTAGATTAATAGTTTGTTACGCAATTAGGATGCAGGTCTTTATAAAAATGTATGGTTAAAAAGATACAAACAGTAAACGTAAGCCTAATTGTATAATTAGTTAACTAAACGCAAGACATATTTGGGACGCGTAATATTTACGACTGTAACGAATACTGACATTGAAGCGCGAAGAAATCGTTATCAATGACAGTACAGCATTCATGTGTTGTACAAATGTCCATTATTTTATTTTAATTTATTTTGATCAGTGCTGGCTACGAGTTGTAGGCCATAGATTCGAACCTAGACAGGGGCTTTTTTTTTTTTTTTTTTTTTTTTTCAGGATGGGAAATCATCAAATTACTTCTCCCGCTCTGGGCGGAGCGGGAGGGCGTGTCAGACTTTTACTGACTAAAACCCACCCGTGTTCCTTCAGTTGCCCATGTGCCAGGGTCACGGTATCTCTTTCGAACAATCACGCGACCCCGGCAGAGACAGGGGCTTTCCTTTGTGTCAACTATGCTATCACCACTGCTCTTAAAACGGTGAAGGAAAGCATCGTGAGGAAACCGGCAGGTCCTAGGACCAAAAATACGAAGACGTATGACATCTACTAACCTGCACTGGGCCCGCGTGGTAGTTTACAGCCCACTCCCTCTCACCGAGTGGAGGCCTGTGTCCCAGCAGTGGGAACAATATAGGCTGATTATGTTATTTTTGTTCGATTTTAATTTAAATTGTGAATCGCGATACTCTGAAATTGCAACAGTAAGTTTACAAGCACTATGTAACTTTAAGTCATTATACTTTATGGCACTTTAGGGGATCGGACAGAGCAGTGCTCGCACACGACTGTAGTTATAGAACTAATTTGTAAAACTGTATTAATAGCATGTACTACTATCATGTAGCGCTACTGAGCATGAAGTTCCTGGTTCGATTCTAAGGACACGCAAAGTGTTATTGGGGTTTTCTATCTTGAATTCCTCAGTAGCAGCCTGGAGTCTGGATTTGTGCCCGATTGATGTTACATGGGACTTAAATATAACTGGTGAAATGTGGGTGTAGGTATAATAGGTATAACTTTACCCAACCCTTCGGGGGACAACCTGATAGTAATATAATATTTATTAGCAAAGAACATTTGACACAAGTTTGCATACACATATTTGTTAAGTACAGTCAAATACAAAAATTTGAGCCCTGTCTCCTAAACTAGGAAGATCCTGTAGCTTAGGAGGTAGTGTCTTCGCTATATAATAGTAGTCGAGCGATTTTTGAGCATTACAGACTGATACGGTTATTTAAACACAGAAATATAAATAATTACAAAGTAAAAGAAATACAAAAGTGATATAAAACTATATGTAACTTAGAATTTAGAATGGGGTGTAGTGTGATGTGCAAGTGTTGTTTGTGGGTATGTGTGTGATGGGGAGGGGTGGGGTGATGTTATAGTATTTATTATTTAATCCTCCATTTTGAATAAATACGTATTATATTTATTACTAACATACTTGTTTTCATAGGTTATTCCAAATCACGTATCAAAAATAAACATTTATTTTTTAATCTTCGTTGATAGTTTTATTTATTTCATTGATTGTATGCAACTCAGTGCAAATTGAAAGCACACTTCGATTTCGTATTACGTTTTGTGTACCTAACATTTATTTTTCATGGTCTACAATCCTGAAGTTTTGTTTATTTTTGTAACTTTTACTAGCTTGACGTATCTTGAAAACGACGCTCTGTGATTATTTTGTCTTATTATTTTCGCGAATTGCACGAATTTACTCGGGCGAATCTATATTAAATCATTTTTATATAGGCGACTCAAAGGATGTTAATTTTAAGCAATTAAAAATAAAAATTAACTTCGTCCGAGTAGTAAAAGGAAAAAAATTCGTCATCATCATCGACCACTGCTGGGCATAGACCTCCAAATTTGTGGGCCTTGGCCATAATCGCTACGCTTGGCAACCGGGTTTGCGGTCGCAGTATTGTGGTAAAATACATAGAAGACGCTGCTGCCCACTTTCTAGTAAGTCCCTTAGTCGTCTCTTACGACTCCCACGGGAAGAAATGGGCGGGTGCTATTCTTTACGTCCGCCATCACACGGAAGAAAAATTCGTGCCAATTGACTAATAACCCGAATATTTTAGGTGAAGTTGCCGTAAGTGTGTCGGTATTTATCTATAATCGTTATTAATAAACAATTTATTTTATTTATTTATTTATTTATAATGCTTGTTTTTCAGAAATAAAAATTTCTAAATAGAATTCCTCAGTGACATTATATAAGTTGGCTGCGAGTCTGCGACCATGTTGACCTTTGTTTTCGCTCATATACTTAGCAAGCGTTTTTTATAAATGGTTGTGGTGAAATTGGTTCTTAAGATTTTGTATCTATACTATCTATCTATATTATAAAGCTGAAGAGTTTGTTTGTTTGTTTGATTGAACGCGCTAATCTCAGGAACTACTGGTCTGAATTGAACAATTCTTTTTGTTAACCTATTTGGGTAACCTATTTATCGAGGAAGGCTATAAACTATATAACATCATGCTACAACTAAGATCAACGGAACAGTAATGAAAAATGTTGCAAAAACGGAGAAAATCGTACGTGTAGAGTTAGACGATTCGACGCGACGGGAAGGGTCGGAGGAACAATAAATTTAACGCGGACGAAGTCGCGGGCAGAAGCTAGTTAAAATATAGATTATGATACTGATCTTATAAACATACATATTTGGCCCACATCAACATTAGATATATTATGATAATATTCATGAAAATGTGTCGTGTAATTATTTTTGTTTGACATTCCTCTTATCTCGTAAACAAGTTAGTAAAACTGGACCTAAATTGGCACACCCTGTATATCTCGTTATTCGGAACCAGGTCTCGACTCTCGAGAAGTCAAAGTCGAAATTCGAGTCTTTTTACTTATTACAGTTTTTATGATATTTATGTAAGTATGAAATATAAATTTTAAAAATTATGGAGTCGGTAATAACTATGTAATTAAGACAAGTTTTTATTGAACCATAAATATGTGTCTTGTTTATACTCGTTTAGTAAGTGTACAAACGACTACACATCAAGCTATAAATGTCCAGTTTTAGCTGACCTCGTTTGATATAGGCTTTTCGTGAAATGAGAGGTCAGCATATACTGGAAATGTAAAGTTGATCTGTAGCCGTGCGTACGATGATTACAGTTAAATATCGATTTTATAGAAAGGGACTCAAGTGGGTTGGATGTTTTATCGAGACCCTCTTCGTTCAGGGAAATTCGGCAATAGTGCCATTAAGCTGAACTAAACGCATAACAAATATCTTTTACGGTGTCCTGTAACGGAGGGAGTGGAGGGTTACCGTGATAGGGAAGTTCATCGAACTGAGGATTGCGCCTTCGGGACGCATTTTACTGTCGAGCGATAAACTTTCAATGATAACGGCGATGAATCGCGCTAGGAATCAATTATATAATGATTTATAGTCGGTTAATGTAAACTTGTAAAATATTCCGGTTTTTACTGTCATTTCATCATTTGCTTTGTTACGAAAAGTGCGAATTCTGTGGTGAATTGATTGACGCTTTCTATTTGAGGGCAAATATTTGGGATTAAAAATAGATATAGTTATCTTTGGATAATATATAATCAGCTTAAAAAAATCCCACATCTGGGACACAGTCTTGTTCTTGGTGAGAGGGAGTCGGCCGTAATCCACCACGCGGGCCCAGTGCGGGTTGGTACATGCCACATGTCTTCGAATTTTTGGTTTTAGGACATGTCGGGTACCTCACAATGTTTTTCTTCACCGTTTTGAGAGCAGTGGTGATGAGATAATTAACACAAAGTAAAGTGCGGATCGAACTTACGACTTACAACTAGTAAGTTGTGGCTGTTACCATTTGGTTACCACTGTTCTGTCGGTAAAGTAACTGTTATTGTGCTAGTAAGTAGGTATTTTTGACATAAGATAACTTAGAAACTATGTTATGTCACCACATCGAATTTGTTGTTTGCATGTCTAGGAAGCAGTATTTACCTACAACCATAATCCGTAGAAATAACATAACATGACGTCC
This sequence comes from Aporophyla lueneburgensis, assembly GCA_932294355.1. Taxonomy (NCBI): domain Eukaryota; kingdom Metazoa; phylum Arthropoda; class Insecta; order Lepidoptera; family Noctuidae; genus Aporophyla; species Aporophyla lueneburgensis. The sequence continues at coordinate 15,449,668 of OW028750.1, read as the reverse complement.
GAAGTGGTAGGCCGACCTGTACCTATACCTGTACCCACATTTCACCGAGCCGGCCGACCTGTACCTATACCTGTACCCACATTTCACCGAGCCGGCCGACCTGTACCTATACCTGTACCCACATTTCACCGAGTCGGCCGACCTGTACCTATACCTGTACCCACATTTCACCGAGCCGGCCGACCTGTACCTATACCTGTACCCACATTTCGCCGAGCCTTAGTATCATCATCATAATTTCAGCCGCAAGACGTCCGCTGCTGTACATAGGGCTCCCCCAATCTGGGGGGCTTTGCAATAATCGCCACGCTTGGCAGGCGGGTTGGCGATCGCAGTATGGTGGTAAGATGCATAGAGAACGCTACTGCCACTGAGCGCGCTAAACACGCTGAATTCTCTAGTAAGTCCCTTACTCGTCTTTTACGACACCCACGGGAAGAAATGGGGTACGAACTAAGTGTAATAATATTAATCTGATAATAAATTCTGTGAAAAGTACCTACTTTTATATAGCTACATAAATACCAAACATAATTGTTCCGAACTCACTTGGTTTTGCTCTTTGTTTTGGTCATAAAAAATATACCACGGTGAACATACCTATTGTGTATATTGGGTTATTTTTACGACTAATAATATCCGTGTTTACGACTGTGAGATTGTCACATTACATAATATAGCCGTTTTCTGTAATAAGTTGGCAACGTTAGTACCGCCGAGTGTGCGAACATCTCGTAAATAAGGGCAAATAAAGTGCTGAATTAACTGGAACTATAACGGTAGATGTTTAGTTAAAGTTACCGTTATATTATTACGTAACATAAGATCGTGCCTGTATTCGTTGAAGGGTAAGGCAGAGATGGGGCTTGCAAAGATGGGCCGCTCCACTCACCCCCCCGAGTCATAAACTAAACCCAACAAATTTCACCGCTGTTGAGGTTCTCAAAGAGGCAGAAACATTCCTTCCCAAAACAGGATGTTATTTTCAAAAAATAATCAGCACACTTGCCATTTTGTCCTAAATTCTTTATTTAATTAAACAATTTTCTAAAAAATATAACGATCTTAATAAATAATTTTGATTGTAAATCTGGGTTACGTATTAGGTACATTCCTAAAACTTTGCATAAGTGCTAATCATGTGCCATGTTCGTATGTTATCACTTATCAGCCGTGTACGTATGTCAAATTTCGTGTATTTTCCATCAAAAATATTGAAGAATAAAAACGACACCAAAAATGTGCGTTGGCCGGGAATCGAACCCGGATCAACTGCTTGGAAGGCAACTATGCTGACCATTACACCACCAACGCAGCTGAAAGAAGGCTGTATTAACATCGTCAGTAACAAAGATACTCCTATTTGTATCATCCATAAAATTGTACTTTCTAAAGTAAACCAAGTCAATCACTCGTGCAGACCATTTTAAACCTTAGCTGAGTTAACGCAAAGTTCAAATTACAAGACACATTAAATTCCATATTTTTATTCATCTGTTTGTTTAGTTTAATTTTTCGTCGAATTCTTTGCATTATGATTCTTTTGTTGGGGAATCAATTCTAATAGATAAATCATCTTACATAGCCTTTTGCCAACTATACTTGACGTCGGTTTCCAAACTAACCTGGATGTATGTGGTATTTTACATGGAGCGACTGCCTCTCCTTCACAACAATCCACGGCCTCTACAACCCACTAACTAGGTAACACGATACCTGCTGGTTATCACACTTTCGGGGTTCTGACTACTCGCAACGACTGTCAAAGATGTGTGAAAGGCATCCTGGACCAACGAGTCAACGTGATTGCCGAGGCAGGAAATGATGATATGTACAATGTGTACTGGATGGTCACCCATCCAAGAAATGACCGCGGCAAACGTAGCTTAACCTTTAATCTATCTGTGCGTGATCCGTCCGTGATCAGATAGTACGCGTCTGGAAATAAGAAATTAAATTAAAAATTTAAAAAACCCCCGACACAAAAACCTAAGTTCCCTTTAAAAAGTAAAAATTAATTAAAAAAAAACTCAATCTTAAAGTATCTAAGTATGTTTTTATAATTCAAAAAAAAAAATATGTTGCCTTGGGGGACCACTCCAAACCTTACAATTTAATTACAAACTAGTGATCGCCCATTGGTCGAAATTCGACCGCACTTCATTTTAATAGAAATACATAATTAAAAGAAAAAATATATATAATAATAAATATAAAAGAATAATATGATTATATTTGACATTATTTGACATTCAGTAACACTATAGACAAATAATATAAAAGACAAATATTCTCGATAAGATCATAGATTTTTAAAATGAAATAGGTATATCTATAAAATTAATTTATCATCTATGGTTATACTTGACATTCAGGAAGACTATAGACACAAAATCAGGCTTACCAACATAGGGGTTTTCCCAAATTTAGGGGGTAAATAAGAGGATTGGGATTTTTTAGGGGCGTTCCATTTTTAGGGGTATTCTTAGGGATTTTTTTCCATCTTACATTTCTCATTGTGTTTTTGATTACAATAAAAGTATTAGCGACTTCTATTACGGTTCCTCGATACTAAGAATGCAGAGTGAATGATTAACAAATGTCGCGTAATAAATATAGACAAATATTACTACTGTGTGCCGGTCTATGATTACTGAACATTCGTTGGTTATTTTCATTATAATTTTTTAGGGGATTTTTTTAGTAATTGTGGCAATTTTAGTGGTTTTTAACTTAAGCTTTAGGGGTAAATATTTCTGGGTATTGGTAACACTGCACAAAATATTAAAGACAGATTAGGACCATAAACGAAAGAATATCTATGCATGTGTGTATTAGATACACGGTAATGAATAGTAGTGTGTGTAACGTGTTATTTATTGAAAATAATGTATTTTAAAGCATAATTTAAAAAAATATTAGCATTCGTCACTTCAACTCTGTATAAACTATAAGTGTGCGAAATTTCATACTCCTCCGTCCGCCCAATTTTCGTTAAAAGGGATCCAAAGTTTTCGCTTCACGTATATACATATATAGAATAGTCTATTACCTAACTAAGCAATACGATGAATTTAAAAACAAAATTAAGAAAAAAAAAACTTTATAAAATTACTTCAAAATATTGCATTTAGGATACGACCGTCAGCGACGTTTGCCCTCGTGGAGCGGTCCCCCAACGCGACGTATTTTATTATAACACCCCTCTTTTTGCGTCGGGGTTAAAAAGCCATTCTTGCAAAGCATTTTTAAGCAGTATGTAGGAATTTTAAAGCTCTGGGTAACTTGACTTAATCGATAGCAAATTACATTAACAAAAGTTAAATTTATAATTAATAAACCCCCAACCAAAATCCGAACCTCTAAATAGTAAAAAAAAAAAATCTATTTGGCGCTTTAAGTTTAATAAAAAATTATAGGTAATATTTGATTAGAGAATCGTTGTGGCAAAACGGCTGAAGGGATGTTGATGAAACATAACTAAGAACAACCGCTAGAAAGCCTACTTTTAAATAAAAGAAACTGCACCCAAATCAGTTCACCCGTTTAAGAGCTACGGTGCCACAGACAGACATACATAGCGGTCAAACTTATAACACCCCCTTTTTGCGTCGGGGGTTAAAAAAAAAAGAAAAACAAGTGTCTGTTATATGATGAAACAAATGACCATCCTTTTATTTATATCAACGTTTACGTTCATCCAGTGAACACCTTTATTATGTTACTGTTAATATTTTTATTTAAAACAGCCACCAATTAATTCTGCAGCAGATCTCCAATCTTACTGTAGTAATGAGTTTATCAGCTCATTTGTATGCAAGCAAGGAACCTCCCTGCACGCTTACTTACTCAATTTTAATTGTGACTTTTGAAAACATCCAGATGTTATTTATATTTTAAGATATTTTTTTAACCGTACTGTTAAGGACATTATTTGCAATTATCGGCTTTCAATCCGTGTATTGAATTTTAATTATAATGTGAAAATTATATGTTGGTGCTAGTCATAATTTTAAAGACTCGACTCAATTATGCAAGACTCAGTGTGCTCAAAAAGCTCGAAGTCTAGCGTCAAGCACCCGAGTCTTAAAAAGGACTCGAGTCTAAAATAGGATACGAGTTTTAAAAGGACTCGAGTCTTAAAATTAGCTTGAGTCTTAAAGAAAAACTCGGAACATGAAGATGAGACTTGTAGCTCATCATTCGAAAAGACTCGAATAGGAGGTGAAAAGTTCAAATTAGTGGTTATACTACAAAAAATCGGACGTTATTCGAGTCCTTTTTAAGGTGACGTAGCGAGATAAACGTGCTTTTTCTTTTTAGCGTACCTTTCTTACCGTATGACTTCCGTACTTAATATTTTAGTGTATGTTTTTTGACTATATGATCTAGTATCCTGTAAAAGGAATACACGATACGATGAAATTTTCTCGATACAAAAAAATCGCAAAGTTCTATCTATGATTATGATTTTTTTAGCCTCAAGGCGCGATGCGTATGTATTATTAAACATAGTTTACTTTAAAACATTGATTATAATTCTATCTAAGTTTTTGTAAAACAGTTTTCGTTTTAATAATACTTTTCATTCATAAAAAACGGCGATTCGGTTTGGCACATACGTTATTTTATTCCAAGCGCACACACATTATCGCCATCTCTTCTTTTGCCTATCATAAATAGTGTCATCACTCTCGTTCGTTCATAAATCAGTCGCCCAGTAGGGCTCATCGACGACGAACCAATGTCACTTTTTTAGAAATCGGTGCGATCTAAATTACGTTTTTTAAATATTTGTGTTCACAGAAAAAGGTAGTAGTTAAGCATTTTGCTGTAATTATTTAATATAATAAGTGTTGGCTTTCCAAATAACTTTGTATTTCGTCTGTATATGTGTCTATTTTTGTAACTGTGAACAATATAACATTCTTTCTCTATTACCATTTAGAGACGACCTAAATTATGTATGAAAATGGGAAGAACCATAAACCAAAACTGAACAGTACCTTCAAGGTTAGGAGTGCCTGCACAGGGCAATTAATTTATTCATTTTGCAAGAATGAAATACCAATAAGATGATGATAACAATAAATCGAATTCACCACCTTCACTAAAGCATTACAGCAACAATCTATTCTCACTTTGTAAAATAATATTGAGTAAACACCTTATTTTCTAGAGAAGAACGTCTGTTTTATCCCAATAACTTATAATAATCATTCATTTAGAAATAAAATAAAATATATAATTAGTTTTTAGGTTTGAATTATGTCAACAATATATCTATATGTCAAGTACTGTCACTTCAAATGCAAGAGCACAACGAATGAATGGAGTAGCATTCGAATTGTAAAAAAGGTGAGGTTTTACTTGACAGCAGGCCAAAGAAGGGTAATTATTTAAACAGGCTGTGTCAAACGCCGAACTAGTATGTTTTTAACATGACATTGGTATGTAAAAGTGTTTGTACAAACCTACTTACAGAAATAAAATCATTTATAGCAGATGTGAAGTTTTATAGAAAAAATAAATTTTAATTTCATATATCAATCAAATCAGTTTATTTCGGGCTACAAAGAACCAAATCATAATACCATACAGACTATCATACATACAAATAAAAACCACGTAAACATAATTATTGTACACGAAGTGACGGCGACGTGTTGCGCTGTGTAGTATCGCGTAGCCTTCCGTGGAATCGCCGATACACGACACCAGTGGCGAGGTGTAAATTTTTCTAAAAGAGAAGCCGAAGCGAAGTCGGCTTTAACTTACTGACTCATCAATAAAGAATACTTACTATCATTCTAAAATTAATATAGGAATGTAATTAATTAAATGCAATTAAATTAAACAGCTGAAAACCGAATAAAATATGCAATATTCCTCTATCTCGTTCTCGCTGACGCATTTTTCTATACCTGTCTCTGTCATAACCCGTTGTACAGCGGCTTGCTCTCGTACATATCAAGCGGTGCCACGTGACCTAAAGTGACATCATTACGGGATCGCTGTTGTATGAATTTTTAGTTCCCGATTATGACGTTTTGGCGCCGGGTTAATTTAGAACATTTCTCTTTTGTTGTAATAAAAAGCTATAACCTTTTTTGTTGTTTGAATGTTATGGTGAATTAAATACCCGTAGTGTAACTATATTTATTGACAATAGTAGCCACTATTTACATACTATTGTATTTTTAATAGTGATAGAGTTACCAATGCAAATCCCCGAAGGCAAGCCGGTAGGAATCGTGTTATATGGTGCTTTCGCCACTGCACGACACCCTTCGGCCAAAACTCTTCCTTGAGGAAAGTCTCGATTTGATGAGTTGGAACTCGCACCACGAATGACTTGAAGTTCGTGTTGTGGCACGGTTCCAACTTCTCGACCCTTAAGGTCCAGTTGGACTTAACACGTACAAACTCCACGATCTCCTTAACCTTCGTGGTGTAATGTAGACGGGACACATAGAGCTGCGTCGTTAGTGTAGCTGGACGCAGCAGCATATTGAGTCCTGCAAGCGCGGTCTCACACTGGTTCCGACTACGAAGCTTCTCTCTACCTTCACGAAGCCATCCATGTCAGGCACGTGGCCTGACGCCAGGCCTAGGTGTTTCGAACCCTATATGTACCGTGTTTGATACCTAATCATTAGCAGCCTATAACGTTCCCACTGCTGGGACACAGGCCTCCTCTCGGTGAGAGAGAGTGAGACATAATCCACCACGAGGGCCCAGTGCGGGTTGGTAGATGTCACATGTCTTCAATTTTTTGGTTCTAAGACATGCCGGTTTACTCACGATGTTTTCCTTCACAGTTTTGAGAGCAGTGGTGTTGAAATAATTTACACAGAGTAAAGCGCCTGCTCGGGTTCGAACTCGTAAGTAGTAGCCGTTGCCACTGAGCTACCACTGCTTCTCGATATCTAATCAAAGGTCTACAAGAGTGCTTTCTGAAAACATATTGGCTATTTATAATTTTTCATTCCTACAAGATTTTAATCAGAATCAAATAATTGGATGATCAAAACAATGGTGTTTTACTCTGTTTTGAATAACACTAAACATACTTCTATAATCTTATGAAGACTGTTTAGCAAATTATTTGTGTAAGATGGAGATGGAGATCTCTGAATTACCCCTAACCCCAAAGTAAATGTAATGAAAAATAAAGTTAATAAAAGAACAAACATACATACGAGTTAATAGGCTGATAAACACATTGCTCTCAGCAGTCGGGTAAAACACCCAAATAAAAAGATATAATCTAGACATAGTTACAAAATATCGGCAATAATATCGGTTTTGGTTTTCTAACCGCAGTCACACGTAATTACTAAAATATATGTATGTATACGTCAAGTAATTTTGACATTTATCATACACATTGCCATACGTAATTGACCTTGAAGGAAATATAAATGACTTGTAAAATAAGGTGAAAAAAAAAAAATCATAACTAGTATTACGTAATGGACGAAGTCTATGTAAAATATTGTAATTATCATTTACGAAATAAATGTATAGTGATCGGTGAAACGAAATTGAAGTTTATGAATCTCTTAAACACCATCACATATTTTATTTATAGACCTCTAGAAGATTAATTCGTTATTTTTAATTTCATGTTGTAAATCAATATATTAATACGTGAAGCGAAAACTTTGGATCCCTTTTTACGAAAATTGGGCGGACGGGCGGAGTATGAAATTTCGCAGACGTATAGTTTATACAGAGAAGAAGTGACGAATGCTAATATTTTTTTTAAATTGTGCGTAAAAATACATTATTTTCAATAAATAACACGTAACACACACTACTATTCATTACCGTATATTTAATAATACACACATGCATAGATATTCTTTTGTTTATGGTCCAAATCTGTGGTCTATGGTCTTACAGAATGTCAGTTCAGTTCAGTTTATTTATTTGTTAATATAGGTTAAATATAAAGATCTTATTTGTTTGTATTATTGTCAAGTATAAATATAGGTAATAAATTAATTTTATAGATATATGTATAACCTATTTCATTTTTTTAATCTATGATCATATCGAGAATATTTGTCTGTAATATTATCTGTCTATAGTGTTACTGAATGTCAAATTTAACCATATTATTTTTTTATATTTATTATTGTATATATATATTTTCACTTAATAATATATTTCTATTCAAATGAAGGACGGTCGAATTTCGACCAATGGGCGATCACTAGTAATTAATAAATACTTAAATTGTTTATTATATATGTTTAATTATGTTGAGTTAATCAATCTCGTATAAACCAACATCCGTACATAAATATTAGCTAGCTTTTTCCCGCGACTTCGTTTGCGTAAATCTTACGTTACGCGGACGCACGTGAAGTCGCGGAATAAATAGGGTTAATGGGTAACGAATAAGGTTTAGTCGTGAAAGAGTAACAGACAGACAGAATTAGTTTCGTATTTATAATATTACATATAGATAAAGAAGATAATTTCTTGCTGTACGATAGTTTTATTGCTTATAATTAAATATTTGTATTATTTGTCTACTCCATCGCACGCTATGTGCAAAAATTTCATAGACCGACTAAATTAATGCTACTTTCACGTACTTTTTTCAAAGATGTTTCCGTCTCTACCTTGCTATTGCAGTTTGACACATGTGCAACAGTGACAGGAATAGTGCTTACAGCAAGGCTATGCTAAGTTAGTAACGTTAGTAACGTTTTTTATATCGAGAAATTTTCTGTCATTAGTTCAACTTTTGGCCGCTGGTTTTCCTATTCTCTATAAACGGTTCAGATATAAGTTTGTGGCGGCCGGCCACTTTAGGTTGACCCACCATAAACCACGCCCATCCTACTATCATTCACATTCAAGGTGGGCCCTTAAGAATAACTCGGGCTCGGCTTGACTCTAGAGTCTGAGTCTTTTGAGCACAATGAGTATTGCATAATTGAGTCGAGTCTTTAAAATTAAGACTCGAAGACTCAAGTCCTTTGCAACACTAGCGTTAGGAGCAGTGTTGGCTCAGTGGTAACAACCGCGACTTACGAAGTGCAGCTCGTAGTTTCGAACCCAGACAGGCGTTTTACTTTGTGTAAATTGTTTCATCATCACTACTCTCAAACCGGTGAAGGAAAACACTGTGAGAAAATAGGTATGTCTTATAACCAAAAATTCTAAGACTTCTTCAAATTTTCGAACTTCGAAGAACTCGAACCGGCCCGCGTATTGGAATATGGTCCACTCCCTCTCATCGGAAGTTTCGTCGCAGAACTGGTAACATTATTGGCTGAGTATGTAAGTTATGTAGGCACGTTACTGGGTATAATCTGTTAACCAAAAGAAAATGGCATGCCTCACCAAGCAAGGAGAAACAATCTAAGATAAATATTTACCCTCAATCCTCCCACTTTCAGTGTTACTCGATATGATGCTTTTAAAACAACTCCTAATAAACTACAAATATTTTCTGCAAACATCGGATAAACTTTCAGTGCGTAGGCGGGAATAGTGGTCGTAGAATAACATCATATTTATGTTGTTATTATTACTCTAATTAAATGTACTCAAGAGAAAATAAACATTTTGTTATGAAAACGCGATTAATTAGTTCATGGCAAGAAACTGTAAAGTTTGTAGACAACTACCCACGCGCAAATATCAGGCTTCCGTCCAATTATAAGGGCGGTTACAGGCGGTCCCTAATTTGTCGCTGCGTTCATAATACTACGAACGAAGAAAGAAAAGAAAACAGTTTCCATTTCACAGTGAATCAGAGAATTGGCGCTTTTCCCCGAAACCTGTAACCTTTGCATCATTTTAACCTCTAAGTCCCTGAGATACCACATTTGTTATAGACACAATCATTTTTTAATTGTGTCTGTAATTACGGTAATTGACTGGTTAATTATGGTACGTGTGCGTGTGGAGCCGGACGTAAAAAATAGCATCATACCATTTCTTCCCGTGGATGTCGTAAGTGGCGACTAAGGGAATTACCTACTAGAGAATGGGCAGCAGCGTTTTCAATGCATTTCACCACCACCATACTGCGAATGCGAACCCGCCTGCCAAGCGCGGCGATTATGGCAAATTCCCCAAAATGACGTGTTAGTGTGATGTTAATGACGTGTATTGACTATCCTGTGAATGTTATGTTTTCTGTTTTCTTTTTGGTTAATTTGTTCGTTGCAAACAAATATGTACAAATGGAAATGAGCTTTTCTTGAACACAATATAACTGTCGTAGCAAATTAAAGTAAGTGTGCATAACATCGAATAACATTGATAACTATAATTTACCAACAAAGGGTCCAATAACGGCCTCAGTAAAGTCAAATGTGGGAGTATATTGAAATAAGATACGAAACTGCAGACAGATTCATTCATATGTGTAAGAAATGGTATCTATAAATAAATCGAGTTTGGGGGAGACAGTGAGAACAGTGGGTTGTCCTTAAAATATGATTTTATAAAGTTTAGAGATAATTTATAAAGATAAAAGTAAATTTTCACTTTATTTGACTATAATGCTAAAGCAATTTTTAACCACCGACGCAAAAAAAGGGTAGGAGTTTGACCGCTATGTGTGTCTGTCTGTGGCACCGTAGCTCTTAAAAGGGAGAATGGATTTGGAAGCGGTTTATTTTTTATTTAAGAATGAGCTTTCTAGCGGTGGTTTTTAGACATGTTTTACATAAAATCACGCCGTTTTTCCATGGGGTAGGCAGAAACTACAGAATGCCACCCGCTATGATCCTCACATACTCCTTTTACTTCATTTAAGTTCATACATCTGGTCATACACACGCGTTGGTTACCAGTACTACGCACCTGACCCTTCTGAAGAACATCACCAATAAGGTCACTATATGTTTTCCTAGGAAGTCTCCTTCCGGCGTCGCCAGTCACATCTGCCTTGTAAATACCTTTTGTAAGCCGCCTTTCATTCATCCTCTCAACAAGACCAAACCATCTAAGCATACTCTTTTCAATTTTTGTCCATATATCTTCGTTTTAAAGGTCAAAAATGTGTGGTTTAACAGTCACTAATCATGACTTAACTTTTAGCGACTTTTAGGATATACCTACATATGTTACAATATAAATTGTTCCTGATAAAGAAATAAATATAAGTACCTGCCGTATTCATGAACAACTCTCAAAATAAAACAAAATGCCCAAATAAAAAAAAATCAAAGAACAACAATAACGATATCAATCAAAATACGGTAGTTACGCCTGTTTTGTAACGCATCACTGAAAGGGCTTCATAAATTGTAGATATTCACCCCATGTTCGAAAAACAATGACATGTAGTTATCCTCCGTCCGACTAACTATTATTCGTTCGCTTTGTTCTTATTTTTAGTTTTCAGGTCAAAGCTTTGTTATTGGAGACTATTGTTGGCATGTTTTGCGTTGCAGGTGTTTTGAATTTCCTATGTGATTCGCATTTCGTTGTAAGATAAATACACGGTGTATTCTCGGTGGGCCGGTTTTTTTAATGTGGGTTCACAGGCTTTCATTTATGTACATAAGCGTACCTACCTATACTCCTTTTTTACCGACTTGACTCTAGGGATGCCCGATTCTTTGCTTTGAATCGATCTTTTGGATCGTAATGGATCGTAACTTCGTGAATCGATTCACGATCTTAATCGTATTGTATTGAATCGATCTTACTCGATCTCCGAAGATCGTATCGTAATTTTATAATAATAATGAAAGCACAATATGCACGCAAAATTATTTATTTTAACTTAATATTCTTAACAGATCAATCAGCCGTAATAGGCGATTCAGCCAGTAAATCATATGAATTAAAACCTAAACAACGTACCGTACGAACTACGACTTGTCGGGTATGTTAGCATTCCCTTCCTAACGTCTGTTTCCTCTAGCTGGAAATACTTCAACAGATAGACGTAATAGGCTAGATCCAGTGCGTCTGTCCAAATGATTAATTTTGAAAATTTAAACTATTTTTTGAAATAACATCTTTTATACTTTACAAAAAACTTTTTAACAAAAAATTAAACCGCCGAAAAAACTGAAAAGTAAAAAATAATAAACCTTAAAATTTTGAGTCGGCGCTGAAAAATCAATGAACAAAGATCACTCAAAGCGCCGATTCATAATTTTAAGGTTTATTATTTTTTGCTTTTCAGTTTTTTCGGCGGTTTAATTTTTTGTTAAAAAGTTTTTATTTTATATTTTTTTGTGGTTTGAATGTACGAATAATACTTGGCAAGGTATACCCCATCCAATGAAAAAAGAATTATCAAAATCGGACTACTCGGCATAAAGTTATGCGTGGTTATACATTACAATCAGTGAGTGAACAATCAATCATCCCCTGTTTTCCGACCCTTAGGGTTCGATTTTGTTTTCCAAATTTATATGGGACCACTTTGGGAGTACACTCTTTCCAATAAAAAAAGAATTGTCACAATCGGACTACTATGTACAAAGTTATGCGTGGTCATACATAAAAAAAAAAAAAAAATATACGCGTCGAATTGATAACCTCCTCCTTTTGTTTTCGTCGGTTAAAAATTAATAATTTAATAGAGAAAATAGACATTCGGAAGGGAATGCGAACATACCCGACAAGTTGTAGTTAGTACTGTTTATTTTTGAGTTGATACGATTTCTTCATACGATCTTTTAGGCGCATGACGATTCGGTCTGAATCGTATCCTGTTGAATCGATTCAAATAATCGGTAGATCGTATGGCCATGAATCGGTCTTCGGGAAGATCGATTCAGATCGGGCATCCCTACTTGACTCGAAAAATAGGAAGAGGATCTCAATTTGGTTCTATTTTAATTTTTTGTTAATGTTGGGTACCTCGGTACTCCGTCATTTATAAAGAGATTTGAAAAAATATTTTTTGGTTTGATAGGGTATACTTACCGAGTAACCACTCGGTAAGTATACCCTATCAAACCAAAAAATATTTTTTAAATTTTATTTGGTCATGGCATTTAAATTTGGTCAAGTTCTGCACCCTAATTGCGAAACGCACAATTTATCAGAATCTGAATGGGATTGAAGATTATTTCTAAACCATTGCGTCATTTGTTCGAATAAACTGTCGGCTCAGCAACGTAAATAACGCAATTAATGTTGTTTAACTATGAATATTAAACCAATTCCTACCGATAAAAAGTTCCGCAATTACCCCTCTGATTAGTGGTTTTGGGTAATGTGTGTGATTTTATAATAATTTATTTTCACTGTTATTTACTAACAAGTGAAGGTATACAAATTTTTGTGGGGTAGGTAGATACATACCAAGACTAAGAAGTTAAAAATGGACTTCCGCAATTAAAGTTATTTTTCACGTTGTAGTGCTTTTTTCGAAGTCGGTTGTTGTTTTTTTTTTTATAAACTTTTATGAAGTTAAACTTAACAAGTGAAGGTATACGAATTTGTGTGGGGTAGATACATTATATATATATATATACCAAGATTAAGAAGTTAAAAATGGACTTCCGCAATTAAAGTTATTTTTCACGTTTCCACAAAAAAACCGACTTCGAAAAAAGTACTACACTTCTTTCGAAGTCGGTTTTTTTTTTAAATAAACTTTTATGAAGTTAAACTCATAGTTATATGATTATATGACAAGATATTTGGGACGGTCTGACTAAGCTCACCTACTGTTTTACTGATTAATAGACAATGTGGACACTATGCCCTTATCTTAAGAGCTATTGTAGATTACAAAGGTATTTCTACTAAAAAAGGTAGAGAATACTCTATTTGTGATCTTTATAACTGAACCCCTTTATTTATAAACTTTGCTTATATGCCCAGAAACTTTAAAACGTCAACATTTTTGACGCTTTAAAGTATGGTATGGTTTAATAGGTGCTAATCATTATGTGAATAAACTCCAAATTGTCCATGTATGCAAACATAATTTAGGTACGCCTTCAAGCCGTTTTACACCTTTCAACGGTTAATATTATTGAGTCAAATTGGTTTGTATATTACGCTAATATGCTATCTTATTTCACGTCCTTTATATCTTTACAAAGAGGAAAAATGTTTTGAATGAACCAAAAAGTCAACAGTTTACCTACCCCGACAGTTTTGTTATTTGAGCTGTGGTGGCCAGGGTTGATTTTGTTGCCTTTTTAAACTGAGCCTGAAATTTCTCCACCTGATATGGCTTTTCACGTCAGCTTTCAAAAAGTTTCAATTTTCCATCCTTTAATTGCGATAATATTAGGTAATTTTTTAAATCTGTAGGATTTTACAGCCATAACTTTCTACAATTTCCTGGTTGTTGCCTTCTACGGCTTATAGGTCTATGAGGAGCATTATCAGTATCAACATGATATGTAGGTAGATACCTATTTCAAATTAGGTTGGTTTTTGCAGCTTCCAATTGTTAGAATCTAGTCTAGTTGCTAGAGACATTTCAGTAGGTACCTAGTTACAGAATATTCTATCTTAGCATAATATAACTAAAATCTTAGAAATTTTCTGCTCATTTCTAAACAAATAATCTACATTATCAGCTGTCCTATAACAATAAAGTTTGAAACAATAAACTGTGCGATACACTATCTTCAGAATGTTCCTTTGTCGTAAAGAAACGCTGAAATCAGCTCGATATTTCGATGAGAACTGTGTCACACGCGAATGTAAAGACTAAAAGAACAATTTTGTGAGTGTATGGTAAAGTACGAGCGAAACAAATTATGTTATAGAAGTGTAAGTAAAGTAAGAAAGAAGGGAAATGAGGTTGAAGCCAAAGGTCAATGAAATGGCTTTAATAAAACTTTTGCCATTTTTGGAATTCCTTGTGTATCGTGAGTGTTCGTGATTGCAAATCTGATTTAAGTATCTCGTAAGATGTGATGATTAGAAAAGTAGCCAAATAAAGAAAGAAAAATGCGTTTATTAGCATTACAAACAAAATTAAACTATAAAAACAGATATTAATGATCATAATTCCAAAAGGGCTCCAGCTCAGCATAACGTCAGGAGACAACACAAGGTTTACCACCTGACGCTGATTTTCAGCTGCAACCCACGAGTACCATACGCTAGAATAATATAATACATAGGGAAGTGTGTGTGATCGTTATAATAAATTAAGGTTAATAATATTAAAATAGCTCATATAAAATCAATTAAAATGTTTTGTCATACATTTCTATGTGCGCCAGTGGCGCTACCTGCGCCACTGGCGCACATACACATGTATGAATGTACTAATAAGCCGATTCCTGTCGGCTTCCCTTATGAAATTATGACAGTCAGTAGTTCTCAGCAGTGTTTAATAATCACACTGAATGTATTTAATCTTACACCATAAAATTAAAGTATTACAAAACTGCAACCTACATAAAAAATATTTGTCTTTATATTCCAACGAAAACAAAACATTTAAAGTGCGCGCAAATTTCACGCGGCACCGCGCGTGAACATTTTTCTGCAGTATAACACGCTGACAACGCCGGGTTATGAAGTACATCAATTTCTATACAAAATCATCTCGTCATGACGTCACTTCAGGTCATGTGACACGCATTTTTTAGAGGCCTTGGGAAGCCACTAGACGTCGGGTTATTCGAACGAACTGAGTAGCAATATCGTCCTTTCGTTGAATTTCGTAAGTGTTCGGGCCCTTCCCCCGCCCCCTTGAGCCCCCGCTCGACGCGACAGTACTTTTGTCATTTTAAATGTTTGTTTGACCATTGACGTAAATAGAATTATAACCTTAAAACAAACCTTTTATTTTGTTGATACTTGTGGTTAATTAGCATTTATTTCGTTGTATTCATATAAGTTATTAGTACTACACGAATAACTTATATGAATACATACTAGTGTAACAGTTAGAATTTGATAATTGTGAGTTTGTTGTGAAATTGTGCGTTCGCAATTAAGAATTTGTGGTAAGTCCTAAGTTTTGAAAATAAGAAACACGTAATTAGGTTAGGTCATAATTCATTATTGTGTGACACTTTTCCACAAATTACAACATTATCTATACTTTATTTACTTTATATATAATATAATAAAGCTGAAGACTTTGTTTGTTTGTTTGTTTGATTGAACGCGCTAATCTCAAAAACTACTGGTCCGAATTGAAAAATTATTTTTGTGTTGGGTAGCTTATTTATCGAGAAAGGCTATAGGCTATATAACACTACGCTGCAACTAAGAGGAGCGGAGCAGTAATGAAAAATGTTGCAAAAACGGGGAAGATCGCACGGGTAGGCGATTCGACGCGACGGGAAGGGTCGGGGGAACAAGAAATTTAACGCGGACGAAGTCGCGGGCAGAAGCTAGTATACTATATTTTTGACACTTCCCGTTACAGTTGCATCCGTGGAGAGGTCGTTTTCGGCTTTGAAGCGAATTTATACGTACATGCGTAATTCTCAAAAACAAGAACGATTATCTGATCTAGCCATTTTTTTCTATAGAAAAACATTTATTGCTAAAAATTAAGAATCATCTCGGCTTTTATGATAATGTCTTAGCGCACTTTGTACCTACTAAAGAACAGACGAATAGCTTTAGAGTATAAGTAGTATTATAAGTAGAATAAGTCAGTAGTCTTGTAGTTAAGTAGTTTTTTCTAGTAGACATCCTACGTCAACGTCATCACACTGATCACACCACAAACGGTTTTTTTCAAAGCCACTTTTATTATACTTGCAAGACACTGTTTCAATCACCAGTGCTTACACGTATAGTAAATGTTGACTGAAGACATCTGCTTATAGAAGACTGAAGCCAGGAAGTCAGTCACAGATTTTAAGTAACTGGACTACGTGCGCCACGTCCGGCCTAGGTAAGCATTTTTTTTGCTCCAGCTTACCTCTCTAATAAAATCACCCTTCACCACTGGTGCGCTGTGTTGTGAAAAAAAAATGCATCGAAAGTAAAACGAATTAGCTTTTCTGAAAACACTATTATCACTGTGTTTGAGCGAATGCCCATGATAGTTTACTGCTTTTCTCTACTGCAAGGTTACAAAGCATAAGATGCCCCAGTCTTATTCATATTTCTGCGAAGGATTTGTCAATTTAGCCAATTGTGTTGCACAACTTTATATAAGTCAATATGAAACTCCCAAAAGGTGACGCTGATATTCTGCCCTCTTGAAATCAGACACTAGACAACGTCACATCCAAAAGAGGAGCATATAATGTATCCAAACAGCTCGTTATCTCGCTGACGATACAAAAACTCGGAAAAATGTATTAAAAAACGCGGAGGGCGCGGTCGTCGCCCCACGTTGCCCGCTTATTTGATAAATAACCGCCTAAACAATAAATCACCGTGCGAGAGGGCTGCTGGATTGTGACCAAGACGTAACGCGAATGGAGTGCTAATAGTCATATCTGTAGTGTCTTCATTTTGTGATACTCCTACTCTTATTCGTCACTGAAATTATATTATTAATGACTAGCTTTTTCCCGCAACTTTTCTAGGTAGCCGAAGTAAAAAAAAGTGAGGTGCTAGATATCAATTAAAAATACCTCAAAAGCACCCCACGCTTTTATTCAATTATTTTCTAATTTTTCATTTGGTTTTCTATACAAGCGCGTTCTTTAGTTTTTTAAACTATATATTACTTATTTATTTTCTACTAGCTTTTGCCAGCGGCTTCGCCCGCGTGGAGGTCGGAAAATATCCCGCGGGAACATACTATCGGGATAAAAGGAATCCTATGTGTTAATCCAGGTTATAAACTAACTATATACTATTGAGGATTTTTTTGTAGATCTTTTGAAGACCATCATCTTTGTACGTATGCGAGGATGAGAGCTGGAAAGCGCATTTTCATCTGACTTGCTTCAAATTAATCGTCACTGCTCAGCTCTTATGTGTCTTAGCGTTATGTTATATAGCCTATAACCTGCCTAGGAGTATGGACTACAATCGTACTAAGTTTGGTTAAAATCACTTCACTAGTTTTTGACCTATGCCTGCACATATAGACAGACATACAGACAAACAAAAAAAATACTGATTGCATTTTTGGCATCAGTATCGATCACCATTCATCCTCCAATATTAATTTTGAATGTATATTCAATGTACAGAATTGACCTCTCTACAGTTTTATTATAAGTATGGATAGATTTTTTAGTTCTATTATTATTTTTTACGCCGGTAATGATTCGAAATAAGAATGCTTTTCATGTTATCTGGACATTTAACTCCATTTATGCATACTCCATGATTTTGACCGATATTACAATTTATTCCAGTTCGAGTGACCAAGTGAGAGCGTCGCGACAGGAAACCTAAACGCTAGTTGTTGTCGGTTTTATTGCTATTTGTTTCCTTGTTTGCGTTTTTCAGTCGGTTTATATCCGTAACTTGTTCGAAAAACAACTGAAATAAACATTGGGCCTTTTCTTTAATTTTATTTTTTCTGAATGTAGTCAAATATGTACCTTATTGAGTATTGTTTGATTTACTTGCTAAACAATGGAATACAAACAGAGTAACCGGAAGCACAAGAACGAAGGAAGTTTATAAAAAGCTTGTAAAAATACAACATATTTTGTTAGATAATAGTTTGGGTGGGTACCTAAGGTACACCAACGTGTTTTACACAGGCTAAAGTATTATTACATATATATGTAGTTTGCTGCCTGAGCTATTAAAAGGTTTGACTGTCTGTATGTGTGTTATTGTTTTACGAGAAGGAAAAACATAGCGGGGAAGTTAGTTAGCAAATCGTATCAACTTGTAAAACGTAACTTATTCGAAAAACAACTGAAATAAACATTGGGGCTTTTCTATAATTGTTTTTTTTTTTTGAAGCGACTTAAATATGTAGTTCACTGAGTATTGTTTGAGTGACTTATTAAATAATGGAATACAAACAGAGTATCCGGAAACATATGAACGGACGAAGTTAATAAAAAGCATAAACAAATACAACATTATTTTGTTAGATAATAGTTTGGGTACCCAACACCTACATACGAGTTTTATACAGGCTGAAGTATTACTATAATTATAGTTTTTTTGCTTGAGCTATTAAAAGGTTTGAGGGTTTGTCTGTGAACCTTTGTTTTATGGGGAGGAAAACATAGTTGGGAAGTTAGTAAGCATATCTCAGATAAAAACGAGAAGTACCTAATAATTAATGCGTGTTCGTTCTATGTATGAAGAGGTTTCATATCTACATATTATAATATCCGAAGCATGGTGACCTATAATATTAATACAAAAACTACAACTGGCGTAGTTTTATTTATGTGTTGTTCATTTAGTCTAGGAAGTTTGGTGGACTGGCTATCTAATGAAAATGAATGATGGCGGTTGTTGTAAATACTTGTGATGAACGCCACCACTGATAAGTTGCGAATGTAACGATAATGTATAAGGATAGGTAGCTATGTGTAAGTATAAATGTTTATATGGTATTTCTTTCATAAATTTTTTCTATATATTAAAAATATTAGGTGTCTACTCATCTGTGCACGAATCTAGCTCATCGAAACTAATAGGGGAAGTACGGCCAAAATGACATATAAGGACAAAATGACACACCGGGCTTTTTTCGAAATTGGCGGTCTATAATGCTGCAGTTGGCATATCATTATGTGACGCCAGCCATGGTGGCATACCTGTTAAATTTATAACGCCATTGAAGTCAACGCTTTCCTGCAAGTAACTTCGGCGTGACCAAGTGGTCACGTCGAAGTTACTTGCAGGAAAGCGTTTTGTGCGCATAAAAGTTTTTTATTTTTATTGATTTCGTCCTGTTTTTGATCAGTTTCTCGTAGTTTCTATTACATCTTTTGTAGTAAATTCAAAAAGTGTAGCATTATGCTGCATTACTTAAAAGTATTTATTTATAATTCTCGTGTTTATAGTAATAATGACTTAATTAATGTTTACATAACCTGTGGGGCAAAACGGCATACTTACATTCGGGGCAAAACGACATACCTTTATTCAATGATGAGGTTTTCAATGTTGAATCGAAATACGATAATGATCCTTAAAAGCAGTCAGAAAAAAGGTGAACCCAAGTACAGAAGACTCATTACGCTGAGGATTCGAATGTAGAAGATTTCCAGCTGTGTCGAACGGTGATGATGATGACTGCGCATGCATTTACTGTAACGACCTCTTTTCCCGTTCCAAGCCCAACGAATGCTGGCTACGGTGCAACAATAGTTCTCTTTGGGCTCATATTTAATATTTTGTGAAATATGTACTTCATAATTTTCGTATTCATTATGTATGTCATTTTGTCCGTACTATATGGACCAAATGAATTTTCTTAGAAGCTTCGATTAATTTAAATATTTTTTTTTTATATGGGTCCTATTCAATTATGAGTTTACTTGGGTAAAAACTTATGAACCAAAGATGATTATTCAACCTAAACAGTGATTGTAACTATGTTAATTAAAAATATATGATTAAAAAATAAAACCGTATGTCATTTTGGGCGTACTTCCCCTATTCCAACGCGTTACATAGGTACATCTCACGCGTGCTACGCTCCGCGTCTCGTAGAAGGTCTACGTGAAATTAATTTAATATCTATACATATAACAAAACAGTAAAAAAACTGTGTCTGTACATTGAATATATTAAAAAAAAAAATAATTGAGGGGGGTTTAGAAACAGTAATAGAGCACGAAACCAAAAAAAAAACGTGTCTGTTTGTCTGTTTGTCTGTTTGTTTGTACACGCTAATCTTCGGAACTACTGAACGGATTTGAATGATTTTTTTTTGTTGTATAGGTATTAAGTCTGGGCAACATATAGGCTATAATTTATCTTGGAAACTTGAACACCTGATGCAGAACCGCAACAGACCAGCTAAACTATAAAAGATACAAAAATGGTACCATAGCAAAAATTGTTTTACGTGATGAGCATTTTCTGCTAAGAGAATAAATTTGAAGATCTGGAACACCTGATGTGGAATTCCAACAGCCCAGCTACACTACATATAACATATATAGGAATGACGTCTTAGCAAGAGTTGTTCAACCTGATGAGCACTCTCTGTTGTCGTATAAAATTTTAAGATCTGAAACAGCTGATGGGGAACTCCAAGAGCCCAGCTACACTATAACAAATATAGGAATGACGTCTTAGCAAGAGTTGTTCAACCTGATGAGCATTCTCTGTTGTCGTATAAAATTTGAAGATCTGGAACAGCTGATGTGGAACTCCAAGAGCCCAGCTACACTATAACAAATATAGGAATGACGTCTTAGCAAGAGTTATTCAACCTGATGAGCATTCTCTGTTGTCGTATAAAATTTGAAGATCTGGAACAGCTGATGTGGAACTCCAAGAGCCCAGCTACACTATAACATATATAGGAATGACGTCTTAGCAAGAGTTGTTCAGCCTGATGAGCACTCTCTGTTGTCGTATAAAATTTGAAGATTGGAACAGCTGATGTGGAACTCTGAGCCAAGCTACACTATAACATATATAGGAATGACGTCTTAGCAAGAGTTGTTCAACCTGATAAGCACTCTCTGTTGACGTATAAAGATTGTAGATCTGGAACACCTGATGTGGAAATCAAAGCTATCACTAATTTCACTGTATAATTATAAAATAACATAAGCTGGGAGTTTAGGACTAATTTTCGATGAAAATTCTATGAATCATTGAAAATTTGACTCTACTGGCTAAAACTCTCATTTATTATTTTATTTTATCGAAGAAATATGCCTTCGGGCTTATGGTATTTGAGTGTTTAATTTCCTTTTCCATTTATCTTCGTGACACGGTAGCCTACCCGGTAACGCAGGGGAGCAGTTACTTAGATTTTAATTGATCAGGTATCTTCAGAATAAAACTATAACCATGCCTAGAAAGAGGTCAAATCTTTTCCAACGTTCCAAAGGAGCTAAAAGATTGAGGATCATAAGATCCCAAGAATCTACCGAAGAGCGTCAGGATAGACTTGATGCTGTTCGAGAACATCAGGCTGCAACTCGCTCCGTAGAAACATCTTCGGATCGCGAAGCTCGCTTGCGTTCTCAGCGTATTTATGCATCTACATCCAGGTGTCTAGAGACCAGTGAAGAATACGATGCGCGACTGTCCGCTGATCGTGAACGTTATGCATTGTCTCGCGAGTCGGACACGTTCACTAATAGAGAATTGCGCTTGAGTTCTCAGCGTATCTACGCATCTGCTGCTAGGTCTCTAGAGACAAGTGCGGAACATAATGCGCGACTGTCCGCTGATCGTGAACGTCACGCATTGTCTCTCGAGTCGGAGACGTTCACTAATAGAGAATTGCGCTTGAGTTCTCATCGTATCTACGCATCTGCTGCTAGGTCTCTAGAGACAAGTGCGGAACATGATGCGCGACTGTCCGCTGATCGTGAACGTCACGCATTGTCTCTCGAGTCGGAGACGTTCACTAATAGAGAATTGCGCTTGAGTTCTCAGTGAATTTGCACATCTACTAACAGGTTTTTCGAAGCGAGTGATGAACGTGATGCGCGATTAACTGCTGATCGAGATTATCATACATTGTCCCGAACACGCACACAACAAAATATTCATAATCAGTTAGAAAGTGAGAGAGAAAGAATTGCTGGAGTACGGCATGAAGAGACAGAAGAAGAGCGCAACGAACGTTTGAATTCTGATCGCCTTCGACATTCTCTGAACAGAATGTCGATATCATCTGAAGAATCGAACGTGTCTCAAGATATCGCCGTAGGGCATGGCGACCTTCCTTGGGTTGATAAGGAACGGAGTGCATTTACGTTCACTCCTATGATTGACTACGCCACATATTCCGCCATCGAAGGTGTGGTTCAAAATTGTACATTTTGTGAAGCTGTTAAATGGCAAAAAGAAACAAACGGTATGTGTTGCTCAGGTGGGAAAGTACATATTGAAATATTACAAAATCCTCCAGAAATATTAAGATCACTGCTAATCGGTGACCATCCACAGTCAACACATTTCTTGGGCAACCTATTGACATACAAAAATGAAAGATCTGGAACGACTCCAATCGTCTCACTCATCCCGTTGTTTTCCCGTCCCCGGGCCTTAGAATTTTACATCAGACGTTTCAGATCTTCGATTTTGACGATCCCGTTGTCGCTGGCATAAGCAACAGGATCCGCGTACGAAGTCGCGGGCAGAAGCTAGTTTGTGAATATGTGGACGACCGTAATTTGGCTCTAAAATGTCAAGTAGTAGATAAAAGTGGTTACTGTATACCCGTCTAATCTTTTTCGGTAAATATGATACAATTTTGATTGATGGATGAATCACAGGGGCCACCTGTGCGGCTGTTATAACTTAGCCAGAAGCTAAGTTATAACAGCCGCACAGGTCGATCCATCTAGTTAAGCTATACTTGCTGAGTTGGTCCGTGGATGGGTGACCATCTCTACATACATACCCCTCATTTATCATTCTTGGATCTTTGACAGTCGTTAAGGGTCGTCAGAAGCCGCCCAAAAGTCTGACAACCAGTCTTACCAAGAGATATCATGTTACCCAGTAACTGGGTTGTAGAGGACAGATAAACACCCGCTCCATGTAAAATACTGGTATTCAGCTGCATCCGTTTAGACTGGAAGCCAACCCTAACATAGATGGGAAAGGCTGTAATTCAGATCATGATCAAATTAAAAAAGTCATTTATTCAAACTAGGCTGGGGGTCAGCCCTTTTTGAACGACAAAATTACATAAGACAAACCTGCAAAACACCCGCCCTTCACCACTTCTTAGTAGTTTAGCTGGGAACAAGAAGTGGCGCAACAAATTCCCAAGCAGCACAGCTGTTTGTTAAGTTAGACGAACTTGATTCCATACACTAATAAGTAAGTTAAAACATTACGAAACACAAAATCTTGAATTAAATTATTTGGCACATGTAAAGGTGCCTTCACACAGCGGGCGGGGCGCGGCGGGACGTGACGGCGACGCGCCGCCGCCGCCGCCGTCTTCACACAGAACCGTCGCGCCACGACGCGTCGCGCCGAGCGCTCTGTATGAAGGCGTCCGTAATATCTAGTACATTACAACTATTCAGCGTCGCGTCGTCGCCGTCACGTCCCACCGCGCCCCGCCCGCTGTGTGAAGATACCTTTAGCTAGCACACGCCAATATACCAACAAAATATTAAAAACTATTCTCAAGCAAAAATAAATAATCTATACTAATATTATAAAGCTGAAGAGTTTGTTTGATTGAACGCGCTAATCTCAGGAACTACTGGTCCGAATTGAAAAATTCTTTTTGTGTTGGGTAGCCTATTTATCGAGGAAGGCTATAGGCTATCTAGACACGCGGCAGCGTGTCAAGCCAAGTTCAAGTAACAGAACTGGCGAGCAGCACCGTGTGTAATATTACACGAACCATTTGGAGCCACTATTGACCCCTTCATAACTCAAAAACTATTTCACATAAACGTATCTTTGGCTCATATAGTGAGACTTGCAAGATACATATGTGCTCCAAATTTCATAAACATATCGCAAACGGTTATTTAGATATTAACGTCCAAAAATCGTCATTTTTATCACTGACTGACCTATAGATCAAAACTCTGACCCAGTTCCAGATGACCTAGGAAGTTCAAATTTGGCATGCAGATAGGTAATTAGGTGAGTACAAAGGAATAAATCAGAAACTGGCAAATTTTTATCATTTTATTATAATGTTTCACTTAATTGATTCCATTAGGAACACTTATAACAACAACGATTTGGTGTTAATTTTGTTATATTTTTTTTTTAAATAAGTACCTACTAATACTTTATGTACAAAAAGTAATGATATCCCATCAAAAACATAAATGTGAAATGAGAGCCAAGTTCAATATTATGATATATGCCGTGGTTGTTGACTTCAACGACAAAAGAAGTGAGATCTAAATGGGTGCCAAGTTCAATGGTCAGTCCTGAATTGGCTAGTTTTCATATACGAATTATATTATAGCCTTCGCAAGTTTTAAGCCTGTTACTTATCGGTTCTTATTTTATTATTCCGAAAATTTGGCTTGCTGGTAGAAACTAGCCATCGAACATAATAATTCATATATAAGAACTAGCCAAGTTAGGACTGACCATTGAACTTGGCACCCATTTAGATCTCACTTCTTTTGTCGTTGAAGTCAACAACCAAGGCATATATCATAATATTGAACTTGGCTCTCATTTCACATTTATGTTTTTGATGGGATAATAATATCACGCTACAACTAAGAGAAGCGGAGCAGTAATGAAAAATGTTGCAAAAACGGGGAAAATCGCATGGGTAGGCGATTCGACGCGACGAGAAGGGTCGGGGGAACAAGAAATTTAACGCGGACGAAGTTGCGGGCAAAAGCTAGTAAAAAATAAAATCGTAAACAAAATCTAAATAAAATATATATGTAGTACGATTTCATCAGCACAAGGAACAGAAGAGGTTCAGTAAATGTCTTAAGTATACACAGTACGTATCAATACGTAGTTTGCCAAATCAGTCTATTATCCTGAATTTCTAAAGACTGTGAATACAGGTGTTCTAAAGTGTAGGTTAGTCATCTTGTTACAACAATATCTACTGGCTTGAAAGCGTAATGTAAGGTTCTTACCTCCTTAGGTGAGGTTTTAGTGCTTTTATGTATTAAGTAGTAGGCAGGTGGGTAAGCCTGCTTGTCATGTCTCATATATTACGGTTTAGAAAAGATATACAAAAGCAGCCTGTAAAGCTTAAACAAGGTTAGCTCTGAAGTAACACATACTCAAACCACCCCTTCCCATGAGGGTAGCATGAACTATGGAACGCTCCCTGTTACGATTCTTACATACCTACCTACCTCTTTTCAATACGGCCCTACACGCACGCCGCTTGCAAGTTCTGAAGAACATCACCAATAGGGTCGTAAAAAAACTTTTTACAAAAAAATAAAGACTTCCTTAAAAAAAACACTACAAAGTCAAAAATTACTTTAATTTCGAAAGTCGGTGTCTTAGTATCTGTATTTAAGGTTTTTTGCCACCGACTTCCGAAATTAAAGTTATTTTTGACGTTGTAGTGTTTTTTTTTAAGGAAGTCGGTTGTTTTTTTTTTGTAAAACGTGGTAATTTTTAGGGTTCCGTTGCCAAATGGCAAAAAACGGAACACTTATAGATTCGTCATGTCTGTCTGTCTGTCTGTCTGTCTGTCTGTCTGTCTGTCCGTCCGTATGTCACAGCCACTTTTCTCCAAAACTACAAGAGCTATGCTGTTGAAACTTGGTAAGTAGATGTATTCTGTGAACCGCATTAAGATTTTCATACAAAAATAGAAAAAAAACAATAAATCGTGGGGTTCCCCATACATAGAACTGAAACTCAAAAATGGTTTTTTTCATCTAACCCATACGTGTGGGGTATCTATGAATAGGTCTTCAAAAATGGTATTG
This sequence comes from Aporophyla lueneburgensis, assembly GCA_932294355.1. NCBI lineage: Eukaryota > Metazoa > Arthropoda > Insecta > Lepidoptera > Noctuidae > Aporophyla > Aporophyla lueneburgensis. Next base: position 15,423,257 of record OW028750.1, on the reverse strand, counting down.
AGGTTTCTAATATCATTTTTTTCTAAACTGAATAGTTTGCGCGAGAGACACTTCCAAAGTGGTAAAATGTGTGTCCCCCCCCCCGTAACTTCTAAAATAAGAGAATGATAAAACTAAAAAAAATGTATGATGTACATTACCATGTAAACTACCACCGAAAATTGGTTTGAACGAAATCGAGGAAGTCGTTTTTTTTTTAAAACGTCATAAATCGTAAACCGCAATTTATCTTTCATTTAATCAACAGAAATATAAATAAAAAAAAAAAACATTTATTTTCATAAACATGAATCTTCTGCATAAACCGAGAATACCTACAGGTTTGTACGGAACCCTTTGTGCGCGAGTCCGACTCGCACTTGGCCGGTTTTTTTTTTTTAACTTTTTAGTTATGGTAGATACCCCCGCACTAATTTAATCGCGTAATTCGTTCATTTGTCGCAAAAATACTTAATGCAAATTTAAGACTTATATTATGGTTTTCACATGGACCCCATTGTCCGAATGGAACCAAATTAAAATGGGACCATTTGGAAAGCACCAGCTTTCAAATAAAAAAACAATCATCAAAACCGGTTCACCCAGTCAAAAGTTATGAGGTAACAAACATAAAAAAAATACAGTCGAATTGATAACCTCCTCCTTTTTTTGAAGTCGCTTAAAAATTAATAACTATTTTTATGGGTCAACTAGCTTCTGCCCGCGACTTCGTCCGCGTCAAATTTTTGCTCCCCTGACCCTTCCCGTCGCATCGATTTGCCTGCTAGTTTTCGTCCATTTTTCGTTGCTGCTCGCTCTTTTTGAGTTATAGAGTCAACCTTAAAAGATAGACATATGCTCTCGCGGACTTTTTTTTAGAACTTTTTAAAAGGAACAATTTCATGATACATAATTTTTGCGTAACTTTAACCGTTTACGCAGCGCACGCAACGGAAACTCTCAAAAGGAATCAATTTTCCCCGTTTTTGCAACATTTTTCATTACTGCTCCGCTCCTCTTAGTTGTAGCGTGATGTTATATAGCCTATAGCCTCCCACGATAAATAGGCTACCCAACACAAAAAGAATTTTTCAATTCGGACCAGTAGTTCCTGAGATTAGCGCGTTCAATCAAACAAACAAACAAACAAACTCTTCAGCTTTATAATAATTATTATATTATTATATATAATAATATAATAATATAATATAGTATATAAGTATATATAGTATAGATTACAGCTGGTCGTGTTGTTACTTGTTTTATGTTGTTAGTAAAATTTACACCAAGAAAACTGATACCTATTATATAGAGATATTTCAAATGAATACACTCCTGCGGTTGATAACCCTAAAAAAAAACTCCTTAAATTAATTTATTTTTGTTTCAGTATGTTAACATACCGATAGCCATCATGTCTATGAAGTTTCACTTGCTAATTTAATATGACCCTATATGGCCTCCTGGTACACTAGGATGTCTTGTAAGTATCCTGAATTGTTATTTTAAAATACCATCACATGAAATACTATTATATATTTCGCGGTCCGCCAGTATTCAACTACCCAATAAAGTATAGGTAGTACCTCTTGGATCTGATGTCAATATCTGTGAAACCCCTGTTGTGCCCCGGTACAATGACCGTAGCCTGTTTAAAAACTAACTTTTGTATCGTATGTAGGCTCGTATAAGTACTGACATCTATAGAGTAAAAAGCGAAAGGACAGTAAAAGTTGGTGAAAGTGTCTTATGCTGACATCTATGTTCCAATCCTAACAACTCATGAGACGTTTTTAGAAGAAACAGCAAGATGCTTTCACAAGTTCCAGTCGAGTTCAACTATTTGAGGATAGATGGCGCTGTACAGAACAAATTACGTGTTTTAATTAATTACACACTAAAAAGCAATAAAGACCAGTCACTGGTCACTTATACTTTGAATAAAATATTTTATTTGCAAAGATGTTTACCTTAAATGGGAAGGGATAGAGTAATCCGCGAAATTTAAATTTTATTAAGTGTTTTGCAATTTGCAGATCAGTGTTATGCTGTATAATGATGAGAATAATATGATTCGTGGCCCTAACCCGTATGCATTTAGAGAGTTATAATAATTAAAATCATCAAAACGACAACCGCATAAAAAAAAAAACAAAAAAAAAATTGAATTTGGATCCTCCCTGATTAAAAAAATTGCATTCGATAAAGAGAAGAAGCACAGGGCACTCACCGTACGGTGCAACATATAGGTAGGTACTCGTAGATTTGCTCGCTGTACAGAACAAGTAAGTAAATGTTAGTATTTTCAAGGCATGCCAGAGTCTGTACACGAGTAACGTACATGAGACAATTACACCAAAAGATCGCTAGATGTCCTGCGGGTCCAGTATAACAATGGTTTCAGGATGTTGTTGAGACTTCCTCACTACTTAAGCGCGTCGGAAATGTTTTCGCAAGCTCGTACCGATGGTTTTCACGCGATTGTGTCCAAGAACACCGCTTCGCTATTGAGGGGAGTGAGAGACATTCGCAACCTCATCCTGAGAATTGTAGCGACGAGTTCCATTTCTTCAATTGTTAAGCAGTTTGTGCGGAGGGTAATGGGTACGCACGTCGGTATACATTTCCAGTATAAGCTGACTTCTCATTGTACAGTCAGTTCCCTGCATTACCTGTCCACTATTCCTCATTTCTTCTGTGCAGGAGGGATCAGGTAATGCAGGGCACTAACCGTACGAAAAATCAACCAATGCGAGGTTAGCTAATACTGGAAATGTATATAACTTGATACGTAGTCGTGTGTGTTAACACTAGCTAACTTGTTTCAATATTATGTTACTAATTCTCTATGTATTCTTTGTTCTGAAATAAAAATCTGTATTAATACTAATTAATACAGATGTTTATTTTATTAATACTAATTAATATTATTATTACTGCTCTTCCCACACCATAACTCCTAAAAGCATGAATTAATTAAGCATGTCGTATTTATAACTTGGAGTCATTGAAAAATAACACTTTCAGGGATGTTGAAAAAAAAAAATGTCATTTATCACTGTTACTTTTTATATCACACACAGCGGTTTAGGCTGTGCATTGATATATCAGTCAGTCAGTCACTCAGGACTTTGAATTTTATATACCGGGTGACATTTTTGAACGACTTGAAAAAAAAAATGGGTGTAATAGGTGAACGGAGTAGAAGCCTTTGGCATAGAAATTTTTATTATTTTATTTTTGACTAAAATGTAATGAAATTGGTTTAGCAATAAATAACTACACATTTAAAGTAACATTTTCATACTAGACCAACAAAAACAGACATTTGGAAAAAAAAAACAATTAAAATCAATCGAAACTCAAATCATACGCACCCTATTCAATGCGCGGCATGTCTCAATGATTTCGTAGCGCGGCCCTACCCTTTGAAGCCGGCCGATAGGCGGCCTCATTGATCTTTCGCAGGCGCACGAGTCGCACGCGTCCACGTCCTCCCCCGTCCCGCGCTCCTTTAGTCACCTCCAATGAATCTGAAGGCTTTCCTGCCTTCTATTCTTGTTACACAATGGTAAAAAATGTCATTCGGTATAAAGCTAGATAATAATTAAAATCTTAGACTTTAACGTGGTGTATGAAATTTTGTTCAAGATACAACCTGGCGCTAGCCTGTAAATTGCAAAACACAATAGATAATTTGGATTTCGCTGGCTATCCTGGCGCATCCACTTTAAATCAGTATAAGGGTAATATTAAAAATAATTGTACAGTCACCAAAATGAAACAAAAATGAATTTCGTTACCAAAATGATAAGTGTTACAAAAAGGAAAAAAAAAGGAACTAAGAGGTCTAATACACACTATAAACAAAATAACAAAGGGTTTAGTTTATTTTTATTAATTATAATAAATCACATGATAACTGAACTATAGTTAAAAAGGTTCAACTTGGATAGTCACAACTGAACTCTTAATAATACAAAAACAACTCTTAATTAAAACTTAAATCACAAAACAGGTATACTGTCTCATTTTTAATGGCTTCATATTTTTTTCTTATCCTAATTAATAATAATCGAGTTCAATTTGTCAGTCTTATCATTATGTTATTGGCCCATAATTATATTAATAATTATTTCTTAAGTAATTAACATTTTCTTCGTAACTAATCTCGTTGTTGCCGAAGAATACTAGGTAAGTAACTGTTTTTACTAAATAGATAAAATGATATCTAAAGAAAAAAAAACATTATTGAAAGAAAGTGTTTTTCTGCAACGCGGTTTACTGGTAATAAATTTTGGAAAATAAATCATTTGTGACATGATTGTAGGTACTTAAAATCAATTTTTCACAAAGAAAGGATTTAAATTATTGCAAATAATATCCAAATTGTGGTATTGCGTTTAAAACATATATATTTCTTTTGGAACGATGTTTGTTAATATGCGTACAACAATCATGTATTGAGTTACTTACGCTTGGCAAGTTGAAAGCATTGCTAGAATAATTTGTAACCACAATAAACTTGTAAGGTATTTTTCAGCAGTATAAAATCACCCTTACTTCCTATTTGATACTTCATTTTTGTAACGTGACAAAATATTGTAACAAATTGTTACGAAAATGAATATAAAACACGTGTTGAATATAATCTCAAACTAAATAAAGATAAATAAAGCTCCTTAGCTCAAATTGATTTGGGCAAGAGTAATACAATTTTGAAATAAGCAAATAGTAAATCAACAACTTACCGTTTGATAAAGAGACCAGCGCACAAAAAGGAACGTGTAATTGTTGAAAAATTCACCACTGGCATAAGCACATTACATTCAGAAAGTTTACGTCAGAAAATGGCCGACTGTCAGTATTTAGCGCTACATGATAGGCTGCTAACAGAATACCCAGTACTGTTAATTTATAATTTTAAAATCTAATAAATATTGGTGTTACAAAATATAATAACAAAAATGACAAAAATCGTGGACACAGATTTGATATTAAGTAAATTATCTATTTCTATATTATTGAAAAAAAAAAATGCAGAATCGAGACAGGCTTAATAATACTCAAGTGTATTTTTGGCTTGAAATACCATATGTAGCAAGTAAGAAACTAGAGACTCTTTTGTAACGCTCATGTCTCCGAGGACACAATTATTATCATGAGAGAAAGGGGATATAATCCAAAACAAAAATGTGCATTTAAAAAACTATATTTTTTTACGGATGTTTTGTGTTACGGATAATTTTTTATATCGGATATCCGATTGTTTCGGTTACGGTTACGGAGCTCCTTAACATCCCTGATACATACCACGCTAGTAAAAGCGTTTTAAAACAATAAAGTCGCTTTTCGTTTCTGTATGCTTAAAACTTTTAAACTACGCAACGGATTTTAATGCGGTTTTCATCAATAGATACATTGATTCAAGAGGAAGGTTTGTATCTATACCTACTAATATTATAAAGCTGAAGAGTTTGCTTGTTTGGTTGAACGCGGTAATCTCAGGAACTACGGGCTCGAATTGAAAAAATCTTTTTGTGTCAGGTAGCCTTGTTATTGAGAAAGGGTATAAGCTATATAATATCACGCTACAATCAAAAGAAGCAGAGCAGAAACGAAAAATGGATGAAAAATGGCAGGAAATTCGGTGCGACGCGAAGGGTCACAGGAGTAAAAATTTGACGCGGACGAAGTCGCGAGCAGAAGCTAGTTTATAGTAAGCGGAAGAAACCGCTGGAAAAAGTTATTTAGGTATAAAGTACGTATTGATGTGTTTGTAATTGAAAATTGTTGAAGACATGGCAATATCATACATCTACTTATTTCGTAAATACTTGCGTGTGTTGCTGCCAGAATTTCATACTAAAAGTCTACAAAAATATCTCATATTTAGGCTAATAGCTAGAGTAGACCAAGATTTTCAGTTAAGCACTTAGTTTTGACAGATTTACAGCAAAGCTAAGGAATAAATACTCGGAATAGGCAGGTAAGTGTAGCTATGAAAAAAGCTAAGTGCCGTCGTATGTTATGTTTTTTAAGCAAAATATAACATTTATTCATATCTTTTACTATCTTTTCATTGTAAGCTCACCATAATAGAATTTTATTTCATGGTTATTCTACTAAGTGAACCCTTTTTTTTTTTTTTTTTTTTCAGGATGGGAAATTATCAAATGACTTCTCCCGCTCTGGGGGGAGCGGGAGGGCGTGTCAGACTTTTACTGACTAAAACCCACCCGTGTTCCATCAGTTGCCCATGTGCCAGGGTCACGGTATCTCTTTCGAACAATCACGCGACCCCGGCAGGCATCGGTCCTAGTAGACCCTTTACACTGCTGCTGACATCTCTTTGAGGCGCGCGTGGAACACTGCGCGCCGTCGACCCGAGCCTGGTCCTTACCGGGCGGCGAGCCACCCATTGCTCGCCACCCGCAAGCTTGCGCCTACGGTGGCCGGGAGTCCGCAATTGACTCCCGACGCCCGGGGCGTCTCCTCCTGCGGCGGCTAGGGGCGTGAGGGCGCAGAGACTGCCACTCCCTCACGCGCCCCGCCTCCTCCTTCGCGAGCATCACTGCTTCGCAGAAGGAGGTGACGGCTTCCCATTCCCTCTCGCTCCGTACCATGGCTCGCACCAGGGCCGGACGCGAGAGGTCGCCGCCGCCGATCGCCTCCACGAGGACACGGCGGTGCTCCGCCCAGGCAGGGCACACCTCCACCGTATGCTCCACCGTGTCCTCCAGACGATCCTCGCAATGGAAACACCCGGACGTATCCTCCCGCTTTATCCTGAACAGGAACCCACCGAAGCACCCATGCCCGGTGAGAACCTGCGTCAGGCGGAAGGTGAGGACGCCGTGACGCCTCTCTATCCACTCCTCAAAGAGGGGACTTACCGCCGCAATTGTGGCGTGCCCAGCACTGGGTTGCGACAATCGTACCCGCCATGTCGCCATGAGATCACACCGGAGCTCTGTCCGCCGTGCCACGATTTGTCGCGGCAGCGGAGTTTCGCCCCGGCGTTTCGCCTCCTCGCGCCACTCCCACATGTGCGCGAGGACCTTTGCCTCCAGATCCCATGGCGGCACTCCGGCAAGGAGGCTCGCCGCCTCGCACGAGACCGTGCGGTATCCCCGGATTAACCGGATAGCCATGACCCTCTGGGCCGCAAACAATCGGCGCGCTGGGCGCAGCCTCAATGAGGGTGCCCACACCGGTGCCCCGTAGAGGGCCATGGACCGCACGATCCCCGTGTAGAGCCTCCGGCAGGAGGCGTTTGGACCCCCCCAGATTGGGCAGGAGCCGCTTTAGTGCAGCCCCAGCCCGCTCCAGTCTGGGAGCCAAACGTCGGAAATGCAAGTGAACCCTTAGAGCCGCGCAGGGGCGGGCAGTAATGTTTGTAATTCGTAATTACAAAATGAGCTTACAGCTTTTTTAAACATCATATTTACATTTCAATTTCTTAAATAATTTGAGGGGCTTGTGGCTAAGCAACAACAGCCACACGGATCAATCAATCAGGTTAAGCTACGCTTGTCACGGTTGGTTCTTTGATGGGTGGCCATCTTTACATACCAAGACCCCCCGTGCCTCGGAAAGCACGCCAACCCTTTGGCCCCGGCTGTTATGTGTGGATCTTTGACAGTCGTTATGGGTCGTCAGAAGCCCGAAAGCCTGATAACCAGTCTTACCAAGGGGAATCATATTACTCAGTAACTGGATTGTGGAGGCCAGATCGGCACGTCGCTCCATGTAAAATACTGGTACTCAGCTGCATAAAGTTATAATAATATCTTACCTTGACACCAATATAGTTGGGAAAAGCCTAGGCAGATTAGTTTCTTAAATAATTTAATACCCATTCATTTACCAATGCAATTTTAGAGTGAACACTGTCTTGCTCACTCGTTTTATAGTTACTAAGTGAGCAAGTCCATATTATTCAAAGTTCGTACTAAATCTCAAGAAAATGCTTACGAAAACTACAGAATTTCAAACTGAGAACTAGAAACCGGAAAGTTATCGCTACGAAATCGCTGTGGTTATCGGCGTCACTTGAAATGTAGCGGAACATCCGTCCGGAACTCGGGAGGTCAAGTCTCGCTGCCAGAGCACTGGCACGAATAGTGCCATCATCTGCACTATGCAATTCAACCAACCAAGGAGACGGAATCTCACAAAATGTCCTGTCATAAACACTGCTTTACTTTATATTTCTTTTAAATGTTTTCTAGTTGTAAGAATTCAAGAAAACTTTATTTTGTCCTTTACGAAACCCAATTCGATTAATCTTCACCTCGTCACGTTTTCACTTTGTTTTTTCTTTGGATTCGGGTCTGTTAGATGTTCGGATTAAAGTAGTATCAATTGATTCCTGTTGCGTAAAATAGAAGGAAGACAAATATTGTTCAACGTTTCTCAGATCTATTAAGTAGGTAAGTACGCACTTTTCGTTTCGTGTTTAAATCCTTGCGGATGACCAACGTCGGGGACACACGGAGGGGGAAATTAAGAATGGTACGGACAATTCTAGCTACTTCCGGCACTACTTATGTGCTAATTAAGGAAGGTACTGGAACTCATTATTGTGCCAACTTTAGCGTTCAGCACCATTATCTGAGAAACCCTAATTTTCCTTACACATATGTGCATACAAACAAATGAACAGCTTATAGGGTTTACACGGGTTGAACAAAGGCCGAGGAGGCCGACAGGAATTTCTCTTAATCTGCGATAATTTAGGTAGGTACCTGTAATTTGCAACACACAGTAGCAGTAAAAATGTTATTATATTTTTTGACTGAGGATGTTGTCTCTGTCAGTAATGAAATAGGATAATGATTCTGGCTGTTATAAATCAAATCAGTGAGCGTAGCACTAACACGCGGATTAACTTAAAGGAAATTAGAACGATTTAAAAAAATGCCATTTCTCGCATAATATTTAATTAGTTTTAAAACTTAGATTATATGTAATAAGCAATAATTGCCGAAAGCCGAATAATTGCCAAACTAAAGTGGCAGTGGATAGGGCACATTGATCGCAGAACAGATGGCTGATGGGGCCGAAAGGATCTGGAATGGCGACCACCTGCCGGAAGATGAAGAATTGGGTGACCTCCCACAAGTTGTGGCCAATGACCTTGTGAAGGCCGTAGGAATTCGCTGGATGCGGGAAGCACGGAACCGGTCGAAGTGGCGGAGCTTGGAGGAGGCTTATGTCCAGCAGTGGACGTCTTTCGGCTGCAATGATGATGATAATGTTTATGATATACGAGTGATTAGTACTAATTTTATTGGAATCGTCGCAAAAATTCAAAACAAAAAATGTTATAGGTCTGAATGATCAAAGATTATATTACCTACATATTTTTACTTTATGGACAAAAAGTTTTTCATGTTTAATGAAACGTAATGGCAAAGATGTCAAGCGTTTCCGTGATGATAAAATATAGCCATAGCCTTAGAAAGAGGCAGGCTTCAAAATGACCTGTATACTCTTTACATGTGTTAGTGAAATCGGGACTTAGTTTCATGAATAAGTACGTGTTGGAAGCATTTGATGTATGACTGATTCATAGTTCCTGCTACTTCAAGTAGGTACCTATTGAAACTTAGACACTTCAGAATGTTCGCAAACTTTCTCGTTTCTGTAATGAATTTGATTTCGAGGATATGCGTTTCTCATTAGACCAGTATTAATTTCAGAAGCCGTTTTCCAAATGAAACGGACTTAATGGAATTTTTAATTCAGTGTGCTCACTGATTTAATGAAACCTATTGAAGAAAAGAAAATAGCATATGTGTAATGATTGGGCAGAAAATCCAATTATCTGGAAAATGCTGGTTAGAGTGTTCAGAGTAAAAAGTCAACTAGAATTGTTAAATATTTTTTTTGGCTTTCAGCTATAGAAATTACGTGAAATAACACGAAAACAGAATGAACAACTATGAAGACAAACCGGCAAAATAATGATGATTATGCCTTCGTATAAAACCCTCGTTCTGAAGATGACAATGTGAAATGTTGAAGCAAAATGTGTCACAATAAAATCAGAGTTAATTTATACTTTCTTAAGAAAATTCATCTAATTTTTTGGCTGTGCCCGCTGTGGAGTGAGTTTTCCTTGTTTTATGTCTAGATACCTTCTAGGGCTTTTATTTTCTGGGTTTTGAGTTCAGTATAGAAGTTGAATTGAATAAAAGGTAGTTGCGCTGAAAGTTTCGTTTTTCCCTTGCACAGAAAAAACTTTGTAGCTTCTCAACTCTAGTAAAATTTTATAAACTACATACACACATACATACATACAATCACGCCATTTTCCCATGAGGGTAGGCAGAAACCACGGAACGCCACCTGCTACGATCTCAACACACCTCTCCCCCCTCTCTCTCTCCTCTCTCTTTATAAACTATGTGATGCATTGCATAATGCAACTTTATAAATGTATTTTTTAAGAAAGCTAAACTAAGAGGAGTTATCAAAACTTATTGTATGGTGCGCCAAGCTGAATGAGTGCACTTCTTCGATCGTATCGCCTGCACTATCAACGTGCACTTTAGACCGCACGTCAGTGGTACCAGGTTCTAGCTTCTCCAGCCAATAGTAACGAATCTATAACAAGATGTTATATATGGCGGTAGCTGTATAAACTCCCTGACAATTTAATAGAACTATCTGAGGGCCTCCGGCTTGGCCACGCGTTATCGTGGCCGACTTGTAAATCTCTAAATAGACTTCGAACCCAAGTCGGCCGAAGCAAAGACAATCTCCTACGGTTCATGGATTCTTAGATCTCAAGTGAGTACGGGGCACGTACCCATAGATTATGAGTCATCTTCCATACTGCGTCGCATGCCCTGTGACCTGTGCAGTTGAAGATCTTATGACTGCGTGAAGCGTGACCGGACTTCGCACGGCAAAATTTTGGGCCGAAGATGTTTGAACTTTTTGCTACCATCAGAAGAATTGGTTTTAACCAAAACCAGTAGGTTTAAATTGATCTCTGGGTTCTATGAAAGTCCGTACTACGCCAGTCCAGCTCAAGGACGAAGTGTTACTGTGGGGCTATTGTGTATTAATAGCTCATACTGTGGCAAAGTGTGGCAACCGGAAATAGCAGGGTCATAACCTACAGAGTACACTGGACTCAAGGTCTTCACTTCTTATAACTGCAGTGCTCCAGTGCAATAAGCATCCGTCACCACCTTGCTGCTGGTTCCCTCATCAGTGAACGTGAGAAATTGCGCGAGATACAAGGAGACAACGGCTTGAAGATGGCACGTGGTTGACGACGCCTCGTCGGCATGCCGTTTGTAAAGGTTTCTCCGCCGGGAAGCGGTCTGCTCGCTTGAAGCACGCAGTCAACGTGCCGCGTGGTGGCTCGCGGGCAGCGAACTGCCTTGTCATCATCATTATCATCATGTCAGCCAAAAGCCGCCCACTGCTGGACATAGGCCTCCCATAATTTGGGGGAGTTTGCCATGATCGCCACGTTTTTCAGCCCGATTGCCGATCTCAGTATGGTGGTAAAATGCATAGAGAACGCTGCTGCTCATTCTCTAGTAAGTCCCTTGTTCGCCTCCTACGACACGAATGGGATGGTGCTGTTCTTATCATCCGGCACCACGCGGCACCTTTACGTGTGTAGCGCGCTGCTCTCTAACTCGTAAATTTTACTTTAATAGAGTTGATTTAAGGCGAGGTTGCAGTACTTTTAAACTTTTTCAAACCTCTGTAAATCGTGCAAAATGACAATATTCCGTAAAAAAAAAAATATTTTAGGAAAATTGAACATATTGTCAAGCGCTGTGTGAAGATAGAAACGTGAATTAAAACAAATGACTCGGTAAAAAAAATCATAAAGATGACACTAAATCACTATTTTAAACGTTTGCCTTGAAGAGACTCCACCATCAAACCGTGTAAAATTTATACCAAAAGATTTAGAAGGGTTTATTATTTTTAAGGGATTGTTGAGAACATTTTATAATTTCTTTATATTTTTTTTTCTACGAAACAAATTTACACAAAATCTAGCAGTGCAAGCGCTCGTAACGGCCGGCCAGTGCACGCCGAGACGTCTTCGAGGTTGGACGCACGCCGTTTGTTCCACAGACTTCCCCCCTCGCTTGCGCTTTGTAATAGATAAACAATTTAATAAAAACTTGTGTTGGTTTGTAATAAAAATGGGTAATAAAAAGAATAAAAGCATCAGAAGGTTGAAAACTAAGGCATTATCGAAAATTCGTACTTGAAAAATGGAAATTACCTATATAATTTCTAAAAATTTACTGTATATAAATAATTAAGTAGATTATCTACTTATTTACGGTAAATAATTTCATTTGATAACGTTAACTTCCAAACATTATTTACCTACAATCATAGCTTAGACGCGCCACAATATAAAAAAGTACAGTAGGTAAAGATTTACTGAACAGATTGAATTTGTTCAAACTATTTTTATGGTTGTTCAATAACTTTAAATATCGTATAGTATAATAATTGATATTGAAAAATCTAGGTAATTATACCGAGATTTTTCAATATCAATTATTATACTATACGATATTGTATAAAAAAAAAACGTCGTTTCACGTCATTAAAATTATTTAACGACGTAAAATGTATCAAATTACATGAAGTTTATTTTGCAGCGCTTCAATGAGAACAAAAAAGCCATGGGTAGTTGTCACTCCCTAGATAAATTTGAATGCAATATGCGAAAGTCCCACATAAGTACTTTAACTTTATTACTAGTGGTTCGCTTAGAACTGAGACCTCACAATGCATGTTCCGATTTTTCCATATTTGCATAGTTATTAAAAGTCTATGACGTCAAAAAACAAAACATAATTTACACATTTACAAAAACATTACAACAGTTACAGTTTCAATTAATCATCGTTTTGTTTTAGGAGTGGTTGAGTCAAATACAATTTTTAAGTTTGAATCTGAGCAGAATCGGTCGCAGGGGTAACGATCTAAGAGGGGATCGAAAAAATAAATATAAGAAAATATTATGTTCGAGTGAGTCAAAAGAAAGGCCTTCATTTGTAATAAGTTAACGAAGTGATCAACGAAATACATTTGCAACTTCCAGCGCCATCTAGTCACATGGTCTCTGTTTAGAACGAACTACTAGTCACAGTGAGTTCACCATAATTTAATAGATACATTCTCTCGTACTATGATTATAACTAAATAACGAATGTATCTGTAGTTTGATATATTTTCAATGAACAAAGAAATATTCAACATGCGATATTACATAATATAGTCCCAGACATTCAAGTTCCCCCTACACTTTCTGTGACTGTGTCGTGATAATGCGTTCCTTTAGTAGGTTGTTTTCTAATGAAGTTATCGTTATTATAATAGACCAGCCGACCTACCCCACTTTGCAAGGGTTATTCTCGGTAATATATCCCAAATAATCATAAATATTTCTCTAAACATTCCTCTTGGAATAATCGATTGAATGGTGAAAATTCGAACCATCAAAAACATAAATGTGAAATGAGAGCCAAGTTCAATATTATCATATATGCCTTGTTTGTTGACTTCAACGACAAAAGAAGAGATATGTAAATGGGTGCCAAGTTCAATGGTCAGTCCTGACTTGGCTAGTTCTCATATACGAATTATTATGTTCGATGGCTAGTTTCTACCAGCAAGCCAAATTTTGGGAATAATAAAATAAGAACCGACAAGTAACAGGTTTAAAACTTGCGAAGGCTATAATATAATTCGTATATGAAAACTAGCCAAGTCAGGACTGACCATTGAACTTGGCACCCATTTAGATATCTCTTCTTTTGTCGTTGAAGTCAACAAACAAGGCATATATGATAATATTGAACTTGGCTCTCATTTCACATTTATGTTTTTGATGGGATATCATTACTTTTTGTACATAAATTATTAGTAGGTACTTACTTATAACAAATTTATAACAAAATTAATACTAAATGGTTTTTGTTATAAGTGTTCCATATAGAATCAATTAAGTGAAAATTATAATAAAATGATAAAAATTTACCAGTTTCTGATTTATTCCTTTGTATTCACCTAATTACCTATCTGCATGCCAAATTTGAACTTTCTAGGTCATCTGGAAGTGGGTTAGAGTTTTGATCTATAGGTCAGTCAGTGATAAAAATGACGATTTTCAGACGTTAATATCTAAATAACCGTTTGAGATATGTTTATGAAATTTGAAGCACATATGTATCTTGCAAGTCTCACTATATGAGCCAAATTTGACACGTTTATGTGAAATAGTTTTTGAGTTATGAGGGGGTCAAAAGTGGCTCCAAATGGTTCGTGTAATATTACACACGGTGCTGCTCGCCAGTTCTGTTACTTGAACTTGGCTTGACACGCTCCCGCGTGTCTAGATAAAATCTGTTTGAGATTTATATTATTATTTATTTTGTGTACAATACTTTATAATTATCGATTTATTATAGAAGCCACTAAATGTAAGCAAATAAAATAATTATATTGCTGCCATTTTTTGCAGCGATCTGAGCTTTTAATATTTTTGACATATCAAATTCGCTTGTTTTAGGAGTGATGGAGACAATTCTTTGTTTGTTGAGGTAAACAATAACAACGCGGATGAAAAAAAGTGTTGCTTGTAGGCGAACTATAGACGTGAATTATTTCTTACGTCAATTGCAAGAGAAAGCATAGCACAACGCGTTGTTTGAATGTAAAAAATGCTATTTTAAAATAATGGGTGAAAAAACTTTGGGGTCATGGCAAAATTCAAACTCCAATCCAACATGTGCCAAGAAATTGTGTCAGTCAGTTCAGAAAATGTTGGTGATACTGAAGAGAAAAAGTCTTTGGACTCAAACATAGCGGCTACAACTGGCACCATAGCTATAGGCATCGGGCATCCCCAGTTCGAAGAACTGTTTTTTTGCAATCGACATTCCCATTTTCTCCATCCATGCGCTACAAACAAAGTTTAAGAAATTGATAAAAGAAGAAAACAAAAAAATCTCTAACGTCAATTTAAAGGAACCCAGTATACCTTACCTTCTGCATTTACGATGCATTGTGGCATGTTCAAACGCTTGCATCGGCTAGCTGCCGGGCGCTCGCTCGCTGCGCCTATATGCTCGATACATACCTATTATGCGGGGGGTGAGGAAGAGTTTTCATGCCTACATACCGCACTACAAGACGGCCTTAAAACCCTAACTTGAATGACAAGTTATTTACTGTGTCGGAGCGGTGTTGTCACAATGAGTGATGATCTTCACTTCACGCCACTCGTGAAGACTCTCTCATGCACCCTATCGTGGTTATAGAAATGGAGCATCTCCGGAATGCAATTAGGCGAGACCGCGAAATTCCTAATGGTTCTTATAAACATCAAGTTAGTAGGTTTGGTGTAGTTGGTTGGAAGTTGAAACGTTACTTGTATTGTTACAGTAAAAGGTACCGTGCTACAAAAATGGCTTCTGACTGTTTAAAGAAGCTAGCATTAAATATGAAACAAAGAAATAGCTACGTCTGGAAGACCCATATAATTCGTAAAGAGACTTCTGCTGCAGTTAGATAATGTTGTTTGGGTGATGCTCTGCCTTTCACACTTTTCTCAGTTTTCGCTACCTATCTATCATACTTAGGTTGCATTTTTATAGAGATCGAAGTGTGAGTAAACTGAACATCTTATGCTACGTGAGATCGTTTTCGTTGACGTTCATAGTTCCGTGTAAATGAGCGGGAGGCAACTGAATTTTGACGCAACGGTTACTCCGACTTTTCATTAGATACAGCGATTGAACTTTGGAAAACCTTTACAGATATAAGGAATATAATTGTTATTTCGGTTGTATTAAAATTGAAGAGGCTTTGGGAGCACTGTGAGTTGTCACGACTAGCTACACTATATATGTATTTGTTTTATTGATATTCTGCGTTACCTATTGAATATGTTAATAAGGAAAGTGTCAATACGCACAACCAATAGATAATCACGTTCGCAATTGAAATAGGTAATATCCTCACATCAAAGCATAGTCGAAAGTATATTGACTCTTGGAGTAAAACTAAGTTGAAATCAACGAACAATATTTACGGATCGTAAATTCTTGGGCGGCCCTAGAGACATCGCGTGACTTTGACTCCCTGAGACTTCGATCTAACGTATTCCACGTTGTACGGGAGAGTATATTTTAAGGTACAGTCAGCCTCGCACTTGAGACCTGCCACTATGGGCACGCCACAATTGCGGCGGTAAGTCCCCTCTTTGAGGAGTGGATAGAGAGGCGTCACGGCGTCCTCACCTTCCGCCTGACGCAGGTTCTCACCGGGCATGGGTGCTTCGGTGGGTTCCTGTTCAGGATAAAGCGGGAGGATACGTCCGGGTGTTTCCATTGCGAGGATCATCTGGAGGACACGGTGGAGCATACGATGGAAGTTTGCCCTGCCTGGGCGGAGCACCACCGTGTCCTCGTGGAGGCGATTGGCGGCGGCGACCTCTCGCGTCTGGCCCGGTGCGAGCCATGGTACGGAGCGAGAGGGAAGCCATCACCTCCTTCTGCGAAGCAGTAATGCTCGCGAAGGAGGAGGCGGGGCGCCTGAGGGAGTGGCAGTCTCTCTCTCACATCCCTAGCCGCCGCAGGAGGAGACGCCCCGGGCGTCGGGAGTCCATAGCGGACTCCCGGCCACCGTAGGCGCGAGCTTGCGGGTGGCGAGCAATGGGTAGCTCGCCGCCCGGTAAGGACCAAGCTCGGGTCGACGGCGCGTAGTGTTCCACGCGTGCCTCAAAGAGATGTCAGCAAAACTGAAGGGGTCTGCTAGGACCGATGCCTGCCGGAGTCGCGTGATTGTTCGAAAGAGATACCGTGACCCTGGCACATGGGCAACTGAAGGAACACGGGTGGGTTTTAGTCAGTAAAAGTCTGACATGCCCTCCCGCTCAGCCCAGAGCGGGAGAAGACATTTGATGATTTCCCATCCAAAAAAAAAAAACCTTCCACTAACAGCACTAAAACAAAATTCTGTAATGTGCGGTTCGGTGGAACAGTTTATCGTTATTGTATTAAGTGTCCGAACCGCACCTGGTTACAGTTATTAGTGACTAGCTTCTGCACGCGACTTCGCCCGCGTCAAATTTTTGCTCCCCTGACCCTTCCCGTCGCATCGATTTGCCTGCTCGTTGCTGCTCGCTCTTTTTGAGTTATAGTGAGTCAACCTTAAAAGATAGACATATGCTCTCCCAGACTATTTTTTAGAACTTTTTAAAAGGAACAATTCCGTCATACATGATTTTTGCGTTACTTTAACCGTTTACGCAGCGCACGCAACGGAAACTCTCAAAAGGAATAAATTTTCCCCATTTTTGTAACATTTTTCATTACTGCTCCGCTCCTCTTAGTTGTAGCGTGATGTTATATAACTTATAGCCTCCCTCGATAAATAGGCTACCCAACACAAAAAGATTTTTTCAATTCGGACCAGTAGTTCCTGAGATTAGCGCGTTCAATCAATCAAACAAACA
Source organism: Aporophyla lueneburgensis (assembly GCA_932294355.1). NCBI lineage: Eukaryota > Metazoa > Arthropoda > Insecta > Lepidoptera > Noctuidae > Aporophyla > Aporophyla lueneburgensis. The sequence continues at coordinate 15,405,754 of OW028750.1, read as the reverse complement.
AACAAACTCTTCAGCTTTATAATATTATAGTATAGATGGGACGAATTTTTAAATTAATAAAGTTCGAGGTTCCTTCTGAAATATTGTGAAGTGACCGTTACGAGGAAATAGTTGCGTTAACGAATTTAAGTTCTGATATTTTCCATGTCAAATACGTGATTGATTTAAAATAGTTTATATTTAAAATTTAAGTCATAACTAAACACGAAATAGACAAGGGATGTGATACTGAATCTGTTTACTAATGCGTTGGAGGACGTCTTTATGACGCTGGACTGGACGGAACAGGGTATCAACGTGAAACCGAGTACATCTCCTAAATTCGTTTTGCCGAATACATCGTCATAAAAACGTTAAATCAAGTGGTGAATATGTGTTATTCTAAACTTCTTACCGCAGACTTTAAAAAACAGTCACCGGTTTGAGGTCAATAAATCAACGTTTAATGATGAAAAACTAGCTCAATAATTTGATCAAAATTGAAATAATACAGTAGATATTATTTTGAAAAAACTCGTCTATAAAATCACGAAAATCCGTGAAATCTACAAAATTTCGTATTTCGTATACTCAGCGTATAAATGCCACATAGATGGAGTTAGTTTAAACAACTTGAGCTACGCAGACGACATGGTGTTGCTGAGCCCATCTATCTGTGGAATGAGAAAGTTACTTTCTATTTGTGAGGGGTATGCCGAGCAGTATGGGCTAAAGTACAACCCTAAGAAAAGTGAGCTGTTAGTGTTTAGAGGTAGAAATAAGAGTCCATCATGTATCCCTCCGGTAACGCTGTGCGGTTCACTTTTACTTAGAGTAACCCAGTTTAAATATCTGGGCCACATTGTTACCGAAGACCTGAAAGACGACACAGACATGGAAAGGGAGCGCAGAGCATTGGCTGTGAGGGGAAATATGGTGGCTCGAAGGTTTGCTGGTCGCTCAGTACCAGTTAAATTGACTCTATTCAAGGCTTACTGCCAAATGTTTTACTCCAGCAGCCTTTGGGCTAATCATACCCAAAAAGCAAACAATGCCCTGCGCATACAATACAATAATACCTTTAGGGTGCTGTTGAGGCTTCCTCCTTACTGTAGTGCGTCAGGTATGTTCGCGGATGCACACACTGACGACTTTTTTGCACTAATGCGTAAGAAGGTGGCGTCGGTGATACGCAGAGTGGGGGGAAGCACCAACAATATCTTGAGGATGTTTGCAGAAAGGTTGGATGGGCCTACCATGGGTAGGTTTATCAAGCTTCATGTATTGCATGGAGCTTGATGAAACTATCTCTGGTCGATATATGATCATCTTGTTATGTTTTTGTAAGTAGGTATAAGTTTACTAACATAGTTTATAAGATAATTTAGTCTCTAACACAATTTGGGCCCATGTAGTCTGTTAATAAAAGATTTTTATTTTTTTTTATTTATTTTATAAATATATAACAGGAGATGACTGAAGTTACGAAATGTATTCGCTGATGCGTAATCTTTAAACATCTCCTACAGGTTGCCCAGTAAGGCGGCCCCTAAACGATCAATTAAATTGTGCAATATTACGAATTGTGCAATATTATTGACCGTATAGGGTTAATATTGAAGATTGTGCAATGATTGAATGAAAGTTTGAGCATGTTTAATTTTTATTGCACCATATTTTTCCATTGCATCGTGTAGGGTCAGTATTGCGCAGTATTTTTAGTATGTGTTTTGTGTTGAACGAGGAGTACATGGGAATTTCTGGCGGGAAATCAGACGCGTCGCTTGGGTTTTTGTTATATTTTCCAAAAACCGAACTGTGATGAATTTTAAGGCCGAAAGTGGTGTAGTTTTGTGTTGTAAACTGTATTAATACTATTCTCAGATTGAACACGAAAACATTGTGTAGTTCGTATTATTGTGCAATATAATTGATCGTTTGGATTCAAAGCGCCTCTCAATCTTATTGTACAATAAAATGTATTGTACAATGTTATTGTAGGTCTAGGGGCCGCCTAACAGATTTCAAACAATACGTCAATATTGTTTGAGAACTGTCATCAGACACCGAACTTGTGTAAAAAACCTATAAAACCACAGTTAAAAATGTGGATTTCGAAACGTTATTTCCTCCTGCTGAGAAATGAATGATAAAACGGGTGAATGTGGACTGTAATGCAAAATCAGAGGTAAAATAACTGTGAATCGGTCGACGGTTTCAGTTTGTGTACAGTTCATCTCCAAACTGAAACCGTTGACTGTTTGTTGCCAGTCTGTCGCGTCAGCACAAACCAAAAATGTCATAGACTAGACGGGAAATGAGTCCTATGTCATGCTATGAATGATAGGTTTTCATTCAAATCTAATCAACTCAGCCTATCTCAGTCCACTGCTGGACATAGGCCTCTCCCATGCTGCGCCACAACACCCTGTCCTCCTCCTTTCGCATCCAATCTGTCCCAGCCACCTTTTTGCGGTCGCTGGTCCATCTAGCTGGGGGCGTCCCACACTACGCTTGCCGATACGCGGTCTGCACTCTAGGATTCGTCTGCTTCATCGGCCATCGGTCCTTCTACAAACATGGCCAGTCCATTGCCTCTTCAACCTGCTTACTCTGCAAGCTATGTCGGTAATTCGGTTTTTTTCCGGAAAACTTCATTTCTGATCTTATCCTTCAAAGAAACTCCGAGCATAGCCCGCTCCATAGCGCGCTGAGCGACCGGGCGACCTTAAATTTGTGGACCAGTCCAACCGTCACTGTCCACGTTTCGACGTACGTTCCGGTTACGTTTCGGTTTTCATTAAATTTTGTAAAATGTATTCACAAACTTATAATAATTATTACAACGCAACGCGCCACGTAAAATATTTTTTTTAGATTTTGTGCCATTTTTTCTTTAATTTCTGCATTGACAGTGACGAAATAAGATAATACAAAAATATTTTTTTTTAATTTCTGATGTCAGACATCCTAGACTGGAGAAAAAAAGAGTACTTGGATAATATTTGACTGTCATAAATAGACAGATACATAAGATACATGAACAAGGTGGAATTATCCGGTATAAGTTTTATCGTCTGCCGATTTGTATCGATATGTGTTGTTTGCTTTGGAAAAAAATACATCCCATCACTAAAAAAATATTTAACGTAAGTGCGGTTCAGACACTTTATACAATAACGATAAATAGTTCCACCGAACCGCACGTTACAGAATTTTGTTTCAGTGCTGTTAGTGGAAGGTCTCAAGTGCGGTTCGGGCAAGTGCTGTTCAAATCAGTGCTGTTAGTGGAACAAGAAATCATTTCAGTGTCAGTGTTGTAAACCTTTAAAACATTAACAGTTTTAAATATAAACGTTGCTTTTAAGTCTAATTAGCGACTGTCGAACCATACATTCTTTACTTTTTCAACGTCTCTTACATTAAAAAACGCTTAGAATTAAGCCGCGCAATGTCAACATGTTTATCCTCAAATATACTCGTATAGTTAGGTATATCGTGTACCAGCAAGGGTCAGAAAGAAAATTGACGTAGGTTAGGTTAGGCTCGTAATTTATAGAGGACTGAAGGACTTCACGGGTGTGTTCCTTTCTGGCCCGGCCACGATGCCAACAAACAAGGTCATAGTTATGGCAGTAGACTGTACGGATATGTACCTTTTGGTACTCCAAAGAGAAATAATAGTACCTCATTATTTCATGACTCACATACCATTTTCAGTGGCCGGGCTACAGCGTATCCGTCCTAGCACGGCCACGCTCACATTGACTGAAATCCAGAACTTTAATAGATGGTTAATGTCTGAGATAAATGTACGTGTTATGTACTTTACAATGCACCTACTTGTATTTGAATGAAAGCCTTTTAAATCTATGTAATAGTCACATACATTTTTCAGGTAAAATACGCCTGACAAAAATCAATAGCAATAGTATAACATCAACTTACAATAACTACTCAATTGTTGTAGGCGCTTAATACTTAAAAAGAGAATCCACTTTTAACTATTTCATTACATATAGTTACTTACTGAAACTTATTATATGTAGTTCCATTACAATGAATAATTACTAAGATAAAAGTGCACTAAGATATTAAATGATTTAAATATTCAAAAAAACTTCTCTTACTGTTTGTTTTTGTGACTGGGATAGTAGGACAACATCCTATTTCCTACTAATATTATAAACGTGAAAGTTTGTACGTATGGATGTATGGATGTTTGTTCCTCTTTCACGCTAAAACTACTAATCCGATTTAGATTTAATTTGGCACACAGATAGTTTATAACCTGGAGTAACACATAGGGTACTTTTTATCCTGGTAGTATGTTCCCGCAGGATAATTCCCGACCACCATGCAGGCGAAGCTGCTGGCAAAAGCTAGTTCATAATAAAATGGGGTTCCCCGGAATCGCCGATACACGAAACCCTTCGGCCAAAACTCTTCCTTGAGGAAGGTCTAGATTTGATGCGTTGGAACTCGCACCACGAATGACTTGAAGTTAGTGTTGTGGCGCGGTTCCAACTTTTCCACCCTCAAGGTAAAGTTGGTCTTCACACGTATATACTCCACGATCTCCTCAACCTTCGTGGGGTAATGTAGACGGGACACATAGAGCTGCGTCGTTGGTGTAGCTGGACGCAGCAGCATATTAGGTCCTGCTAGCGCGGTCCGGCACTGGTTCCGACTAGGAGGCTTCCTCCTCTTCTTCCTCTCCACCTTCACGACGCCATCCTTGTCACACGTGCCAGAAGCTGGGCCGCGCAACACGACGCCGTCACTTCGTATTCAATAGTTTTATGTTTATATTGTTTTATATTTGTATGTATGTTAGTCTGTAAGGTATTTATGATATGGGTCTTTGTAGCCCGAAATAAATTGATTTAATTTTGATTTGATTTGAAAATGAATAAACGTGGGAAAAGTTAGTCAGTGACTCTCGACGAACAGAGTGATAAACTTTTATAAATACGAAGACCAGCTAGCAGATATCAATAATATGCTGCCAACTACTGTTCTGTTTGTCAAAATATTTAACGATGCGATACTAAAAAAAACTCATCAATGGAACTGATTAATCACAAACACGTGCATTTAAAATGAAAATATTTCTTCGGAAAGTTACACGAGTAAAATCATATTGTGAGTAGTTCAAATTTTACAAGAATTGAAAAATAGAGTAGTTTTATTGAATTTTAAACAGCTTAGGCCTTTGTGCACTTTTAAGTTATTAAGTATTTATCTTAACAGAACTATAATAAGTTTAAGTCAGTATGTAACTATACATATATATAACTTCATTGGTAAACTTGGAATCCTTCTATTGCGTATTAAACGCCTACAAGACTTGAATAGTTATTGTAAGTTGACGTATTGCTATTGGTTTTTGTCAGGCGTATTTTATCTGAAAAATGTAAATGAATATTAAATAGATTTAAAAGGCTTTCTTTCAAATACAAGTAGGTGCATTGTAAAGTACATAACACGTACATTTATCTCAGACATTAACCATCTATTAAAGTTCTGGATTTCAGTCAATGTGAGCGTGGCCGTGCTAGGACGGATACGCTGTAGCCCGGCCACTGAAAATGGTGTGTAAGTCAGGAAATAATGAGGTACTATTATTTCTCTTTCGAGTATCAAAAGGTACATATCCGTACAGTCTACTGCCATAACTTTGACCTTGTTTGGCATCGTGGCCGGGCCAGAACGGAACACACCTTCACGGCCACAAGACACATGGCTGACCACAGCTCAACATTTTAGGGTCACCCCGAAATTATTTTTACATTAATTTTAATGGTCTCGATACAAGGATGTTTTTGATGTTTCAGCGCAAGAAAATAAGGCTATATTTTAGATGTACTTTCTATGTTCAATTTTGTCATGATTAAGTCATTAGCTAGATAGATAAAACCTGAAAAGCACCTACCTAGTTTTTAACCGACTTCAAAAGATTGAGATTGTATGTTCCACTGTTGGTATAGGTATATATACATTTTTATGTATGTCCATCGATTTTTCCGCCAACTGTGGATAGATTTCAATAATTGTTTTTTAATGGATTTTTGCTTTGTTCGTTTTTACGTTAGCTGCGATAATACGTATTTGATCAACTTTGTTTATCTTGATTCTAATACTTCCTTTCACTGTTATTGACCTGATCAGTAACGGTATACGAAGTAGTGCGGGGTAAAAAATAAGGACTGACTTCCGAAAAAGCACTACAAAGTGAAAAAAAACTTTAATTTCGGAAGTCGGTGGCAAAAAACTAAAATACAGATCCAAAGACACCGACTTCCGAAAAGAAAGTTATTTTTCAATTGGTACCTAGTGTTTTTTGGAACTCGGTTGTTTGAAGACGTTTCCAGTATAACATAGGCATATCTACTTTAGGGACAGACAGGATGCAGATATTAAGTATCTTCTTGATTCAGTGCTGAAGGCACTTTGAAACTAAATTGAATCAAATAGCGTATCAAGCGTTTGCTCGCCTTGAGTGACAATGTTTTACGTACGCTGACAGTTTCAATCGTATCGTTCTCACATGGGTTATGGTTCGGCTTTTTAATTTTTGATTTAAGCTCGAAAAAACTCTTTCAGAGGCAGTTTCAGGTAACATCATGAATGAATGCGTTTTAATGTAATAATTTATCCATAAAATATTGATCACATGTCTATTAAGACATGTGATCAATTGTATGAAAATTAGTATACAGTACATACTAAAGTAGAGCAGCAATTCATTCCGTAACATAAAGATAATATTAATATGGACGGGAACGCTGAGACCGGCCCAGGAAGAGGTGGTGAGATGACCGAAACGCATATTGCAAGAAATAGGCATATTTTTGAACCACAAATTTGAAGACATGTGACATCCAGCAACATACTAACTCACGTGGTGGATTATGATCCACTCCCTCTTACATATAGGAGGCCTGAGTCACAGCAGTGGGACATTATAGACTGATTATTAATTATTCATAATCCATTACAATTTTGATTTATTTTACCACCAGAATTCTTCAAAACAAACTTCAAATTATTTATTACTTCAACGCCAAAACATTTCGACATCAAATTGTAAACACGAAACCGAGGCATGCAATGATGGACAGATTGTTAAATAGGTGTTCACATCTGCCGAATCACCCTGCTATTACTCACATTAGAAGGAGCGAGTTAATCGGGAGTGTTCGGGAGAACTCGGTAGTAATCGGAAGATGAACCATCCATCAATGTAGACCAGTCATCGGGGCGATTACACAAATCTTATCTCTTGATGGTGAATCAAAATATATCATGGCAGATGTTTTTTTTTCGGCGATAATTTGAGGTATTTATTAGACAAGAATGGATGAGGATTTGTTATGATTAAATTATGATTCTAAAGTTTTGTTAATTTCTCAAATTATAAATAGTTTTAACTTTTTTAACATGCACAACTATTTTGCGCCAAATTGATTGTTGCTAAATTTCACTCTACAACGTTTTCTCACTAGTATTTTCTTTAAAGTTTTTTTTTTTACATTCGTACTCTACGTACAAAAAGTGCATTTAATCGTTACATACCGATCCTGTTCAGTAGATAGCTCCTAATTCTTTGTTTTACAAAAAATGATGAATTTTTTCCACACTGGCATAACTCAATAACATTTTTGTCATAGCCAGGCTCATGTACAGTCACGAGCAATAACATAGAAACGCCCATAAAATTCAAATTCATGTAGCAACATTAAATCGCAAAAATAAGTATGCTAACTGTGTCCAAAAATTATGTAAACGTTAAATTGTGTCAAAATTAACTACACATTTTTATCAAATTTTCGTCAACAATAGATTACCAAAAAATGATATTAACTTTTAGTTACGTAATTATGAACGCAAGGAAATTTCAAAAACATGTTATAGTTTCGAAATTATGTAAACAATTACAAAGCAGCAGTTTCAAGCACCTTGAGCTCGGAAATAAATCGAAATTCGGGTTCAAAAGGAACCCAAATTGTGATTTTACCTAATTGACAAAACCAGAGTACATAAATAGTTATAGGATCTTATTGTATTTTTAGATTTTTTATCATTGCGTCATACATATTGTGTCATAGTAAGGTAAAAGTAGCCATCAGTGAGTAGTATCGATTCGCCCGTCCACTGTTTTTATTTCCGTGTACCGTCCTAAAACTATTGTGCTATTAGATTCCTTTTTACTTTTTTTTTTGCTATCATGGTGGAAATCCTCATGGATGTCCTCTGCATTCTTCAACGCAGCCCTCGGCTGGTGCCGGCCGCCCGCCACTGCGGCCCCGTCTGGTCAAGCAGGGGGAGTGACGTGTTTGACTCCCCCCGCGACGTCTAAGAGGAGCGCGCGTGGTACATTACGCGCCACCACCTCGGGTCATATATGATACCGGCCCATTTAGGGGGGCCGGTAGAGGACGTCTACCGATAATGTCCTCTACCGGCCCCCCTAAATAGGTACATGTATTTTATGTATTTTTAGCAGGTGCACCAGGGCCCTGCACACAGCAGACGCCCGGTGCGCCTGCTATGGGCTGGGAGAGCACTCGAAATCGCCCTCTCCCTTTCCGCTGCCTCCTTCTGCGACGTGACATTTTCGCTGAAGGAGATCATCGCATCCCACGACGCTGCGCCACCAACTATAGAACGGATCACAGCCGGCAGCGACAGATCGTTTCCTTCTTGCGAAACAAGGGTTCGACGCGGCTCCTCCCAAGCTGCGAATTCTGGACGCAGTGATGACACCGAGCGTCTGACTCCCTGCCTACCCGAAGCAACCGTGCCCCGAGAGCACCTGCGTCGCCCTAAATGACAGGGAGCCGTGCCTTCTCCGAAGCTAGTCGTCTAGCATCGGCCGGACCGCCCCGATGGTGACGAGGCCGTCGGGCTATTAGATTCCTACGGCAACATTGCAAATCATACAGAAGGGATAGGCGCGCATTACGGTTGTTTTTTGTTATCGTGCAGTACAGCTGGATAAATATGTAGTTCCTGTGTTATTGTGATTATTATTCAAAATCGATATAAAACAATAATAACAACGTGCCATATCGTATTTCTAATGAAAACACTGATTTTGTAAGTCCTTGTTTTATTGCAGTAACCAACCCCTATTTATTTATAAAACTGTAGTTATTACTGTAATAAACTTAACAAAAACAGGAAAAAGTAGGTATACACTTTCAATCTCATTTTAATGTATCCATGACAATTCCTATAACACGTATACAATTGTATATATGTTATAGAAATTGTCATGGATACTTAAAAATTACATTGGAAGTGTAAACTTTTTACTGATTTTGTTTCATTTATATTATTGTGAAACTAATGTATACCCAGTTTTGACACAGTTTGATGGTTAGGTAATTTAGAAAAAAATATCGTGCACATATTTTTTGAATGGTAGAAGTTAAGATATTTTAGAAAATGTGACAATGTATATATATTATTGCTCGTGACTGTACCTATGCGGGAAAAAGCCTATTTTTTTTAAAAACCTAATGAAATGTTGTTTTGCAAACGTCCGTTAAAACAGCAAATTAAACTACGTAACTCAAACAGACGAATTAATTCTGAGAAGAGGTCCTCTAACAACAACTTTGAAGGAAACGTTAGCAAAGACAATAGACGATCGTTACAACCGACTGAACATTGTAAAACAACAAAACTACTTATTCGGACAGCTGAATGAAAGTAGGAAAGGAACGCATTTGAATTTATTAAAGTTTCATGTTATTTCTGGAACACAGTCGCAGTTATTTCACTCGTCAACGGTTCGTGGAATAAATCCAAATTCAGGATTTATTCCACGGGACTCATATTCGGACATTTTATAGATGGGTTTGCCGAGAAAATAAAATGGAAGTTAACTGTAGCTACAACAGAATAGCTACACAACGATGTGATATAAGGCCAAAAACGGAACAAACAAAATGGCCGACATTTTCTTTTTTCAATATTTAAAACACGCATGTTCACTTACGGCTGTAAGTGAACGTGCGTGTTTTAAATGTCAATTACTTTCGTGCACCAAAAGATTCTTGAACTGAAACCATCAAACGGGCTCTGAACATAATATTATTTAATTTTAGAGTCATATATTAATAAGTACAGCTCATGGCTAAATAATTAGGTAGATCCAAGGTTAAGCAACGCTTATTGCGGTCGGTTCAAAGATGGGTGACCGTTACAGTTACCGTTACCGCCCATTTCATATCGCAAGCCCTCCATGCCACGAAAACTACGTTAAGCCGTTGGTCTCAGTCGGTCAATCTTTGACACTTGGTTCGGGTAGTCAGAAGTCCACTAGTCTTACCAAGGGTTTCGTGTTATCCAGTAACATACTCGTATTCAGATGTATCCGGTTAGATGAGATGAGCCACAATTTAGAACATTAGCTCGGAATGTTATTCGGTTTAGTAGTCAATATGTACTGCATCACACGTCGAAACAATAGAATCGCACATTCTCAATACATGTCTAGTCACAGACAAGGTGTTAGGGAGATACGTGCGAGAAATTTTGTCAATGTTACTGGCAGACGAGATTTTGTCTAAAATAAATAAAGAAAAATTACTCGGATAAAAAGTATCGTATATGTACCTCATGCGTTGGTTTTCACCGATTCATGCTTTTGTTGTGATTTTCACATACTGCAAGAGGTTCTATGTATTTTCATAAACATATAAATTAAGAGGTTATGTCGTTTATTATCAACCGTTTGTGTCCCGTGCAGGGCGAAGACCTCCCTTCCCTCCTTCCTCTTGAGAACAATTCTTATGTGGTCGATTATTTTGGTGCACGACAAAACTACAATAAGATTATAATTACATCAACTTAAATGTAAATATTTGTGTGTTGTATCTACTTCTGAAAATATAAATAAATAAATAATAAGTATTATTTTCAAAATTTTGGTTTCGTATAAGCTAGAGATGATACTAACAATAAGCCCCAAGAAATACAAAATACTAAAACAATTTTCCTTAAATAAATCTTGAAGTCTGTAAATTAATGTAAGGTTCAACTGTATTTACGTTAACTTTAATGGAGCTTTATAAAAACAAACAGCTTACAAAGTCTAAATGGCTGGTACGTCACATTTCAGCCTCCTTAAGTAAATTTACTTTATGTATTATGTTAATGACACCTTTTCCCTCGTTTGCCTTTCTTTATACCCGTCATTGTTGAAAAATTATTGAAAATTAGATTTTTATTTAATAAAATAGGTCTTACCTGTTCTAAGATGGTATATTTTTTTTACAAATAAATTTTAATCCAATGTTAGGAATTGTTGGGCAACGGCTAGTCTAGCCGGATGCAGTTGAAAACCAAAATTTTCCACGGAGCGCCTAAATATCTGACCTCCGCAACCCTGTAACTGGGTGATACGATACCTCTTGGTAAGACTGGTTTTTAGACTTTCGGACTCCTCTATCCGGAACGACTGTTAAACATTTACGAATGACAGTCGGAACTAACGGTTTGACATGCTTTCCGAGGCACGGAAGGGTCTCGATATGCAACTGATGGCCACCCATCTAGAAACCGAGCGCGGCAAATGACCCGTGCGATAATAAAATATTATATTGTCAATTCGGCTAGGGAGGCCTTTATCCAGGAGAGGGACAGCGGGGAGTGGTAAAAAAATAAGACAAACAAACTATCAACAATATTATGTACCATACCTTGTCGTATATTGTAGCAAGTAGTTGCAATATTGATCGAAACTCTCTTGCAAGTTCGTTTGATCACATTTTTCGTTTGATCATATTGTAAACTATGAAAATTGTCTACCATAGACTGTTAGACCGTTATTGTTATTCAAAACACATGTAACAACATAAATACACTGTTATTCGATCGTCAACTGCAGTTACATGACATTTACGTACCTCTGTGATTTGAAAACGAATTTGAGTTGGTTTTCACGATATATGTACCTATATCTCACAAAATATAAAGCGAACACATTTGATATAAATGTTATGAATCATATTAAATCCAAGACTACACAAATAAACATCATAATGTTTGGTAAATGTTTGATGCAATATTGTCGATCTCTTCAGCTGCAACGAACCATCAATCAGTCTTGCGGGATTAACTGTAACAACTAAGTTTGACAGGCGGAATGGCGATCGCTGATGTATGTTATACTAGCTTTTACCCGCGGCTTCGCCCGCGTGAATGTCGGAAATTAACGCAGGTATTTAAAAAAAAAGATTTGTTATCTAAAATAAAAGTAGCCTAAGTTACTCCTTGTAACATCAGCTATCTAGTGAAAGTCCCGTCAAAATCGGTCTAGTCATTTCAGAGATTAGCCGGAACAAACAGACAGACAGACAAAAATTGCAACAAATGTTGTTTTGGTATATGTACCGTGTATACATGCATATACACTCAATAAAAAGTGTTTATCTTAATATTACAAACAGACACTCCAATTATATTTATTTGTAGTATGGTAAGATTGGCGATCTGCTTTACAGGTATTTCTGGTGCAGACACCAGTCTCTCACAAAGTAGTGTGACATAGTTTTAAAGCTTTTATGCTATTATTTGTTAAGATAAAATAAATTATTTGATTACAGAGGCTTACACAGGTGACAATCTCAGTAAAAGCGTTTCTTATATAACATCAACAGGATTGGCGTAAACTTTTCAGTAGCTGAGTCAATTCAATACATTGTTGTCTTTTCATTCATCTTTGCTGTCGAATGTCATTTTGTCTAACCCCGAGTACGACTACGTACAACAAGTAATGTCATATTTTGTTAAGGTCTTCAAAGGTAGAAAGAAAATTGCTGAAATCACCATACTTTTCAAATGGAATAGTGGTAAAGAGGTTGTTGCTATTGGAGTTGTTAAAACTTGCTGGTACGCAAGTAATGAATAAATAAGTAGAACATTTAAACCAGAGACAACACAGAAAACTAGTTCAGTAAAAGTTCCCATTTGTGGACGGAGAATTCTTCACCACAGAGTAAAAATATATAGAGTATAACATGATATTGGGCTGAAAATAGGACAAAGTGCAGAGATGCGGATCGGCGACATTAAATAAAGGTATGTGCAGACAGCGACCACGAGAAATGTCATGGACAAACAAAGTAGAAGGAAAATGTCTGAAGAAATAAGAAATAATGCCGCGAAGTAGAATAAAGAGAGAGAAAAGAGAATTCAAGTACTTAAACGAAAATTGTTTAGGACATTATTGGGACATAAAAGTCACCGTTGCAGACACTTGGTTTTCTTTAGTAGACTACATTCCTTTTCTGTCTGTAGAGGAAGATGTAGGTGAGTGTGGAATTCACATGTGTACCTATACGGTGAGCTTAATACAGCTGTAGTTTTCGCTTGAAACATTATCTTTTTATTGAATACAGAAAATATTGTTTAATTTCAGTCCTCGTTGCGTGTAATTAAAATAATTCCCCAATTTAATAATCGGAAATTGGCCTTCCAGACTCATTAAAATTAATTTAGCTAATAACAGCTGACGGAGGCGCATGTTACTTACTGATACTGACAGAAACTATATTATTAATAAAATTAATTACAAAGTATCATTTCCCTGATAACAGACGTTTCAATCATTTAGTTTAAAATTCATAACCGGCTTTGTTCCCAGATAGGCTGTAAAATATTATTACGTTGCTCTAAGTTATTATGAACAGAGAGCTTTAAAATGGCTCTAAGTATTTCAAGAAAATTAATGGTTGACTAAACTTCTAAAATAAAATATTATTATTTTTATGTGATGCTTTCACCCGTTTACGTTGCTTGCTCACTTCGACCTAATTTTCAACAGTAATTGATTGATAGTGTAAATATTTCAACTGTCTTGTCAAACATTAAGCTAATAGTTTACATGAGTTTTTATTCGACATTAGGATATCGAATTATCTTTTATTTTTTTTTAATTATTTTGGAAATTACCCTACCTACAAAAATAAAACTTTGTTTTTATCAAAGAAGATTGAATTATGATTTTAATCTAATCACTGGCTGTTTCGACTGAAAAACATTTTAGAAGCCATTAAATAACAGAAAAAAAAGAAAAACGAAAACTCTAATGGCATCATTTCATTCTTTGACGTTAAGTAGCCAGTTTGTGCTGTATGTAGATAGGTATATTTAATTTATGAAAAGAGGATGCACCATTTTGAGTTGTTATTGAAATCTTGTATAGAAAACTCTAGGGAAGTAGGCTATTAGGTTTGTATTTTTGGTTCGTGTTATTTTTATAAACCCATAGTTTGATTACAGAGGAGTTTGTGACTAAATAATAACAGCCGCACAGGTCTAGTGATTAAGGTTAAGCTACGCTTGCTGCGGTTGGTTCTTAGATGAGTGAGACCATCTTTACTACCGGCTTGTCGTCAAAACGCCGTCAGCAAGACGGCCGCTTACTGCTGGCAAGCCACCGGTAAAGTGACAGCTTGTTGCTCACGGGCCGCTTAATTGTTTTCAGCTTTGAGACCCCTTTGCAAACGTCAGTTTGTATGACAACTTGCGGGCGATACAGAAAGACAACAGCTTGAAGATCGCACGTGGATGACGAAGCGTCGTTGGTATACCGCTTGCAGGCGTTTCACCGCCGGGGAGCGGGCTGCTCGCTGGAAGCACGCGGTAAATAGACGTGTGACGGCTCGTGGGCAACACACTGCCCTCTCATCATCAACACAGCCGCAGGACGTCCACTGCTGGACATATGCCTCCCCAAATGGGGGATTTGCCATAATCAGCACGCTTGGCAGCTGGATTGGCGATCTCAGTATGGCGGTAAAATGCATAGCGAACGAACGTAAGGGACTTCCCTTAGTCGCTTCCTAAGACACCCATGGGAAGAAATAGGATGGTGCTATTCTTTACGTCCGGTACTATACAGAACCATTGTGGTCTAATAGTCCATTATAGTATGGTATAGTATTTTTTTTTTAATAGAGTTGATTTATAATCCAAACTTGAATGCCAAGTTATTTGCTGTGTTGGAGCGGTGCTCTCAGATGAGTGATGACCTCTACTTCACGCCACTCGTGAAGACTCTCTCATGCACCCTATCGTGGTTACAGAAATCGAGCATCTCCGGAATGCAATTAGGCGAGACCGCAAAATTCCTAATGGTTCTTATAAACAACAAGTTAGTAGGTTTGGTGTAGTTGGTCGGAAGCTGAAACGTTATTTGTATTATTACAGTAAAAGGTGCCGTGCTACAAATGGCTTCTGACTGTTTAAAGAAGCTAGCATTCAATATAAAACAAAGGAACGGCTACGTCTGTAAGACCCACGTAATTGGTAAAGAGACTTCTGCAGTTAGATAATGTTGTTTGGGTGAAGCTCTGCCTTTCACACTTTTTTCAAGTTTCGCTACCTATCTTTCAATCATATTTAGCTTGCATTTTTAAAAAGAGAACGAAGTATGAGTGAACTAAAAAACTAATGCTACGCGAGATCGTTCTCGTTGACGTTCATAGTTCCGTGTAAATGAACGCGAGGCAACTCAATGTGATGCAACGGTTACTCCAATTTTTCATTTGATAAAACGAATGAACTTTGGAAAACCTTTACAGACATAAGGAATATGATCGTTATTTCTACTGTATTTAAATGGAAGAGCGCTGCGGTTAGTCACGAATACTTACGAGTATACTGTATTAATTAGTTTTATTGATATTCAGGGTTACCTATTGACTAGTCACTAAGCACAACCAATATTTAATCACGTTCGAAATTCAAATAGGTAATATCCTCACATCAAAGCATAGTCTGAAAGTATATTGACTCTCGGAGTTAAACTAAGTTGAAATCTACGAACAATATATATAAACAATAAAATATTTTATTTTTAAGTGTACTAAAATGACGCATTGGGGATAGCCTGTATGGATATTGTATGTTTGGAGTGAACAAAACTATATTCAAATATACTAATATTATAAAGCTGAAGAGTTTGTTTATTTGTTTGTTTGTTTGGTTCAACGCAGTAATCTCAGGAACAACTGGTTGGAATTGAAAAATTACACTGGTAAACAGTGATTTTGTTAAACAAAATCAAGTTACTTTTCTAAACACTACTACCTACCCATAAGTAAACCTCATAATTAGTTTTGTTTAATCACCCTTAGTTTCTTTGAAACATGGACTAAATTGAATTTCACGCGACTTTTGCTTACCGACGTGTGTTTGCCATACATTTATTGAAATCAAACGGCTTTTCCTTATGACTTGTATTTCTATACATTGTAATAAAATGCCCAGGGTCTGTGTAAATCATCCTGATAACTTTTGCTGTAGTTGCGGTCAACTTACTGTTAAAAGTCAACGTCGTAATTTGACACCATTACTTAAAAATTGTTATTTTAATAATTTGGGCTTTCCGGTGCGAAATTTGGATACAACCTGGACTCCCAGTGTTTGCTGTGCACATTGTGTTAGTTTATTAATAGCATGGGCTAAAGAATCTCATATGCCATTTGCAGTTCCAGTCTGAACCGAAAGATTATATATCAGATTGCTATTTCTACCAAACTTCTATAAAAGATATTAATAATAAATCTAGACACATCTATATTAAAAAAGAGTGGCCTAAGCGAGATGCTCTTGTACCAGGTAAACGAAATGTTATTAATCCTCCTTTAATAAATCTTTACCTCCATTGCACATCAAACTCGGACTTATGAAAAACTTTATAAAACCTATAGACAAGAATGGAGATGGTTTTGAATACTTAAAATAGAAATTTCCAAAATTCAGCGATGCTAAAATAAAAAAGGGAATATTTATAGGGCCACAAATTAGAGATATACTGGGTGATGAATAATTTGAACAAAACTTGATTCGACCGAAAATCCGCATGGATATATTTTCGAAATATCGTCCGTGGTTTTCTCGGAAACTACAGGGCCAATAACTATCAAAAGTTGGTCAAAAAATTCTTAACAGCTTATAAGGATATGGGATGTAATATGTCGCTCAAGATACACTTTTTACACTCACATTTGGATTTTTTTCTAACAATTTGGGGGCCGCTAGCGACGAAGACGGTGAGCGGTTCCATCAGGAAATATCTAACGTGGTAAAACGGTACCAAGACAAGTGGAGTCCGAACATGTTAGCTGACTACTATTGGACACTCAAAAGAGATGTACCTGATGCTAAATATTCCCGAAAATCCTGAATTAAAGTGAAATGTAAATTATTTTCCTTTATTGAATACAATTTTTGGCAAAATTTAATTTAAAAAAAAAAATTGCTACTGTTGCAAAAAAACTGAGGCTGACTGAATTGTTTTGAAAATACAAATTTATTACAGACTAGTTGTAAATACAAAATAACCCATTCAATTTCATTTAACTTTCATTAAGGTTATTTTTGTCGATCAGTGTTATTTTTGTGTTTTTTGTTGTTTTTGTTATAATTATTTTTGTAAATATTTTTGTTTTTGTGTTGTGGTAATTGATACTGTACATTTATATTTAACTTTGGTTTCAGATAACCTTGTGAATTATTAATGAATAGAAACATAAAACAAAATTAATAACTTCACAAAATTATCTGAAACCAAAGTTAAATATAAAGGTACAGTATCAATTAAGTAAACAGGTAGAAAGAAATACAAAAAATTATAATAGATTAAGTAGAATCAAACCAGAATTTATCATAGATCAAAAAATATGGTTCAAGAAAGGTGTACAAAAGAATGTGTGGCTAGAAGGTAAAATTGTTAGTTTCAATGGTAATAGGTCATATAATTTAAGAGACATAAACAATATTAATTACACTAGAACCTCTTTCTACATTCGACCAGCATAGACTTTGTTGCTCACCAGAAGTGGGTGCTCACTGGTTGAATGGGTAACTGTGGTGTACTACAAATTAGAAAAGATTGTAATTTTGTATTTAGTATTTAATTTGTATAATTAAAGTCAAGTAAGTAGTTTTAAAAGTGTAAGAAGTAAATTTAAAAAAAGGGGATGATGTAGTAACGCAGTAACGAAACGTTACTAATCTGTCATGAGTGACAGAGGGCTGTCACCATCGTTTTTGACAGAATCATATATCCGGCGTTTCTCAGGTGTATTAAGGACTAAGAGATATACATATTAAAATTAAAACAGTTTAAATAAAAATACTTTTATTTAATCCAAAACAAATAACAATACAGCCTATTTATTGAGGAAGGCTATAGGCTATATAACATCATGCTACAGTCAAAAGGAGCGGAGCAGCAACGAAAAATGGATGAAAACTGGCAGGCAATTCGATGCGACGGGAAGGGTCACAGGAGCAAAAATTTTACGCGGACGAAGTCGCGGGCAGAAGCTAAATTCATAAATAAAAATCTTTTTGAGGCTGACTGTAGCTGCGTAGGTACTACGCGATACACGTGTTTACAAGAAAGCTAAATTATAATATAATTATTTCACTCGAGCTATATATTATATAGCTCGAGTGAAATAATTAGACCACCTCAAATAGTACAGCAACCGTTTTAAGGCTTCTGTTAAACGGCGCGGCGCGACTGTTGTAGAACAATTAAGAAAATCATCAGAGGACATGTGCTTTAGTGTAGTTTTGCATGACTATTAGGTAATTTGATTGTTTAGTTAAGGTTTGCATATTGGGTGGTTACTGTTGGAGTGGAAGTCAAGGTGTTTGTTTCGTGGAAACACATAGAATTTAGTATATTGCTGGAAGCCTTTAAAGCACAAACATCTTTATTTATAAATGTTGCTTTTAAGTTTAATTAGCATTTGCATTTGTTAAACCATACATTCTTTACTTTTTCAACGTCTCTTAGCTTTAATCACTAATTATAAAAAATCCTCGCAATGTCAACATGTTTATCCTAAAGTATACTCGTATAGTTAGGTATATCAAGTGCCTTCAAGGGTCAGAAAGAAAATTGACGTAAGTTAGGTTAGGCTCGTAATTCATAGAGGACTTAAAGACTTCACGGCCACAAGACACATGGCTGACCACAGCTATTTTAGGGTCACCCCGAATATATTCTTACATTAATTTTAATGGTGTCGATACGACGATGTTTCTGATATTACAGCGCAAAAAAATACAGGTTACAATGTCGTTATGAGAATGTCGAGAGATTGATAGGTAGGTCCAGCTAGTTTTTCAAGGTTCTCGGACTATTTTCAGATATAAAACCTGAAAAGCATCCAACTAGTTTTTAACAGATTAAAAAAAAGAGGAGGGTCTTTGTTCCCCTGTGTATTTTTTGAATGTATCTTCACCAATTTCTCTGCCAAGTGTGAAACATTTTCAAAAACTATTTTAATGGATAGATTTATGCTTTAGGGATGGTTCCATATAAATTTTATTGACTTTGTTTTAATACTTTTTGCGTTAGCTTCGATAATACGTATTTAATCAAAGTGGAAGCTAACGTAAATACTACCAATCGTTTATCGTGATGATATTCTAATAGTTTCTGTCACTGCTAGTAACCTAGCCTGTAGTGGTATACCATAAGTACAA
Source organism: Aporophyla lueneburgensis (assembly GCA_932294355.1). Taxonomy (NCBI): domain Eukaryota; kingdom Metazoa; phylum Arthropoda; class Insecta; order Lepidoptera; family Noctuidae; genus Aporophyla; species Aporophyla lueneburgensis. The sequence goes on along the minus strand of OW028750.1, from coordinate 15,386,248 downwards.
AGTGAAAAATAAAACAAAAACGACCGACTTCCAAAAAATACTACAAAGTGAAAAATAATTTTAATTTCGGAAATTGGTGCCTTCGGAACATGATAATAGTTTTTCCACCGACTTCTGAAATTAAAGTTATTTTCGAGATGTTTTCAGTACATCTGGAATAGCGCATTAACATGCGTACACCTACTTTAGCGAAAGACAGGATGCGGATATAACAGTAGCTCCTTGATTCAGTACTAAAAGCACTTTAACCCATTGAATACCGTAATTACAGACACAATTAAAAACCATTGTGTCTATACCAAATGTGGTATCTCAGGGACTCAGGCGCGGGACAAATACAAGAGGCGTCGGGCGGAGGTGCGGCGCGGGCGCGGCGCGGGCGTGGCGCCACTTCTTTGATATTTCATACAAAATGTATAGAAGAGGTGGGGCGCGAGACATACTGAGACGGCGGGGTGCGGGCGCGGCGCGGGCGTGGCGCGGGCGCGGCGCGGGCGCCGCTTCCTCGCCTTCGGCGCACCCGGAAAATGCGTGATGATATAGAATTTAACGAGAAACACCGCGCCTCGCCTTTCCGACACCGTTAGCACGCCTGCCCCCCTAGCCAAGTCACAAACGTTTACCGTTCTACAATCGGTAACGCCTCAGTGTCAGCAATTGTAGAAAACGATAAGTTGGTAGCCATGTTGAAGCACCTGAGTCGGCCGCTCGTTCTACAATGTCTTTAGAAAAACGACACCTTATAACAAAGGATGTAGCGTTGAACATTGTAGAAACGATAAAAAATCATTCTATCATTTTGAACGATGTGAATTTGGCTACGAATTTTCTGTTCGTTTGTTCTAACCACGTGACTTAACGTTGAGCGACTACCGTTAACGATTGTAGATTATCAACTTGGCTAGGGGTGCTGTTCTGCGCTGCACCGGCGCCGCGCCCGCACCACGCCCGCGCCGCGCCCGCGCCTCGCCTCCGCCCGACGCCTCTTGTATTTGTCCCGCGCCTTAGAGGTTAAAAATATTAGGTCTTTACATATGAAATTGCCGTTCTGCAGTACTGGCCATTTCAAATCAAAATAATTTTTGTTTGTCTAAGAATTCTAATTTCAAATTAATTTTATTTTAAAAACATGGAATTCTTTTTCCAAAAGTAGTCATTTGTTTATTGATTAGTGTTACATTTTCATCGCATTTCAATCTTTTTCGTCATCATGGATACGTTAAAAATTCGAGTAATTATGGAATATGAGTACCGTCGTGGCAGCAACGCGGCACAAGCGGCACGCAACATCAACGACGTTTAGCGAGCTTGGGACCTCGAAGCCAACAGGCCTCGAGCAGGGTCCCCGCTGCCGGTGGAAATGTGTCGCGCGTGCGATGGACCCAGTCCATAAATGAAAATGTGATGCGCGCATATTATGGGGCTACAGAGGGAGGAATTAACCTGACAGCGTACCGAGTTCGGATGCTCTCTCTGTTTCAGGTACTTGAACCAGCCGTCAACGTCTCGGCCCAACGATTGTCGGATCAGGTGCGCGTCATTCAACACAATCATAGATTGGATGACGCTACACTTGATCGGCTGCGCTTGGAAATGCAGAACAGTCCTGCTAGTAACCCTCCCCCATCCCAGAATGTCATGCATGCGCCTGCCAATATTCTGCTGCAGGCAAACCAGCATGATGAGGAGGAGGAAGCCAGGGCTATATCTGCAGATATCCTGTGCAATGTGGACATAAGGAGCATTCTGGAGGATGCAATCCGTGAGTACCGGTTCATATCACCAGACCTTAGACCACGGCTACCACGTTTGCCCATGAATAAAAAAAACAGAGCACTGGTGTGCGCCCTGGATGCACTGCTGCCAAATTTTCTTGACAGCAGTGCAGACCTTTGCGATACACACTCAATCTTGTATTGCACGGCTGTTGCGGCTTGTCGTATAGCTCGGGTCAAATTCCCAAACATTGATCGAGCTGTACGACCAAAACCTGTCGCTCCAGCCTGGCAATGCAGGATTGAGCGTCGTATTAATGAGACCAGGGTGCTCATCGCGAAGCTCATCTGCTTCAGGGAGGGCAATACACGCCATGCGATCCGTGAGTACCGGTTCATATCACCAGACCTTAGACCACGGCTACCACGTTTGCCCATGAATAAAAAAAAACAGAGCACTGGTGTGCGCCCTGGATGCACTGCTGCCAAATTTTCTTGACAGCAGTGCAGACCTTTGCGATACACACTCAATCTTGTATTGCACGGCTGTTGCGGCTTGTCGTATAGCTCGGGTCAAATTCCCAAACATTGATCGAGCTGTACGACCAAAACCTGTCGCTCCAGCCTGGCAATGCAGGATTGAGCGTCGTATTAATGAGACCAGGGTGCTCATCGCGAAGCTCATCTGCTTCAGGGAGGGCAATACACGCCCAAGAGTGATGCGCTTTGTGAAGCGGGCGTTCTCGGGAACTAGTATTAGTCCCCGAGAATATGTATCCCGTGTCACAGAGCGCTTTGACTTCCTGAAGCAGAAAGTTTATGCATGGGCAAACCGTATCCGTCGGTATAAGCGAAGAGTGGACCGGTTCACTCAGAACCGAATGTTCCAGACCGATGAAAGGTGGGTGTACAGAGCCTGGGAGTGACCCAACCCAACTCAAGGTGTGACTGACGCGTGTCTACCAAATAATAACGACATGAGTGCTTTTTGGCGAAGCATTTGGTCGGTGCCCGTCAGTCACACTGAAGGACACTGGATGCGTGTTGTTGAGCAGGCATGTGAGTCAATACCAAACATGGAGGCTATTATCATCAGCCCTCTGGATGTAGCCCGTGCAGTCCGTCCGTTGCCTAACTGGAAATCCCCAGGACCGGACGGACTGCACGGATTGAGCGAGGAATATTTCAGGGCGACAGTTTGAGTCCGCTTTGGTTTTGCTTAGCCTTGAATCCTCTAAGCACACTGCTGGAGGATTCAGGTCTAGGCTATCGATTGAGAAAAGGTGGTCAGGTGATATCACACCTCCTTTACATGGATGATCTGAAACTCTTTGCCCCCAACAATTTGCGACTGATGGAGCTACTGAAGGTAACAGAAACGTTCAGTAGTGCCATCAGGATGGAATTTGGTGTGGATAAATGTGCAGTCATGCATGTAAAGCGAGGGGGGATTGTAGAATCCGTGGGAACCGAACTTACGGATTCTATACACCTTAGATCCCTCTCCTCAACCGAAACCTACAAATATTTGGGTATGTCGGAAGCATTAGGCATCAATGCTACCGACATGAAACAATCGCTGAAGGAACGCTTCTTTGGCCGCCTGAAAAAAGTAATTAATAGTCTTTTATCAGGCAGTAACAAGGTGCGTGCCTTCAACGATTGGGTCATGCCGGTTTTGATGTATTCTTTCGGCATACTCAAATGGACTCAAACGGAACTAGACGCTCTGGATAGGAAGGTCCGTACATTGCTGACAGCAGAACGGATGCATCACCCACGGTCATCAGTGATGAGACTGTACATCCCGCGGAAGTGTGGGGGTCGAGGTTTCTTAAACGCTAAAACCCTCCACAACCGCGAGATCTGCAGTCTCAGGGAATATTTCCTTCAAACTGACGTGGGGATGCACCGAGATGTGGTTGCAGTGGACAAGGGCCTCACCCCGCTCTCCTTGGCAAACGAGAACTGGCGCAAACCTGCAGTATTAGATACTAAGGATCGTAAGGAAGTATGGCAAAGCAAAGAGCTTCACGGTCGCTTTTTCCGGGCTCTCCATGGGCCTGATGTAGACTTTCTGGCGTCCGTATCCTGGCTGCGCTTCGGTGACCTCTTTGGGGAAACCGAAGGTTTTGTCTGTGCGATTATGGATGAAGTTATCATGACGAATAATTATCGGAAATACATTGTTAAGGACGGTACGGTTGACATCTGTCGGGCATGCCACCGTCCCGGTGAATCCATCCGACATATTGTTTCCGGTTGTTCTCGTCTTGCTAACGGCGAGTACTTGCACAGACACAATCTAGTAGCTAGGATCATCCACCAGCAACTTGCTTTGCAATACAACCTTGTGGAATCTGAAGTACCATACTACAGGTATGTGCCCGACTCAGTTCTCGAGAATGGTCACGCCACATTGTACTGGGATCGATCTATCATCACAGACAGGACTATTGTAGCCAATAAGCCTGATATTGTGGTGATAGATCGATGAGAGCGTCGTGCAATGATTGTTGATATCGCTGTCCCTCATGACGAGAATCTCGTGAAAGCTGAGCAAGATAAAAAAATCAAGTATCTTGACTTAGCACACGAGGTTGTTGACATGTGGGAAGTGGACTCTGCAATCATTGTACCGATAATCGTTACAGTAAATGGCCTAATAGCGAAGAGCCTCGACCAACACCTTAGGAGGCTCTCATTACACGGCTGGATCAAGGGCTTGATTCAGAAGGCAGTACTCCTGGACACGGCACGCATAGTCAGGAGGTTCCTCTCGCTAGATCCCTGACCACCGGCAGCTTGGACCCTGTTCCCGATGCCGATGGGTCACTATTTTTTATATTTTTAAATGTTTTTTTTTTTAGATTTTTGTTAAAATATTTAAAAATATAATTAATATGTTTGAAAATGAATAAATGAAATATAATTTCCCTGATGACAGACGTTTCAATAATTTAGTTTAAAATTCATAACCGGCTTTGTTCCCAGATAGACTGTAAAATATTATTACGTTGCTCTAAGTTATTATGAACAGAACTCTTAAATGGGTCTAAGTATTTCGAGAAAATTAATGTCTGACTAAACTTCTAAAATATTATTATATTTATGTGATGCTTTCACCCGTTTACGTTGCTTGCTCACTTCGACCTAATTTTCAACAGTAATTGATTGATGGTGTAAATATTTTAACTGTCTTGTCAAACATTAAGCTAATAGTTTACATGAGTTTTTATTCGAGATTAGGATATCGAATTATCTTTTATTTTATTTTTAAATTATTTGGGAAATTACCCTACCTACAAAAATAAAAGTTTGTTTTTATCAAAGAAGATTGAATTATGATTTTAATCTAATTAGATCAGTCTTGTCAATATTACGCTATAGTTTACGTGAGTTTTTATTTGAGGTTAGGATATCGAAATGAAAACCCAACCTAATTATTATTTTTTTTTCATTAAAGAAGATTGAATTATGATTTTAATCTAATCACTGGCTGTTTTGACTGAAAAACATTTTAGAAGCCATTAATTTACAGAAAAAAAAAATAAAAATAAACTCTAATGGCATCATTTCATTTTTTGACCGAAAGTAGCCAGTACGTGCTGTATCACTGTATGTAGATACATAGGTATTTTAATTTATGAAAAGACTTTGCACCATTTTGAATTGTTATTGAAATCTTGTCTAAAACACTCCAGGGAAGTAGGCTATTAGGTTTGTATTTTTGGTTCTTGTTATTTTTATAAAGCCATAGTTTGATTACAGAGGAGTTTGTGGCTAAGTAATAACAGCCGCACAGGTCTAGTGATTAAAGTTAAGCTACGCTTGCTGCGGTTGGTACTTGGATGGGTGCCCATCTTTACATATTATGACCCCTCCATACCTCAAAAAGCAAGTGAAGCCGATGGTGCCGGCTGTCATTCGTTCAAAAATTACGGCCGGGACCTGTAACGCTTTGACAGTCGTTACGGGTCGGGGGAAGACCGAAAGTCTCAAGTCGAAAGTCGATAGTCTGGGTACTATACACCTTGATAAAGGTACAGACTGACCGTCGGTAAGCGCTCCATGTAATATACTGGTATTCAGTTGCATCCGGTTAGACTAGAAGCTGACCCCAACATACTTAGAAGGCCAGGCAGATGTTGGGTTTATGATCTTGTTTTTTTTTTGTTATTGATCTGAAATGTTTGGCAAGCTGAGCGAAAACCTTCCTTCTTAATAATTTATAATGTTTGTCCATGACACTTCCCGTGATCGCAGCCTACACATACATTTATTAAATGTCGCCGATCAGCATCCCTACACTTCGTCCTACTTTCAGCCCAATATTTTTACTCTGTGGTGAAAAATTCTTCGTCCAAAAAGGAACTTTTACTGAACTAGTTTTCTTGCGTACCAGCAAGTTTTAATAACTCCAATGATAACAACCTTTTTATCACTATTCCGCTTGAAAAGTATGGTGATTTCAGCAATTTTCCAAGACCGTAACAAACTATGACATTATTGTACGAGTATGTACATACACTTGGGCTTAGACAATGTGACATTCTGACATCGATAAATATGATGGAAACAACAAGTAACTGAAAAGTTTATGCCAATCCTGTTGATGATATTAATGTTATATTTTTAAGCACAATATAACATTTATTTATGTCTTTAACTATCTTTTCATTGTTGGCTCACCATAATACAATTTTATTATGTAGTTATTCCACTATGTAAACACTTTGAGCTGCGACAGGGGCGGCCGGTAATGTTGGTAATTCATAATTACAAAATGAGGTAATAGCTTTAAAAAAAATCATACTGACATTTCAATTTCTTAAATAATTTGAGGGACTTGTGGCTAAGTAATAAGAGCCGCACGGATCGGACAATCAGGTTAAGCTACACTTACTGCGGTGGGTTCGTGGATGGGTGACCATCTTTACGTACCCGTCGATGCTTCAGAAAGCACAACTGTCATTTGTCAATCTTTGACAATTGTTACGGGTCATCAGAAGCCCGAAAGTCTGACAATCAGTCTTACCAAGGGGTATCATATTACCCAGTTACTAAGTTGTGAAGGTAAGATAGGCAGTCGCTCCATGTAAAATACTGGTACTCAGCTGCATCTAGTTAGAGTGGAAGCTGACCCCAATATAGTTGGCAAAAGGCTAGGCAGATTAGTTTCTTAAATAATTTAATACCCATACCTTTGCTAATGCAGTTTTAGAGTGAAAATTGTCTCTTTCACTCGTTTCGTAGTAAGTAGGTGAGCGTACTATTCAAAGTTTCTACTAAATCTCAAGAAAATGCTTACGAAAACTACAGAATTTCAAACTGAAAACTAGAAACCGGAACGTTATCGCGACGAAATCGCTGCGGTTATCGGCGTCACTTGAAATGTAGCGGAATATCCGTCCGGAACTCGGGAGGTCAAGTCTCGCTGCCAGAGCACTGGCACGAATAGTGCCATCATCTGCATTATGCAATTCAACCAACCAAGGAGGCGGAATTTCACAAAATGTCCTGTCATAAACACTGCTTTACTTTATATTTCTTTTAAATGTTTTCTAGTTGTAAGAATTCAAGAAAGCTTTATTTTGTCCTTTACGAAACCCAATTCGATTAATCTTCACCTCGTCACGTTTTCACTTTGTTAGGGTTCCATTGCCAAATGGCAAAAAACGGAACCCTTATAGATTCGTCATGTCTGTCTGTCCGTCCGTCCGTATGTCACAGCCACTTTTTTCCGAAACTATAAGAGCTATGCTGTTGAAACTTGGTAAGTAGATGTATTCTGTGAACCGCATTAAGATTTTCACACTAAAATAGAAAAAAAAAACAATAATTTTTGGGGCTCCCCATACATAGAACTGAAACTCAAAAACTTTTTTTTTCATCAAACCCATACGTGTGGGGTATCTATGAATAGGTCTTCAAAAATGGTAATGAGGTTTCTAATAATTTTTTTTTCTAATCTGAATAGTTTGCGCGAGAGACACTTCCAAAGTGGTAAAATGTGTGTCCCCCCCCGTAACTTCTAAAATAAGAGAATGATAAAACTAAAAAAATATATGATGTACATTACCATGTAAACTACCACCGAAAATTGGTTTGAACGAGATCGAGTGAGTAGTTTTTTTTAAAACGTCATAAATCGTAAACCGCAATTTACTTTACATTCAATCAACTGAAATATATATAAAAAAAAAACTTTTTATTTTTAAACCGAGAATACCTATAGGTTTGTACGGAACCCTCGGTGCGCGAGTCCGACTCGCACTTGGCCGGTTTTTTTTTCTTTGAATTCGGGTCTGTTAGATGCTCGGATTAAACTAGTATCAATTGATTCCTGTTGAGTAAAGTAGAAGGAAGACAAATATTATTCAACGTTTCTCAGATCTATTAAGTAGGCACTTTTCGTTTCGACTTGAAATGCGGATGACCAGCGCACAATGTTTTATGAAGACGATTTTTCGGACATTGCTTTTTTATATAAAAAACTGATAGTTTAAGTTATTTCAATGCAATATTTCGTATCCCCATTTCACTCGTATGTTTAGTTTATGAGATATAATTTTTTGAAAATCGTCTTTTTTTCAACCAGGTATTTAGAAAAAAAATCATATCTCTGAAACTAAATATGATACGCAATTGTGACTTAGGAAACATTGAAGGCGTTTTTTATGATGCATATTTTAGACTACAAATAAATCTCGGAACTTCGTTAGATTCAGATTTATACGAGGTTTTCAGTTTTTAGTTTTTATTTTTTTTCTCGGTAATTCCGTCGTATTTGGAAAAGTTATTTATACTAAAATTAGTTGCTTTATCCTCCCTACATACCACAAAAATAACACATCCTAATTGCGTGGAATCTAGAAACCACAACATTTTTAAGTTCGATCCGTATTCTACGTCGTTAGGGTTGTCACGCGATCATATTATATTAGTTCATATCCGGATCTGAAGTTATGTCTATATTTATACCAAAGTTATCCACACAATCAGAAGAATCGCCAAACTTAACGGGCAGTGGGCAGGGCACTTTTACATTTTAATGTCATTTTTGATTTTCAGGACTACCTCCAATAGAAAAATTTAGGGGTTTTTAAAGATCGTATGGAGGAATCTTATTTCTTAGGTTAATAAACCTAAAACTTAGCACAAATTAAAATCAAAATAATGATTGTCATTGCCGATCCTGTTGTACACCGAACTAAACTATCTCTAAAATTCCTTACTTTTGGATATGAGAATTGTAACGCTATTCTGCAAGAAAAAATCTCTAAATTTAAAAATTATTTTGACACAACTAAAATCGAATTTGACAATCGCGACTCAACGTGGTATTTTTTTTTCTTTTGGTTTCGCGACGTGGTACTTGTGCGCTACGCAATGAGTTTTTTGAGAGACGAAGGCGCGCGCTAGGAGACAGGCTGGACGTGTTTTATATGAAAATTTTCACTTTTTGTTTGAAAAATTTAAAAAAAATATTACCCACGTGTTGAGATTTAAATGTGCAGGGGTTTTTAAGGGGCTCGAAATTTTCATTATTTTTGTGATAGGACACGCCATTTTCGAGATATAAGCAAAAGAAAAGAAAAACAAAAAATACAGTACTGTCTTTGCCCGTGAAGGCGAGGCCTTAGTGTGAATTTTAGTTCATGATCACTAGTCTTATTCCACACTTTTTTAATCGCGATTAAAAATAGTCAGATTTAGTTAAAATAAATTATTAAGTCAAAATTTTTGGTGAAAACCGGCAAACTCAGAATAGCAAAATTGACATTTTCACTAAACTAATAATTCAGTGCAATCTTGGTGCTATCAAACTAAAATATAGTTAAGTTGTGTCACTTTTAGTCTATTTCAGAATAGAAAATCGTTGTTTGACAGGGATAAACCAAATTTAAGTGATTTTTAGTTTAGTTTAGAGAATTTTGTGACAATAGAATCGGCCCGTTATTCGTTTGTCAAAACTACCGTCAAAATTTAGTTTTAAAGGGTGTTAAAGTTTTTATGAACTCAAAAACCTTTTATAAGTCAGGATATAACAAAGTTCCTAAGATTAATAGTCGAAATTTTAATAACTAAAACGTACCATTAAATAAAAATTGAGTCATCAAAATTCAGATTAGAAAGTGACAACCCTAGCAAAAACAGTTAATTTGGAATAACTTCTAGATTCCACGCAATTAGGATATGTTATTTTTGTGGTATGTAGGGAAGATGGAGGGCATAATTTTAGCATAAATAACTTTTCCAAATACGGTGGAATTACCGAGAAAAAAAATAAAAACGAAAACCAAAAAACCTCGTATAAGTCCAAATCTAACGAAGTTCGGAGATTTATTTATACTGTAAAATATGCAACATTAAAAACGCCATCGATGTTTCTAAGATCATAATTGCGTATCATATTTAGTTTCAGAGATATGATATTTTTTCTAAATACCCGGTTGAAAAAAAGACGATTTTCAAAAAATTATATCTCGAAAACTAAACATACTAGTGAAATGGGGATACGAAATATTGCATTTAAATAACTTAAACTATTAGCTTTTTATATAAAAAAGCAATGTCCGAAAAATGGTCTTCATAAAACACTGTGCAGCGTCGGGGACAGATGGCGGGAAATTCAGAATGTTACGGACGATTCTGGCTACTTTCGGCACTTAAGTGCTAGTTAAGGAAGGTACCGGAACTCATTATTGTGCCTACGATACATTCCAGCTTCACTATCGTAGAAACTCTAATTTATCCTTACACATGCATAACAAATAATCAGTCTATAATGTTACCACGGGTGAGACACAAACCTCCACTCTTCGATAGGAATTTCCCTTAATCTGCGATAATTTAGTTACTCGCAGAGTAGCAGTAAAAAAAATATATTTTATTATTCGACTAAGAATGTTCTCTTTGTTAGTAATGAAATAGGATAATGATTTTGGCTTTATTGAGCCAGAATGCGGATTAACTTAGAAAAGAAGAAATTAGAACGATTTAAAAAAATGCCATTTCTCGAATAATATTGAATTAATTTTAAAACTTTGATTATATGTAATAAGCAATCATTGCCAAAAGCCAAATAATTGCCAAACTAAAGTGGCAGTGGATAGGGCACATTGGTCGCGGAACAGATGGCTGATGGGGCCTAAAGGATCTGGAATGGCGACCACCTGCCGGAAGACGAAAAATTGGGTGACGTCCCACAAGGTCTGGCCAATGACCTTGTGAGGCCGTAGGAATTCGCTGGATGCGGGAAGCACGGAACCGGTCGAAGTGGCGGAACTGGGAGGAGGATCATGTCCAGCAGTGGACGTCTTTCGGCTGCAATGATGATGATGATGAATTATATACGAGTGATTAGTACTAATTTTATTGAAATCGTCGCAAAAATTCAAAACAAAAAATGTTATAAGTCTGAATGATCAAAGATTACTTACCTACTTATTTTTACTTTATGGACAAAAAGTTTTTCATGTTTAATGAAACGTAATGGCAAAGATGTCAAGCGTTTCCGTGATGATAAAATATAGCCATAGCCTTAGAAAGAGGCAGGCTTCAAAATGATCTGTATATTCTTTACATGTGTTAGTGAAATCGGGACTTAGTATCATGAATAAGTACGTGTCGGAAGCATTTGATGTATGACTGATTCATAGTTCCTGCTACTTCAAGTAGGTACCTATTGAAACTTAGACACTTCAGAATGTTCGCAAACTTTCTCGTTTCTATAATGAATTTGATTTCGAGGATATGCGTTTCTCATTAGACCAGTATTCATTTCAGAAGCCGTTTTCCAAATGAAACTGACTTAATGAAATTTTTAATTCAGTGTGCTCACTGATTTAATGAAATCTATTGAAGAAAAGAAGATAGCGTATGTGTAACGATTGGGAAGAAAATTCAATTATCTGAAAAATGCTGGTTGAAGTGTTCATGAGTAAAAAATTAATGAAGGAATTGTTGAATCATTTTTTGGCTTTCAGCTATAGACATTACGTGAAATAACACGAAAAGAGAATGAACAACTATGAAGACAAACCGGCAAAATAATGATGATTATGCCTTCGTATAAAACTCTCGTTCTGAAGATGACAATGTGAAATGTTGAAGCAAAATGTGTCACAATAAAACCAGAGTTAATTTATACTTTCTTAAGAAAATCCATCTAATTTCTTGGCTGTGCCCGCTGTGAAGTGAGATTTAAAATAAATTTTCCTTGTTTTATGTCTAACATACTTTCTAGGGCTTTTCTTTTCTGGGTTTTGAGTTTATTATCGAAGTTGAATTGAATAAAAGGGAATTAATTGCGCTGAAAGGTTTCGTGTTTCCCTTGAATAGAAAAACCTTTTTACCTTTTGTGACGCGATGATGTACTTTGTGAATGAACTGCCTTGCCATCATCATTATCATCATGTCAGCCAAAAGACGCCCACTGCTGGACATAGGCCTCCCATAATTTGGGGGAGTTTGCCATGATCGCCACGTTTGTCAGCCGGATTGGCGATCTCAGTATGGTGATAAATTGCATAGAAAACGCTGCTGCCCATTCTCTAGTTAGTCCCTTAGTTGCCTCTTACGATACCCATGGGAAGAAATAGGATGATGCTATTCTTAACGTCCGGCACCACACGGAACCTTTACGTGTGCAGCGCGCTGCTCTCTAACTCGTAAGTTATACTTTAATAGAGTTGATTTAAAACCCTAACTTGAATGACAAGTTATTTACTGTGTCGGCGTGGTGCTGTCACATTGAGTGATGACCTTAACTTCACGCCACTCGTGAAGACTCTCTCTCATGCATCCTAACGTGGTTATACAAATGGAACATCTCCGGAATGTGATTAGGCGAGACCGCAAAATTCCTAATGGTTCTTATAAACATCAAGTTAGTAGGTTTGGTGTAGTTGGTTGGAAGTTGAAACGTTACTTGTATTGTTACAGTAAAATGTACCGTGCTACAAATGGCTTCTGACTGTTTAAAGAAGCTAGCATTAAATATGAAACAAAGAAATAGCTACGTCTGTAAGACCCACGTAATTTGTAAAGAGACTCCTGCTGCAGTTAGATAATGTTGTTTGGGTGAAGCTCTGCCTTTCACACTTTTCTCAGTTTTCGCTACCTATCTATCATACTTAAGTTGCATTTTTATAGAGATCAAAGTGTGAGTAAACTGAACATCTTATGCTACGTGAGATCGTTTTCGTTGATGTTCATAGTTCCGTGTAAATGAACGCGAGGCAACTGAATTTTGACGCAACGGTTACTCCGACTTTTCATAAGATACAGCGATTGAACTTTGGAAAACCTTTACAGACATAAGGAATATAATTGTTATTTCGGTTGTAGGTATTAAAATTGAAGAGGCTTTGGGAGCACTGTGAGTTGTCACAACTAGCTGCACTATATATGTATTTGTTTTATTGATATTCAGCGTTACCTATTGACTATATTAACCTCTAAGTCTCTGAGATACCACATTTGGTATAGACACAATGGTTTTTAATTGTGTCTGTAATTAGCGGCATTCAACGGGTTAATAAGGAAAGTGTCAATACGCACAACCAATAGATAATCACGTTCGCAATTCAAATGGGTAATATCCTCACACCAAAGCATAGTCGAAAGTATATTGACTCTTGGAGTAAAACTAATTTGAAATCTACGAACAATATTTACGAATCGTAAATTCTTGGGCGGCCCTTGAGACATCGCGTGACTTTGTTTCCCTGAGGCTTCGATCTAACGTATTCCACGTTGTACGGGAGAGTATATTTCAAGGTACAGTCAGCCTCAAAAAGTTTCCTTATACGAGAAATCATTTCAGTGTCAGTGTTGTAAATCTTTAAAACATTAACACTTTTAAATATAAACGTTGCTTTTAAGTTTAATTAGTGACTGTCGAACCATACATTCATTACTTTTTCAACGTCTCTTACTTTAAAAAATGCTTAGAAATAAGCCGCGCAATGTCAACATGTTTATCCTCAAATATACCTACTCGTATAGTTAGGTATATCGTGTATCAGAAAGGGTCAGAAAGAAAATTGACGTAGGTTAGGTTAGGCTCGTAATTTATAGAGGACTTAAGGACTTCACGGCCACAAGACACATGGCTGCCCACAACTCAAAATTTTAGGGTCACCCCGAAATTATTCTTACATTAATTTTAATGGTCTCGATACAAGGATGTTTTTGATATTACAGCGCAAAAAATATAAATAAATAATAAATAATACTTACAAAAACGTTTCATGTACAATTTTCTCATGAGAAAGTCGGTAGATAGAATGGTCCAGCTACCCATTTAGAGGTCCTGGGATTATTTTCAGATGTAAAACCTAAAGAGCATCTGCCTAGTTTTTAACGGACTTTGAAGCACCTTCCTAGTTGTTAAGCGTATATTTTTATATATGTTCACCGATTTCTCCGCCAACTGTGGACCGATTACAAAATTTTCATTTTATAATGGTTGGTTTATGGTTCAGAGACCATTTAAATGAATTTGACTTTGCTTTGGCAGTTTTTGCGTTAGCGTCGATAAAACAATTTTAATCCACTTTGATTATCGTGATGATATTCTAATACTTCCTGTTACTGCTATTGACCTGGCCATATTGCCCGTAGTGGCCAGTACTGGTCAACGAATAAGTGCGGGGTAGATAACAAAACTAAAAATTGAAAATAATACTTTTATATTTTCCAAAACAAAAAAAACAGCTGACTTCCGAAAAAAACACAATAATGTGAAAAATAACTTTAATTTCGGAAGTCAGTGGCTGGCAACTAAAATATACATTTTTGTAGTGCTTTTTGGAGGTCCGTGGTTTTTTTGCGTAGAAATTTTTCTGAGACGTTTTCAGGCGATAACATGGCCATACCTACTTTAGGGATCGACAGGATGCAGATATTAAGTAGCTTCTTGATTCAGTGCTGAAAGCACTTTAAATAAAATAAATTGAATTAGATAGCTTATCAAGCGTTTGGTCGACTTGAGTGTCAAAGTTTTACGTACGTTGTCAGTTTAAATCTTAATATCTGGTTGACTGAGCTTTGCTCGGTATTTTTTGGTGAATTGTGTTTAAAATAATAAGTTTATGTTCAAGTTGATTATCGATAAAGTTGGTCATTGAAAACACGAATAAAACGACATTTTATAAAAATGAATCCTAGCTAGATCGATTTATCGCCCCCGAAACCCCCTGTATACTAAATTTCATGAAAATCGTTCGAGCCGTTTCCGAGATTCAGATTATATATACATATATATACAAGAATTGCTCGTTTAAAGGTATAAGATTGCTCCGCTCTCACATGAACTTTGTTCCGGCCATTTCATTTTTAGGGTTCCGTTGCCAAATGGCAAAAAACGGAACCCTTATAGATTCGTCATGTCTGTCTGTCTGTCTGTCCGTCCGTATGTCACAGCCACTTTTCTCCGAAACTATAAGAGCTATGCTGTTGATACTTGGTAAATAGATGTATTCTGTAAACCGCATTAAGATTTTCATACTAAAATAGAAAAAAAAAAACAATAAATTTTAGGGTTCCCCATACTTAGAACGGAAACTCAAAAAAAATTTTTTCATCAAACCCATACGTGTGGGGTATCTATGAAGTTTGCGCGAGAGACACTTCCAAAGTGGTAAAATGTGTGTCCCCCCCCGTAACTACTAAAATAAGAGAACGCTAAATCTAAAAAAAAATATATGATGTACATAACCATATAAACTTCCACCGATAATAGGTTTGAACGAGATCCAGTAAGAAGTTTTTTTTTAATACGTCATAAATCGTTAACCGCAATTTACCTTTCATTCAATCAACTCAAATATAAAAATTAATTTCCGAAAAATAAATATTATACTATTAAATATGGACGGCGATACCGAGGCACAAGAAGAGGTGGCGAAATGATCTAGACGCGTTTTGTAAGAAATCGGCATGTTTTTGAACCAAAAATTTGAAGAAATCATGACATGTAACATCTAGCAACATACTAGGCTCATGTGGTGGATTATGATCCACTCCCTCTTACATAGAGGAGGCCTGAGTCATAGCAGAGGGACAATATAGGCTGATTATGAATTATATCCATAATTCATAAAAAAATTATTTATTTTACCACCCGAATTCTTCAAAACAAACTTCAAATTATTTATTACTTCAACGCCAAAACATTTCGACATCAAATTATAAACACGAAACCGAGGCATGCAGTGATGGACAGATTGTTACATTAGAACGAGCGAGTTAATCGGGAGTGTTCGGGAGAACTCGGTAGTAATCGGAAGATGAACCATCCATCAATGTAGACCAGTGATCGGGGCGATTACACAAATCTTATCTCTTGATGGTGAACCAAATTATTTCATAGCAGATGTTTTTTTTTCGGCGATAATTTGAGGTAGGTATTTATTAGACAAGAATGGATGGGGTTTTGTTATGATTAAATTATGATTCTAAAGCTTTGTTTGTTTCTCAAATTATAAATAGTTTTAACTATTTTTAAACATGCACAACTATTTTGCGCCAAGTTTGTAGTTGCTAAATTTCACTCTATAACGTTTTTTTCTCGCTAGTATTTTCTTTACTTAAAGATTATTTTAACATTCGTACACTATTTACAAAAAAAACTACACTAGCTTCTGCCTGTGGCGAGCGGACGTGCGCGCGGAGCTATCTCGCGCTCTGTGCCTCGAGTGACGCAATATTTTTATAATACTACCTACATAAGTTACATTCATATGAGTGTGGAGACTAAGGGAGGCCCTCCAGGCCCTCCCGAACACAGTGAAACTAGTGAAATGGACACAGATAGTGCAATTGTGAACAATAAAAAAAACAGTGATTATAAATTAACTAGTGCAAGTGAACTTTCCCCGGACCATGAAGGACAATACGCAGTTGCTTGTTGGTACTGCGCAAAAATTAACGTAATTAAAAAATTCCATGAGTGGCAAGGACTTCAAACTAAGATTAAACAATTAAACTGTAGATTGTGTAACAAGAGAAGTGCCGTGAAATGTTTTATAAAAACTTTAGCAAATATTTCAAACGGACACCTAGTGAACAGTGTAAACGAAATTAATATATATTCGTGTAATATAAATTTCTGTAAAATAAATAAAATAGACTGCCACACATGCAACGAACAGTTAAATGTTAAGTACATGCCAATTATTGGACTTGAAAGTGAAGAAAACGTGACCTGTGAATGTGGCACAGTGAACCAAATAGTATCGAAATATATAGATGTATCCAGGACCCAAAGTACTAGGGCTGAATCATCGCTGTGTGGGTCGGGTCGCACTCTCTGGACGCCGCGTCCCGCCGTAACGCTGATCGCTAGCGCCGCACGAGCGAAACCAAATGAAGCCATCGCTGTTGCACGAGCTAGCAATGGTGTTCCGGCTGCGCGCGCGCGCGAGAACATGACTGCCTCGAAACCTCTGCACGCTGACTCCGTAGCCGCGCAGCTCGGTCACGCGACGGAGCAGGCGCGCGCCACTAGTCCGACCGTCGCCTCGCAGCGACAGCTCAGCATAACAACAAGCAACCGCTTCTCCTCGCTCCCCACCGAAGAGGACCACAAAGGTGAGTTCGAAACGGAAAAAGATTACGCACACGCGACTTTTACCTCACCCAAACCCAAGAAGAGAAAGAGAGGTGTCGTCACTCCTAATTCAACAGCGACCCAGCGACAGCCGAGAGTGAACACAACATCCATTCACATCCCTGACATAATCATAACAGACGTCAAGAAAATCAATGAACCAGAATACCTTACTAAAATTAGAAAAATAAGCACAGAGCATGGAGCAAGACACGCTATGGCTAGTAACAAAAGAACCATCACGATCCGCGTATACACCGCGGATATGAGGAAAATCATTATAGAAGAGCTGAGGAAACTTGACGATGGGCTCCGCTTCGTGGCACGCGTCCCTAAAGCCCAGCAGACTCACCAGACGAAGGTTGTGCTCATCACGAACATCTACGATGAGACGAACGAGGCATGCCTTGATGAAATGGAGAGGTGCATCGGTGTAAGACCGATCAAAATGAGAACTATTAAAGGTAACCTACAACTATTCATCTTTGATGGTGCCCACCCATACGATGAAATTGTCACGCTTATGAAGACAACAAAGCATGCCTACTTCAGGGCCTTCAGCATGAAGCCTCAGGAATACAAAGATGACCCTAGAAGAGTAGTACAATGTAAGAGATGTTTCCTCTTCACACATGCGACATCGGCGTGTCACGGTGAGAAGAAACACCCCACCTCCACAATTCAAAACCAAGAAGGCATAAATATCGAAATATGTATAGCATGCAAAAAACCAGGCCATGGGGCCAACCAAGCCAAATGCGAGAAGTTCCAGAAGGCAGTGGACCGTCAACTGGCACAACATGAAGAAAAAGAAAGGAAAAAAAGAGAAGCAGCCGACCGTAGACAGGCAGCAGTGAGATACCGTCGGGAAAACGTCTCGTATGTAAACGTAACCTCCACCTCACAATTTCCACCATTGGCCAAACAGGAGCCCCAATTACAAAAACAACCACAACGCCAGCCACCAATGCAATTAAATGACCACACAACAAACAAAGAACATAGCATGGAGCCATTAGGGCAAGAGCTACAAACAACTATGAAACAAATATTCATATTTAAACAAATTCATATTTTATTATTCAACTAAATTTGCATGCTTTAATTGTAAGCTAAACATGTATGATCTTATTTTTATAACAACACCTATGTATACCATGTTTTAAGCAAATAAATGATCTTATCTTATCTTATCTTACAGCTACAACATGAAATTCTCTTAAAAATTCTCAACAAATAATCCGAGAAATCAATATCATAAGTTGCGTATACTGCACCTCAATGCGCAAGGATTGAAAGGTAAATTCCTTGAGCTAAAATTCTTAGCCGACCGCCACAAACCACATATAATCGTAGTCAACGAGTGCCGGGTGGACTTTTCCAAAATCCGTATGAATCTCCTGAACTACGATAAGATCACGCACTCGATCGCGTCACATCTTACTAACAGCCATGTATGTGATGAGAGGAATACGCTGGAGTCAGTCCGACGTAACCCCAGGTACCGAAGAAAGAGACCGCCTCATCGAAGGCGTCGCTATCAACCTCACTTATGATCATCAGACCGGAGATTCCATAAAAATTAAGGGCATATACATACCGCACAGATCAGAGCACTTCGACGTCGCAGCGCTTAATGATGAGCTAGAAGACATCATAACCGAAGCTCCTAACATCACTATCGGGGACCTCAACCTTAAAATGACCGCACTCAACCAGACGAGAGACGAAGGGGCGGGTATTCTCGTCCGTGACCTCTGTAAATCTGACGTTTGCACCATACATCACACTGGCCTACCTTCGCGTCCTAACAGTGCAGGCTATGGTATCCTCGATGCAGCCATCTTCTCGCACGATGCGCAAGCTTTCGACACCATAACATGCCGACAAACAACACCAGTTGGCTCCGATCATGTGCCCTGGTTACTGGACCTAAGCATAATGGTGGACAGAGAGAAAACACTGGTAAGAAACACTCGCGCTATTGCAAACAACGAAGAACTCAGACACAGATTCCAACAAACCCTATGGGACAAAACTACACACCTTCCTAAGGAAATCACAACCGACGTAGAATGCGAGGAATATATAGTACATCTAGAAAAAGCCATCATAGATACCTTAGATGAGTATGCGCCACTACATGAAAACAACAGACGAGATCAACTTCCAGAAGATATCAATGAAATAATCGACAGAAGAAACCAAGCAAAAAGTAAAGCGTGGCGACTACGCTTCAACCAAGACAGAATAACGGAACAAAAGAGAACCTAAAATCGTCTAAAACGCCAGGCCCATCAAGCACTCGTGGAATATAGCAGCGAAAAATGGACCCGAATAATAAACGACCCAAAGAACAACAGAGCCCAGATGTGGCGAATCCAACGCAACCTGAAGGCTCCTGTACAGAGACTCCCCCATATTGAGGGTTGCAACAGCGAGAAAGAAACCATCGACGCCCTGGTCGACGCAGCGATCGTCACAGAAGCCGAGATAAACAACGAAGATAAGAGCACAGAGAAGACTACACCGTTCCAGCCTCTCAACCCCACCTCCATAGAGGAAATCAGATTCGCACTGAGACGCTTTAAAAATAAGAAGGCCTGGCCCAGACAAAATCAAATCAGACGCCCTCAAACTTGGAGGCGACCCCTTCCTCTTCAGGTACAAAGTGATAGCTGACTACCTGTTACTGACAGGTTACTATCCCAACAGATGGAAAATCGGAGAGTGCATCTTCTTGCATAAAGCAGGCAAGAATCACCGTGATGCCAAATCGTACCGACCCATCACTCTTCTAAACATCATGGGTAAACTACACGAACGCCTGCTCTTGTCGCGCCTGCAACAAACCGCCGACAGACTCCAACCACCATTTCAACATGGCTTTACCAAGAACAGGCACACAGATCCTTCGCACCGGCAAGTTCATCACGGATGCGCTGGAAGCAAGGCAAAGTGTGGCTATGGTCATGACGGATCTTTCGAAGGCCTTTGACTCAATAAACCACGAAGGTCTGACGAAAAAGCTTCAAACAGCTGACGTCCCGAACAACATCATCAAAATAATAGAAAATTACCTGAGCGGTCGCAAAACCTACGGGCGCTTCAGAACCACCAACAGCGACGAAATACTGGTGCCACACGGGGTTCCCCAAGCACTCTATCCTGGGTCCAGTCATCTTCAACCTGTACGTGTATGACGTCTGGGACCAACGGGACCGTATCCGCGGACTTAAGCTCTCCCAATACGCCGATGATCTGTGCATCCTTAATAGGTCTCCCGACCCAAACTGCGCAACACGCCGCGCGGGCTGGGCCGCCGACACCGTCATCGACTACTACCGTCGCTGGGGGCTAAAATGTAACGTAGACAAAACGGAGTGTGCAATATTTACTCACAAGAGAAATTACCACAGAACCATTCGCATCAAAGACGAGGCAATCGAATATCAAAATAGCATAAAATATCTGGGCGTTCACTTAGGCAAGACCATGACCATGGGCAAACAGACGGATTACGTCGTGCAGAAGGCGCGACGAGCACGCGGCGCGCTAGCCCCTATCATAGGTTGGCACGCCAAAACAGATATCGCTGTGAAACTTGCGGTCATCCAGGCCTGCCTACTTCCTATATTGGATTATAGCGTGGTACAATTGCTCTCACGTTACAGTAAGAGCAATTTACAAAAAATTGAACGCCAATATCGAATGGCTCTCAAGACCAGCGGACAATTCCCAAGACGCCTAGAAACCTCATTGCTCTGGGATATGCTCGATTGTGATCCATGGCACCTTCGTGCACAAGATTTGAATGAGGACATGCTGCGCCGTCTCCGCGAAATGCACATCGAGGATCTAGAAACCCCTGGTGACGCCTACCTCGGATACGGACAGCACAACCCCCTCCTCACTAATACTAGACTAGGTGAAATCGACTATGTACCCAAAAAAGACAGGAGTCGGCTGCTCAGCAAGCGAACGACCGCTCCACGTCCCCATAGATTATAATTAGCTGTAAATAGTATAGGGTAATATATAACAACATTATAAATTTATATAAATTGATTCTGTACACACTAACAAGCACACAGCACACACTACACGACACTTATATAGATCTCTCTCAGACAAACATAGGTAGACTGTAAGTAGCTGACACACCCACACAGGCCGAATACACCATCGACCTGTGGACATAATGTACCATATGAACCAGGGAAATAAACATCTTTCTATTCTATTCTATTCTATTATAAAAAAAATGCATTTAACCGCTTAATAACAACCGTGTTTAGTCAACCGTGGTCAGCTACTCAGTCTTGGTTTTAGAAAAAGTGTTAAATTTTTCCCCATATCCAGGCTCATGTACGCGGGAAGAAGCCTACTTTTATCTAAAAAAATATTTTTAATTTCTAATGAAATTTAATTTTATGAACATCATTTAAACAGGAAATTAAACTACGTACCCTCAAACAGACGAATTAAGTCTGTGAAGAGGTCGTCTAACAACAACTTTGAAGGAAACGTTGGCAAAGACAATAGACGATCGTTAAAATCGACTGAACGTAGTAGAACAACGAAAGTTCTAATTTGGACAGCTGAATGAAAGTAGGAAAGGAACACATTTGAATTTATTCAAGTTTCAAGCTATCTTTGGAACACAGTCGCAGTTATTTCACTCGTCAACGGTTTGAATAAATTCGAATTCAGGATTTATTTCACGGGAGTCATATTGCGACTTTTTATACCTACATGGCTTTGCAGAGAAAAACAAAATGGAAGTCAATATATACCCCATCACACGTCGTGACAATATAATCGCACATTCTGAATACATGTCAAGTCACAGACAAGGTGTTAGGTAGATACGTGCGAGAAATTTTGTCAATGTGACTGGCAGACGAGACTTCTCATAGACAAAGTATCGTATTTCTACCTTATACTTTGTATTTCACCGATTCATGCTTTTGTTGTGATTTTCACATACTGCAAGAGGTTTTATGTATTTTCATAAACAAATAAATTAAGAGGTTATGTCGTTTATTATCATCCGTTTGTGTCCCGTGCAGGGCGAAGAACTCCCTTCCCTCCTTCCTCTTGAGAACAATTCTTATGTGGTCGATTATTTTGGTGCACGACAAAACTACAATAAGATTATAATTACATCAACTTAAATGTAAATATTTGTGTGTTGTATCTACTTCTGAATGTATAAATAAATAAATAATAAGTATTATTTCTGAATCTTGGTTTCCTATAAGCTAGAGATGATAAGCCCCAAGAAATACAAAATGCTACAACAATTTTCCTTAAATAAATCATGAAATCTGTAAATTAATGTAAGGTTCAACTATATTTACGTTAACTTTAATGGAGCTTTATAAAAACAAACAGCTCACAGAGCCTAAATGGCTGATACGTCACATTTCAGCCTCCTTAAGTAAATTTACTTTATGTATTATGTTAATGACACCTTTTCCCTCGTTTGCCTTTCTTTATACCCGTCATTGTTGAAAAATTATTGAAAATTAGATTTTTATTTAATAAAATAGGTCTTACCTGTTCTAAGATGGTATATTTTTTTTACAAATAAATTTTAATCCAATGTTAGGAATTGTTGGGAAACGGCTAGTCTAGCCGGATGCAGTTGAAAACCAAAATTTTCCACGGAGCGCCTAAATATCTGACCTCCGCAACCCTGTAACTGGGTGATACGATACCTCTTGGTAAGACTGGTTGTTAGACTTTCGGACTCCTAACTATCCGGAACGACTGTTAAACATTTACGAATGACAGTCGGAACTAACGGTTTGACATGCTTTCCGAGGCACGGAAGGGTCTCGATATGCAACTGATGGCCACCCATCTAGAAACCGAGCGCGGCAAATGACCCGTGCGATTGCAAAATATTATATTGTAAACTTGGTCAGGGAGGCCTTTGCGCAGGCGTGGAATTGACGAGGGTGGTAAACAAAAAAAATTAACGATATCACGTACAGGCACCAGCACATCAAGCTAACCGAAGCTGTTAAATTATCCCAATCAACCTTGAACCTAATAGTTTAGGGATTAAGTTGAAAATCTATTAAAGAAATCTGACAGATGGTAGTAGCTCGATGTGCTGGAGTCTGTACCATACCTATATTGTAGCAAGAAGTAACAATATTGATCGAAATTCTCTTGCAAGTTCGTGTGATCACATTTGTATGTTGTAAACGATGAAAACATCCTACCATAGACTGTTAGACCATTATTGTTATTAAAACACATGTGACAACATAAATACACCGTTATTCGATCGTCAACTGCAGTTACATGACGTACCTCTGTGATTTGAAAACGAATTGGAATGAGGATCAGCGACGATTTTAGTTAAATATGTAGAATTACAGTCATACCTAAACCAATTATTTCAGTGAAAGAATTATTAAAATTGGGCCAAAAATGACGAAGTTAGAGCGGTTTTAATTTTGCATTTTCAAAAACGCTCGCCAATACGCACAATTCGTTGATGACGTCATCTACCACGTTCGCGTCCGTGGCACCGCCCCGCACGTTCTTTCTGCCTTTAGTTACGTGACTCGCAGTACATTTAAACGAATAATGTCTTCTTAAAATATTGTATCGTGCCACGATGCGAAAATACAAGTGTTACTACACCGGACAAATTGTTACTTTGTGTCCCAAAAGACCCAAAAAATAGAAAGAAGTGGTGTGTACTTTCATGAGGAGCGACGCCCCATGTCCCCTTAACTAAAAGTACTTTATACTGCATTTCAATTTAAAATTTGTCCGGATAGATATTGGTGCCGATTCTGCGGTCACAAAATTCTCTAAGCTAAAAATCACTAAAATTTGGCTTATTCCTGTCAAACGACGATTTCCTATTGTGAAATAGACTAAAGTGACACAACTTAACTATATTTTAGTTTTGACAGCACTAAGATTGCACTGAGTTATTAGTTTAGTGAAAATGTAAATTTTGCTATTCTGAGTTTGCCGGTTTTCACCAAAAAATTTGACTATAATAATTTATTTTAACTAAATCTGACTATTTTTAATCGCGATTAAAAAGGTGTTAATAATAAGGGAGTCAGGTGTTGTAGGCGGGGGTGACGGTGTTCCCTTGACGAAAGAGTGAAATTCAGTCAGAATGTCGTAATAATTGGTTATATTTGGCACACAGAAATTACACAGAAATCACACAAATGGTTGTAAAATAGTACAAAGCACACAATATAAAATACAATCAGAATAAGCAGTACACACAATTAAATCCTAGCTACATTATACTTGAAGACTGGCTAACTAGATATAGGGTACATTGCGACTAAGCAGTGGACAGCGTAGCCACTTACTTCACAAACACTGCGTGGTAACTTGATGATTCGCGTAAACATGTAAATATACTAATCCAAAAATAGACGCTCGGCCCTTATATAACTTTTGTTGCCTACTGCAAGTAGCGTATAAGTACATTTCTTTACTTTTTAGCCGCTCCGCAAATTGAGAGCGAGAAAAATGGACTTTCCCAAAGGGACAGGTTTCGACTTGTCGAGAATTTCAAAACACGTGTAAGCGAGTTCAAGGTCTTTGATTTCTTATTGGATTAACAAGAGTTCTTATTGGACTATCAATATGGCTCGTCTTAGTGGAACATACGCTACTTTCACAATCATGTACAAACTACATAAGATAGGTATATTCATACCTAATTACAGCTAATTAGTGCTTTACAATCAATGAGTTAGGTAACTATAGGCTAATTTGTTTTAAACAAACATGACACAGGCATTAAAGACGAGTTAGACTCCCACAGGTTATTGTTACAGGTAATTACAGGTTAATTAGCATTTAAAAGGTTAAGACAATGGTAATACACGTGAGTATAAACATACATTGGCATTTATGTAAGTATCTTCATGGAAATCTACTACTTTTATTAAAGAACAGTATAGGTATTTGTTTAGGTATTTTACAGAGGCTATACCGGGGTTACCTAATACAATAGCGAGAAAATGTTAGTGTTAAGAGTTAGCTAGTCTCATTGGGCTTCGCCCACAACAACAAAGAAACATAAATATTAACTATAGCTTGTTTTATTGGGTTTCGCCTACAAAAGGTGTGGGATAAAACTAAGTGGTCATGAACTAAAATTCACACCAACGAACGCCTCGCTTTCACGTGCAAAAACAGTACTGTATTTTTGTTTTCCTTTTCTTTAGCTTATATCTCGAAAATGGCGTTTCCTATCGCAAAAATAATGAAATTTTCGACCCCCTTTACTACTCCCTGACATATAAATATCAACACGTGGGTAATATTTTTTTTTATTTTTCGAAGAAAAAGTGAAAAGTTCCATATAAAACACGTCCATTGCGCGCCTTCTTCTCTCAAAAAATTCATTGCGTAGCACACCCAAGTAAAAGCTGAAGAGTTAAGTACGTTTAGTGTTGGATAGCCCATTTATCGAGGAAGGCTATAGACTATATATTATATAAGGTCACGCTAAGACCCTTAGGAGCCGAGCACAAAGAAAAACGTCATGCATACAAAGACCTCGCACGGGCAGGCGATTCGATGCGACGGGATGGGTTGGGGGAGCAGGAAATTTTACGCGGACGAAGTCGCGGGCAGAAGCTAGTAAGAAATAATATTTAAAATAGGTAGAGAGGTTTACACATTGTAGAAACACGAAAAAGGTGCCAAATCAAAACATTCTAAAACGTAGTACCTACCTGTGCACTGGAATAAATTGTTTTTTTTTTTAACTTTTCAACCATAAACGAATCAATCTTCGCGAGATTGTCCAACTGGGCCTTGGGTAAATCCGTAGAAGTGGATAAATCCGACTTCCATGTTTCATATCTATAAAACATAAATAAACAAGAAACAACGATTAAACTCCGCAAATCATAACAAAGCAATGCGGCGCGTGGCGGGCGATCGAGACTCGTGACGTCATCAGAAGTTTCGCACGCGCGGTGTGCGTTTAAAAACTCCATTTTTTTAAGTTTAATAAGTTCGTAATTTCTCGATGGATTTGAGTGATTCAAAAAGAAATGAACTCAGATATTTATATTGTATTCGATGTAGTATTCAAAATTGCTATATCCTTTTGTCGAATTGATCCTCATTGGTGCACACGGTACCTATCATGAATCTCACAAAATATAAAATATGATTCTTAACATTTATATCAAATGAGTTGGTTTGATATAAATGTTAAGAATCATATTAAATCCAAGACTACACAAATGAACATCATAATGTTCGTAAATGTTTAATGCAATACTGTCGATCTCTTCAGCTGCAACGAACCATCAATCAATATTGTGGGATTAACTGTAACTACTAAGTTTGACAGGCGGAATGGCGATCGCTGATGTATGTTATATAAGTATACGGTAAAATAAATAGATTTGTTAGTATGGTAGGATTGGTGATCTGCTTTACAGGTATTTCTGCTGCAGGCACCGTCTCATAAAGTAGTCTCAAATCTCCCAGGGTCGCGAGATTGTTCGAAAGAGACACCGTGACACTGGCAGATGGGCAACTGAAGGAACACGGGTGGGTTTTAGTCAGGAAAAGTCTGACACGCCCTCCCGCTCCGCCCAGAGCGGGAGAAGTCATTTAATGATATCCCATCCAAAAAAAAAGTAGTCTCACATAGTTTTAAAGTTACTAGTGATCGCCCATTGTTCGAAATTCGACCGTACTTCATTTGAATAGAAATACATTATTAAATGAAAAAAAAATTCAGTAATAAATATAAAAAAATAATATATTATGGTTATATTTGACATTCAGTAACACTATAGACAAATTGTTGACGCTGTACTACTGTGGAGAGGGTACGCTGGCGGGATGGTGATGGCCAGGACCAGGACGTAGGTGTAATGAGTAAAGAATACTTCTTCAGGACTGTCTTCTTTATTTTCTTAATACTTCTTAACTGCTGGATATGGAATGAATTATCACAGATTTGCTCTGTTTTTATAGAATTTTCCCTTTTAATTAATTATGACAGTTCAAAATGTCATAATTATAACCAGCATCTACAATCTATGACCAGCCTGTACAATTGTGAGGCATACAACCTCTACAGTTTGCACACGACACTAAGTTTTGTATGAGAAACTTACTAATGCCATACTTGACACTCCCCATAAAGCCACAAAAAATATTTCTTATAAATTTAAACTAAATTCGTATCGTCGCTAATACAAATAATATTAAAGACAAATATTCTCGATATGATCATAGATTTTAAAAATGAAATAGGTTATATATCTATAAAATTAATTTATTACCTATGGTGTTTAGGCTGTTGCCCCTGTGATTCGTGGGTGCTGCTCTCGGGTACTTCAATGAGTTACGGTTTTTGTATATGAAAACTGTTTAATCCAGTGAATTAGCGTTTTTACAATGTTTCTAGTAGCGAAAGAAGTCGTTGTGTTTCGTGTCTTGAATTTCGGTTGAATATAGCGAGAGAACCAAAAAGAACGGAGTGAACAGATGCGAAGAACCGCGAGCCGCTCCGTCGTCCGCGCACGGTGATTGGTCGACGCCGCGCCGCGGCTGCAGTTCATTCGCGATGCGACGATCGGTTGCCGATTCCAGGCGTAAGATGGCGTTGCGCGTCAAACATGCCGGCCGCCTTGGAAGAACCATCTTCCAACAGAGATAATATGCTTCAGTTGGAGTCTTCAGGAAGAGGGCATATCTTTGAGCATGCTCTTTGTATGATGCCTGATGCAGTGCGAATTTCGGCTACACGTGATATTCCGTCTTTCCCTGTGAACAGTCGAACTATTCTTCCCATTCTCCACTTAAGCGGTGGGAGATTATCTTCCTTTATTAGTACAAGACTGTTGGAGGCAATATCGTCTTTGTTGGCCATCCACTTGGTGCGACGTTGAAGCTCTGAGACGTACTCCTTGGACCAGCGCTCCCAGAAATGTTGCCGTAACTGCTCCAGTCGCTCGTAGCGATTTAAACGCGTTGTTGCCACCAGATCGAGGTCGTCACATGCTGGTGCAGTCAACGGCCGGCCAATGAGGAAGTGAGCTGGTGTAAGCGGGAGGTAGTCATTGGGATCAGTGGACAAAGGTGACATAGGTCGGGAGTTCAGGACAGCTTCGATTTGTGTCAATACCGTGCTGAACTCTTCAAACGATAATTTAGCGTTGCCTACGACACGCCTTAAATGGTATTTGCACGACTTAACGCCCGCCTCCCACAAACCACCAAAATGAGAAGCGTAAGGCGGGATGAAATTAAACTTAATATTTTGACTACTAGCAAAGTCTAAAACGTCTTTAGTATCTTGAAATATAGCTGAAAGTTCTCTTTCAGCGCCAACAAAATTCTTGCCGTTATCGGAAAATATTTGATTAGGTTTACCGCGACGCGATATAAACCGTTTGAGTGCCAATAGATAGTCCTGTGTAGACAATGAACTAACCAACTCTAAATGCACGGCTCGGGTAGTGAAGCAGATAAATAGACAAATGTATGCCTTAATTAAACGTGAACCTCTGCCTTTACGGTTTAAAATAAGTATGGGTCCAGCATAATCCACACCACATTTCATAAAAGGATAAGTGGGTTCTAGGCGTTCTGACGGAAGGTTACCCATTAGTGGAGTTAGCGTCTTCCCCTTAATACGTGTGCAAGTGACGCACCGATGTACTACTTGCTTAGCTAAATTTCGTGCTCCTAACACCCACCAGGTGTCACGCATACTCGACACTAGAAGTTGAGGCCCAGCATGAAGCAACCTGTTATGCTCGTGCGTACACAAAAGTCGTGTAAACCGATGTTTGTGACATAATACAATGGGATGTTTTTTGTCATAACTAAATTGTGAATTGTGCAATCTGCCGCCTACCCGAATTATTTTGTTTGAATCTAAAAATACATTTAACCCTGATATTTTATTAAAACGTTTACCAGATTTTTCTTTGACAGGTAAGTTATGTATAAGGTTACGATATTCATTATGAAACGATTGTTGTTGAACTAAGCGTACTAGCATTTGTAATGAGTTATTTACCTCGTCGACTGTCAATGAACCGGTTTTACGTGGTTGCCCGCTGCGCGATACGCGCGCATTATGCACAAAACGCAAAACATACGCACCGGTTCGTTGAAGACGATTAAAGCACGAAAACCTATCAAAGTTAATAACAACATTCGAGTCTGTACTTAATAGATTTATTGTTTGAGGTTTTACGTCCGGTAATTGTAGGTCAGTAGTAGTAGTAGTCACTATCACAAGACCGCTGCTCGAACTTCTAGAAACGTATAGAACGATATTAACACAACTCGAAACGGGTAAAAGGGAAGGAAGGGCGAAGGATCACCTGACCGTTGCTGGCTGATGCTGCTTGAACGCAGGTATGGAACGCTTACTCCGCCTTTTCTTCTATGAGCAGTTTGAACGCTTGGGTTTCCGCTTCAGGGCTGATTCTTCTCGAATGATCTCGAATATCCTGGTCGAAGGTCCAAATGTTTAGGCTGTTGCCCCTGTGATTCGTGGGTGCTGCTCTCGGGTACTTCAATGAGTTACGGTTTTTGTATATGAAAACTGTTTAATCCAGTGAATTAGCGTTTTTACAATGTTTCTAGTAGCGAAAGAAGTCGTTGTGTTTCGTGTCTTGAATTTCGGTTGAATATAGCGAGAGAACCAAAAAGAACGGAGTGAACAGATGCGAAGAACCGCGAGCCGCTCCGTCGTCCGCGCACGGTGATTGGTCGACGCCGCGCCGCGGCTGCAGTTCATTCGCGATGCGACGATCGGTTGCCGATTCCAGGCGTAAGATGGCGTTGCGCGTCAAACATATGGTTATACTTGACATTCAGTAAGACTATAGACACAAAATATTAAAGCCAGATGTTCTCGATTGGACCACAGATTTGGACCATAATCAAAAGAATATCTATGCATGTGTGTATTAAATACACGGTAATGAATAGTAGTGTGTGTAACGTGATATTTATTGAAAATAATGTATTTTTACGCATAATTTAAAACAATATTAGCATTCGTCACTTGTTCTCTGTATAAACTATAAGTGTGCGAAATTTCATACTCCTCCGTCCGCCCAATTTTCGTAAAAAGGGATCCAAAGTTTTCGCTTCACTTATTAATATATAGATTATGCCATTGTTAACATAAAATAAATTATTTGAATACAAGCGACAATCGCTGTAAAAGCGTTTCTTACATAACATCTTCAGGATTGGCTTAAACTTTCAGTAGCCTGAGTCAATTCAATACATTGTTGTCTTTTCCATCATCTTTGCTGTCGAATGTCACTTTGTCTAGGCCAGAGTGTACCTACATACAATAATGTCATATTTGTTAAGGTCTTGGAAACTAGTTCAGGAAAATTTCCTTTTTGCGGAAGTAAAATTTTTCACCACAGAGTAAAAATATTGAGATAACATGATATTAGGCTGAAAGTAGGACGAAGTGCAGAGATGCGGATCGGCGACATTAAATAAAGGTATGTGTAGACAGCGACCATGAGAAATGTGCCATGTTTTATCTCTGCATCACCCTAAGGTTGACTGGTAGAATATGCCTCAGGCATTAAGTCCGCCTTTGTACAGTATGTTTTACTTGTGCATAAAGTTTAAATAAATAAAAAATAAATAAATAAATGTCATGGACAAACAAAGTAGAAGGAAAATGTCTGAAGAAATAAGAAATAATGCCGCGAATTAGAATAAAGAGAGAGAAAAGACAATTCAAGAATTGTAAACGAAAATTGTTTAGGACATTATTGGGACATAAAAGTCACCGTTGCAGACACTTGGTTTTCTTTAGTAGACTACATTACTTTTCTGTCTCTAGAGTAAGATGTAGGTGTGTGTGGAATTCACATGTGTACCTATACGGTAAGCTTATTACAGCTGTAATTTTCACTTCTAACATAATCTTGAATTAAATACGGAAAACAATTTTTAATTTAACATTCCTCGTTGCGTGTAGTTAAAATAATGTTCCAAATTAATAATCTGAAATTGGCCTTCACGAGTCATTAAAATTAATTTTGCTGATAACAGCTGATGGAGGCATAGGTTACTAATACTGACAGAAACTCTATCCATACTTATATCTAGACTAATCTATACTAATATTATAAAGCTGAAGAGTTTGTTTGTTTGTTTGTTTTCCGAATTGAAAAATTCTTTTTGGGTTGGGTAGCCTATTTATCGAGGGAGGCTATAGGCTATATAACATCACGCTACAATAAAGAGGAGCGGAGCAGTAATGAAAAATGTTGCAAAAACGGGGAAAATGTATTCCTTTTGAGAGTTTCCGTTGCGTGCGCTGCGTAAACGGTTAAAGTAACGCAAAAATCATATATGACGGAATTGTTCCTTTTAAAAAGTTCAAAAAAAAAAGTCCGCGAGAGCATATGTCTATCTTTTAAGGTTGACTCACTATAACTCAAAAGGAGCGAGCAGCAACGAAAAATGGACGAAAACTAGCAGGCAAATCGATGCGACGGGTAAGGGTCAGGGGAGCAAAAATTTGACAATATAATATTATAAAGCTGAAGAGTTTGTTTGTTTGTTTGTTTGATTGAACGCGCTAAGCTCAGGAAGTACTGGTTCGAATTGAAAAATTATTTTTGTGTTTTGTAGCCTATTTATCGAGAAAGGCTATAGGCTATATACAACACGCTATAACTAAAAGGAGCCGAGCAGTAATGAAAAATGTTGCAAAAACGGGGAATATCGCACGGGTAGGCGATTCGACGCAACGGGAAGGGTCGGGGGAACAAGAAATTTAACGCGGAAGAAGTCGCAGGCAGAAGCTAGTTATTAATAAAATTAATCACAAAGTATCATTTCCCTGAAGACAGACGTTTCAATAATTTAGGTTAAAATTCATAACCGGCTTTGTTCCTAGATAGACTGTAAAATATTATTACGTTGTTCTAAGTTATTATGAACAAAGAGCTTTAAACTGGCTCTAAGTATTTCGAGAAAATTAATGACAGACTAAACTTCTAAATATTATTATATTTATGTGATGCTTTCACCCGTTTCAGTTGCTTGCTCACTTCGACCCAATTTTTAACAGTAATTGATTGATGGTGTACATATTTCAACTGTCTTGTCAAACATTAAGCTATAGTTTACACGAGTTTATATTCGAGATTAGGATATCGAATTACCTTTTATTTTTTTTTAATTATTTTGCAAATGAAAACCCTACCTACAAAAATTAAAGTTTTTTTTTTTTTATCAAAGAAGATTGAATTATAATTTTAATCTTATCACTGGCTGTGTTGTCTGAAAAACATTTTAGAAGCCATTTATTAACAGAAAAAGAAATTAAAAAAGAAATCTCTAATGGCATCATTTCATTTTTTGGCGGAAAATGGCCAGTTAATGCTGCATGTCAGTAGGTATTTAAATTTATGAAAAGAGGTTGCACCATTTTGATTTATTATTCAAATCTTGTATAGAAAACTCTCGGGAAGTAGGCTGTTAGGTTTGTATTTTTGGTTCTTGTTTATTTTAATTATTAGGTTCGTCCTAAGTAATAACAGCCGTACGGGTTAATTGATCAGGTTAAGCTCCGCTTGCTCCAGTTGATCCGTAGATGGGTGACCATCTCTACTAACCAAGACCCCTCCGTGCATCAGAAAGAACGACAAGCTGTTCGTCCTGGCTGTCATTGAGTTTTTGACAGTCGTTACGGTTCGTGAAAAGCTCGAAATTCCGTTACTGGGTGTAGTGTATCTATTCCATAGATATGTAAACACTAAGAGCTCGTTCACATTAGGTCGGTGTAGACGAAAACGTGTAAACGTGTAACGTGCCAGTAAACGTGTCGGATTCATTTTGGCATATGTATTTCAATAGGGCCGTTCACATTAGGGCAACCCGATAAAACTAACGGAGCCGACACTTTTACCGGACGTCCAGCCACGATTTCTATCGGGTCGGGCATAATATTGGCGTACTAGCAAGTATAGCGCTACATTAGGTCGGATCGGCAGCTTTTAGTGTGAACAGCAACACCCGACAGCCGGTAAACGGTAAAACTGTCGGGCCTACCTAATGTGAACTAAGTCTATCTCATGCACACAAGCGAATGCAGCTGCTGTCACTAATGTCATCTGTCAGTCAGTAGCAATGGCGCGAAACAGAGACTGTGAAGCGGGTCTGCACGGGACCGCTTGATGTGGTGGTGAGCCAGTGAAGTGATATTATTCAACTTAAATACGGAATCAACAGGATTCTACACTGGGTAATACGATACACCTTGGTAAGCCTTTACACTTTATGTAAAATAGTAGTATTCCGCTGCATCTGGTTAGACTGGAAGCCGACCCCAACATACTTGGGAAAAGGCCAGGCAGATGAGATAGCTTTTCTTTTTCTTTTTTTTTTTCAGGATGGGTAATCATCAAATGACTTCTCCCGCTCTGGGTGGAGCGGGAGGGCGTGTCAGACTTTTACTGACTAAAACCCACCCGTGTTCCATCAGTTGCTTGTGTGCCGGGGTCACGGTATCTCGCTTGAACAATCTCGCGACCCCGGCAGGCATCGGTCCTGCTGACATCTCTTTGAGGCGCGCGTGGAACACTACGCGCCGTCGACCCGAGCCTGGTCCTTACCGGGCGGCGAGCTACCCATTGCTCGCCACCCGCAAGCTCGCGCCTACGGTAGCCGGGAGTCCGCCTACGGTGGCCGGGAGTCCGATGAGATAGCTTGAATGCAGCTTTGGGCAACTGTATTGCTTGCGCTACTTATATCTAAAATACTTTAGTATCATGCATTGGATTTAATTTGTAATTGAACTGAAATGTTTCGGAAACTGAGCGAAAACAAGATTGTAAGTATTATTAGGCATTCAGTACTAGTTAAAATATTTATTTTCAACCTGATAATATTTACATTACTACGATTCCACACGAAAAGCTTTCTATTAATAAGAATTCTTTATTTTACCTCAGTTATCGACCTAAACATATTGAGCATTGCTCTAACGCATTTTTTACGTAAATTGTAGGTACTAACTTTTACCAAATGCGTTCAGCCGTTTTAGGGTAAAAGCGTAACATGGACACATAGACTTTTATGCGTGGAGGTCAGAAATTATTTCATGGGAACGTACTATCGGGATAAAAGTAGATATCCTATTTCTTAATCCAGTTTATAAGCTATCAGTTTGCTCAATTTTATCCAAATCCGTGCAGCTACATTTGCGTAATTGAATAACAAAAATTTAATTATACAAACTTACACATTTGTTATATTACTATGTTAGGATTATCACGTGTAATTAGTATTTATTTAAAGTCTTATTTATGTGTTCGTGTCTGGCATAACGCAAACTTTATGCGCTATTTTTAATAGTTGCATCATAAAATTGGTTGCCAATGACTTTGTATTATACAACTTTTGAAACTATTTAGATTATCGATATCAACAATTTGTAACAACCAGATCATAATAATATACGAGAAATTTCGTTTTTAGACATTTCGTTTCCATGCATTCCTTTCTTAGCCAAATCTATGTCGACTGTGTCAGACAAGAGTAAACTAAAACATATATGTAAATTGGATTGGTCCTCGAGTCATAAGCGCACTAACGGATTTTCATACAGATTAATATTTCATAATTTGCCTTAGGATCTAATATTATTATTTAATATCTGGATGACCGAGCTTTGCTCGGTATTTTTTGGTAAATTGTGTTTAAAATAATAAGTTTATGTTCAAGTTGATTATCGATAAAGTTGGTCATCGAAAACACGAATAAAACGACATTTTATAAAAATGAATCCTAGCTAGATCGATTTATCGCCCCCGAAACCCCCTGTATACTAAATTTCATGAAAATCGTTGGAGCCGTTTCCGAGATTCAGATTATATATATATATACAAGAATTGCTCGTTTAAAGATGTAAGATTAGGTATACCTTTGGCAAAGATAAGGCCTATTGACAAAGGCGAGAAAATCTGAGAATTATATTCAATATATTCAATATCTCCAGTATTCCTTAGCAGCAGCTGTAATTTATTATTTTTTTATCTCATATAATTATGTACATATTTACTCCGACCGAATTTTACGTTATCAACGTTGTCTTTATCTTTTTGTGTATCTGTGAAGAACGTTGTTGGTTGCACATTTGTATAACTTATTGTATTCTATTTATTTGTAAAATATAATGTGAAATTGTTTGTTCTTCCGAATAAATAAAATAAAAATAAAAAATACCGACTTGAAGCACTATTTCACTCCATTGACCTCGTCTTACAGACCGCAATGTATAACATCCCAAACTCTTATATTAAAGGAACGTGTATTACAGGAAGGAACAAACTAGAGGATTCCGCCATAACAGTAGGCCCACAAGCCATAGATCTCAACAAATTCCGGGGGGCTCATCACAAGGAAAATCCGGTCATCTTCCACACTGGAGGCTACGACCTTGGGCTTTATTAAACGACTCAAGATGAAGACGGAAGCTCAATAAGGTTCTGGGTCAACAATTTTTGTTTACCTAAGGTAGAAGGTCAATCTGGGAGCCGTTAAACAAATAAATAAAAATCAATAGGTATCATAATTGACCTATTTTTAATGTTACTACTATGTTGCAATTTTTTTTTACCGTAAAGTCAATGTATATTGCATAAAACTAGGACTGTTGTTACATCAATCACTGCTGCGCCATTTGTCATGGAATGGCACGGTAGTGATTGTGGAGATTGATTTTGTTTTGTTGTACATAGTTGTTAAGTATTACTAACATTCGTCTATAAGAACATTGACAATAACTGAATGGTCACCATAGTCTGAAATAAAGTATTTAATAATAATAATAGAATCCAGAACCTACTGTTTGGGAGAAGACACTGCTCCTGTAACTCAGTTGTTTTTACCTAGCGTAGGAGTCAGGAGTCAGAACTTCACTTTGTTTGTAGGCATATTTTTGCCAATAGATATATA
The DNA here is from genome assembly GCA_932294355.1 of Aporophyla lueneburgensis. Lineage (NCBI taxonomy): Eukaryota > Metazoa > Arthropoda > Insecta > Lepidoptera > Noctuidae > Aporophyla > Aporophyla lueneburgensis. The sequence continues at coordinate 15,349,915 of OW028750.1, read as the reverse complement.
TTTATTAGGCAGTAGATACGTAAATATCTTCAAGAAATTATAAACGGCTTTCACTTCTACTTTTACTTTTATTGTAATCTGTTACTCATTAAACATAGATATTCATTACATATTTAAATATTTGAAAACATAAAAGCCGTGTCCAGAAGTACGGCTTTCTGAATCAAGCCCTTGATCCAGCTGCCCAACCAGAGCCTCCTCAGGTGTTGTCGAGGCTCTTGGCTATCAAGTCGTTAGCTGTTACGACTATCGATTTTATTATATTAATTATTAAAATAAATAAAGAAAGAAAAAGTATTTATTGGGACACGCACAGGCGCTTAAATAATAAACAAAGGAAAAGAAAAAAACAAAATTGAAAAAGAAAACAGACAGTCCTGTACGAGGTCAAAGGGCCTTATCTCAGCATGATGCTGCGCGTTTAAAAATAAGTGTCACAGCGCTGGTATTTTGATAGGGTCCAGTGTCATGTGGTAAATAAGCATTGTGCAAATATGTCATAATCCCACGCTCATTAAAAGGATTAATGGTAGTATTATGTACCTAGTTATCTAATTAGCAGACATGAGGACGCGGCAATAATCTGTTACGTAAAAAATAACAACGACTAATCATGCAACTAAATTCAGTAAATGGGAATAATCGCTTTAAGTAAATAAAAATTACAAAAAAAAAAGAGAGAATGAGTTTATGTTTAGCAGAAATCACATAGATTAAGACATTTTCAAAATTAAAAGCTCATAAACATCATCATCATCATTTCAGCCGTAAGACGTCCACTGTTGGACATAGGCCTCCCTCAATTTGGGGGGCTTTGCCATAATCGCCACACTTGAAAGGAGGGTTGGTGATCGCAGTTTAGTGGTAAAATGCATAGAGAACGCTGCTGCCCATACTCTAGTAAGACATTTTGTCGCCTTTTACGACACCCACGGTAAGAAATGGGAAATTCAAAGGTCAGTGACATTTATTTCTGATTATGATTAAATATAACATTGAAACTCAACAAAGATATTAATAAGATAAAAACATCCAAAAGTCAAAAGTTCTATTGGAAACTCATCGATCATCGTAATGTTGCAAATTCATTGTTTTAAACTTCCCTATTCAGCCTATATTGGATGAAAGTTTTGTTATATCCGTTATAAGTTATAAATCAACAGAAATTCAGCTCGGGTAGATAGGAACTACATGTAATGAAAGTAATATTGACATTTCGGTTATATCAGTAGATACATATAAAGCTTTTGATTTAAAAAAAAACTCTTTCCAAAAAAAAAAACAACTTACTTCGGAAAAACCACTACAAACTGAAAAATAACTTTAAATTCGGAAGTCGTTGTCATTGGATGTATATTTTAGTTATTAGTTACCGACTTAAAAGTAATTTTCTAGTGATTTTTTCTAAAGTAGGTAGTTTTTTTTTTGGAAACAGTTTTTATTTTTCATTTTTGTGTTATGGTATATATGTAAGCAAAAGTGACAGGAAACAGTAGAATGTCATCTAGATTTACAAAGTGGATTAAACACGTATTATTAAGGCTAACGACAAAAATAGCCAATCAACGTAAATAAAATTTATATGGAGGCATACCGCCTATATACACAAAAAAAAAAGATTTTTCGAAATCCATCTACAATTGCCTGAGAAATCGCGAAACATAGGGTAGGACGGGGCTTAAAGGTCCGCGGGTAAAAAGGTCCACTATGCATATCTCCGAAATTAAACGAACTCTATAGAATTGAATGATAGGCGTATGAAGGGGTCACGGGAGAGGTACACATCCCGAGCAGTGAATTTGCGAGCGCCGCCGCACAGTGGGCCCATACTGAAAATTAGTGGACTTAGGCAACAAAAGGAACTTTGTATATCGATGCGATTTTTTTTATATGACGTGTTATATTATTCCTGACAACTTTTATTCTTATAAAATTTCTTCTAAAGTTGATAGTTTGTCTTGAAAAAAATTAATTAGATTTTTTTTTATGGAGCGAATCACGTTTAATTTTTTTTCTTCAATTATACTAATATGTTGAGTGTGTGGCGTGAGTATATGATAGCTAGGGTCGTTCTCTATCCATGAAAAAAAAAATCAGCGCCGGTCATCTGCGGCAGCGCGAGTAATCATTCGGTAAAAAAAAAAATGATTTGGAAGATTTTTTTGTCATTTAAAATAAATTCAAAGCATATTTTTTGTCACATTTGGCTGTTTTCACCTTCTTTTTAGTTAAATAAATAGTTTTAATAGCGCATACGTACTTATAACTAGTAATTCTGGTAGAGATTTAGTTATTATTGCATGTTATCGGTAGCACCTGCATTGTGATTGATGACTCATTTGTTTGTGCACTCGGCTAAGCGCATAACTAATGAGTCATCAAAAAATGCTCGTCTCTGATAGGCTGAATAATTATCACTCACTGTTATGTCCACTACTTGAGTAATTAACACTAACTATAAATATAAAGACATTCATTAAGTCCATCTAGTTTCGCTCTTGTCGCTTGTTTGTGAACACAGTGAAATACTTGTATTTTTATATTTACATTAGAACTATGGCTGGATTTTGTACCAACCTAGATCTTTTTGTGAAATTAAGAAGTGGCGGTGATCTGAAAAATCATATGTTTCTGTATGAAAGTATCATTTCTGTCTTGACTACCGAAGTTTCTGAAGAAGACAAGAACCGAATCAAGGAGTTCTGTCGACTTTTTTGAGTAAATTTAAATAAAAAGTGGATAGAGTCAAGTAGAAATCAAGAAACTTTTATGAATCGTGTAATTAATCGCAAGTGGTTGGAAAAAAAACATCAACTGGCCTGTTTGTGACAGTGTTGATCTGAGAAGTGTGATGGGCTTATCGGACGCAGCCTTATCTGAGCTTGTGGATATAGATTGCCATGTTCCTACTCTTGCAGTATGTACTGCGGAAGCGGGAACATCTAGAGAAAAGGAGCACAGAAAACCGTTCGAAGAGTTAAGTAATAAGCAAAAGAAAAGACGTTCTACTTCCATAGTAGAAGAAAATTCCGAGGAAGAGTTGCAGCACTGGTACATAACAAAATTGAAAGACAACGGCAAAACGAATCTGGCAAAAGTGGTCGAAAACCTTTCCAGTAATCCAGATGCGCTATCCGAAGTAGAAGAGAGACTATTCAAAAAGCAGAGCTTAAGTACTGTCTCTGAAGATAGGTGTTTAGCTCTTTATACATCAGTTGCGCTCTCGAAATGGAAGTACTTAGCTCTTCGACAATTTCTGAAAGAAGAAAACTGTGCTGCCTTTCCATCTTATCCAAAGCTTGTAAATGCCAAGAAAAGATGTTACCCACCACAAGAGAGTATGGAGATTACCGAAAACGGAGCTCACATTAAATTGCAAGCGCTATTGGACCACACTGTGGAGAGGATATTACTTGATATAAATACTGTTGATAGGTCTCAAAATGAAGAACTCAAGTTGACCTGGAAATGGGGACTTGATGGTGCTTCGTCGCAGAGTAACTATAAACAGAAAACGTCAAACACAGCTACAGAGTTCGATGATTCATCAGTAGTCATGATAAGCATCGTCCCTCTTCGGCTAGTGTCTACTAGGCCATCATCTGGGAATGAAAATCTAGTTTGGGAGAACCCCACACCTTGCTCAACTCTGTACTGTCGACCAGTGAAGTTCACTTTCACTTAAAGCTGACTTTATAAAGTCTGACGAGTCTGAGATGAAAAAACAAATTGATGAACGAATATCTACACAGTGTGGAAATATTATTGTCGGTTTAGAACAACTTTATTTCTCATAAAGAATTGCAAAACAAATTCACTTACTGAGAAACAATATTAAAAACTAAGATTAATATTAGAGCGCACAGATGTACGTATATAAAATAACAAAACAAAATAGAAAAAAAAAAAAAAACAAAAAAAAAAAAAAAAAAAAAAAAAAAAAATGAACCAATGTGGGTAAACAGAAAACAACTCGATCGTAACTTAAACAAAACACAACATGGATGTTAGTTTGATTTTTACTGTATCACATGAATTGCATATGACCATGATTGATGGAAAAGTGGCCAATGTTATTGCTGGAGTACCATCATATGCAACGTGTCCCATTTGCTTGGCAAAACCGAGTGAGATGAATAATTTAGACGCTTTGACTTCTAAACCACTTCGTGAAGAAATTTACAAACAAGGAATTTCTTCACTGCATATGAAGATTCGGTGTATGGAATGTCTTCTCCATATATCTTATAATCTGGATTTTCAACGATGGACTGCTCGCGGCGAACATAAGGCTTTGAAACAAGCTAAAAAAAATACCACACAGCAAGAGTTTCGTGAGCAAATTGGAATGCTGATTGATATAGTCAAACAGGTATGTATTTAATTTTCGCTCTCTTTATGTTGTTTGTGAATTATATCTCTATGTATTGTATATTACAGTATTGTTTCCCCATTTTATGGTTTTGGAACTACAAACGACGGGAATACAGCGAGGCGCTTTTTCCAAGATTACAAAAGATCTTCCAGAATAACGGGAATTGATGAAAATCTGATTTTCAGATTTTCCGTTATTCTACAAGCCATATCATCAGGCAAAAACATTGACTGTGAAAAATTTAGAAGACACTGTAGAGAAACAGCTGATGTGTACGTGCAACACTATTCGTGGTACTACATGCCAGTTAGTGTACATAAACTTCTATTGCACGGTGCAGACATCTGTAACCACTTTGGTGTTTTGCCAATCGGTAAGTAAAAAATAAATATAGTTTGATGTATTATTTGACTCGATTGCGTTTTGAAATTAAAATGTATGTACTTATTCGTTTTAGGTACCTTATCTGAAGAAGCTTCTGAAGCCCGTAATAAGGACTTCATTAACGTCAGGGAGAGGCACACTCGGAAAACGGGGAGAATAGCAACAAACGAAGACATCCTCCATGGACTTCTAATAAGCTCTGATCCCCACATATCCTACATAAGGCCTAAAATAATGAAACAGGTTCATAATGAGTTGTTGCCTGATGCAACTCAGTTGTAACAGACTACTGAGCCTCCCTGTGACAGTGAAATTATGGAGGAAGAAGAATGCCTCATAGCAGAGTCCGAAAATTTGCCGGACCGCACTTCTGGAACAAGAAATAATGTGATCTGGCTCTAAATTATTCCCACAAAAGCCCATCAGGGTTAGAAATATGACAAACAGCCCTTTTCAGGGCTACAATTACTTCACAGTTTCATATTGATCATACGTACGATAACTTATACTATAATAATATACATACAGTTGATTATGTAGATAATTATCAACGACTTGCCCGTACAAATTTAAATTATTTCACCTATCATTAACAAAATTAGTATAACCTGAAACATTACGATATATTTATTCAACAATAGATAACGTGCAGTTAAAACCCACCCGTGTTCCTTCAGTTGCTCATGTGCCAGGGTCACGGTGTCTCTTTCGAACAATCTCGCGACCCTGGCAGGCATCGGTCTTAGCAGACCCCTTCAGTTCTGCTGACATCTCTTTGAGGCGCACGTGGAACACTGCGCCGGCGACCCGAGCCTGGTCCTTACCGGGCGGTGACCTACCCATTGCTCGCTGCCTGCAGGCTCGCGCCTACGGTGGCCGGGAGTCCGCTATGAACTCCCGACGCCCGGAACGTCTTCTCCTACGGCGGCTAGGGACGTGAGAGCGCAGAGACTGCCACTCCCTCACGCGCCCCGCGTCTTCCTTCGCGAGCATTACTGCATCGCAGAAGGAAGTGACGGCTTCCCATTCCCTCTCGCTCCGTACCATGGCTCGCACCAGGGCCGGACGCGAGAGGTCCCCGCCGCCGATCGCCTCCACGAGGACACTGCAGTGCTCCGCCCAGGCAGGGACGATCCTCACAATGAAAACACCCAGGCGTATCCTCCCGCTTTATCCTGAACAGGAACCCTCCGAAGCACCCATGCCCGGTGAGAACCTGCGTCAGGCGGAAGGTGAGGACGCCGTGGTGCCTCTCTATCCACTCCTCAAAGAGGGGACTTACCGCCGCAATTGTGGCGTGCCCAGCACTGGGTTGCGACAATCGTACCCGCCATGTTGCCATGAGATCACACCGGAGCTCTGTTCGCCGTGCCGAGATTTGTCGCGGCAGCGGAGTTTCGCCCCGGCGTTTTGCCTCCTCGCGCCACTCCCACATGTGGGCGAGGACCTTTGCCTCCAGATCCCATGGCGGCACTCCGGCAAGGAGGCTCGCCGCCTCGCAGGAGACCGTGCGGTATCCCCGGATTAACCGGATGGCCATGACCCTCTGGGCCGCACTCAAGCGGCGCGCTGGGCGCAGCCTCAATGAGGGCGCCCACACCGGTGCCCCGTAGAGGGCCATGGACCGCACGATCCCCGTGTAGAGCCTCCGGCGGAGGCGTTTGGACCCCCCAGATTGGGCAGGAGCCGCTTTAAGGCAGCCCCAGCTTGCTCCAGTCTGGGAGCCAAACGTCGGAAGTGCTCGACGAAGTTCCACCGGCTCCCATACCATGGTTAACACAAGAAAAAAACATCCCCACTTTAAGTGTAGAAGAACTTAATTTTTTTTGTATTTTTTGTCCTCCAATATTCGGTTTGCATTTCTGAAAACAGAATATTGGTAAGGATGACTGCCAGTACCGTCCTAACAACAGCTCCTAGGTATGACTACTGTGGTGATAATGCAAATATCTCTGGTATTGAACGAGGTTGCCTTCATGAACGTTGGTATAATCATATCATATAATATGATATTATGTATGCATAAGATTTCTTTCAAACTGCGTGTAAGCGGAAAGCTGTGCGGCGATCGGAAATTCACTCTGTCACTAAGGTTGTTCTGAAGGTTTGTCTACCGGATATAGTAAAATATTGAGCAAGTGACTACTTAACCGAGAGTAGTGGTGACCCAGTGGTATTGGCCCCGACTTAAAAGTTTCAGGTCGTGGGTTCGAATCCAGACACGCGCTTTACTTATTGTTATTAATTTCATCATCACTGCTCTCAAAATGGTGAAGGAAAACATAGTGAGGAAAACGGCAGGTCGTAGAACTAAAAATTCGAAGACATGTGGCGTAGTGGATTACGGCCCATTCCCTCTCACCAAGAGGAGGCCTGTATCCCAGCAGTGGGAACATTAAAGGCTATTTATGGTGACTACTTTAACTTATAGTCAACGTAATAGTCTCTATACGATGTCCCCTAGTGCCCTTAAGATATTTCAATGAAGAATAAATGTTATTATAATAAAAATATTCGTATTTGTTTTGCAATAAAATTGAGTTAAGCTGACTGCTATTAGAAGCAGTAGGTTTAGGAGTTAGCATAAATTTAAAATATTTATAACAGTTAAGACAGTAGCCTCTAAGTCCCAAGAGTTACGTAAATTTCCTAGACAATTGTAATAAATTTTCAATTTACGATCAGAATTTCAATTTTATTAGTAAGCTCCGTCCTACTTACTAATCTACATTATTTAGACTCGTCGTCAATATAGGTATTAGCACCATCACTGAATATAGCTGGGCTAAATCCGACATTCAATACTAATAACATGAGAATGAAGCCATTTGTATGCAGGCTGAGAGTTTCAGATCGTCGACTTCATTTAACACCACAATTAAGACGTCAGTTCTCTTCGGAATGTTAGCAATAATCTTACTTAATAAAAATCTTAAATTCATTCATTTTGTGATACAACGGATAACCTTAACCGCAGAGTCAAGTCGCATACAATTTTGCATAGAGTTCCTGTCACGTGAGCTTCTATACAAAGTTTCATCCAATATTTAACCCTTAGGCAGATTTCACCGACTAAACTGAAACCACGTTTAAGAGCTGCCAGTATTATCATTGCTGTGGAATATTTACACTGACAGCTCTTGAACATAGTTTAGATGTACTAATCAGTTTCAGTGTCAATGGTGAAATTGGCAATTAGTGGGTAAAATACAGATGTACCTTTGCACGGAAACTCATCATTTCTGCCGATGAGAACACCCATCAGCCGCACGGCTTGTAACGATATAAACACTACATCATTCTTTATATTACCGGCCACATAATATTTACTTGTCACTTCTATTCTCAACGCAATTCATATAGGAGATATAGGACAAGGCGTGGACAAAAGGCACTCTCGTGGCACAGACGTTTGCCCATTTTCCACCCCTTTCATAGGGAATCTGTAGTACTACATCTTTTGCGCAATTCACACGGAGAAGACGGCATGCGTAATGGGAGAAGCAAAAGCTATCGAACGACAAATTGTGTATCGTAGACACCGTAGTACATGATTATAATACGGATATATTCATACAAGTATATCCGTGTTTTATACAAGTTACAAACTGTTCTATAACTACTACAACTGTTTAGACTATGCTTTTATAAATTCCTTTGCTAATTCGGGGGTAGTTTCGTTTCGAAAATATTAGCGGGCTCTATTTTGACCCCAGAAAATAGTACCACCTTTTATGGCCACAAACAAGTTATATATGTTGCAGTCAAAACTCTTAACCAGTCAAAAGTACTATTGACTAGCAAAATCAGTCAAAAGTACCTTTGACTGTACTGGGTCTGAAAGACCCCGCCATCGCCTTCGTGGTTATTTTTTTTAAGCCACTCAGAAATAGGAGACCCGCGCAGCGGAGCTCCGTTGACTGGGGTTCCAACTTTTTAAGAGTTTTGACTGATAAAACTAGTCAAAACCACTTTTGACGGAATCACTTAGTCAAAAATAACTTTAACCAGCTCCATTGGGCAAAAGTACTTTTAACTGTTATTTTAATCAAAAGTAGTATTGACTAAACCATACGGTCAAAACTACTTTTGACTGATTTTGCTTGTCAATAGTACTTTTGACTGGTTAAGAGTTTTGACAGCAACATATACATCATCAGTGCCTTTAGAGGTATAACGAATCTTAAAATAATGTCCATTACCTATTTATAGAGCGCACAACTCGACAGAATCACAAGTACCCGACCAAGTAAGTAATACAGTAAATCCCTCTATCCAACACTAACGATGCATCTGGATGAACGAGCTTTGCTCGGTATTTTTTGGTAAATTGTTTTTTAAAATAATAAGTTTATGTTCAAGTTGATTATCGATAAAGTTGGTCATTCAAAACACAAATAAAACGACTTTTTATAAAAATGAATCCTAGCTAGATCGATTTATCAGCCCCAAAACCCACTGTATACTAAATTTCATGAAAATCGTTGGAGCCGTTTCCGAGATTCAGATTATATTTATATATACAAGAATTGCTCGTTTAAAGGTATAAGATATACACAGTGGTCGGAGCCAACCACACACGTCCATTCGATTTTGCGTACGAATAGAGTGGCAATGAATTGTAGGCAGTTCGGGTCGTTTTGTAAAGTTTTAACGATACTGGCAACTATTTCAGAGATTAACGGTTAGGATTTGAGATTTCCCAGAACTGTTAAGTGGATCTGTTGAAATTGGTTCGGACAGGCCTGCTTTCAATGAATTCATTTGGTATAAATATAATATGTATAGTTGTTGATTGATTGGATGATGGAAAATCCAATGGCTTTAAGTATCGAAATAAAAGGCATTGTTTACACCCTTTCATTTGTTTGATATAACTACGTCTGTTCCTTAAATATCCAACAGTAACAAAATCTAGAAGTAGAGCTGACCCATGCTAACCCCATTGTTAGTTTAGTACCTAACCCTGACAAAAATCTGCCAGGGTCGCGAGATTGTTCGAAAGAGACACCGTGACCCTGGCACATGGGCAACTGAAGGAACACGGGTGGGGTTTTTTTTTGGATGGGAAATCATCAAATGACTTCTCCCGCTCTGGGCGGAGCGGGAGGGTGAGTCAGACTTTTACTGACTAAAACCCACCCGTCTTCCTTTAGTTGCCCATGTGCCAGGTATGCGCCTACGGTGGCCAGGAGTCAGCTATCGACTCCCGACGCCCGGGGCGTCTCCTCCTGTGGCGGCTAGGGACGTGAGGGCGCAGAGACTGCCACTCCTTTACGCGTCCCACCTCCTCCTTCGCGAGCATTACTGCTTCGCAGAAGGAGGTCACGGCTTCCCATGCCCTCTCGCTCCGTACCATGGCTCGCACCAGGGCCGGACGCGAGAGGTCGCCGCCGCCGATCGCCTCCACGAGGACAGGGCGGTGCTCCGTCTAGGCAGGGCACACTTCCACCGTATGCTCCACCGTGTCCTCTAGACGATCCTCGCAATGGAAACACCCGGGCGTTTCCTCCCGCTTTATCCTGAACAGGAACCCACCGAAGCACCCATGCCCGGTGAGAAACTGCGTCAGGTGGAAGGTGAGGACGCCGTGACGCCTCTCTATCCACTCCTCAAAGAGGGGACTTACCGCCGCAATTGTGGTGTGCCCAGCGCTGGGTTGCGACAATCGTACCCGCCATGTCGCCATGAGATCCAGCCGGAGCTCTGTCTGCCGTGCCGCGATTTGTCGCGGCATGCGGCAGCGGAGTTTCGCCCCGGCGTTTCGCCTCCTCGCGCCAGTCCCATATATGCGCGAGGACCTTTGCCTCCAGATCCCATGGCGGCATTCCGGCAAGGAGGCTCGCCGCCTCGCACGAGACCGTGCGGTATCCCCGGATTAGCCAGATGGCCATGACCCTCTGGGCCGCACTCAACCGGTGCGCTGGGCGCAGCCTCAATGAGGGCGCCCACACCGGTGCCCCGTAGAGGGCCATCGACCGCACGACCCCAACACGGTGGGTTTTAGTCAGTAAAAGTCTGACACGCCGTCCCGCTCCGCCCAAGAACGAGAGACGTCATTTGATGATTTCCCATCCACAAAAAAAACCCCTTACAAAACCACACATAGGTTCCTAAACAAATACGATTACTAAATAAATTGAAGTCTTTCTCAGACCAAACAGATTCGGACTAATAGTGTTTCCATATGTTAGCTTAGCCTAGTCTTATCTAGATCACGTGGTAGTTATAAAAATACATTATATTATGTATTTTTATAACTACCACGTACAGTTCTGTTGAACAGAAAGCAGAAATTCTCATGACAGTTATTGCTAGTAAAATTAATTAACCCAACTAATTATGAATAATGTTCATTCAGCGCAGGCGTGGTAGAATCAATGATAAGCGACTGGTTTGCAAAGCCGGATGCAGCGAATATTTACCCGCTTAGTCTTATTATATATTGCATTGCATCTCCTTCTTCACCAAACTTAGTTGCAGTGAGCTAGAAACACTAGGCCATCTGCTAGTCTGCATTTATTTGGATGTCCTAGTAGACATTGATTACCAATATAAATTTAAGTACAGTGTAATTTTACCAACACCTACTTATAAGAACGATAATTGCGTAACACACTATCAGTAGGAATCGCTTTCATTTTGACAGTTCAACAATATTCATTGCGTTATTAACATTGCTGAGTAGACCACTTTTTAAAACATATGAAGCAACGAATTATAAATATTCTTCAAAATGATTCAGATTCTGATTGATAGTGCGTTACGGAATTATGTGCAGTTTGATATTGGTGGTAGTTTGTGTATGTAGCCTTGAACAACATCAGTCGTTATTCTTGTAAATACCCACGATTTAGACATCGGATGAGACGCTTAATAGCTTTAGTTTCTGAATAATAATTATTTATTTGCAAGAACCAGGTGTTACCAGCTGTGAAAGTTGCACAGTCCATAATTTGCCTGTTTCGAGCACGCTTTATTTTACACTAGTTTCTGTCCATGGTTTTGTCCGTGTAAAGACCACGTCACATCGCATCGCTTACCCACGCTATTGCTTCGTTTTTGCTCAACGTTATTTTTGATTGTACTCTTTTTGTTCGACTCCTAGGGGTCGTTGTATCCCTGCCAGGGTTAACAATTTGTTCGAAAGAGTTACCGTCGCCCTGGTACAGGCAACTGAAGGAACATGGGTGGGTTTTAGTCAGTAAAAGTCTGACATGCCTTCCCGCTCTGCCCAGAGTGGGAGACGTCATATGCTGACATCCCACCCAAAAAAATGGTGTTAAATTATAACTCTATACCCTACCTCATCAATTGAGGTATCTAATCTAACAAGATTTCTTAAAATCCGACAGTTGGTTCCAGAGATAAGCGAGTTCAAACAAAGAAAGAAACTCTTCAGCTTTATTGTTAGTATAGATTACAATACAGCCCCATATTTGTAGCGAAATAAAATAGCGGTCAATACCTGGAGTATTGACCGCTATTTTATCCAGTTATAAATATATTATCAGTTATAAAGCGATTATTGGCAAGTAGTTTTTTGGCACGTCTGGTTCGAGGTAAATGCCCTAATGTACGTGATAGCATCCTACCATAGGTATTTATCGATGTTGCCTTCGTCTTTTGGCAACTGTTCGTTAGTAGTCTATGTGCGAATGTAAATGCTTGAACCGAACTTATCAAGTATGTTTTGAATATGAATTAAGAGCCTTCTGTTATGTTGTGCCAAGATGGCTCTGGCTGTTAGTGTTCTATTTTGGAAACTAAAGTTTGTGATTAAGGGCGATGTGCTAAGGTAGCTCGATAATTCAAATTTACTTTCGTTTTCTGCAATTTGCGGGATCGATGCTTTATACCCATTCCTAAAAAATATATTGTCTGGAAGGTTTAAATCATCAATCCTGTTTTTGAAATAAGATCGTAAAAGAAATCGAAATACAGATGGCCAATTCTGGTAATTAAAAACAAAATCTAGTCGTTGTCTCATCTCGGCGACAATCAAATGTCACAAACTTGACAATTTGATATGTATGATTCAGACGATTTAAGTTCCTTGATTGAGACTGAGATCAGACTGTAAATAACCCCTCATTTCTTTTACGAAACTGACAATGACAACAGTCCGGTACTGAGTTGACATTTTTTCTATTTGATATTTTACCAAAATCTAAATAAAGTACCCAAAGTTAGAACTTCAGGAAGAAGGCAGCGTTCGGGATGCTACGCAATATCTTCTCTTCCTACATACCACAGTGTCTCAAGTCGAAAGTCTTTGACCAGTGTGTGTTGCCAGTGATGACCTATGGAACCGAAACGTGGTCGCTCACAATGGGTCTTATTAGAAGGCTGAAAGTCACCCAAAGGGCGATGGAGAGGGCTATGCTTGGAGTTTCCCTACGTGATCGAAACAGAAATGAAGAGATCTGTAGGAGAACCTAGGTAACCGACATAGCCCGAAGAATTGCTAAACTGAAGTGGCAGTGGGCAGGGCACATTGCTCATAGAACAGATGGCCGATGGGGCCGAAAGGTTCTGGAGTGGCGCCCGCGTACCGGAAGACGTAGAGTTGGAAGGCCTCCAACAAAATGGATCGATGACCTTGTGAAGGCTGTAGGAATCCGCTGGATGCGGGAAGCACAAAACCAGTCGAAGTGGCGGAGCTTGGGGGAGGCCTATGTCCAGCAGTGGACGTCGTTCGGCTGAAATGATAAAGCTAGAACTAAAGTTAGATTGCATTTTATTATAAGACGGCTTGGGTTGTAATTTCTATTCTATGTAATGAAATACCTAATTCTGTAAATTCTTATTCAATACCTAATTCTGTAATGTCTTGTTACGACCGCGGATCATATTTTGTTCAAAATAGGTACACTGAAAGTTTTTAGTAAATAAAAAACGGAATGATATAGAAGTCTGTTAATATTTTTTATTGGTTTTCGAAGTAGTCTCCGTTCCTTTCTAAGGACCATCACATGCGGTGGAACCATTGATTGAAGCTATGGGCTCTCTCTTAAGGGATCTCTTCCACGCCTATTGCAAAAGTAGCCACGGTATTTTCAGGGTTCAAGAAAAGTTCTGATGCTTAAATGTTTATGTAAGATTTTTTGTACTTGATTCATACCAATGCCGAAATCTGCCCGAATCTGTTGATATATCACCCTTCTATCAGCTTCTATTATTAGCCGCACAACACTCACGTTATCTTCAGTATTCACCGCAGAAAGACATCTTTCTCCAGAATCATCAATGTACTCATTGCTTCGACCACGTTAAACTCATTAAACCAGTTGTAAACAGTGGCACAGGTCGCTTCGTCGTCAAATCTTATTCGAAGTCTATCGTTACATAGTTGTTGAGTAAGACTACTAAGTTGTACTAAATCTTTGAGCGAAAATATTCTTTCGTCAAATCATTTCGACGCACGACACACACTTTTTAATATCCCGCCAGTTTCTAAAAACAAATAGCATGTGCATTTATTACATTTCTACAGATTCCCAAAAAGTTGCTCATTCGAAATTTAAATAAATCTTTCAACGGCTGCTTTTCTTATTTTAAACACTATCAATGTGACCCCCGTACAAAACGACATTGACCTGAAAATTAAAAAAAAATATCCGATTTGAATTTCGCGGACTTAAGAAACAATTTAGTGAAAATTGCTTAAGGGCCCTGGCGCCCTTAAGTAATTTTCACTAAATTATTTCTTCAAATGAACTAAAATATGAGTGTTTCTACTATAAATGTTTTCGCACCCGCTTGGGGAATACTGCCGTGATATGTTATGTACGGTCACTATAAGAGATAAATAAGCAGAGTCGTCGGATATAGTAGAAGCTTAGCAAAAAACTAATGAATGGTTTGAAAGAAAATTGATTTCAATGAATAGAAAACAAACAGTTTATATACAAAATTAAATTTCATTCGAAAACATTCATCAGTTTCTTACTAAACTTCAACTATATTCGACCGCCCTGGTTAGTGATCCCTTTTGGTGCCTGTCAAAGTCAAAGTCAAAGAAATTTTTAGCTAAAAATTATAGCTAAAAATTTCTTTGACTCTATCATTAAATTTTAACCAAACATTCGAGGAATTCTGGAATGTTCTCATACCTAAACATTATCAAAATGAAGATCCTTTGCTACAAAACTCTGAAAGCCACTCCGAGTAAAATATGATAAGCCATAAATTTCATTATCACAGAATAGCAACTGAATAGCTGAGGAGTGCATTTTGTTCTTATTTCGTGGAAAAACTTCTATGAGCTCTACATAAATACAGATCTAAAAGCAAAATATAATCTTAAAAGATTAATGTCAATAGCAAACTTAACGAGAATTTGAATAAGAACGTACAATGTATCAGACTGATTATATTTCTAGTTCGCTACACTCATATTTGATTGCTATTTATTATTCGATAGTTTGTGGTCTTGCCAAATTAACTGAACAACCTAAACCACAGACAGTGGAAACCTGATTTGGCTAATACAATTGACATAATTTATTTATTGGTAGGAAATAGGAACATTGCAATGTTTCCGCGCCAAAGGAAAAAGGAAATTAAAGGCTGAAACTGCCAGTGGGTTAGACCAGTACGTGATAAAAGAGAAGCATAGGCTTTTGTACATAGCAGTATTGTGGAATATATAGAGAGAAACGCAGAATTTAGTAGAACATACACCTACCATTTGTTGCGAAAAACGTAAAAAACTCGAATCACGTTCTTAATATCGTGAGACAAATAGGATAATGCCAACATTGGGTACTTTGATTTATTTGTTCAGACAGATGGCCAATATATTTGGATACTGTTAACAATATAAATAGCCGTAACACGTTACGTTAGTGGTACTGATGTAGTTACAGTCCAATTCAATTTACAGTTAAGCACATATGAATCGCAACGAGGAATTTACGAAAATATTCATCATTTTATTTAACCTTTAGTTATGCAATTCATTACCTTCTGACGTTTCCTAAGTGCCCATGTGGGTTTAAGTGAAATAAAAAATATTTTCAATAACGTATAAATTTTAAATTTTCAAAATTCGAAGGAATCACCAGAATTAACGCTTACCGCCCGCTTAACCAGAGCCGCCATGCTTCAATTAGTGACAGAAGCTCGGTGCGCCCTCAAGCCTATCACAATATTATCCTTACAATGTTATCAGGTAGGGAGACTACAATGAACCACATCTTAAACGGTGGCCGTAACCTATTGTTATCATTATCACCTTTTCGGTGGGGCAGATGATGATTTTAACCAACTATTTTGAGGTCTGCTTCCAGTCTAACTAGATGCAACGGAATATCATTATTACATTATATAGAGTGACTGCTTATCTGACCTCCACAAACCCAGTTACTGGGCAATACCCTTGATGTTTTGTAAGACTGGTTATCAGTCTTTCGTACTTCTGACTACCCATGGCGTCTGTCAAATATGTACCCATAACCTACTGTAATAGATAGGTAGTCTAGAATCTCCTGCGATCATTGTAGATGTATTTATTTAAATCATAGCGTAGTAGGATAAGTTCTCTGTACTTATTGGACTTTAGATAAAGCTAGTACAATATGAAAGCGTTTCCTGTGTTAAGAGCCATTTTACATTTTTGCGCGAATATCTAAGATTTTAGTCGCCTTATTTAGCTCTCATCTCGTCATTATAAATACTCTGGCATTGACGAATACATGTAAGAAATAGATCAATCTTTTGTTTTGTCACTTTTAGTAGAACATTTACAAAAACTTGTTTGTTTACTTTGTAGTAATTAATCTCCCACAACTAGTTTTCGTAAAAATCAGCGCAGGGTCAATTTCAGACTCCTATTTCTATCATTAATATGTAGAAATTTGAGTAAAAAAAAAATACACAAAACAACAGACATATAATCTAGTTGTTACATTTAGTACAAAAATATTGATTTTTAATAACATTAATTAGTAAAAAAAAATAAAGTCTTATGGCAATTTTTACGATTTATTCGCAAGTTTATCGCGTTTTTTTGGTTTGAATAAAGCATAATTACATTAAAAAATTCATGTCAATATAAAGTATGCTCTATAACAAATCGAATTCTCAAGTTTTATTTAAATCTGTTCATTTAATTAGACATAATATCGTTTTTGAAATCACTCTAAATTAGAATAAATTACGATGCACAAGCGAGCAGCGTTTAGTACGGCGCAAGCGCCCAACGGGGAAGGATCTATGTCAATTTTTCCCGCGTCTCAGTTTATGGGTACTCGTATCGTGAAGGCAAAAATATACTACGACTACAACATTTTGCTACTCTTCGCATTTTTTTTTTTTTAATAAGAGTTTCGTTAATTATCAAGTAAAGCATTATTTTAATAGATTGTAGAAAAAATTTGACTAAAATAATTTATTTTAACTAAATCTGACTATTTTTAATCGCGATTAAAAAGGTGTGGATTAAAACTAGTGGTCATGAACAAAAATTCACACCAACGGCAACGCCTCGCCTCACGTGCAAAAACAGTACTGTATTTTTTTTTTCTTTTGCTTATATCTCGAAAATGGCGTGTCCTATCGCAAAAATAATGAAATCTTCGACCCCCTTTATAAAGCCCCACACATAGAAATCTCAACACGTGGGTAATATTTTTTTTATTTTTCAAACAAAAATGAAAAATTCCATATAAAACACGTCCAGGATGCCCCCTTGCGCGCGCCTTCGTATCTCAGCAAGTTTATTGCGTAGCGCATAAGTACTAAGTTGCGAAGCCAAAAGAAAAAAAACCGGCCAAGTGCGAGTCGGACTCGCGCACCGAGGTTTCCGTACAAACCTGTATGTATTCTCGGTTTATGCAAAAGGTTTATGTTTATGAAATTAAATGTTTTTTTTTTTAATTTTTATAATTGAGTTGATTGAATGAAAGGTAAATTGCGGTTTACGATTTATGACGTATTAAAAAAAATACTTACTAGATCTCGTTCAAACCAATTTTTGGTGGAAGTTTACATGGTATTGGTGCCGATTCTGTTGAACACGAACTAAACTAACTAAACTTTCTCTAAAATTCCTTACTTTTGGCTATGAGAATTGTAACGCTATTCTGCAAGGAAAAATCTCTAAATTTAAAAATTATTTTGACACGACTAAAATCGAATTTGACAATCGCGACTCAGCGTGGTATTTTTTTTTCTTTTGTTTTCGCAACGTTTACTTGTGTGTGCATTGCGTAGAATGATTTTTTTGAGAGACGAAGTCGCGTGCTACGGTGCAGCCTGGACGTGTTTTATATGGAATTTTTCACTTTTGTTTGAAAAATATAAAAAAAAATGTTACCCACGTGTTGAGATTTAAATGTTCCGGGGTTTACTAAGGGGGTCGAAAATTTCATTATTTTTGCGATAGGACACGCCATTTTCAAGATATAAGCAAAAGGAAAATAAAAAGTACAGAACTGTTTTTGCACGTGAAGGCGAGGCGTTGTTGAGAATTTTAGTTCATGACCACTAGTTTTATTCCACACCTTTTTAATCGCGATTAAAAATAGTCAGATTTAGTTAAAATAAATTATTTTAGTCAACATTTTTGGTGAAAACCGGCAAACTCAGAAAAGCAAAATTGTCATTTTCACTAAACTAATAACTCGTGCAATCTTAGTGCTGTCAAACTAAAATATAGTTAAGTTGTGTCATTTTAGTCTATTTCAGAATAGGAAATCGTCGTTTGACAGGAATAAACCAAATTTTAGTGATTTTTAGTTTAGTTTAGAGAATTTTGTGACAACAGAATCGGCACCAATGTACATCATATATTTTTTTAGTTTTATCATTCTCTTATTTTAGAAGTTACGGGGGGAGGACACACATTTCACCACTTTGGAAGTGTTTCTCGTGCAAACTATTCAGTTTAGAAAAAAAATATATTAGAAACCTCAATACCATTTTACCCCACACGTATGGGTTTGATGATTTTTTTTTTTTGAGTTTCTGTTCTAAGTATGGGGAACTCAAAAATTTATTGTTTTTTTTTCTATTTTAGTGTAAAAATCTTAATGCAGTTCACAGAATACATCTTCTTACCAAGTTTCAACAGCATGCTCTTATAGTTTCGGAGAAAAGTGGCTGTGACATACGGACAGACAGACAGACAGACATGACGAATCTATAAGGGTTCCGTTTTTGCCATTCGGCAACGGAACCCTAAAAATATCACGTTGAGTCGCGATTGTCAAATTTGATTTTAGTCGTGGTTAAAATAATTTTTAAAAGAGATTATTTCTTGCAGAATAGCGTAACAATTCTCATAGCTAAAAGTAAGCAATTTTAGAGATAGTTTTGTTAGTTTAGTTCGGTGTACAACAGAATCGGCACCAATATGTAATTGTTTTAATTTTTTATTTTTATTGTATACTTTACATAACATATAGTTGTATTTTTTTTTATTAGTCTAGAAATCTTTATTAGACTGGATAAATAAAATAAGTATTTTCATAAATATCTAAATACCGCATTATAATTCTAACGGATCAAGATTGTTTAGACCGGCTCGACACTCGCGTTACACTGTTTGTATTGTGCATGTGTGGATAGCTACGCACACATACATAAGATTGCCGTCTTTTACCTAAACTCGAGCGTTCAAATTTTGTAAGAGGGCTCTTAATTACAAACTAGTTTTGTGTTTCTATGCTACTTGTGTTGTTGTTCATCCCTCAAGTTTAACTTTGCTATTGTCTCTAAGTCTAAGTCAGAAACTATAAATTATTTCTACACACATATAATTAATTCGTCCAGAAATACATAATATACCTATATGTAGGCAGTTACCTATTCAAAAATAAACGACTGTGGCGCACAGCCTCAGAAAATTTACATGAAATTCCGTTTGACAGACAGATAGTCGCAATTCAGACGTAACTCGATTTTATCGTGGGCGTCTAACCGTGTTAAAACATAGTGCGGGTAGGTATAAATTAAATCATATGTTATACTGTACAGTAAAGATGTTACAGCTAACATTTATAAATTATCGTTAGCAGTTGGCATTGGTTGGTATTCGTGTGGAATTGTGGATTTAGCCGTGTAAACATTTTTCTATCGAGCGTATTTTTCGAAAACCCCATATTTTTAGGCTGTGTCTACTTGAAATATTTGTTTATTGGAAGGTTACAATGTAAGCCCGCGTTGCGTGTTAAACGTAATCATTTTTAAAAATCCGTGGGGCATTACTTTGACTGCAGAGAAGACGTAGTAATTGCATTTGAAAGCTGTGGTAGGGAACACCAAGTAGCGATTCACCGAATGCAAGATCGGAAGATTCTTCCTTTTCAATAGAGGAGTGGTACGAACACCATCTAAGGACCGTCCATTAATCACGTGATGTATTTTGGCATTTTTTAACCCCCCTTGGCGATACATGGTGAGGTTTAAGTCTACCCCTCCATATTACGTGTATTTTTTAGTACCTACAAAGAATCTTATTTTTTATTTTATTTTTATATAAAATACAGGTTTAAGTATCATCTCATTTGATTATAAAAAATAAATACACGTGATATATTACTACACCCCCTTCCCTCCTTGTGATATTTCGTGATTTTTGATGGACTCCTCCCCCCCTTTCGAGCCTCACGTGATTAATGGACATCCCCTAAGCGACACATAAAAGGTTTCTGACATGCACGCGAACGAAGTCGCGGGCATAACTAGTACGTAATAAAACCTTGGCGAGATTTTTTTGCGCACTGAAACTTCAACGTACTGCTGAACGCCGAGAGTCGAAAATCGAACGAGTGTTTTGTTCGACGCGGTGAGATGCCTCTGTTGGACTCTAAATACTAAGTTCGCCACCGAGAGTTGAAAATCCCGTACGCCATACAAACCAGCCGCGATATTATTCAAGAGGTAAGTAATAGATGATCTAACAACAAAATCTCTAATATTAACAACATATACCAACTGAACCTATAATTTTATTTAATATAGCGATTAGTTAATATAATGAACGATTGATATAATTTTAAAATAACCAAGTTTTATAAGCATAAGAAACATTAAATATAACATCGTTTGACATACCACTCAAAACATATAAAACTTATTTGGTCTAATACGAATAGTAACCTAAGTAGATATTAAACATAACTAGTAACTGATTACCACCTGCGTCGACGGAGCCCCGCCTCGCGGGGCTCCTATTTCTGGGTGGTTAAAAAAAAAAACCACGAAGGCTAAGGCGGGAGCTCCGCTCCGCGTTGCTCCCGCCTTAGCCTTCTAACCTAACCTATCCGAGTCGGGGTGTTAACCATAATGACGTTTTTAGGGTTCCGTTGCCAAATGGCAAAAAACGGAACCCTTATAGATTCGTCATGTCTGTCTGTCTGTCTGTCTGTCTGTCTGTCTGTCTGTCTGTCTGTCCGTCCGTATGTCACAGCCATTTTATTCCGAAACTATAAGAGCTATGCTGTTGAAACTTGGTAAGTAGGTGTATTCTGTGAACCGCATTAAGATTTTCACACTAAAATAGAAAAAAAACAATAAATTTTGGGGTTCCCCATACATAGAACTGAAACTCAAAAATGTTTTTTTTCATCAAAAAAACGTGTGGGATATCTATGAATAGGTCTTCAAAAATGGTAATGAGGTTTGTATTATCATTTTTTTCTAAACTGAATAGTTTGCGCGAGAGACACTTCCAAAGTGGTAAAATGTGTGTCCCCCCCCCCCCGTAACTTCTAAAATAAGAGAATGACAAAACTAAAAAAAATATATGATGTACATTACCATGTAAACTACCAACGAAAATTGGTTTGAACGAGATCGAGTGAGAAGTTTTTTTTTAAAACGTCATAAATCGTAAACCGCAATTTACCTTACATTCAATCAACTGAAATATAAAAATTAAAAAATATATATATTTTTAAACCGAAAATACCTACAGGTTTGTACGGAAACCTCGGTGCGCGAGTCCGACTCGCACTTGGCCGGTTTTTTTTTTATATATTTTAAACGTTAGACCAAATGATTTTCGATTACATAAACGCTATATCAAACAACGTTATAATAATTAAGTTTTAGAATAAATAAATGTTATATGGAAAGAAATGTTATCAACAGTTGGTATATCTCACGTTGATTATATCTTATGAACGATAATAAAATGAACTTAGACCAAATGAGTTTAAACGTTATGAGACGCACCCTTATTGAAGTCCTAGTCCGGGTGAAAATCGAATTAATGAATATGAATGTAGAGGATATAAAGATTACTAGCTTTTTCCAGCCCGCGTATTTTACATATAAACCTTCCTCTTGAATCACTCTGTCTGTTGATGAAAATCGCATTGAAATTCGTTGCGTAGTTTAAAATATCTAAGTGTACAGATGCGGGAAACGATTTTCGTAAAAATAATAAAATGAAGTCTGATGAGATGAAATGTACAGAGGGGAAAGCCATACTGCCATTAGCCCAAATAAAAACTTTTTACAAAAAAAAAAACCGATCCGAAAAAAATCGGAAGTCGGTGGCAAAAACCTTAAATACAAATCCTAAGACACCGACTGCCGAAATTAAAGTTATTTTTCACTTTGTAGTGTTTTGAAGGAAGTCGGTTTTATTTTTGTAAAAAGTTTTTATTTTTAAATTTTTCGTTATGGTATTTACCCCGCACTAATTCCAAACAAACAATGCATATTTATGCGATAGCAGAAATCACGGTTGATTTGCTGTCATTTTTATTTGAGTTCAGGTGTCTGTCTCAGGAACTCATCATCAGATCTATATGAAATTTATATGGGACCATTTCGAAATAAACCCCTTTCGAACAAAAAAAGAATTTTGCAAATTAGTTTATATATGACGGAGTTATGGCCGAACATACATAAAAAAAATATAAGCATCCGAATTGATATACTCCTCCTTTTTGAAGTCGGTTAAAATAGGTAGTCATGATGTTAAAACCGATGAAGCAAACTTAAAGACAATATCAACGTCTTTATAACGCCCACTGGCGCGTTCATAGGTTGTCGTAAACAACAAGGAGTTAACAGCTCTCAGAATTACACAAATAATTCATCTTGCGCCACCAAGAATTAGAGGTAAACCTAGATATAATCTTTCAAATATTTAACCCGCTGATGTGGGAGAGTTGATTCGCTAAATCTGGGTTAGTGTTAGTAATGTCAAAATAAATTGACGTTATTAGGTACTGCTGATATCCGATTTTATATTTTACTAGCTTTTGCCAGCGGCTTCGCCCGCATATTATACCTATAAACCTTTCCCTTGAATCACTCTTATGTATTAAAAAAAACCGCATCAAAATCCTTTGCGTAGTTTTAAAGATCTAAGTATACATAGGGACAGACATAGGGAAGCGATTTTGTTTTATACTATGTAGTGATTTGGCATTGTAGAAAGTCTAAATTTGGTACAAATATCAGCAGGCAATATATTCATGACCTGATATAAAACGAAATACTAAGGGTAAAAAAAACTTAGTAATATTTTTCCCGTCAATCAATAAATCTCCGTTGAATCCACTTATACATAATACGATTAAAATGAAATGTCATGTAATAAATTCATTAATTTCATTTTTATATACGCTAATGTGTGTTTAGTACAAAAATAAACAACTTACTTTTATCGTTCGAAAATTAATTTGATTCTATTTCAGGTTTCGTCGATTGAACTGCTATGTTCTTTGACTCAAAAACACTAATGTAACGAACGGCGTGCGGGCGGCGGGGCAACGTGTAATAAGAGTTAAAATGTTAATTACCTAACTCCGAGTTTACAAAGTCTACATTTATTAATTTAACCCGACTAAACGTTGGAGAGGGCTATGCTTGGAGTTTCCCTACGTGATCGAATCAGGAATGAAGTGATCCGTAGGTCAACCAAGGCAAAGATGAAATAGTCCGAAAATTGCCATTTTAACACATCACTCGCAGAACAGATGGCCGGTGGAGCCGAAAGTTTCTGGAGTGGTGACCGCTTACTGGAAGCCGTAGAGTTGGAAGGCCTCGCACAAGGTGGAATGATGACCTTGTGAAGGGCGCAGGGCTCCGCTGGATGAAGGAAGTATAGAACCGGTCAAAGTGGCGGAGCTTTGGGGAGGCCTATATGACGACCCAGCAAAGATGACGACGATGGTGATACGTGCAAGTGGCCCTAGTATAAACACCATATTTAGAAGAGTTCCGCTGTATTAAAGCGGATAAAAACATTATGCAAAGTTTCAACTGTTATTGACTACGACATAACATAAAAACACTTTAATAGCAAGAAACTTCTGAAATAAAAATTTAGGATGCTTATTTCCTGATCTCAGCTACTGGGCTATTTTGTAAAAGAACTTAAATAGATGAAGAACTTTTAAATTGAAATACTCAAGTAACGAAGACTTTTACACAAATAAATAAAATTGGAGTGTCTGTTTTTAATGTTAAAATAACCACTTTTTACTTAGTGTATATGGATGTACACACGGTACATATACCAAAACAACATATTTTACAATTTTTGTCTGTCTGTCTGTCTGTTTGTTCTCTGAAATGGCTGGACCGATTTTGACAGGATTTTAACTGGCAGATAGCTGTCGTAACAAGGAGTAACTTAGGCTACTTTTATTTTAGAAAAAATCTTTTATTTTAGAAAAATACCTGCGTTAATTTCCAACATCCACGCGGGCGAAGCCGCGGGCGAAACCTAGTAATATAATAAAATACTTAGCCACAAGCCCCCACAAACAAAGAATATTATACTCCTGTTTTTTTTATGAGTGAATAAATAAAGTGAAAGAAACACCCGTATACTTATCTCATTTCCTTCAAGTCAGAGTGGAAAGATTGATACGGAAGCGTCGGGTCGTCGAGAAAAGCCGGGCTTTATTCTCTTGGGGGAAGAAAATTGTACTTTTTGCATGTTTTTTATACTAGTTAGCGAAATTTATAGTTAAGCAGATTGACACTGAATTTAATTGCCAGTTAAATTAAATCACAACAGTCATTCTTTGCTAGCTTACTAAATAGCTATAATACGGTGGATTGCCGTAGTGTGTCAATTAAATTAACAATTAATTTTCCTGACAGTACATTGTTAACACAAAGTTTATTCGAATTGAGGCCAATGGTTAAGCGACAGAGATGGATGGGACTCCCTATTGTCGTTTAAAAACTTTATTACAACAAATCTTGGTTTAAACTAGAGAGAGGCTATATTTTTTGAATGAATGAATAATGAGAAATGAAATCTGGCAAGCAATTTGATGCGACGGGAAGGGTCAGGGGAGCAAAAATTTGACGCGGACGAAGTCGCGGGCAGAAGCTAGTAAAATATAATATTAACGATCGGTGTTCCCATTTCTTCTCGTGGATGTCGTAAGAGGCGACTAATGGGTAGCAGTGTTTTTCTCTATGCATTTTACCATCTTACTGCGATCGCTAACCCGCCCACCAAGCGTGGCGATTACAGAAAATTCCCCCCAAATTAGGCTTATGTCCAGCAATGGACGTCTTTCGGCTGATATGAAGATGATGATGATCTGTTAAGTGAAGCGATCGTCAACCACCGAGATGGGCGCTAAATTGCTGGTGAAATATACAATCTTTCTTCTCTAAAAAGTTTAATGTTGAGCCCAATATCTAGTTTATAAATAAAGTATAGGTAAAGACAGTGGTTTTACATGGATAACCAAGTTAATTTATAATATTTAATTCAAGGAAACTGGAGTATTAAATTGTAAGTTACGAATATAACGTTGGTGGTCGGGATGTAATATATTCCTGGCTTTTACCACTTTCATTATAGTACCCGTTATTCAAATGTGAATCGTTTAAAATGGTTCAATTTTCTAAGGTGATACTTTCTTCAGACTAACAGAAGTTCCTGCTTAGCTGAATATGATAATAATTTTATGAGTTTTATTTTCATATAGCCAACGTCTATTAGGTAGGGCCTATTACCAACTGGGATGTGTGATAATAACTTACGATGAAGGAGAGAACTGAGATTGTACCAATTTGAATGTAATCCTAATATTCATTTAAATTAATTTTAGATCCAAGAAACCAACCAAAACCCGTTTTTTTCTGTTAACCTTGTACATGTCATTATCTTTAAGACTGCCTTTGAAATTATTTAAATATCTATACTAACATTATAAAGATGAATAGTTTGTTTGTTTGTTTGGTTGAACGCGGTAATCTCAGTAGCTCCTGGTCTGAATTGAAAATATATTTTTGTGCTGGGTAGCCTATTTGTTGAAGAAGGCTATAGACTATATAACATCACGCTACGATCAAAAGAAGCGGAGCAGAAACGAATAATGGACGAAAACTGGCAGGCAATTAGATGCGACGGGAAGGGTTAGGGGAGCAAAAATTTGACGCGGACGATGTCGCGGACGGAAGCTAATTGTAAGATATTTACAATAAAAATTCAATTAGATAATAAACCCTGAAATTATATGTGTATGCTGGAAGGCGCTGAACGGTCTTAAACGCTATGAAACATCTCTGTAAAAATATGCTGACAATTAAATGGACTATTACTATTACCTCCCAAAAAAGAAGTGAATAAATAGCATCTACATTACAATCGTAAACTTACTCAACTATAACTAGAAACAACCGTGTTATAATGAAAACTTTTTAGTACCTAAAACAGGTGGTGGGGGAAACCGAATCTCCATTAAGATCCACTGGCTCCATTGTCCTTTATTGTTGCCTAGAAAAATGCCAGTTAGCAAAACAATAACCAATTTTCATAGATCGTTGTGTCGACGGTAAACAAGTCACTGATTGCTTCTTATTTTTTCCCAACTCTGTGCTATATAATTATAACGGTCAAGAAAAGATAAAAAAATAAAGTCAAAAGTAAAAATAAGGAAATGAACCGAATTTTTTGTATTACTGGCGAATTGCGTGTCGTACCCCGCACGATAAAGGGTTCCGGAGGTGGACTGAATTTATCTCAAGAACCAACTTATTGTGTTCTTGGGATAAATTCATTCAACCTAAATTGAACACTCTGTACTTGAAAAAATATTCTCTGATTAATTTGAACGGCAAATGTACTTTTTAAAAAAAAAAAAACAACCGACTTCCTTAAAAAAAAACACTACAAAGTCAAAAATAACCTTAATTTCGGAAGTCGGTGGCAAAAACCCTTAAATACAGGCCCTAAGACACCGACTTTCGAAATTAAAGTTATTTTTGACTTTGTAGTGTTTTTTTTTAAGGAAGTCGGTTGTCTTTTTTTTTGTAAAAAGTTTTCATTTTTAACTTTTTAGTTATGGTAGATACTCCGCACTAATCTAGTCGCGTTTTTCGTTCATTTGTCGCGCAAATGCTTAATGCAAGTTTAAGACTTATATGGTTTTCACATGGACTCCATGGTCCGAATAGAATCAAATTAAAATGGGACCATTCGGGAAGCACCAGCTATCAAATAAAAAAGAATCATCAAAATCGGTTCACCCAGTCAAAAGTTATGAGGTAACAAACATAAAAAAAAAACAGTCGAATTGATAAAACCTCCTACTTTTTTTGAAGTCGGTTAAAAAAATACAGTCGAATTGATAACCTCCTCCTTTTTTTGAAGTCTGTTAAAAATAGACAACTCTGAATAAAAATCCCAACGAACTATTTGAACTTTAAAATAGACTTTATAGTTTATTTTAGGTTTGCTTAAACAAGTAGCCAAGAAAAATAATATAACATTTGAGGATGAGGAGTGTATATAGTATAGCTATACGTGGTATAGCTAACTTTCTAGATTCAGGACATTTATAAAATGAGATGAATGAAGAGTAAAGGAACTACGGAAGCCGTGTACTGGGGTCTACATCTCGGGTCTCGGTATGCATCAGTGATGTGTCGGATACCTATCAGTACCCGTATCTGCGGATATCCGAGGAAGAAGAAAGTACCGTATCTGTTAGATTTTTGGCGGATCTTTTACGGATTGTTTCATCATTTCAGCCGTAAGACGTCCACTGCTGGACTTAGGCCTCCCCCAATTTGGGGGGCTTTGCCATAATCGCCACGCTTGGCAGGCGGGTTGGGGATCGCAGTATGGTGGTAAAATGCATAGAGAACGCTGCTCCCCATTCTCTAGTAAGTCCCCCAGTCGCCTTTTACGGATCGTTTACCTTATTAATTTTCAATACAGAGATGAAATCTATATATATAATAAAATTCAAAGTCTTGAGTGACTGACTGACTAATATACCAACGCACAGCCTAAACCGCTGGGTCCTAGAGGGGGTCCTGGGGGGATTTGGAGGGTGTGTTCTTTGTGAGGAGTAGGTATCCACTAAAAAAAGGTATTTGAAGTTCCATTCGTAAGAGGGTGAAATGGGGGGTTGAAATAGTGAATTTTTCAAAATCAACGCGGGCGAAGCCAGTTTTATATTTAGATGATTAGGTAGCAATGAAAAACTATTCAATTCTATTCAGATTATTTTTATTTCTCAGGTCGAAATATGTCCCGTCAAGCAAAGCGTCAAGTGGCGTTAATTATCGTTCCAAGGTCAAGCACATCGACACCAATCGATTACTCAATCGGTGTCGATCTTTCTTACGAAAGTTAAGATCTGTGTCCGCGGATCTTGTCACCAAATATCCTTATTCGAAACCGTATCCGCGGATATACATTTTTAACTACCCGACACGTCACTAGTATGCATGCATATTGCATGTGTTTACCTGAACAATACAGGCTCTTGGTGCCCACAGCGAAGTACCAACCTTAACGTTTCGTAAAACAACGTGAGACTTTTGATTTTCAAAGAACTTACAGTAAAAAAGGATGATGAGATGATGTTTATCAGGAACCTTGAAATTCATTAAAATCATCAATACAACTACGGCACCAATTTCATTTAATCCCTTTGGATGATTTTTTCACGAAATAGTGAAAAAAAACATTCAATAAACTTGGAGGGCTGTTCTTTAAAAACATACATAGGTATATTACGGTTGCGAGTAAAATTTTGGTCAATGTACAACCTGACACCGACCAGCAAATGAAATAATAACGTAAGAGAATATGAATTTCGCGGAATAATTTAAGTAGAAGAATTAAAAATTATCACTTTGAAAATATGTTTAACACATCCATCGTTACAAGTGTCAAAATCGATAAAAAAAATGTTTTTCAGTTCCCAAGGCTTTCGAATTGACGCGTATCTCGTGATCTGCGACGTCAGAAGGATCAAGCGGACGCGGCTGTCACGATCCTGAACTTTTGTGAGGCCCATCAAGAAACGTTACATGATAAATTAGCTGATACTTCATTAATCTTTCAACGCGGTTCTACGAAGTGATTCGGCTCTTACGTTAGAGCGATTTTATATTCGTTTCAAGAGGCGATTTGGAAGACGTAGTGGTAACCTATTTTCGTGTCGTAGCTTTCGTAAAAGAGTCCCTGGGTTCACGTAATATGAAATGGTTTTAGTTCTCATGAAAGTTAATTCTAACACTATGATAAGGGCATGGTTTTAATCCTATCCTACTAATGTTATAAACATGAAATTTTGTATGTTTAGATGTTTGTTACACAATCACGCAATAATGGCTGAGCGTATTTGGACGAAATTTGGCACACAGTTAGTTTATAACCTGGATCAACAGATATGATACTTTTTATGCCAGTTGTACTTTCCTTTGGGATAATTGATAATAACCTTAATTGTAAAAAATGGGGACAGTTATATCTAAGCACCTGTAGGTATTTCATTCCCATAGAAAATAAAAACTGTTACATTCGGTGCTTTATTTAGAAATATTTTAGCATGCAAAAATATAGGGTGGTAGGGACGGTGACGGACTGACTGATTCAGCATGTGATTCTGGGCCTCGTAGCGTATAAACTTTTAGTCGGTTATTAAAGAAAAACAGCTGTTTTATAGAAAAGTGCGATAGCTACGTGGTCAGAATGTAATAGAAATAGAACGCAATACCGTTTACAATCACTTTCCATTGTATCAGGTAGCGCAGCCCTGCAGTCTGTATAAATAGGTGCAATTCGAAATCCAAAATACAATTGGTAGAGTTAGTTGAATGACCATTTCTTGAACAGTGAGTATTTCATACAATTTATATTCAATTAATTTTATTTCTATCAATAGAATTAGTTTGTTTGCAATTCATTTATGTAGAAATTGATTGCGGATAAAAACCTGCCACTTGCTCACTTCAGATGTCGCTGCTGCCATCGTACCAAGAATTTGACAGCAAGCTGTCACTATCCGTACAATTTTAGGGTTCCGTTGCCAAATGGCAAAAAAACTTATAGATTCGTCATGTCTGTCTGTCTGTCTGTCCGTCCGTATGTCACAGCCACTTTTTTCCGAAACTATAAGAGCTATGCTGTTGAAACTTGGTAAGTACATGTATTCTGTGAACTGCATTAAGATTTTCACACTAATATAGAAAACACAATAAATTTTGGGGTTCTCCATATTTAGAATTGAAACTCAATTTTTTTCTATTGTTGACTCGCACTTGGCCGGTTTTTGTAAACAAGCGACTTGTTTTACGCATAAATATTTGATATCCCCTGTTGCGCAGCTATGGACTGCAAAAAAATGGGGATCCATGTAACTGCTAAAGTTGTGAAAAGACGAAAATTGTGGGAAAAAGCTCTCAGGACAAACGATATTTCGCCGAGACATTGTGCTATTCTTTTAAACCGTAAAGATTTATATGACAAAGAATTGTATACAGGTGATGTTCCCAAGAGAATTAAGTCCGTTTTACTACGTTGTACTTTCAGGCCCTTGTGGTTTGATATTACGAAAATATAAAGTCAGTAATATAGTAAAGGTATGTTTGAGTTTATATGGTTATACTAAATTAGTACTAGAAGCAACATCTCTGAAGATTTATCAGTCAGGAAGATCTTTCTCGACTATTTTTGTCGTATCTACGACTCCAGTGTTCACCATACAATCAACCTCTAGATAACGAGATATCCTATAAATTATAAAATGTTCATAATTTAATGCCTTTTCCACTTAATCTATTTTATTCCCGTGGTAAACGAGTACCGAGGGTCCTTTTTCCTTAGCTTGTTTTTTAATAGTGCTAAACTCTAAATCTCATACATAATTATCTAGTTTTCGTTTAATTTGTGCTCGCTACAAAAGTAAACTTTATTAAAACAATGGCGATTTGTAGACGTTGACCTGTGCTGCCACCTACGACGAGCTTTCAGTTTTCAACCACATTGGCATTGCATGTAATTTAAGAGAAAAAAACAGTATCTGAATAGGCAATTGCCAGCATAAAAAAGCACAAAGGTGTTTATAAAAAGGGTAAGGTCATAAATAGGGCCCTTGAGAGGATTAAATATTTAACACAAAATGTCATTAAAAACTTTTTGTGTCGAGTTGACGGAGAGCTACTTACAAGGATTACTTTCAGGCATAATATTGCGTAGTTACTTTTATCGTGTTAAAACTTAGTTTCTTTAGAGCGTTTTTAGGGTTCCGTTGCCAAATGGCAAAAAACGGAACCCTTATAGATTCGTCATGTCTGTCTGTCCGTTCGTATGTCACAGACACTTTTTTCCGAAACTATAAGAGCTATGCTGTTGAAATTTGGTAAGTAGATGTATTCTGTGAACCGCATTAAGATTTTCATACAAAAATAGAAAAAAAAACAATACATTTTGGGGTTCCCCATACTCAGAACTGAAACTCAAAAAAAATTTTTTTCATCAAACTCACACGTGTGGGATATCTATGGATAGGTATTCAAAAATGGTATTGAGGTTTCTAATATCATTTTTTTCTAAACTGAATAGTTTGCGCGAGAGACACTTTCAAAGTGGTAAAATGTGTGTCCCTCCCCCGTAACTTTTAAAATAAGAGAATGATAAAACTAAAAAAAAAATATATGATGTACATTATCATGTAAACTTCCACCGAAAATTTGTTTGAACGAAATCTAGTAAGTAGTTTTTTTTTAATACGTCATAAATCGTAAACCGCAATTTACCTTTCATTCAATCAACTTAAATATAAAAATTAAAAAAAAAAACCTTTAATTTCATAAACATAAACCTTATGCATAAAACATGAATATCTACAGGTTTGTACGGAACCCTTGGTGCGCGAGTCCGACTCGCACGG
The DNA here is from genome assembly GCA_932294355.1 of Aporophyla lueneburgensis. Lineage (NCBI taxonomy): Eukaryota > Metazoa > Arthropoda > Insecta > Lepidoptera > Noctuidae > Aporophyla > Aporophyla lueneburgensis. Next base: position 15,318,028 of record OW028750.1, on the reverse strand, counting down.
TTTTTTTTAGTTTTTGGTTTACCTAAAAAGAGAGGTAACTAAAACTGCTTAAAATAATATATTCGCTTTTACACTTTAAAAAATGTGCTTAATCGTTTAATTTTGTTATTTCTGACATAATGTAGCTTTCTACTTAAAAAAAAAAGCTTCAATAAAACCTACAGTTCAAAAGTTGATTAGGTTAACATTTTCTGACGAGCCAAATTGGACAGGCCTCCGTTTGTAGACAAGAAACATGTACACAGTCGCTCTTTATTTATGTTTGAAATTGTAAAATATAAGCATAATATTGTAAAATATGTATCCAATAGCCAGGAGCTTTACGATATATCCGCGAAGAATAGCAGTGTGTTGGTAGTATCAGTCATCGTGTACCGGGCATTCGTAGCGATAACTGACAGACATCCATCTCTTTGTTTTATAATATTTTTCATACCTTATTCAGTTTGTCTTGATTCGTCCAAAGTTTTCGTATAAGAATTCAGAAGCGATTCGCGTTACAATTAAAAATAAAGAGGTACTTACCATGTGTATACAAAGGCGAAACATGGAATTTGACAGCTGCCGAGCAAGCTATAGGTCCAGCGCCGCCACCCAGCTGCAGACCGTGGGAGAGCACTTGCACGATAGTGCCCACCACGGTTATGGTCCAGCCCCACCCGCCTTCGGGGTAGTACCGACGCGCAAGAGTGAGGGCTGCGCGCGCTCGCAGCGCAGCCGCCGTCTCAGCACCCACTGTCGCGCCAGCACTCGCACACCTACCGCACCAAAACTCTTTAGACACCATAAATATAACCCGTCTACCAGTACTCAACTGGTAGATTATTTACAAACTGAATTTCAAACACACTACACTAACCGACGAAACTGAGCCACTTCACGCGCCGCTTCATATCCTACACTTTTAGAACGACCCCGCTCCCGGTTTCGTTTGCTCTTTTTCGGAAGTTTATACCTATTGCCACTAACGCCACACGTGCATAATAAGTCCTCAGGACGTAATCTAGGAGCTGGCTGGTACTTTGGTGTAAATTTTTCACGACAATCACATTCTGGAGTCCTCCACGACAAAAGACGCTGCAGCAAGGATCGCCGTCGATGCGCCGAATTATTTCCGCACTCGACAGTACTTGTTTGCCCTGTATCCAGAAGGAACGACGTGCAACGATTGTTTTCACGAGGTCCAACTTCGGTTGGCCGGGTTTCATAAGAAATTCTCTTTTGGCGATCTCTACCAAGGCATGGCAAAGTAGGTACAAAACTTTGTGATTGGCAATCGTTCTTATCTTCACCATGACTTGGTTGGTCGTTTGTGAGTGCGAATCCATTTTTTATTTTCTTGACATCCGTGTGAAGGGATTTCCAAGTGGCGATAACTTCCTCACGCGCTGGCGTGTCACTAAAATTAGGGATGGTGTAAGAATCATGTATCTTTTCCCCCGGTCGACCGCTGTCGGGTTCTGACGGGACCGGCGCCACCCGTAGTCGCGTGGGCAAGCTGTCAGACCGGCGAAGCGTCATTGTCATTTAGATTTGGAGGTCTCATTTTTAAAGCACAACTATTCATGTATTGTTCACTTTCACTGCTTACACATTTGCAAAATTCACGAAACGTTATCTGAAACAAGGAAAAACAATAATTAGCAAAATAGAACAATGTGTCAAGGATATTGGTTACGAGAAAGAAGTTTTTGGGATATCTCAACTTTAGCGACAGTGACATGGGCTAAGATAACGACTTTGTAGCCTTATTTTGGTAGTAAATCATATTATGAATAATAAAAATAATAAGTATTTCCCTGTCTGAATCTCATATAAAAGGTTACTTTAGTATTACCTAAGGTAAAATGATGCTCCGCTATTAATATTCTCATGAAATATTCATAAATGCACTAAATGTTATGTAAATAAGGGGATTTAGGAAATTGAAGGCAATAGTCCGATAGCTGAAAGAGATTGGGTATGTTAAACATTTGTGTATCCGAAATAATCCCGGGATGATTAATGGTGGTAAATCCGGATTTGAAAAAGGCAATTTTGAAGGAATTATACTAAATGATACAGTTATTTAAAGAGTCAAATAGAACAGGCGCGGACTATAAATTCTATCCAGTATTTAATGTAATGTGAAAGGTTAATGATAGCTTAGAACAAGATATCAATTTGGGACGTTTGCCAAACAATTAAAAGCAAGAATTTGTTACTGATACTGATCTGATGAACATTCTTGAAGTAGCTTTAAATCTTGAACTTTAATTGCTGATTCGTCTTGATGTAGTGGCGTAAATAATGTCTCTTTGTGATACTAAGCACTTCGATTAGTGAGCGAAACGCTCTTAAATAAAACAGAGGCAATTTATCGAAATATCAGACAACTTTTGTTCAAAAGTTGTCCATGTTAAAAAGTGATACTGACAATATTACGTTTGTAGTGGTTTTTAAGTCCTCCACATTTTTTGAGTTTGGCGAATTTCCAATAAATCGACTCTTGTTCGTGATGTAAACTTTTTAAACCAAAGAAAAATTTGAAGTTTATCCAAAGATTATCATTTATAATCTAAAAAAAAACTTCCTTTTTAAATTTCGCCCATTATTTTTGGAGAAATACTCCGATACAGTATGTAAACTCAAACAAAATGCTTACGAGACGAAACAAACGTAAAAAAAAACGTCTGAAAATTGAATGTGAACTAACACATTAATGAGAAGTTGAATGTTAGAAGTTTTCAGACGTCATTTCATTCTGTTGCCCATTCATTCACTTGGTAATTATGTGCGCGGATTTTTTTGTTTTCCTCGCTTTGGCAGACAATTGAATTTCAAATGTTTTCGGTATCCTCGGATGATCCCTAGACAGTCTTCTATCGGTGGGTTTTATGGTAAATGCTCAACTAGTACTTGCTGTATGGTAATGTGTCTGGGCTATGAATTTTAGAAGTGATATGCATTGATCTGGTAATAACCTTACATTTTGAGGTAGACGGTCTTTGACGGGGAGTATATTTTGATGTGTGTTTTTGGGTTTTATTTTGGTACTATGCTATGTTTACATACATTTTTGTTTTTGTTTGATTAAAGTTTTCATTTTATTTGCTAGTATATTGGGTTGGCTAGCTAAATTAAATCATTTGCTATATGTCATATAGCAAATGATTTAATTTCATTACTTTGTCTACTTACTGTTTTATTGAAGGAAGTTACAAGTTAGTAAATAGACAGCTGTGCTGCTGGAGAATTTGATGTCCGAAAAGTGCTTTCAATCTTCAGTCTAATTTGAATAAATGACTTTTGATATTGATTTTATTTTTTGATATCAAAGATGGAGGTACTTGTACCTATCGAATATTTTGTATGTAAAACTTAAAGTCATTCAGAGTAAAACGACGCACTTTTTCGTATTTGTCTCTACTGAACAGAAACTATTAAAATATTAGGATCGTTGATTTGTGCGATCTGTAGTAAAACGAATAGGTTTCTAAAACGGAACAAATATTAATATACATATATTCGGCCGTTTCAACAAAACATCTTATTATTTAATTTTATCTTTTTCCCCACTGCAATCAGGATATAGAGAGCGAGAAAGTGTAATTACTGTTCTAAATATACACTGAGACTGTAATAAGTTACAATCGTTTTTTGTTAGACATCATGTGAAAAACTTTTTCCAAAATACTGAAACTCTTAGAAGTGAGTATGAGCGTAGCGCATACTAATTTTTCTGCTGATACTCAGGGAAAACTTTTTAAGCAAATATTTTTTCTTGGATCTCATGTCAATATGACGCCCGAAATAAAATCAAATAACATGCCAAAGTTTGGTTGTCCGTAAACAGATGTGGGAAGTAAATCAACCTTTAATGCTGGTAGGAAGTTACGTAGTGACAGTTCGTAACTCCTTATTATTTTAGAAACAAATTAATCCTTCGTTAATTTGTGCCGTTGACACGTCTTTGGCGACGGTTACAGATAAATCTGACCCTCATAAAAGTTAACTGCTTCGACCAACAAGAAAGAACAGCCACCATTTTAAACCGCCAGGGTAGCGCGCGAATTAATTATTTTCTTCCGTTTGTTACAATTTGCAGGTCAGTATCAGGTTGTGTTGATTAAAATATGATTGAGAACCGTAACAGATATGATTTTAGAGATTTATAATTATTATATTATCTATAGAACCCTCTGAGTTAATTTAATCCCATTGGATGTCTTTTCGATCCACCTTTACTATATTCTCATCGTCATTTTATATTTTCAGCATTTCTTTTCTGAAAACTGTTCTAAAGAAAATCATTAATTCTGTGTTCAGTAGAGTGTTAATAGTGAAATCGCTGCTAATTTCACTTGGAAGATATAAATATATACTATTTCCACAAAACACGCTGTTATCCACAATGGTATTCTGACTTTGATTAATTCAGATATTCAAATCTCAATTTGGGACAACTGCTGACCTCATCAAGCTTTCTTTCTCTTAATGTTGCTACAGTTCCTGATACTCCATCTTTTATTTCGTTGTTTAAGATATATAATTCTTTTCCACAATTTAATTTTGGTTGGGACTGATTCACGATAAAAGCTTGAGCTTAAACTAAAGCATAAAACATCTACAAGATATTAGTTTTTCGTTTCAACATGTATTTGATTTGACTAGTCCTACTATGTACCTAAAGTAATTTTACCTAATATCTAAACTAGCTTGCCTGCCTCGTTGGTCTAGTGGTAGCATGCGCTACTGCTGAGCATGAGGTCCTCGATTCGATTCCCAGGTCGGACAAAGTTTTATTGGGTTTATCCATCTGGAATTTCTCTGTAGCAGCCTGGAGTCTGGATTGGTGCCCGGTGGATGGCAATAGGCTCGCCCCCTATTACATATGGGACTTAAACATAACAGGCGAAATGTGGGTGTACTAAAAGGTTCACCTCTGCCTAACCCTTCGAGGAAACAAGGCGTGATGTTATGTTATGTTAAACTAGCTTTTGCCAGCGGTTTCGCCCACGTATTATACGTATAAACCTTTCTTTTTAATCACTCTATCTATTTAAAACAACCGCATCAAAATCTGTGGCGTAGTTTTAAAGATCTTAGCATACGTAGGGACAGACAGAGGGAAGCGACTTTGTTTAAACTATGTAGTGATGTGAAACCTTATATGTTTGGATGTTTGCTAATCAATCACGCAAAAATGACTGAACGGTTTGGATGACATTTGGAACACAGGTAGTTTATAACCTAAATTAACACATGTGATACTTTTTATCCTAGTCGTACATATGATCCCGTGGGATACTTTTCGGCAGAAGCCCAAGCTTTTGCTCCTGGTAGTATCCTACGGAAATATACTACCAGGATAAAAAGTATTCTATGTGATAATCATAAACTGTTTTTGATCATCAAATATCGTTATCGTTATAATACGTTATCTGAAACAAGGAAAAACAATAGTTAGCAAAATAGAACAATGTGTCAAGAATATTGGTTACGAGAAAGAAGTTTTTGGGATATCTCAACTTTAGCGACAGTGACATGGGCTAAGATAACGACTTTGTAGCCTTATTTTGGTAGTAAATCATATTATGAATAGGAAAAATAATGAGTATTTCCCTGTCTGAATCTCATATAAAAGGTTACTTTAGTATTACCTAAGGTAAAATGATGCCGCTATTAATATTCTCATGAAATATTCATAAATTCACTAAATGTTATGTAAATAAGGGGATTTAGGAAATTGAAGGCAATAGTCCGATAGCTGAAAGAGATTGGGTAATGTTAAACATTTGTGTATCCGAAATAATCCCGGGATGATTAATGGTGGTAAATCTGGATTTGAAAAAGGCAATTTTGAAGGAATTATACTAAATGATACAGTTATTTAAAGAGTCAAATAGAACAGGCGCGGACTATAAATTCTATCCAGTATTTAATGTAATGTGAAAGGTTAATGATAGCTTAGAACAAGATATCAATTTGGGACGTTTGCCAAACAATTAAAACCAAGAATTTGTTACTGATACTGATCTGATGAACATTCTTGAAGTAGCTTTAAATCTTGAACTTTAATTGCAGATTCGTCTTAATGTAGTGGCGTAAATAATGTCTCTTTGTGATACTAAGCACTTCGATTAGTGAGCGAAAGGCTCTTAAATAAAACAGAGGCAATTTATCGAAACATCAGCCAACTTCTGTTCAAAAGTTGTCCATGTTAAAAAGTGATACTGAAAATATTACATTTGTAGTGGTTTTTAAGTCCTCCAAATTTTTTGAGTTTGGCGAATTTCCAATAAATCGACTCTTGTTCGTGGTATAAACTTTTTAAACCAAAGACAAAATTGAAGTTTATCCAAAGATTATCATTTATAATCTAAAAAAAAAACTTCCTTTTTAAATTTCGCCCATAGTTTTGGAGAAATACTTCGATACAGTATGTAAACTCAAACAAAATGCTTACGAGACGAAATAAACGTAAAAAACGTCTGAAAATTTAATGTGAACTAACACATTAATGAGAAGTTGAATGTTAGAAGTTTTCAGACGTCATTTCATTCTGTTGCTCATTCATTCACTTGGTAATTATGTGCGCGGATTCTTTTGTTTTCCTCGCTTTGGCAGACAATTGAATTTCAAATGTTTTCGGTATCCTCGGATGATCCCTAGACAGTCTTCTATCGGTGGGTTTTATGGTAAATGCTCAACTAGTACTTGCTGTATGGTAATGTGTCTGGGCTATGAATTTTAGAAGTGATATGCATTGATCTGGTAAATAACCTTACATTTTGAGGTAGACGGTCTTTGACAGGGAGTATATTTTGATGTGTTTTTTTGGGTTTTATTTTGGTACTATGCTATGATTACATACTTTTTTGTTTTTGCTTGATTAAAGTTTTCATTTTATTTGCTAGTATATTGGGTTGGCTAGCTAAATTAAATCATTTGCTATAAGTCATATAGCAAATGATTTAATTTCATTACTTTGTCTACTTACTGTTTTATTGAAGGAAGTTACAAGTTAGTAAATAGACAGCTGTGCTGCTGGAGAATTTGATGTTCGAAAAGTGCTGATCTTCAGTCTAATTTGAATAAATGATTTTTGATATTGATTTTATTTTTTGATATCAAAGATGGAGGTACTTGTACCTATCGAATATTCTGCATGTAAAACTTAAAGTCATTCAGAGTAAAACGACGCTTTTTTTCGTATTTGTCTGTACTGAACAGAAACTATTAAAATATTAGGATCGTTGATTTGTGCGATCTGTAGTATAACGAATAGGTTCCTAAAACGGAACAAATATTAATATATGTTCGGCCGTTTCAACAAAACATCTTATTATTTAATATTATCTTTTTCCCCACTGCAATCAGGATGTAGAGAGTGAGAAAGTGTAATTACTGTTCTAAATATACACTGAGATTGTAATAAGTTACAACCGTTTTTTGTTAGACATCATGTGCAAAACTTTTTCCAAAATACTGAAACTCTAAGAAATACTGTATGAGCGTAGCGCATACAATTTTTTCTGCTGATACTCAGTGAAAACTTTTTAAGCAAATATTTTTTCTTGGATCTCATGTCAATATGACGCCCGAAATAAAATCAAACAAAATGGTAGAGTTTGGTTGTCAGTAAACAGATGTGGGAAGTAAATCAACCTTTAATGCTGGTAGGAAATTACGTAGTGACAGTTCGTAACACCTTATTAATTTAGAAACAAATTAATCCTTCGTTAATTTGTGTCGTTGACACGTCTTTGGCGACGACGGTTACAGATAAATCTGACCCTCATAAAAGTTAACTGCTTCGACCAACAAAAAAGAACAGCCACCATTTTAAACCGCCAGGGTAGCGCGCGAATTAATTATTTTCTTCCGTTTGTTACAATTTGCAGGTCAGTATCAGGTTGTGTTGATTAAAATATGATTGAGAACCGTAACAGATATGATTTTAGAGATTTATAATTATTATATTATCTATAGAACCCTCTAATTTAATTTAATCCCATTCGATGTCTTTTCGATCCACCTTTACTATATTCTCATCGTCATTTTATATTTTCAGCATTTCTTTTCTGAAAACTGTTCTAAAGAAAATCATTAATTCTGTGTTCAGTAGAGTGTTAATAGTGAAATCGCTGCTAATTTCACTTGGAAGATATAAATATATACTATTTCCACAAAACACGCTGTTATCCACAATGGTATTCTGACTTTGATTAATTCAGATATTCAAATCTCAATTTGGGACAACTGCTGACCTCATCAAGCTTTCTTTCTCTTAATGTTGCTACAGTTCCTGATACTCCATCTTTTATTTCGTTGTTTAAGATATATAATTCTTTTCCACAATTTAATTTTGGTTGGGACTGATTCACGATAAAAGCTTGAGCTTAAACTAAAGCATAAAACATCTACAAGATATTAGTTTTTCGTTTCAACATGTATTTGATTTGACTAGTCCTACTATGTACCTAAAGTAATTTTACCTAATATCTAAATTAGCTTGCCTGCCTCGTTGGTCTAGTGGTAGCATGCGCTACTGCTGAGCATGAGGTCCTGGGTTCGATTCCCAGGTCGGACAAAGTTTTATTGGGTTTATCCATCTGGAATTTCTCTGTAGCAGCCCGGAGTCTGGATTGGTGCCCGGTGGATGGCAATAGGCTCGCCCCCTATTACATATGGGACTTAAACATAACTGGCAAAATGTGGGTGTACTAAAAGGTTCACCTCTGCCTAACCCTTCGAGGAAACAAGGCGTGATGTTATGTTATGTTAAACTAGCTTTTGCCAGCGGCTTCGCCCACGTATTATACGTATAAACCTTTCTTTTTAATCACTCTATCTATTTAAAACAACCGCATCAAAATCTGTGGCGTAGTTTTAAAGATCTTAGCATACGTAGGGACAGACAGAGGGAAGCGACTTTGTTTAAACTATGTAGTGATGTGAAACTTTATATGATTGGATGTTTGCTAATCAATCACGCAAAAATGACTGAACGGTTTGGATGACATTTGGAACACAGGTAGTTTATAACCTAAATTAACACATGTGATACTTTTTATCCTAGTCGTACATATGATCCCGTGGGATACTTTTCGGCAGAAGCCCAAGCTTTTGCTCCTGGTAGTATCCTACGGAAATATACTACCAGGATAAAAAGTATTCTATGTGATAATCATAAACTGTTTTTGATCATCAAATATACAAACTTTCATATAACTTTTTCATAATATTATAACCTCCTGAGACCCCTGGTATCACCAGTGATACATTTAGTTAAAAATTTATTTCCACGCCGTCTATCGGAACTCGTATAAGCTTTTTTGTACAATGGTTAGCATAGATATCCTTTATATTTCTAGTCACTCACCATTTCTCTAGCTGTCAAATTACATTTATTGCAGTCAATTTAAAATTGAACATTTTGCCGTTACCGACATGTCGACTTTACGTAAAGGTAAATATTTATTTTAATTAGTGATTTGGTATTGTTTTTTTTTAAATTAAATATTTATTATACGTAAATTTTGTATTGTCATTTTTTTAATTTTTCATTGATTCTATTTTCCTTCTAAAATAATTTGTTTTATTACCAGTTTTGAACCCAAGGTATCATTGGTGATACCTTCCCTTACGCTAAACGGGGTTGGGGTAGATTTTTTTTATTTGATGTTTATTTATCTCTGTGTTATATTAAGCCATAAAAATTAACTTCCATCAATTAAATATTCGTAAATACGTCCCGGGTCTCAGGAGGATAATAGTTGGATTTATATTCAATTATTATAGTAGAATTCAAATCAAGCGATGCTCATCAAATACTGTCAATCCACCGCAGTGCGTATTTTTAGACTTTTTCTGTTTTCAGTTATCTTTTTACAACCACTAGGTATTCTTTTTTAAATTGACGGTTGGTTGAAGTTGAATTAGTATTGAACATGTTAAAAAACGGTAAGTATTTGAAAAAAAACGAACCATTGCAAAAATCAAAACCCTTAAAAGGCTATTGGGAATCAAATTGTATTGAATTGGATCGACTTGCTGCAACGTGACTTCGGCCTGAGAGAACGGACAAGCCAATTTCGCAAGTGGAATGAGTGAATTCTGTATGCAAACAAAAAATATTATTCGAAGAGATATTGTATTAATTTGAAGGACTTTTAAACAAAATAATGTTGCACTCAACAGAGCTTCCAAAGGCTGGGTACATAAATTAATTGATTTTAAAAGGGCGATAGCAAAAGGTTCATTAATCAATTTTATGAAGTGGGTAGTAAAGTTGTTGGCTACTTATTGATGAAGTCTGGAAGACATCTGCGTGGGTACGGATAAGGATCTCCTGGTAATAATTTGGTAGACAGCTCATCACCCACGCTTCCTGCAGATTTCTTAATTAGGAACTTTTGGTATGAAAGATTTAGATAGCAAATTATAGGATCTCAACATGTTCCAAGATGTTTATGTGTTACATATAAAAAGAAAGCAATTTATAGGACATGAACTGTCCATCTGGATAGTGGACTATTAGTTAAAGTCGTAGTGGAGTAAACTCGTTAATCAAATGGTTCTTTCGTTGATAAACGCTAGATTTAAACCAGAAATACATTTGGAATTCAGTAGGATTTTGGGTCTTTATTTAATCCAACTCCGATGCTATACTTAAACTATAATATGACTACAGTTATTTTTAGTTCGTTCTAGCAAACTAACATCAATCTTTTTTTATCTATACTAATATTATAAAGTTGAAGAGTTTGTTTGTTTGTTTGATTGAACTCGCTAATCTCAGGAACTACCGGTCCGAATTTTTTTTTTGTGTTTGGTAGCCTATTGATCTAGGAAGGCTATAAGCTATATAAAATTACGCTACAATCAAGAAGAGCGGAGCAGTAATAAAAATTGTTGCAAAAACGGGGAAAATCGCACGGGTAGGCGATTCGACGCGACGGGAAGGGTCGGGGGAACACGAAATTTAACGCGGACGAAGTCGCGGGCAGAAGCTAGTAAGTAAATATATTGTCAACAAGATCCTCATTACTGCGGTTGGAGTTCAAGGCTGGAGTGGGAGCCATTTATCTCGGAGAACAACTTACTATATTCTTTGATCTCATTGCACCCATATAACCAAGAGTTTTTGAAAAAAACAAAGGCCTTTCGGGAGTTTTATAACTTAAGTGGTAGTTTCCACAGTGAAGCTAAACTGTGGTACCACTAGTGGCAAGAACAAAATATGGCATTGAATGTTCCGAAAGACATGGAAGTGGTAGAACTGATAATGGATTCAGAAATGTTGTATCCGAGCATAAAAACTGCGCTTGTTATTTTACTGGGCTAACCGTGTACGACCAACTAGGTATAGAGGTCTTTCAGTACGTTTCGGTGTATTAAGACGTGGCTTCGCTCCACCATGAGTGACAATCGTCTGAGCGGTCTCTGTATGCTGAGTGTTCACAGGCTGAGGATCGCCGAAGCGAATCATCAAATATACAAACATTCACATTCATTATAGTTCGATTTATATTTAATCATTATAGTAGAATTCAAATCAAGCGATGTTCATCTAATACTGTCAATACACGGCAGTGCGTATTTTTAGACAGTTTCCATTTTCAGTTATCGTTTTACAATCGCTGGGTATTCTATTTTAGGCTCAACGGTTGGTTCAAGTCGAATTAATATTGAATATGTTAAAAAACTGAAAGTATTTGAATAAAAAAGGAACCATCCAATGTCAATGTGTTTGTACAATGTATCCCAGCTGGATAGTGGAGTCGTAGTGGAGTAAACTCGTTAATCTACTGGTGCTTTCGTTGATTAACGCAAGATTTAAACCAGAAATAGATTTGGAATTTAGTACGATTTTGTGTCTTTATTTCATCCAATACCGATGCTATACTTGGAACTATAATAGGACGACAGTTATTTTTAGTTCGTTCTAGCAAACTAACATCAATCTTTTTTTTATAAGTTAATATATTGTCAACAAGATCCTCATTACTGCGGCTGGAGTTCAAGGCTGGAGTGGGAGCCATTTATCTCGGCTCTCGACTTGTATTATATCTATAAATTACTTATGGCAACTTAGCCAAAACCGAGACAAGTAATTTTATACTGATCGTTTGTAAAGGTTACTTACACAAGTTCGTCCTTCTCAACTTCTGAATTTATTCCTTTGGGGCAAAGCGATATTTGTTATCGAAGAACTTCTTTAGGTGTAATATCAAACCAATATTACACCTAGTGAAATGAAGAAATTGAAACTATGATTGGAATATCAATATAACATTCCTAGGTAAAAACCTCTCTAAATACGTACCTTCTAGAATTATAGTACAACCGAACGATAGCAATGATCTATGAAGGAACGAAATTTTATCATATGTAGATATTGCAGTATTTAAAGTTTCTTGATTTACTGATAATCACAATAACGGAAAATTTTATGAATTAATAATATATGTCATGTGAAATTCAAGTTATACGTTTCAGTTGTTCTTACTACATCATCATCTCAGCCGCAAGACGTCCACTGCTGGACATAGGCCTCCCCCTATTTGGAGGGCTTTGCCATAATCGCCACGCTTGGCAAGCGGGTTGGCGATCGCAGTATGATGGTAAAATGCATAGAGAACGCTGCTGCCCATTCTCTAGTAAATCCCTTAGTCGCCTTTTACGACCCCCACGGGAAGAAATGGGGTGATGCTATTCTTTATGTCCGGCACCACACGGGACTCTTGTCTTACTACAACCACAATCCAAATACCGGGTTTCCGCAGTAGCTCTCACCTTTCAGCACGGTTCACTCTAAACTGTGGAATCTTGTTAAGTCCCCCCTTCATAAACGGAGCAGATCTAATTAACGTCAAGGCACCTTGAATGCGTACAATTTGGCGCAGAATTATATTTAGATCCTAATACAATCTAAGATAATTCTATTGGATTAATTGCACTACTGTCGAGAGCTTGTAGAAACTTTCGGCTAGTATCCAGATTGTGTTATTGTTCTCTTCATTCAACATTCATTTCAGTCATAAGACTTCCACTGCTGAACAGCGGCTGGCATAATCGCTACGCTTGGCATTCGGGTTGGCGATCGCAGTATGGTGATAAAATGTACCGAGAACATTCTTCTTTAGTAAGTCCCTTAGTTGCCTTCTACGAAACCCACGGGAAGAAATGGGATGGTGCTAACGTTTACGTCCGGCACCACACGGAAATGATTGTTATCTTATGAAGCTTCAAATATTGATCTACACAAAGAGCTACGCCTTTTTCTTCCTCACTGTGCTCTATTTAGTATTTTTATTAATATTTGCAGAAGCTCTTCAAAAGAAAATAATCAAGACATTCTCGGAGTCTCGTAAGATTCCAATGAAATTAATAAACCGGCACTCTAATTAGCAGAAGTCGGGTTTAAACGCTAATACCCAGCTAGACGAGGCGTTTTCTACGGTATAAAGTATTTAGTATCGCTTTAAAAGATTCAATTTCAGAAAGGACTGTAAAGTTACGGACTCGAAACTTTTTATTGAATTTCAACGAACTAATAATTATTGTGAAAATTCAGTACGAATTTAATCCTCATAATAACTTCTCGAAATGTTGTTGTTATTGCGAAAATGTTGCAAAAATACCGATTGTTTACGTTAGAAAGCATTCCAAACCATTTAATGGAATTCTCCAATAGCTGTTACTGTAAATAAGCTTTACAAAGATAATATGTTGCCAAACAAACTTTAAACAAAACTTACAAATACTGGACAAAACAATGAAGCGATAGGAATGGAAAAGGAAAGACATTTTTCATTATGTCTTTATTCGAGTCAATTTCTTGAAGATTAAACAACAGTGTCATGTAGACCACTATAGACAGCGGTCGTGATGGGATATCTGAAACCCTTAGAGTAATAACTATAAATATTAAACACCACATTAATTATTATTGACTTGGCAGGCTTCGTATTTGCCTTAATGATTATGAAGTTAGGAACCCACATGAATTCTCACGTCACATTCTTAAATCTCTTTGGTGGCTGCATACTCCGGATGTAATCCCTCAGATACCACCAACAGTGCTCCCGTTTAGGGATAAGAGGGCAACGTCTTTTCTGAAGCCCACGCAATAAGCAAACACAGGAGCGGATTAACAGAATAAAGCCTTAGCAAGAATACTGGAAAGGGTAACTAACAATAAGAAATAACAATATGTACTTCATAACGGAAAAAATGTGCGGAATGTGGGTAGGGCTTTGAAAATTTTTGAACATTAAAAATTATAAGTCATTTGTGGTAGTGGTCGTTTTTACAGACAACCATTATATAGTACAGTACCCGGGTATACATACCAGAACACGAAGCACTCCAAGTGCAGGAATGAAAAACAGATTCAGAAAAAGACTGTCTCAGTACACCAAACACATTGGATCAAAGAGAAAGAGACTGTCAAATAAGGTATCAGTGACATAGTGAACATTGCACAAAACGTTCGGTCTTTTACTAAAACTCGATGTGCCATATTCTTCTTCTTAGCCTGTCGATACCAATTTATATACAGCCTACCCAGAATTTGGCTACGCGCTTAACACCTTTAGTAGCGTCCATCAACTCCTGTAGCGTGCAAACAACAGGTCACGCAGGACACTAAATTAAGTGCCCTATTCTTTGTGGGACAATACCGAATAAGCACTGCAGGGTGGAGTCATCTGTGAATTCCCACCTCAGCAGGTTTTCTTGGCTTCAGCCTGCCTGAGTCCGAAGTCTGTTTAAACATTTCCAAGAACAATGCAACTCATGTCCAGGTGCGAGATTTTCTCCAGGTGGAACGAATGGGTTTGTTAGGGAAATAACAGTACATGCCAGTGAATGACACAGACTATAAAAAAAGCAATTGCCGTTTTTCAGCCTTTGTGACTCTCGAATGTTAATTTGCAAAGGATGTTGTGTGTCGGAAACCATCTTGGCTCTTTCACTTGAGCTTGCCACCGCTCTGCGAACTTATGGTGGCGCTATTTCAGCTAGTGGATACAGCATACCGGAATTGAGGCAGCCAGTGATAATCACGTTTTATTCAGAGCGGTATACACTGACTTTGATCTTCACACGGGGCACGGCGCCATATCAAAGACCTTGCTCGGTTTCCTATCAGTTAATATATTCCTCTTAATAAGCGATTTACGGTCGCCTTCACCGATATCACGTTTTATGGTCTTAGGTAACTCTGACAGCTGCAACAACAACAACAACAAACTCCTTCAGCAACACTCTCAAGCGGTTATATTAATTCCTCCACTACATTATAGATAACTTCTAAGTTGAAATTGAAATACAGATTGATATTAAAATACTTCGTCGTCATATGAAGTCGTTTGAAACTAGGGTAAATAGCGTTTTGTGGACAATATGTGGGCAGAATGCCACTTAATTGAGTACAGTGGACTAGATATGGCGATTTTTACAATATTATGCCCACAGTGAGTCACTATCAATTGCCTCATTAATACTGATATCGTTTTAATATGCATATTATTTTATTCTGTATCCTGACCTAGTTATTACGTAAGTGATTGTTTGTTAACAGGGTAATATTTTTTATGGTTTTATTGTAATAATAAAAAGTAATTTTTAATGCGGTCTTACTTATAAAAGTTTGTTAATTGTGCAATTAACTGTTAAGGACATACCCACAGTTGGTTGCGCAATTCATAAACTTGAACCATGCATATGCAACAATCTAATATTTCCGTGTTATTCGTAACATTCGATTTGATAGATCCTCGATATATTGGAAATACAGAACAGTGAGATATTCCTAAGGCATACATAAGCTATTATGGGATACCTTACAATGCTATATGACAATTGCGTTTGCTCTCATACTGTATCAGGTAAATGGTTTCTGGGAAAAATGACTTTCAAACTCAATTGTTGAACCCAAAAGTTTCAAATACTCGTAATGCTAAAACAGAGTAATTTCACGAAAAAACTAAGTTTCGAATATTTCGTTCGAAGGGTAACAGAAGAATTTAGCTGGGTTGGGCAGCGTTTGAGAAGCTTCATCGGGTCTTCTCGTCGCGTATTCCGCAGAGCCTAAGACAAAAGTCTTCAATCAGTGTGTCCTGCCTGTTATGACTTACGAAACGTGGACTCTCACGGTACGGCTGGTCCACAATTTAAAAGTCGCTCATCGAGCTATGGAACAAGCTATGCTTGGAGTATCTCTGAGGGACAGAATCCGGAATGAGGTGATCCGGCAGAGAACCAAAGTTGTCGATATAGCTCACAGAATTAGTTAGTAACAATGGGCCGACTACATTAGCCGTAGAACCGATGACCGTTGGGGTAGATGTGCTCTTGATTGGAGACCGGAATCGGCAAACGTAAGGTAGGACGCCCCCAGGCTATGTGGAGCGACGATCTTCGCAGGGTGGCTGGTAGCAGCTGGATGAGAGTAGCCGAGAATCGAGAGAAATGGCGTGCAATTGAAGAAGCCTATGTCCAGCAGTGGACTGCTATAAGCTTATGATGAGGATGATCATGATGATGATGACTTCCAACAACTTTTGTTTGAATATCTATATTTAATTGTTATTAAGACATCATTGAAGAAAATTGGGGTTACAAAAAACTTCCTTCCTCTTCGTTTTAGTGAAGTCGTTTAAAAAATAACCTCACTTGTCAAACGTAAAACATTTTTAGGATGAGTGATAAAATTTGAATTTCGAGTTTAAGTATTCAAATAAAATTAAAGTACCCATTTTGTTTCGTTTTCTGATCCACTTGTTTACATTTTTATCGAATACTTTTAGAATAGACCATAACAATATACTTTTGTACATAGGTATTTTATCTACGTTCTGGTTATTATCATGAATGTAGTGAAGTATTCACACTGCATTGCTATTGTGGGGACAGTAGGCCACAAATTACATGCCTGGTCACTCGCCTCGGACGCGTACGGAGCTCGGCGCGCCACTGAAAATTTCTCACATTAGTTCTATTGTTATAGAATGACATTACATTTCAACCGCTGAAGTTATGCTTCTCTGTACGACCGCGACTTAATTAAAAACTAGGTTATTTTACTATACCTAAATAAAAATTTAGTTTTTTATTTTAGTGGTCATTAAAATGAGCTAAATTTATAATGTCGTTGGTATCACGGAATTCTTCTATCACAACAAAGGCATCTTGGAGCCTTTGTATTAAAATGGTTTTTTTATTTTGTAATATTTTCTTGTAACAACACTGAGAACCTTTAAACGCTCTTAGATTATTCCTCAGCTTAGACTGGAATCTAATTAAGTATAATTAATTTTATAGTCCAACCTTTTCTGAAAATTATCGTTAGCACCCACAATTTATTAAATAGTGCGTAAAATGTATAACTTTTGTTATTAAAGTTACTCAGTATTTAGACAGCCGTAATAAACGGAGTAATTTGGATTATAATTAAGTCTGGAAGGCAATTCTCGCGTTTTCACTCGTAAATCTCACATTCGTTGTTTTCGCTCGCGTTCTAAGTCGCTTATAAAATGGTGAGATTATCTGAAATCAGCTATTCTCAGTACAAGTCGATCGTAAATTACGAATTTAGAGACAAAAATGTTGCCATTATGCGTCACACCATGTAATCCATTTTACATAACGATGCTATTGATATAACGCAATCGTTATTTTACTTTCGACCAACTTTAAAAATGATTTTCAAGTCAGAAAAATGTATTGAGCAGCATTTGCTACGTATTTTATAAACATTTATCAATATCATCATTCTTAATTTCGTAACTCCATTTTTATTTTCAATATTAACATTAAAATAAGTTCTCCTTAGTATTTGTTGCAACGGAACGCATCACTGCTGCCATTTTGTCAATGTCAATCGATATTCGTCACGTCAAATTAAAGCCATCATTTGATTGTTTGTTTACATCGGTCAAATTTGATCAAATTAATAATTAAATAAAACAGAATGACTGCCAATGATATTCTAAGTAAACAGATTATAGGTAGTAAACGGTTTATTGTGGTCAATAACATCGAAGCTTCTCAAGATGAAGAAGAAGAGGAGGGGGTATAACTGACGTAATGCGTGCGGTTGTGCTCCAACCGGACTGTCCTGTCCTGCTGTTCCAATGACGCAGCTGTATACCTATGTGATCCATGAAATTACTATACAAAGGCCCAAACGAACGTTGGGAAATTCTTGCGAAAACAAACTTCGCCCTGTGGGTCGCGTTAGGAGTCTCATCAAACACGAGTGCCAGACTATCATTTTTCGACATTCATAAAGAATTTGCCCGAGAGGTGAAATGAACCGGCGATTTCTAAACTCGAGAATAGCCCGCGATCATGACTCCGACTATTCGTAATAACTAGTGATTTTTATAATGTACTGTTTACGTAAAGTAATGTAGTAAGTATTATAAATTTTGCACTTATACTAGCTGTGTTTTTAATTTATAATACCTAGTTTATTTATTTATAAATACAAAATTTAAAAGCTAACTTTCTTTAAATAATAACATGTGCAAGGTACAAAAGTAATATATATCTTATCTTAAATGTATAAATTACGAGTCACGTTTTTTGTCCGGGATGGAGTCCTAAACAACTAAACCGATTTTAATAAAATTTGTAGACCACGTACAGTTTGATCCAACTTAAAAGATAGGATAGTTTTGATCTCAATTACTGATCTCAATATTTGCAAATTAAATATTTTTTATAGGACAATGTGTGTGTTCATTGGTTAGTTCTATGAATTCCTAATAGATGGCGTGGGTTTCAATTTCTAGATAATCATCTTTACATTCTTAGATTTTTAAACTGCGCAAAGGATTTAACACGGTTTTCACCAATAGATAGGTTGAATCCAGAGGTTTGTAAGTATAATACGCGGGCGAAGCCGCTGGATAAAGCTAGTTACTTATAATACATGCTTGATTGCGTTAATCAAATTTTATTTCATTACAAATATTCAAATAAATTCTCCTTTGTATTTGTTACAACAGAATGCATGGCCGCCTATAGAAAGATGCTGATTTGTAAATGTCATGAGTTTTATCACGTCAAATTAAAGTCATATTTTATTGTTTACATTGGTTATCTACCTATACATATAATGTAATTTAAACAGAATGTCTGCCAATGAGTAAACTGATAACTACTAAATAACATTAAAGCCTAACACGATGGAGAAGACGAAGCGTGATTGTCGTAAAGACCGGAACGAATCACTGGCTCTCAGTATAGCTTTTGCGTCCAACCGTTCCAACGACACAGTTGTATCTATATACATATGTGTTTCAGCTACATTACTCTACGAAGTCTGAAAATATTGTTAATATTTGTGTTAACAAATTTCTTGCCTGAAGGACAAGCGGTAGGAGTCTTGTCGAACACGAAATTCAATTTGTTTGTGGTGAAACTGCTGGACGACCGTGTGTCCACATTCACGTAGACTTTGGGCAAGGGGTGTACAGATTCAGCGAGTCTTAAGCGGGCTACTGAACAGCATACCACACATGATGCCGACTAATCATGTAAACTAGTGATTCTTATAATGTATTGTTTATGCACAGTATTTTTCCTATTTATAAGTTTAATAATGAAAAAAAATACAATAAAAAAATAATTATTGTTTGCAATGTCTTTAATATTCTCCACAGTATTGGCCCTGTTGTAAGATAATAATAATAGGTAGGTAACAAAAGTGCCTTTACAAAAATACACCACAGACTAGTTTACATAAATTCAGAATAAACCACAAAAACAGAATTATTATCACACCACATGGGTTTAGTCATGCTTCACTGTAACATGTAAATTCAACACAAGCCGAGAACAATTCTGGGCTAAGGACGATGGACTTTTGCAGCGAAGGAACCTCAATGATGAAGTACTTAAAGTGTGTAGTAGTGCTCTACTTCATCTGCGACAGCTACAGCAACGTCCTTCCATTAGTACTCATTTGGCTTTGGCTTCTTCTCTATCTATGTGTGGGTGAAATCGGGAAATATGCAGAAGGATGGTGAGCACTGCAGCGCAAAAATCGTCGCTTGGAGTGGTACCGCGTATGTAATGATTGCCACGCGATAGACCTTTCTACGAGGCCTGAAGATTTCTTCGTATGTGTTTTCCTTGTCGTGGCGATCGCAGCGTCTTCTGTGATGTTTATGAACACGTAACACATTTTGTTAAAAACATTTATAAATTTCTTTCGCAATTGACACAATCATGACATACTGACTGTTTGAAGTTCGAACGCCCCTCGAAATGACGTCATGGCCGTTTCGACTGGTCTCCACCACTCTTTGCATGTCGCATGTAAACGAGGGCATATCGCGTGGCTTTCCTCCGAGATAAGCTCGAATCGACGTGGCGAGAATAGCTCGACTCGATTTTAACGAGTGAAAAGTACGAATCGAGCGACAATAACGAATCCGAATTGCGCGAGAATTGGCTTCCTGATTTGGCTGTTTAATTTTAATTTATGGATTTGCTAATACATTCCCAGATGTTTAAAACTAGAAAAAATCAAAAGTCATTTATTCAAAGTAGGCTGAGAGTCAGCACTTTTTGAACGTCATAGTTACACAAGACAGTCCCCCCAAAACGCCCGCCCTTCGAAATTTCCTTCCTAGTGCTTTAGCTGGGAAGAAGAAGTGGCGGAACAAACTCCCCAGCAGCACAGCTGTCTGTTAAGTTAGAAGAACTTGATTCTATACAATATTGTGTAAGTGATTAATATTATAAAACAAATCATACATTATTCACCATGTCAGCTAGGACACGCCAATATACCACCAACAAAACATTGAAAATTAAACTCAAGCTGAAATAAATAATAAAACAAAATCGTAGACTTACCTAATGAGATTTCACGATGTGTGACAATTTTGTTGATTAACATTCTTATAGGATATTTTCCTTTGTCTTGCAAAAATTGAGAAATGGGAACAAATATTAAGGTAAGGTTGCGTAAGTCGTAACTCCAAACCGAGAACTGCTGTAGTTTTTACGGTTATTCACATTAATCAAATCTTTTACACACACTGAATCTTTATTTATTTAGCTGTCAGTCAGAATTCATTTCACAAAAACACTAACATATAACATATATATTGTCATAGTGGAGTTTTCAGTGTTTTACACATAAGTTCTTTCGATACGATTAAGTCGTATGGCCCGTATGGATAGGTACTTAATTCGTACTAATATAGCCTAAGTCTTATTTAAAATAAAGAGTCAGATTCAATAGAAGAATTAAAAAATAATTAAACACAACGTCATTGACACCAATTAAAAGTTACAAAGAAAAATATATACTCGGCGGATCACTGGGTTTTTTTCTTTTTTTTTGTTATCTGAATAGTATAACAGATAATTTATATTATTCTTAAAAAATCCTCAGTTCTATGAAATTTAAGCAAAAACTAGACCCTGAATAAATTTTATATTGTTTAAATTATAGTCCATTTCTGCAGTATTCCGTTATCATAATTTTAGGTCTTCCAAATTTTGTTCTGTTCTCATGGTACGATTAAAGAACTATTCGCAGGTACGAATTAAGCAAACGGGCTTTCAAAGTGTAAAATCAAACCGTCTTACCCAAGTTTATGAAAAACCGGCCAAGTGCGAGTCGGACTCACGCACCGAGGGTTCCGTACAAACCTGTATGTATCCTCGGTTTATGCATAAGATTTATGTTTATGACATTAAATGTTTTTTTTTAATTTTTATATTTGAGTGGATTGAATAATAATTAAAGGTAAATTGCGGTTTACGATTTATGTCGTATTAAAAAAAAACTACTCACTGGATCTCGTTCAAACCAATTTTCGGTGGAAGTTTATATGGTTATGTACATCATATATTTTTTTTAGTTTTATCATTCTCTTATTTTAGAAGTTACGGAGGGGGGGCCGACACACATTTTACCACTTTGGAAGTGTCTCTCGCGCAAACTATTCAGTTTAGAAAATGATATTAGAAACCTCAATACCATTTTTGAAGACCTATTCATAGATACCCCACACGTATGGGTTTGATGAAAAATTTTTTTTTGAGTTTCAGTTCTGAGTATGGGGAACCCCAAAATTTATTGTTTTTTTTTTGCTATTTTAGTGTGAAAATCTAAATGCGGTTCACAGAATACATCTACTTATCAAGTTTCAACAACATATCTCTTATAGTTTCGGAGAAAAGTGGCTGTGACATAAACGGACAGACAGACAGACATGACGAATCTATAAGTACGGTTTGTTTTTGCTTAAATTAATGTTGGAATACTACGAAAATATTATAATTCTCGTCATATTCTGTTCAGTAATAGCTTTAAGACGTGCATTACATTTTAAAGACTGGCGCAACCCCAGCCACTGACGAATACTGAACTAAGACAGTAGAAAATGTAGGTATACATTTTAATGTATTTCCTTATCTTCGAAATATACTGGGCTACTCACTTATTTCAGTTAATTCACGGCACGAAATACCATCTTTTTACATCAGTACATGTCAGTTTGTATAAACAGGAGCGCCGAAAAATACTGTAATACGACTTAGGCATAACATCATTCGACATAAATCTGCTAATGGATTTAACGACGACATAAAAGAACAGTCGATAGTTAGCTAAGTCAATATATCACTGACAAGTACTACAAGTAATTATGTAAGAGTAGACAAAATCAGCGTAATACACTAAGAATATACACTTACATATAAAAGTTTTAATTACTTAATACTTAATTGGTAATACAGGATGTTTGGCGCATGGACCGACAGCATTTTTTGGAGGATTGGGTGGTTTATGTGCTATCTTTCACTCATAGACCCCATATCCTAATTGTCACTCATACATTAGACCCCTATAGTGTCGCGATTTATCATAGATTCATTCATTTCTAACAGTTTGGAAGCTCGTCAAGTATTTTTTGGTATCTTTGCTAAGAATTTATGTTATTCTAGCTTCTGCTTGCGACTTCGCCCGCGTTAAATTTCTTGTTCCCCCGACCCTTCCCGTCGCCTCGAATCGCCTACCCGTGCGATTTTCCCCGTTTTTGTAACATTTTTCATTACTGCTCCGCTCCTCTTAGTTGTAGCGAGATGTTATATAGCCTTTCTCGATAAATAGGCTACCTAACACAAAAATAATTTTTCATAGTTCTTGAGATAAGCGCGTTCAATCAAACAAACTCTTCAGCTTTATAATATTATATATAGTATTTATCTATCTATATATATAAAAATGAATCCCTATTTCCCTTGGTCACGCCATCACGCGTGTACGGCTGGACCGATTTCACTTTTTTCTTTTTTGTTGTATTTGTTATTGTCAGGAGAAGGTTCTTATGAAAGAAAAATACAACAAAAAAAAAGTACCAATTCGAATTAAATAGTTATCGTTAACACAGGACAACGTCTGTCGGGTCAGCTAGTATATTATAAATTTAGAATAATCATACGATAGAATGCAATAAAAGTTATTTGGTGCAAATAGAACAACAAACTAAAAAAATATGTCGTTTTAAACTGGTAGGTATGTTAAAATGGTCACTCATTTACTTACCAACTGCGGCAAGCGTAGCTTAATCTGACCGATCGACCCGTGCTTCTGTTTATAGCCACAGCCCCTCATTCAGTACCTAAGTAAACCAGTAAAAAGTAACCCGACAAAGTAGCGACCCTTGTACAGAAAAATAATAACAAATTAAGTTCATTTACGCCCAGTAAAGAAACAATGCCTGTAATATAAATGAAATAGAAATGTTTGCCTGTGCATACTAAGTAGGTGTGAATATATTATTCATACCAAAAGATCAGGAAATGATACATCAAAAGTGACGTGATCGGAAAATGGATGACATGTATCGGAAATGTAGCAGTTGGTGACGAATGACCCTCTCTCACTTGCGGTTTGAACTACTCCGGAGAGAACACGTGAGTAATCAACAAATGGAGTGCTAAAAGTCTGTTGAATGTTGTGCGGGTAATCCAAACGTAAGCCACTTATTCAGATAGTCTACTCCCTAAGCACGAGATTCGTAGAATGAGCCGAACTTACGGGCAGTCCTTACTCCATATTAACTACGGATATAGGATTAGCTTGGGGCCTGACCCAAGGATGAAACCATCTTGGCACTTTCACCACTTGAGTTTGCCACCGCTCTGCGAACTTATGGTGGCGCTATTTCAGCTAGTGGATACAGCATACCGGGATTGAGGCAACCAGTGATGATCACGTTTTATTCAGAGCGGTATACACTGACTTTGATCTCCACACGGGGCACGGCGCCATATAAAAGACCTTGCTCAATTTCCTATCAGTTAATATATTCCTCCTAATAAGCGATTTACGGCCGCCCTCATCGATATCACGTTTTATGGTCTTAGGTAACTCTGACAGCTGCAACAACAACAACAACAAACTCCTTCAGCAACACTCTCAAGCGGTTATATTAATTCCTCCACTACATTATAAATAACTTCTAAGTTGAAAAATTGAAATACAGATTGATATTAAAATACTTCGTCGGCATATGAAGTCGTTTGAAACTAGGGTAAATAGCGTTTTCGGTTTAAAGACATTTATTTCTCAAAAAAACAAGAACATTACAGTTCACTTAAAGTATTGAGAAATGTAAATAAAACTAAAAGTAAGTGTGATTCTCTGTGCTCACAGTAAGATAATTAGGCAACAAAGGTGACAATTGATATTGTTAGTGTTGTTTTCTAACATATTCTTTTAGGGTTTTTTTTTAATTTAAATATGGTGTCACTATTGGTTATATCGTCAAGTAGTGCATTATACAGTTTTGCTCCCTCGTACAGTATATTTTTCCTTTCATAGTTAGTTCTGGGTTGTCTTAATTCGAGTTTGTCTCGTCGTCTTGCGTTGTATGTGTAAGTTTTCTTTTTAAAGTTTAATTGTGAATGTGTACCTTGTGTTATGATTTTATGTATTAGAGTGCATGTTTTAAGTATGTATAATTGGCTAATTTTAAGTATTTTTGTATCATTATAAATTTTGGTTGTTGGTGTTAAGTAGTCATAGTTATAAAGAGTTTTTATTGCTTTATTTTGCAGAACTTGTATTTCTTAGAGGTTTGATTTAGCTGCAGTTCCCCATATCTCAACGAGGTATTCAATATGGGGTCTAACGAGAGAGTTGTAAATCATTGCGCGAACTTTTTTAGGGATGCAACTAGACATTCGGCGTATCGCTCCTATGAGAGGAGATATTTTAGACTTAATATAATCAATATGGGGTCTCCAAGTTAACTTTGTATCTAAAATGAGACCTAAATATCGTTCGCTGTTTGATCTTGTTATTTTTTCGTTGTTTATTGTTAGTTGGATTTGACTGAGAATTTTCTTGTTTTTTGCAGCAAAAACCATGTATGCGGTTTTTTTGTGTTAATAGTTAGTAAATTTGACAAGAACCATTTATTTAGAATATTCAAATCACTTTGAGCTTCTTTTACCATATCAGTTAAGTTGTGGCCAAAGTAAAATAAAATAAACACGTGTCATCTGCGTAGAGTGTGATACTACCCGATGTTTTAACACTGTTGATATTGTTAATATAAATAAAAAATAACAACGGCCCTAGAATAGATCCCTGTGGGACTCCGTATGTTAATTTGGCAGGTAAACTTTCGTAATTTTCAATTTTAACTATTTGTTTCCGATTTTCTAGGTACGATGTAAGAATTTTATGTGCGGGTCCTGATATACCTACGTCAGTTAACTTTTTTAAAAGCAAATTATGACTAATCGTGTCAAATGCCTTTTTTAGTACGCGTCCGAGGAACAATATGTCCTAGGTGTCTATAAAGACACCTAGGACATATTGTTTGTGGTCTATAGCATTTTTTATTTTAGTAGTCAAATCTATGGTTGCTGATATGGTATTTGATTTTGGCCGAAATCCATACTGTTGCTCAAAAAAGAAGTCTATGTCTGTCAGATAGGTGTAAAGGCGATGGTAGATTATTTTTTCAAAGATTTTGAACAGTACTGGCAATACGGATATCGGACGGTAGTTGCCCGGATCAGTCTTGCTTCCGGATTTTAAGACCGGGGTTACCCTAGCAACCTTCAGGCTATCGGGAAATATCCCTTGTTCGAGGCATTTATTTATGCAGTCAGTCAAATTGTCTAGTATTAGGTTTTTGATGCATTTTATGTCTTTTGCAGTTATTCCATCAATTCCGCTACTTGTATTAATATCTAAACTGTCGATGATTGTACTAATCTCTTTTTTTGTGCATGGTTCTAATGTTTGCAGTGTATGGGTTTGTGAGTGTGTTTTATTCTGCCCACATATTGTTTTGTGAACAATATGTGGGCAGAATGCCACTTAATTGAGTACAGAGGAGTAGATATGGCGATTTTTACAATATTATGCCCATAGCGAGTCACTATCAATTGCCTCATTAATATTGATATCGTTTTAATATGCATATTATTTTATTCTGTATCATCCTGACCTAGTTATTACGGAAGTGATTGTTTGTTATCAGGGTAATATTTTTTATGGTTTTATTGTAATAATAAAAAGTACTTATTATTGCAGTCTTAATTATAAAACTTTGTTAATTGTGCAATTAACTGTTATAGGACATACCCACAGTTGGTTGCGAAATTCATAAACTTGACCCATTCATATGCAACTATCTAATATTTCCGTGTTATTCGTAACATTCGATTTAATATATCCTCAATATATTGGAAATATAGAACAGTGAGATATTCCATTCATAAGCCCTTATTTGCTACCTTACAATGCTATACTACAATTTCATTTGCTTTCATACTGTGTCAGCTAAATGGTTTCTGGAAAAACTGGCATCCAAACTCTATTGTTGAATAGGTGAGGTTTCAAATGGAGTATTTGAAACCTCACCTATTGAATTTTATGCTAAAACTGAGTAATTTCGGGTAAGAACTAAGTTTCGAACAATTAAAAAACCGTGTGTCTGTTGTTTATTGTGTAATGAAAAATGAAACTCAAATTGAAGTAATGTCTCTTCCAAAAGAATGTCATGAAAGTATAAACAATCCTTGTTCAGGTTTTATTAATACGCAATCAATCATTAAAAGGAATTAGTAACACATTCATTGGTATAATGATTCGGTTTCCATAAACAGTAGTACTACACTTTATATGCGATCACTTTTTCCAACAATTTTTGTTTGAATTTCTTTATGAAATTGTAATTGAGAAATTATTGACGATAATTGAGGTGATACAAAGCCTTTTCCTAATTGTGAAGTCGGTTAAAAAAATAACCTCACTTGACGAATAAAAACATGTTAATGATGACTGATGAAATTTTAATTTCGAGTTTAAGTATTCAAATAAACAAATCCATAATATTTGGCATTACAAATTCACACCATTCACATTTTTATCAAATACTTTTAGAATAGACCATAACAATATACTTTTGTACATAGGTATTTTATCTACGTTCTGGTTATTATCATGAATGTAGTGCAGTTGAATACTGCATTGCTATTGTGGGGAGAGTAGGCCACAAATTACATGCCTGGTCACTCGCCTCGGACGCGTACGGAACTTTTGGTGTGCCACTGAAAATTCCTCATATTAGTTCTATTGTTATAGAGTCACATTACATTTCAACCTCTGAAGTTAAGCTTCTCTGTACCGACCGCGAATTCATTGAAAACTAGTGTTATTTTACTATACCTAAATAAAAATTTCAGTTTTTATTTTAGTGATCATCAAAATGAGCTAAATTAATAGTGACGTTGGTTTCACGGAATTCTTCTGTCACAAAAAAGGCTCCAAGATGTTAGTATTGTAGTAAAAAGGTTTTTTATTTTGGAATATTTTCTTGTAACAACACTTTCCACCTTTAAACGTTCTTAGATTATTCCTCAGCTTAGACTAGAATCTAATTAAGTATAATTAATTTTATAGTTCAACCTTTTCTGAAAATTATCGTTTGCACCCACAATTTATTAAATAATGCGTAAATTGTATAACTTTTGTTATTAAAGTTACTAAGTATTTAGAAAGCCGTAGTAAACTGAGTAATTTGTATTATAATTAAGTCTGGTTTGGCTGTTTAATTCTCATTTATGGATTTCTAATACATTCCTAGATGTTAAAAACTAGAAAGACTTACCTAATGAGATTTCACGACGTGTGATAGTTTTGTTGATTAACATTCTTATAGGATATTTTCCTTTGTCTTGCAAAAACGGAGAAATGAGAACAAATACTAAGGTAAAGTTGCGTAAGTCGTAACTCCAAAGCGAGAACTGCTGTAGTTTTTACGGTTATTCAGATTAACCAAATCGTTTACACACACTGAATCTTTATTTATTTAGCTCTCAGTCAGTATTAATTTCATAAAAACACTAACATATAACACATATTTTGCCATAGTGGAGTTTTTAATGTTTTACACAAAAGTTCTTTCGGTACGATTAAGTCGTATGGTTCGTATGGATAGGTACCTAATTCGTACTAATATAGCCTAAGTCGTATTTAAAATAAAGAGTCAGATACAATAGAAAAAAATAAAAAATAATAAAACAGACCTCATTGACGTCAATTAAAAGTTACAAAGAAAAATATTTTCTTGGCGGATCAATGGGATTTTTCTCTTTTTGATATTAGAATAATATAACAGATAATTTATATTATTCTTAAAAAATCCTCAGTTCTATGAAAGTTAAACGAAAACTATAGCCTGAATAAATGTAATACTGATTTAAGTTATAGTCCATTTCTGCTGTATTCTGTTAGGTTGGGGTGGGGGTGGTATTGGTTTAGGTCTTTCAAATTTTATTCTGTTCTTATGGTACGATTTAAAAACTCTCCGCAGGTACGCATTAAGCAACTGGGCCTTCAAAGTTTAAAATCAAACCGTCTTACACAACTTTAAGAAAAATACGGTTTAGTTATGCTTAAATTAATGTTGGAATACTACGAAAATATTATAATTCTCGTCATATTCTTTTCAGAAATAGCTTTTAGACGTGCATTACATTTTAATGACTGGCGCAACCCTAACCACTGACGAATACTGAACTAAGACAGTAGAAAATGCATAATTTTTTATGTATTTTCTCTACCCACTTATTTCAGTTAACTCACGGCACTAAATACCATTTTTTTACATCAGTGCCTACATGTCAGTTTGTATAAACAGGAGCGCCGAAAAATACTGTAATACGACTTAGGCATAACATCATTCGACATAAATCTGCTAATGGATTTAACGACGACATAAAAGAACAGTCGATAGTTAGCGAAGTCAATATATCTCTGACAAGTACCACAAGTAATTATGTAGGAGTAGACAAAATCAGCGTAACATACTAAGAAGATACACTTATATATAAAAGTTTTAATTACTAAGCTTTGGTACCTATATATGTAGATAGGTATAACGAACTAATTTGTACTTGGTGGCGATGGGACCTTAGGGAGTAAACAACAACAAAGCCTTCTTATATCCTAAATCTTATACAAAGTTATGCAAATGCGTATACAGACACCGTAATAGTAAATTGCCTCTGATTTAAGGTAAAAGCCAGTGGAAAATGACGATATTGTTATTATTTGTTTTTCTTCTTAGCGTGTTGATAGCAATCTAAATAGAGTTAGCCCAGAATTTGGCTTCAAGCTTAGAATTTTCAGTAACGTCCATCAACTCCTGTAGCGTGCAAATGACAGGACAAGCTAGACAAGATAACGCTGTTCGCCGAGATCTGTCACTCGAAGCATGGTAGCGCAGTCTTTGCTGCTCCCGGCGTAAGCATTCTATCCACCAAGTGCTCAAACGAGAATGGCATAGAAATTATTTGTCATTAACTCCAATAGAAATACACACACTCTGTGAAAATTTCAACTGTCTACCTGTTACAGTTCATGAGATACAGCCCGCTGACAGAGAGCCCGACGGACGGAAGTGCAGGCTAAGTTCCCTACCCGGGTACCCTAATATTCATGAACTATGAAATGCATGTACCATGTGGTACTTGTTGATTCAGAATTTGCCAAACCGAACGTCGTGTCCCAAGTTGTACTTTGTAACTTGGGACATGGTCCCTGCCTAATTCCTGTCTGGAATTCCAAATCTCTCTTTGCTTTTCACTCTCTATCTTTGTAGACCTTCTATCTGAGTGGTGGTCTTATTTTGTAGTCTGCATATAAAAAAGCTGTTATACCCGAAAACCCTTTTATCATTTTACAAATAGGTACCCTTTTCGCAATAACCTAAACAAGTGGTTATAAAGTATTTTGTGTTACCAAAGTAAGTATTTTGTGGTCTGGACATGACGCCCGTATTTTATTATATTTATGACCGCCCTTTTACGAGGGACTCGTGGCAAAATAATAACAGCTTGCCGTGGTTTGTTAGTGGATGGGTGACCGTCCATTTCATACCGATACTTTTATGCTGCGGAAAGCATAGTAGGTAGTCAGAAACTCGAAAGTCTGACAGCCAGTCTTAGTTAGAAACTGGTTTGTGGGGGTCACATAGGTAGTCACTTCATGTAAAAGACTGGTATTCAGCTTCACCCGGTTAGACTGGAAGCTGACCACAAGGTAATTGGGAAAAAGCTAGGCAGATGTTTGACTACCCTTTTAAAGTAATCCCAAATGAGCAGGTTTAAATTCTAAAGGAAAACATAAGGTTCCAGATATTCTGACAGATTTCAAATACAAAATAGTTAACAAACAACTTTCTATTTCACTCTTTTGCAAGAGTTATTATGGTTTGACATTTTCACCGACCCTCAATTTAACTTGCCAAAAACATTTCGTATAACAATACAAACTGTTCAAAAAGTTAACGCAGAACTACTCTATACAATGTTGTGTTGTGTCTAAATAACTTGGCGAAATATGACAGATGGCGCCGCCGGGGCCCGCCACAAACTAAGTTGTTTTATTTAGTCCTTAATTATATATTTATGACACCTTAATATTTTAGCTGGTATCCAAACTAATTGTTGTATTACTTGTTCGGCGTGCGTTTAAGTATTGAAAAAGTGGTCACTGACCCACCTTTATCTCTGCCCGCAACTTCGTTCGTGTTAAATTTCTTGCTCCCTCGACCCATCCCGTCGCATCGAATCGCATGCCCATACGAAGTATTCATATTCGTGACATTTCTCTTTTTGGTCGACACCTAAAAGTCCTAGCATGATATTACCCTTCATCGATAAATGGGCTATCAAACACTAAACGTAGTTCCTGAGATTAGTACGTTCAAACAAACAAACTCTTTAGCTTTATAATATTTCGATTTGATTACAATTCAAAAAGTTATAGTGAGCCAACCTTAAAAAATAGACATATGCTGTCATAACTTTATTTTTATTTTTTAGAGGAACGATTCCGTCATATTGTTATGTATGTATGTATGAATGTGTAAGTCAGTCATGTTGCGTTACTTTAAGCGTTTATGCAGCGCACACAACGGAAACTCTCGAATGGAATAATTTCCCCGTTTTTCCAACATTTTTCATTGCGCCCACTACTGTTAGTCGTAGTGTGATGTTATATAATATTAAGGCTTTCTTAATAAATGAGCTACCCAACATTGAAATAAATTTTTCACTTCGAATTAGTAGTTCCTGAGATTAGCGCTTTCAACCCAACAAACAAGCTCTTGAGCTTTATAATGTTAGTACCTATAGATATTTTACTACAGAGGTATTACTGAAAGGGCAATAGCCGTTAATGCCATGGCAAAACGCAACTAATATAGTGCAAAGCATAATGATAAGATAATCTCTTTTAAAAATAAAATAGAAAATAAATCTGTTAGTAAAACAGCGGTTTCGTCAACAAACCCTTGGAACACCACTATCTCCTGACACGGATGACAATCCCACACAAGGATGAAGCCGCCTATCAGACGGCCTACGGAGATATGAATCCCACACGCAGAGATATTATTATTGTATTTTATTTTGTAGGAAGTTGGAAGGCCTCCAACAAGGTGGACCGATGACCTTGTGAAGGTCGCAGGAATCCGCTGGATGCGGGAAGCACAAAACCGGTCGAAGTGGCAGAGCTTGAGGGAAGCCTATGTCCAGTAGTGGACGGCTTTCGGATGAAATGATGATGATGATGATTTTGTGGGCAGTTGGAAACCGTCTAGTATTAAAAATGTTACTATAAAAAATTCGAAGGCATGTGACATTTATCAACCCGCACTGGGCCCGCGTGGTAGTTCGACGAGAGGCCCACTCCTTGTCGAAGAGAGGAGGCGGTGTCACAGCAGTGCTAACATTAAAGCCTCATTATATGCTAATACTCAAATGAACAGAAGCATCTAAAGGCGCTACCTCGTCGAGAAAATTCGAATGTAATGTAAGAAACTCAAGATTCCACTGTTACGGCTAGGGCTCTGCAAGTAGGCTGTGCTATCAACTTCTAAGTAGTATATAGAGGTAAGTGAAACCAGTAGGACAAGTTAATACATATAATTAAAAAGGTTGAAGTAATAATATATCTTAAGACAACCAACACACCGTTAGCTGATCCAAAACTACGCAGAGCTATGGTAACCGTACAACTGATAAATATACTTATATATTTCTAAATAAATACATATTATAGATAAATTACACCCAGACGCAGAACAAATGATTGTGCTCATCACACAAAGGTTTGTCCTGCGTGGGAATCGAACCCACGACCTCAGTCTTAGCAGTCAGGGTCACTAACCACTAGACTAACAGGCCTGTCGAACACTCTCACACACACTGTGTAATACAACGAATTCACAGGTAAAGGTTGAATATCAGGCTAATGCTCCCGGTCAGACAGCACCTTTTAATTGATTACTGTTGGAACGTTATTTAAAACTACCCAGGTGTTTACTCAAAGTTATATGCCTAGGCTTTTCCCAACTATATTGAGATCGGCTTTCAGTCTAACCGTATGTAGCTGAAATTCTGTATTTTACTGACTGTTATATGACCTAGACAAACCAGTTACTGGGTACTACTAAAACTGGCTGTCAGAGTTTCGGGATTCTGACGACCCGTAACGACTGCGACGAAGATTTACGAATGATAGCGTTGATCAATGGTTTAATGTGCTTCCCGAGGCACGGAGAGCTCTTGCTATGTAAAGACGGTCACCCATCCACGTACCAACCGCAGTAAGCGTAGCTTAACCTTATTGATTGACCTGTGCGGCTGTAATTATTTAGCCACGAGATCCTGATGTTTAATCAGAGTAATGAGGGAAAGTGTTGAAAACAGTTTTCTAATATAATGGAACACAGTTAATTTAGAAAATGTCCTGTTTGTGGGAACTTAAGTTCTGTTTGGACTCTGTTACGTCAGTATTAACACTTACCAGCAGCTCTGTGCTACAGTGATAACATTTTATAGTTCCCATAACTTTTTTGTAGCGCAACAGTATTACAAGTGAAGCGCAAGAGTACCGAACTCTATACTGATACCTAGTGCCGTTTGCATCCGCGAATTTTGTGAAACTTTTTCAACCAATAAAGTTTTATTTTACCAACGAATCCAGAATGTTACTTTGTTATAGTGGTCGGGATTTCCATAACTTGCGGGGCTTAGAAAAAACTCGTGCATTTAATAGTAAATATCAAGCTATACATTTCCAGTATAAGCTGAGTTCTCATTGTACGAAAAGCCCATATAATGCGAGGTCAGCTAAAACTGGAAATTCATAGTTTGGTGTGTATTCGTGTGTTCGTGCGGGTGTAAATTTAACACCGGGACAGTTCCTGATGTCCACATATAGTGTCGACATTCATTCAAGTTAATGGGCCTAACATTTAAACTCGCTGTCTGAATGTTTGCACATAAAAAGTGTTATTTTATTGTCAGTTGTAAAAAAATCATTCATATCCCTCGCACACGGATGGGTTCCATGCTATTATAAGGAATCAGTGTGCGTCGCTCCTGAATCGTGTTAGGTCCAATAGCAAAAGTTTAATAAGCAACACGCGGACAGGTGGGACTCTCCACTGCTTCGCAACTGGATCGATTGCATAATACACTGTGAGCAGTGGACAGTTCCCGGTTCCAATGTATGTAACTGTGTTTTTAAGATGTATGTATTTAAAATGTGTGTTCTTGAAATATGACTTTTTTAAAAATGTGTGTATATGGATTTGTTCTGAAATGAATGTAATTGATTGATTGGTTGATAACCCTTCTAAAGCGTTCATTCATTCAGACTGTAAAATAGAAATTTGTAGCAACTGTGCGACTTTTTACGAACCATTTAAAATATTCTATACCTAAGTCATTATGAGCCTAGCCTTTTCTCATCTATGTTTGTGTCAGATTCCAGCTGAGTACCAGCATTTTACATGAAATGACTGCCTATCTGACCCCTAAAACCCAGTCTCTGGATACCTCTACACGGTACCTCTTGGTGAAAATAGTCGTCAGACTATCTGGCTTCTGACGACCTGCGACTGCTAATGATCACAACCGGAATTCAAAGTCAAAGTCAAAGCATTTATTTCAAATAGGCCCAAAAAGGCACTTTTGAACGTCTACAGTTATATGAAAATAGAATTGATTCTAGTTGCCCCTTCCGAAAGGTAGATTCGTATGGAGAAGAATGGGCAAGAAACTCCACCGTTATTCTTTTAAAATGTGAATCAACGGCTTTTTTTTTTTTTTCAGGATGGGAAATCATCAAATGACTTCTCCCGCTCTGGGCGGAGTGGGAGGGCGTGTCAGACTTTTACTGACTAAAACCCACCCGTGTTCCGTCAGTTGCCCACGTGCCAGGGTCACGGTATCTCTTTAGAACAATCACGCGACTCCGGCAGGCATCGGTCCTAGTAGACCCCTACACTGCTGCTGACATCTCTTTGAGGCGCGCGTGGAACACTGCGCGCCGTCGACCCGAGCTTGCTCCTTACTGGGCGGCGAACTACCCATTCCTCGCCACCCGCAAGCTCGCGCCTACGGTGGCCGGGAGTCCGCTATGGACTCCCGACGCCCAGGGCGTCTCCTCCTGCGGCGGCTAGGGACGTGAGGGCGCAGAGACTGCCACTCCCTCACGCGCCCCGCCTCCTCCTTCGCGAGCATTACTGCTTCGCAGAAGGAGGTGACGGCTTCCCATTCCCTCTCACTCCGTACCATGGCTCGCACCAGGGCCGGACGCAAGAGGTCGCCGCCGCCGATCGCCTCCACGAGGACACGGCGGTGCTCCGCCCAGGCAGGGCACACCTCCACCGTATGCTCCACCGTGTCCTCCAGACGATCCTCGCAATGGAAACACCCGGACGTATCCTCCCGCTTTATCCTGAACAGGAACCCACCGAAGCACCCATGCCCGGTGAGAACCTGCGTCAGGCGGAAGGTGAGGACGCCGTCACGCCTCTCTATCCACTCCTCAAAGAGGGGACTTACCGCCGCAATTGTGGCGTGCCCAGCACTGGGTTGCGACAATCGTACCCGCCATGTCGCCATGAGATCACACCGGAGCTCTGTCCGCTGAATCAACGGCTTAACGTGCTATCGGAAGCACGGAAGGGTCCTGGTATGATAAAATGGTCACTCATTTACTTACCAATTGCGGCAGGCGTAGCTTAATCTGACCGATCGCCCCGTGCTTCTGTTTATAGCTACGGCCCCTCATTCAGTACCTAAGTTAACCAGCAAAAAGTAACCCGACAAAGTAGCGACCCTTGTACAGAAAAATAATAACAAATTAAGTTAATTTACGCCCAGTAAAGAAACAACGCCTGTAATATAAATGAAATAGAAATGTTTGCCTGTGCATACTGAGTAGGTGTGAATATATTATTCATACTAAAAGATCAGGAAATGATACATCAAAAGTGACGTGATAGGAAAATGGATGACATGTATCGGAAATGTAGCAGTTGGTGACGAATGACCCTCTCTCACTTGCGGTTTGAACTACTCCGGAGAGAACACGGAGTAATCAACAAATGGAGTGCTAAAAGTCTATTGAATGTTGTGCGGGTAATTCAAACGTAAGCCACTTATTCAAGGGCACGCCACAATTGTGGCGGTAAGTCCCCTCTTTGAGGAGTGGATAGAGAGGCGTCACGGCGTCCTCACCTTCCGCCTGACGCAGGTTCTCACCGGGCATGGGTGCTTCGGTGGGTTCCTGTTCAGGATAAAGCGGGAGGATACGCCCGGGTGTTTCCATTGTGAGGATCGTCTGGAGGACACGGTGGAGCATACGGTGGAGGTGTGCACCGCCGTGTCCTCGTGGAGGCGATCGGCGGCGGCGACCTCTCGTGTCCGGGCCTGGTGCGAGCCATGGTACGGAGCGAGAGGGAATGGGAAGCCGTCACCTCCTTCTGCGAAGTAGTAATGCTCGCGAAGGAGGAGGCGGGGCGCGTGAGGAAGTGGCAGTCTCTGCGCCCTCACGTCCCTAGCCGCCGCAGGAGGAGACGCCCCGGGCGTCGGGAGTCGATAGCGGACTCCCGGCCACCGTGGGCGCGAGCTTGCGGGTGGCGAGCAATGGGTCGCCCGGTAAGGACCAGGCTCGGGTCGACGGCGCGTAGTTTTCCACGCACGCCTCAAAAAGATGTCAGCAGCAGTGAAGGTGTCTACTAGGACCAATGCCTGCCAGGGTCGCGAGAATATTCAAGCGAGATACCGTGACACGGGCAACTGATGGAACACGGGTGGGTTTTAGTCAGTAAAAGTCTGACACGCCCTCCCGCTCCGCCCAGAGCGGGAGAAGTCATTTTATGATTTCCCATCCAGAAAAAAAAAGCCACTTATTCAGATAGTCTACTCCCTAAGCACGAAATCCGTAGATTCAGCCGAACTTACGGGCATTCCTTACCAGCGGCGAGGCGTAAATTTTTCTAAAAGAGAAGCCGAAGCGAAGTCGGCCTTAACTTACTGACTCATCAATAAAGAATACTTACTATCATTCTAAAATTAATATAGGAATGTAATGAATTAAATACAATTAAATTGAACAGATGAAAACGAATAAAATATGCAATATTCCTCTATCTCGTTCTCGCTGACGCATTTTTCTATACCTGTCTCTGTCATAACCCGTTGTACAGCGGCTTGCTCTCGTACATATCAAGCGGTGCCACGTGACCTAAAGTGACATCATTACGGGATCGCTGTTGTATGAATTTGTAGTTTCCGATTATGACGTTTTGGCACCGGGTTAATTTAGAACATTTCTCTTTTGTTGTAATACAAAGGTATAAATAACCGTTTTTGTTGCTTGAATGTTATGGTGAATTAAATACCCGTAGTGTAACTATATTTATTGACAATAGTAGCCACTATTTACATACTATTGTATTTTTAATAGTGATAGAGTTACCAAT
The DNA here is from genome assembly GCA_932294355.1 of Aporophyla lueneburgensis. Lineage (NCBI taxonomy): Eukaryota > Metazoa > Arthropoda > Insecta > Lepidoptera > Noctuidae > Aporophyla > Aporophyla lueneburgensis. The sequence continues at coordinate 15,280,691 of OW028750.1, read as the reverse complement.
GCGAATCCCCGAAAGCAAGCCGGTAGGAATCGTGTTATATGGTGCCTTCGCCACTGTTCCTTACTCCATATCAACTACGGATATACAGGGTGATTGGAAGATGGGTGCAAAGCTTTAAGGCGAAGATAGTACAGACAATTTAGAACCATTTAAGCCATGGTTGTCTTAGACGAAGTCTTACCAAATATTTTTAACCAAATTTTTTAGTTTTTTTTCGGAAATTCTCAAAATTTAATGTAAACTGCATAATTATGGCCAAATTGAATGATAAATGAATTCATTTTTTATTTATTTAATTAAAGTAATGTGTAAGCAATCAAGCAAAACATGTTTTAGGCTTCTGTGTCATTAGACATTTTTTTTACAGACATTTAAAGCTCAGAAAAAATAAAAAAATTGTACAATACGTCTTTTAAACCTTATGAAAAGAAAAACGGAGGGTGCTTCTCATTAGAATTAAAAATATTTATTTTTCATGTTCAAAATGACGGCCGTGATTCCTAATACAAGCACGGCCCCGTCTTCTAACTTCTGTAGTCGTTATTTTCAACATCATCTCCTGCTTCATTGTCTCAAACGCCGAATTTAAGTATCAATTCTTCTCTAGTGTTTATTTCTATGTTGTTATACACCAGTTCCTTGGCCCGGCCCCACACGAAAAAGTCCAACGGGGTCAGATCTGGGGAGCGAGCGGGCCAAGGAATGGGTCCATCCCTGCCGATCCAGCTATCAGGAAAGCAATTGTTGAAGTGTTCCCTTACATTTAAAGTCCAATGCGCTGGACAGCCGTCTTGCTGAAAGATGACTGTTCGGTCTCTTTCGAAGATCGGGACACCTGATTCCTCTACCAGCAGTGGTAAATCAATTTGCAGAAATTGCAAATAATTTTCGCCATTCAATGGATCAGGCAAAAAGTGGGGCCCAATCAATGTTCTGCCAATTATTCCAGCCCATACATTCACAGAGAATTTCATCTGAAATGACACCTGCTTCTTAAAATGTGGATTGTTGTCTGCATCGGCCCATTCATGGATGTTGTGAAAGTTTGTAATACCTTCCCTTGAATCCGTCCACAAGATTGATTTCAGAAACCACGCATCTTCGATGTCTCTGTTGAGGAGGAAACGGCAGAACTGAATTCTTCTTTGAGGATCTTGCTCTACTAGACCTTGCACACTCCTGCCATGGAACGGATACTTATCATTTTGGTGCATTGTATGCCACACCTTCCATTGAGAAATGTTTAAATTTCGAGCTACTGCTCTAGTACTGGTAGTAGGATCCGCTTGAAATGCTGCTAAAATGTCTTCGTCAACGGCAGTTTTGTGTCTGCCCGGGTTGACTCCAGGTTTCACGCGGTGAAACCCGTCTTGGGCAAGACGACGAAACGTGTTGTAAAACACTCGGAGATTCGGTATCCTGCGATTCGGATAGCGCTCTTGATACATCCGTCGCGCCAAAGATCCATTGCCGTCTGCTCTACCGTACATAAATACGATATCCGCATATTCTTGATTGGAAAAAGTAGCCATAGTCACTTAACAATTAAGAAAAACGGCGTGCTCCTACGCACTAAATGTCAACTCAACACAATTATGTCAAAAATCAACACGTGCAGGAGCGCGAGGCTACGACTGGACACGGTGAAACAAAAAAGTTCAAAACTAACGCAAACAACACGTGCAGGAACGCAAAGGGCTACAACTGAACACGGTAAATTGTGAATCAACACGACAACGTCCACTCACAAGGGCAGTAGTTTGACTAATAAGTAAAAGATGTAACGGCTTCATCACAGACCGACTGACCCTGACTAAAGAAAAACGACTTTGTTGCCTCAGTAACTAAGACCATTTTGCTGTAAAAACCAACTCTTATCGCTTTTTGCTATTCATTGGGCGTTCTACCTGTAAATGCCGTCGCACCGCGCTCGGTGGCCATTGTTTAGAGAATCCCCGCAATGGGTTCCCCTCAATTGGTTCCTGCATGTGCCAAAAATTCTTAGAATTGAACAATGTTATCATTTCGAGCACATAAAGTATTCTTTTAAGCAAAAATGTTGTGTTTTGTTAGACTGCCTAAAATTTAAAATTTCTCCCTCGAATTGGTTTGTAGGTCCTAATTTCAATAATTTGTAAGATATCCGCATAAATGATACCTCAAAAGAAAGAGCGATTATCAAGCATGTCTTCAAAAAGGTTTGAACAAAAAAGCACCCTCCGTTTTTTAAAAAAAATAAGTTTTAAAAGACGTATTGTTCAAATTTTTTATTTTTTCTGAGCTTTAAATATATGTAAAAAAATGTCTAATGACACAGAAGCCTAAAACATGTTTTGCTTGGTTGCTTACACATTACTTTAATTAAATAAATAAAAAATTAATTCATTTATCATTCGATTTGGCCATAATTATGCAGTTTACATTAAATTTTGAGAATTTCCGAAAAAAAACTTAAAAATTTGGTTAAAAAAATTTGGTAAGACTTCGTCTTAGACAACCATGGCTTAAATGGTTCTAAATTGTCTATACTATCTTCACCTTGAAGCTTTGCACCCATCTTCCAATCACCCTGTATTATAGGATTAGCTTGGGGCCCGACCCAAGGATGAATGACACAACTATTTGACAGTTTCCCCTATTCTGGATGTGTTTTTGTCCATGTGTTTTTATTTATTTGGGTGTAGGGTTCACTCCACTATATCATTCACTACGGTTCCCCCAAATACCGATCATTCTAGCAGATCCAGAGATGACTCCCTATCAAATTTTACCTCGTAATTATATTGAAAAAAACTGGTTGACACGCTTTTTCATTAGATTCGAGATAGTATCGATAGGACGTTTGTATGAATATGGGCTTATTTATACTTAAAAATACGGAGACTCCATTTCTTACTACTCCATGGCAGAATTGTTTGGACCTTCCGGAATGCGGCCAGGCATTCTCCTCATGCCTCAACCCCGACTAACATCATGAAAAAAATACTAACGCTGAAAGTGCGGCTTCTATTACGACCTTTTTCGTGTAACAAAAGTTGATTTCATACTTTATGACCAAAATGTATGAAGGGTTTCTTTTTTCACCTATTGTTACACTGAAAAATAGAATTACTTAACATAGCATCACGCCTACATTCCTCTATGGGTTAGGCAGAGGTGTACTTGTAGTACACTCACATTTAGCCAGTTATTTTTTAAGTCCCATGTCATAGGGGGCGAGCCTATTGCTATCAATACTACTGTGAAATCCCAGAAAGAAAATCACACTGACACTTTGCCCGAGGAATAGAAACCAGTACATGGTCAGCAGTAGCCTTTGCGACCACTAGACAAACGAAGCAGTCAAACCATCTTAGTGTTACAACGGACAAAGTAATGTACAAGTTGTTGAAACTGCAATAATACCGGCAGCATTGCCATTCATCGTGGCAATGCTGCAGGTCTTCTGGGCACGTTTCTAGATGACAGTGATGCGGACGAGTACTTAGCAGCCTAAGTTAGTGTCCTTTTGTTTTTGTATTTATTTGTATAGTGCTTAATTTATTTTACCAAATAAAAACTCATCTGTAAAAAATAAAAAACACTTTTAAAATGACTTTCACATACAGTCAAATAAAAATGAATAGCTATTTTTTTATGAAAGCTATCCTTGAAATTTAAAATTTCATCACACCACGAAACATCATTTGAAAATTGTTCTCCGTAAATAACTAAGTTAAAAAGATCTCAGAAAATTATTCTTCTTAATTCTGCTAAATACTTTATAATGTTAGCGTCTAATATTGGCGTCTGCAGGCAAAAATACAGATCTAAAGTTTAATTAAAATCTCGTAATAGCTTACAAACTTTGTATGAACTTACGAAGTTTTATGAAGAATTCTGCATTGCATTAGCATTACTAAATTAATTTAGCATAGCATATTGTACCTTGTTTCTTTTTGGATAATTTTAGTGGATGAGATTTTTACCAGAATAGGTATGCGCATGGGTCTATTCACCTTTCCTTTGTCATGTTTGATTATTTTTGTTTGGGTTTTCGTCGGCTGTACTACCAAAGTGATTTTAGCAAAATATCAATTGACAAGGAGAGCAGAAAAGAGAGCCGCCACATATAAGTTCTAGGTGAAAGGTTCGAATACAGGAGCTATGCTTTGTGTAAATTATTTTATAACCACTGCTTACAAAACGATGAAGGAAAACATCGTGAGGCAACCAGCATGGCCAAAAACCGAAAATTCGAAGACATATTATGTCTACTTCTCACAGAGAGGAGGCCTAGATTCCAGCAGTAGGAAAATTATTATAGGCTGATTATGATTACGAATTGACAAAGTGGCATGTTTGGTAAGTATCTGAAGAAAAACGAACCTACATTGTTCACTAAAAAATAAAGTTTCTCTTTTCACTCCAAAGTTAACTTTTAAAAAATCACATAGGCAGAACCATAAATCGACTATAAGTAAAGCAAGTATAGCAAGATATTTTACACATAATGGGAAAAACATTAAATCGTCATCAATTTCGTGGTTCGTAAGTGCTTAAAAACAAAAGCCCTCTGCCAGGGTGCCGATGTTTTTGTTTGTTTAACAGAATCTGTGCTTGATTGTTCTCGTAATCAAAATTTATTAAACGGAAAATTTTGTAAATTGTTTTCATGATGAGGTTATAAAACGCTTCTGCCTTTTGCGGGTTTGTAAATTAATTTTGTTAAGAGAATTTCACTGAAATATTCTTTTATTTATACAAAAGCAAAATGTAGTTTTTAAAGTTATTTTTAAATATTTAGGTAGTCATTGGAACACGCATATAAATTTACGAGGACACTTGGGCTTGATGAATGGATATTTTTGATGCTCTGATATCTTTGGCATACAAAAAACCCTGATTTGAAATTATTGAATCGGACAAAAGTGCAGACAGTGCATCGATAAATTCGTTAAGAATGTATCAATTCCATTTAAATATTATTGCTGCAATATTAAACTAATACAAACGGAAATTATGAATGCGTTTCAGTATGTTTGTAGTTAAAATGCAAATTAACGAGAACACAATTTATTGGGATGACGATTCATTCATATCATGAATGAATGAATTTTTAATTAGGTAAATATGTGATTTAAAGCGGTGTGTTTCAATAAGTCTAATCGAAGCAGTTGTTTCACAATATACCGTATTTAATTACTCTCACTGAAAACCCAACAAGTACTTACCGCATTAAAAAACTTTCAACTCTCGATCGCGTTTACGTAAACGGCGTCACGGGTGAATCGCGGCGCGCCGTCCGCGCGTGTGTCTCATGCCGTAGTCGGCTTCGCACTGCCCGCTTCTGATAAAGAGCACTGATAGCATCCCACTATGTACACCTACCTTTATCTCTGTACATATTATCATGGGAATACTCTCTGTTATCTTGTTGCATTTCAGGATATTGGACTGCATTCAATTGTTTGGCTTTTACTTTTTCAGAGATTGCATGTTGGTGTATAATATTATTCCAATGCCCGTTAGTTTTTTTAATGAGTCTTTATAAATGTTTAGGAAAACATTTCGTTTGTAGTTAATATAGCATTTGAAAGCTGATCTTCAGTCGGTTGAGTTAAATAAATAAATAAGATAATGCTTGATGTGGAGGGATAAAAGTAAGTTCGTTAATGAGCGTCGAGATGTATAGCGTTTCATTTGATAATGAGGTTTTGCAGCTGGGCGCCATAACAGTACGATGTGTTCCTTTCATTTGCAACCTTCAGTATTGTTTTAAAAAACCACACGTTAAACCCTTGAAGTGTTTCTATTTCTATCCTACTTCAATTGGTTTCGTTCGACTAGTTACGCATTGCATAATTTACACTGTGTGTAATTTATCATGCTTGACACGCACAAATACACGTGTAGAATTTGAGTCGTTGAACGTTTTTACATAGGTACCCACGAATAAATAAAAGAATAAAATTGTAGGCGAGGCAGACTATGGAAGTTATTTACCATTAGAGATGTGGATGTACAAATTATAATTTTTAAAGAGCACTTGCAACTCCGCAAGTTCTTCGACAATTGATAACTTGTTATACATTTAGTGAAGGAGGGGGACCAGTCTTAAAGAAAAAATATCGACTACGTAAGTTCATAATGACATAAGATAACATCACGTTTTGTTTCCCCAATGGCTTGAGCTTGGCCAGAGGAGTTCCAATAGACCTACTAATCTTTATATATATAATTATATTGTACGTGTGGATGTCACTGAACTCCTCCTAAACGGGTGGACCGATTTGAATGATTTTTTTTGTATTATAAATTTAAAACTTAATATGTTTGGATATTTGTTACTCAACCACGCAATTTATAACCTGGAATGACACATAGGATTTTTTTAAATCTAGGTAGTACGTTCCCGTGGAACAATTTCCGACATCCACGTGAGCAAACCGCTGGAAAAAACTAGTACAAAATCGAAGTCATCAACATCGGCATTATTGTCATACTACTTTGGCCCAATCTCTTTGGTACCTACTAAAAGTATTTTCAGCGAGATGAGACAACAAAAACACTGATTTGGCAACACATATTTGATTGCTAATAAATCTCAAAGGTTTAATGTCAAAATGGTAATGTGCAGCATCAATATTTAAACAGCATGTTCTCATCGGAATATCGCCTATACAGGTGTCCCTTGGGACGTGTCAACGAATATATTTGGCTGACATAATCACCGCGTTTCGCAGGTGAAAAATTTCAGGTGTTCCTTGTTGGACAGGTTAAAAATGTATCCACGTTTATACTGTAGTTGTATTTTTTTTCACTGTTTATAATTACAACAAAGACTCATTGGTGTGTGAGTACTGAAGATTTCAACCATTCACGAAACGTTTTGAGGAAAAAAAACTATCCATAGTGTTTTTTTTTACATTTGTTGCGCAGTGTCTTGCACTGTGCAATTCCTGAGCACATTCTCAATAATATAATAAAAAATGCGAAAGTTACTTTGTATATCGGTATCTTGGATAGCAACTTCAATACATAACATTTTCCGGGAAAACTTTATACTTTTCACGCAGGTGATGCCACAAGTATTGCTAGTACAAAAATAAATATATGGAAATAGTTCACTAACCAAACTGCTTACTTTTTATTAAAGCAAAAACTTAAGTAAAAGAAATAAGTTATACAGCTTGGGGCTCTACAGCAGCCGTAAAAGGGCTTAATTAGTGAGGGAACTGGTTTGGCGACCATTTCCAAAAATTATGGCTACTGCGTATGGTAGTTATTTAGATGCCCAAGGTCTCTGCCGAATCAGCATAGAAATGGATGAAGGTGTTCCGGATGTGGTCCTAATGTCACACTTTATTTAATTGACTGCGCTGGTGGGATTTAATCCAGAGATGGGACTGTCGTGTTCATTATGTTGGCATCGTTAATTTACTACCTTATGTTCTGTGTTTTAACCTATATTTTGGTATAATATTTTTCTTCTATCTAAGTATGTACCAAATGGCGCGATTGGTCCATGAATGGGTGGAACAGATCCACCTCTATGTACCAAGACCTGTCCACGCGTGAGAAAGCACGTTAAGACGTTGCTCTCGGCATTCATTTGTGGAAAAACACTGACTGATTGTCAGACACACAGTAAAATCTGGCAATCAGTCTTTCCAAAGGGTATCGTGTTACCCAGTAACTGAGTTGTGGAGGTCAGATAGGTTGTCACTCCATGTAAATATACCATCTCCATGTATGTAGACAAGCCTGTTGGTCTAGTGGTTAGTGACTCTGACTGCTATGCCGGAGGTCGTGGGTTCGATTCCCACCCAGGACAAATGTTTGTGTGATGAGCACGATCATTTGTTCTGTGTCTGGGTGTAATTTATCTATAATATGTATGTATTTAGAAATATATAAGTATGTTTATCAGCTGTCTAGTACCCATAACACAAGCTCTGCTTAGCTTGGGACTAGATGGCGTTGTGTGATAGTTGTGGAATATATTATTATATTATATTATTAGTAATATACCGGTACTCAGCTGCATCCGGTTAGACTAGAAGTTGACCCCAACATAGTTGCGAAAAGACTACGCAGATGAAGATGATGTAAGATGCACGAGCCGTTTTTGGTTCCATTGAAGAAATATGTCGATATTTCTTCAGTGGAACCAAAAACGGCTTGTGTCAAAAGGTAAAAAAGTAACTTAAATACTTCTAAATTCTAATGTTCAACACATTTGTACTTCACATTATAGCTATATGACCCACAGCCAGTATTGATCAGTAAGTTACAAGAATAGATTCGAATGGAACATACATAATGTATGGGTAGATAAGTACTATGCAATCAACGCTGACCAATTAATTAACAAATGGACAGTGTCCAACTAGTACCTATGCATACGGTTAATATGTGTACACACCTACTATACTACCTATCTATATATTTAGTGAATCAGTGTGTAATTTAAAATGGTGATTGGTAGTCCGATTTAATAAACTAAAGTAAGTTAAAGAATAGCACCACTCCATTTCTTCCTATGGGTGTCGTAAAAGGTGGTTCTTGGTGGAGGCATATATCCAGCAGTGGACGTCTCTCGGATGTAATGACGATGGTGATGAAAGTAAAGTATAGGTTAGGTTATTCACACCGCCAGGCCCGAGGGCAAATAACATGCCATCGGAACTGGCGGTGTGAATAGTAATGTTATAAACTAGGGCTGGTAGGTACTGTTGGATTGAAAAACCAGAGTTACCCGCGAAATTCAAATTTTATCTCGTTTTTTTGCAATTTACAGGTTAGTGCCAAGCTATATATGATTCGCGACCGTAACAAATATGGTTTCACATAATTATGATCATCAAACTCATGAAAACAACCCTCTTTTTTATGGGTTGGAAATCATCAAATAACGTCTTCCGCTCTGGGTGGAGTGGAAGGGCGTGTCAGACTTTTACTGACTAAAACCCACCCGTGTTCCTTCAGTTGCCCATATGGCAGGGCCACGGGAACTCTTTCGAACAGATCTCATGACCCTGGCAGGCATCGGTCCGGTTCAGTACTGCTGACATCTCTTTGAGGCGCGCGTGGAACACTACGCGCCGTCGACACGGGCTTGGTCCATACCGGGCGGCGAGCTACCTATTGCTCGCCGCCCGCAAGTCCGCGCCTACTGTGGCCAGGAGTCCGCGATCGACTCCCGACGCCCGGGGCGCCTCTTCCTGCGGCGATTAGGGACGTGAGGGCGCAGAGACTGCCACTCCCTCACGCACCCTGCCTCCTCCTCCTTCGCGAGCATTACTGCTTCACAGAAGGAGGTGACGGCTTCCCATGCCCTCTCGCTCCGTACCATGGCTCGCACCAGGGCCCACGCGAGAGGTCGCCTCCACGAGGATACGGCGGTGCTCCGCCCAGGCAGGGCACATCTCCACCGTATGTTCCACCGTGAAAACAACCCTCTTAGTTCTTTACTTAATTCCATTGTATGACTTTTAAACACAATTTGTAGTTTGCCAAACACACCCATTGCAGTTAGCGGTAATTTAATAATTGCGAGTAGTGGTGGGTCGGTGATATCGGCCCCAACTTACGAGTGGTTCGAAGTGGTTCGAAGCATCGAGTGGTCGTGAATTCAAACCCAAGAGGGCTCTTCACTTTGTGCATGTAATTTCATCACTACTGCTTTCAAAACCTTGAAACAAAACTATCTTGAGGAAACAGGCATAACTTAGAACCAAAAAAATTCAAAGACTGTGACAATTACCAACCCGCACTGGGCCCGCGTCAGCCCGTGTGATGGTTTACGGCCCACTCCCTCTCACCTGGGTCCCAGCCGTGGTAACATTATAAGCTAATTATGATTATGCATAACTCAATTTACACGTTTTCTGACTAACTGACTAAGTCATTTACACTTTATTATTTCTGCCTTCTAAACAACAAAAATCTAAATGAGCTTGGTAAAATAATGATTTACCGATCAATTAATAACACATTATTCGTAACCATTTTAAACAGAAAAGCTTTCTTAATTGAGTGAAAGTGATCGAATCAGTTGCCAGTAAAAGCGGGTAGGTAATACACCGTGAACAAGACCGAACGATGCGATCTAATCGAATTTTTCATGAACCATTTACAGTTTCGATCCTAATTCGAACGGGGTTAACCCCATGAAAAATCTTTATTCATGAATAACCGATATTTATTCGAGATCACGTTTACTTCCATTTGATTTCATGTGATAAAAAGGACCTAAAAATATCCCCGTTTTATGAAGTGAGTATATGAATAAATTCAGTTTTATATTTATACTTAGTTTGATCAAATGTAATAAATGAAAGGTAAATTAATTAAGGTAGGCTCTGGTGGTAATCCATACTAATATTATAAATGGGAAAGTGTGTGTGTCTGTTTGTCTGTCTTTCACGCAAAATGGAGTGACGAATTGACGTGATTTTTTAAGTGCAGATAGTTGAAGGGATGGAGAAGTCGCGGGCAGAAGCTAGTAGTATATAAATATAACTACTCGATCACTGCCCACGTACTTGGTTCCAGGAAAAACTACAATAAAAGATAAATTAAGAAAAATGAGTTACATAATCTGTAGACTAATGATATCATACACCGATTACCCAGTTGTGTGAAATGTGGTAATTATGAGCAATGATAACATCTAAGAGCGCTCGTTAGTATCCCACATCATCCTACTTGTATTGAATAGACGGATAGGGATCAAGATCATTTCCAATAGCTTAAGGAAATAATGTTCCGTATTTTCTTTCCTGCATCATGTCTACATAATATTAAACAAAGTTGCTTCCTGCGCCTGTTCGGTTAGATCTTTTAAACTACGGAACGGATGTAATGCAGTTTTCATGGATAGACAGAGTGATTCATGTGGAAGGTTTGAATACGTGGGCGAAGAAGCTGGCAAAAGCTAGTTTCATAATATAGCAGAGAAAAAGACAGAAAACAACAAAAAAGAAGAAAGACACTTCATCATCATCCCAGGTAAACTACGTCCTCTGCTGGACTTAGGCCTCCCCCAAGCACCGTCACTTCGACTTCGTTCTATGCTTCCTGCATCCAGCGGATTCCTGAGATTTCACAAATGCATAATAATTATTATAAATAAATACTTAATTTATTTGAATCTGAAGCTCTGACAGAATTTATGTTCACTTATGGCCTAGTCGTTGTAACTTTACCTACAAATAAATTACGACAACACATTAGCCTATGAAGGTCTGCTGCATTAAACATTCGTGTAGTACTCAGCTAGGACTAACTACTTCCATGAAAGGTCAAAGAAGAAATTGCCATAATCCTACGCACCCAATCGCTACAGTTTCTTGTTCGCTTACTCATTTAATAATATAGACGACTTCAACTAAATTGTTTATTTATACAACAATTGCTTTTCAATATTTGTATGAAGAATGGAACTGTCATAATCTATAGTATATTATCAATCATACAGCCTAAGAAGGCCGAAGACATTAATAAAACAGTATATTATGGTCTTTTGACCCAGTATACAAGGAGGAAATTTCCGTAAAAGCTAATAAACTAACAAAAAGCTAGCTAATGATAATGAAAACGAAGACCTTATTTGGAGATTAAGATCTTATAAGTGACGACAATTCAGATCCTTTTCAATATATTATTGAATAAGAATTTTATATAACAATGCTAACACTAGGCTGTAAGGGTCAAGTAAAGCATAATGGATTTTGTACACAATAACACGGCCATTGTGATTGGGTCGTGAGGAAACCTTGCAAGTAACAATACTAACGATGTTCACTATATATAGTCAAAGGGAAATTGTAAAACGAAGCTCGATTGACCTGAACACAAATGAGGGAGGGCAAAACAAAAGGTAAAGGCTTGCACTACGCAACCGGACTTATATAACATTGCATAGTAAAAAGAAGTTCATGTTGATAAACATAGACAGAACGATAAGCTAAATAATGTTAATAGCGATATAACAGATGTGATGGATATACATATTTGTGGTACTAGCCAAAAATAAAAACAAATCACAGTCATATCATTTCTTGACAAGTTTAGTACTTGCGTTGACCAATGTGTTGATAATATACAGATTCCAAGTAATAAAGCTATAGTCTTCCTCTCAGACTGTAAAATAAAGACGATTATTACTGCGAGCATAAGCGGATGGCGAAGCGAGATTAATATTGATTGAATCACTGTATGTTAACGAGGTTGTGCGTGTCCTTCACATGTAATTTCCCCCATCCACGATAGAATATGGTTTAGTTCCCTCGATGGAATGGATTTAAGGCTTTTGCATATATGCAATAGATTTAAAGTTGTGTGGAAAGCGTTTGTCATGGTATGGGCAAGTGATAGGGAGGAATGAGGAAAAGACCAAGAGGATCGTTTTGAGCAAAGGGTTTCGACTAAAGGGTTACGTTGCACCGTCACCAAAAAATTTGGATGATGATTGATGGAGAATGATGATGATGATTTGGGTAGATCTGAGTTCTGCAAGGCATACTTATAAATACGTGGATGGGTTGAAACTACGGAAAAATGAATGAAATCTATGTTTTCTGCAAAAAAAAAGATTAAAAAATTAATATAATTCTCTATGTGGCAGAACACTCAAGTACCAGCCATTGTTCTACTGCATGTATTTGCAGTTAGCTCGCTCAAAAATATGTTAATTTGTGATCTGTTTCCTGTTTCACCTTGTGCAATGCTAAATGATGTAATCACTATGTACCAAGTTACAAAACTCGTGGCGCATACACTTCACTACTGTTTTCATCAGGATGCTAGTTGTGTTGAAAGTGCTTTTTTATATTCTACACCATTATCGTACCTACTTACTCACTATTTATTGCAATCGGGTCACACACATCATTTTCATTGTTATTTTACATTCATTTCGCAATTAATGGCTGGAGGCCAATCGACATATTAATATTCTGTGGATTATAGTTTATTTAATGTTATGGAAAACAACCAAAACAAATAATTATTATGTGCTTTTATTATTGTTATTGGCATCGAGATTTATTATAATATGATGCACATGTGTGTGTGAGTAGTAACCTACTTAAAAATTAAGACTCTCGCAGACCGGCGCGTCTTATAGTAGATCAGGTTCCATGAAGTTTTCTAGAAATTGGTATAGACTCGCGTCACTATGACACGTCGCGCCTGTCTGCGGGAATAATAATTTATTTGAGTGCTTCGATCAAAGTTTGAGTGCGCTTGTTTATCTTTACTGTTTGTGGAAGTACCCACTTGCTTTCATTTGTTTTCTAAAGTTTTAAAGTCACTTCCTTTCTCAGTAACTTACTTTTCCATCGTAAAATAGTTTTTGAGTTTAATAGAATAATAGAGTTTCATACTAAAATTTTATAGTATATCAAATTGATATAAATCCATTTCATATTTTATTGTAATACATTTTTCCAGTTTTTGACTTTTACGCTTCAATTCTTAAGATTGTTTGTTCGACGCTTGAATTCAGCTGGCTTGAAAATTTATAAACATGCGATATGTACAAAAAAGTAAGTGCATAAATATCAAACTACTATCAAATAAAGGTTTAGAAACACAGCCGGCTTTTTATTGGGTGGGAAATCATCAAACGACTTTTACCGCTCTGGGCGGAGCGGGAGGGTATTCGATTCTTGACTTGGCTTCAAAATTTATAAACATTACGTTACGTACGAAAGTAAACGCATAAATATCAAACTACTTATGTAAAGTTTTTGAAACACCGCCGGCTCGGGGTGCCAAGATGGGACTAAACCTCGTCTGTTTGTTGCATAGATAGCGGAAGATTGTCCTACACACAGTTAACTTAGCCAATGTGTACGTTAAATCGTACTGTGAGTTAGGTTGTACACGTGTGCTGGGAGCTTGGATGAGTGCCACAGAGTAAATAGTAAACGAAGTGCCCATCGGAAAATGCGTTCTCTTTATTTCTTGAGTGCGAAAAAGCGAATAAATAAGAATTTAACCCTGTTATAGAGTTCGAGCAGTGGTAAAGACCGCGGCTCATGATCATAGGTTTGAACCCAGTCAGGCGCTTTACTTTGTGTAAATTATTTCATCATCACTGCTCTCAAAACGGTAAAGGAAAGTATCGTGAGGATTCCAGCATGTCCTAAAACCAAACATTCGATGACATGTGACACCTACCAACCCACACTGGACCAGCGTGGTGTATTACGACCCTCCCTCTCAATTACAAGAGGACTGTTTCCCAGTAGTGGAAACATTATAGGCTGATTGTGCTTATACTAAACTCTGTTTAGTACTGCTACAATGATAACTTCATTTATTTAATTATTTATGTGAACACAGTAAAATTCATATAGTGATACGGCATAATTATAAAATGACATGCAATTTAAATAATTATCTAGACGTTTCTGCCCTCTGCACCACAAATGCTATCTGATCTGATCTACCGATGAGATCTGGCGGATAAAATGTTAGATTGAGCACTCCATTTCATTACTAATCTTTCTATATGCATAAGCTGAGCTGCATACTGCAACCGATACAACCGCTCGTTTATGCATATTACATTCAATCACTCTATCTCGAATCAATAGTTTACTATGAAAACGATTTTGGCTCGAGTTCCGTAACTCGGTACTACTTCGCAACACTGTTGTTCTTGGACTATCGAATAATAAATGGATTAATTTATTCCAAAGGAATTGTACGGAAATTGACTTTACAGAATGAATGGCTACGTGCGTATTTTCGAAGAAACTCAATTGTATTGTATTGTCCGGGAAATCTGTGTTGTGGGTAAAGTTGGATTGATTTATGATAGCCAAGTGTTGACAACTCCTGCACAGTGAGACACTTTACACAGTTCGGTACAAAAAGCATTACCTAATGGCAGCGATTTATAACTGCCTGTTATGAATGAGACCGCTGTACATCAATTTTGGCTTTTAATAAGCTCTCGTTTGGCAGGTACGAAGCATATTGAGAGTTATGTACACAGAGTGAATTATTGAACTATGAAATACAGTAGATGTACATGTACCTACAGTGATCTGTATACAGAATGTAGTACCACGGTTTGGTCACACACAACCTTTGACGAACAAAAACCACAAAATTACATAACGCAGAAACAAAATCTTCATAACAAGTTTTGTGCGGTAGAAGTCGGAGTGGCTGAAATAAAAAAGGGTTTTGCCTTTTTCCGACCAGTGAAATTGCTCTTGTTATTTTTGGAGCGTAGAAAATTTGAGGGCATGTGCGTCGTCAAAGGCTCGAGCGACGCCATGCTTTTTTTTTTAAATTAACTTAAATAGTTACTAGATGGAAGTTATAAAATACTGGTATTCAGTTGTATCCGGTTTGACCGGGCACTGGAACCCAATATAGGAAAAGGCTAGGCAGATCTATTGAAATACTAGATGGAAATTCCTTCTAGTGACAAAGTCTTGTTCTATTTTATCATACTTATGCATGTATGATAGGCATGTATTTTGCCTACATAAAAGCATTTCCTTTTGAGGGAAACTTCAAAGGATTCTTAGCACCACCCACGCAGCAAGCGTAAGCGACGGCCATTGGAGATCGAAAGAGTTTAAAGGCGCGACCGAATAAAGAGTGTCTAGAAAGACTTCGCCCACTTGATTCAACATAATATACTATCCTTGCTATATATATAATATCTAAGGACAACTGGCGGCTTATCCCGTTTTGAGGCACTTTAAAATTATCCAAGCCTACGTACTGCTATCATATTTAGGTAGAGTGGGCTCCTAGTCTATGTACATTAGTAACAATATTTCTCAATGCTACTGTTATTTAATATGGCAAATTATTTACTGGAATATCGCCGAATGTCAGAATTGATGGTGAGACACCAGCTAGGTAGTTCATCTGCCTTTTCTCAACCATGTTGGGGTCGGCTTCCAGTCTAACGGGATACAGCTAAATACTAATATTTCACATGGAGCGATTGCCTATCAGTGAACCCTTTTAAAGAACTGCAGACCAATTTCACTCCTAAACAACGTATATAAGTTGTTTGCAAGAGTCACGAATCGTCTAGCGTGGAGACTCGATTAGTTTCAGCCACCGCAGTAGGCAGGGTTTCGAGGAGGATACAGCACCATAGACCACGTTCACACAGTGTGGCAGATTATACAGAAGTCCAAAGATATAGACAGCCGCTATGTCTTGCGTTTGTGGACTATGAGAAGGCTTTTGACTTTATCGAGACCTGCTCTGTTTTGGTGTCTTTGCAGCGATGCCAAGTCGACTGGCAATACATCCAAGTGCTGAGATGTCTTTATGAAAACGCATCAATAACCGTCCAAACTCAGGACCAATGAACGTGAACACATCCCCCTGCGTCGAAGAGTGAGGCAAGGGGACGTAATTTCCCCAAAATTGTTCATTAATGCATTGGAGGATGTGTTCATGACGCTAAACTGGAGTGGACGTGGTATTAACATCGACGGCGAGTACATCTCACACGACGATTTGCAGACGACATCGTCATACTAGCAGAATCGCTGCCGAACTTGGAGCAGATGCTGGACGGTCTAATTTATGCTTCGAAACGCATTGGTTTTCGGATCAACTTGGACAAAACTCAGATTATGTTCAACGAACACGCAACTCCGGGATCGATTGCTGTTGATGGCGACGGCCTCAAGGTTGTACGAGAATACGTTTCAAATCAATCAACTCAGCCTATCGCAGTCCACTGCTGGACATAGGCCTCTCCCATGCTGCACCAACATCCTGTCCTCCGCCTTCCGCATCCAGTCTGTCCCAGCCACCTTTTTGAGGTCGTCGGTCCACCCAGCTGGGGGGTGTCCCACACTACGCTTGCCGATACGCGGTCTCCACTCCAGGACTCGTCTGCTCCATCGGCCATCGGTCCTTCGACAGACATGGCCAGCCCACGGCTACTTCAGCCTGCTTACTCTGCAAGCTATGTCGGTAAGATCAGTTCTTTTCCGGTTACGTTTACCTATGGCAAACTCTGCAGTTTGGTAAGAACAATCTTGGGAAGGAGGCTAATAGAAAAATTAAGGTGGGCTGGGCAGCACTTGGAAAGCTTTGTCGAGTCTTCTTGTCACGTATTCCGCAGAGCCTAAAGACTAAAGTCTTCAAATAGTGCATCCTGCCTGTTATAACCTACAGAGCCGAAACGTGGACACTCACGGTGTCGCTTTTTTTGAGCATAGTCCTTTTCTTAAAATAGAATTAAATAACCTCAGAGGGTGGTATTGATGATTTAAATTATTAAAATTCTTAATATAGGTACCTACGTGTTATGGTTGAGAATCATATTTTGTTCAACATACAGCCTGAAAATGACCTGAAGATTTACAAATAACGTAAGAAACGTAAAATTTGGTTTTCCCGGCATTCTCCCATAATCTAACATCAAAAGTACAAGTGTAGTGCACGGTCATTCATCAAACTACCACGTTTGGTATCTATTTAGTAACGATCTGTTCGAAGCGTTCCTGCTAATCCTTACATGTTTGCATGCAGGACTGGAATACTCACAATTGGAGCTTACGTGTTTGAGCCAATCAAAAGCTTAGATTTTGCACTACCTACAGCAACTGAATTTTGAATTTTAACACTGCACCGATTCCTATTATTTTGTGTTACAATTTACAGTAGCTACAACCACAGTTTCGCCAGCGAGAAAACAATACAATTTACCAGGATGAAAATCCATAATTAGGTACGGTCATTTTCCTACAAAACCAACTTTGTGTCGAATTTCATGAAAGTGTCTGAACATTTTCATATTTGCATTTGTATTGATAAGACTTAAACATCCATTATTTATTCTTCTTCATTGATGAATCACTTTCTCACTACAATACCGCTTTATAACAAATCCCGCGATATACATTGTAGTGACGTCATCTTTCATATAATAACGTCACGAACATCAATAACTGGAAGTGACGTTTACTTTCATGCCCAGTCATACGAGGAAATGGATTTTGTAGATAATGTCTTTACTAAATGCTTCCCGGTTCTGCATGAATACTTGCAGTTATCGTAAAAGTTAACGTTTCGATATTCCGGCTATTTTAGTCATATCGAGGGTGTTGAGTACCTATTCGATGAGAAGTTTGGTATAAGATATTTATTTTTGGACGGTGAAGATATTATCTTCAGGATATCATGATCTAGATATTTAAAACTTAAATAAATGTTCACACTTCTGAATACAGAGACAAGCAGGTATAGATCGAAAGCATCAAATGTCTACATATATGAATAATCCCGAGGACAGACACCAGTGAGAACAGTCATATTCCGATTCCAAAGGGTCGAAATTTAAATTCAGACCCTTCGAAATATGACTATTCAAATTAAATTAAAATACTTAAATCAGTTAACATTTCAAAGGGTTTTATAAGGATCGAAATACTTACGTTATTGGAACTTCTAAGGGTCAGACATGAATTAATTCCCCCCTTTGACTAGATCGACGACAGATTCGCCATCATGCAAAAACTTCAATATTTTATTATAAATCGTGCATTGTCCCGACACATCGTGACTTGTATTAGTGTCCTTTCATTGGATTTTTATTAAATATTTCAAAAATAGTGAGACAATTCGTTTTCTTGTGAAAGTGACGTCTCGTTAGTGTTGTGTATGACACTCATAACACTTATGTCGCTAGACGGCCGCTGAACTTACGGACAACGTAATGTTATTCAGTGCAATCTTTATTTGAAAGAAAGAAAATACGTTTGTTTGCCGTAAACATGACGCAAAGAAAGACAAAATACAATAGAAATAAAAGAAAAGGTAGGGGAAAAGCAAAATCATTGACATCGTTATAGCAAAATCTTGCATTTTGAACATCGTGCGGGACAGTTGCCTGGCCTAAAGTAGATTTTTAACACGTGAGATTATTCAATCGTGTTAAAAAAGAAAAGCTAGAAAAGGATATTTACTTTGCATTTATGAAAAAGTGGAAGGAATGAGACATACAAATAGGTAATAGGTATACCTGCCTATTAACTTTACATTATATTTACAACTCAAACAAAATAAGATCGAAATATGACAAAACATCCTCGCATAACTCGCACTGAAACCGGTCATCCTGGGTGAATCTGCTGCTCGGATTGCAAAGACAATGATAGAGGTTCTAGGAATTCAGACCGAGAGGCTGCATACAAACATTGACGAACTTCGCAATGAAATAATTAAAAAGACGTGCATATTGGAGTCACAATATGCACGTCATAATATTGAGAGAAAAGAAAATGATAGTTTTGAAAGAGTAACAAACATGCTTTTATAGAAAATCAAACTAAAAAGTAGAAAATAATTGATAAAAAGCGTGGGGTGCTTGATATTAATTAAAAATAGAGGTACCTCAAAAAGCATCCCACGCTTTTTTTTACGAATGCGTGTTATTTAGTTTCTAAACTATTATTTATTTTTCTATTTTATAGTTTGGTTACCTACATAAGCGAATTTTGGGCGTGTTTTTTTTTTTTGCTGTCCTGGTTATCACGGCCAGGATATTCAGCCAAAGTAGTAATGGATGAAGTAATTCTACTGATTTCACTCATCTCTAAGAAGTATACTATATTTTTTGCTATTTCTGACTTTTCTAGTACTCAAACCACAGTTAGTTCGATAGAGGTCATTGATGTTTGTAGAAAACCGGGTAATTTTGCGTGATGCTGGAACATACATTGAGACAAACGTGAACAGAATTAAAAAAAATGTCTTTATATCATTTCCAACCCTCGGGAAAATAACTGAAAAAAAGACAGTGTACAGTTTTGACCTCCCTATGATTTCGCTTTGGTGTCTGGCCGGTTTAAAGACACCACGTTCCTTGCAATGCCGGAAGTAAAGAATAGCAACATCCCGATTCTTCCCATGGGTGTCGTAAAAGGCACTAAGGGATTTACTGGAAAACGGGCAGCAGCATTATCTATATGCATTTTACCATCATATGCGATTTGCGATCGCCAAACCGTCTGCCAAGCGTGGCGATTATGGCAAACCTTAAAATGTTTGGGGGAGGCCTATGTCCAGCAGTGGACGACTTTTGACTGAAATGATGAGACTTTAAAGAGCACGTATTTAATCGAACCTCAAATAAAGCCTCTAATACCTTAATATATTTTAAAACACTCTAATATAATGAATATTTTAATACAATGAACTTCTTTTTGTGAATCTCAAATATTTCCTATTTAATAAAAGTCTTAAAAATAATAAATATCAAAGTATCTGCAAGCGGCTTTTTATTAAAGTCGCTTTTTAATTAATAACAATCTCAAAACATACTTTATAGGTATTGAAGTTCCGATATTGAGTTTTACTGATAGGACCAGATTAACTGCAGAATAAAGCACTTGCTTTGTTTTCACGATGCTCGTATATTTAATAGCGTTCGAAGAGAATTGACGTCTCACAAACTGAAATCATAAACCAAGCTAGGTATAGATTTTAAGATGTCTTGAGAAAGATAAGAATGGAAACGTGAACCGTTCAATCAAAACTGAACGCATGCATTACTGAATTCGAAGTTTGAAAACAAAATTGAACGGGTACATGTCCTGTGTCCTTAGGTACGCATTCTCTTTTCTAAAACTGTTTACTCAGAAAAAGTAATTGAAACAAACTAAAGTTCGCTCCGGTCGAGTATTAGACAATATTTGTTCTAGATCGATAGCGACGCTTCAAGTTGTCTAAAGCTTGGCGGACTACAACGCGAAAAGAACAAACTTTGCAATTACGTCACTGAACGTATTTCGTTTTACAGCTGGAGAATTAAGCGTAGGTATATCTGTGATAGAAAGTCAAAAGGTCTGTTTTGAAGATTCGCAACATTGTCTAGACAAAAACATCAAGAGCATACCTATCACGTTAATGTCGACATAGGTACCTGTATAGATAACCGTTTTAGTACAATTTTTACTCCACCTGACATCCTATATGAAACTAGTAAGTAAAATCAGAAAGTTTACAACACAACTTTTGAACTATATTAAAACTGTCTTAAAACTATGACAGTTACAGTCTACGCTCAATTTGTGGACCTTTCTTGGCACTATTAAGCTAAACGATAAAATACAGTAAGAAATGCTCATTGAATTTGCAACATTAGAATAAATAATTCTATAGAAGAAGTGAATACGTAATTCGAAGGTGAGACCGCAAAACCTTAATTACTTTGAGTACAACCTCGTTTTCTAATGAAAGCTTCAGATTTCTAGGTAACCCATTTATTTTTTAAACACCTATACAGATGCACCGTCCTTATTCCTACGAAGCATTGTGTTACTATGCAGTTGTTCATCTTCACTCGAGGCCGTTTATTCCTTGATCCATTCTTATGAACAAAAGGAATGCACTTCGTTAGTTCTTCTCTTGTATCTCATCCCTCTCTTAGTGGTAAAATGCAACGAGTTTTTGCATTTTTTCTGTTCGCAGAATCATGAAATTCTTCGTTACTTTTTAAACAATGCCATTTATATTTGTACACATAAAAAAATAACATTTATATAGCAGGTTTTATCAGGTATACGTGTGTAATACATATTATGCACCGTGAGGTGCCGGACGTAAGAAATAGCAATATCCCATTTCTTCCCGTTGCGTCGGTGTCGTAAAAGGCGACTAAAGACATGCATTCTCGTCCATGGCCCTTTACGGGGCACCGGTGTGGGCGCCCTCATTGAGGCTGCACCCAGCGCGCCGGTTGAGTGCGGCCCAGAGGCACATGGCCATCCGGATAGTCCGGGGATACCACACGGTCTCCTGCGAGGCGGCGAGCCTCCTTGCCGGAGTGCCGCCATGGGATCTGGAGGCAAAGATCCTCGCCCACGTGTGGGAGTGGCGTGAGGAGGCGAAACGCTGGGGCGAAACTCCGCTGCCGCGACAAATCGCGGCACGGCGGACAGAGCTCCGGCAGGATCTCATGGCGACATGGCGGGTACGATTGTTGCAACCCAGCGCTGGGCACGCCACAATTGCGGCGGTAAGTCCCCTCTTTGAGGAGTGGATAGAGAGGCGCCACGGCGTCCTCACCTTCCGCCTAACGCAGGTTCTCACCGGGCATGGGTGCTTCGGTGGGTTCCTGTTCAGGATAAAGCGGGAGGAAACGCCCGGGTGTTTCTATTGCGAGGATCGTCTAGAGGACACGGTGGAGCATACAGTGGAGGTTTGCCCTGCCTGGGCGGAGCACCGCCGTGTCCTCGTGGAGGCGATCGGCGGCAGCGACCTCTCGCGTCCGGCCCTGGTGCGAGCCATGGTACGGAGCGAGAGGGCATGGGAAGCCGTCACCTCCTTCTGCGATGCAGTAATGCTCGCGAAGGAGGAGGCGGGGCGCGTGAGGAAGTGGCAGTCTCTGCGCTCTCACGTCCCTAGCCACCGCAGGAGGAGACACCCCGGGCGTCGGGAGTCGATCGCAGACTCCCGGCCACCGTAGGCACGAGCTTGCGGGTGGCGAGCAATGGGTAGCTCGCCGCCCGGTAAGGACCAGGCTTGGGTCAACGGCATGCATTCTCTATGCATTTTATCACCATTCTGCGATCGCTAACCCGTCTGCCAAGCGTGACGGCTAGGCCCCAATCCTCTCCCCCAAAAATGTACCGGTTAAATTGGCGGTGCTTGGGGAGGCCTATGTCCATCAGTGGACGTCTTTCCTATGAGGGGAGGTAGAAACTACGGGCTGCACCTGCTACGATTCTTACATACACCTTGTGCCTCGTTTACGTTCTAATATTCATCTGGTCATACAAGCCCGCTGGTTGCGCGTACTACGCACCCGACCTTTCTGAAGAATATCACCAATAAGATCATTAAGTATAAATGTCTTTCTAGGGCGTACCCTTTCGGCGTTTACACATAAAACAATAATATAATAATGAAATCCCGATTTTTCTTTCAAGTCATAAAACCTCTTTGCAAGCAGGGGCGGGTCGTTAGTCAGTTATAATGCCTATAGTCCCAGAACACCTTATGAATCACGTTTTAAGATTCAGTCACATCAAATGCCATAATTCGCTGAAACATCCATAAATAGAACATAAACAGCTTAAGTGATTTATTTGTTGATCGGTGGGACCTCAGTGGAAGGTCAAAGATTTATTTATGATCAATTTATTTCTATCTATCGTAGACTAGGATTTGCATGATCGTATAATATAGAGGATTATCCCTCATGATGCACTATTGATATTTGTAAAGTTCTCGTAAAGTTTATGCCTTCATCAAAAATCACGTCTCAGAACGCATCTTCATATTCATAGCATGTCTACCAACTGCAGAGGAACAGTATAATAGTAATAAAACACCAGCTGCGATATTAAAAATGAGTTTGTTTTTATTATTTTTGACTGAAGAGGCTGCGAAAGTCTGGTGTAATAAAATTAAACTGTGAGTGATAAATTACTTTGTCTGAAGGTTACGACTTTGATAGTTTATCTATTAAGTGTTTGGCCCCAAGCGGCCATCTTTCGGCCACTTATTGTAAGGCGTTTACACGTGCTTTGGGAATCCTGAAGCTATTTTAAAGTTTTACTTTACTCTTATGATAGTGGACGTTTGTTTTTCTTATATTGAATTTTATTCAGAACTCGCTGACCTAACAGACGTTGTCTTGTCCACAAAGTTACGATAGAAAAATATATTTCTGATTTTCCTATTTTTACAATTTTCCGTGAAATATTCTTCGCAAAAATATTTGAAAATTATAAAATAAAATATAGTCAAATCGGGCCAGCCGTTTTCAAATGATGCGTTAACCAACAAACAGAATCTCATTTTCATCTAAAGTAAACACATAAATTTAAATAATTATTGCGGTACACTTATTACGAAAACTTTAATTAATACTGCCGCAGTTTGAAATAAAGTGTCGTCGAGTGGTCCGCAGTGGGTTGTGAGCGACTCGAGCACGCGAGCCCTGTTCGCCATATTAAATCCACTTATTGTCAGAACTGTAACCGGTCACACTGGCCACAGGAATGGAGAACATAGGTTATGTCCTTAAGCGTCTTCATCACGTCTATTTTGGATGGTGTTAGGAGTGCAACATATTAAGTACCTATATGTTTGCGTCGATTCGTCAGTATATGTTGAACAACAAAACCTACCCGAAGCAGTTACGCTTGGCATATCTACTGTCGCTGAATCATGTTCGGGTCGACTGTACCCGAACATAATTATGACAACATTATAATCTATTTTGCCGCACAGCTATATTCCGTCGAATAAGTATGTAAAACCCCTTATATAATGCTTTTTATGGGTGCTCTAGAATACAATTTGGTAATTGGCAGCATTCTCCAATGTGCTTATAAACATTATCTTACAACATGGCCGTAAAATATTGACTGATTGCGTCAACAAGTATTTTAGTACTAATTTGAATGTGTTGCATTTACGTTAGTTACTGTGCACATATGTATTTCAGTAGAGTCATAATTAGAGGATACAATCCCGATCGTTTTCTAGCCCCGAAAATTCCGGGCATGTACTTGGCTAATCTCGAGATTTTCGGGATTGCCAAAAATAAGTCGTATTTGTATTTCGTAGTCCGTTGCGCCTTGACAATAACCTTGCCTAGATTATATTAATAGCATTTATTACGTAACGACAAAACAACCCTTAGATACGCCGTCGTACAATACGTACCTACTATACATAGTATACACTACACAGGTACAGTCCTAATGACAATGCCAGATCCTGCCCCACCCTTCACTACCGTACCGGAAATGTAACTTAATCAAAAATATCACAAGAAATTATGACCCTTTGTTGCTTAACTATTATTCTGTTACACTTGCGGATAATAAGTTAGCGATAAAAAGGAATTTAATAAAAACCCAAAGGTATTTCCTGTTTTAATCGCGACCATCTGCGTTACTTAGTACGCACACACGCGGAACAAAAACAGTTATTTAATTTAAAAAATAATATCTATTAATTTACGATTATATACGGATTTTAATATGTATTTGGTTAAATTACAAACAGTTAATGAAAATAATCTTTGTGAATACCTATATAATATTATTATGAATATATATTCTAATAAATATTTCGCATTTGAGCACTAGTAGGTTAAAGTGTAATGAAACGTCATTGACGAGCTAATGGTAATGTCAAAAAGTTAGTGGTGGGTCGTTGTCGAATTTTTGATGAACGAAACGGAACCGTTTTTCCGACGACGAAAACGGTTGCAGAAAACGGTTGTCGTCGCAACTGGTTTGAAGAGCCGTTCAATCAATAAAATCAATGCATTCTCGACCGTATTTTCTTAGCAATAAAATAAAAAAATCGCATCAAGTAATTCGAAGACTGGTTTGTGTAACGAAGACTGTTTGGACCCAGGATGTAAAAACGGTTTCATCGTTGCAAAACATAAAACGGTCTTCGGAAACGGTTCGTTGTCGTAACGCCCACCACTAGAAAAAGTCATTCTTTGACTTTTTGACATTAGCTCTGTTCTGTGTGCCGTTGCATTACTGTTTGTATTTCATGCTCCCTAATCTCAACGTGATCAATATTATTACTGTTACACTATCCCGACGAGTTTTGCTCTTGTACACGGACTCGATCTCGCCTATTCGCCGACTTTTTACTATTTGCCACGGATTCTGATGATTGCTTCCATTTTGAACAATGCTCGAGTTGGGTAATGATATTGAGGTGCATAAATGGTGATTTGTGCGTAGACAGGATGCTAAAATATGTTGTTGCAACATGGAAATTGTTGTAACAGGTATGTATAATAAATACTACGGTATTTATTGCTCGTATTTGACCGTAGTGAAAAATCCTAAATAATAAGCATTGTAGATTTAAACAGACACAGCAAGTTCTTAAGGCATTTAGACATAATTTAGATATCTCTAATAAAGCAGCAATAGAATGCTACATTTTTCATGCTTGTAACCAACATTTTATTTTATGGGTCACAGCTCTATAGAGTTTCTGGCATTGTCCGTCGTAGAACTTAGAAAGGACTTAAAGGAAAAGTTAAAGCTGGAAATTAACAAGAGTATGAATTCCCCAGATCCTGAAGTACAAGTACAAAATGAATTGGGGTTGGCAAATAGTATTAGACCTGAAATGAGCATTTTCGAAAATGGAGGAGTTTGTGGATATCACTTAGAAACAGCATATAAGTATCTATTGCCTATTCCTCCAACCAGCGTAGAACCTGAGCGAGCGTTTTCAGCTACTGTGCTTATGTTGGCAATAAACTACGAAGCAGGCTTGGAAGTCAAAGATGGGAGAGAGAAGATGAGATGCTTTGATATTTCTGCGATGTTATTTTCGAAATTCATTTTTTTTTGTGTTGCCTTTTTGATTTCTTGCAAAAGTAAGATTTTTTTTTTGTTTTGTCTTTTTTCTTTTCTTATTATATTGTGATTTGTGTTGTGCAAAGACATTAAAAACATCGTTCTTTTTTTAAATGATTTAAGTTTTTTTTTTCATTTGAGCCCAATTAGAAACCATATAGTCTAATCCCGGGATAGGCCCGGGATCCCGGGATTTCGCTTAAAAAATCCCGCAATCCCGGGATTGACAAAGATGCTGGGGATTGTATGCTCTAGTCATAATGTTCCAGGGATTCGATAATCATATTAAAAGATATTTCGGACTAAAACTCTCACGGTCTGACCTTCTCTTCGCAGATAGACCTAACCTCAAGAATTAGGAAACGGATTTTTTTTTAAACCCCCCGCCATGTTGCTGAGGCAAAGATTATTAAGAGAGTCTACTTTGCTGTATGCCAATCTCTTTTAACATATTGTATCACCACGTGGGGTGGGGCGCCTAAAACCAGTCTTGTAAAGTTGGAGAGAGCCCAAAAAGCCATATTAAACGTAAGCAACTTCCGTCGCCTTCTCTTCCCAAAAGTTGACTATATAAATGCTGTGGAGACTGTGAGACAATTCTTCATTTATACTAATATTATAAAGCTGAAGAGTTTGTTTGTTTGGTTGGTTGAACGCGGTAATCTCAGGAACTACTGGTCCGAATTGAAAAAATCTTTCACGGGAAGGGTCAAGGGAGCAAAAATTTGACGAGGACGAAGTTGCGGGCAGAAGCTAGTCCTTCATAACATCGTCTCGCAGAATCTATACACCCCTTAAGCCAAAATCACCAACAGACGTAGATACACAGGCTGTCAACCACATTCACTAAGACATTATTTTGTTTCAAGACCCACATTTGTATAACAAACTCAATAAAAATTAAAATTTTCTTCATTTCCACACTTAAAAGAAACTCACAAATTGGTTACTCGAACAAAACTATATAGGTATAGAGCGGATTGTCCTGTCTGGACAAAAAAAAAATACTAGTCTATTATAGAGCTTGCAACCTAGAGGAGGTTGCAAGCATTTCCACACTTAAAAGAAACTCACAAATTGGTTACTCGAACAAAACTATATAGGTATAGAGCGGATTGTCCTGTCTGGACAAAAAAAAAATACTAGTCTATTATAGAGCTTGCAACCTCCTCTCACATACGCAATACACACACACACACACCACACTCACCTCTCACCACCACAGTAAACTCAACATGCTTTTGACTTTCCCTGGAGGAGGGCAGAACCCGTCGAAGTGGCGGTGCTTGGGAGAGGCCTATATCCAGCAATGGGTGTTTATTAACTGCAATTTTTATTTGAATTTCTTCTCATTTCTGCATAAACACGGGGTCCAAATTTGCTTGCTAAACTAAAAATCTGTAAGTCACATATCGTTGTCTGTTGCAGAAATTGCTTAATTACTAAGGTACCAATAGATGACCCGCTTGTTGGTAACGTGCTGTCGTGGGGACCCAGTGTTGCCTTAATGACGTTTCAGACAACTTGCCCTGTTATACTTTAATACTTTTTACTATGTTGAAGATGCTCTCTGTTTAAAGAGCGTTTACGTTTAAGTAGTGCAGGGCAGTTTTTGTTTCACAAAATACATTTAGGTATCTAAAAGCCCGACAATTATAGTGAGAAGTATTTAAACAGTTGGCCGGTGATGGTAAAGATACTTATACGGTGATGGTAGAAATACTTGGAGCGAGGTTAAAAATATTGCGGAGCAGTCCTTAAAAACAGTTATGAACTGGCTGCTACTCAACCTACTCACCCTAAATGTGGACAAAACCAACTTCATTCCCTTCTTCATCAATCATAGGAACAAGGCTCCACCAGATTTTGAAATCATGGCACACGTGCTCTGGTCTCAGTTTTTGCTCATGTGCGACACTTACCCGTGTTAATCACACGAAGTACCTGGGTGTAGTGATTGATGATGGATTGAAATGGTAATAACCAAATAGAAAATACTGCCTCAAGAGTCAGAAGACTTATTTATATTTTTAAATCGCTGAGACATTGCACAGACACCAGTTTTTTTAAAAATGGTTTATTTGGCACTCTGTCAGTCCGTTATCACCTACTGCATCCCGGTGTGTGGACGGGCTGCCAAAACCAAGTTCATTGCAGTGGAGCGAGCACAAAGGGCTGTTCTCAAGGTGATGCTTGGCAGACCATACAGATTCTCTACTACTGCATTATATTCGGACTGCAAATTACTTTCTGTGAGACAGCTCTTTATCCTTCGAGCTACTCTCAGAAGGCATAAGCAAACTCCGCCATCAGACCCTACGGCCTATACGGCCTATACGGCCCTAGTTTTATGGCGTACTGAAGGGCATACATTTTTTGCTTTGCGTTTAGTAAAACGCAAAGCAAAAAATGTATGCCCTTCAGTACGCCATAAAACTGCTTTCGCTAGGCGCCAGTTTCACGTGCTTAGCACATTAATTTACAAAAATATATGTAAAGCCATCCAGATAGACGGGCTAAATCAGCATGAAGTGAAGAGTAAACTACAAAATTGGCTACAGGATCAAGACTACGCTCGAACAGAAGAACTACTACTCCACCAGCAGTAGTCGTAGATATATTAGGTGGTTGCATTAATTCCCGCTGTTCATATATAGATGTGGGTAACAATTTTTAGACTGAATTATAATTACTGTGACTTGTACATTTTTGAAGCTTGAAGGTTTGTTAATAAAATCCAGTTAATAGTCTGCATTTTTATATTCATTAAGTGATATTCAACGTACAGTGAAAAATGGATCGCGATAAGTTGTTTTTCCGATGTGTACTTCTGCATTATTTTGATTTGAAAAAAAAGTGCGGCTGAAGCTCACCGATTACTCGCGGAAACTTATGGGGAATGTGCTCCATCTGAAACAGTATGCAGAGATTGGTTTAGAAGGTTTAAAAGCGGACATTGTGATGTTTATGACAAAGAACGGCCAGGCCAACCGAAGAAATTTGAAGATGAGGAATTAAAATCGTTATTGGACGATAATCCCGCCCAATCGCTTAGTGAGTTAGCGCAACAACTTGGAGTCGATAAATCAACTGTATCGCGACATTTGCATGCCATTGGAAAGATACACAAAGAAGGAAAATGGCTGCCACATCGATTGACCGACAGTGCTATTGCGAATCGGCTAAACATCTGCATTTCATTACTTGCTAAGCAAAGAAAGAAAAGTTTCTTATGGCGTATCGTAACTGGAGATGAAAAATGGATTTATTTCGAGAATCCAAAACGAAAAAAATCATGGGTTGATCCTGGCCAACCGACAACATCGACTCCAAAGCGGAACATTCACGCTAATAAGACAATGCTCTGTATTTGGTGGGATATGGTAGGAGTTGTCTATTACGAGTTGTTAAAGCCGAGTGAAACAATCACCGCTGAGCGTTATGAACAACAGTTGGACAATTTGTACAAAAATTTGATGAAAAATAGACCATCAATTGCATCGAATCGACGAAAAGTGATTTTTCTTCATGATAACGCTCGGCCTCATGTTGCTTTGAAGGTCAAACAAAAACTGATGGAGTTTGAATGGGAAATCCTCCCCCACCCAGCTTATTCTCCAGACGTAGCTCCATCAGATTATCATCTGTTTCGGTCGATGCAGCATGAATTAGAAGACAGGCATTTCAAAAATTATGAAGAAGTCCAAAAATGGATTGCTGATTGGATTGCCTCAAAGGATAGAGCTTTCTTTCGCCGCGGAATTCAATTGTTGCCAGAAAAGTGGGAGAAGGTTGTAGCTGCCAAAGGTGCATATTTTGATTAAAATCATTACATTTTTTATCATAAAAGTAAACGTTTATGGAACATGAAAAAACAGCGACTATTAATGCAACCACCCAATATATAAACCTGTTCCATTCTTTGTTTACAATTTTTCAGAGGAAACTCAAATCCAAAGAGGTCACCACAATGCCCCCCCTGATCCGCCCCGATGCGACACTTGAATTCGAGGATGCCGACAAGGCCGAGTGCCTAGCCAACAGCCTCGAGGCACAATGCTCGCCTAGCACACTGCCAGTAGACCCAGATCACCTCGCTGAGGTCGACGCTGAGGTCGAGCGCAGAGCTTCACTCCCGCCCGTTGAAGACCCAGATGAGCCCTTGCTCCCCGTCACACCTGACGAGGTGCACGAGCTCATCAAAGGTCTCAAACCCCGCAAGGCCCCCGGATCAGACGGTATCACCAATAGGATGTTCCAGCTGTTCCCCGCGCACTTGATCATGCTCATGACCACCATCTTCAATGGTGCCCTGAGCAATAACATTTTCCCACAGGCTTGGAAGGCAGCCACAGTCATTGGCACCCCAAAGCCCGGCAAACCGAAGGCGGAGCCCTCGGGCTACCGCCCCATCAGTTTGCTCAATGAACTCGGCAAAATCTATGAGAGGCTTATTTATAAGCGTCTCAGAGATTACGCCGAGACAAAGGGCCTCATCCCTAACGAGCAGTTTGGTTTTCGAACCCAACACTTGTGTGTCCATCAAGTGCACCGTATCGTCGAACATATAAGCGTTGGTTTTCAACGCGGTATGTTCACGGGTGCAGTTTTCTTCGACATAGCGAAAGCGTTCGACAAGGTCTGGCACAACGGCTTGTTATACAAGCTGTACCAACTCGGAGTGCCAGACCGTCTCGTGCTCATCCTACGAGACTTTCTATCGAACCGCACCTTTCGCTATCGCATCGAAGGGGCACTGTCCTCCCCCCATCCTATCCGAGCAGGAGTCCCTCAGGGCTCTGTCTTGTCCCCTCTCATTTTTACGCTATTTACTAGCGATATCCCCAGAAGTTTAAAGGCTCAGTTGGCTCTGTCCGCAGATGACACGGCCATTTACTTCACGGGGCGCAGTCAAGACGCCTTGATTCGCTACCTCCAGGCCGCAATCGACGACCTCGCCGACTGGTTCAGGAAGTGGCGAATCGAGGTCAACCCCGACAAGAGTCAGGCGGTTCTCTTTACGAAACCGCGACTCAAACCCCGCCCCCCGAACCCCCTATCCATGTTCGGCAAGCAGATCGCCCTTGGGAGAAGCGAGCCAAATATATAGGCGTGATCTTAAAAAAAAAAAAAAAAAAAAGTTTATTACATATCATTTTAGCTTACATTGCATATCGAGGAGTCTCCATTTAGGCATAGAAATACCTGTAGTTGAAGGCTCCGCTCTTCCCTTGCATTATAAATATGTATACAAACAACAAAAGAGAAAAAAAAAAGTAAGAAAGAAAATACGATCTTTTGTACATATACGTGAGTGTGATTGTATGTGTGTGTGAGTGTGATGGATTGTCTAAGTATGTGTGTGTATGTGTGTGCGTGTGTGTGTGTGAGAGAGAGAAGGAGATTTTGAGTGTACATGGTGTGACTAAATAAGCTAATAGCATCACTACATATATAATTTATTATTAAGTCACCCGTTGTAAAAGTAACTCTGTATCATCATAATTTAAATTGTGTAACCATGTTGTTAAATCTTTTTTGCATTGAATTTTCTTTTTATCATATATGTATATAAGTTTATTTACTTTGTTGTATAAAAAGGCTGAACGTTTTTTATACTGTCTGCTGGCAAATTCTGTTTTAGTTGAGGGAACATTTACTATGCAGTGCTTTTTTCTCTTTTCTAGTATTTTAGGATCATATGGCGTCTCTTTGTGCGTTTTACGGATGATAAGAAGGATGTACAATTTTCTCACTGACAGCAGATTACATAATTTATAGAGCTTTTCAGTGGAGAATATTCTTTTTTTGAAGTACATCACTTTAAGTATCGCTCTTTGAGCGCGTTCCAACTCTAGAAAACTAGATTTTGTTGCTCCACCCCATACAGTTATGCAATAAACTAAAACAGACTGGACCAAAGATATATAAATTTCATTTAATAGATTTCTTTGATTGTCTTTATTTTTATTTTTATTTATATTTATTGTCCTTGGTACAACATATCTCAGCTCTTTAAATATCCAGATCAGTTTTCGTACTCTACTCATGACTTTTTCCAGTTGAGGATACCAGGAAAGACGCTGGTCAAAAATCACTCCCAGATATTTTGCTTGGGTAACTTGTTGAATAGTAGGGCAATTGCAGCAAGTTCCAACGGTAGTAATGTCGCACGTGTGGATTCTTAAATTAAATTCTTTATCAGGTTGAAACTGATTATAAATATTAAAGCAAATGAAGTTGGTTTTACTTGTATTCAGGGTAAGCAGATTCTTTTTTAACCACGTTGCAACAAGAGCTAGTCCTTCTTCTGCACTGTTCTTAACATCATTCCATGATTTCCCTGAGAAGACGACAGCTGTATCATCGGCGTACGAGAATACTTTAGCATTATTAATGCTCATGCAGAGCAGCGGTGAGCTCATGTCCGCGGCATATTCTAACCGATCCTGATGACCCTTACCCTCCTCCAGGAGAGCAATAGGGCCACCAGTACCTTACTTAAACCGAAACGTCCGCCATACCGACCTCGCCGCCGAGGTCCGTCGTCGCGACACTCCCGACTAGCTAATAGTCCCCCCGACCCTTGCATGAGCCAGCCCGCGTCGCTGAGCCTCTAGTTAACGTCCACTCAGATCCAGCCTATCCCTTGCTGATCCCCCCCACCAGTGACTCCCTAAGCCGAGGTCCGAACCCCACCGGGGGTGCCCTTAGGTCTTAGTCGCTTAGTTTGTAGTTTTTCTTTAGTTTGTAAGCCCCTAGCTGGAGGCCTTAGATTCGCGTCTAAAGTCATTCGCAGGAAAAGCCCGTTTAAGTAGTGAAAGCCTTCGGGCTAACTACGAGATGACAGTGTCAAAAAAAAAAAAGTTTGCAATTTTTCAGTATTCTTTGTCACTTTTGGAACATATCACCACCACATATACAACACAATCTCAAGCACTTCAACACGTCCTCACGCAAACCTAAACGCTACTACACACGCACCCCATACTCACCCTCACATACATACTCTAATAACATACACCCCGTCACTCTAACATACATACACTTAAACAACTAGAAACACCTTAAAAATTGCTTAATTATTAATTTTAATATACCTACATATTTTCGTAACCGTCAATGTAAATGGCTATTTTTGTAAAGTTAGAACACCAAATTAAAGGTTTTTTTGGTATCACAGTGACAGCAGAACACTGACTCCTGAGTCACAGGATCACCTAGTTTAGGAGTCAGGGTTTACAATATCCGTGTGACCTTTCGTTTAACAACTTATGTATCATAGTCTTAAGCAATGTCAAAGGTTTTTTCTTTTGTATCAATAAAGATTTTTATTTTATTTTATTTTTTTATACCTAAGGCCAATTAGAACAGGTGTCGTACGTCGGAGTCATTTAGATACTTCATATCTCTACCGATTTTAGATGAACATTAAAAATTTCCAGAAATATCCATCGGCTAGTTTTTGAGTTCTGAGGTGGCTCCTCAATCCAGACGCGTCTGAATTGAGGGGCCACCTAAAATTGCCTGAAACTTTATAGAAAGTAAAAAAGGTCCTGAAACTGTAGAATTTACTACAAATTCCAGAATCGGGCCTACAAAATCGGATAATTTACTACTAAATATTTGTAATACCCGTATTTAAATATGAGACACGACTCCTAAATCTATAAGGACACGATATTAGTATGACAATACTAAAACAAGACACAGAATAATTAGCCCATATTAAGGGGAAACATGACTGCCCCACGGCAGTGGTAGCCCAGTTATAACTGCCCCTACTTACGAGGTTTACTTTGTGTAAATGTTCTAGAACCAAAAAAATCGAACACATTTGACGTCTACCAACCCACTGGGCCCAAGTGGTAGATATAGCCCACTTCCTTTTCAAAGACAGGAGGCCTGTATCTCGGCAGTAGGTACATTATAGGCTCAACACAGCAGATAGCATAAAAACTCATTTGACATTTTTTTAAGGACACGTCTAACTTCCTCTTGCCTTTCAGAAAAGCCTAGATAGTGCAAAAGGTAAGTACATGCCGTTGTATTTAACTCCGTAGTCCCGTTGTCTAGCGTTATCCCACTAAATATCCGCGGTAGTATAAATAGAGGAGTCGAGTATTGAATTATTGCGCTACTCAGCCACGTAGGTACTTGTACCGATTAGCGGTAAGTGGCCGTTTGTTACTCTTGGTTTATCTAGCGTTTCATATTTTTTGTAGGTAAGTTGGTTATGGTTGGTAATGTGACAGGTCTAAGGTACTTTGGCTATTTGGCAGGAATTTGGAGGTGAATGTCTTAAAAAAACATATATTTTTTTTCTGATGAATGTTTTTGTTTAAGTTTGAAATAAGATAAGCTTTGTCAGTTTGTTGTTCCGTGTCTTCCGGATGTAAATAATAACACCTTCGCATTTCTTCTCGTGAGTGAGGTAAAAGGCGACTAAGAGACTAGAGAATGGACAGCAGCGTTCTCTATGCATCTTACCACCATACTGCGATCGCCAACCCGGCTGCCAAGCGTGGCGATTATCGCAAACACCCCCTTTGACGGAAGCTAATGTCCAGCAGTGGATGTCTTTCGGCTAAAGTGACGCTTTTGTCGAAATGGTGACTGGCAGCCGTGTGGAATAAATTAGTTTCATTTATACAAGTTAACTGTGATCAACAACCAACAGACAACAATAAAGGGTTTACGAAGCGTTCTGATCTTTTTAGGTACCTTCATTTTTTTTAAAAAGCATTATAAAAATGAACCAACATTTTCAGAGCCTAATTGAGCAAGCTTTTTAAGCTTCAGCGACCAAACAAATGATTTATATAAAAGTTAAAATAAAAGTAATTAAGTAACGAACATAAACCACCTGGGGCTGCTGGCTGGTAACAGAAATGATTCCGTGTCCATTAAAGCTTTTCAATTTTCTTTTCTTCCGGCTAAATGGCTTCGTTATAATTTTTTGGCATAGGCATGCCGATGAATAATAATTATAATTTTACTGCCTTGTTCTACCGACTAGCGACTATTCATTTTTTAAGGTCAAATTTCTCGCCTTTTACAAAGAATTTATAAATCGGAAATAGAGTCTATATTTTTCTTATATAAATAGGTATTTTTACTACTCCTTTAAGTTTTTAATCCACTTTTTAAAATAGGCACATAATAAAATGCACTTTTGAACGTCAACATTTATACGTAAATTGAATTTATTATAGTCGTCCCAATCAAAGTCCCGGTCAAAATGTACAGACGCCAACACATCAAGCTACTACAATCTGTCAAATTTCTTTGATAGATTTTCGACTTTATTTCTAGAGCATTAGGTTCAAGGTTCATTGGGAAAAATTGACAGTTTCGGGTAGCTTGACCTGGTGGCGTCTGTACCTAGTTTCGTATGGTGAAGAATGGGCAAAAAACTCCACCGATACCCTTGACCTTGTTTTATTGAATAATTCTTAGAAGGTTACCTTTTACTTTTACAGCATTGATAAATTAAAAAGTCCATGGCGATACTTAAAATAAAAAGAATTAGCTTAGAATTAAGTTTCATCATATTATTTAAGTTTTTACTTCAAATTTGTTCAGTTCATTATATTAATGCATGCAGTGAGACGTAAAAACAGTCGCAAATAAATCATCATTGAGCGAAGACGTTTGTTATTTTTTCTAAAACACCGTTTCAACATTCAAGAAAGTGAACCTTATGTAACTAAACAAATTAAATACTAACAAATACTGGCCCTAATTCCAAAATAGAATATAAAGAAGATAATATTTACCCAGATGAAATTAACGTTGTGAAAAGGTATTAAAACCTCCACGCTAAAGTGGGAACGCTTCTTGAGAAATCAAATTGAACGGTTCCACGTAAGATGCTCACTCAGTGGTCCTACGTGTCTTAACCTTAATAGACTAATGTGACTGAAACTGAACGGAAAAATTCTTCCGATTTCATATTTTAAGATGGGATGTAATTTTTTTTACTGGTTTGGTAATTTTTCACGCAAATATAATAAAAACTAACATTAAATAGTTTCATGTTTTCATTTTATAATATAACACTTTGATGTTTACATTTAAAGAAAACATATTTTTTCAATGTATTTGGATACACAATTTTGTGAATCAGCCGGCACTTATAATTTATGTCATCATCATCATCAGTTCAGCCGAAAGCCGTCCACTGATGGACATAAGCCTCTCCCAATTTTGGGGGGTTTGCCTCGCATGGCAGGCGGGTTGGCGATCGCAGTATGCTGTCAAAATTCATAGAGAACGCTGCTGAATAATTGAGAATAATTTATGTACGTAGGTATAAT
The DNA here is from genome assembly GCA_932294355.1 of Aporophyla lueneburgensis. Taxonomy (NCBI): domain Eukaryota; kingdom Metazoa; phylum Arthropoda; class Insecta; order Lepidoptera; family Noctuidae; genus Aporophyla; species Aporophyla lueneburgensis. The sequence goes on along the minus strand of OW028750.1, from coordinate 15,244,027 downwards.
TCCTACATAAGTTGCCTTTGTCCTCGTATGAGTCCCATCACCATTGGTAATCTATATATCTATAGAATATATAAATTACCAATCTTCTTATTGGCTTCTATCTCGTTTCTTGTCCATTTTATGCTGAGTCTAGGGATCCTCCACTGCATGCCAGTCCCTAAGTGTTTAGATTTCCTCATATATTTTTTGCCTATTGCTTTCCGAATGTTTGAGCCTTTCGAGTCATCGTTTCGGCCCCTGGTGTCCATTTTTCCTGATGGCATTTGCTATTCATACATTCTAGCCTCATGAAATTGGATTTGCATTTTCCAAATTATTTTTTACTTTGTGACATACTTTGCATATATTGCCAAATTGCTCCTTCCATTCTACATTTTTTGACTGTTTTTCTTATACACTAACGCATTTCACCTGAAAATAAACAATTTCTTTCATGGTTTTGTAACAACAAATTGATGTTACCCAAAAAATACAAGACAGCTTGAGAAATAATAACAAATGTAAGTTAAGAAACGAACGTCAAAATACTTTTGGTTCGCCTATCTTGTTTACACATCAAATTGAGCGTCTGTACCCACGGTATCGCTTTCTGATTTCTTTATAACATTTTGCGGCGAAGTGGCGAATTTAATATATATAACATAAAATTTAGCAAATAAATAAAACTGAAGTGTCTGTTTGTAATTTCAAATTAACAGCTTTTCACTAAATGCAAATAAAAGTAAATACGGTACACTAAAAAAACCTTTTTTTTTTACTTTTGTCTGTCTGCCTGTTTGTTCTGGCTAATCTCTAAAATGGCTGGACCGATTTTGACGAGACTTTTATTGGCAGGTAGCTGGTGTAATAAGGAGTAACTTAGGCTACTTTTATTTTAGAAAACTTCTTTTCTTTTAGAAAAATACCTGCGTTAATAAAGCCGCGGGCAAAAGCTAGTAATAAATAAAGTAAACAAGTCTAAAAGGTGTGCTATAGTGATAACCCAAGTTCATCCTAAGTTTTAATTCATTGGACTTGTATGCATAGACGAATGAACTACAGTTTAAACAACTTAATTTCAGAATATGAAAACATTAAACGAACAATTTGGAGTTTAAACGCCTTCAATCGTTTTCACTTTCAGTCCTAGTCCAAAATTAGTTTGAATTTAGAGTTGTTTATTGCAATATCCAGATTGTATTTAGCAATAGGTTTATTCGTAAACAGAAGTTTGGAAATCATGCTCGTAAACATTTTATTGGTTTTCATCGATCGCGCCATTGTAAATTTCCATTTGGTGTTTATTTAGGATCAATCCACGCGAAAGACTTTTCGTAGCGTGCGACGAAATTAGCTGGCAAGTGAATAAACCAGTGTTTATTTAGGGTTTTACAGCCGTGATAATGCATATCTATGGCTGTATTTATTAGGATTTGCCTTTAAACATCTTTATGCCTTTCTCACCAGTTACAGTCAATACAATTTAGAATGGTTTGAATTTTAAAAGTTTTCTTTCAGTCTTTTTGCCTAATTGTTACTACAATTTACTTTGCAAAATAAAACCATGGCTTCTTATACTGTTCCTGTATTCCAAACAAAAGAAATTCGCATTTTATGAACGTGCGACTTATCTCCCTTACAAGAGCAAGTTTGGGTTCTTCCTACTGCACGTCTGTGATTCAATGGTCGGCACTCTCGTGCATACCAACTAATCTGCACGAAATGTGGAACAATTGGTTTCGGGGTTCAGTTAACTGGGACCAGTACGCGTTTTCCTTATAGACGTGTTATGGCGACCCAGTTTCCACTAAGTGCAAACCTTTTAAACGAAGAGTTTACCTGTCAGAAGTTCGATGAAACGTTTGTAGCGACTAAAGATAACTTCGCTATTTGACGATACAATTTTTACTGAATTATTGTATTATATTTTATGCTAACTGAAACTCAAAGCATTTATTTCAATAGAAACCATTTACAGGTACTTTTGAATACTCAAAAAGTCGGTTAGTCAAAAATATGAAGTTGCCCATTCCAAAGCGTATTCGGTACCCAAATATGAAGAAGAACGAGCAAGAAACTCCATGGAAACTCTTTTAAATTATATTGTTCCATAAATATTAATTACATCATTAATGCTGAATTTATAACTACCTATATTTGAGAACGATGTAAAAAGACACGTCACGTAAAATGCACCCAGAGAAGGCACAGCAAATATAGGATTAAAAAAAAACCGGCCAAGTGCGAGTCGGACTCGCGCACCGAGGGTTCCGTACAAACCTGTAGGTATTCTCGGTTTAAAAATAAATGTTTTTTTTTTATTTTATATTTCAGTTGATTGAATGTAAGGTAAATTGCGGTTTACGATTTATGACGTTTTAGAAAAAACTACTCACTCGATCTCGTTCAAACCAATGTTCGGTGGTAGTTTACATGGTTGGTAATGTACATCATATATTTTTTTTAGTTTTATCATTCTATTATTTTAGAAGTTACGGGGGGGGGGACACACATTTTACCACTTTGGAAGTATCTCTCGCGCAAACTATTCAGTTTAGAAAAAAATGATAATAGAAACCTCATCACCATTTTTGAAGACCTATTCATAGATACCCCACACGTATGGGTTTGATGAAAAAAACCATTTTTGAGTTTTAGTTCTATGTATGGGGAACCCCAAAATTTAATTTTTTTTTCTATTTTAGTGTGAAAATCTTAATGCGGTTCACAGAATACATCTAATTACCAAGTTTCAACAGCATAGCTCTTATAGTTTCGGAAAAAAGTGGCTGTGACATACGGACGGACGGACAGACAGACAGACAGACAGACATGACGAATCTATAAGGGTTCCGTTTTTTGCCATTTGGCAACGGAACCCTAAAAACAATCCAAAAGTATAATTATTAAAATAAGCCGAATATTTCAGGGATGACCAGTCCCAACTGACGGCGTCCATTCACGAACATTCGCTTGAATCCGTATGTTATTTATTTTAAACATTTCATTCTTAGTTACTGCTTCACTACAAATACGAATATGTATTGTATGTATCATTAACAATAATGTAGATATCATAATCGGAGAAGACATGATTGCTTTTTATAATACCGACAACAGAGAATCTAATAACTAATTTCCTAATTGAGGTGTTCATTCCAAAAATGAAAAAGAATTAATTAATTGCTATGTCAGCGTTGCCATAAACGCTCCATTAATCTTTGTAACAATACTCCGAATAATACGCGATAATAATATAAAAAGCCGATATTGTTTATAAATTCCCTTTGTCTACTTTAGTGAATTGCTCTTTATCTGAAGAGTATGGACGAGCATTGTTCAAACTATGAGAGCTATCAAGCTAATTGCTCATTTTCATTACGGCTACTATCACTTTACGATTATACATTCAGGCAATTTATTTCGTGAAATATCGAAGCCTCTTGTTAAAGAGCAATTATTCATTATGATTGGGAATTTAATGTGAGATTGCTCTATAAACTCGAGGTGACACAATAAATGAAACACTCATCAAAAAGTATATATTTTGAACATATTCGTACCTATCCATCATTATTTCAGCGGAAAATCGTTCACTGCTGGACATAGGCCTCCCCCAAGAACCGCTACATTGACCAGTTGGTTTTTGGGGGAGTTCGCGATAATCGCCACGCTTGGCAGGCGCGTTGGCGATCGCAGTATGATGGTAAAACGCATAGAGAACCCTGCAGCCCATTTTCTAGTAAAACCCTTTAGTCGCCTCATACGACACCCACGGGAAGAAATGAGATGGTGCTATTCTTTACGTCTGACACCACATCTACCTATACGTACCCATACGGATATGGACAGTTTTGTTTACTGTTTGACTAATTAGGTAGGTATCTACAGATAGAGTAGGCACGGAAAATCCCACAAATCACTGTTCAGTCATATTCAGGTCAGACACACTTGTTTTCATATTTGTATTGTTCCCAATCTTTACTACTGCAAAAAAAACAGATTGGAATCTTCGCTATTACATTGCGAAAAGTTAAAAGAAGCTGAAAAAAGCAATAGTTTTTGTTCGTAAATCGGTTTTCGCGACATCGTTCCAGACTGAGACAGACGGCATCGAGATAAAGTATGTCGTTTTGTGGAAAACCCGTCCTAAATATAGGCGCGAGATTATTTCTGAACCGTCGTGTCGCGCGCCGCCGCCGTGCTCCCGACCAATACCAATCTAAACACATTACCGAAACACCGCCTAAACTTTGAACGTTTATTACGACAGTGTTTTAAAACACTGATTAACTGTAAAATTTTACGGAATTACGGTACCAAGACGTAAAGTGTAAACTCATTTAAGTACTTTTATAGACTGTAAAGTTAAAAGTTCGTGTTAACGCGGAAATGTGATACGTTGTCACTGTTGTGTTGTGATTACTTGTGACATTGTTTATTCTAATATGATGTGGTAGTGACATGTTTAAAAAAAAATGAATGTGTTAGTTCCATTAGTCTTTGTGTTGTTATCACCATGTGTTTTAGCACAGGAAGAGAAAGAAGGACCTCTCATCGGTTGGTTTAAAATTTATTGTTCTATTAATTTGTTGCGGATATACCTAACCTAATTAGCTAGGTTAAAATTGTGTAAATTTATAATCTCTCGAAACTTCTATACGATTCCATTCTTTAAGCTTTGCTCATTGCATATAACTAAAAAATTACTCCGAAATAATGTAAACACAGGTTACACAGTACCTTACATGTTATTTTTTCGTGTTTAAGTTGACAATGTTTCGTTTCTTTTTAAATTCAGAAGTAGATTTTGAAAGTAATTTTTACTATATTATCTCTGGAAGTTCTATTATTCTCGTATTGTATTTTTTCATTATAAAAGTGAAATATTGACATGTTGGTTTTTTTTTGTTTCAGGAGGTATATTTTACAAAGACTCCGATGATATGAAAGTGGCGTTGGAGGTGAGCGCGAAAAGTATGAATTTCAGGAGCTCTATAAAGGAAGTGTCAGTAAGAGGAGAGGTTCTGGATATAAGCAAATATGTATGCGAACTGGCGGAGGTAGGTACAAACAACAACGCATTTGTTATTGGTGGAAAAAGCAACCAATTGTACAACGTTCTGTACTAGACTAAGCATAAAAAGATTTTTTTTAAATTGGTAGACTCAGTACAAAGTTGCGTGGTTAAATATTTGTATATATGAGCGTCGACTTGAGAAGCTTTTAAATTTGTTGTACCTACGTTAAGTATAATAAAACAGAAAAAGTTTTCATGCTTGGTTTGGTTCATAACACCTATAAAAAAACCAGATGACTAATTTTCCGTTTGATTCACGCAGAGGCGACGTGAAACAAACACGAAATGAGTCTAAAAGCACAGTAAAATTAATTGTCACTAAAATTCATTGAAATTACTTCAACTGCTCATTCAATTTGAATTTACTCGCGTGGAAGAATAATGTGATCCTGCGATTGATATGGATTTCTTTTTTTAAATTTTCTTTCGCTTCTATATTTTCAGTTTTGTTCATTGATCTGACTGTAAAACGCAACTTTTTTACGACTTCTTCCAATTGTTCTTTTCTTTTTCATTGCCCACCTATTTTGCATGCTTTGGGATGATTCGGGTTCAGAACGCAGAACTTTCTTTGTGTTCATCTTAGATTCAAATTGAATTTCGTCTTTAGTGAAAAATGAATGTTACGATTTTATGTTCAGTTTAAAAGTTTCTCTGGAATGGTTTTGTTTTATTTAAAACAGTTGAGTGCATTTTAAGTATGTAAATTGATTTATCTACTTAACTGCGTTAAATGTTAAAGTTTATTTTAAATATTAGGTAACTCAAATCATAAAAGAATCAAAATGAAAACTGTATATCCCGTGCCTTCATAATTTCTGCTTTTCCTGAAGATTAGAAGTGGAAACAAAAATACAAAATAGAATTATGGCGGGACATTTTGGCTAGTATTATATTTGCTGAAAAAAAAAACGACTTAAACAGAAAGTTCTTTTCTGTTACGTTGATTGGTCTATTTTGTTTGATAGTACAATGGAAAGCCATTGTACAAAAAGCACACGAAAGAGTTCCATTGTATTGTTACATGAGTTCTAACTTTTAAATATTCTTTTTTCAAATACGTAACCGGAACAAAAATATTGCTATTTTCCTTTATTTTGTTAATACATACATATTTCACTATTATTTCTTAAATTTAAACTTTTTAAATTTAAGAATTTTTACATTTATTTTATCGTCTGTTCCTTACAGTCTGCTTGAATAGGTGGAAATGATAAAAGAAATATTTTGATTAAACAACCGTCTACCTATCTAAATTCCAGGAAGGTGTGATCGGCATCATAGATGGAACAGGCGGACGAGCCAGCGAGAGCATCCAGGCACTATGTGATATGCTAGAACTGCCCCATGTCAGCATACAGCACAACGATCTCTTTAATGATGAATGGTCCGTCCTGAACATGTATCCCAGCCCTTCTGCTTATAACAGTGTAAGATTTTAGATATTTGTTTTAGGTTAGGTTTAGATATAAATTTGAAATATCCTAATAATATTTTCAAGTTCCATTTTAAAAAGTGTCAGTCCAGGAACTTTACAACTCCACCTTCATATACCAAAACCATTTTCAGAATTTTAACACATTTGGACTTAAACATATTTTTTTTTTATTGAAAGTAAGCTTTTTTTTGCTCCGGCTTACCTCTCTAATAAAATCACCCTTCGCCACTGTCATGTATCATAAATTATGACAGCTTTTGTTCAAAAATCCTCATAAAATCTCATATTTATTCGTAAAGCAGAAATGTTATGCCATTAAAATGAAATATTTTTGAGCTTAAAAGTAAAACAAAAGCACAATGAAAGCCAAATATGGGACCGAGCTGTGATATTAGGAATTTTATTCTGTAGGCACGTTTTGTGCCTCAAAATAAGGTCGTGTCAATCGTGATATTTTTACAAGGACCAAAAAGGTGTTCTTGTTTGTCTTTCGTCGGATGAGTGAAGTTTGAGTATTGTGATCGTTTTAAATTTTAAACAAATTTCTACTCCACGAGTACGCCTCTGAAGGAAATACTTAGTTTAGAGAACCATAGCTGATTTATTCTTATATCTCGCGTGAAATGATGGCCAGCAACTGCTTTGTGTTTGCTTCTCTGTTCGTTCGAAATCGTGACTTTGTGGAAGCTTTGGCTTTTAAAAGAAAATGAAAAGCAGTGTTTTCTATTATTTCTTCGTCTATTTTAATCTAACGCTATGATTTTTTTTATTAAAATAACAATCTAACGGTTTTCGCAATTTGCTGATATGTCATATGTGTTTTGCTGAAATGTGATATTAAGTGGCCTATCTGAGTTCCACAACCCAATTATTTGCTAATAATACGATAACCCTTGGTAAGACTGGTTGTCAAACTTTCGAGACTCTGACGACCTGTAACGACTGTTAAAGATCCTTATATGACAGCCGGGCCCAACGGGAAGGTATGTATGTGGTCCGTCCACGGAAGACAAGTAAAGCTTATCCCGATTGATCGACCCGTGCCGTTATTATTGCTTAACCACAAGCCTCTCATGATATTTTCCTACCAATCGTTCAAAAGTTAATTCATAGACGGAGTTCTGAGATAGGCATGAGTAATCAATATTAGATCACTCGTTTCCTGGAATCCTCTCTGTGGCTGCAGATAAATATTTCAACCAATCAGGAACAAATAAACTTTGTTAGGTCAGTTCTTTGGATACTCTACTGTTATTTTTGTTTTATATTGTCTTATTACAATCCCACGTACCCACGGGCTTAGTAAAAATCTTGCCGCCATTTTTCTTAAGCACACAAGACCAAGATAAGGATGGTAAGGTGGGCAGAACGCGTTACTCGTAAGGAACAGACTTATTCGAGGAAGTTTAAAGATCCGCCAAATCGAAGAAAAGCTCTCTGAAGCGCACTTGACGTGTATGGCCATACAATGACAAAACCCAAGGATGAGATGACTAATCAAGTCCTCTACATGAATTCAGATCCAAAGAAGCGAGCTAGACCCCTTCTCACTTGGAGGTCTGTAGTCAACAACGACCCAGAGCAAGCCTAAGTATCCTCGACGACCCAGACCCGAATCATCTGCGAAGAATGACGAGGAAAGCTGATACGAAATGAAACTGGATAAGGCTAGGGAAAGAGAGAGACTAGATCTCAACGCACTGGTTAGCACCGAGAGTTGAAATCAGACAGACTGATATTTTTTCGATGCCCTGGAATGCTCTTTGTTCGATTTTCAATTGTTAGTGCTAAGCAGTGGGTTTAAAATCTAGTACACGCAAAAATCCCGGTGCGATATTAATACGTTCAGGTGGATGTCGAATTATAAGTACCTAGCTTCTGTCCGCGACTTCGTCCGCGTCAAATTTTGCTCCCCTGACCCTTCCCGTCGCATCGAATTGTCTACCAGTTTTCGTCCATTTTTCGTTGCTGCTCCGCTCCTTTTGATGGTTGTGATGTTAAATAGCCTATAGCCTTTCTCAATAAATAGGCTATCCAACAAAAAAACAATGTTTCAATTCGGACCAGTAAGTAGTTCCTGAGATTATCGCGTTCAACTAAACAAACAAACTCTTCAGCTTTATAATATTAGGTCTTTAGCTATGAAATTGCCGTTCTGCAGTACTGGCCATTTCAAATCAAAATAATTCTTGTTTGTCTAAGAATTCTAATTTCAAATTAATTTTATTTTAAAACATGGAATTCTTTTTCCAAAAGTAGTCATTTGTTTATTGATTAGTGTTACATTTTCATCGCATTTCAGTCCATTTGCGTCAAATTGGCAAGGTAAAAAAGCTTGACAAATTGGTGCCCCACAAACTCAATGATCGCCAGCGCGAAGAACGTGTCGAGACGTGCCTTGCACTGCTCAACAGACACACAAATGAAGGAATTTTAAACCGCATTGTTACCTGCGATGAAAAATGGATTCTGTTTGATAACCGCAAGCGCTCTGCAAGTTGGTTGGATCCTGGTTCAGCACCTAAACAATGCCCTAAACGAAAACTTAACCCTAGAAAAGTGATGGGCACTGTTTGGTGGTCTAGCGCCGGTGTGATTCATCACAGCTTCTTACCAAACGGGGTGAGCATTACTGCAGATGTGTACTGTGAAGAACTGAACTCAATGATGGAGAAGCTGGCACATCTCCAACCAGCATTGGTCAGTCACTCGTCTCCGCTGCTCCTGCACGACAACGCGCGACCTCATACTGCACAGCAGACGGTCTCCAAGTTGCAAGAACTGGGGTTGGAAGCTCTCCGTCATCCGCCCTACTCACCAGACCTTGCGCCTACAGACTACTACTTTTTCCAGAATTTGGATAACTTCTTGGCGGGAAAAAAATTCAATACCCGAGAGGCAGTACAAAATGCCTTTGAAGAATTTGTTGCCTCCCGTCCAGCTGATTTTTTTAAGAAGGGCATCAATAAACTGCCACTGCGTTGGCAAAGATGCATTGATTGCATGGGTGATTATTTCGATTAATACAAATAAAAAATACATGAAAAAAATTCGTTTAATTTTTTTCATACAAAACGGCATGCTCATAGGTAAAGACCTATTATTAGTTTAGATAGTATAGATTTGCTTATTAAATGAAGATACAGTAGATAGTTAAGTAGATACATATACTGAAAATGGGATTCACAGTTTTATGAAAGAAAACTAATAGCTTTTCACCACACAAGGGCGTCACCAAATTCTTTTTCTCGGTAAAAACGTTTCCTTATTCGTGTTACTTGATATTCGTAATAACTCTAGGGAGACCTTTTTATGCTTTGCCATATTTTGGATAATATTTTATTTCCATTTCATATTAGGTACATTTACATTTTGTCACTTGTGGGAGAAATTTTTAAATCAAAGATAGATTGAAAATGTAGGTTACACTTACCACGATAAATGAAAAATGACGATGATAAATGATATTTATTTGCTATCGTAAATTGATTAAGTCGTCATGCAACATGTTATAATGGATTCAGTAGGTACATGATTCTGAAACCCTTATGCTTTGAAATTTTTAACCGATTTAAAAAACAATACTGTTCCAATACATTTTAACCGCGTATGTATTGCACTTTTCTATAAAATAGCCGATTTATTTTTGATAAATCACGAAAAATTAATGGTTACAGTTTTGACGTCGATGGCACACTGTATTATCATTAATGACTTAAAGCGTATACGCCATAGCTAGAGCATTTGTTACAGAGCTCTGATAGCATTACGTGGATTTGGAGACGAGCATCTCCCTAGACTCCCTGGATCCTTTTGTCCTATAAAAGTTTCAAACATACATAAAAACGAATTGTACATTTCCTTAACTAGTTTTCGGCAGATAGGAATAATATTGGGGTCGGCAAGTAGGTTATGCAAGAACAAAATTACCCACAAAAAAAATACATAAAAAAAACCGACTTCCTTAAAAACACTTTAAAGTGAAAAATAATTTCAATTTCGGAAGTCGGTGGCAAAAAACTTAAATACAGATGCTAAGACACCGACTACCGAAATTTTTCACTTTGCCGTGTTTTTTTAAGGAAGTTGGTTGTTATTTTTTTGTAAAAAGTTTTTATTTGTTACTTTTTAGTTATGGTAGTACTAATTTAATCACGTCACCCAGTCAAAAGTTATGAGGTAAGAAACATTTAAAAAAAATACAGTCGAATTCATAACCTCCTCCTTTTTTTGAAGTCGGTTAAAAATCGGTTCACAAACGACGAAGTTATCCGTGAACACACATAAAAAGTATATACGGTTGAATTGAGAAACCTCCTCATTTTTTTGAAGTCGGTTAAAAACAAAAGACTAATTGTTGTATCTCATAATTTTCCAGGTTTTAGAAAACTTGATAGCGTATAAGGAATGGCGGAACTTCACGTTACTGTACGTGAAGGGACACAGTCTGCTGCGCGTGAGTGAGTTGATGCACCTTGGCAACGAAAGTTACCCATACGTAGTCACCATGCGAGAACTCAGCGGCGATGACTACAGGTAACCTTTACTTTTTATTATTAACCAAAATGTTGTAAAGAAACTCGTCGCGGGAAGTTCTCCCACCATACCTGGGATTAGTGCCTGTGACATCATAGGTATATGAAACCTTAGGGGAATTCACGTAATTTTAACAGCGTTCACAGACTGATCGTTCATTCTCAATCTGTAAAAATTCCTCAAGTTTCCCTACATTTTTGACAAATTTTTGACATTTGATTGTCGCCGAGGTGAGACTGCGACTAGATTTTGAACGTTTTTGATTACGAGAATTGGTATTTTGTGTTTCGAATAGGAACTTTTTTTTTTTGGTGTTGTGGGTCTTCCCTTGGCAGTGATTGTCAAATTGTTTAACAATAAAACAATCTAGGATTTCTCCAAAAACAAAAAAATACTTCTTTTTTCCACTATACTTTCCATATGTCTACAATGTACACGTGAATGATGCATCGATATAAATGGGTTCACAATACTCTCACACCTACGTTCAAGTAAGTTTATGCGGGAATTCAGACTTGGCTAGACAGTTTGCGTTTGATTTGAAAAACATAAAATAATCTCTCTCTTTGTATGCGTCAAGTGTGGGCGTCATTCAGCAAGCTGCGCCGTGTTACAGTGTTTATTTTTCTCAAATAGGCGTCGTTTTATGGTCCTACTTGTAAAACTATAAAGAATGAATCGCTTAAAATAGTCTGATGTGTTTAATTATTGTGGTTTTGTTCGTGTACGTAAAAAAGACCAGACATAGCTATGTGAAGCATCCATATTTATTTATTTATTTATTACCTATGTTTAGTTTCGAATATTTTTTAAGGCTTATTACTATGTATATGAGCTGTACGGTCTTTTTTTTGTTAGTTGGGAAATCATCAACTGACTTCTTCCGCTCGCGGTGGAGTGGGAGGACGTGTCAGAGTGGACGGGTGGATTTATGACTTAAATCCACCCGTGTTCCGTCAGTTGCTTGTGACAGGGCCACGGTAACTTTTTCGAACAAATCCACGGCCCTCGCAGGACCTGTACGTTGTAAGCTGTAAAAGTAAAATACCGTGTAGATATAGACGTATAATGTTCAAGGCACAGCACCAATTCTATCTATACGTGTCAACGTAATTTTTAGTTAAGCAGTAAAAAATCTAGTAAAATATTTTTGACATTTCAGGGAAGTCCTAATCGACGCTAAACACAACGGCTACACAAACTTTGTGGTGGATTGTCCGTCTAAGAACTTGGAACAGGTGTTACTCCACGCACAACAGGTGGGCATGATGGCCGAAGAGCATTCGTACATCTTCGTGTCGCCCGACCTCTTTACCCTGGACATGAGTCGGTACCAATATGGCGGGGTTAATATGACCGGTGAGTTCTATTGTTTGAGTATTACAACTTAAACCAAATAGGTGAAAATATGGGCAAAGATACGAGCATGGTCATTCATTCATACATTAATTCACTCACTGATTAATCAAGAAATCTCAAAAACTACTAGACTTACGAATATGAAATTTAGCACAGAGGTAGATTATGAGTAGGCGACGTCAGTTAAGAAAGAATTTAAAGATATTCCCCTCGTAAAGGGGTGAAATAGGGAGTGGAAGTTTGTATGAAAGTCCGTCAGTTTTGAAGCTAGGATCTTCAAACTTGATAAAAAATAATCTATATGTATCTCACCGTTTTGATAATTATATCCCCGATGAGCATAACAAGGGGATGTAGTTGTGTGGAAAGTCCTTCATTTTCAAGTCAACATCATTAAATTAATCATATAGGCATATGATTGGAAACTAACGCAACAAAATTTCCGAAATCCACGCGGGTGAAACCGGAGGGAAAAGCTTGTTTTTAAATATAATTAAAAGTAAATGATACGTTAATCAATTTCAAAACGTGTACTCTTCTGCTTTCTGTGAAGGCTTTTAAGAAAGGAAATACTTTTTAAATCTCGAAAAAGATGACGTACTAAAAACCATAATTTTTTCAGGATTTCGTATAGCAGAACTAATAAACAATGACAATGAGAAATTGGGGAACTTTACGGCGACGTTCAACTTAGAAACGGGGAAGGCCTTAGAGCCGGAGCAGCTTAAAACCCAACTGCTCCTCATACACGATGCGGTGGAAGTATTTGCTGCAGCCCTCAAGAAAGTAAACGTGGAAGCTGAACCATTGAGCTGCGAAAATTATAAAGCCTGGGATTACGGATCGACTCTCCTAAATTTTATGAAGACGGTAAGTTGTTAACTATGTATGTACCACTTGTTTCAATTGTATCAGCAAACGTACATATATGTATGTGCATACCAATTTTTAATGCCGCTTATGAATTGACCGTTTTCATTTAGGTACTTTGAATACCTGAAATTCTAATTTTAAATCACCTGATATTTTTTATTCAAAAATGAAGGTTCATTTTATAACCTCTTTTTCGTCGATAATTTTAAAATACAATTTACTTGTGATATTTTAACGACAATTTTGATGGATAAGTTTAGTGGTGAGACATAAAGTTGAAACTTTCTAAACAATGACGAATGTGTTACTAATTTCCTCTATCGTAAGAATTTAACGTTTTGTTAACACTTTCATCATTACTTACTTAATCTTTGTGTACTACGGAAACATCAGAATACCATTTTGGTAAAAGGTATGGATGGAATACTTTCATTTTTATAGTCCGCACTGTGCACATTATTCATCAGCCAAGCTAGGTTATGATGAGGTAGTTAAAAACTATAGTTAGGCTAAGAAATAATTTATCTTGTAGTGCTACTAAGACTACGCGATTGGCTAAGGGTATTTTAGTGACAATTCAATGGTCGTGCTCCTAAGTCCTAAGGTACTACGATACAATCAGTACAAACATTTAATTCTGGCGAACTATTCTCTGAGACTGTTGTTAGTTCTCTAAAAAAGATTTTTATAATTTTTATAGAACAAGGTGTATGGAATTACGAGATTAATGATTTTCGACGGGTTGGGACAGCGTACAGATGTCACTTTTGATGTTTTAGAATTAACTCCTGCTGGCAATCAAACAGTAAGTACAATATCTGGCATTCCGTTTTTATTGACATCCTACTGACTTCGATAAAAACGGGATACCTACCTAGCGCAATCATATACCGATTGATATAAGGTTCATATCAATCGGAAAACGATTTAATTTTTAAACGAACTCTATCGTAAGTTACCTTATACTATAACTTCTGCCCGGGACTTCGTCCGCATGAAATTTCTTTTTTGAACATAATATAATTATATCATATAGCATCGCATCATTACATACTTCTTTTTCTCTTAGCGTTCTCTCTGCCTTTTTTTATTTCCTCGGCCTTTTGGAGTAGCCCTAAGAAAACGGTCTTAGGGAGCTGTTTTTAAAATTTGGAAACGTTTTGGTCTGAAATTCACAGATTTTGTAAAATCAGGAAGAACATGTGTACCTAGGACAGACTGTCCAGTTAGGTAGGTCTAACTTCGAGAAAGAGGTTAATCGTTGAATCCGACTCGGCTGGGCAGCGTTCGGGAAGCTACGCAATATCTTCTCGTCCCACTTACCGCAGTGTCTCAAGACAAAAGTCTTTGACCAGTGTGTGTTGCCAGTGATGATATATGGCACTGAGACGTGGTCGCTCACAATTGGCCTCATAAGAAGGCTCAAAGTCACCCAAAGAGCAATGGAGAGGGCTATGCTTGGAGTTTCCCTACGCGATCGAATCAGAAATGAAGAGAAGAAAGAGTCAAACTTAAGTGGCAGTGGGCAGGGCACATTGCTCGCAGAACGGATGGCCGATGGGGCCGGAAGGTTCTGGAGTGGCGACCGCGTACTGGAAGACGTAGCGTTGGAAGGCCTCCCACAAGATGGACCGATGACCTGGTGAAGGCCGCAGGAATGCGTTGGATGCAGGAGGCACAGAACAGGTAGAAGTGGCGGTGCTTGGGGGAGGCCTATGTCCAGCAGTGGACGTCTTTCAGGTGAAATGATGATGATGATGAGGAAGAACACGGGGAAATTTCCGAAAAAAAAATTGATGTTTATCTGAATCCCGTTCCTTTCTTATAAATATTTTAAAAAGTTCCTGCTGGCGGTACATTGTATTGTGCATAAAGCTTTAATTGATAAATAATAGAAAAAAAAAACTCCAACCAGTCTTAGCAAGGGGTATCATATTACCCAATAACTGGGTTGTGGAAGCCAGATACGCAGTTGCTCCATGTAAAATAATGGTATTCAGCTGTATCTGGTTAGACTACAAGCTGATCCCAAAATAGTTGGAAAAAGGCTGGGCAGATGATGATGAAAAACTTCGCAAGCAATTGGATATTACTACGAAAGTCTATGGGTCCCGGCTTCGGGATGAGCTGCTTCTCACACGGAAAACTGTCGTCGCTTACTCCCACGTGACCAGTCTTGACTCTCTTAATATTGTAGCTGCTGCGACCAAAACTGCAAACGTTGTATACAGAAAAGTTTTATTAAAATGTGACTGTATATTGTGGGGTCTTACAACTTCCACGCGATTGAAGTCACGGGCAAAACTTGTTCAAAAATGAAATACGAACTTGCACCACATAGATCTAACATAGCTACTGTATGACAAATATCGTTAACTAATTATTTCAATTTAGATAGGATCATGGAAAAACAATATGTTATCAATAAAAAGGCCTTTTGTCGCTGATGCAGAAATTACACAAGAATCACCTTTGAAAAACAAGACATTGAGAGTACTCATAGCAACAACGGTAAGTCTCATAATCCTGATAGTAATTTTAGTTTGGGGGTGTAATGCACCCCAAACTAACTTACCTATACATATCTGTATTAAATGTTCTGCTCTTATGTTGATCCTTGCGCGTGAATATTTTACTTTGCTAAACTTGTCTTTAACTTGAAACTTCTCCATCATAAGTCCAGCCGAAAGACATCCACTACTGGACACAGGCTGTTAGGGGGACCTAACAATGCGTGGGGGACGGGAGGTTCCATAATTGCCACGCTGGGCAGGCGGGTTGGCGATCACAGTATGTTGGTAAAATGCGTTGAGAACGCTGCTGCCCATTCTCTAGTAAATTCCTTAGTCGCCTTTAACGACACCCACGGGAAAAAATGGGATGTTGCTAATCTTTACGTCCAATACCACACGGAACCTGAAAAATATTTTCAGCTAAAGCACTAGAAACTGGTGAACGGGTTTTGGAGGGTTGGTTTATATAAGGTGTATCTATTCATACACGAAATATTTTAAGAGGTACACCTGTAGGTGGTAAAGAAGCTACTGCAACGAAAAAAAAAATTTTTCTAAATGTTTTTTTTTTTAATTTAATATTTAAAATTATTTTACGCGCATGAGAAATACTAGCTCCTTCTTATTTTTTACGGCACGAGACACCGCGGCCCCATGCTCGTGCCGTCCGGTCGCCGCCCTCACAGCGTCAGGCGGGCCATTCATAGAATTTGAAGTAAAGGTTTTATGCAAAAGGTCCTCGCGCACATGTGGGAGTGGCGCGAGGAGGCGAATCGCCGGGGCGAAACTCCGCTGCCGCGACAAATCGCGGCACGGCGGACAGAGCTCCGGTGTGATCTCATGGCGACATGGCGGGTACGATTGTCGCAACCCAGTGCTGGGCACGCCACAATTGCGGCGGTAAGTCCCCTCTTTGAGGAGTGGATAGAGAGGCGTCACGGCGTCCTCACCTTCCGCCTGACGCAGGTTCTCACCGGGCATGGGTGCTTCGGTGGGTTCCTGTTCAGGATAAAGCGGGAGGATACGTCCGGGTGTTTCCATTGCGAGGATCGTCTGGAGGACACGGTGGAGCATACGGTGGAGGTGTGCCCTGCCTGGGCGGAGCACCGCCGTGTCCTCGTGGAGGCGATCGGCGGCGGCGACCTCTCGCGTCCGGCCCTGGTGCGAGCCATGGTACGGAGCGAGAGGGAATGGGAAGCCGTCACCTCCTTCTGCGAAGCAGTAATGCTCGCGAAGGAGGAGGCGGGGCGCGTGAGGGAGTGGCAGTCTCTGCGCCCTCACGTCCCTAGCCGCCGCAGGAGGAGACGCCCCGGGCGTCGGGAGTCAATAGCGGACTCCCGGCCACCGTAGGCGCGAGCTTGCGGGTGGCGAGCAGTGGGTAGCTCGCCGCCCGGTAAGGACCAAGCTCGGGTCGACGGCGCGCAGTGTTCCACGCGCGCCTCAAAGAGATGTCAGCAGCAGTGTAGGGGTCTACTAGGACCGATGCCTGCCGGGGTCGCGTGATTGTTCGAAAGAGATACCGTGACCCTGGCACATGGGCAACTGATGGAACACGGGTGGGTTTTAGTCAGTAAAAGTCTGACACGCCCTCCCGCTCCGCCCAGAGCGGGAGAAGTCATTTGATGATTTCCCATCCTGAAAAAAAAAAAAAAAAAAAAAAAAAAAAAAAAGGTTTTATGCAAAACGTCTCAAGCAGTTTTAAAATTATAATAATTACGAAAATTCAAAAACGCTTAGATGAAAATTTTATTTTTGCTTTTATAGCTTCTTTACCACCTAGAGGTGTAACTCTTAAAATATTTCGTGTATGAATAGATACACCTTATATAGTTATCACGTTCTTAAACTACTGATTATAAGCCGATATTTTATTTTTATTTTTCAACAGTCTCCACCATACGGTTACTTAAGGGAATCTCACAAAAAACTGGAAGGTAACGATCGATATGAAGGGTTCACGATTGATATAATTGAAAGACTGAGTGAAATCTTAGGATTCAGTTACGAATTTGCTGTTGACAATGATTATGGTTCTCTAACCAAAACTGGCTGGAGTGGAATGACCTTACAACTGATGACTGAGGTATGTAATAAACCAAATTATAGTATAGTATGGTTCGAAATACTTTACTGCTTACTATTACTTTTTAATAAAAACTTTTTAACAAAAACTTAAACCGCCGAAAAAACTGAAAAGCAAAAACTAATAAACCTTAAAATTATGAGTCAGCGCTTTGAGTGATCTTTGTTCATGGATTTTTCAGCGCCGACTCAAAATTTTATGGTTTATTATTTTTTGCTTTTCAGTTTTTTCGGCGGTTTAATTTTTTGTAAAAAAGTCAAAGTCAAAGCATTTCTTTCAAATAGGCCCAAAAAGGCACTTTAAAAAGTTTTATTTTATATTTTTTTGTGATTTTAATGTACTAATTATACTTTGCAAGGTATACCCTATCCAATAAAAAAGGATTATCAAAATCGGACTACTCTGTACAAAGTTATGCGTGGTTATACATTATAATTAGTGAGTGAACAATCAATCATCCCCTGTTTTCCGACTCTTAGGGTTCGATTTTGTTTTCCAAATTTATATGGGACCACCTTCGGAGTATACCCTTTCCAATAGAAGAAGAATTATCACAATCGGACCCCTACGTACAAAGTTATGCGTGGTCATACATAAAAAAAAAATATATATACGCGTCGAATTGAGAACGTCCTCCGTTTTTTTTTCGTCGGTTGAAAATAAATTTTCAACCTTTTCAAGTTGCAAAACAATTTTTGTGTATCTTTAGATCCACACGGCTTTTCTAAGCTTGCCAGCCACTAGCAATTTCGCCTGTTTATGTATTGTGATAAATATAGATTATACAAAACCTAACAGGCAGAACTACCTACGTATATGCGAAATATTTGAGACACGCAGAAAAATAGTCCGTGATCCTTGGTGTATAAAACTGATCAATCTAGGTTGACTATGCATTAAAAATGTATTTCCATATTTCGAGAACGTTGGCATTCTAATCTACAAGTAAATCTAAATCTGTCAAAGTTACCTCAGTTGTTGGCTCAGTTTTAACAACGATGCCCATGGCATTGAGACCGCCCTTGCACAAAGTGCAAGTACAAGTATTAAATAAATAAATTAACTGATTGTCGCTGACACTAGATTTTGAACGGTACTAACTACGGGTATTGAATTAGCCTTGTGGGTATCATTTCATTTTAAGAAATACTGTAACACTTATAACACTTATTTTACTATAATGTTGCAGAAAGCCGACCTAGCCATATGCGATTTCACGATGACAGCGGCGCGACAGACTGTCATCGAATTCTCGACGCCATTCATGACACTTGGTATCGGTATCCTATACAAGCAGCCCAGTAAACAGCCACCTGAGATGTTCTCCTTCATGGCTGTCTTCTCTAAGGAGGTATTTCATATGAATTTAATTCAAAGGATGGGTGTCAATAACCCAGGTAATTTCCTCTATAAATCACGAAAAGTAAAATAATTCCACAGAGCCCTACTGCTATTACTTTAATACTAGACTATCAACCCTGTGCGTTTTGCATAAAACATCTTATCTTTCATAAATATTTTTGATTTTATTTATAGTTTGAAATAGGACATTTTGGGAAATTTCTTCAAAAATTAATAATTTTTGTAGTTTTTAAATTTTTTTTATACATCAGCGCAATCTTGCAACTGTTTATCCTTTACATGTGTGATTTATATTGATGTATGTATATTGTAAACAATAACATATATAACTAAAAAAGTGTTGCTCCCGTGCGCTCTTATGTTACACATATGTTACTCGTATGTTACATAGTGTACGTAAGTAACAAGTTCCGATCGTCATTCGTCACGCGTCATTTTCTGCCCGCATAATCACGTCAAAACTTGTCGAACGCTTAAATAATAATAATAATCAATAACTCGCTAGGAACTAAGCGCTAAGATTTTTATTTCATAGTGGTTTAATATTAATTTTTGTTCTGTTTTGAAAATAAAATGAGTGGTTTTGGTTTTAAAAGAACGAAACAGGCATGCACGACTCTGCATTCAACTTGACTTTTTTTTGTTACAAATATAATAAAATATTTGATTTCATTTGGCTTGTATCTTCAATACCCGTACCCGTAGTTGATAAATATATGAATAAAAAATAAAAATTATTTAGGGGAAAATATACCTATTTATTGACACCCATCCTTTCGTCTCTGCATAATTTTATCACCATAGGTCTTACTAAGAGTAGTAACTGAGTTGTAAATTGCAGAGGTTAAGATTGGTCTTCGGCTGCATTCGGTTAGACCGGAATCCGACCTCAACATAGTTGGGAATACGCTAGGCAGGTGTCTGATGATGACGACTCATAAAATTTTGACTGTTTAAATTCTTTACTCTTTCTGCCTGGCTTTATTCTTCCTCGCCATACTTTGTTTGAGAAAGTCTTTTCTTTGGGATTCTCATTTAAATCTGATTTATATTTATTTGGGTTACAAATTCTTATAATTACGTCTAAGTTTAATATGCTTGTGCTGGTGTATGTGGTTTTGCTCGTAGTACACGTGAGAAAAACAAGTCACAGGAACTAAACTTACGATTTCTTTTTCACCAGGCCGTGAATTTAGGAAAGAACATCCTAAACAGTAATATTTTGAATCTACTCTCTTATAAGATTGCACTATTTGAAGATGCACCTAATTTAAAAACATTCATTTGAAGTTGCAATAAAATAATATGTTAATTCATTTCCTTTCGGCTTTTTGTTCCTAGTCGCATTCAACTCCTTTCATTTGAATCCAGGTGTGGTACTACATGATGCTGATCCAGTTAGCTCTAGGTGTGACGATGATCTTCGTTGGTCGTATATCTAACAAGGAATGGCAGAATCCTGTGCCCTGTATTGAGTCTCCCGAGGAACTAAATAATCAGTTCAGTTTCGCCAACTCAGTGTGGCTGATTATTGGTTCTGTTATGCAGCAAGGTTCTGAAATTGCGCCAATGTAAGTAAATTATAATAAAGAATATTTATTAATTAATACGTGAAGCGAAAACTTTGGATCCTTTTTACGAAAATTGGGCGGACGGAGGAGCATGAAATTTCGCACACTTATAGTTTATACACAGAAGAAGTGACGAATTCTAATATTTTTTTTTTAATTATGCGTAAAATTACATTATTTTCAAATATTCTTTTATTTATGGTCCAAATCTAGACAAGACTATAGACACAAAATATTAAAGACGATTGGACCACAGTCCAATCGTCTTTAATATTTTGTGTCTATAGTCTTACTGAATGTGAAGTACAACCATAGGTAATAAATTAATTTTATAGATATATAACCTATTTCATTTTTAAAATCTATGATATTATCGAGAATATTTGTCTTTGATATTATTTGTCTATAGTGTTACTGAATGTCAAATATAATTTTAATTATTATTATATATTTTTTTCATTTAATAATGTATTTCTAATCAAATGAAGTACGGTCGAATTTCGACCAATGGGCGATCACTAGTATTTATTAATTTCCTTGTTTATTTGCACACATCTAGCAGTTTCCTGTGGCTTTGTGAGAGGCCTTCCAATGCTACGTCTTCCAGTCTTCCGAAGGATGCGAGAACCACAGACCCAATTGAAGTGGCTGTGCTTAGGGAAGTCTTATATCGAACTGTGGACGGTTTTCAGCTATAATGATAATGATGCTGATTTACACACAGATAAATTAATCGTGATGCGATCATTGGTTAAAAACAAATCGAAGTAAAAAAATAAACACTTATAGATTCAGTAGATTTACTAACCTATAAGATTATTTACTTATTTTTTGTCGTACTACGAGTACGGAACTTTATGTCCAGTAGACGTTATATTTACTCTTTGTGGGTGATCTCAACATAGACCTCTGCGTAACCCTTTGGAAAATACAGGCCTGATGATATGTGTGTCAATCAACCCAGCCTATCACAGTCCCCTGCTGGACATAAACCTCTCCCTTGTTGCGCCACAACACCCTGTCCTCCACCTTCTGTATCCAGTCTGCCCTAGCCCCATGATATGCGTATACATATTTTTTTCTTTCTGTATAATAAGCAATGAAAATAACGTAAATCAAAATATTTGTTTACAGTGCCTTAGCTCCCCGTATGATCACTAGTGTGTGGTGGTTCTTCACCATGGTGATGGTAGCATCTTACGTCGGTACATTAGTCGCCTTCCTTATCGTCGAAAAGAATGTCATGCCTTTTAATACGGTTGAAGATCTCTACAAACACAAGTCGATTTCCTATGGATCCAAGAAGCTGGGATCCACCAGACAGTTTTTTGAGGTTTGTTTTTAATTTTTTTTTTCGTTTATTCACTAAAGAACAGCAATTTATTATAACTCCAAGAAAAGTATTAAAAGTCAAAATTTCATGACGATGACGGCCATGATGTGACGTCATAATCTATGCTACTGCTTTGTTTACAACGCTTTTTTAGCCTCTAATCTTAAAAACTGAAATATGTTTTGTGCTTTATTCATGCAGAAAACATACTTTCTTACTTTCCTTAGTCACAGAATACACAATAGAAGTCTTAATGATAATTCAAGCAGTTTGCTAAGAATTGATGTTTGACATGGCTTTTGACGTTACGTCCGGCGTCCGAGGACGACTCGTTTCGAGTCTACGTTCCGTAACACCTAAAATCAGAACATTTTACAATTATTTATTTTATTGAATTGTAAAATAAGTACCTAAAAAACATGTAATTCATGTTTTTAATTCTACTGTACGTACTGTGTCCGTACATATACCTATATTTTTTTTAAATCGGTATGAAATACTTGCATATTCCCTATTTTAGATACTTACTTAATTTCATCGTACAAAAAAAAACTAAACTACATTTCATTTCTTACAGCATTCCACAAATCCAATATATCAAGCAATGTACAAGAAAATGGTGCAAAACGATTGGCTCGTCGGAGAGAATGACATAGGAGTCAGAATGTTAGTGTCCGCAACCTGAAATAAGTACCTCTAGCTCTCAATATACATATATTATTTTAAACTAAAATCACTTTTCGTGGGTGTCAGTGTGACTGCGTTGTTCTTCTGAGCTACGTAACGGATTTTAATAAATGGTTCTTCAGTTTCATTTCGGTAAATTATTCCGGAAGAATAAGTGTATTACTCTTATATTAAACAATCATGTAAACGAAAACTCGATGTTTTGTGTGTCGTAAAAACTGTGCGACATAGGAGCTGGTCGCTATATAGTTCAAACAAATCATGGTCGCACGATTAAAATACAATTAACTCGATTTATGCAAAATTCAAATATTTTTTAATAGATTCAGAGTCATCAATCAATAAAATTATCACAATTTTCAGGGCTGAAACCATGCCGTATGCCTTCTTTATGGAATCCACTTCACTAGAATATTATATAGAAAGACACTGTGACTTACTGCAAGTCGGCGGGTTGCTCGACTCTAAAAGTTATGGCATCGGAATGAAAAAGAGTATGAATTCTTTACATGTTTTTTATATACCTACTCTATTTGTCATCATCACCATTCTTTTTTCCTTATCCCAATTTATTTGGGGTAAGCACAATATGTCTTTTTCTTCCATACTTCCTTTACTCCATTAATCGAAATCTTGGATGTCCCCCGTTTTCTAACCAGTGGCTCTAGTGTGAGTTACTTTTGGGCGCCTATAGTCTGTGCCAGATGTGAAAAAAATAATGGTCGTTGACACACGCCTACCAATGAATTCAAATTACCGTTTTGGCCGTGTTAGCGACACTTTCTTTACATTTTTTTCGTATAGTTTTGAAATATTTGAATACATTGGAAGGCGGGTGTCAACGACTTTTATTTTATTCACATCTGGCACAGATTATAGTTTCCTATTGGGAGCACGTATGGCGCTCCGATTGACCCTGGGATGGCGAAGGACCAATAGAGCGCCGAATGGGTCGATACTTTTGATCGATCACACTAGGACCACTGATCATCTTTCACACAGTATTTACCTAATTTATTTAGTTATTTCTAAATTATTCGAAACCAATATTTCCATTTTTGTATTTATAGAATCGCCATACAAGAAATATATAGACGACGCATTGCTACACATGAAGGAAAATGGGGAAATTGAAAAAATGAGAAATTTATGGTGGAAGGAGAAAAGAGGCGGTGGAAAGTGCGGGGTAACATAAGACTTAATTATTATTATTTTCAAACTAGAAGACTTAACATAGGCATAAACACATAAACAAACCGACAGATAGACATGCAGACAAATATTATTTCCTATTTCTATTGCTTAAGCGTAAGATCCAAAGTAGCCCGCGAAATTCCAATTTTCATATATTTATTGCAATTTACAGGTCAGTGCTAGGTTGTTATTGATTAAAATATAATTCACCACCGTAACACACATATACTTATGTATTTATACAATTATAATCATTAAAATAATCGATACAACCCTCTAAATTCATTTAATTCCATTAAAAACTATTACGTGGAAAAATACTATAATTTATACAATTATAAATATTGTATTTCTTTAAAGCCATATTAGTCACGGATATGAATCATATTTTAATGAACATACGACCGGACACTGAGTTTCTTTTTTTTTGCGTCAAACCTTAAAGTAGCATTATCGAAAAAAAAATAAAAGACAGTGTAAACATACAAAATAAAATGGACATTATGCCAAAGAATATGATTATTTAATAGACAAAATATCTATTATAATAGGAAAAACGTGACGAAGATCCGAAACAGTTGAGTATGAAGAACATGCTGGGTGCGTTTGTGGTGCTCGGCGTCGGCTGTATCGTAGGAATCTTCATATCCATCTTGGATATGCTGTGGGGGGTGTTCAAGAGATCCGTCAAATATAGCGTGAGTATCTACACTGATTACTTAATTATAATAATTAGTTTTTAATTTATAAACATCTGATAGCATTGCCACCTGTATATTTAAGTACTTCGTGATCTTTATTTACGTATTTAACATATTTCGGGACCCTAGGATCCCGATCTTTTGGAAGGCGTACGAGGGGCCGAAGCCAACTCGCAGAGGCCCCTTAGACAATTTTTAAATGATGAGGGGGCGGGCACCAACCGACGATTATCCCTGTATGCACTATGCAAGTGCACCCAAGGACAATCCCCGGTTGGAGCAGGACTATTACAGAATATGGAAACAAAGCAAATTAGGCTATGGGTTTGGCTGGCTATAGTGGATTGGTAACCGCAACAATGGATGGTAACCGCAACTATGGATGGCCCCTGCCTGATCAATGTTTTGCATACACGGATAAAATGGCAGGGGGTGACTTGCACACTCAATAATGGGCCCCCGGAAAACGTCGCTGGCACATAGTGACGCAGTGACAAGGGGGCAACACTTCCTGAGGTGCTTGAGCAGTGGAGAGGTATTCTTCGGCTTTCCGAACAATCCCAGAGCCCGGAAGATGGTCAAGATCCCTACGAGCACTTACTGGAATACTTCCTTTCCCCGAGCACGTTTGCTCTTGCGAATCTCCACTCAAGCCAGCCAATAAACTACGGTGGACGCCATCATGCGCATGCGAGCCCTCACGACGGGGGATGCAGTGGCCCGGGGTGGGGTCGTCTTGGCGGTGTCTCTAGACATCGCCAACGCCTTTAATATCCTGCCCTGGAGTTGCATTAGGGAGGCACTCCGGTATCACCGGATGCCGACCTACCTCTGTCGCGTGATCGAGGCTTACTTGACGGATAGAGCCGTCATCTACCCCGGTCACCAGGGAGATTGGAACCGGCGAGAGATGTCGTGCGGTGTCCCACAGGGATCGGTCTTGGGGCCGCACCTGTGGGACATCGAGTACGACTGGGTGCTGCGCGCCGACCTCCCTAGCGGCGTCAGCGAAGTACCTGGGACTTGTCCTCAACAGCCGGTGGAACTTCGTCGAGCACTTCTAACGTTTGGCTCCCAGACTGAAGCGGGCTGGGGCTGCCTTAAAGCGGCTCCTGCTCAATCTCGGGGGTCGAAACGCCTCCTGCCGGAGGCTCTACGGAGGGTCGTGTGGTCCATGGCCCTCTACGGGGCACCGGTGTGGGCGCCCTCATTGAGGCTGCGCCCAGCGCGCCGGTTGAGTGCGGCCCAGAGGGTCATGGCCATCCGATTAATCCGGGGATACCGCACGGTCTCCTGCGAGGCGGCGAGCCTCCTTGCCGGAGTGTCGCCATGTGATCTGGAGGCAAAGGTCCTCGCCCACATGTGGGAGTGGCGTGAGGAGGCAAAAGGCGAAACTCCGCTGCCGCGACAAATCGCGGCACGGCGGACAGAGCTCCGGTGTGATCTCATGGCGACATGGCGGGTACGATTGTCGCAACCCAGTGCTGGGCACGCCACAATTGAGGCGGTAAGTCCCCTCTTTGAGGAGTGGATAGAGAGGCGTCACGGCGTCCTCACCTTCCGCCTGACGCAGGTTCTCACCGGGCATGGGTACTTCGGTGGGTTCCTGTTCAGGATAAAGCGGGAGGATACGTCCGGGTGTTTCCATTGCGAGGATCGTCTGGAGGACACGGTGGAGCATACGGTGGAGGTGTGCCCTGCCTGGGCGGAGCACCGCCGTGTCCTCGTGGAGGCGATCGGCGGCGGCGACCTCTCGCGTCCGGCCCTGGTGCGAGCCATGGTACGGAGCGAGAGGGAATGGGAAGCCGTAACCTCTTTCTGCGAAGCAGTAATGCTCGCGAAGGAGGAGGTGGGGCGCGTGAGGGAGTGGCAGTCTCTGCGCCTTCACGTCCCTAGCCGCCGCAGGAGGAGACGCCCCGGGCGTCGGGAGTCCATAGCGGACTCCCGGCCACCGTAGGCGCGAGCTTGCGGGTAGCGAGCAATGGGTAGCTCACCGCCCGGTAAGGACCAAGCTCGGGTCGACGGCGCGTAGTGTTCCACGCGCGCCTCAAAGAGATGTCAGCAGCGCTGAAGGGGTCTGCTAGGACCGATGCCTGCCGGGGTCGCGTGATTGTTCGAAAGAGATACCGTGACCCTGGCACATGGTAAACTGAAGGAACACGGGTGGGTTTTAGTCAGTAAAAGTCTGACATGCCCGCTCCGCCCAAAGCGGGCGAATTCATTTGATGATTTCCCATCCAAAAAAAAAAAAAGCCAGCCAATAAAAGCAAGAATGAGGTGGGAGCTCTGAACCTCTTCAGTGTTCACTCCAGCCGGCCAATAAAGGCAAGCCAGAGATGAGGAACAAGAATTCTCCCGGGAGATAGGGGCCGTGGGGTCGCTACTGCCCAACAGCACGTCACATGCTGCCCTACGGGTTTTGGTATTATAATTTTTTTTTTCGAAATGTGGACGCTCACGGTACGGCTGGTCCATAAATTTAAAGTCGCTCAGCAAGCTATGGAACGAGCTAGGTTTGGAGTATCTCTGAGGGATAGAATTCGGAATGAGGTGATCCGGCAGAAAACCAAAGTAGTCGACATAGCTTAAAGGATTAGCAAGCTGAAGTGGCAATGGGCCGGCCACATTAGCTGTACAACCGATGACCGTTGGGGTAGACGTGTTCATGAGTGGAGACCGCGAATCGGCAAACGTAAGGAAGGACGTCCTCAGGCTAGCTGGAGCGACGATCTTCGGAGGGTGGCCACTAGCAGCTAGATGAGAGTTGCCTAGAATCGAGGTGAATGGAGTGTAATTAGAGAGGCTTGTGTCCAGCAGTGGACTGCTATAGGCTGATGATGATTTAATCACCACTACTATCAAAACGGTGAAGGAGAACATCGGGCGGAACCGGCATGTCCTTCAACCACAAATCGGAAGACATGTGACATCTACCAACCCGCGCGGGTCCCAATGTGTGGATTACGGCCCACTTTTTTTTCCACGGAGAGGAGGCTTGTGTCCCAGCAGTGCAATGCTTATGATTGCCGATTATATGAGCTCACACTAAAATATTATGTACTTCGTGATAACAAATACAGGGTGGGCCATTTAAAGTGGAAGCATTTGTTTCTGAAAAAAAAATATATGAAAAAATATTTATAATTATTTATTTTCATTTCGATTATCCTATATTTTGGTTCAAGGAGATCCTAGAACCTAAACTAGTTATCACGAAGTACATAATATTTTATCATTTAAAAAAAATAGCTGTAACATATCTATGTTACAGCTATTTTTTTTAAATGATATCGCGTAAACGGCCACCTTTGGCCTTGAGTACAAAATGTGCCCTTTTTCGGCGTTTTCCATCGTTTTGGCCAATGTATTGGTCGATATGGCGGCCATTTCACGTCGTATGTTGTCTTTGAGTTGAGCTATGGTCCTTGGCTTATCAGCGTATACCTTGGATTTCAAATATCCGCACAAAATAAAAAGTCTGGTGGCGTCAAATCGGGTGATCTCGGGGGCCAGTCAAAATCACCGTTTTTCGATAGTTATTTTGAATGTAAAGCTGAACAATTTCAGAGCGTTCTTTTGGTGTGTACTGTTTCATGGTAAAATTGTCTTGGAATTACGCTTCCAACGCGGTATGTCATTAGTCGATCTGACAATTCTGTCAAAAGTTATTGGGTTGCCCGATGCTTCCACTTTAAATGGCCCACCCTGTACTTTTTATGAGACTTGCAGTTTTAGAATTATAATATCCATTCTACATGTTCAAGATATTTGTAGAATGTAAATCTTTATTTTACTCATCTATTATTCCACAATAAGGAATATTTTCTATGTCTAGATATCCACATCTATTTCCCAAACCCAGACAGTGTCATTTTCACCTTTGCGGCTGAATTTTAATATTAATATTTTTATCATGGGCTGTCAACAACCTCGTTTTAGTTAAAAAGTTACGGAATCTTGACTTCTTGATTATTCCCAGTTTCAAACTCGAGCAAAAGGAGTTATGCAGCAAAAAAAGTCGTCAATATGCAAAAGTTTTCATTTTCAGCAAGAAAAAAATGAAAACTGGAATAAATTAACTCGTTGTTGTGCATATTACCGACGAATTGGTGCATAAATAATGACCTTGTTAGAGTTACTTACTGATAATTTGGTCTACAAACTGGTACTCGTGGGAAAATAGACTATCTAAATTGTTTAATGACGCTCTGATGCCTTAAAAGTATGACGAAATTATCATGAGATCTGAATGTAACCCAAGAATCAGAAAAAAAAAAACGTTTCGTTGAAGTATCTGTATAATGACATCAACACAAACTGACTTGAATAAAAATAGGCTTTGTAAATTGTAAAATGAAGCCCTAATAATGTTAGAAAAGTATCATGAAATCAAAATGTGTGCTACGATTTAACTATAAAATTCAGAAAAATACACTACGCTGCACCATCGTTATCTGTACAGTGACAACAATACTAAGTACACAAGTGTTTGTAACAGCACTTGATTAAACTAGAGTGTCTCCTACAAAACAGGAGTAGGTACTGTTGACTCACTGGGTTAATTGTTATTATGTGTTGTACTGTCGCAAATAGCTGCAAAACGGTTTCAGTTTTCAGAACATTATGACTTATAGCTGCAATAGCATGACCGTGATAATTGTACTAATAACTTTACCATCTTCATCGAATTGTTCAACAAAAGCAACAAAAAAAAACAACTCGGTTTAAAAAAAATCATCTCAGGTAGACTGTTCATCTTTGTGAGATATAATCTATCAATCGTTCGGTAGGTAATAAATTGGTGTTGCTTCTGATTTAACCGACCGACTATACTTAATTTAGGCAATTAGGTATATACATCATATATATAATGAAACAAGAAAGAGATGAAAATAAATAAGAGCTGTCAAGATTTTCTTCGTCGCAAATACGACGAATAATAATTCATCATGCTAAAATCACGCCAAATTCAAGGCAATCGACACGTAATTTGGTTTGATGTTTCTACCGCGTCAATTGTCTTTTTCTTTTGCGGTATGTCAGTCATCATTCAGCCGAAAGACGTCCACTGCTGGACATAGGCCTCCCCCAAGTTCCGCCACTTCGACCGGTTTTGTGCTTCCGCATCCAGCGGATTCCTGCGGCCTTCACAAGGTCATCGGTCCACCTTGTTGGAGGCCTTCCAACTCTACTTCTTCCGGTACGCGGTCGCCACTCCAGAACCTTTCGGCCCCATCGGCCATCTGTTCTGCGAGCAATGTGCCCTCCCCACTGCCACTTCAGTTTAGCAATTCTTCGGCTATGTCGGTTACCTTGGTTCTCCTACGGATCTCTTCATTTCTGATTCGATCACGTAGGGAAACTCCAAGCATAGCCCTCTCCATCGCCCTTTGGGTGACTTTCAGCCTTCTAATAAGGCCCATTGTGAGCGACCACGTTTCGGTTCCATAAGTCATCACTGGCAACACTGGTCAGCTTGTATCGTTTGATTTAGACACAAAGTTGCATTTAGATAAAACCATTGAACTGCGACCCCTTACTCAAAATAAATTGAAAATGTTTAATAATAATGTTCTTAGGAATCTCTCAACAGAAAGTTTTGATTCACAAGACCCCAATATTAATTACGGTACTTTGTTTTCTACGGTATGCCAAGAATTCAATAAAGCATGTCCTGTGAAAAAAGTTACAATCAATATTAAACCAAAATTTAGTGAATGGGCTACTACTGGCATTAGAAAAAGCAGAGATACTTTATATAATTTGTATCACGAAAAATCATTGACTCCTGATCAAGCCCTTCATAATTATGTAAGAAAATATTCTAAGGTTTTCAAAAGAGTCTGCGCTCAAGCTAAATCTAAATTAATAAGTAACAAAATTAGTACTTCCAACAATAAAATAAAAGCTGTGTGGCAGGTAATTAATAAAGAAACTGGAAACACAAAACAGCGAGATCAGAATGAATTGTCTCTAAAAATTCATAATGAAACCATTTCAGATAAGTTAAAAGTTGCTGAGACACTAGAAAATTTCTTTACCAATATTCCAATAGAAGTTACAAACTCTCTTCCCTCTTCATCTATATTAGCTGAATCTCTTCTTAAAGAAAACTTCAGTAAGGACATTCCTAATTTTGAATTCAAACCCATTTCTATTGCCACGATTAAAAAAATCATTTAAAAGTCTTAACATAAAAAACACAGAAGACTTATGGGGGATTTCGGTTAAGGTTCTTGAAGATATCATTGACACAATTGCTCCTGTCCTGACAGGCATATTTAATCAATGTTTAGACAGCGGTACGTTTCCTGATTTAATGAAACATAGTAAAGTAGTACCAATTTTCAAATCGGGTAGTAAGACTGATCCTTCCAATTATAGACCCATATCTGTGCTACCAGCATTGAGCAAAATTTATGAAAAAATCATGTTGGACCAGATGTTAGCTCATTTCAAATCTAATGGGATTTTACATAGTCGGCAGTTTGGTTTCACGAAAGGTAGGTCGACGACTGACGCGGGAGTACAACTCATCAGTCACATTTTAGAATCCTGGGAAAAGTCCCAGGATGCAATTGGCATCTTCTGTGACCTCTCAAAAGCGTTCGACTGCGTTGACCACAATACTCTGATCTGTAAATTACAACATTACGGAATTCGTGGACAAGCTGCTGATCTTGTTCTTTCCTATTTATCAAACAGGCAGCAAAAAGTAAATGTTAACGGGGTGACGTCCTCGGGGTCTCTTGTTAAGATGGGCGTACCCCAAGGTTCAATTCTTGGCCCTTTCTTATTTCTAGTTTACGTTAATGACCTTCCTTACATGATGGCTAACTTTTCGGATATAATTTTATTCGCTGATGATACTTCTCTTATTTTTAAAATAGATAGAAAAGATACGGATGTCTTACATGTGAACGAGGGTCTAGTTGTTCTTTCAAAATGGTTTGCAGCTAATAATCTCTTACTTAATGCAAGCAAAACTAAATGTATTAAATTCTCATTACCAAATGTACCCCAAGTAGATCTAAATTTAAAACTTGACGGCAATGTTATTTCGGAAACTAAATTTCTAGGAATTACGTTAGATTCAAAGTTGCAATGGGGTGCCCACATTACAGCAATTTCAGGTAGATTAAGTTCAGCTGCATATGCAGTAAGAAAAATAAGGCAGTTGACCGATATAGCTACAGCTAGATTAGTGTACTTTGCTTATTTCCACAGTATTATGTCTTATGGCGTTCTGCTGTGGGGTTCGGCAGCTGACGTAGATTCAGTTGTTATTTTACAAAAGAGGGCAATCCGCACAATCTATAAAATGAAGCCTCGCGAGTCTCTTAGAATCAAATTTACAGAAATTGATATACTGACTCTACCTTCTCTTTATATTTTAGAACGTATCTTGTATGTTCGCAAAAACTTAGGCCTCTTCAAACTAAGAAGCGATTTCCATAATATAAATACTCGTAGTAAAAATGAAATTGTGATACCTAAATTTAGATTAACCAAAACTAGTAAATCATTTCTTATAAACAGTATCCGCTTCTATAACAAGTTGCCAAAGTCGGTTACTGAACTTAGCTACGAAAAGTTCAAATCACACATTAAGCGTGTCCTTATCAAAAATGCATATTATAAGATAAAAGACTACGTTCATGACAAGGAAGTTTGGCAATAACTCCGTCTGCACATGTGGCTTCCCTGGTAGCTCATTACAGGATGACCATGTAAATGTCTATTAACTGCTCTCAAATGACGATGTACATTATTTAAGATTTTTTTTTTTTACATTCTTCTTTGACATACTCTATTCATAATTTGACATTATATACTTACAATTCTAATTTGACCTCTTTATTATTGGTTGTCATAACAACAATGACATTTGGTTTAAATAGGTTATTATGTTTTATTTATGTAATACTATCATTTAAGTAAATTCTTTTATATTTTGTGAATGTGAGAATGTTGTAGGTCTTGTAGACTGTAGCCAATTTTCTATTTTATTAAGTACCTGGTTGGTTGGTGGTTTTAGTAGTACTTGTTGACAGTCCTACACTGTTCTCGCATACCTATTAAAACTGTTGTTTGAAAATATTGTAAAACCCAATTATTTTTAAAAGAGTAACCGTGGAGTTTCTTGCCGGCTCTTCTCCATAGGAATCAACAATTTGGATTCGACGATTGACCTCTTTCTCGAAGTTGGACCTACCTAACTGGACAGTCTATCCTAGGTACACATATTCGTTCACAACTTCGAGTGTAGCGCCTCCGATCTTCACTGGAGTGGGTATCACACGAGCATTGGACATGACCTTTGTCTTGTCCATGTTCATCTTGAGACCCACTCTTCCGGAAGCTCTACTGAGGTCATCGAGCATTGTACTGGGGCCCTCCATAGTCTCAGCCATGACGACTATATCATGGGCAAACCGAAGGTGAGTGATGTACTCGCCATGGATGTTGATGCCAGCCCCTTTCCAGTCCAGAACCTTGAAGACATCCTCCAGTGCAGCGGTGAACAGTTTCGGAGAAATAACTTCTCCCTGTCTCACCCCTCGCTG
Source organism: Aporophyla lueneburgensis (assembly GCA_932294355.1). Taxonomy (NCBI): domain Eukaryota; kingdom Metazoa; phylum Arthropoda; class Insecta; order Lepidoptera; family Noctuidae; genus Aporophyla; species Aporophyla lueneburgensis. The sequence goes on along the minus strand of OW028750.1, from coordinate 15,210,751 downwards.
CAGAAGGATAGGTTTCGAGGTCTGGTCCTGAAGTCGGACTGACATAGTGGCGTTTTCGTACAGACACTTCAGCACCTCGATGTACCGATAGTCGATCTGGCACCGTTGAAGAGACTGCAGTACAGCCCAGGTCTCGATCGAATCGAAGGCTTTTTCGTAGTCCACAAACACTAAGCAGAGAGGCAGGTTATACTCTTCGGTCTTCTGTATAACCTGCCGCAGCGTATGTATGTGGTCTACGGTGCTAAAGCCTTTACGGAATCCGGCTTGTTCGGGAGGCTGGAAGTCGTCAAACCTGCGCGCTAGACGGTTCGTGATGACTCTTGAAAACAGCTTGTAGACATGGCTCAGAAGTGAGATGGGCCTATAATTCTTAAGTAGCCATTGTCACCCTTCTTAAAGAAAAGTACCACCACACCTCTGTTCCATGCCTGTGGCGTTTTGCCCTCGAGTATGACGGAATCGAACATTTTCAAGGGCCTTGAGAACGGGTTTCCTGCCGGCCTTCAGGAGCTCAGCCGTAATTCCGTCATCACCCAGCGCCTTGTTGTTTTTGAGCTGCTTCAGAGCCATCCGAATCTCGTCCAAGCTGACGTCTGGGATGTTTTCGGTATAATGTCGGGTCAACCTAGCTCTTGGGTCATTTGCCAGATTTTTAACGGGGTTATAACTGTCCATAGAACCTCTGAATCTCCTTAAACAGCTCAGGTTTGGCAGTTACGACCCTGCCATCATCGGTCTTCAGTTTCGTAAGCTGGCTCTGCCCAATAGACAGATCCTTACTAAAGACCTTGGAGCCTTTATTCCGCTCTATCGCGTCCTTGATCCGCTCTGTGTTATAGCGGCGAAGGTCGCTTTTCAAGGACTTAGAGATCCGTCTATTGAGCTGCCGGTACTCGAGCGCAGCTTCTGAAGACTGCAGGATCATTCCACGCCTCTGTTCCATGAGCTGTAATGTTGGATCTGAGAGTTTCTTTTTCCTATTAGTACGGCGGGTCTTGAAGAACTTAGACCCAACCGTATGGACAGTTTCCACGAACCCATCGTTAAAATCGTCCACGGAGCTCCCTAGGCACTCAAAACGATTCTGGAGTTCGAGCTGAAAGCTCTCGGGGTTTTGAAGGTGGATCGGTGCTGGACGGAGCGTTGACTTCATCAGCCGAGATCTTTCCAGCTTAATATTGATATTCAATGTGCCTCTTACCATGCGGTGATCACTCCCGGTTTTCACCGCGTTGATCACTGAGACATCATTGAATATTTGCCTCTTCGTCGACATAATGAAGTCAATCTCGTTTTTTGTTGCACCATCAGGGCTCTGCCAGGTCCACTTCCTGTGCTCACGTTTTCTGAAGAAGGAATTCATCATAAAGAGGCCTTCCTTCTCCATAAAACTGGCCAGTCGGTGACCCCGGTGGTTGCGACGTCCAACTCCAAATTGCCCCACTCTCAACTCATCATCGCCTCGCTTGCCCAGTTTCGCGTTGAAGTCCCCCATGACAACGGTGAAGTGAGTGTTGGAACCATGCATGACTCTGGAAATATCCTCATACATGGTCTCCACCTCATCGTCGGGGTGTGTCGAGGTCGGGGCGTAAACCTGTATGATCTTCAGCGAATACCTTGCGGATATTCTGAGTATAAGGTACGCCACCCTGGTCGACACACTCTCGATCTTCACCACGTTGCTCACAAGGGACCGTAGCCAAGGTTAGGTGGGCCGCCGGGCACTAGGGGCCATTTATTTTTGGTGCTTGTCATTTGGGGGGGGGTTGCCATAATCGCCACGCTTGGCAGGCGGGTTGGCGATCGCAGTATGATGGTCTGCATTGCATAGAGAACGCTGCTGCCCATTCTCTAGTATATCCCTTAGTCGCCTCTTACGACACCCACAGGAAGAAATGGGGTGGTGCTATTCTTTTAGTCCGACACCACACGGTACCTCGGTACCTGGTAAGTCAGTAAAAGATAGCAATACTCTAATTTTAGTTTAAGAGGTGAACAAAGGAATTGGCACCACTTGGCTATTTTTTTAAAGTTCGATTTAACTGTGCATTATAATGACAGAAGTGATCTGCCACCACTGAGAACGATCAAACTAATATCTTACTTCCATTTCTTACAGACAACCTTCAAATACGAACTAGTGGAAGAGCTCAAATTTGTCATAAAGTTCAGTGGCAATATTAAACCCGTTAAGCGACCGCTGAAGGACGCCGTAGAAGGCAGCTCCGAAGAACTGGCCAAGGCTGAAGGGAAAGACGACGTACGTTCTCTTCACTCGATCCGTTCTACTGAAACTCATCGGACGCATCATTCGCATAGCTCCAGACATTCTTCGCGCAGTCTCAGTGTGGCGTTTGCTAAACGACGATCTTATAGCTAAATTAATAATGAAAATAATCTTTATTAACATTTTATGAAAACATTTTATGAATTCCCTAGCTCCTGCGCTAGTGTACACTGTATTACAGGAGCTAAACGAATACTAATCTAGGTGCACTCAACTCCTGGATGCATAGAGCTGTGCAGTAATTTTAGTCAGATTCTTGATCAGAAGGACGATCGTGGTGAGTGAAAAAGCAAAGTAGTAGAATTTTTAACACAAAATATTTAACTTTTTTGTTGACAGATGAAATCATTTATTATTAACAAATTATGTGCTTACTGTTGAATTATAATAAATGTTGATTAAAACGTTCCACTTCGTTGTATTCTTGGCATTCAGAAACAGAATCTTTTCCGGCAGCTACTTAACGACTTGTTTTCCCCACATATGTCATCGCGTTATGGATTTATGATCATTGTCAAGTGGGATAAAAAATAGGTCTCGCGTAATGCTTCCATTATATCTGAGGGCGACATTCAGTGACCTAATGACAATTCTTTATAAACGAGCTTCGTATTCAAGTTAATACAAATTACTTTGTATCTCTCGTAGTGGGTACTTTTTCGAAGGCAAAAAGTGGAGCTGATTCATTTATGGGTGACTTACTTGTTACTTGCAAAGGAAAGGATTGTTTAGTTAAGAATAAAACTTTTATCGATTTCACAAGAAGGTTCAATGCTTGTCACAACTATTAATATAATGATTTGACTTGATTAAAACTCGACAGTTTTCGGTGGACACAGCGCAGGAAATAGAAAGAAGTATGTATGTTTAATCGAGTGTCACTAACGATAATCTGTTAGTCCAGTCAAATAAGACTTTGAAGGTTACAATAATTCCCATAGAGCTAAAAATTGGTATGAACGTTCAGAATACTATTATAAACGAATTGTGAAAAGTCCCCATCAATCCCCCTTGTGCAAAAATTTTTATTGATGGTGAAAGTTTGCAAAAAAAGGTTTTTCGCGTTTTCCAGCTAAACGGTGAGTTTTACAGCAAAAATAGTTCAGACAAAAATTGTAGATCATCCGATTCTCTACAAAAAATGTTTCTACACTTTTTCATAAGTATTGCCATTTCCGTGATATAGCGGTTGAAAGAATTGAAAAAAAATATTTTATTTGTAATATTATGCACACGTTTCCACACCACCTATGAGGTAGTGTGCTTGGCGCTTACAAGTAATATTATGAATTTTTCAACATCAAAAATTTCTATTTTGCCATTTATTCCTCAACCAGCTAGTAATTACAATACTATATACACCACTTTACTTTGTGCTTCAGAAAATGCAAAACGTTATGGTCATGATGTATGCATTGTTACTTTTGATCAGCCTCTGTATGCAAAAGCTCGAGAAATCGTCTTAGCTGCACCTGAAGGGTCTGAATTATCGAAAATCATAATCAGGCTCGGACGATTTCATTTAATTATGTCATTTCTTGGAGCGATTGGTTACATCATGCAAGGAAGCGGCATACAAGAAATACTTTCTTTGATTTATGCACCTGGGTCATTAGATAAAATGCTCAACGGTCATGCATACGCGAGAGCTATTCGAGCTCATACATTACTTCAGTTAGCTTTAACAATAATAATATTTAAAGAACTTGATATTGATACGCCATTGATGAAAATCTGATGATAACTGCGAAAAATGTAATAGATAATATTATTTCATATAATGATGTTAAACATGATAATCAAACATCTGGAGCATTACTGAATCAGTTTAATGAAAAACTAAAATAATATGAAAAACGAGGACCTACCGCAAAATTATGGATTCAATATTTTGATATGGTGTCGATTGCAAAGGAGTTTATAAGAGCTGAACGTACGGGAGATTGGCAAGCTCATTTGGACAGCGTTAAAGAAATGCTTCCTTACTTTCACGCGTCAGGACATTTCTCTTATGCTAAATCTGCACACTTATATCTACAAGATATGCTACAATTAAAAAACTGTATGGATCCTGATGTTTACCAACGTTTTACAGGAGGATATTTCTTCAAGCTTCTTCTTCTTGGCACCGTCTTTTCACGGCATCAATGCTACTTTTTCGAGTATAATTTTTTCGACACTGCACATGAATTTTTACAGATGCCTGGTCTTTCAGGTACTCCGAAAAATCATCACCTCTTTTAATACTTGCATCAATTAATGCTTTCATGCCGTGATCAACAGTAACAACTCCACTTTCAGTCAAAAGTTGACTACAAATAAAGCAGAATTGCGACATTTTTTTTTTATACAGTAAAATGCACAAACTTCGTTACAAAATATAAGCGATAGCCACGAGTTGTCACTACGAAGGAATGCTTACGACTAACAGTATTTTGTTGAGTATGAGACCTTTGAAACGGAGCAGGTATACTAGCATCGCCACGCTGACAATTGAATGGAAGACAGATGTTACTCAAGGCCATGCGACTAAATGAAAATGGGGGCGGAATTTTTGACGTTCATTTATATTCTAAGAATTTTAATAGTGTGTATAAGATATAGGGACTCATATGTTTACTCATATAACGGTTCAAAAATGTATATAAAAGTCCATTAACGTGCATATTACGAATAAAATATTTTTTTCAATTCTTTCAACCGCTATATCACGGAAATGGTAATAGTTATGAAAAAAAGTGTTGATACATTTTTTGTAGAAAATTGGATGATCTACAATTTTGTTTGAACTATTTTTGCTGTAAAACTCACCGTATAGCTGGAAAACGCGAAAAACCCATTTTTGCAAACTTTCACCATCAATAAAAAAAATTGCACAAGGGGGATTGATGGGGACTTTTCACAATTCGTTTATAATAGTATACTGAACGTTCATACCAATTTTTAGCTCTATGGGAATTATTGTAACCTTACTTCTATTTTAAGGACTAATTTGACTGGACTATGTACCCGAAACAATTCAACATTAAGAGTTGCCTCCACGGCTTCAAGTGTTTTCCTTAAAATATAAAACAAAATGTTATTGCTTTGTGATCCAGTAATAGACTTTTATCAGCACATTTCTTTATCGTTGGATTTTTCTGGCATAGACCTACCGAGGAGTGATAAGGGGCAAAAAGGTCAAACAATTAGCACGGATTGATATTTTATTCGCTGTAAATCATTGTATATTGAAACACTCAAGGAAAAATGAACGAAAACAGCCTTTATGACACAAGAGATAAGAAGTGGTCCATTTAGAGGCTTAACGAGCCAATTAACGATCAGGCCCAGCTTTTTGGCAAGAGTTAGTCTCAAGTACCACCACGAGAGAAGTACTTACCCAGAAGCTAGTTTACAAAAACTTTCAAAAAATCTTTCTTCGTTGAAGCGACATTTCTAAGTACTTAGGTTTGATACATAAGGCTATTATTTCAATGTCCAGCGTGAAATGGAGACCGACCTCTGTGACCACTATCTTTCACTGCGGTACCATTAGCCTAACAAATTGCCCGACAGCGACTTATAAGTTTACACATAGTTATTGTGGTTTACGTAAATAATTTATTATATGGGGAACATGATCTTAGGTTGAATTTGGATAAGGGCAGGAGAATAATTATGACATTATAAAATGGTTGTCATAATATATATACGAGTATGTTGTTAATATTCCTTACGCTTTCAATGTATGTAGTTACATTAAATATCTAATCAAAAAAGAGAAAGATTGAAGACACCGAAATTCTTAAACAGTCAAGTAAGGATATAAAACGGCCAGAATAAAATAAAAAATCTTCGCTTTCTTTTTCTAAGGCCGATCACACACTACAACGCCAAATTCCTCTTTTTTTTGTGAATGCTTTTCGCAGGGCGACTTAGGCGGTTGACAGCTACTTAGCCGGAATTGCCTGTGTAGGCCTCAATAAATTAAAGCTTCCAGCCAGGACTTAAAACTTTAAAAACTACTCGTAAGTCACTACCGCTAAGTACCCTCTATAGGGTGCGTGGGCTGCGCCCCGTCGCGTGTCGAGTTATTAAAAAAATAAATTAAAATCCATTTATTTCAGATGACTTGATCCATACAATTCGATTTAACATATAAAAAGGGAAAATAAAAATAAATAAACATACAAATCACCCGCTTAATACGGGAACTCCATAATGGGGAAGAAATTCTATCTGCGATAGTCTTTAGAATTCCGTTGCAGCTGCCACGCATTCTGTAGATCAGGGATGCAGTTTTCTTACGAATGACGGCATGAAAGCCATCAGTGCGATACAGCGCAAACATCCCTGATGCACTACAGAAGCGAGGCAGCCCCAACATCATCCGGAAGATGTTGTTATACTGGATGCGCAGGACATCCAGCGATCTTTTGGTGTGACTGACCCACAGATTTCCCGTATAAAAACTTTGACAATATGCCTTGAACAGCGTTAGAGAGCGGCGGGAAAATCTGCAGGCCAGCATGTTATCCCTGACCGCTAGGGCCAAATAAAGTGTGTGATCTACCTAAGGCCTGTTGTCAACAGTACTAAAATATAAGGAATGACCCCAAGGAGTGGCGGGTCCTCAATCAAGGTCTTTCATTACCGCACCCTCCTCACGCTCGACACATTACAAGGACGGACAGCACCGCATTTCTCAAACCATGTGCTAATTAACAGCTTGACACACTATCTACTAGTTTGAGGACAAGTAATTTGAGACACCAGTCAGGAAAGGCAGAATATTAATTATACAGGGCGTCCCACGGATATACCACATGGAGGGAAAGTACCTTGAATATTGTAGATGGAACATTTTACTAAAAGAAGACATTATTTGAATTTAAAAACAATTTAAACTGCATTCATAGATATTTAAATAATTGCATGGTTGAACCGGGAATCGAACCCGTTACACGAGAAAAATAATCACCCTGTAGTTTTATCATACCGATCGAAAGGCTTCATCATAAGGATTATTTTTTGCTAAATAACATAGTGTCACAAATAAAAGGAAGACCATGAATTTTAACATTTTTAGTACAAAATTAATCAATTAATAAATTTATCAAATGCTCTAACATTCACAATACAATGCAAAAATCCTACAATGAAAATACATCAACAAAGGAATAAAAGTTTGAAAATGGAACACATTTTTGAATTATTTCTTTATAACCAGCCAGCCGCATTGCGATGGACAAAATAATTTATGCGTCTTTTGGCTCAGGATACGGTGCGATTTGTTGCATACAACCTGGACCTACTAATTACGTATCTCTTTATCATTTTATCTTGATAAAGGGATTCGTAATTAGTAGATACAATTAAATTATAATAGGGAAATGATGCGTACTTCTCAAGTGGGTACATTTATTAGTAATAGGTATTTATGATAATGTCAGTTGTACGTCCTTACGGCAATGTCAGCTTTTCATTTTTCTGAACAAAATTTCACATCAAATCTTAAAATTCATGGTGGTTCCTTTTATTTGTGACCCTATGTTATTCAGCAAAAATTAATCCTTATGATGAAGCCTTTCGATCGGTATCATAAAACTACAGGGTGATTATTTTTCTCGTGTAACGGGTTCGATTCCCCGTTCAACCATGCAAGTATTTAAATATCTATGAATGCAGTTTAAATTATTTTTTTTTAAATTCAAATAATGTCTTCTTTCAGTAAAATGTTCCATCTACAATATTCAAGGTACTTTCCCTCCATTTGGCATATCCGTGGGACGCCCTGTATAGTAGGGTGGAGTGAAAAAAAATATTTTTAAACTTTGTTACTCCTGTATCACCAATGGATGATTGACATTCTTAGAGATATAAAAATAAAATTTCAAGTTCCTACGTTTACATCTTAAGGTGTCGCATCAGTTTTAAAAGTTAAAGAAAATAACAAAATTTATTTTTTATAAAGTTTTTATTTGAGACAAACTATTTATCAAAATGAAAATACTGAAGCTTGAAATTAAGTATTGTACTTATAAATATACAAAATATATTAAATAAAAGCATTTTAACATTCGGAAGCTGAAGCTACAGACTCTTCTTTTTGCTTAAAAAATTGTGATTTTGTGTCAAATACTGGTATGTCTTGCCTAGCCTTTATCCTCGTGCGAATGAATCCATCTCTTGCCTCTGCACCACAAACAGATGAAGAAGCCTCAGTAACGAGCTTGACGCACCGTTCTACTGCCTGAGTGTGGCAAGGATACTTTTCGACTTCAAATAATTTGCCACCTGAGGAAATCACGCTTGAAATTTCTGCGTCACTATGTTTCATGGTCATCGGAGGTTCTGTTATTTTTTCATTTGACCAGTCAATCAAATCATAATAATTCAATGCATCGATTTTAAGATTTGGGAGTTGAAATTCTCTTACTTTCTTTCCTTTAAACTCTTTTCTTGCCTTTAAAACTCTACGAAGTCCTAGTTCCCTTATGTGAGACTCATCATCTTGTAACATTGCTAATAGTATGTTTTCTGGATGTGCAAAGACGGAATTTCTTTGAATAGTTTTTATAACAACGCTTTTTTGGTCATCCGGTAGATACAAACATCTTTGAATCATGTTAAAAATATGAATTGGACCATATTTGCAAGAGGGTTTTGTTTTAATGTCAAACCAAGTTGGTGCATAGACTTTCATTATGAAAGTTGCAAGATCTTTTAAAGATTTAGAAGGTTTCGAAGTTCCAACATATAAACGAAGAATTCTATTAGCGCAAGTCAACCACCGCGAATGTGCAAGTTTACCAGGATCTTTGCTGGCTAAGTTTTGTGGGACCGTACCTGTCGAAATGGCAGAGCATATTTCATATAAATATTTTTGATCAGTGCTAAGGGTATTAGTATTCAAATCCGGTAATTCTGTGGGAATGCGTTCGAACACCTGTATTTGACAATTTTGGCATTTTTCTAACATTTTTCCTATGGTCCCAGAAAAACTGTTTGGTCCTGTAGTTGTACCATCAAGGCTGGTAAATAAATGACGAAGTGGTAGTTCATTTGCATGTAACAAGCACACAAACCATTGCAAAGGTCTTAGCAGATGTTTTTCTAATAAAGTTATGACTCCATTTTTATGTCCTGTATTTACAGCGGTACCGTCACATCCAATAGCTACCAAATATGGCCTATATTCAAACTTTGACTCAAGAAACTCAATCATATGTTTCACAATAGTCGTGGCTTTCCCAGAATCCACAGAAAGATGACCGATATATTCAGAACCAGGCTCCGAAATAATTGAAATATGTTCTTCAGTAATATTCTTCCGTTGTGAGATACTGCCAGTTTTAGTCATGATTAAAGTTTTATCTTTACGACCATCAAAGTAAACAGCCATCAAAATTTGTTTGCTCTCAAAGCTTTGTAAATCTTTGCGTGCCTTTTTCCGCTCTCTACGTATTTTACTTCGATCTATTACTTTTGACGAGTTTTCAGTGCTGATAACGTTTAAATCCAACAGTGCAGCATTTACGATTAATGCAGCAGATCGGTCAGAAACTCCAGTTCGGTCACAAGCAGTAGCTAACTTTTGCAATTTACTTCTCATTTGTTCAGTTTCTCTTGTTGATTGAGGCGTTATTTCTGTTCTAAAAATCACATCTTCATCCTCGTCTGATGCTGCAATGGACGAACTACTAGAAGACCAATTAAAAACTGGATCAGAAGAAGTACTTGGGATACTACTGGCTTTTTTTAAAAACTCATCATACTTTCGCTTCCTTGTCTCTTTACGGCATATAGATTTAGTAGACACTTTATCAACAGACCCTATATACATTTTTCGTTCATTTCTTTGGTCTTTCAAAAAGGTTTCTTCCGTAATAGGGACTTTAATCACACACTTACAAACTTCTCTCGATTCACATTTACAAGTAGCGATGTCAAATAATTTTGATTCAGATTCTTCGTAGAACATTTGCTTCTTCTTTTCATTGCGTAATTTCTTCACATTCTTGTATTTATTATAATAGGAAATCAATCTGGAAACTATTTGTTGATGACTTATAATGGGAATTGACGCCTTGTTCCAAATTTTTTCAATATCACAGGCTATCATTTCACACAAATCTCTCACTGCAGGATCTTTACCATTATTCAGTTCCAGTAAGTCATTTCTTAACCACAAGTAATATTTTATAATATCACAATAAGTTGGTAACACATTGTCACTTAATTTTATTGGATCGCCAAACAAGGGGCATCGCAAGTCTTTTCGAGTTTTTGGCATTTTATTGACGAATAAGCAGACTTTTTTACACTTGTCGTTACCCCTTAAATGAGAAAGTTTAAGAAAACTATGCAAAGACGAACAAGTTAACCCTTTAAAGTAAGGTTAAATATAAGTTTTATTACATATAGATACACAATTACATTGACGTGCAGGTACACGATAGACGTAAAAATTGTATTTTTTTTCAAATTACCCTCATAGCGCGCCACCTCAAAATAAAGTCGTAGGGTTTTGATTTTTAGCATGAATAAAGCTTTTATGTACGGTCATCGGTTAATGACACAGGAAAAGTAAAATTCCAAAAAAAAATTTTTTTGTCCAAGTTCACTCCACCCTACTGTATAGTATAAATAGATTACTCTCATGATAGATCTTCTGGAGCATTGGCTTTGGTACCTATCTTCTAAGATCAAAACCGAAAAAACGTAAGAAAAGTAGAGAAAATAGTTGTAAATAGTATTTAGAAACAACTTAAATTCTTTCGCTTTATGACTGATAAAGATGCAAGTTATATCATTCAAAACACTTGTCAAGTATGTAGATTTGAACCTTCATAAACACAGAAATAAAACCAATAACTTTTGCTTGTCGCATTTATGTGGGTGTGAATTTATACAATTATAAACAAAACCAATACATAACTAGCAGTATAATTACCTGATCGGACGTGACCGTATTAATTAACATCTGCCTGACACGTGATAATTAGATTACGGTTTAATTTTCATCCATAGCGGATAGTTTACAGTGAATACAGTAAACCCACTAAACAAATATATGTATTAGTTATATTGAATTCAGTCAAAGAGTTTTATAACGAACATTAGCAAGCAAAGAAGAGAAATATTGTTTTTAATAAACATAAACAATATCTAGGTACCCAAGTAGATAAACAGAAAACACTGGCTTCAAAATAATAGATGGCTGCTCTACGTATTATAAAGCACTTCTTGAACTATATTTCCTCATTTTCGCCATTTGCACCGCATTGCTTTGTCTCCTGCTCAACTGCAAAGTATGACGAGAATGGTTTGATCTTTCGGAGCGTGGTGTTGGTGATGGATCAGGTCTGTCGTCATCATCTGCGCATTCTGGATCTCCTTCATTCTTTTCGTCACCCTTTGATTCACCTGAACCACTGCCTGTGGATTCTCTATGACGAACCGGCTTGGTATCTCCACTGAAGCTTAGTATGAATTTCAGTTCAGCTATCAGTTCTTCTCTAAATGATACCTGTAATTTATTTCGTTGACTGTGATTCAAACAACATTTTTTTCAGGATAGGTTAGTTGAAAAGTATAATTTACAGAACTGATGAATAAGAGACAAGAAGGTACTACTTAACTACGTTTTGGTAAAACCACTAGATGGCAGAATGGAAGGTTTATAGGGCTATTGTTTAGGTTGGTTTAATACTTACCAATGGTAATAACAATAACTACGGAGAATGGCACGAAGCGACTATATTTTGGTGAGGGGTCACACTGGAACATGCAATTCTGGTAAAACGAAAAAACACAAATTCAAAATAAAAATGTTCATATTTACAATTTAATGTGGCCATGTCTGGATATAATGTAGAAACAATTATGTAGGAAAAACAGGTTGACAAAGGAGGAACGGTCAACAAACAGCAAGTCCCTGGCTGAAAGTATCTTTTTCCATTATTTTCTAAAGTTGTGGTAAACTTTAGAAGACTTTAGAAAATAATGAATAGTAATTATGAGTGTCAGAGCTAAGAGGACAGGAATTTAATTAAAATAAGCTTCACTAATAAGAATCTAATTGTAACAAAGGCTTTGGATAAAATAAACAGGCCAACTACCTTAACTTTTTAAATCTTCGGAATTCGTAATACCTACTTCCCTAACCAAACTATCATTTATCTCACTGACTTGTAAAGAGCAAGCTGGCAAGTAAAACCATTATAGAGTCACAATGTAATGAATATTAATGGCGTGTAGTACCTTCATCTTCCGGGATATCATCCATACGTCGAAGACCATCTCAACAAAGGCGCAGACAACGGCCATGCCCGAACCGGCCGCGAGTACAATGAAAACGCCTCCCACGTTCGCGAGAACTAAGGGCTGAGCTTCACCGCCGCCTGCGTCGTCATCCTGATCGATAGAACTTTGTTAATGGTTCAGGGGATTGCCAAACGATAATATCTCAACGTCAAAGGATTTGAGTAACGTGTTTAGCTATTATTTTGTGAATTTTCATCTGTGATAATTTTAAGTTTATTGAAAGCGCGAATAATGCAATATGAAAAAGTAATGTGCATGAAATGTTTGAAGACTCGTAATGTACAAAAAAAAAAAAATTCATCATTAAAAAGATAGTGCACCAATGGAGCTAGAAGCACAGCTTCTAACGTTTCCGTCAAGAAAAAATATTATTCGAATAAAATTGTAAAATCTAGAGCGTACCGCACAAGCACCGCCTCCTCTTTTTTCTTTCCACCACTTATCTTTCATTCTGGTTAGTTTGCCTTCTTCTTGTAGTTGTAGTATGGATTCACTCATTGGTTGACGATAGGGTGAATCTGGATTGTAAATTTATAGTTTAAAAAACACGCTTTTATAAATGCAAGTAAACACCAAAAACTTAATCGTAGTCAAAGTTCATTACAAGACCTTTCTAACAAGTCCAAACACGGCTATGATACGATATTCCATCATGGAATGCCAGTACCACCTAGCTTCCGGCTTCATCATCAGACCTTGAAACCTAATCATGGTCAAAGTTCATTACAAGGCTTTTCTAACAAGTCCAAATACAGCTATGATACGATGTTCCATCATGCATTTCCAGTTCATATCTTCCGGCTTCAACATCAGATAAGTTCGACAGTACCATATTATTGTATTGTCATCAGAAATACATACAGCAGCCAATTTTCATGACGCTACGATCCTTGGAAGATGGTTAAATTAGTTACCTTAGATTCCATTACATAGTTACATACAGGTCGACCTAATAAAAGCGTGTTAAAAATCATAAACTTTTACATTGTCTGTGTATTTTATGATTTGGATAGAAAAGGGGTGATTACTGATATGACGACTAATAGAGAACTGTGAAAGAAAAAGACATGTTGCGCCGACCACAAATAAATTGGGATAAGGGTAAAAGAATGATGACGATATGTCGTCGTTATCTACCTGGCCATGTCACGATACGCCGCCATTTCTTGATTTGACCAACTACCACCCGTCATCTCATTCAACACTCGAGGTGCTAAGATTTGCCCAGCAAGGCTTCGGCATTTCAACCTAGATTTGCGTAGAAAACATAACTCTGTCTTTGCTGCTGCGCTAATCAGCTAACTATTCATATTTGACCTATTTGTACTCGAATAATTCCTATTACAGGGTCCAAAAATAATTAATAAGAAGTAATTCCGACCAATTTGGATGTGGCGTCGTTGGCCGCTGCAGCTGCACCGCTCGCTTTTCTCGCTCGGGTCGCGGACGGTTGGTCACAGTTCTAACCTAACCAAATGCATTTGGTAGGGGTACAACTACAAAGCGATATACCTAGTGGTCAGCAAAAAATATCAAAAAAAAAGTTTGCTTTCGTCGATCCACCCGACTTTCGAGTAGGCGAATCGTGATAAAACTAGCCAAATCATGAAATTGCGGTGTATCTTAGAATGGCTATGCAGATCAGGATTCGGCTATTTCTAGAATCAAACTAAGATAGTTATATATAAGTCCACTAAATATTATTGTTAATGTAATATACACGCTATTGAATAAGGGGATAAACAGCCGATAAGTAAATTCTCCATCATATTTAAGAAGAAAAGTGAAAGGTTCTACGTTGATAATCATTTTTAATCATTTATTCATTTTGATCACTCTTAAAGGCAAATAAGCAATTTTAACATCCATATGTAATACTTTATTGCTTCCTAGCTTTTGCCCGCGGCTTCGCCCGCGTGGATGTCCGAAATTAACGCAAGAGGGCGTACTACCGCGGTAAGAATGTGTTAATCCAGGTTATATAGGTAATATATACTCTGTGTGCCATTTTCGATCCAGATCCATTCAGCCATTTTTGCGTGATTGAGAAACAAACACCCAATCATACATATTTTCACATTTATAATATTAGTAGTAAGTAGGATTATATCATTTATATAGCTGTTACCCGCGACTTCGTGCGTGTGATATTTAACAAAAAAGTTTTTCTATTTGTTTTTTTTTCGTGAGATCCAATTTTTTTTTCAAGAGTAAAAGTAGGCTAAGTCCGTAGTACTCCTTGTTACATCAGCTATCTGCCAGTGAAAGTCCCGTCAAAATCGGTCCAGCCATTTCAGAGATTAGGCGGAACATACAGACAAACAGACAAAAATTTAAAAAAAAATGTTGTTTTGGTATATGTACCGTGTATACATCCATATACACTTAGTAAAAAGCGGTTATTTTAATATTACAAACAGACACTCCAATTTTATTTATTTGTCTAGATGTCGAGATTTGTCTCTTTTCCCTATACAAATTGATACCACAACAAGCTTTGTTATATATAATGCTCGTTGTGGTAGTATCAAACATGAACTAAGGGAGCTTTATAGAACAATCAAAGTGATGCACGAAATCTTACTCTTCTTCATAGCGATCCCGTAACCTTTACTGTCTAATAGTCCACCGACTTGCGCAACATCGCAGTTTCTTTCAACCATATACTCGATTGATGTCGATTCCATTAGAAATGCATAGTTTTCGTCATCGGATTTCACCCTGAAAGAAAAGATAAATATTTTTTGGAAGGTACACAGTGGGACAAACAAACTAGTTTTTAGACTTTGTTTGTTTCATATTTACCTATCCAGCCCTTCATCATTGCTTGTTGTTAGATGTTCTGGATGGTCTTCCATATATAGATACATTTTCTGATAAACTAAGTTATCCGATTCCTAAACAAAAACAATTATAAAAAAAAACAGTGAATTGGATTTTTATTTAAATATAACTGGAACTCTCTATCATTCCAGGATATTAGCCTCGATATTCAATTTATTATTCATAGAGAATTTCCATTACCTTAAAGAAACTGAATGTAGCACCTCCGTTCTTAGCTCCGTAAGTCATTCCATACGGGTTATTCGCAAGATCGTTGACACTTTTAATAGCATAAAACTTGGATTCAACCGTGAGGAAAGCAGCAAGGTTAGCGGTGTAAGATGAAACCATGATTAAAGTGAAGAACCACCACATACTTCCAGCCATTCGAGTAGATACGGCACTAAAACATAAATATACCGTAAATATAGGTACATTTTTATATTAAACTTCATTTTAAATAAAACAAACTAGACACTGACATTGGAGCAATTTCTGAACCTTGTGTAAGCACACTTCCCAAAGTAAACCAAAATGAATTCGCTAAGGTAAATTGATTATCCAAAGTTTCCGGTTCTTCAATACATGGGTATGGGTTTTGCCATTCTTCTGGTGCTAATCGACCTAATATAAATAAAAGACCCGAAACACTAACGAACGCTCCTGCAAGCCATCCCCAAACCTGCAATGGCAAAACAAACAAATAAAAAAATTCAAAACACACTGTTTTCAACCAGTCTGAAAGAGTACTTACTCCCATTGAAAATGGTGATATGAAAGAGAAGAGATCAGGTGGTTCTTTGGTCGGTTTCTTATACAATATAGTTATACCTAAGTTCATAAATGGGCTGGTGAAATCCACTGCTTTTTGTCGAGCTGCTGTTATAGTCAAGTCCGTTATAGCGAAATCTGCTCTCTGTAAAACATTAAAATTTTGACAACATGCATCAATAAATTTACTAACTATTCAGTCTTTTGTAAACTCAATTATTTAATACCAAATAAAAACTTGTCACATATTTGTGAAATTGGTCCAAAATAGAGGCAAATGATAGTTACACCGTCCATTATTTTCTCCATCATACCATTCCATTTTTTAGTTTTATTATTATATGAGCCATATACACCATCATCTTGTATGTCGAATGTATAATTAAATTCATTCATTTTTGCCAATTCTTCAATAACTTCAATCCCGAAGCCTTCGTATCGATCATTGCCTTCAAGTTTTTTTGAAGATTCTTTAAGCATACCATATGGAGCACTCTATAAGAAATATAAAACATAGCTTTTATTGTGGTCATCATTTTATATTTATTTACTGAAGTGTTGAGAATTCTTACCAAAGCAGTAAGAACAATGAAATGCTTGCCCTTCATTGTTTCAGATCCTTCTTGTTCAGCTGCTGATACTTCATCTTTAGTTTCAACAAAACCATCTTCAAATGTCCAAGTTCCCACCTAATTTGTAACCAGAAAAAAAGTTTTTTATTACCCAACAATTATGTTATTTCAAGTATAAAGGCTTTATTCAATTATATACCTTATCTAAGCCGTAGGTCATGATTTCTAGTACGTCTATTTCTACTTCCGAACGGAAGCCATCCTCATCAAATTTTATGATTCCTGTCAAACCATCAACTTCCATCTACAATAAGGAACAAACATGCTTTAATGGAAACCAAATCCAATTTAAGTTTCAACATAAATTTTGTTGAAAATTACTCACAGTTCTAACATAATTCACGATGCTGGAACCATAAGCCCAGCTTTCTTCAAAATCACAAGTCACATTAGAACCCTCTTCTAGTTCCATAGTATTTAAAGTTGCAACAAATAAAGTAACGGCGTCATATACCAGAGCTAAATCTAGAGTCAGTCCATTTTCTGCTATCGCATTTTCTATATTGTTGTCAGATAGTTCAGCTACTTTCTCATTTAAAGATGTGATAAAATTTTGAATGGGTTCTAAGGTTGGATCGAACATGCGAATTCCTGAACATGAAAAACAATGTCATTATTGTAAGAAGTCAACATGTTTACGTCTCTCAAAAATTGTGATATGACTAAGAAAATGAGATTTCATTTATTTGCTATTTTAAATCCTTTAACTGTAAAATATATTACCTGTTATACTAGAGCCACCATGTTTGTATGGATCTATGTCTATTGTTTGAAAATCTGGATTCATAATCAGATAACTGTGTTCATCAGACATTATTCCCACTTGTTGTGCTTGCTCTAGTACTTTTGGCAAAGTTTCTCTGCCACAGTTTATGACATAGTTCACAGACCCCGACTTTTTTATAAACTTAAGTTGAGACCTAGAAAAAAAAACAGTAATTAAATCATCTCCCTATAAACTGAAAATAAACTAAATTGGAAGTTGAACCTGCCTGTAATCATCACCATCAGGCAATTGAACAATGTTGATTAGAATTTTCTGTCCAGTATCTAAATCTTGCATTGACAAAATATTGTCAAAAAATGGTAGAAGTTCAGCCCCTTCATAAATTATAGTGAAATCTGTCCAACCTTTCAATTCTATTAGGTCGGCAAACATCTGCAAAAATAGAACACCTTACTTGTTTGAATGTGTAATTAAAACAAATGAAGTAACAAAACATATCTAAATACCTGTGAATAAGCCAAGTGATGTGGAAACAAATTAACAACAGACCAGTTACGATTTTGTGTTTCAATAGGATCTGTGATAACGTGGGGTATCTCAAGGAAATCTGATATAGACTGAATATGCTGTAGTGAACCTTTGCTAGTTGGCCCAAATACTCCGAATACATTACTCTGTAATAGAATGTTGATAAAATTATCTTTTCGAAGGAAGAATTTCAATTTACTCAGATATTTCAGAAACATGAAAAGTTACCTCTAAAAGCGTGCACATCGCAGTTTCTGCTTCTAATACGTCTCCTGGAGATGTTCGTATGACACTTGCTACAAATGGATTTTCTTGGTCTTTGGATACCGCGGTAAGTGCAATGTTGAAAGCGGCTTCTAATAAAAATGTTCCATCATCAAAAATAGCACCTAGGACGGTAATAGAAAATGTTATATTCTTGAGTGCAGACAAAACAAATTAAGTAAAATAAACGTAATATAAAGAATGGTAAGAAAAAGTGGAAAAGACACCTTAAGGATTGGTTTTGGTGAAAAAGAAGAGGCAAGTTAATAATAAAGTAATAACAAAACATACCAATACTTTTATCTCCAAGAGCGTAAAGTAAACAAAATGTTGTTGTAAGCCATCTCAAGGATAACTTTGACATTTGCATGATTAATCACAAACCAACACAACATCTAAGTAACTTCCTGTTATCGACTTGAAGAAACCCGACAGAATGATCTAGTGAATCTCCACAAGAAACGAAACCACTTGACCTGAATGTCCATGCGGGAATGGATGCCCTAACTATAATTGTTTCGAATGCTATTCTACTGGCTCTAACACCTAACTGCAACGCTAAAATTAGCACTGCTCCCGATTAGTGTGTAACTATAACACGTTATGATCTAAAAGTAACATTGTAGTATTAAAATGATACACAGTAGATTATTTTCTGGCATTGTTAACCAATATGTAACTGTGCACATTCATATGAAATTAAAGTTAAATCAATATATGTAACTAATTCGTTTCCATGCAGCTTCATTAATGCATTAAAATCATCTGTAGCGACCATGGCTACAGAAAGTTTCTAAGTCTAAACTTAAGCATAATATCGTTAAACGATATTATGCTTAAGTTTATTTAACATTGATAGCGTCCTCTTTCGTGATATTCATACAACCTGCATTATTTTCTTTACCGTAGTAGTTCACGGTTTTGTCGACGCTGAACACTCCTGAAACCAATTGTTACACGGGACCGTACTTTGTCAGTTGTGCGGTGAATCACTAGATGGCGCTGTTTAGCAGTCCTTACGATATAAAATATTTCCTTTCAGCATAGCCGATTCTAACCTTTTTTTTATTTGCACACATTTTCATTTGGCTTCACGTATGAAAACGTTTTTTTCTTCACCACTGCTAGATGGCGGTCTGGTAGAGACTTGGTGTTTGTCGTTGGTTGTTGAACGAGTTAAAAACCACTTTTTATTGTAAACTCAATTTTGTAAAAAGAAAGACCGAAGAGACATAATAATATTTGGAAGATAATAATGCAAAGAAATTACAAGTTAAAGACACTTTATTTCATTATACGTTAAGGACTTCCATATAATAATTTGATGTGGATACCAAATTTGTAAGTAGTTAAAAGACTATATTCTCAAATTTAATTGGCTGGTACTAGATTATATAACGAAAACTAATGAAACAAAAAAAATATTGTTTACATTATTCGATGTGCGAAAGTTTGGGAAAGTTTTAAGACCAATTCAACGAACCGTTTCGGCCGGGCGTGCATAGATCGCTCAGCTGTTTTTGAAATTTTTCGTAGAACTTAGATACTTTTTACGATATTTCTCAAACCATACTATACCGTCGTATGGGTGCGCTAATGTACAGCTACTACAATCTGTCAAAATTTTATTCAATAGATTTTCAACTTTATCTCTAAAATATCAGGTTCAAGGTTGATTGGGAGATTTTTTCAGTTTCGGGTACCTTGACGTGCTGGTTACATTTTAGAAAAGTGGAATTATGAAAAACTTCCTTTTTTGTGTTTCATTCATTTGCGCTATCAATACCCAATACGTAAGTGAAATTGCTAGCTAATGTATTTGGCCCTCGCATTATTGAATCAATCTACTTACCTACCTATAACGCAACCATTTCCTACACAGACATACCAACAAATAATTAGGAAAGTGTCACAGTATTTCAGGGGAACCGAAAGCAGTGCCGCTGGCGGATTGGGATCGCATCGTAAACTCGGAGATTGTTCGGGTTTTGTCGCTAACCGCCTAACCGCTTCCACGCTTAGCCTAAAATTGGCAAATACAGGGTGAATTCCAGGTAGAACGTTTTCTTATTTTAAGAAGTTACTTTTCGAAAAGGAAAATTTTGTTTTCTTTAAGTCATTCACAGGAACCTTATTAGCGGCGGATGCAATTTGATTTCTTTCGGCAGCTTTACTTAAATAAATTACATATATTGTCCTGTTTCCTGTTTGTTGTTTGTATGTTTTATTCCTGCAGACCACACACATATGCCAATTACCTATACCTACGCGATTATTAATTGAGTTTGCAGATACTATTTAACACACTACCTACATTTAAGTAATTCGATTAACAGTCCACTGAGGCTCGTTTGCAATAAGCTTTGCTTTCTAATCTAATTTAATTGTGCTTGTATTAAATTAGGCATACATAAAACAATTATCATTTGTAACAGGTATAAAAATGCATATCTTTATATATTTTTTCCTCGACTTTCGTAATTACATCTACGACTGTTACTCTCTGCCAAAAGGTTGACTGGTAGAAAATACTTATAGCATTTAGTCCTTTTCTGTATATTACTGTACGTGAAGTAATAAATAAATAGTACAAACTCACACACAACACCGACTACTAAGATACAGGATCTTCCTAGTTTAGGAGACAGGGCTAAAATTTTGTATTGCCTCTACTAAACAAATATGTGTATTCAAACTTGTGTCAAAATGTTCTTTCGCTAATGAATATTATATTATTATTATATTAGTTCTAATTCAATTTCGACACAGGATGTATAAAAAGCAGGAACGGCATAAAGCTTCCCTTTACCTCGAAAGCTAGACCCTGTAATACTACCGTGGAAACATGTTCCATTTGCATGATATTAAAAATACAGCCTCCAATTCCTCTATTAGAAGTTTTATTATTTACCTGCAATTTAAAAAAGAAACATAAGCCCTGTAATCCTGGATTAAGGATGGTTTTAAACTCAGGATAACTTGAAATTGTGGAAGAAAGGAGAGAATTTTAAATTAGTTTTATTTTATAGCTTCCACAAATTACTTTCTGCGATGACGTAGTTATATCAGACTATCTGTGTTCTAACAATTAAGCATTGAATTCTGGGATAAATTTATTTGATTAACAAATTACAAACTTTTCTTTTATGGGCTTTTAGCAAATGGGATTAGAGTTTTCGGGTCATTCCGGGCATGTCTATTTTAAGTAAAATGTTTCGGCCGGTCGAAGTAGCGAGTCTACAAGCTAGTCAGATAAGGCTACAGATAATTCCACCAGTGAACGTCTTTTGAATGGACGAAATAATGATGATTTCAAGCAAAGATCCAAGGTATAGATATTACCCAGGAACTGGGTTGTGGAGGTGAGATAGGCAGTCCGTCCATGTAAAATAACGATTATTCCTGATAGAACCTGAGCCGAAATCCTAACATGATCGCGGGTTAGGTTAGGAACTCGAAAAAAATATGATATTTATTCCGGACGTAACACTCGTCCTAACCTGACCCGACGTATCATTTCTATCATAATCCGAAATGCGATATACTATGATGGCAGTATTTTTTGGAATAATTTTACTAGGCATATGGGCATTATTCGGGTATTCAGTTGCATACAGTTTGACTGGAAGTCAACCCCAACATAATTGGGAAAAGAATGATAATACGAGGTATAGATAGAGCGTGCCTTCCTCAGCAAGAAAGTTTTAATGAAATACTCTGAATACTCTCTGAGACATACGCTCACCTCACATACTCAGGGAATACTTCAATTTAGCACTACACTTTGGTTCAATGCTGAAATTCCAGATTACATAGCTGTCTGTAACCCTGATAGTGTCGACTAACCACGCTACATGATTGGCCGATTTCGGGAGCTTCTATTTCGCTTCGATTTATGGACGCTAGTCAAATAACTTACAAAACGAAGTTACTATGGCTGTGTACCGACTTTGAATTCATGTTTGTGTGTG
The DNA here is from genome assembly GCA_932294355.1 of Aporophyla lueneburgensis. Taxonomy (NCBI): domain Eukaryota; kingdom Metazoa; phylum Arthropoda; class Insecta; order Lepidoptera; family Noctuidae; genus Aporophyla; species Aporophyla lueneburgensis. The sequence goes on along the minus strand of OW028750.1, from coordinate 15,188,431 downwards.
TTGAATGGCGATGTCGTAGATCTTGACTTTATTAGCTAACTAGCTGACCCAGCGGACTTCGTACCGCCTCAGAATCAATAAAACCCATGTTAGGTGAGCTCCTACCAAGTTATGACAACCTGGTACTTCAAAGACATATTAATAAGGAACTTTTTTGGATGATTTTTTACACCTTAGGTCCGAAAAACCCAAATATCTTAAGGACCCCTATTTAAAAAATATATATATATATAGCCTATGTTACTTGTAAATAATGTAGCTTTCTAATGTTGAAAGAATTTTTAAAATCGGTCCAGTGGTTTTTGAGTCAAACAAACAAGAATACAAACTTTTCCTCTTTATAATATTAGTATAGATAATATTTTTTTTCTTTATTCTTTATTCACACATAATACATAATCAGCCTAAATGGTTTGCACTGCTAGGGTACAGGCCTCCTCTCGGTGAGCGGGAGTGGGCCATCTACCACGCGGGCCCAGTTCGGGTTGGTAGGTGTCACACGTCTTTGATTTTTTTGTTCTAGGATATGCCAGTTTCCTCACGATGTTGTCCTTCACCGTTTTGAGATCATTGGTGATGATATTATTTATATACAGAAAGTAAAGCGCCAGCCCGGGTTCTAACCCATGACTTACTACTCGTAAGGCGGGGCCGATACCAATGGGCGACCACTGCTCTGTTCAAGACCTCATTTTATGAGGCCTTGAATAAAGAGTTGTGCACAGGCAGTTTTCTAATGAATCTATTCAAGACTATTAAATATTGGTAAAATATTGAAATTATTATCCTGACTAAGCTTTAATGCTTAAGTAGAGTCATTACGTTTCATAATGTATCGGTAAATTGCGAATTAGTAAAGATTTGTTGACAAAGTTGCACCTTCTCCAAAAGTTATTTAATACCCAGCATATTATAGTTCAAAATTAATTTTGCGAGGCTCAAGAACACCCAAAGTGTTACAATATTGCTCTTTATAAAGTAGGATCAAGGACATGGCGTGGAATATCTACTTACATGAAATATACTGCGAGGTGGGACGTGCCACATAAGTTTACTTTTTCGCACGTACCTACTGATCAAAGAAAGATTTTCTACCAAACGATCATTTAAGAGCTCTGGATATATTAGCCATGAAGAAATTTTTGGGCGTTTTGAAAGCGAACAAACATTTAAGAAGGTCGAGGGAGAATTTTCAGAGGTTCGACGTGTGGTAGGTACCAACGAAGTTTCCAATGGAACCACGAAACTAATACAAAACATTTATGTATAAATCAAAAGGGTAAGTAAGGTCAACTGAAAGTCACGACAGATGTTGTCCTGGTTTACATACAAATGCCTCTGGGCGGATCGTTTGAACCCAAATATATCAGATGTTTAGCATAAATTGTGATGGAAATAAAAACAAGAGGCTTCAACAGATGTGAACCAGCCACATGTCAAGTGATTCCATTTCAAAAACTAAAACCGGGTATAACTGTTCGCAATATCCATTTAGGTTGTGTACACGAAATAGTGTACGATAAGTTCCTACATTTGTTTTCGAGCCTACATTTATCTTGCAGACACCGACCCGTCCAGCCTCAATACGGCGTTCTGTTTGGCCATGCTTATTCGTCCAACTGTAAAAATAGTGCCGCCTCATGTAGCCGGTTACATTTCGGTTTTCACGCATTCTGCGTACATATTATAATTGTTTTTGTGTCGATAGGTAGGTACATAATTCTGTTGAAGGAGTTATACCATAGCACCTTGTTTTTAACCCCCGACGCAAGAAGAGGGGTGTTATAAGTTTGACGTGTCTGTCTGTCTGGCTGTGTGTGTGTCTGTCTGTCTGTGGCATCATAGCTCCCGAACGGATGAAGCGATTTCAATAAAAAAAAAATTGTATTAAAGGTGACTTATGTGCGAGTGTTCTTAGACATGTTTGATGAAAATCGGTTGAGCCGTTTAAAAGTTGTGGGGGAGAAAGTGGGGAAGAGTAACCGAATTTCAGCAAATATACTCGACTGGGGTCTCAAATGAAAGCGCACTGAAAGAGAATATTGATGAATTAATCGAGAGTGTTCTTAGCTTCGTTTGATTCTACATTATAATAAGTATGTACCTATAAAAATTATAAAATAAAAAAATAAATTTAAAATTAAAAAATTAAAAATAAAAAATAATAAAAAAAAACTCAATCTTAAAGTACCTAAGTATGTATTAATAATTCAAAAAAAATACGTCGCGTTGGGGGACCGCTCCGCGAGGGCAGACGTTGACGGTCGTATCCTAAATGCAATATTGTGAAGTAATTTTAAAAAAGTTTTCTTTTCTTAATTTGTTAGGTAATAGACTATTTGTAAATAAATTGTTAGGCGTGGAGCGGTCCCCCAATGCGACGTATTTTTTTTTGAATTATTAATACATACTTAGGTACTTTAAGATTGAGTTTTTTTTATTGTTTTTTACTTTTTAAAAGGAAATTAGATTTTTGTGTCGGGGGTTTTTTAAATTTTTGAGTAGAGATGTTTGGATATTTGTTACACAAAAACGGCTAAACAGATTTAGATGAAATCCAACACACAGGTAGTTCATAACCTGGAGTATTACATAAAATATTTTTTTTATCTCAGATAAGATAAAATGGATAATTTCCACCCTAGAAGACGCTATCAAAAAATAGTTTACCATAAAAATTACATATTTTTATGATACATTCAAACTCGCCTAAAAGTAATTAAACTTGAACCACTGATTTCCAAAACACACAAGGCAGTGTATTATCCCTCGAATAGAAAGCAAACAAGCTCCCTACGCAGAACCGCACTAGCAGACCACCCTTAATCGATATTCCAATCAACGAGGCTGTATCGGTGGCCGTAAAGCCTCTGGTCAACATATTGTGACCACGACACTGTTGTCGCACTCGTAACTCCCGATCAACAAGCAGATTACTCAGAACACCGTGTACACGATTAGAGCTTTGATTTACTGTTCAGATACTGGGAAAACTAGTTGCAAACATTGTAAAAGCTGCTGGCTTGATTTCGTGGATCAGGAAACGCAAACAGTTGGTTCCAATCTTAATTGCTCCAGGGTAGCCTGCACAATTTAAATTTTCTTACGTTTTTATTATTTGCAAGTTAGTGCCAGATTGTATTACATAAAATTTGATTCGCGACTGAAACATGCACATATGTATTTACTGAATTATAAACATTAACATCAACAACACAACTCTCTAAAATTATTTAGTTCCACTGAATTTAATGACTATTTATGAAAAATTCGTTCAACGAAAATAAACGAATGAGTTATTCATTCATTTAACGACTTTTTTATGAAATAATCATTATTTCATAAAAAAGTCGTTAAATGAATGAATAACTATTTCATGAAAAATTCATTAAATGAATGAATTACTTTTTCATAAAAAAAGTCATGAAATTCAAATTTTCAGACGTTCCTTCAATTTCCTTGAATTACTTTTTCATGAAATAGAAATTCATTCAATTGAATAACTATTTCATGAAAATTTTAATTTCGCTCAATACCAAGCTTCCAGCTTAAGCAAACAATGGGATGTTTAAAGAAAGGCAAAGTTAAAAGGTTTAGTGTTACAGTTAGCCATCATGTTTAGCAGGTTATCCAGGGTCCAACAGACGTTCATCAGTATCGTCATTCGTGGAGCCTCTTAATCTGTGAAACTATCGCACCAATTAGGGATACGGGTAAAACATGCAGAGACAAGGTAAACAACAGAGAGCAGTGGTGGCCCAGTGGTAACGACCGCGACTTACGAGTAGTAGGTCGTGAGTTCTAACCCAAGCAGGCGCTTTACTTTGTGTAAATTATCTCATCACCACTGCTCTCAAAACGGTGAAGGAAAACATCGTGAGGAATCCGGCATGTCTTAGAACCAAAAATTCTGAGATATGTGACATCCATCAACCCACACTGGGCCCGCGTGGTAGATAACGGCTCACTCCTGTGTCCCAGCAGTGGGAACAATATAGGCTGATTATGATGATTTATACTATAATACATTTGGCTACGTATGTTTAAGTCCCATGTAATAGTGGGCAAGCTTATTGGCATCAATCGGGCACGAATCCAGACTCTAGGCTATTGAGAAATTTCAGATAAAACCCAACAACACTGCCCGAATTGTGGATCGTGTTGACCACATGCTTTTTTTTTGTGGGTGGGAAATCATCAAATGACTTCTCCCGCTCTGAGTGGTGCGGAAGGGCGTGTCAGACTTTTACTGACAAAAACCCACCCGTGTTCCTTCAGTTGCCCATATGCCAGGGCCATGGTATCTCTTTCGAACAAATCTCGCAACCCTGGCAGGAGGACCAATGCTAAGCAGTAGATTTTGCGGGTACTACACTAACGAATTAGCCTACAAGGACACAAGAATATAATCATTATAAATAACCATTTCGTCTTCACCTAATGTGTTATTATGAAGCTTACTTGTGAGTATATCTATTGGCTCCATCCATTCCCAAAACTATTTCACCATCTTGTACTTATAGCGAAACAAAAGTATCTGAATATACAAAAACATAAAAGATAAAATATTTAATACAAAGACGACGTTACATATCTCTTCCACTATCCTCGAGGTGGCTATTAAAATGAATTATTCGAATACGTGTCTGTGTTATACTATACCTATATGTAACTTGTTCAAATATACAATGTACGATGCACCAGTCCACATCCGGTATTGTTCGTAACAATCTAAATACGACAAAAACAGGAAAAATATTTTTCGTCATTAACTTTTTTGACATAACATAATATTATCATCATCTGCAGCTTGTTTTCACCCACTGCTGGGCATCTCTGTCTGCAGAAGGAAAAAATAGTTAACGTCATTAACGTCTCTATCATTATATATTATCATCATCTACAAGCCTACTACTAACATATTAAGTTACAGTTAAATTGCTTATTAGCCTTTTTGGCTAGATCGTAATTAATTACTAAGAATTTTGTTCTTACTAATAAAGTATTTTAAAAAAATCTACAGGCCTACAGCACGTCATCATCCATTGCTGGGTATGCCCAGCAATGGATGATCATAAAGAATAGATATGTCTATGGCATCTTTTTGACTGTTAAGAAAAGAAAGATAGAAAAATATTTTTCGTTATTAACTTATTTGTCATTACATATTATCATCATTGACAGCCCGTCTTCGCCCACTGCTGGGCATAGGCCTCTCTTTGACTATAAACGAAAAGAAAGAAAGAAACATATTTTATTTGGGACACGCATAGGATATACAAACAATAAAAAAGGCATGTTAATCTAACAAATTTAACATAAAAAATAAATAACAATAAAGACCTGTGCGAGGCCAAAATCTCAGTCAATGTGTGTCAGTCCCATTAAATTATAAGTACATAAAACAATTAAGTTATTTTTTAAGTTATTTATCGTTCACTTCAGGTTACAGACATCATTGTAGCCCTGGCTCTTGTACTAGGAATTCCTGTATCACAAGAGCCAGACCTCTCTATTTGCAGGGAATAAGATTTGGAAGCGAGATAGACAAAATTAGACACTAAGTTTAACGTTATGACATGCATTAAAAAGTAGGTTTACAAATATAAAAGAGGAAAAAAAAATAACAATAAAAGAACAGAATAATAACAATAAAAAAAGATAGTAATTATTATTCACTGCGTACTAAGGAGGGTGAGGCTAAGGTTGTGTGGAATATGTGTACGTTTGAATGTGAGATGTGATTTTTAGGGTTCCGTTGCCAAATGGCAAAAAACGGAACCCTTATAGATTCGTCATGTCTGTCTGTCCGTCCGTATGTCACAGCCACTTTTCTCCGAAACTATAAGAGCTACGCTGTTGAAACTTTGTAAGTAGATGTATTCTGTAAACCGCATCAAGATTTTTACACTAAAATAGATTTTTTTTTATAAATTTTGGGGTTCCCCATACTTAGAACTAAAACTCAAAAAGTTTATTTTCATCAAACCCATACGTGTGGGGTATCTATGAATAGGTCTTTAAAAATGGTATTGAGGTTTCTAATATATTTTTTTTCTAAACTGAACAGTTTGCGCCAGAGACGCTTCCAAAGTGGTAAAATGAGTGTCCCCCCCCCCCCGTAACTTCTAAAATAAGAGAATGATAAAACTCAAAAAAATACATGATGTACATAACCATGTAAACTTCCACTGAAAATTGGTTTGAACGAGATCCAGTAAGTAGTTTTTTTTAATACGTCATAAATCGTAAACCGCAATTTACCTTTCATTCAATCAACTCAAACATAAAAATTAAAAAAAAAAACATTTAATTTCATAAGCATAAACCTTATACATAAACCGAGGATACCTACAGGTTTGTACGGAACCCTCGGTGCGCGAGTCCGACTCGCACTTGGCCGGTTTTTGCATTTGTAATTATCTTCAATATTGCTTTTGTCCGGCTATGTTCTATCCATCTTGTTTGTCTAAATTCTCCCTTCACAAAATATTAAGAACGATGAAATTAAGGAATCTTATTTATTAATTGTCTAGATACTTTCTTTACTCTTCGGTCTGGTAAGTTTGCCAACTATTTAAGAATAAATTGTTTTTAAATGTGTTATTCATAGTAGTTTAGCACTGTGTGGCTCAAAAAATACTAGACTTTAAATCAGTAAGTTATTAGCTTCCTCAGGATTTCTTTTTATTTCTGACACTGCATTTCATGCACTGTGTCTTGTTATTAGTTCACGATAATCAGCCGATAATTTCCCCACTACTTGGACACGTGCCTCCACTTGTTGAGAGGGAATGAGCCATAATCCACCACGCGGGCCCAGTGCGTGTTGGTAGATGTCACATGTCTTCGACTTTTTGGTTCTAGGGCATGCCGGGTTCTTCACGATGTTTTCCTTTACCGTTGTGGGCGCTGTGATAATGAAATTAAATACACAAAGTGAAGTAGGCTACCTGGGTTCGAACTTACAACCTACAACTTGTAAGCCGCGGCCGATTCCACTGAACCACCACTGTTCCAATGTCTTAATAACTGTTCTCTAATGGTTAATTCTGCACCTATAGTATTGGTTTAATTTAAAACTTTTTGCTGTTTTTAGTAACTGTGTTCATGAGTTTGAGAGTTTTTTCTTACGAAGGCGAGTGCAGACAAAGAAAAATTCTCATTTCGTGAAAAAACGTACAAGGTAATTAAACACAGGTATATTAAACAGGTATATTAAACAGGTGCAGCTAAATTAAGGTGGGTAAAACTTTGTTCAGAAACAAAGTAATTATCTTTATATTTATTCTATGTTCTTTGTGTGCCGCGAAACTTAACGCAACAAAGTTCAAAGACATGCTACGAAATTAGATTTTATGATTAAAGGGAAATTATTTTTGTTCCTTAATTTCATATGAGGTCGAAAGCCCATTATTAGTCTTATGTATTCATTATTTATGATTGCACAGATCTTTACAACTTTCAGCAAATGCATTTTACTGCAAGCTATTTTGTATTACTGACCCAATTCAGAGCATAACTCCAAACACTACAAATTAAACATTTCCTACAAGCTATAAATTAAAAGTCTTTTGTTTTCATTTGTGTTAAGAGTTCTTCCTGTTGTTCTAGTAAAAGTATTAAAATTTTCCGGGATGTTCCATGGGGAACTATTGCACAAACATTTAGGGAGGCAGCTGTTCCGGGGCCTCCTACAAGTACAATTGCAAGTTCCGTTACTTGCAGGGAAGTACGTGACTTGCGGACTGTAGCGCACCCGCCACCGCTAACTGTACAAGTGTTTCTTGCTTCCAAGAAACAAAATGAACCGTTTAGATAACCTCTACTTAATTTTGGAGTAGAGCTTGTAGTTGTGGCTTTAAAACCATTTGTACATTCATTTATTTTTTGAAGTTGGAAAGTACCTCTGCAAAATTAATTTAACAATTCAGCTGAATCAATCGAGGAATGTCTTCAATTTGTTTTAGGAAAGTTAATGTTACTATCAACGCTTCGTTTCCATTTCCAGCTCAAAATAAATTTTATCAGACACAAACTTTTATCTACTGAAGAAGGTCGGACTTACTGATGGCTTTTCGCCGGACAAGTAAAAATGAGTTCAGAAAATCAGTAAAGGAGTAACGAGAAAACTTTGCCATTATTAATCAGGTTGAAACACGTTACAAAGTAATTCTTGTAGCTAAGTACTTATCTCGTAGCTTAAAAAACATTGAAAGAGCATTAAAAAGACGAGTCATAAAACGTCCTTTTCATCTGACTTTGTACGCGATAATGGATTGTTAAAAGGCAAAGTTCTTTTTATCTTTTAAATACAATTAGGACACTATCTACCAGCTTACCGTAGGATAGAAGTAATTCTTGGCGTGCAGAGCGTTGGGCGCGGTAAATTAAAAGGCTTTGGCTTTTAAATTAACGTTGCCAATCGAGTAAATGGTGCTTAAGTGATTTGGTTTTATTTTGAAGAGGACCTGTGGATCCACATTGTGTTTAGCTTAAACTCCTTACAGGGTTAGTTTTTTTTCCTTTAGTCTACAGTAACTTTGTTATTAATTCAGAATTAGGTGCAACAAGATTTTTTTTTTAACAATATGGACCATACTAGTGTGAGTGTTAGTCGTGTTTAGTTTTTGTGGTTTCTGATCAACGTCTTTGATTTATTATAGGTACCCTATATATTTATTAAAGAGCAAGCATGTTTTTAGTTTCCAAAAGCAAAATAGTGACAGCATATCTAGGTACATTTAAAGAAGCCCTAGAAAACAACACTAACAATACCGATTCTCACCTTTAGCTCTATATTTTCTTATTTTTATTATGAACACAGGGAATTACGCACTTAATTTAATTTTGACACTTACTTTTCTCAATATTTTAAGTGAACTATAACGTTTTTTTTTTTTTTTTTGAGAAATATATGTAAATGTCTTTAAACCGAAAATACCTACTGCTTTTTAAACAGAAAGCAGTAAAATATCTAAACACAATGATGACAAAGGTGGTTTCTAAACACCACCATTAACCATCGTCATCGTCATAAAAACAACGCAGACGTTATTCGAAAATTAAAAAATTGCTCGCAGCCGTGAACGTGACGTGAATGGCCCTCGTCGTGGGTCGGTGACGGCCGAGCGCCGCCCGGGCGGTCGCGGTGCCCCGGGCAATTGACGGCAACACCGCCATCGAGTGTCACACCTATTGAAACAGCTCGATACGTGATACACCGCGCTTAACCGCCCGCAAATTTAATTATCCTTTTACTCTGTCACCACTTCCGATTTCCCGCTTTTATCCCGCGAACCAATAATATCATTACGGAATCGAGAATTGTGTAAAGCGAGGTAGGACTTGATGCCAATTAAACAACAGCAAGCGTTGTGTATTTAGCCTTTTTCAGTGTAAAATGAAAATTTTTAATTGCTACAAAACATGGGTATATATTACGTACAGTGTGCTTTATTTACATATGTACAATTCAAAGAAAAAAGGGCCTATTTATGCAGACTCGTGGGAGATCGAGCGAGTGTAGATATACAGCGTGTTATTTATTCATTAGCGCTGAACTCAACGCACCGTTGTTTCCGCCGTACGATATGAAATCTCATATTAACTTGTCTACTTTCAGAGACTCGACGAATTTATGTAGCGAGGAAAATTGTCGCGAGTCTGTCGTGACGTACGACTTTACGACGTTTCGTATGCATAAACTTTGTTTACAGTTACTGAGCATAGCTCATCAGCTCATATGCTCTCACATAAATATTCATAATCATGTGCCTTGGTATTTTAACACTCGTGAGCATAATATACTGAACTTTGTAATGAATTGAAGATAAGGGGATTACTACTTTGATTTTACTTCTAATCAAGACTTACTTTCTCGTATGTTGCTGAGAATACGCTTTAATACTTAACACAATAGAATGGATTCCTCAACTCACTCAATAGGAATATTTGATTGTGACCTTTTAATATTTATTTAGTAGCTGTATATCTAAGCATTTTCATGTTGAAAAGCGGCTCATACGTTGAGCTCTAAATAGAATGTAATCCAAATAGACACTAAGTCACTACTACTGTTAGCCTGAATCACGCCATTGCTGAGCAAAGCCCTAAGTTACGACTAACTGACATAAAAACACAATGAAACTATTTTATCCCTACGTACATAACGGTCTCTTAAATACAGGCAGAGAAAGTTAGACGGGGGTCAAGCCTCCATTAATTAAACAGAAGGGCGGATGCCTAATACCCTCATCTTGCGAACCACCGGGCGACCTCACCGGAACTTTCAAAAGGTCAACACCACGCTCCGCCATCGAACATTATACATTATTGATCTTGTTGCCTCACTTAATAACCCCAGTGTGCCTTCCAAGTAGGATGCCAGTGATCCAGGCCGTCTTACATCAGACCTTCTGCCCGTTGACGTCTTCATGGTAAGCGGTTTATATATTCCCGAGCCAATGTTATTCATATCGAGACCCTAAAGTTAACCAAGCGATATTTTACAAAGTTGCCAATTTTTGGGGCGAATGTATTTTATATAGGACACGCAATGTCAGTTTTATATTATATTTGATGCTTAAATCTTTTAAATGTTGAAGCCGGGTCCTAAAACGCTGAGATGTAGGGAGTACCTGTTTTATGTTCAGAGGGGTAATTCTAGTAATTTTAAGCAAGTTCACAGTCTGATCTCAATCTTAAACTTTCAAAAATCCATATATTTTTGACAAGTCTTTGACATTTGACTGTCGTTGAGATGAGACTGCAACTAGATTTTGAACATTTTTAAGTACAGGAATTCTTGAGTTCCCCTTGCAACCGCTTGGCGAAATAAATTGAGTCATTATTTCACTGACATTGCTCGTTCTTTAAGACACAGTCTCCTTTTATGCTTCGAATATATTTCGCTGTTATGATTCTTTTGTTATATTATTTTAGTCACAGATGAAAAGCTTTGTGACATTAGAATGGGGAAAAATGAAAATGGATTACCTAATGTAAGAATAACATTCATTTATTTTATGACTGTTTTGATTGTTCCGCGTAGTGCCGGACAGAGAAAAAAAAAGCACGATCCCATTTCTTCCCGTGGGTGTCGTAAGAGGCCTAAGGGATTTACTAGAGAATGGGTAGCAGCGTTCTTTATGCATTTTACCACCACATTACGATCGCCAACCCGCCTGCCAAATGTGGCGATTAGTGCAAACCCCTCAGAATTGGGGGAGGCCTACGTCCAGAAGTAGAAATCTTTCGACTGATATGATGATGATGACTTTATGATTATCAGATTGAATACAAATATAAGGTGTATCTATTCATACACGAAATATTTTAAGAGGTACTCCTGTAGGTGGTAAAGAAGCTATAGCAACGAAAAAAAATATTTTCTAAGAGTATTTTTTTTTAAATTTAATATTTATAAGTTATTTGACGCACATAAGAAATACTGGCTCCTTCTTATTTTTTACGGCCCGAGACACCGCAGCCATGCTCGTGCCGTCCGGCCGCCACCCTCGCAGCGTCAGGCGGGCCATTCATAGAATTTGGAGTAAAGGTTTTATGCAAAACGTCTCAAGCATTTTTAAAATTATAATAATTACGAAAATTCAAAAACGCTTAAATAAAAAAAAAATTTTGCTTCTACCTATAGCTTCTTTACCACCTACAGGTGTACCCCTTAAAATATTTCGCGTATGAATAGATACACCTTATATGTATTTACCTGAAACCTGAATTTTTTGTTTGTTTATAGGATCAAAATTTGATTGTTTATAGGAAATTAAATCAATGGTTTTGGTTATTATTGGGTTTTCCATCTGGAATTTCTCTGTAGCAGCCCGGAGTCTGGATTAGTGCCCGGTGGATGGCAATAGGCTCGCCCCCTATTACATATGGGACTTAAACATAACAGGCGAAATATGGGTGCAATAAAGGTACACCTCCGCCTAACCCTTAGGGGAATCAAGGCGTGATGTTATGTTATGTTATGTAAATCAATGGTTTCAAGTGAGATTCAGTTGAAACATCTTTAACTAAAAAGTACACTGAACAGCCAGCGCAATCAAATGAAATTACAACAGGAACGTACCCTGAGCGGAGAGCTTCCTGATTAAATATTGAGCTATCAGCTAATGGCGGCAGAAATTGTGGGAATTATTGAAAGCACTTAAAAGCTTGTACTAACAGCGAAGTAGATACTCCGCAATGATAGGCTTTCGAATTTAGATGATTATTGAATAAGGAAATTGAAGAACCCACTTACTTACCTGTAATAGGGAAGCAAAGATTTTACGTAATTTGATTTGGAAATAAACTTGTTTTTGAACCTTACTATCAACATATAACAACTATTTGAAAGTGTAATAGACAGTAGTACTTAGACTGCTACATGAAAAGTATACAGGCTGGCAGAGACATCTATGCTAACTCTGTTACAGTCAGCGTCAAAAATATCGGTACAAACAGACCTCTCAAAATGATCTCAACAACGAAGAAAATTAAAATTTATCTCAATAGGATAAAGTTCTTGTCAGAATGATAGTTGTCATGTACTGTCTTCATTTTGAAACATTACCTTTGACATTGATAATACAATTACATGTCCAATTGAATTTTCATAGTCGTTTAGATCATTTTGAACAGTTTGTTTGTGCCGATATTATTGATGTTGACTGTTAAAACCTTTCTGCGTTCAAATTTTTCATTGTTTATTTAAAAATAAATTAGCTCTGCCATACATTTTGATCGCGTAGGTATTATTATAAATTTTGTTTTTTTTTATAACCTGTGAAAATATCTACTCTAGGGTGTATAGCATTATATGCTAAATTCTTGATTTCACTTTGCAGGTCAATGTTCTTGCCACCCTATATGTTTAAATAAAAGAGAATCTAGGAAAGAAATATGCCAGTAAGAAAGTCCAAACATAACTTGTAAGTACATAGGTACTTACTACGTATAAAGCTCTACCTGTGCACAGCTTCTACCTATAATATGTACCAAAAGTGTCTGATGAAAATATAAACAAACCCTGTTCAGGCTGCATTCTTACACAATCACTCAGTAAAGGGAGTTAAAAACACACTTTCAATTTTACATGTCACTTTTTCCAACAATGATGTTTTGAATAACATGATTAAAATGCAATTGTAAAATCATCAATAAAAATTGAGGTCTTGAAATTATCCATAATTGTGAAACGAAGGTGATTTCAAATTACAATTTTGTATTCAAATATTCAAAAGAACAAATCCAAGCACTAAATCAGTTGTTATTGTCACTAAAATTTGCCGTTTCTTTAGGAACATTTTCGAATACCTTTGTTTACATTTCATCAAACATTTTTGGAACAGACAGTACACGTATGCATCATTGCAACATGCGAGCTCGGCAGTCGTACCCACATCTGTGAAAGCTAAGGGGTCAAAATCACCATATTCATGAAGGAATACCTTGGGCGGCCTCTCAGCCTCGCAGTCAACAGTAAGGAGTTCATCAGCACATTTTCTTTACCAGAGCGTTGTAAAAAATGACATTTTCTTTTTAACTTATTTTAACGCGGCGAGAACAGGTAGGACCTTAAGTCAGAAGCCAATTTGCTGTAATGTACATTTAAAATATTTGAAGAGAAGCACTATTACTAAATTTTAAATTTAAACTAGATCCTAAAAAGTAAATGGACACAGAAATAACATTTACTCAGTCACAACCAGAAATAAAGACATCGACGGTTAGCTTTACATTATTGGCAACCAAAAACAAAATAAACCTAAATTTTTAATATTATAAGGCCCTTTGTGTATAACAGAATAAACGTGTCTGTTAACTGCCATAGTGATCCATACAACACCGACAACCGTGCCCTACACACGGGGAAAAATAGTAGTTTTTCACGGCGAGAAAAACGTGGGTACCAGGCATTAGTACACATTAACACTTGATATAGCATCACGCTTTTATCCCCTGAAAGGTTAAGCAGAGGTTATGTTTGATCCCATATAAGAGGGGGCGAGCCCAATACCATCAACCGGGCACAAGTTTCAGATACAAAAGTCTAATAGTAGGTACTTTCACAAAGTTGGGTACTTAGGAATTGAACGCAGGACGTCAGCAATAGCGCTTGCGACTACCAACGCCAACGAGGCAGTCCACGTTTACGTTTTCACTAATTTATTTAAACATTATAATGCATACTTAGTGGGTAAATCAATCATGCTGATTAAATTTTCAGGATGCTGGCACACAAACGTTTTTCATCAATCATCAATTAATCATCATTTTAATAATACTTGCTTTTAGCTGTGCAAACATAATAACATTATACTTACATATTTTATTGAAAACCTTGTTTGTATTTGAATATTTGTTACTAAATCATGCAAAAACAGCTAAACCGATTTGTAGGATGAAATTTTGACGCACAGACTTTTTATTCCAGTAGTACAGATGCCAGCAAATCAAGGTACCCGAAACTGTCAAATTTTCCCAATCAATCTTGAACCTAATACTTTAGCGTTAAAGTTGAAAACCTATTTAAGTTTGACAAATTGTAGTAGCTTCAAATGCTGGCGTCTGTACATTCCCTTCGAAAAAATTCCGGACTCCACGTGAACGAAGCCGCTTTCAAAAGCTGGTTGGGTATATTTTTGTCTTGGCCAGTATTTACTTCGATAAATATCAATTACTAACTGTTGCTTGCGGCTTCACCCGCGTGGAGTTTGGAAACTATTCCACGGAAACGTACAACCGGGATAAAAAGTATTCTTTGTATGAATTTAGGTTACAAACTATCTGTGTGCCAAATTTCATCCAAATCCCATGATACTAATGATTGAAATACTAACTTTGTGTAAATAATTTCATCACCACTGCTCTCAAAATGGTGCAGATCAAGACATCTTGAGGAAACCGACATATCCTAGAAACAAAAATTCGAAGACATGTGACATCTACAAGCCCGTACTGGGACCGCGTGGTGGATTATGGCCTACTCTCTCAAAGAGAAGAAGCCTGTGTCCTAGCAGTAGAAATATTATATACTGCTTAGGAATTGTGCACATCGTGCCGTGAACAGCATACCGTCTTTTAGTACTGGGACAAAAATCTATCCTATATCCCAACCTAGGCCATGGTCTACCCATGTACCAAATTTCATCGAAATACAGTCAGCCATTTTAGTGTGAAAGCGTAACAAACAAACAAACTCACCTTCGCATTTATTGATGTACTGACGACCTCATTAGCGACGATGTCACTTGATACTTTTACCTTAAATGTATGATTCAAAGACGTTTTTGTGGGGGAAACCTAAGAAAAATATTAATTGAGACATTCTATACATTCGTGATGAAAAGATAATTAATTTTTAGTTATGTTCTGTTCATTTTTTATCAAGGTTTACCTATCTATCTACTACTTAAGCCTGACTTCTTTCAAAATAATTGCTCTTCTAATATTATGGTTAAAATAAAATTAACACGCACTAGATTTTCGAATAGGTAGCACAGCATTTATGAGACCAATGTTTGGCAGTTGACTACAATAAAGGGCTAATCACTCTGACGATAGCATATAATGTAAGACATTGAAGCCAATTCAATTTATCCAATAATGTCGATATCATGGAGATGTATTCACATAACCATTACGTAATTGAATTCCTGGACGGGAAGCAGCATCCCTCCTAATGGTTCATTTCAATTTTAGATGCCAATAACAGTTCTCACGAATGCCTCCCAACGCTACGGCGCTTAACACATTGGAGAAACTAGGGTAGATACTAATTCTACTATCTTTTATAGAGAGGCAATGTGCTCCAATTTCCTCATTTTTTTATTCTTCGTACTCATTTAATATGTAAATTAAACACAATGTTTAGCTATTTAGCTAATTTATACTTACACTGTTTAGAGATAAATTCACCCTAAAACAGAGAAGCCGGAAATAATCAAACTCCTGCCGGAAGGATAACTCACTACCACATTGTGTAGGGTCATAAATAAACTATCCGAGAGCCGGGTTCAACCTAGATTAAGTATTGTATAGGACCACTAATCTTGCCCACCATGAGGTAAAAATAAAACCAAGCTCGGAACAAAGGGAGGCGCATTGCGCGATCGTAACTTTGGCCACGGAGACAATGCAAACCACAGTGCAGTGTTCCTGTTTATGAGTTAGCACGTTATTAGATATGCTCCACTGAGATAATCTCTGGAAATTAACTATATTTGCTGTTCTCCAAACAGTATTAAATTAATTTAAAGCCAAGTGCATGCAATTATAACTTTCGCGGTATATAACTTGCCCGCATACTTATATGTAACTACTTAGTCACACATGATATAAAAGTTTTAAAAACTGCTCGTGTGGAAGGCGTCCCCGGCGAGTTTGGAAACTGACTCAAGAACTGCAACCTCAGCTATCGTTTTGCTATAAACTTTTCGGATAAATAGTTACGCTTTCGAATAAATAGAGCTGTGGTGGCCCAATGGTGTAGTGAACCCAGACTGTCGTTTTACATTTTGTAATTTTTTTCATCAACACTGCACTCAAAACGGTGAAGAAAAACGTTGTGAGGAAACCGGACTGTTCTAGAACCAAAACTTCGAAGACATGTGACATCTTCCTACGCGAACTAGACCTGCGTGGTGGTTTATGGCTCTCTCCCCGTCTGAAGAGAGGAGACCTGAATCCCAGTAGTGGGAACATTATAGGCTGATTATGCAACTATGTAGATAGGCTGAAAATAAACATGTTGATTCTTACTCGCGTATAATTTTTTACATATATGACGTTTGCGTCATATAGCGTGTTTAATAAAAGTTGAAACTCTACGTACCAATTAACTTTATGTAATGTACCAAAGACGTAAGTACTCTGTTATTAGCGTAGTTTATAAGTCTATTACACTCGGATAAAAAGCTCCCCACAGAGTGTCCCTATTATGTTTTTATACGACTCAATGACATTACTCTAAATAGGCATCCTAACTGGCTTTTTATATAAATGATAAATTGACAATATACAAGAAAAGAGCAAATGATATCATATAAAAGCCTTCGAGATCTTTGTCGATTACAAAGTAAATATCAATACACTCTAATATAGCAGTAAACATCAAAATAATGCTAAGAAACTAACCATTTTCTGAATCGTAACATAAAAGTAGAAAACGCAACATTCATGTATCTTCCTCAGTCGTTCCCTTTGAAATACAGTCACTGCTTGTTAGTGTGCCTCTCGAAATATAACTCCTACACTTTCCTGCTCCCTTTGTACTGTTTAAAGGCTCGAAACTTTTGCTACCTATTCAAACTTCAGTTATATGAAAGGAAAATAAACAAATCTAGAACTTCCGCGTCGCAGGACCAAGTTGCAGAACGAATTCAATTGTTATTTATGTACAAAATCTACCTTCGGAGAGCGTGGTAATTCAGTGCAAACATTATAGCATTTGATTCCAACTGTATACAAGTTCTTTAGTTTATTTTGGCTCAAGCATTCGCAGTAGTAGGTACTCACCGGAAAAGATTAGTATAATAGGAGTAAGATTTTTTTTTAAGTTGAAAACGAATTCCGTTCAGCCAAAGAGTAGGTAATCTCGCATGGATGATTAATGTCAAACGTGGGTAGGAAATTGATAAAATGCTATGCTGTGTACGTTTGCCGCGGTTGACTTGACTTTTATCTCTTGGACTAGCGCCAGAGTTGGATTGGTACTCAAGTTGTCGGGCAAGTTTAGTACCCTCGCGGTGCTATTGAAAAGTCCCACTAAAAGCATACTTTTACGATTGCTTATCGAATAGATATCCATATTAGATACCTACGTAGGCCAACACAAACTTTTAACTTACTAAGTATACATTCGCAGGGACGTAAAACTATCGCGGTAGTCTTTTCGCGCACTGGAGTTTAAATTCTCGGTTTTGAACCTAGGATTGAGAATCCTACAGAGTGTATGCCAGTGCGTCGGAAAAACACATTGTTTGAATTTCAATTCTCGACTCTAAACAGTGCGTATGCGAAAATATATCGCCACGATATTTTTACGTCCGTAAGTACGTGGACGAATTAATTAAGCATTCAATTTGTCTTTGTATACGTTTTATTTTCACTTCTACTTATTCTTTTTATTAATCTGTGGACAATGATGTGGGTTACATGTTTATTAGTCTACGTTAAGGAATTATTGTATTACTCTTAGCATGTAACTGTTTTTTGTCCCTAATAAATAAAATAAAAAATATGATAAAATAAAATTGCCCGCCTACCAAATATTTGCAACTTAACTATCGAGAGAGATTTTTTTAATGTACTTTGTTGTAGAAAAATCTAACATTTTGATGGAAGGAAATATTAAGAGAAACTATTACCAGCCCCGTGAAAGGCAACATTCTTACTCGATTATTTTCTGCCCTCACAACTTATCGCCCTTTTCTCAAGAAAAATCTAACGCAAGAGCACCGTCAAGTTTTCGGCTTTATCAGGCAATCTAATAATAAAACCTTTATAAATTCGTCACGTCGTAACGGTGTAATCTAATTTTGTCTCCTAATAATATCTGAACTTTGGTAGCTTCGTCCACTTTTGGGATTTTTTATATGTTTTTAGCGCAAACGGTGACATCGGCACTGGCGGGAGTCCAACATGGAAATGACAGCAACACGACCTGTGTCCATCGCATTTTACAAAACCTAGTGCTTCCACAAAAATCTGTGTCTAAACACCCAATATTGAGAGCTCCAATCCAATTAATATCTAGCTGACGTCGAGAGCTACATTGACTCCTAACAAACAACTACTTACAATCTTAGCACTTTATCAAAGTTTGTTCTAGGAAATTGGCTGAAACCAAGAACTCAACGAGCGACGCTCGAGTAGCCGATACATCAACTGCTAACAACACTTGCAATCTCCACTACTTTACTATGACTTACTGACAGGGACAAAGGGGGCAACGACTTATTGAAATTAAAAATTTAATCGAGCAATCTGATTGGATTTTTTAAGCGAACATAAACTTGAAAGAAAATTGAGATCACTTAATGACATATTGATTCACATTTAATCTATTCTTCATTATTATTTTTTGTGTGGACTACAGTTTATTCTAAGTAATTATATTAAAAAGCCGAGAACTTTAGTTAACATTAATTAAATAAATAAATAGTCTAATTTATTTAATGAAAGCCGCGAAGGATCCGACCGGTTAATTTATTAGTTACCTTTAAAAGCTTCCCAGAATTCATATTTGGGTTGTCAATATATCAGTTTACAGGTTTAAGGGAGCTAGCCATAGCAATCGTCATGAAAACCAACTTATTCATTCATTAATATGAAACAATAAAATAACATGAAACGGCCAAATCGTACTTTTTCTGTCTCACTCGTTTCTATGCAGAGGATTTTTGAGGTCTCCACGATAGAACCGCTTTCATTCTTGTGCACAAAGTTTTATTGTCTACTGTCAAAGAGCGAAATAATCGCGGTGTGAATAATGAAAAGACAATTTGCGTTGACGATGCGAATCCTTTACGCAAGTTCAACGAACGGTGGCGGGATGCGTGCGAGGCAGACGGACTAGAGACCTAGAACTTCCATCTAGTGTTTGTTTTATTTAAATCTTGATTCTGCATTCACATTAAGAAAAACCCATTTCACATTTTTGTATTTTATTTTTGCCTTTGCAAAAAAAAGAAGGCAAAGATCAGTAAAAAAGACATCGCGCCTAAAAAAAGGAAAAGTTTTATTTTCCGTGTTAAATAATTCTATGTACTACCACAAAAACTTACCTTTCTACTTTTCCAAAATTATGATGCAAAAAATCCGTAGTGATATCATTGACCATTCATAAGGTATGCATTTAAAACAATTCAGTATACAATCTCAGTGGATGGGCGACCATCAGCAGGGTGTCGGCACGCAGGCGCGCTGAGGCTTCTGCGCCCCGCGCCCGGCAGCTCAACGACGCCACGGGCGCGGGCGGACGCCGCACGCTCAACCGGCCTACATACACACATGACTCGATTCTCACTCGAATACAAATCGATACGTATCTGATTAATCAAGACGAATAACGTGCCAAACGAATCCTATGATCAAAATGCAACAATTGACAGTTTTCGACCACATTATAGTACTGCATCGCTAATTATAATGTAGAAATGTTATCTGTGTTTGGTGTTAGTGAATGGTTCGTGTGTATTCGTGTAGTAAATTAATTGGTGACGATGTGTACATAACACAGGTGTTTCGTGTGAGAGTGACATTAAGTAGATTTACAGGTATGTATTGTAGTTTTATTGACATTAACATTTACAGGATTAAATGTAAAACAACAAATCTGAATTGCAAATAAGAAACGTTTTTTTTTTCCAACGCATTTCATTGAGCAAAACTATTAAGCTAGTTCAAGAGAAATCTTATTATTTCTTAGGTTGTTAATTATAGGTTCTATTTCTGAGCCCGTTGTTTAACAACTGAAGGTCTAATAAAAATAGAAGCGATTCTCGTTTATTTATAGCGAAGCCGGGAATTTCAGTTTTCCTTTCTTATATCTTTCACAAATCGTAGAATGAAATCATTCTTTGTACGGTATAATATGAAATAAGGTGCTTATTTCTTGTCTGAAACTGACACATGTACATTATTATAATGTCAGATACATGCGGCTACATATTTATTGTATTCTAAATAAACTGAAACCTGATAAAGCCTGTTCTCGTGTCACGATGTGACATCTCTGACGTCTGGAATTAGCGAATCATACCGTAAGAAGAAATTGAAGACAAAATATATACAATACGTTCCTTTGTGTCTAAATTTTCTTTATGTAATAGGTAGATTGCTTCATAAAACCTTTTTATTCAGGACCTGACATGGAAATACAAAGATGCTTTGCATTTACATACTTTATTAGATTCTAATTTAATTCTTCTATTATTTCACCCCAGTTCGTTTTATCGAGATTTTTCCTTGTGGTTGGTAATTGGAAATTAAATATTACCGCTTCCCCTGCAGTATAATTTCATTATGAGGTCAGTTTAATGTTGTGTAAGAGGGGAAATTAGTATCAGTAAAGTCCATTTTCAGAATCATTATAATGATTAATGGCTAAGCATTATAATGATGCTGGAAATGAACTTTCAGTCATGGAGTCATGATGAACAAACATTAATTTCTGAAAAAGACCAGCCCCCCTAGCCAAGTTACAACCGTTTCTTGTAGAATTCCGTTCTCCAATCGGTAACGCCTTGGTGTCAGCAATTGTAGAAAACGATAAGTTGGTATCCATGTTGAAGCGCCTGAGTCGGCCGCTCGTTCTACAATGTCTTTCGAAAAACGACACATTATAACAAAGGATTTAGCGTTGAACATTGTAGAAACGATTAAAAATCATTCTATCATTTTGAACGATGGGAACTTGACTACGAATTTTCTATTCGTTTGTTCTTACCACGTGACTTAACGTTGAGCGGCTAGCGTTAACGATTGCAGATTATCAACTTGGCTAGGGGTGCAGTTTCTTTTCGACCGTGGGCTTAGGTCACGACGACCTACCTTGATAGATTGTTGATGGTAGTCCAATTAACAGCACTTCGTTTGCCCAGCGTGATGAATAACGACTGTTCATTCATCATCTGCTTAGCCTTTTCCCTTACCTGTTGGGGTCGTCTTCCAGTCAAACCAAATTCAGATGAATACTCGTAGAGATGTCAGCAGCACTGAAGGGGTCTGCTAGGACCGATGCCTGCCAGGGTACCGCGAGATTGTTCGAAAGAGATACCGTGACCCTGGCACATGGGCAGCTGAAGGAACACGGGTGGGTTTTAGTCAGTAAAAGTCTGACACGCCCCCCGCTCCGCCCAGAGCGGGAGAAGTCATTTGGATGATTTCCCATCCAAAAAAAAAACAGATGAATACTCGTATTAAAAACTAGCTTCTGACCGCGACTTCGTCCGCGTTAAATTTCTCGTTCCCTCGACCCTTCCCGTCGCGTAGAATCGCCTACCCGTGCGATTTTCCTCGTTTTTGCAAAATTTTTCATTACTGCTCCGCTCCTCTTAATTGTAGCGTAATGCAATATAACTTATAGATTTCCTCGATAAATAGGCTACCCAACACAAAAATATTTTTTCAATTCGGACCAGTAGTTCCTGAGATTAGCGCGTTCAATCAAACAAACATACAAACAAACAAACTCTTCAGCTTTATAATATTTAGTATAGATGTAGTGACTGCCTATCTGACCACCACAACCCAGTTAGTGGGTAATACGATACCTATTGGCAAGAATGGTTGTCAGACTTTCAGATTTCTGACGTACCGTAACGACTGTCAAAGATCCACGATTGACACCGGGACCAACCGCTTAACGTGCGTTCAGAGGCACGGAGGGTGTTTAATGGTGGTGAACCATTCACGGACCAACCGAGGGAAGCGTAGCTCAACTTGAATGAGCCGTGCAGCTGTTTTTACTTACCCACAAGCGCCTCTATAATAACGACTGTTCATTGTTGCATGTCAAAGCCATCTTCTTTCTATCTGTTGCTATCATTAAAGGTTGTAAGGTTGTGGTAGCTTTATCGTTGTTGACTGCAAGCCTAGCGTGGTGAATTTGGCGGACGTTCATTTTGAAGCACCTTCTTTTCATATCATGAAGGTGTCGTAAAAGGATGAGAGGCAGTGCGACCTCTTTTCTGCTAATAAAAATAACCTGAGCTAACCAATTTTCAAGTTGGAGATTACAGCATTACGGCTATATGAAGACACATTTTCAGTAGAAAACTTTGCAGAATTACTCAAACAAAGCTAAGAAGATACAAGCTGATGGCATAAAATTATTAGATAGTTAGTTTGCAAATCCTCGAGACGACTAAGAGCTCTTAGTCAAGCGTTAATTCGCATAACAAAAAGGATAATTCCTCCGTTGTTATAATATCGTGGTGGCTCGTGACGGGCGTCTTACATGTCTCGTGTAATAAGCTCTGAAGGGTGAAGATTATGAGCAATAAGGGCTAAGGGTGAGGTTCTTCACGTAATTTGGTTGCTCTATACAAACATAGGACATTTTGAGATCAGCCAAAATTCCATTATGTCCGAAGTCCCGCGTATTAAGGATAACACTTTTGTTCTGCCTACCATGACGTATGGCACTGATACGTAGACCCTCTGTGTTGTGTACTGACTGAGAGTTGCCTAGAAAGCTGTGGAGCGTTCCATGCTTGGCATCAGGCTAATAGACCAAATTGCAAAAGTCAAGATACGATGACGTGCGAAAGTTTTCGATATCGGAAAACGTATTATGGACTTGAAATAGACTCGGGCAGGATACCTGGTAAGCCGCAGTGTTGGCAGGTGGAGTAAGACGATGACAAAGTGGCGTCAAAAGACTGGCAGAGAAAATGTCGGTCATCGGGCGGCGAGATGGACGGACGACATTGTTTCTATCGCGGGCAAAACCTGGATGAGGCTGGCACAGAAGCGTGGGGGTGTCTAGGCCTAGCTCTGAGTGAAGTCGGGCTGTGGTTGATGATGATGATGATACAAACATTGTAAATAAGGGCACAGAAGTCTTTCCTTTGTCTAGCAATGGTAACCACTTTCCACCATAACATACGCAATGGTCCTCCCTTTCTTCTCCTAAAATTGTTTGTTCGAAAATCATTTTCCATAACACGTTAGCCATAAACGTCAGTAACCATAATATTCAAAAAAATTTTTATTAATTTTTTTAAATTATGTTTTACATAATGATCTATGCTTCTAAAACTATTCTGTCATAATATCAAATACTATAATCATTAAGTCTCCTAATTTTGCATGTTATAAAGTGATATGTCCTAAGTATTTTATTATATAAAGTGTATATTGCCGAATGTTCATTTATAATAAAATTGTTAGTGGTAAAAAATTGCTACAAGTTAGGTTTTTGTGTCAGAAACGAATCGCTGTAAATCCGACTCCACGTAGTCTTGTCTACCCTACCCCTAGAGTGTAATTTAGAATCGCGTAGGCGCGGAGGGGCGAGGCGGCCCGCGAGCTGAAGAGCAGGTGGTAGTAACGCTCGCCGCTGCAGCTGAGGCTGGCCGGACGAAACTGCGGTGGTGATCGTTAAACCGTCTGCGACGATAAGCTCGCGTGGAACCGCCGGAGCCCCGCAGCACCGGAGCCGTCACAGAAACCATGCCTGCTGCATGCTTGCTTGCATGCTCGATTGCATGCTGCTTGCCTGCTTGCATGCATGCTCGCTTGCATGCTGCATGCTTGCTTGTATGCTACATGATGCATGCTTGCCTGCATGCTTGATTGCATGTTATTTGCTTGCATGCATGCTGCATGCATGGTGTATGCTTGTTTGCATGCTTCTTAGAGGGAAATAAAACCACATGTTCACAATCACCTGTTTTATTGAGTGTTTTAATAAATACATGCAGCGTCATGTCAGAGGCCTTGACAAATGCCATAATGCTTTGCATCTATACTATTTATGTATTGTATCAGTTGGATTTGATAAAATAATAAAGTTCTTAATGAACTTTGTAATACTTTGTTTTAAAAATATTATGAGGATAAATAAACATACAATAATTTGGATTTAGAACTTATAACTTTTATTGAACACAGTTGTAAGTCGTTTGTATATTATTGATTGTAATATTTATGGCAAACGGATTTAGGGCATATTTTATTTAGGAATTTCAATTTTATGGCGTGTGATATTTAGTGACATTTAGTTCGGGCAAGTTATCATTCGGACAAATGATGATTAGGACAAAAAAAATGGCTCTTTTTATTTATGGAAAAAAAAAGTTAGGTCACACAATAGAGAACCATACGCAATACATACCTGTGATAATAACAACAAAAAAATATCCAAACATACTAAAGTTACGTACCTGGAATTCCAAGACATGTGGGAAAGTGAGTTTGCTTGTTACACAGACTTTACATAGACTGGAGAGAAAACATTTACATCTTTGGGAAGGCTTCATGCTTCATGGCTTTCATGCCTACGTTCTTTGTATGTTTTTTTGCGGTTTTGCCTCATCGCAGCATCGACAAAATATTATGACACAACAAATAATATGCGATTGATTATGATTATTGCAAAATTTTCTCATTAACCGTTTATTGTGTCCGTTTCAACAAGCCGAGTCTACGAGCTAAAATTATGATATAATTTGGGAATGTAACCAAACCTTCAAAGAGGGTCGAGCTCCTCATCATTTCAGCAGAAAGACGTCCACTGCTGGACATGGGCGCCATCCGGGGTTTTCCATAATCGCCACGCTTGGCAGGCGGGTTGGCGATCGCAGTATGGTGAAAAAATCAAAGAAAACACTGCTGCCCATTCTCTAGGAAGTCCCTTAGTCACCTCTTACGACACCCACGGAAAGAAATATGACATGCTATTCTTTACTTCCGCCACCACACGAAACAGCGAGTATAAAGCTTTTAATTCTTAAATAAACAGAAATGCTAAACCCGTCTAATGTCTAATCGAAACCGAGAGAGATGTTGTAAATAGGAAACTACACAATATATTCCCAGCTGTGTTCTGAATATCTGTGACAGTCAAGCGAGACGCCCGAAATCCGACAACTGTCTTACAGTATAAGTAGTTGGTACAGCTTCTACACTGAGCGAAATGCGGCATTCAAGTAGCTTTGCTGCATATAAAATAGGAAAGAATAAGAATAGAATTTTGTAAATTGTTACAAAGATTGATACAACCAAGGGGAACGTGTAACCCAGTAACTGGGTCGTAGAGCTCAGGTACGCAGTCACTTCATATGTAATACCTGGTATTCATGCTGCGTACGGTTTTTTTTTTTTTTTGTTTTAAAAATGACTTCTCCCGCTTTGAGCGGAGCGGGAGGGCGTGTCAGACTTTTACTGACTAAAACCCACCCGTGTTCCTTCAGTTAACCATATGCCAGGGCCACGGTATCTCCTTTGAACAATCTCGCGACCCTGGCAGGATGCTGCGTACGGTAGACTGGAAGTCAACCTCAACATAATTGGCACAAGACTAAGCTGTTATAAAAATGACTTTACAACACTTATCGTAATCATTGTATATTCTTCCCACAACTGAGATATAGGCCTCCTCTTAATGAGGCCATAAGGGAGTGGGCCATAATCTGCCATGCCGGCCCAGTTAGGGGTTGGTAGATGTACCACTAGTAAGGGGGACACCATTGGAACACTACTGCTCTACTATAACGTCTACAACTACTCATAACAAAATTATTTTATCTGTAACTATCAAGGTTGCCTGGAAGAGATCGCAGAAAGCGATAAGGCCGCCCATTGTATGTTTTTATTGTTAAATGTTTTTTGTTGACATGTATTTTCTGGTGTACAATAAAGCATATATAAATAAATAAATATCATAACAATCAGTTTGTCTGAACAGTGGACCACAAACTAGGTAGTTACTTAAAGGTATTGCACTAAAAACCGATCCCAAATCTACTTCGGAAGTGCTTCGAACGATAATCACGGATTATGAAACATTACGGACTAACATTTTCAAAGTAACTCGGTCCGTTTGATGTCAACGTAACTTATAACAATGTTCTGTCTCTTGGATTACAAACATAAGTTCTAAGGTGTCACTCAAGCTTTTAACTAAACTAGAAACAATTGCTACCTTATTTAAAAACAAGCCATTGGTTTTAATTAATGCAGGCGTGGTGGCTCGGATGTTAGCTGACCCATTTCTTTAGCAGGATGTTATAGAGAAGGAAAGTTGGCATACAAACCGATTTGACTTTTATTGTAATACTAGCTGAGGCGGCAGATGTGATCCTGTCCGAATTCCGGGGAACTTTTCCAATTTCTTTTTCCCTTAAAACTTTATTCGGACTAGCATAATAAGTCTATAATGTACGTACTGCTAAGACACATGCTCTCGGTGAGAGGGAGAGGGACGTTATTCACCACGCGGTGGGTTGGTAGATGTCACATGACTTCGGTTTTTTGCTTCTCCAACATGTTTCTTCACGATGTTTTTTTTCAACGTATTTAAAGCGTGTAGTGATATTGAAATCTTTTACACAACATAAAGTGCCCACTTGGGCTCAAACCCACGATCTACAGGTCTTAAGTTGCGGCCGTAACCACTGGACGAATCACTGCACCAATTTGGAGCATTACGAATATGAAACATAGTAAACAAATCGGGCCAGCCGTACTCAAGTAGTGCCCTTACCAACGAAAAATATTTGATATTTATTTACAACCTTGTTTCTTGAGTGATGCTAACCTAACCAATGAATTGCAACTGATCACACGAAGTGATCACTAGCTTCGTGAAATTCCATCGTGCGGTGAGCTCTATTAATGCTTACACCAGCATTCTGTCTAATATTTAATAAAGACTGATAGAATGGAGAGAGATGAGAGTCGTGGTGGCCCAGGATGGACTGGGGTAACTACTAAGCATTATTATTAAGTTACTGTTAATCTTATCTTATATCTTTAAACAAGCAATTCTTATATATATACAACATTAATTTTTGTTTATGCGAAACCCGAAACACGGGTCTAGTATTTTTATGTAAAGAATCTATGAAAAAAATTTCAAAACTGTATCATTAATAATCACAAAGTTATAAGCCGGTTACGTTACCTGGTAGTCCACGCTAAAACATATTCAGCCTAGCGGAGGCCGGCCGGCCGCGCCACCCGGCCGCGTGCGCGCCGTCAGCGTCGTTTTGCGCTCATTGATAATAATTTGCCACAGTGATTGTTTATGTATTAGTTGGTGATGAACATTTTCCATCACACTTGCAGGCTTTGGACTGTCGTAATGGTCAAGTGTAGGTAGATATTATTATGTACTTTATTCGTAAATGCAGTAGTAAGTGGTAAAATGTAATCAATGCCATTTGTTGCACCGTATGTCAACAACTTAAAGTTCAAAATGGATGAAAATTGTTAAACATCGCATTACTGAACCACAGCAGGCTGTAAACAAATAATACATTTGTACCCTTGACTATCTTTGCGTGTTTAAAAATGTTAATCATCACTATCCACAATAATTGGCGTAATCACTATTCACTCAAACAAACTGAAGCAACTGTTAAAAAAGGGCCCGTCTTTCTCTTATGCACTGACGCACTGCCACACCACCACAAACAGCGAGTGTACGGACGTTTGAGTACGAGAGAGACATGATAATTTTAAAATCTAAACAAAACACTTTAGCCATGGCTCACGGCGGTCGCGCGCTCGCGATACATATGCATCGATCGATGGCATTCGGGCGACTGAGGAGCGCCGTCGCCGTCCCGCAGTGCGCCCACGCCGCCTAGCCCGCGCTATGACCTGTCGTGACCCGTGTGCAAACAGATGATTGCGGATACTAACTTTTAAGCGTAATTAAATATTTTTGCGACAAAATATAACATGGTGTAAAAATTATTGGAATCGATTCAGTTACTGATTCTGAACAAACTATATTCAGGTTTCCCATATACTAAAAATAATGTTGTATATTAGGTCTTTACCTATGAAATTGCCGTTCTGCAGTACTGGCCATTTCAAATCAAAATAATTTTTGTTTGTCTAAGAATTCTAATTTCAAATTAATTTTATTTTAAAAACATGGAATTCTTTTTCCAAAAGTAGTCATTTGTTTATTGATTAGTGTTACATTTTCATCGCATTTCAATCTTTTTCGTCATCATGGATACGTTAAAAATTCGAGTAATTATGGAATATGAGTACCGTCGTGGCAGCAACGCGGCACAAGCAGCACGCAACATCAACGACGTTTACGGAGCTAACACTACAAACCAACGCACCACCTGTTATTGGTTTGCTCGCTTCCGTTCTGGAAATTTCGACCTGAAAAATGAACTTCGCGGTCGCCCGAAGACTTTGGTCGACAATGACGAATTAAAGGCGATTGTGGAAGATGATGATACACAATCTACGGCTGAATTAGCAGCAGCTTTCGACGTTAGCGTCAAAACAATATTGGTCCATTTGCGTCAAATTGGCAAGGTAAAAAAGCTTGACAAATGGGTGCCCCACGAACTCAATGATCGCCAGCGCTAAGTACGCGTCGAGACGTGCCTTGCACTGCTCAACAGACACACAAATGAAGGAATTTTGAACCGTATTGTTACCTGCGATGAAAAATGGATTCTGTTTGATAACCGCAAGCGCTCAGCAAGTTGGTTGGATCCTGGTTCAGCACTTAAACAATGCCCTAAACGAAAACTTACCCCTAGAAAAGTGATGGTCACTGTTTGGTGGTCTAGCGCCGGTGTGATTCATCACAGCTTCTTACCAAACGGGGTGAGCATTAATGCAGATGTGTACTGTAAAGAACTGAACTCAATGATGGAGAAGCTGGCACATCTCCAACTAGCATTGGTCAATCGCTCGTCTCCGCTGCTCCTGCACGACAACGCGCGACCTCATACTGCACAGCAGACGGTCTCCAAGTTGCAAGAACTGGGGTTGGAAGCTCTCCGTCATCCGCCCTACTCACCAGACCTTGCGCCTACAGACTACTACTTTTTCCTGAATTTGGATAACTTGTTGGCGGGAAAAAAATTCAATACCCGAGAGGCAGTACAAAATGCCTTTGAAGAATTTGTTGCCTCCCGTCCAGCTGATTTTTTTTAAGAAGGGCATCAATAAACTGCCACTGCGTTGGCAAAAATGCATTGATTGCATGGGTGATAGGTAAAGACCTATTATATAATCTGAATCTCGGAAACGGCTCCAACGATTTTCATGAAATTTAGTATGCAGGGGGTTTCAGGGGCGAAAAATCGATCTAGGTAAGATTCATTTTTATAAAATATCGTTTTATTCGTGTTTTCAATGACCATATCTTTAAACGAGCAGTTCTTGTACATATATATATATATAATCTGAATATCGGAAACGGCTCCAACGATTTTCATGAAATTTAGTATGCAGGGGGTTTCAGGGGCGATAAATCGATCTAGGTAGGATTCATTTTTATAAAATATCGTTTTACTCGTGTTTTCAATGACCATATCTTTAAACGAGCAGTTCTTGTATATATATATATATATATATATAATCTGAATATCGGAAACGGCTCCAACGATTTTCATGAAATTGAGTATACAAGGGGTTTCGAGGGTGATAAATCGATCTAGCTAGGATTCATTTTTATACAATGTCGTTTTATTCATGTTTTCAATGACCAACTTTACCGTTAATCAACTTGAACATAAACTTATTATTTTAAACACAATTTACAAAAAAAATACCGAGCAAAGCTCGGTCAAATCGATAATCAACTTGAAAAACTTATTATTTTAAACACAATTTACCAAAAAATACCGAGCAAATCTCGGTCAACCAGATATTGTGATAAAATGGCCATTTGGAAAAACAGAGTTTTTTTCATATTTCTCTTTCAGTTAATGTTTTGTATTTTAGTCGCACACAAGATATTAAGCTACGACAGGTTTTAGCTTTGTAAAAACAATTCATCTAACCGTACCAAATGTTTGATGTAATTATACAATACTCATTATGCTTTCAGCACACCAAAATACCAAATCTAGTTTGAGTTAGTAACTAGAATGTTGATATGAGAATAATTACAACGTTTTCAATAACATGAAATAATTACAAACCGTTAACAAAGAGTATATATTCTCATCAGAAAGACTAATTAAAATAACGTGGAGCTAACATACCTGTGACGTAGTTAGCAGTTCGTTCAGCTGCAGCGCGTATGGAGTTAGCTACAACAACAATTTCGCTACATTGCGAGACGTGACTCCACTTACGCCTATTACTAACTTCGCAAACAGCTATGACCTTTGCTCGGTAAGGTTGTAATTACTTTTAAAGTTGGCATGTAAACTCAGGGAAATTAATTGTTTAAAGCAAACTGACTACCAACTTAAATTTACCCGATTAACTGCATAATCAAATCATAGTTTGTCACTATCGTTAATCTTTGACAGTTAACATCATCATCATCATCATCATCATCATCATCATCATTTCAGCTGAAAGACCTCCACCGCTGGACAGAGGCCTCCCCCCATTTGGAGGGGTTTGCCATAATCGCTACGCTTGGCAGGCGGGTTGGCGATCGCAGTATGGTGGTAAAATGCATAGAGAATGCTGTTGTCTATTGTCTAATAAGTCCCTTAGTCGCCTCATACGACACCAACGGGAAGGAATGGAATAGTGCTATTCTTTACGTCCGGCACCACAGGGAACAACATTTTACAGTTGTATGAAATGACAATAACACGGCAAATTGAATCGGATTTCAGTTTTTTTGTTTTCTTTCCTGCGCACGTTTTCTCAACTAACACTTCTAACATTGGGAAAACTATCGATAGCGGCACCATTGCCATGGTGAAAATGGAATCGAATAGAAAACGGCAAACTGATATAGAGTTTAAAAAAAGGATTTTTAATAGCCTGCACACTGCCCCACAGCTAACCGAAGGTCACTCCCAAGCGTTCTTTTCCAGGGCCACCTCGATCAAACTCTTGCAATACGTGTCTAGGTCGTCTTGCCACCCCTTCCTGGGCTGATCTATGTGGCGCCGTCCATCCTGAGACACCCAACGTGTGGAGACTATTGCCCAGCGGTCACCGTGCATGCGGCTGACGTGACCCGCTCAGTCCCATTCTAGCCTGGCAGCCTTTTTGCCTACGTCTAGGATTGCCCATTTTGGAGCGGTGTGTTTTGTATTCTGTTGTTACGTTTAACACCTATAATGCTGCACTCCATTACTTTTCAGCCAACCCCTAAGTGGAAGTTTCGTGACTCGGTAAGTGACCAGAAAGCCAATTCTCGTAATCAAAAACGTTCAGAAACTAATCGCACTGTCATCTCGGCGACAATAAAATGACAAAATCTTGTCAAAAATTTATGGAAACTACAGATGTGTTTGACAGATTGAGACTGACATCAGACTATAAAGGTTCTTATAAATACGAGAATTGCCCTCCAGATCTCAGCACCATCTGCCAGAGTCGCGGATTTTTTAGATAGAGTAACCGTGGCACTGGCGCAGGCAACTGAAGGAACACGGGTGGATTTTAGTTTGTAGAAGTCTGATATCCGCTCCGCCGAGAGCAGAAGAAGTTATTTGATGATTTCCCACCCAAAAAAAAACAGGTCTGAGCACCATAGATTAGGATAGGTAGGACACACATATTGATCATAAAGATGAATGTTCGCTTCAGGCAAATTGATAGATAACATTATTATTTTATTTTTAAAGCCTGAATGTAGGTAGACTTATCGACAGACAGTCAGTACTCTACTCTTATTAGCTTTATTTTCGTTCTCTGGATCTGTCATGTCTATTGTATATTTTACGTCTAGTCGTGAACGGCAGTGGGCGTAATAGATGAGCAACAATTTGGGTACGTTTAGAAAGGTTATCTTTAGAACCATTTCGGTCTACTTTATGTGACAAGGTCGGCCTTAGACACTTTATTTGTACAGGTACTTAACGAAACGTAAACCAGCTATTAATATTACAATTCAGCCCCTTTGTTTGGGCTGATAGTATCCTAAATAATTGCTAATTGAAAAGCGGATAGCAGTTTGTTGACATTTAATTTAAAATAAATACCTTGGAACAAAAGCCAGTCATTACAACGTCAATGAAGTGAACCTGGGATACAATATAGCCAGTATAATAAATTTTAGTCTTACCTACTTTATTATTTTTGACAATTATGATTATCCTGTTCTTATAATGCTTCGGTGCTCTTGGTTCTCGTTGAGTGGTGTCCGAGAGCGCACGAAGTGAAGTTCGCCATATCGTAACAATGTGGGCCCAACATTACAAATTATCCTGGATAGAAGATGTACTTATATTTTCATCCACCAGCCCGTATAACGTATTAAGTACCTACTAGTGATCGCCCTTTGGTCGAAATTCGACCGTACTTCATTTGAATAGAAATACATGACTAAATGAAAAAATATATGTAGATAATAATAAATATAAAAAAATAATATGGTTATATTTGACATTCAGTAACACTATAGACAAATTGTTGACGCTGTACTACTGTGGAGAGGGTTCGCTGGCGGGATGGTGATGGCCAGGACTAAGACGTAGGTGTAATGAGTAAAGAATACTTCTTCAGGACTCTCTTTTTTATTTTCTTAATACTTCTTAACTGCTGGATATGGAACAATATGGAATGAATTATTACAGAAAATTGTTCTGTTTTATAGAATTTTCCCTATTATTTTTAATAAATTATTACGGTTCCAAATGTCATAATTATAACCAGCCTGTACAATCGTGAGGCATACAACCTCTACAGTTTGCACACGACACTAAATTTTGTATGGGAAACTTACTAATGCCATACTTGACACTCCCCATAAAACCACAAAAAATATTTCTTTTAGATCTAAACTAAATTCCTATCGTCGCTAATACAAATAATATTAAAGACAAATATTCTCGATATGATCATAGATTTTAAAAATGAAATAGGTTATATAATTATCTATAAAATTAATTTATTACCTATGGTTATATTTGACATTCAGTAAGACTATAGACACAAAATCAGGCTTACCAACTTAGGGGTTTTCCCAAATTTAGGGGGTAAATAAGAGGATTGAGATTTTTTAGGGGCGTTCCATTTTTAGGGGTATTCTTAGGGATGTTTTGCCATCTTACATTTCTCATTGTGTTTTTGATTACAATAAAAGTATTAGCGACTTCTACTACGGTTCCTCAATACTAAGAATGCAGAGTGAATGATTAACAAATGTCGCGTAATAAATATAGACAAATATTACTACTGTGTGCCGGTCTATGATTACTGAACATTCGTTGGTTATTTTCATTATAATTTTTTAGATGATTTTTTTAGTAATTGTGGCAATTTTAGGGGTTTTTAACTTAAGCTTTAGGGGTAAATATTTCTGGGTATTGGTAACACTGCACAAAATTATAAAGACAGATTTGGACCATAAACAAAAAAATATCTATGCATGTGTGTATTAGATACACGGTAATGAACAGTAGTGTGTGTAACGTGTTATTTATTGAAAATAATGTATTTTAACGCATAATTTAAAAAAAATATTAGCATTCGTCAAATCTTCTCTGTATAAACTATAAGTGTGCGAAATTTCATACTCCTCCGTCCGCCCAATTTTCGTAAAAAGGGATCCAAAGTTTTCGCTTCACGTATTAATATATAGATTATATTACCTACTTCCATTTATATACCTTTTTCAATCAGTGACCATCACAATAATCAACCCTTTCAGGGTCATATCATCTTTAAAAGTTTTTATTAGAATATATATAGATTGAAGCGAAAAACATAATGAATAAAGAGGGAGTAACATGTAGCAGTTCACCGGTGCATGTTATTTTAACGATGTATCTGTAAAATAGACAAAGAAAATCATTTTATTATTTTCCTTTTCAAATTACGAGATCAATGGGAGAAACCAAAGGAACATCGTGCTATCACAATTTATTATTATGATACAGTAAACATTTTTTTTTTCGAAATGTCTTCCATAGTTTCTGTACAGGGTCAGGATCGTAGACGCGTGCACTGTAACCATGAATTCAACACATAATCTAGACTCCTTAAAAATGTTTCGTCAGTGAAGAAAAAAAATAAGAATACTGAATCCACACTGTGTAGTTCTTATGATATTATTGCTTAGATATGGAGAGAAGACTCCCACCATTCTGACAAAATAACTTCCATGAAGTTTTCTGAGGGAGCCTTATAGCACAGATTGTTAAGAATGATTCTTAACAATCTGTGACACATTGTTACGCAAAGATGGCGTCTTCTTCTGCTATAAGGCTCCCTCAGAAAACTTCATGGAAGTTATTTTGTCAGAATGGTGGGAGTCTTCACTCCATATCTAAGCAATAATATCGTAAGAACTACACAGTGTGGATTCAGTATTCTTATTTTTTTCATACAAACACGCGGAAATAACTTTTCGTTATTGCCGCGTTTTTGTATGTTCAGTTCATTGAAATGTATTATCCCAATTCAGATGCTCTAAGAAAAGTTTCCAGACATTCAAAAATAAAATTCTGCCATAGAAATCAGCTCGCCAGCCAAACTTATAAAAAAAAACCACTTTTCAACAAAACCTATGTGTATTTTCTTTTTCTATGATAATGTATGATTTCTAATGAAAGTAGTGACGCTAGTGGCTTTTACAATTGGACAAAACATTAAGATTTCTTATGATAATATATATAAGTTTATAAAAAGTGTTTTATACACAAAAACTTTCCGAGAAAATAATTTTTAAGTAGTAAATGATGAAAACCGCTTAAAAATCCGTTGCGTAGTTTAAAAGAACAATGAAAAACACGAGAAAAACTTTCTGATCCAGCCCGTCCCTTGCTGCTCTCTACCAACAATGCCCTAAGTCAAAGCCCGTACCCCCCAGGGGGTGCCCTTAGAGGGTAGTCACTCTAGTTTTAAGTTTTTAAGCCCTGGCATTAATTTATTAAGGTAGCCACAGGGAAGTCCTGTTAAGCAACACCTCATAGTTTAACCTGCAAAATTATATTTCCAAAAAAAAACACGAGAAGCGTTTATATTTTATTACCAACTTTTGCCTGCGGCTTCGCCCGCGTAAAATTACCCCAGGGAAGCTGACGCTGAGGAGTAAAAATTACCCTACATGTTAATCCAGGTTATAAACTATCTGTGTGTCATATTTCATCTAAAACCGTGAGTAACAAACATACAAACTAACACATTTATAATATTAGTAGGATAAGCACGAAGACGATTATTTGGTTTCTTTGTAACCATGTAAGTACCTATGTATAATTTAAGTACAAACAACACAATTGAAGGGTTAAGTGGACAAAGGTGTTATCTGACAAAATCGAAAAATCCGACTTTTTTGTGTTAACACATTTGCAAATCCAAAATATATACTTGATTGACAGTTAACACCTTTGCTAGCGTCTGTAACTATGTAACGAATTATAATTGGCGTTATTTAAATCCATGAATCGATTTATAATAAGCTAAAACCCATGTTCATGCATAAAAGTCGGATTTTTTTATTTTGTCAGATAACACCTTTGTCCACGTAACCCTTCAATTGTAAAAGTACATAGTAAACAATGCTCTTTCTATAAAAAACAAATCACACAGTTCATTTGACATTTCCCGCGTGTTGTACGTTAAGGAAAACCTTTCCTTTTTTTCTTCCGGTAACCAATAAAGTAGCGTATACACGTTAGGGAATTGTTCA
This sequence comes from Aporophyla lueneburgensis, assembly GCA_932294355.1. Lineage (NCBI taxonomy): Eukaryota > Metazoa > Arthropoda > Insecta > Lepidoptera > Noctuidae > Aporophyla > Aporophyla lueneburgensis. Next base: position 15,152,157 of record OW028750.1, on the reverse strand, counting down.
GGAACACGTGTAAAATTTAAAAATAAATCTTTACATATTCGATGAAAGTAGTATCTACATAAAATAAGCAAGGTTTTTGAGATGTAGCAAGAAGGAAAATGGGAGGAAACGATCATTGAAAGTGAAAGTGATTACAAAGAGGTAAAGAAGATCTTTGTTACCAATTATGTTGTGTGTCCTTCTTTGAATGTTTAGACCAGCCATACTCAACCTTTTTATTATAGGGGCCACAAACACGTTTCAGTCATGGTGTCGAGGGCCGCAAGCTAAAATTATTTAGGTTTTAATTAAAACATAATTCCAAGTTAACGATTCAGTTACTTTATTAATGAAAAAATATGTTTTAACAAAGATGTTTATATGTTTAATTAGATTTTTGATACTGTGAACACTTTTTCAAAACTTTATCAAGATCTGCCTTGTTGCTTTAGCTATCCTTATAACATCATCCAGATGAGAATCTGTAAGTTTGTTTCTGTAAACGTTCTTTGTGTGTTTCAATTTTCTTAAAGGCGATTCGCAAACATACCTTTTTATTCATTTATTTATTTAATAAATACCCAAAAAATGTTAGTAGGATTTGGGTACATCTTTGGACGCTTTTATATTTTTGGGGAACAATACTCCAACATTCCACATATGTGGCGTTCCGCGCATAAAGGTGCCAGTAGGGAGGTATTGAGTTAAGGCCGGATGTAGAATCTAGAAGAGTTTATCATTCTGATTACAATAAAAACAAATTGTAACAGACATCCAAATTTGAAATTCTGAACAAAATCGTTTCGAGAAAATGGAGTTTGAAAGTTAAGGTTACAAAAAAACAATGTTCTACTCGTTTGTTACATAGATTTTTCCACGTAGATCCCAATACATTATATGCATCAATGTATCACTAACATAACCGATACTGTACTGCCAATATACAAATAGTATTAAAATTCAAAAACTCAACATAATTATGAAAATATCGACATTTTATAAGACCTACCGACATCTGGTACACGGTTCTAAACATTTACTTTAAAAAAAAATTGTCACTTACGTACACATACATATGTATTTGTAACATACGAGCGCACTGGGCCAACACTTTCTTATTTATATATATTATTGTTAACAATATGCTTAATCATATATTGTAAAGCATAAGGTGTTGACAAATTACGCTGATCTATAAAAAAGTAAAACTACAAAAATTATCAATTTTTGAAGAAATTCCTAAAAATATTATATTTAAAACTGTTAATAATAAATAACTTTAAAAAAAAAAACTAAAAAACACGCTTCCATACAAAACCAAACTAAAACGTAGAAAATAATGGAAAAAAAGCGTGGGGTGCTTTTTAAGGTATTTTTTTTTATCATATCAGACACCCCACGCTTTTTTAGGGTGTTTCGAATTTTGAGACGTATTACAGCGTAGTTTGTGACGTATGTCAACGTAGTTTTCGAAGACAGTTTTTGCTGTCCTGGTAACCCTGGCAAGGATAATGGCACAAATTTATGAAATTATTGGATTGTCATCGGTCTTTGACAGGTGTGCAAAGTTTGAATGAAATCTGGTCGTTTAAAGGGGTCAAAATCGCGCTATAAGGAGTCGGTTACAACCAAACATACTAACATACAAACTAACAAACATACAAACAAACATACACGTGAGGCTAATATACGGCGTGTAAAAACAAAAATAATTATGAAAGATAAGATATATTACGCGTTTTGCGTAATATATCTTACCTTTCATAATTATTTTTGACACGGGGTCGGTAGTCTGGTATTGAAAAAGCAATAGGGATCTGTGGTATTATTTTATTTTTCGTGATTTATAGGGGAAATTAAAATACCTTGGTTATTGACACCCATCTTTTGTAACTTCAGATGGGCCAATAACAAAAGCCCGGCGGGCCGCAGGTTGAGTATAGCTGGTTTAGACAATACAATTATACAGAAGTTACCTTTTAATGTAAGGCATGTATCAAGATAAATTCCACATCATAATGAAAATATTTGTGCAAATAAATCAAATAAGATATGCATTGGTTTGGAAGGAAAGAGCAGCAGTGAAACACAAAGTAAACAGACAAAAAAAATTTACACATTGATAAAAAGCTGATTCAAATTACAAAAAAAAAGCGTCGATATACCACAAACATTCCGCAAAAGAGCGAAAGATCAATGTTTCAAGTCGACCGACAGCTTGAATAAAACATGATTGGTCATTCTGCAATTCATCTCTACATCTTCTAGTCCGTAAAATGACGTCATTTTTCTTTGTTTCAGAATGAGAGGGGCGAACGCAATATTCCTCATTTTATTCTTCGGCCATCTCTCTGCCCTGCCCGACACCATCCGAATAGGTAAGGATTACATTACTGAGTTAATTATAATAAGGAATTAATTATAACGAAATCTGAATTTAACGTTGATTTATGTGTAAACCTGGGTGTTATTACAAAAATCTATATTTAAGCAATGATCTGAATATAATTGGGTCTTAGGAATAGGGCCTCGGGGCGATTTAATTTTCATTAAGGTAATAATTTTTAGTTGTATTGTAATACTAATTTTGTGCTTAATTTAATGTGCAAGTTTGTTCCAATTTTAGGTTGTTTAAAATATTATTGAAGTATACAGTTATTGGCGCACGGACCGATTAATAATGAATTAATTTATTTAAAAACGTGTTACTTAGGTGTCTAATATTACTAGTTACATCTAGGACATGAGGTCTATGGGTGAAATATAACACACGACCCACCCAATCCCCCAAAAAATGTTGTCCGTACATGCGCCAAACATCCTGTATAATGGTAATTAGAATCAAATACCTGAGTAATTGAGTGGGAGAGTGTTTGTTATTTATTTAATAAGTCTGCGGTTTTGCCTACCAATACTTACGTAACTGAATCATACAGTATGTATGCGTACGTATGTCAGAAGTTACAGATAATATTGTATTTGTGAACAAGTACGAAGTTACTGTTGTTCTAGCCTCCAGGGCATGAAAGGAAAATACGGCTCAACTAACTGCTTAACATCCCGCCAATATTATTGAAGTTAACGTATGCGTTCATTCAATAATTATTCAAGTTCCCAATCTTACCTACTAGGAAAATTCCTAAAAGCTACTAGACTATAATATTTATTCATGAAAGATCCAACATTCAAATCCCTTAATGTTGAAGGTCGTGATTCTGTGGAAATTTCTTGTTTATAGCTATGACTAGGCCATTAAATAGGCATTTTATGTCTTTGTTGTAATAGCTAGACTAATAAATAGGTCATTGGAAACTAGGACAGCAATTTCTGTCTGTGTGCCTTTTTTAATGTCTATTTTAATGTCTGCTCCAAAAATCAAATGAAGCTAGAAGACTTTTTAAAATAAAACTATCACATATTTAATCCATAGAATAATTTACCTCCTATCGTGTCTTAAAACCAAGGTAGTATACATTAGAAGACCACCATACGAAATGATATCTAATCGACAAGCTATCAGGTAGACAACGACACACTTTCGACAACCAGAAGGCCAATTTGACTGGCCTGTTGGTCTAGTGGTGAGTGACCCTGACTGCTAAGAATGAGGTCGTGGGTTCGATTCCCACCCAGGACAAATCTTTGTATGATGAGCACAATCATTTGTATTGTGTCTGGGTGTAATCTTATACCTTTAAACGAGCAATTCTTGTATATATATATATAATCTGAATCTCGGAAACGGCTCCAACGATTTTCATGAAATTTAGTATACAGGGGGTTTCAGGGGCGATAAATCGATCTAGCTAGGATTCATTTTTATAAAATGTCGTTTTATTCGTGTTTTCAATGACCAACTTTATCGATAATCAACTTGAACATAAAATTATTATTTTAAACACAATTTACCAAAAAATACCGAGCAAAGCTCGGTCAACCAGATATTGTATCTATAATATGTTGTATTTAGAAATATATAATCGGTTGTCTGGTTACCATAATACAGGTTCTGCCTAGTTTGTGATCAGATAACGGTGTGTTGGTTGTCCTAAGATATTGTTATTATTCATTCACGTAATAAGAAAAGTTCAATTTGTCGCAGTCTCATTTCGGCGACAATCAAATGTCAAAAATGTACGGAAACTCGAGGTATTTTTGACAGATTAAGACTGAGATCACACTGTGAACGTTCTTAGATTTACAAGAATTGCCCCTCTCATTCGGTAGCTCTAGTCTATTTGATTTAAACTGACAACATTATCGGGTTTTGGATTTGTGAACAGCATTATATATTTACAGAAGGAAGGGCTCCTTCGATAATATTGATTGATGTTCGATTCGGAACGGAAGCTTATCGAATGGTTGTAAATAATTTTGTAATATTTATCTGAAGACATCTAAGTATAGACTTATGTGTGTGTCATCACAGGTGGTCTCTTCCACCCAGAAGATGAGAAACAAGAGGTAGCGTTTCGCTACGCGGTGGAGCGAGTGAACGCGGACAGGGCAGTGCTGCCGAGAGCCAAGCTACTGGCGCAAGTGGAGACCATCTCGCCGCAGGATAGCTTCCATGCATCTAAACGAGGTTTGTACCTTTAACAAATACATTAAACTGGAAGCCGAGGACGCGGCGGCACCATCTGGACCAACAAAAAGACTAAGTCTTAGTAGCTTTAAATAGGATAAAGTGAAAACAGGGTAAAGAGGCCTTTGCCCAGTACTAGGGTGATACAAAAATGGCCTCGAAAAGGTTAATGGTGTAAATAAAAGGCACAAAAAGTAGAGCCTCGTATTGACTCAGGCAAAAAATGTCCGGACGTCACCTGTGACACGTGGGACTATTTTCGCCAACACACATGTCGGCCGAGGTACGACAGAGGTATTATTTACCTAGCAAATACCAGTCTTAAACAACCTCATATTTTTCAAAGAATAAAATTCTACCAACTTCAGCTTAACCAATCAAGACTGTAATACATTCAGTTTATTTGATCCCATTTGGCTAAAATTGGCACAATAACTTCTACGTGACTTCAAAGTTCAAACTTATACCCATAAGTTTCCCCACCAATCTTGGTAGGCAGTTGTTAGGAAAGGCAAATTTCAAAGTAGGGTACCTCTAACGCGAGGACGTTATCGCCCCGTCACCGTCGGCGTCACTTCAAAGCCATAATCTTTCCGCCATAATATATCACCCGACGTTTCTTTATGTCCCTCTCACCCTTTATTTAATGAAGATAGATGGATGTTCCTCTGTATAGCACTTGATTGACGGGGGAAGAAACTGACCATACACTGTTGTGACTTGTAGTAATGGCTTGACGTGTGATATTGTGTGTTTGATTGTTGTGTTCTGGTTTCAAGGATTCTGGAGCAATTATAGGAATGCTTGACTTTGTGTTTATAGTTGGCATCTAACATGATTTTTGCAGTTGTCTAAGTGGCAATAAACTCTGTTTACCGGTACTTACGCAACGATTTTCCTGGCAGCCTTTGACTCAAAAAGAAAATAGTATTTTATCCAAAAAAAGTAAAATAATTTAGGACGAGTCCAACAATAGACTCTTCAATTTTATTGACAGACTCCTTGGTACCGAAATGAAACAAATCTAGAAAGAACGTATCTTTAATTTCGGCTGAAATAAGTCGAAAATAAGTTGTCTATTCGCCGATATTATTGGCAAAACATTTACTTTTGTAATACCTTCTCAATAAAAAGGCTGAGGCCTGTCAAATAAACCATTCGTAATCAATCTTACAGAAAAATCACAAAAAAATATACCTTTTATTCGGTACAAAGCTGGGTGAGAACTAATGTCCTCGTTATAATAAGGTCCGTAGCTGTGCCCGTTTTATGTAACCGTCGGGTCGGGGTCCGGCCGTCCGTTCCCGCGCGGATACAATCAGTTCGGAGCGGGATATGTGACGTAATAGTTTTCCCCTGCGTTCATGTACGACACAGTTGCCGTGACAACGTGACCGTACCGTACGTGATACTTTTCTTTCTTTTACTCGTGTATTTTATTAAGATGTTGTTATATTGTTAATTCGTTGTTCGTGGTTCGTTTACAATGATGTAGTGTAGGTAAAGCTAGACCTTTGTTTAGATTTTAGTAAGTATATTTAGTCACTACATATTAAATAGCTTTTTAACGAGTCTGAATTAGGTTCCGAATTAAGGTCCTAAATAAGTTCCGTCTCTTAATCAGCCTATTATGTTCCCATTGCTGAGAAATAGGCCTCTCTGCCGCCCAGTGCGAGCTGGTACATGTCTTCGAATGTTTGGTTCTAGGACATGCCGGTTTCCTCACGATATTTTCCTTCACCGTTTTGAGGGCAGTGGTGATGAAATAATTTAATCATAGAAAAGCGCTTGTTTGGGGTCGAACTCAAGAACTTGAAAGACGGAGCCATTACCACTGGGCCACCATGGCTGTTTCGTTTACCTAAACAAATATTTATAAGAAATATTATAATGTTGAGACGTATTTTTAAGCGCTTCATCCTTTGTCATTATAACATCATGTCCTCTAACTGTTACTTTACGTTGCAGCAGTATGTTTTTTTTTTACCTCGGACCATGGTATTTTCAGCAATAAAAAATCTACTAACACACATTTTTCTCCGCACAGTATGTCACCTCCTACGAAGCGGTGTGGCGGCCATCTTCGGTCCCCAATCGGCCCCCGCTGCGGCCCACGTCCAGTCAATATGTGACACGATGGAACTACCGCATTTAGAGACCAGGTGGGACTACCGGACGAGAAGAGAATCCTGCCTTGTCAACCTTTATCCACATCCAGCCGCGTTAAGCCGAGTGAGTGTTTCAATGTTTTTATTAATTACCAAATGTTCTTTATATCTGTTCAAATACGGATTTCTGATGACGGACAGTAAGCTTTCCTAAACCTGTAGGTACTTAATATTTATGACTGTTTTTTTAAACGTTAATAGCAATTTTTTTGGACCAATATTAAACTTTAATATTCGCCATTGAATATAGAGGGCTGGCCTATTTTTTGGTCAAAGAATCAGCATTGCCATACAACGTGGCAATGCTGCCAGCCTTTTGGGCACGTTTCCTGTTGATAACTTTGCAGACGATTTTTTTATGCTTTATGACTATTTATTTTTATATATATACCTATACATTTTTTTAATGACTTCGATTTTTAATTATGTATATATTGTAAAATATTATAAAATTAGGTCAAGTTTAAAAAAAAATTGTTATAATCATAAATGCAGTTACAACAATTTTTACTGTAATTAAGTACCTATAATATGAAGGTAAACTTCCCATAACACAACATCTCACCGTTATCGTTTCTATAACCTGACACCTTGTGAAAGGGGCGAAAGGCACTTACAGAATGTATGCGGAAGTCTCACAAGGGTCATATCTATGGCATTAAGTGGCCTCTTGTTTCTGTCCATAACCAAACGCATTGAAGGGAAACCCTACCTAAATATGCTGTTTGCGTAACAACACATACGGTTATAATTAGTAACAATTAGTCATATTACAACTAATGTGTAGGATCGGGTTTAATTCGGATATTAGCTAGGTAATTATCGAACTGTTTACCCGAATGTTATCTGGATTAGAAATCGTGTGCTGTGAACTAATTAGATACCGCCGGAATCAATGAACTATTCAATGAATGTACATAATATATACCTAGGTATGTACACTGGTCTATATTCTAGAATACTGAACAGTTTTGAAAAGGAAGGTTAGTATAGAGTGATATAAGATTTAAATTCTTTTGCAAGACATAATAAAACAATAAAAACTATTTTCATGAGTCCGTTGCTTACACTGGCTACTGAGACATCTTAGATAGAAAAGTCCAATAACACTTTGCCCGACACGTGAATCTAACCTAAGACCTCATGTTTAGCAATAGCGCTTGCAACTACTAGACCAACGATAACGTTAAACATTTGAACTAAAACAAAAATACGTTGACAGTAAGCAATGTAGAGACAGCATACGACAGTAAATAAAAACATAGACAATACTCAAGCATTGGAGTATTTCGGCATTATTAAACAAATCCAAACATCTAAATAACACCTTTCGATGGGCGAAACCCGTAATCAATGAGCTGTTTCTGTCATTTTTCGTGGAGCAGATATTTTTTACGAATGTCCAAAATTCATAACGTACCAGTCGTGTTTACAGTTTACATGTCAGTGTCCTTTACAGTTTTGAACATTTGGAATGATGAAAAAGAAAAACGTTTTAGATATTCAAATGTTTTTGATATTGATATTTTTTTCATAACTTTTTGATATTAATACCCAACACATGGGTATAGCCAGGTTACTTAATTTGATCCCGTATTTGATTGGATTCTTTATGATTTGTGGTCGAGCCACATTACTTTTTAATAACAAGACTTGCCAATTTTAATATACCTTTTTGTTGATAGGTATTTTTATCAATTAATAATGTCTATTCTGAATTATTTTTAGTTTTACAGTTATCTAAGTTACAGTACATCTTTTATTTTTCTACCAATTTTCATTGCATTCTGTCACGAACCGTTTCTGATAAGTATTTGTTTTTTTTATTGAAAGGTATTACACTCCATCTAAAATCAAATTTTATACTCGAGAACTATACTTGTAGTTCTTAGTACTAAAATTAGATTAAGGGCTTAGGAATGTAATCAAATAAAACCCAGGAGTACTAAAACAGTTTCTGCGGAAAACATAAACATTGACCACAAGTAATGAAAGCCTATATTGCAGGGCTCAGAAACTGTCACAGAAAACTTTGTTAATTAATTATCTTAATTGCGGGAAGTGGCGTCGCACAGTGGAACGAATGTATGGGAGCGGTTGGACGTAGACATGTCCGAAAAAAAAGAGTAAAATTATGGCAAACTAATGATGCCATCTTATTCGATTACTTAATGCCTTCATAACTTGTGGTGATGAATTTCTTCATAACTCCCATATTTCGGGAGTAATTTGAGAAAATGTGAAATTTTACTATGAAAATGAGTGTATCGAGCTCTCTCCCTCCTGATTCCGGGCTTGTTTCAAGTAGCGGTCTCTAATATCATAATGCTAATACTAAGAGCTATATTTAATACTAAGACACATAGTGCGCCAAATGTGCACTTTCTGGGATAAAGAGTGATGTTTATTTTATAACACAATTTTTTTATTTTTTGTTTATTTTGTTGATTAAAACCGTTTTTCTAAAGGTTTACCTTATTACAATAACATTTCTGAGCAGCCAATTAGAGAAGATATAAGCTAATTAGGATATATAATTAGGGACTTAAGGTTTACATATAAAACTGATGCACTAATGATTACTGATAAGAACATTGCTATTATTTAATTACTAAATGGCTCTTAATACACTAATTTAGCATGCATCATTTACTAATTATCACAATAACTAATTACCTTGCAATATTTAACAAAGGATACCTGGGATACCTGGATTTTATATAAATAGGTCACTATTAGTAACTTTAAAATCAGTGTTGATTTACACCTCGTTGTATCCAAGCTAATCTCGCAATGTATTTTCCAAATTTTAATACAAATCTTGATATTCACGTTGCTTTATGCGCACGCGCACATAAATATTTACGCGACTTTAACTATTTGTTCAGTGTTTTAAAAGATAACAGTTGTGTTCAGTTATGTGAAAGTGCTGAAACAAGTTTAAAAGACTGGTGTCGTCGATTTTGCTACCGCATTTATGCAAAATGGACACAGTCTGGAAGAAGCACAGATAAGTTTCGGAAGAAACATGAGATTTGGCTACAGGCTGCAATTCAATGGCCGGAATTACAGAATGAAAATATGGAACATTCTACAGAAAATATAAGTGACGTCATCGAGCCCATAATTTCTCCTGCTAAATCTGATGCTTCAACTTGTACACATCCTAGTCCTCGTAAATCTTTTGAGGACCTTAGTAACCGGCAAAAAAGAAGACGCACTGAAGATAGTCTTTCATGCAGCAGTAGCAGCGCTGAAATTATGTTTTCGGCCGAAAGGGCGCTTCAAAAGGCAGGACAAAGCGATACAGCTTATGTTATGAAATACTTGACGGAGAATCCAGAAGAGGCCTCAAAAATCAAAGCCTTCATTGAAGGTAAATCAATTCAGGTACGGGAAATATCCCCTTTGAAGGCATTGGCTCTTTATGTATCGATGAACTTATCGAAATGGCGCTATAACACTCTTCGGGATTTCAACACTCAAGAAGGAGCTCTTCAATACCCGAGTTACTACATGTTGGTTAAAGAAAAAATTAAGTGCTATCCGGCCAAAGAAGATCTCACAGTTACAGAGAGCTCTGCAAAAATCAAATTACAAGCCTTGATGGATTTAACCTCAAGAAGACTTATTAGGTCGTTAGAAACCCCTGTTGATCCCAATCAACAGCTCGTATTGACCAGCAAATGGGGTTTTGACGGATCATCTAGCCAAAGCATTTATCATCAAAGGACGAGTGAAGATGAGCAAATCGATCTTGCTAGTAATTTTATGATTAGTCTTGTACCACTGCGGCTCGTCTCAAAAGGTGTAACAATTTGGGAAAACGAGCGACCATCTTCCACTTCATTTTGCCGGCCAATATTGTTTAAGTTTATAAAGGAAACCAAAGAAAATGTGCAGAGAGAGATGGCTGAAATCGAAGCAGAGATTGAAGCCTTAACTCCATCCACCATCACTGATGGAATTAGTGTCAAACACCAACTGCTGTTGACAATGATTGATGGTAAAATTCATTCCATTATATCCAATACAGCAGCTTCAGTGTGTGACATATGCAAGGCTTGTCCTAAAGAAATGAATAATTTAGAGTTAATCAAAGATAAACACGCAAACGAGGACATGTATAAATATAGCTTAAGCACCCTTCACGCTTGGATTCGCTCAATGGAATGCTTATTACACATTTCCTACAAATTAGACATAAAATCATGGCAAGTAAGGGGTGATATAGCAAAAAGGCAAGTTGATGACAGGAAGAAAAGAGTTCAAGAGGCTGTAAGAAGAGAAACGGGCTTACTTCTCGATGTTGTGAAACAAGGCAGTGGATCCACCAACAATGGCAACTCGGCAAGGAGATTTTTTGAAAACTACACTAAATCTGCTGAACTGACCGGAATAGATGCTATGCTTTTAAGAAAAATCTGTGTGATCTTGCAGTGTATTTCATCAGGAGAGAAGATCAACGTAACTAAATTCCGAGAGTTCTGCTTTGATACTGCTAAGCTTTACGTGGAGTTATACCCATGGTGTTATATGCCTTCTTCACTTCATAAAATTTTAATGCATGGGCCAGACATAGTTCAGAACATGTCAATTGTGCCCATTGGTTTTCTATCCGAAGAGGCATCTGAGGCTAGAAATAAAGATTTTAGAAAATATAGAGAGGGGCATTCTCGAAAGCATAGCAGTATCTCATGCAATGAAGATATTATGCACAATCTTTTACTGTCTTCTGATCCACTTGTTACAAGTATCCGTCCAAAAGGAAATAAGTTTGTAAAAAAATCTTCTTTTAAGGAATTTTATGAGCTTACGGATTCTGAGAAAAGTGATATCGAATTTGTTAACATAAATGATTTAGCGGACATCGATTCTGAATTTGAATTAATTGATGATGATGATGATGACGAAGATAATTAAATGATGTTATTGTTTTAAAATGTGTAACTTAGTAAATTAGAGCTTACATCTTAATTATTTATTGTACTTTTAATGAAACTAGGTAATTTATTATCAACTTACTTAAAAGTCATACTCTCATCAGTTCTTGTGAATATTTTTGTTAATATATATTTCTGTATATATATAATATATTTAAAGACCTCTTAATAAGTCTGTCTGCGGTTTAAAGTAAATACAAATGGGGAAAAAACGTTTTTTTTTTTTAAATTTTCATTTCCTTTTATCCCAGAAAGTGCACATTTGGCGCACTATGTGTCTTAGTATTAAATATAGCTCTTAGTAATAGCATTACGATATTAGAGACCGCTACTTGAAACAAGCCCGGAATCAGGAGGGAGAGAGCTCGATACACTCATTTTCATAGTAAAATTTCACATTTTCTCAAATTACTCCCGAAATATGGGAGTTATGAAGAAATTCATCACCACAATTTATGAAGGCATTAAGTAATCGAATAAGATGGCATCATTAGTTTGTCATAATTTTACTCTTATTTTTCGGACATGTCTACGTCCAACCGCTCCCATACATTCGTTCCACTGTGCGTCGGTATGCGAGACTTAGTCGACCCTATCGCGGGAATGGCGGACACACTGAAAATGTTTTCCTTGTGGAGATGACAATTCTTCCCGAAGGGATGGCCGTACTCGAGTGGGCGATGATATCGAGGAACAAGGAAATATAAACAATATAAATGTACACGTCGAAAAACAAATTGATTCGATAATACGCCAATAAATAAAATAAAAAAATAAATATCTTAGGACAACCAACACAACGTTATTTGATCTCAAACTAGGCAGAGCCTGTACTATGGCAACCAGACAACTGATAAACATACTTATATATTTCTAAATACATACATATTATAGATAAATTACACCCAGACACAGAACAAATGATTGTGCTCATCACACAAAGATTTGTCCTGGGTGGGAATCGAACCCACGACCTCAGTCTTAGCAGTCAGGGTCACTAACCACTAGACTAACAGGCCAGTCAATAAATTAAACTCTGTACCTAGATCTAATGGGGCTGTCCATTAATCACGTGATGTTTTTTTTGGCATTTTAAAAATGCCAAAAAAACCCAGGGGGGATTAAAAATGCCAAAATGCCCATTGGTGATACATGGTGAGCTTTAAGACTACCCCCCTCCTATATCACGTGTATTTTTAGTACCTACAAAGAAACTATTTTTTTTTTTTAATATTTATAAAATACAGGTATAAGATAAGTATCATCTAATTTTATCATAGAATAAAAATATTGTAAAAAGTGTGCATACGAAAATACAATCAAATACAGGGTCAAAATTACCTGACAATACTTTTCCCATGTGTTAGAATTCGATACCGAAAACTTATGAAATAAAGAAAAAAAAATTACAAAAAGTAATTTACTTCTTTCCAAATGTTGATCAAATGACAACAATGACACTGATATTTAGTGGTAACGCCTCCGACTAACATTTGTCATATATTTTATCACCACTGCTCTAAAAACGGCGAAGGAATACATCGCGAGGAAAACGTCATATCTGAAAATCAAAAATTCTCAGACCTGTAAAAGTGTGTATGTGTGGATTATCGACTACTTCCTCTCACAGAGACAAAGCCGGTTTCTTAGCAGTGGGGACATTAAAGGCCGATTATTTAGATAACTGATTCCTTAATTATTAATGACATCCCTATAACACCTTCATTAACAAAACATTAAACGTAGCTTTTCCACTTTCCGTTTGAATCGCTTCACAACTTCTCAGTTCAGAATTCTTCAACTGAAGATTAAAAATTAATTAAATCCCAGCACTTAAGATCTTAAAGGCTAAGAACAACTCATTGTTTTATAAAACGTTGTCCATAATTACAGTTGACTCTTTCTTATACATTAATTGTTACGCATTGCGAAGATTTTAATTAATTCCGCGTTTTGTAATAAACAAAAGGTGTCCACGGATTTACCAGAAAGGAAACTTAGTACTCATTTGCGCATTAATAGAAATTTATTGTATTCACATAATAATGGATTTCAATACATTTCACTGTTACTATTCAGCCTTATCCTTATTTTCAGTCGTACAAATTCATAAGCTTAATTCGTACTAGTGATGTACTGGTTCGTTAAAAATGTATATCCGCGGATGTGGATTCGAATACGGATAAATATCGGTGTCAAGATCTGCGGATACGGATCTTACATTTCTTACTCTATCGGTGTCGATGCGCGTGACCTTGAATAAATAATTAGTTCGACTTCTATTGCACATTCAGGACTTTCGGGAAGTTCTTTTGTGTTGTTAATAGTTTAGTCCCTAAATATTGGATTTGAAGAAATACAAAATAATCTGAATGGAATTTAATAGTTTTTCATACCTGTCTAATCACCTATTCATAGAATTTCATATATGTATTGAAAATTAATAAGGTAAAAGATCTGTAAACGATCCGCTAAAAAAGTAACGGACACGGATCTTTCTTCTCCCTCGGATATCCGCGGATACAGAAACAGATACGGATATCCGGCACATCACTAATTCGTACCAACCGCCATCTTTCTAACGTAATATATACCACATAAAATTGAATACCAAAACGATACGGCCATTAAACGCATATGTGCCTGCGGCTCCGTCGTTGGTAAAAATGAAATTGTCCACTCACCCGGAAGATTGGACATCCGCAATTAGGTCAATCGCCCATTTGTATAGCACGGACACACAGTATAAAAGCATTCAAACGTTGCAAGCAAGAAACAAACGCCAATTTCATAACATACGATTCCAATATGAATACAAAATAAATTAATTATACGTGTAAATAATGTGTTCAAAATGTATTGTTGTATTGAAACTTTGGATTTAATTTAATAACTAAACATATCGGTAATTATACTAATCTGAAACACAGTAATGAAATTAACGCCAATTAGCTAATTATTCCAACACAATGGCTGTTGATATTTCAGTGTTTGGGTACATAATATTGACCGAAAGTTACTGTAACAATAGTTTCATTTATTTTAGGCTTATGTGGATTTAGTGAGAGCCTGGGGATGGAGATCTTTCACAATAGTTTACGAAAACAGCGACGGCTTAGTCCGTCTGCAAGAGTTGCTCAAAGCTCACGGGCCGTCCGAACTGCCTGTTGCTGTCAGACAACTGCCAGATTCTCATGATTACAGGTACGTCTTGATCCACAAACTATCTTAATACTAAAGTATTTGTACTAAAGTTCAGACTCCTTTGCAGGCCACTGTTGAAACAAATAAAGAATTCAGCAGAGTCACATATTGTATTGGATTGTGCGACAGAAAGGATAAGGGATGTGCTTCAACAAGCACAGCAGATAGGAATGATGTCTGACTACCATAGTTATTTAATCACTTCTTTGGTAAGCCTTTAGAAAAAATTAAAGCAATTTAGCTATAAAATATTCCGGGTATCAAAAATCTGAATTGTTAACAGGACCTTCACAGCGTAGATTTAGAAGAATTCAAATATGGCGGCACAAATATTACAGCTTTAAGATTACTTGACCCTGAACGTGCTGATGTCCAAAGAGTCGTAAGGGACTGGGTTTACGACGAAGCCCGAAAAGGACGCAAACTCCAACTGGGACACACTACGGCTAAGGTAATCACCCTTCTGTATGTAGGCCAATGATAAAGTTATTTGTACTAGCAAACAAACAGGGTTATATTAAAATTAATTGTTTGTTTACAGGAGAACATGACCTTTATTAAGGTGAGAACAATTTAATTATCATCTTAAATTTTATGTACATTTCCTAAAGTGTTTTACACATTTCCAAAAACTACATAGCCCTCCTTGCATTCCGGCTCCTTTAGTTATTTCTTTTCACTCAACTCCTAAGAATTAGATCCGTAAACATTTCCCTTGACCCTCGTTACTGTAAAGTTTTTATTTAATTTTCCCTGAGAGCAATCCTTTGTTGGTATACAGACGGAAACGGCTCTAATGTATGATGCAGTACATCTGTTCTCTAAGGCGTTACATGATCTTGATACGTCACAGCAAATAGATGTGAGACCTCTCTCTTGTGAAGCTGAAGACACTTGGCCCCACGGGTACAGCCTCATCAATTACATGAAAATCGTAAGTTCGATCTGCATACATGTTTAATTCATCGCATAAATCTTCCCTTAAAAATAGCCCGTTGTTTAGATAAATCTTTTCGAGTTTAACGGACGATTGATGACATGACTACATTTCCATAGTATAAGGGTACATTTTCCAATATTTTAGCGTACATTTAGCCGTAATACGCGTTCGTTCAACAGTTAATGCCAAAACAATAACCGTTCATTTAAAATCTATCTAAAAACGTTCTCCGATTTTCGTTCAGAGCGTACTGAAGTCTCGCCATAAAAAGAGAAGTTTAGTGGTCATTGAACAAAGCTGCGACCAACATAGTGGGATTAAGTGCTGGAACGTGAGACTTGACGGATTAACTGCTCCAGCAATGTTCAGCTTAAGCACCCCGGGATTTCGCTTTTTATGTCAATCTGTGCCGCTCTTGTTATACTAACCGTTAAGTTAGGTGTGCTTCTACGGGCACTTTGTTTTGTAATTAGCTGAAGATGGCAGCTCTTGGAAGTAAATGTCAACACTTAACTTCGTAGATGTATGTTAAAATTAGGCACAAAGAGCACGTTGTCCATAATAATGGAAGATCAAATTGGCAGGTTCAATATTGGTTATTCAGTAGCGGTAATTAACTTAACCCCCGCCATTGTCATAACCTCACGAACGATAGGGTGAACCACACCAGAACAGAAATATGGTTTCACTTTTCTAATGGGGCGCGTGTGTATGTAATTGAATCAGTTTTCAATTAACAATAATCAATAAGTTATACTCTCTATAAACGAGGACAACGACTCTACCAAAACTGTAACGTACATTTGACCCAAAAGTTTGTACGTATAACTTAATTATTATAGATCTCTAAACTTGATAACCAAAATAACTTGCACAATACTCAACTCGTTAATTCAATGAACAGGTCGAAATGAAAGGCTTAACCGGAGTGATAAAGTTTGACCATCAAGGATTCAGAAGCGATTTCACTCTAGATATAATTGAATTAACAAGGGAAGGACTGCAAAAAGCTGGAACTTGGAACTCTTCAGAAGGCGTTAACTACACCCGGTCTTACGGCGAGAACCAAAAGCAGATAGTGGAAATACTGCAGAATAAAACGCTCATCGTAACAACCATTTTGGTAAGCTATAAATAACATTCAAGATATAGGCATTAATCTACCGGAAATATTTTACTGCTCTCTCGTGGCCCACAAAAGCAAAATTAGCGTATCGCACATATATATGAGTGTTCTCTCGAGAAGCGAAAAGAGGATTTATGTATACAGTAAAAATATATTCCCTGAGAGAAAACATTCATGCGAGACATATCCTTATTCATGACTTGATACATACAAAGCCCTAAACAGAGACACAGAAGACAGACAAACCTGTATTTAAATAAAAAAAATCACTCGAGCATTTCTCCAGGCTTGCTGTTTACGAATTCATTTCACGTGTATTCCCCAAGTATGTAAACTCTGTTTACTCATGAAGTAATTCTTTTTTAACGCATTTACATATGTAATCTGTTCTGTTAATCCCTAGAGCTCGCCGTATTGTATGAGGAGAGAGGCCAGCGAGAAGTTAACAGGCAACGCACAGTTCGAGGGTTACGCCATAGATCTAATTCACGAGATATCTAAAATTCTGGGCTTCAATTATACATTCAAGCTGGCGCCTGACGGTCGATACGGGTCCTACAACCGAGAGACCAAAGAATGGGACGGCATGATAAGGGAATTGTTGGAACAACGAGCCGACCTCGCCATCGCTGATCTCACCATCACATACGATAGGTACACGAAAATTTATCTAATTAAAAAATTCCCTTATTTCTCCATTTGTGAATAACATTTTCAGCATTTTTGGTAGTGGACAAACAATTGCACCAGGCAGAGTATTGTTTGCGTCTCGCTTACTATTCGACCGGCTACCTTTTGTGGCGCGTTGAAGCGCATTGTATTTACCCTATTCATTGTATTATTTTCGTTTGTGCAGAGAGCAAGTGGTTGACTTCACAATGCCGTTCATGAATCTCGGCATTTCCGTGCTTTACCGCAAGCCCATTAAGCAACCACCGAACTTGTTCTCCTTCCTATCGCCGCTCTCGCTCGACGTCTGGATTTATATGGCCACCGCGTATCTTGGCGTGTCCGTGCTGCTCTTCATATTGGCAAGGTACGTACTCGTAGACACACTGTGTATATACAATATACCACTTACAGAATTTGGAAACAGATACACTGAAAGTCCCATTTAATATCTTCTCTTTATTAATATTAGCACATTAAACTAATTACACTAATTGGCAATGTGTGAACATCATTCAGTGTATAATATACTGTATATTTTACGGTATATGGATTCAATTCGGAGATAGCGCCAACTAAAGCAAGACGATCTTTCAGTTGGAACATCGTCTTGCCTCGGTTGGAAGAGTGCCGACTGTAATTAGGTTGCTAAATGTATTTGTCCGATAGGTTCACTCCATATGAATGGCATCCGACGCATACTCCTGATGGTGAGAAAATGGAAAATATTTTCTCTCTAGCAAACTGTTTATGGTTTGCCATCGGATCTCTTATGCAGCAAAGCTGTGATTTTTTGCCCAAGTAAGATAATTTAGAAAGTCCCCTAACATTAACTTTTATTAGTACCAGACTGCCAACGAGCAGTTCCTTGCCGGAAATGAAATTAAGCATGTTTTCGCTTTAAATGTTATAAAAGAGAGGAAACTAATAAAAACTTGGTTCGCATTCTAAACACGCGTTTCATTTCTGGTGATAAAATAGTGAACTCAGCGAAGTCCACCAGATGAACATTAAAGAGGGGGGGTTGTTCAATCATTCGCCGACTTACTCGCTAGTGAATTTCAATTTCGGAAGCGTTTTATTGAAATGTATAACTTTTTCCTCTAATAGATTTAATAACATACACATCCTGTACGTGTGTCTACATAAAATAATTAAATTAAGTTCAATCACAACGCATAAAAACACTCGGGCTTAACTACAGAGAAAAAACATTTTATTACTACGCTATAATTTAAATTTCAAAATAAAACTAGTTTTGTTCCTTCCATTAAAGTATTATGGCTAAACTGAAATGTTTGTGCGACGCTGCATTTGCTAAAATTATTCCGAGTGTTGAAATTACACTAAAAGCAA
Organism: Aporophyla lueneburgensis; assembly: GCA_932294355.1. NCBI lineage: Eukaryota > Metazoa > Arthropoda > Insecta > Lepidoptera > Noctuidae > Aporophyla > Aporophyla lueneburgensis. The sequence goes on along the minus strand of OW028750.1, from coordinate 15,133,187 downwards.
GTTGGCGCGTGTTCTCGAGATACATTGTAAATGAATGACGGGCAGTATTTGGGCGCAGGTTCAGCCCGTACGAGTGGGACTCCCCCAGGAACTGCCTAGACGAGCCGCCGGTGCTGGAGAATCAGTTCACTCTCTTGAACTCGCTGTGGTTCACTATCGGCTCCTTGATGCAGCAAGGTTCGGATATCGCGCCGAAGTAAGTCCCTTATGCCTCTGATGGCTACAATTCCGAAACAGTCCACAAAAGGCAAGCCAACTAACCTAACACATTGTTTAAAATTTACTAAAATGGGATCAAAGTCGCCACTGGTTAAAGCAATCAGAAGTAATAAGAATGAGTAAAATTGAGTGGAAGAGTAATCTCGCGGTAATTACAAAACGGAAATGTAGCCTTCAGTTGCAGAGCTTGGATGAAGAACTCCCTTTTACTAATTAGTTTCAAAGCGACCACAGCCCTTTGTGAATTTCAAGCATCAGTAGTCGCCTAGAGCGTCCAATTTAAATAGAGACGTGTCGGCTATTTTGACTAGCCTTGGTTTCCATTTCACAGTACTTAGTTGAATACCAACAGTTGATTTAGTAGCTAAATAAACAACTAGTTTCGACAACGTAACTGATATCGCACCGAGACTTGCTTGTGCAGTATCCACAGCTTGCTGCATCAAAGTTTCTTAGATACTTATAACACTGAGATATTGACTGCACATTGATATTGTGTTGTCCTGGATCTGCCCCAGTATCAATGTGGAATGAATGTCTTATTTAATTTAGAAAATACACGTTTATTGCATTTTACACCTTAAAATACACAATTTTATAGAAATTGGAACTGCACTGAACCCACAATCGCACTCACATCACAATTTTTTTTTCACATACTTGAAATGCCACAGACTTTTCAGTGCAGGTCCTACGGTAACATAGTTATTTTAACAATGCTCTTTAGTGTTACCTCTTGTACTGAAGTTGTTGTTATTAATACACTGTTGTTTGCACCAGAGCGGTATCGACCCGCATGGTGGCGGGGATGTGGTGGTTCTTCACCCTGATCATGATATCCTCGTACACGGCCAACCTAGCGGCATTTCTGACTGTGGAAAGAATGGACTCGCCTATTGAAAGTGCTGAAGACCTCGCTAAACAGACCAAGATTAAGTATGGCGCGCTGAAGGGTGGTTCTACTGCTGCATTTTTCAGGGTGAGTACACTCTCGTGGGTGCCAAATTACCAAAATAATATGTAAGAGGTGCCTAGTTGCTTATAGGCACGAACATTTCTGCCGTTTATTTACTCTAAAATATCACGCGAGATATTTAAGACGATTATAAAATAAATTACATCTCAGTTACAAGTGAAGGCAATTTGTTTCACCAAAATGTAATCCACTCCATTACTCTCCTCGATTTCTATCAGACGGTGGTGACAGCTTAACGAAACGAATTCTAATTCCCGTAATTTGCGTTCGGTAGATTTGCAAACCTCAAAGTCACCGAAAGATGCTTCATCCTTTTAATTTAAAACTGGCTTTTAAACTTAACGCTTGTCTTGAGAAAGTATCGTGAAATAAGATGTCGGTTGTCAAGTAAATGTGACGAATTCTTGCCTCATAGAATAAATGTTTTGTATTAGAGTGTTACCTTATGAATTTAGGCGTGGTTCAAGTACCTCATAAATATGAAATGTTCCTGTATTCTGTTGTTAAGCGTCAAGGATTTATGGTGTGTTATCGTATACCGTGTTTTATAAAACAGAATTGACATATTGAGTTTATAAAGATTACGTTACATAGGGCTATTCAAGCCCATTTTAAAAGATGAGGATATTGTGGTTGACATATATCCACTTTTTTTACATTTCGTACGCTTTTACCTGGCGATGCAGCAACCTTATGCCAAAACTTTCCACATTTCATTTTCAATTTGGTTTTTTTATTTAGCCTCCACTGTACCACTCCTGGGCAAAAGCCTCTCTCCACTTCCACCTTTCGCGAGCCCTCGCGTCCTACATTCTAGTTTTGATGGAATCTATCCAGCTCGTCCTACAATATCCTACGTGGTCTGCTGCGACTAGAGGATACAATCCCGGGATCCCGAATCTCGGGATCCCGGGATCCCGAGAATCGGGATCCCGGGATCCCAAGCGTTTTCTAGCCCCGAAAATCCCGGGACTGTACTTGACTAATCCCGGGATTGTCGGGATTGCCACCAAAAGGCTACTTTGTATTCCGTAGTACGTTGCGCCTTGACAATAACCTTACCTAGATTATATGAATAGCATTTATTACATAACGACAAAAAACAACCCTTACATACGCCGTCATACGATACGTACCTACTATACACAGTACACACTAAACAGGTACAGTCCTAATATACATATGTTTGTCGTAGAACTTAGAAGGGACTTAAAGGAAAAGTTACAGCTGGAAATTAACAAGAGTATGAAATCCCCAGATCCTGAAGTACAAGTACAAAATGAATTGGGGTTGGCAAATATTGTAGTATTAGAGGTGAAATGAGCTGTTCAAAAATGGAGGATTTCGTGGATATCACTTAGAAACAGCATATAAGTATCTACACGTATTGTCTATTCCTCCAACTGAATGTACACACCTATGTTTTACAATAAATAAATGAATTGAATTGAATTGAATCAACCAGCGTAGAACCTGAGCGAGTGTTTCAGCTGCTGCTTATGTTGGCAATAAACTACGAAGCAGGCTTGGAAGTCAAATATTGGATGCTTTGATATTTTTCTGCGATTATATTTTCGTTTTTTTTTTTGTGTTGTCTTTTTGATTTCTTGCAAAAGTATAGTTTTTTTGTTTTGTCTTTATCTTTTCTTATTATATTGTGATTTTTGTTGTGCAAAGACACTAAAAATATTTTTTTTAATTATTTAAGTTGTTTTTTTTCATTTTAGCCCAATTAGAAACCAGATAGCTTAATCCCGGGATAGACCCGGGATCCCGGGATTACGCTTCAAACATCCTGTAATCCCGGGATTGAAAAACATGCTCGGGATTGTATCCTCTAGCTGCGACCCACGCCTCACTGTCTCATGGCACCAATTCTGTGCTTCTTGAGCCCAGTTTGTCTGGCAAACATGTCCTGCCCAGTTCCATTTAAGTTGGGCAGCCATTTGAGGCACGTCAACTATTTTTGTTTTGTAGTGCAATATTGTGTTTCGGACATGATTCGTTAATTTAACGCCTAGTATACTTAAGTATACTTCACAGAATTTTACCAAGTGGACAATCCTAGTATAAACTTTTGTTTATAAAATACTAACTTTTGCCAGTGGCTTTGCACGCGTATCTATACTATCTACACTAATATTATAAAGCTGAAGAGTTTGTTTGTTTGGTTGAATGCGTTAATCTCAGAAACTACTGGTCCGAATTTAAAAATTATTTTTGTGTTGGGTAGCCTATTTATTGAGAAAGGCTATAAACGATATAACATCACGCTACAATCAAAAGAAGCAGAGCAGCAACGATAAATGGCAGGCAATTTGATGCGACGGGAAGGGTCAGGGGAGCAAAAATTTTACGCGTACGAAGTCGCGGGTAGAAGCTAGTTATACATATAAACCTTCCTCTTGAATCATTCTGGCTATTAATGAAAACCGCAATAAAATCCGATGCGTAGTTTAAAAGAACTAAGCGTACAGACATGGAAAGCCACTGTTTTATACTAGGTACGTAGAGATATACTTATTTTTTATACTACGTAGAGATATACTTATTTTTATACTACGTAGAGATATACTTATTTTTTATACTGCGTAGAGATATACTTATTTTCTATTAAACAGGACTCGAACTTCTCTACGTACCAACGCATGTGGTCTTTCATGGAGTCTGCCCGGCCATCAGTTTTCGCGACGAGCAACAAAGAAGGAGAGGAAAGAGTAGTCCGAGGGAAAGGCGCGTATGCCTACCTTATGGAGTCTACAACCATCGAGTATGTGGTGGAGAGGAACTGCGACCTTACTCAAGTGGGGGGAATGCTTGACTCTAAAGGATACGGGATTGCCATGCCTCCCAGTAAGTGGAACCATTTTTCATTCTGTATTCAGACAGATGTCAGGTAGATGCGTTTTATACAAAAAAGTTGTAAGTATTTGTATGCCATTCATGAAAACTTAATTAATTCCTCCGAATAAATGGTAAAGTTATAATTCCATTAATTTGTGCGAAACTGCTATAAACGGTCAAAACTATAGTTCAAACAATTCATACTTACGCTTGGAATAATGAGAAAAGTTTTGTAACTGTATCGGCAAAAGCGTAGTTTTGTACCAATTTCAACTTTTATGAACGAGGTTCCCCGATGTGTGCAGAAGTATTTTTGTATAACTTCGGCTCTGTGAGAGTTATAATGAAAAGTGACATCTATACAAAATCTGGCCAATAACAGGATCCATCGAGCTTTGGGAAGTATAAATGACGAAGAAGTCACTCCACAAAGCTGAACTTTTTGTATATCTTAATGTGCCATATTTATAGACGATTACATACTTTCGTGTCTAAATTACCTGAATGTTCGAATTGTTTTTAGACTCGCCGTACCGTACGGCCATAAGCGGGGCCGTTCTCAAACTGCAAGAGGAAGGAAAATTGCACATTCTGAAAACGAAATGGTGGAAGGAGAAACGTGGCGGAGGGTCTTGTAGGGTAAGTAAAAGGAAAATGGCGTCGTTAGCTACTCGTAGTAGTCGTAGTTTGGCTCCGCGGTGTTTAACGGCTACACGATTATTCCTAATTCTTTTTTTGTTGGGTTTAAAAATGTTCTGTATATTACACAAAAGAAATTGAAAAATCATTTTTTCAATTTACGTTTAAAAAAATCTCCGTAATTTAATTCACTACACGCTTATTTAATTAATAAGGATCTTCCTTTATTCTAGCTTCATTCTCCACTAATCTTATTGAAAATACTGAAAGCAGCCTCAAAGGAAGAATTTTCATTAAAAACCCATCGTTTTTCCTTTCAATGCATCTAAAGAACTCGAATAATTTTCCTTGTATCTCGCATTTTTGTTCGGGAAACGTCAGGAGCCGTCACTAAACGTTTATGGGGCATTATAGGGGATATAAAAGGGCAGGGATGTGTCACGTATACTCAACAATGTTTCAATCATGACGAGATAAAATAAAACTGCGGCCTCTATTTGCGTTATAGATCAAAACGACCTCACGATATGTAATAAAACAGAAATAAAACATTATTTTGAAAACAGGTTATTGGTTGATAGCAATTAAAATTAAGAGTTTTCTTACGATCACTTGAAGAAAACCAACCAGCCACAACAATGCAACATAGTGTCCCGGATTTATCTCATATTCCCGAATTCTTCCCGAATTCCGTCAAAAACTATATTTTCATGAAAATTCTCAATATTTGTCATTCGTGTAAATACCATGTTACTTATCATGATTCTGATGATCACAGGATGAAACATCGAAGTCATCGTCGACAGCGAACGAATTAGGATTGGCCAACGTTGGTGGCGTGTTCGTAGTTCTAATGGGAGGTATGGGCGTTGCGTGCGTCATCGCCGTCTGCGAGTTCGTCTGGAAGTCGCGCAAAGTCGCCGTAGACGAACGGGTGAGTAATATAATAATTGAATCTAGAACCTTTCTGTGATCGTGCGTTAATGATACCAAACCTATCTATAAGATCAATCTGAACAGACAAATCCGCGACCCGTCAGTAGGTAATACATTTTATAGCCCTAATACCCATACATATTTTGTCAAGACGGATCTGAAGGTAGACTTACAATACGTGCAAAGTAGCCTTTACAAATATTTGTTGCCAACCGACCTTTTTTTGGTGATTTTGCCCTTTGTTGGAACTGGATGTTCAAAGCTTCCGAGTAAATAATTTTCATCTCCCGAAAATTGCCAGGGGCTCATATTTTTCCGGTCAGTAACGCAGTTCGACGGGCGACATTAATTAACATTATGTTCGACATAAATTTATTTACAATTTCTGATTAATGTCATATTTCGTTACCGTTGCATGTTCCTTTTCTTTCCTTTTTATTTTTTTACGATTATTAATTATGCTTTTGTTTTGTTCTAGGTTTATTTTTAATAATACAATGTAGGTAACATTTTCTGCAGTGAGTCTTATCACATTCGTTTGGTAGATGCTAGCGAGACAGTAATTAGTGAACAAAATGTGTTGATTTCTTTGTGTTTGTTTTTTGAGCTCGGGCACTTTTAATTAGGTATAGAAGTTTATTAAGTACTTGTACGTACTTGAGAGTTATATTTTCATTGAGTTTCAAAGTTATTAATTGATTCTTGGAATGTGCTATGCCTTCTTTTTAAGTCTACTACTGTAAGTACTAACTGGTTCGATCGCCACTCACTAATATTCTGTCATTTTATGCTGCCTGGATCACAGAAGGAGGAGGTAAGTTTTTGCTAAATTCGCTAAGTATTGCGGCTATACCCGTAGAACTGATGACTGTTAGAGTAGAAGTGTACTTGAGTGGGGACTGCTCATTGGCTACGATGACGCGCGTGACGTTCTCAGTAGGCAAAAGTTGGATGATATCGAGTTAAATGTTGTGCGACTAGAAAGGCCTAAGTCTAGCAGTGGACTGCTAGACACTGATGATAATTATTGTTATGTGGGGCATCTTGTAAGCCATTGTGTCATGCGCAGGCGTCGCTGTGTTCAGAAATGGCGTCAGAGCTGCGGTCAGCGCTGAAGTGCCCGGGCGGCGGCCCAGGCGCCGGAGGAGGCGGGCCGGGCGGCGCGCGCGACGGCGCCGGCTCGCCCTACCTGCACTACGGGTTCAGCACTAAGAGCCAGCTGCACTAGCGGCCGGAGCCCGCCGCCTCGCCCCCCAGCGACGTCTAGGCAAGTGCGGCGGACGCTCCTTTAACCCACTTTACTGCGAAGCCAGCGGCTGGCGCAAGTCGCCACACCAGTGGCCCCAACCTGCTGTGAATGTTCAAACTAGCTGAAGGTTCGTTTGTCGACTCGAGTAGCGTAGATGTTTACGATATATTATTGTAAATAAATTCATATCTAATTTGTATAGACTAAGTGCTGTTGTAATGTAAGCGAACCGATGTTACGAATTTTTGATATTGTTTTCAACGAATTATTTTTATAATGAATCATGATTTGTAGCGTCTCCTTTGCCAAAGATACATGTGCCAAATTTTACGATTTACTATAAAACTTACGAACGTGTAATTTACACGCTTGGCACGTCTTAAATAATTTTCTAATCCATGATTTTAGTCTTGTATACCTTTATAAATCGATTTAACAAACGCGTTATAAAATCAGTAGAGAAATCGATGTTTTATATCTATAAATCGATTAGAATAAATTGACATTTCATTAAAACTAGAATAAGAGAATGTTAATATTTCCTAATTATAGTTAAATTAATATGTAAATAAATCGATACAGTGGTACTGCCAAAGTAGATTTAATAATTAGGAAAATTTACAACGGAATAAATAAGTTAAATAATTTAATTTTCGCTATAATTAATGATGGATCAAAGTAAATTGACTTGAGGAAAATTTTAATGATAAGTAAAGATATAGTTAATTGGGTGTAAACTTAGTGTAAATTGCAATAACGATGAAAGTAACGAACCGAACATAACGTGATAGCAATATCATTTAGCCACATGTTACTCTATGAAACATACCTACTTGTGATTGGTATAAGTATCATTTTGCCGGCTCAACATGTGCCAAATATCCTGTTCACTGTCTGTACTATATTTTGTAAGTTTACATTGCCGAGTTTAAATAAATAAATTGTTTTATTAACATCCACGACTTGTTATTTAATATCCGTGTTATTTAATATCAGGTTTGTGTACACTGTCGTGTTAATGAAGCGCCAGGCACCCGTGAACCCAACATAACGAAAAGGAGTTACACAGAATATAAACAGTTGGAATGAAACATTATATTATCCACGTATTTATTAAAAGGAAATCCCATACCAACAATACCAACATGTTTCATTTCGATAAACATGAATAAAAGAGTAAATGAAACAATTAATAACAGAGGTATGCCATCTTAATCAGCCTAGTGTTCCCACTGCTTGGATACAGTCCTCCCCCCAGTTAGAGGGGGTGGGCCGAAAGCTACCACGCGGACCCAGTGCGGTTTGGGAGATGTCACATGTTCGAATTTTTAGTTCCAGGACATGCCGGTTTACTCACGATGTTTTTGTTCACCGTTTTGAGAGTAATGGTGATGAAAATATATACAAGAAGAAAAGCACCTACCTGGGTTCGAACCCATGTCTTACTACTCATTAGTCGGGGCCGATACCACTGGGCCACCACTGCTCTTCAGGCTCTTTCAGGTAGGTATGTATCGTCTTCACATCTTTATCACCAAAACAAGATAATGAGTGATTCAGGTGCAGAACGTAAAACTGGAAATAAAATAAATAGATGGGAGGTAGGTAAATGAGTTAGAGTTAGTTCACGACCGTTTTACAACATTTATACGAGCCAGCTCCGCTGAGTAACGTTCTGCCGTCGGATATACGAGCCGTCGGCAATAAACCAGAACACCTATCAAAATATTGCTTTGTCACCGGCGCAAACTGTTTTTTTTATATTTTATTGCACACAAAATAATATATTATCGTATTTCTTATTGTAGTATTTACTAACCGTATTTGTGACAGAGGCCGTAAAGTTGCCTTTTATTTTTATAGATATTTGATATTTCTCTCTATGTTTTTATATAGGACTCATTTGTATCATGAATCGAACCTACTACCTGTTCATTCTATGTGTAATACCTAAATTAGGTCAAACTTACTTTATTTTAGCGAAAACTAAAGAAATGAATTTGGCGGTCTATGAAATATAACTGTAGGAGTCTAGGCAGAAAAAAAAACTCAAAGTCTAACGAAGTATGATAAAATCGAAACTGTTCGTAATCCAATTTGCAAACTAATTAGGAATTGCAACTTTTGTTCAAAGACTCCCAGTTTTCTTTACAAAAAGCCTGATTCCTTTTGATACCTACTTCCGAACAAAAGTAGAGCTGGAAAAGTACGTAAGTAAGGAAGGCAAAAAAGTAACATTGAAAATAGTTTTTTTTTTTTGCTAAGAAGTTAGCACAAACACTTTTTTCTTATATAATAGGCCATTTATTTCAGCTTACGGCAAAATGCTCGCTATTTTTTACCATGTGACGGCTGCTCTACTACATAAATACATATAGGTAATGCGGTCATTTCTACCCCCAAAAGGGCAATGAAGAAATTGTGTAACTGCGTGTGTGACCCCTGCTCCCTCGACGATTAATGTGTTAAGTGTTACTTACATTGTCGATGGAACTTGGCGGCACTTTATAAGTAAATGATATGACGTCAAGCCTTAATTGTAGAGGTGAAAAGCCAGTATTATTGTGCCGTCAATTAAAGAGAAAAATGTATCGATAGGCACTACCGAGTGGGCTAAATAGTCTAATCTATTCACTGCTCTACAATTTACATCCCTCCTTATTAGTAGGCATAATTCATCATCATCATCATTTCAGCCGAAAGACGTCCACTGCTGGACATAGGCCTCCCCCAAGCTCCGCCACTTCGACCGGTTTTGTGCTTCCCGCATCCAGCGGATTCCTGCGGCCTTACGCCCGGTACGCGGTCGCAACTCCAGAATCTTTCGGCCCCATCGGCTATCTGTTCTGCGAGCAATGTGCCCTGCCCACTGCCACTTCAGTTTAGCATAATTAGGCATAATTATGTGTAGTTATTAGCTACGCATCATCTTCTGCCTACCCTCGTCCCAAATATGTTGGTGTCTTCCAGTCTAACCGGATGCAGGTAAATACCGGTATCTTACATGGAGCAACTGGCTATCTTACCTTCATAACCCAGTAACTGGGTAATGTACCCCCTGGTAAGACAAGTTGTCAGACTTTCGGGTTTCTGACGCCCCGTGATGAATGACAAAAATCCAAGAATTACAGTCCTGTCCAACGGCTCAATGTCCCAGTATATAGTATATAAAGACGGTCACCCAAAAAATGACTATATTTCATAGCGGAAAGATATATTTTTTCCTGTATACCCTTTGTTAAACTGTTTTATAACTTTGGTAGGTATCCTGAGAGTTCTACGTTATACGAACGAGCCCATTTTCAGGTTTCAATTTACATATTCCGTACAGAAAATCCCTAATAAGTAAAACTGTGCCTCATCTCCAAGAGATTAACACTAAATCTTGCAATCGCCTATCACGCTTGTTACCACTACATCAGAGTGTGTGGCTGCCTTAAAAGACTTATTACTCTAAAAGGAATGATTTACAGCGTCGTATATCATGCTAAGAATTTTTATACCAAGAATAAAAGTTATATTACTGTGATCACGTTTTGTGGTAAAAGGGAAAAAATGTTTTACACTCCCACTTAAATTTGTTATTGCGCAAATCTTGCAGAGCTTTGTAAAACTTGCATGTACTGCTAAATAATACATAACAGATGACACTTTTCAGGCTTAATTTAGACTAAGCCTGAAAGTTTACTGAAAACAAATTATTTTATTATATATAGTGCTGTCCACATCTCGTTTATTTTTCACAGAATTAATATTATAAAACTGATCCATTCAATTTCAATAAAAGAAGTACGGGTAGGTACATATGTTTTTCCGAATTGCCAAAAACAAAAAGCTCTATATGGCATATTTGTAATCCCTATTTCACAGTAAGATACTTTTATTACCATTAACAGAGACCTCCTACAGTGTAGTGCAAAACAACCTACGATAAAACGGAAAACTTACCTAATCAAGTTAATTGTAACTTTTTTACGCTTACTCTTAACTTTAATCCTGGTTGCCGTATTTAAGAACTGATGAGTTTTAAATTATATACGAGTGACAACCTTATTACTCATCTTATAGTCACCACGACCGTATTAATAATGTTTCACTATCATCGAACCTCAATCTGCCAGACAAAAAACCCTACCCCAAAAATTCTGCGAACAATATTAATTTAACCCCTAGCTAGACATTTTGTACAACACATAGGTACATTAACGAGGTCCCCGGGGGACTGTGACAATCCTACGTTAATTAGCCGAAACAAAATGGCGCGACGTGGCGCAGACGAGACGGGAGCGAGCCGAGCGCGAGACGGGAGCGAAGCGAGAGCGAGGCGTGCATGCCGCGGATAACTTGTGTGTTTACGTTGTTTACTCTTTGTAACGGACGGCCACGCTGCTCCGTGTTAACAGAATGCCAGTTATATTAACATTTTGTATTCATGCCCCGGGCTGAATGTGGACATGTTGGCTTTTTTCTGTTTTATACCTAAATATCTAACAAAATGTTTTTAACATATTGCGTCATGACATGTGTGAGTGTTTTCATGAAAACCAGATGAAATAAAAAAGAAATTTAATTAGCAGATGTTCCAGTAATATTTTTAGTGCTCGTGCTCGTTTATCTACGTTCTGAAATAAAATTTCTCTAAAAGCAAATCCAGTCACACAGGACAAGCAACGTAAATTCAGAGCAATTCATCTCGAATCGCCTTTTTATCTCAAAAGCACTAGGGCGATGAAATGTAAAATACGAGGTGCAAACTCACACGCTTTCGAAATCACAATTTCCAACGATAACCCATTGAATACGGGTTTTCCGGTTTCCGGTTAGACGGCTAAGAGGAAAAGGGTTTTTGGGACGGAACCCGCGCTGATAATAACCCCAGTGTTCACGCTTCGTGGCACCTGCTACGAGTGCTACGCAATTTATATTTTTATACGTTATGTTTTTATTATCTCCAATATTGCTCCCTTACTATGAAAGGCCTCTCTTGAATCGTATTTACAATTTGATTGTGCAATAAAACCGACGAGTTATAATTCTGCGCTCGTAAAACGAGAACCTTTACATAACGCCCGAAATTATTATTTATTTGTACAGTTATAGCCTGATGCATTGATAAAGGCGTTCTGTACGCTATAAACAATCAGTATTTTAGAAAACAATACAGCGTCTCGTTAGCTGAGCAAATTGAATAGAAGCACCATACGCGTAATGATCACGTATGGAAGTGCGAAGCTGTGGGCCGTCGCCTAAGGGTCCTTGAGCCACGAGGACAAAGCAAACTTATTTGATGATGCATACGTGCTCAACGCACGAGCTCGGATTACTCCGACATCGCCAAATCTTTCGATCTCGCCGAACCATCGTAAATCTAACTCACGTACGCACGTAACGCGCGCTGTACGTAAATTTTCGGGCTGCGGTCATTTTGGGCGCATCGGAAACCGCAGAGAGGGAAAGATAAATAGAAAATACACGGAATAAAGACAGAAAGTTTCTAGTAGTCATATTGTAATACTAAGGGAAACGTACGTTTGTAGCCAGTATACGTCCTAATTCGACAGTACAGTTAAGGAAACGTAAACACCACACGTCTTTAAGTGCCCAGTTAAAGGGGTAGGTATCGTTTATAACCTAGCCTAAACTCACTATAAAACTTATTTCTTTTGTGAAAGGAGAAAATTGATAAGATACACATACCCAACCCACAAAATGACATTGTAAATGGTGCCTTGTTGGTAGAAATGGAGAAATATATGAAGATACTGCCACAAATAGTGTCAATACTAGTAGCCTAGATAGGATACACATTGAACCGAATTTATCGATGTTTGCCGAAGAATTGTCGCTATTGATACATTTTATCGCCTCGGGAGAAGTATAAAACTGTACTCTGTTCTATGCCGTATTGTAGCAGAAAACTACACCCTATCTATTGAATACGTTTAAAATGTACACAACAATACATTGTCATTTTTAGTTGTATTTTTGGAGACTGCGCCAAGAAAAGCAAATTGAATCGTAAATTGGAAAATAAGTGATAGAATTTGGTTTTAAATTAACGGTACCCAAATAAATTCAGTGAATTAAATTAAATTTGAAGCCGAATCAGCATACAACTCACTCGTACACGTATACAAATCATCCGGGTAACATAAAAACCCTCTTCACAATATTCCATACAAATTTAACCTTGAATCTCAAAATGTAAACGTTACAAAAAAGCGGCGTGAATGGGCAAAAAGAACAAATTTACATTTAAATTCTATCCTCAATGCATCGGACGGCATTATGTTTACACGAGCGGCGGGTAATACCACCAGCATTTAGCATAAATTAATGGCCACCGGACATGGAGTATGAAGAAATGGAGTCCAAAGCTAGTTTTCAAATAATATTGTGGCAGCGGTGATTTATTGCAACACGCCGCAAGTGAAACAGTTTGTTTGTGCTACTAATCAGAGAAGAACTTCTGAAAGCTTTAATCTCCTTATTTCATATGAATAATTTTTAAACCACTTTGCAATTAAGAACCCCATATGTATAAAAATGCATCTCCTTTTACAAAACCGGCAACTTAGTCCGGTGCTAAGTTATATTTTTTTGTATTTAGAACTTTACCCAAATCGAAATACATTTGGAAATGCTAAAACTAGCTCAGACCTTTAGGCTAGAACTAAAGATAGACTACGTTTTGTAATGAAACTGTAACCGTCTGTCATCAGGTACCAAGATATGATGCAACAGTTAGCATGTACTCAAAACCCATGTTTCAATTGTGTATACCTCAAGATATCCTTATTAACATAAGCCTTTAGCAATTCACTACTGAACGGGTCGTAATAATGACTGAATTAATCATCATTTCAGCCGTAATACTTCAGCCCCAATTTGGAGGAAGTTTGCATAATCATAATCGCCATGCTTGGCAGGCGGACTGACGATTGAAGTATGGTGGTAAAATGCATATAGAACGCTGCTGCCCATTCTCCAATAAGTCCCTTAGTTGCCTTTTACGACACCTTCGGGAAGAAATGAGATGGTGTTTTTCTATACATCCGGCACCACACAGAAGACTAAACTAAAAGCTATATCCTAACATAATATAATATTAACACTCCATTCTGTATATTCCACGTCGTTCTGTAATCATATTACCCTGTTGGGTCAGTCAACAGCAAAAAGTGTTGCCACAAGACTTTCATTTTAATTAAACTACCGCTTGATGAATGTCTACTGAAACAAACCATTTTAATGATGCCACGGAGATTTAAAGAATTTTTATTGCTGTTTCTAATCTAAGGGTATTCGTTAATGTTGGGATTTTCATCTTGTTTTTAATGATTAAAGTTTTAAATGGACTTGAATGGTATCTATAATATTATGGGGTATTCATGTATTTTACCTTTATAAAAAAACCATGTGGGCCCTCTTTCATGCATCTAACGTGGTAAACAAAGTAACATTGGCTGAACATCAAACTTTGGTATAAACAAAATATAGCGAGGGAAATGTTGATAAAATAGAGCTATTTTTGAGCTCTAACTACATTGTGTTCGATTGGCTCGGTCATCTGTTTTATTTAATACCCTGTTGTTTACAATGTTGCTATAATATATAGGGTGCCATCCCACATCGACGCGCAAACTGTAACCATAAATTCAGCACATAATACTAGGTACACAACACTTAATACACCCAACGTAGAAATTCTTCATCGGTGATTAATAAATATATATTGGCTATTTCAACGAAACTTGATGAAACACCGAAGTCTTTTTTTAAAGGAACGTCGATAAATTTTCCCCCGTGGTTTCAGAATCATTTACCGAATCCATGGTACATATACATACGGCTAACATATACATATCTACATAGATATATCTCTATGCGATCCAAATCCCCAATATAGGTAGGTACCTGTGTGTGCTGCCCACAAACGGCTAACCCAGAAAGGTACTTTAAATGCAAATCACTGCGAAGTTCCACCCGAGCGACGCTGCAGCCCGGTTATATGTAAACAAATATATCAATTCATGTATTACAAAATGATTTTTGATTTCAGAAGAGCAGGATTTCTTGGGTTTGTGTTTGATTTTATATCTCACTCTGGGAACATTTACCTGAATAGGAAAAGCCACCCACATTCCGAAAAAAATCCTTCTTTTCTAGTTTCCTCACTGCATAGAACTCATATACAAGTTGCCGTCTATTCAGCCTTTAGGTACCTATATGGGTAATAATGTTCAATATGACTATGCATATATAGATAACCTTGTCTCTAAAATTGAAGTAGAAATCCTATTTTGCCACTCGACAACGTTTATCAAACAAATTGGTGATCTCAACTTAATCTACATACATATCCTACACACAGAGAGATGCTGCTCCAACCTTTGATAAACCTCCGTCACGTCGCACCACATTTAAGGGATGAGATAAATAATAACATATTATTACTAGCAACGTTATCGTGACGTGAATTTATTCAAAAGATTACATAGTTGAAAATACATATTTCAGGGCGCTATCAAAAGGATTCAGGCCACAAAAGTTACATTCATACATGTAGGTATTCTATGAATTACAATATTTCCATTTCACTATGTGGTTTTCTGAACAAAGTTGTCTACCGCACATTACATTCTCTCAATATCTGTAAGTTTTCTGAAAATAAATTATCCGGAATATCTAAGAAAAAATATATTTAAATAAGAGAAATGTCTGAACAAATTCTTCTGTCGTGATTTTTACGCTCGTGTGAACCTACCAAACGGCAAGAAAGTTTGTTGGATAATAATCATGATTGGCGCAAAACTGGTAAAAAGAGAATTATTTCTTAGTTATTTTTCCTGGACTGGGTTAAAGAAGCTGTCAATTTTGATGATAAATGATTTTATTTCTGTAAGTACGTTTATAAAAACACTTATACACGTCAATCATATTTTAAAAATTAGATAAAGTCAACATCTCCTATCTGACTACTCTGAGAAGAAAGGCCGAATCAAACTCATATCTCACAGACTTTTTCTTTAATTCCAAACATAGATTGTTGTCTGAAATGGTCCCTTGAGGAAAGAACCACACAGTTTGGAGTGGACCTCTCCAGTCAGTGCACGCATGTGTATCGTCCAGCTTAACTCGGAACTTAAGGAGCTCAACGAATCGACGAACAAAATCAAAGAAAGGGCATTTGGGTATAAACCCAAATCATTAATTTAGGGTTTAGCACGCAAACGTTGAATCAAACGCAGAATTTCGGTGGATTCACAACTCATATTTCATCCGACCAACAGTTAATTAAATTACTGTAGGTGCACAAAGAAACAGTCTGCTTATTTCTCCTTGAATTACGTGCATGCTAGATACCTGTGTTAAAGATTTGTATGGAAAAATCCTTTCAGATGCTTACCGAGATTTTTTCCGGGGCCGTAAACATCTCATCATCGAGAACTCATTCATACGAGTACAGAATATGGATGGAAATATAACCACTAGTATTGTCATCTTTGTAACTCAGACATGCTCTTTGGAACCTAGATATTTTATGCTCAAAGAAAAGGCAAATAAGGGTATGATTTCAATTTAGAATCCTTTTATGACATTTTGAAAGATCTAGGGTCAAGTATGTTACACAACAGTAGACAAAAAATGCTGGAACAAAGAAAATACTTTCTTTGTAAGAATTTCACTTTACGTCTAAATCGATTCTTACTTACTAATATGTATTATTTAGAGTTAGAATTTGTGTGTTCGCAAGTTTGCATGTGAGGTAGTAATCTCTGGACCTGAAAAAATATTTCAGAAGAAGAAGGTTGTGGGCTATTTACCACCACACGACGACCCAAAGGAGCTAAGTAAAAATAAAAAAGCTAGAAAGTACGTTAAAAAAAAGCGAAGTGAAGTAGGTTACATCGCGGGTGAACGATGCGATGCAATATGATATCAATTTCACGCTGTCGAAGTCGAAGGCAGAACCTATATTTAATGCAAGGCACTAAAGGTTTTTGAAGACGAGCAAATGTCGTGACGTAGCCCTAAAAATTTACAAAATCGATTGGATTTTTTGTTTTACTTTCGTTATAAAATCGAATTTTAATTTCTCCACAAAAATCTTTTGGGTTAATAAACTTACAACATAATTTATCAGGAACTAAAAATTAACAAAGAAATGAAAATAGACTTCTACCTAACCCCGTGTTTACATTCACATACAAGTTGTGTTATTGGTTTTCAGCATAACCTGTCATGTGTACCCACCGTATCATATGTAAGATTGGGCATTGTTGTTCATCACAAATATATTTTTCTCATTTTTCACAGTCACCAAGTGTTTCTTTCTCTGTCTCTACAACATCTGTAAACAATAAACGGAAACAGTACACATGTAGAATACATCTTAAATTATCATAATCATCATCATCATCCATAGTCCGACTTCAACCGCTAAGCATAGGCCTATATTTCTTATGCCCTCGTTACGGTGTCAGGCTCACCCAGGTTCTATCCACGATTTTAACAAAGCTGTCCGCCCATCTAGTTTAATACTTAGGTGTAAACACGGGGTGAGACACAAATTGTTGTACATGTGAACCATTAGCAACCGCCTCGTAGCTGCTGGAGCACCTAAGTCGAACACTAGAGCGACAAATTGCTTCCCACATCGTTATCGGCCGAATGTTCTCAACAAACGACATGTCTGCTACAACTTAGAGTGGAAATTGTGAGTCAAACACGTTGTGAAATCTATGGATACATTTTCATGAGTAATGAGAATTTAGGTATTGGGTAATATGTGTCAATCTCTTAGCCTGGCTTAATTCATTATGATTGTGTAAGAAAACTGTGAATTTCATGTAAACTTCATTGATTTCAGTCTGCTACTAAAATGAGTTCTCCACCATATACAGTCACGAGCACGAATATGTATACTCTTACCAACTTTTAAAAGGGATTTTCTCCTTTGGAACCCACACTATTACGAAATTTGTCTTATCTCAAAGTTGCAATCGTTTTTTAAAGAGAAAATCGCTTTTGAATTTGGCTATGTGTATACATATTATTACTCGTGACTGTACCATTGCGTGCACCCATAAGCACAATGTTTTGCGCGACTAATATTGGGCGCAACTGAAAAATCCAATCATCATCTGCCTAGCCTTTTCCAACTACTTTGGGGTTGGTATCCAGTCTAACCGGTGCAACTGAATACCAATGTTTTACATCGAGCGACTCCCTATCTGACCTACACAATCCAGTTACTGGTTAAAACGATACCATAACAACTGTCAAAGATCAACGAACGATAGCCAGGACCAACGGCTTAACATGCTTTCAGAGGCACGGAAGGATCCCCAATATGTAATGGGTCACCCATCTACAAACCCACTGCGTCACGCGGTGCTTAACCTTTGATCGAACCATGCGGTATATTATTTAGCCATAAGCCCGTATATAATAAATTTAATGTCCGAAAAATCCCTGACACGAATTATCGCTATTGCAACTCTCAAAGACGATAGTGACACAAAGGCATATCAGGCAGTACATCACATACATCCCTAGGGACGTTGTAAAGCACAGAAAATACCAGACAGCTTGGTAAGATTTGACGAGCCGCGGGGATGGCAGCGAGATTGACGACCGACGCACTAAATATGCCCCGGGGAAGCCATTCTACTCACAACGATGTTTAGACATGTGATATCGTAGCTGAGATATCGTAACTGAGCAATAACTTATATAATACAGCCTTTTCAGGACACGGAACCCGTTCAGCCGCTTCGATGTTTTTCATTTAACTAAAAGATACTCGAAACAAAAAGGAACTTACGCTAAAATGTCCGCCGCCGCTGCTGCTGTGATCCGGTTAAAAGATCCGCCTGTTTACAAATGGTTGTTTGGATACGCCCAGGGGACTTGTTTTAGAGTTAAATTGAGCTCGGCTTAAAATAATGACGGAATTTTTCCTAAGAAAACATCGCGAAATGGTTTTAAGGAATTCAACGTTGAACAAAATACAGTGTTCGCTATGAATTTGTTAATTCTGATAAAGAGAAGAATTAGAAGTAACAAGAGTAACGTCAAAATACAAGTAAGATTAAGGTAAATACTTGAAGAAACAAGTTTGGCACTGGCTTTTGACTTCTTGTTTGTAAATGGCTGCACATGCAAGAGCTACTTCAAGTCTTCACGTCAATCTGTCGCCGTGTCAAACAAAGAGATTTGTGAAAGACAGCCTCTGTGGCTTGGTTATCATATTTCGTCTGGTACTCTAATTTATACAACCCATTCTAAATGTTTAATTAATTGTAATACGTAGAAATCTGATTATATTTTGAATTTGATCAATGTTTAATTAAGGCCAATATGACCATCTAAGTAACATCTGGCTTGATTATAATATTTCAGCTCGGAGTCGCCCAACATAAACTAAGCAAGCACGTTCAATAAAATCTAACTTCAAGTTAGCATGACAACAAGAAATATTGCGATTCCATAAGCCTGAAGTTAATATTGTAGAAACGTATGTCAGATACAGAGAAATCCAAATGAAAAATATTTACCTACTTTACTTGCTGTTTTATTTACTGGCTACACTTACGTTTACATGTAAGAATCTTTCATACAGCTGAGAGACAACGTTAAACATCTTCAAAGCAATATGCGAGTGTAAAGATATTCTCTTTTCCTCTTCCATGTAAATTTTCCTTTAGCGAGTGTCGGAGAGCAAAAGCGTGTGTTATTTAGCCGTCACAACATCGATGATGCGAGGACGCGAGGCGCGACATATGCATAATTTATCAAAGGAAAGGTCGTGGGTGTCATATTGGCTATGAGGGACACAAGGTCTTGCTGATTATTGGCTGCATAGGCTTCGTTTTACTGAGCGCGGAGTGACGAGCGGAGCGGGTGACCCCATTCCTGAATTGACCATTTGAAGATGAGAACTTGTCAAACTGTTACTTAGATAATCCCCTCCACTATAGCCAGTTCTCAATTCGATTTCTGAGCGATGGTGGTATACATTAATAAAAAGGCTTGCGCGTCAAGCGACGCGTTAATGAGATCCGACTTTTCTAGATTAGTAAATCTAGGTAATGCCGGTCAGGAGGCAATACCCATCAACACGATTTCTTCCAAATTGCTGCGTTCCCGCGTATGCACATTTATAAAGCGGTTGGTGCTCACTCGCGCTCATGTTTTCGCGCCTTGAAGTAAATTTTCGACATCTGTCTCTTAGCTAGCAACTAATTCATCGAGAAAACTTGACTGGTACTGACAAACGAGTTATTGGTATTGCCTACCTATCTTGGTGTTTAATATAGCTCACAGCCGTTTATTTTTAAATATTGATTAAAGGGGATTGACCAACTTGTATGGGGGTTTGGCCACTTATAAACAAACAGTTCAGCTAATAATATACGATTTATTTAATAGTTCATATCAGTAAGAATGCCAATATAAACCTAGTTTTGTATCAAGATTTATATCTAGATAATTTTTAACATTTTATTGAAATTGGTTATGCATGACATAAAACTTGCTTTAGATGTGCCAGGTTTATCATAAATACAAGGTTCAGGGTCCCTGGAAGTGCCGGGGTCGTCAAGAAGGGAAGAACCGGAATCCATTTAGAAACAGCCAAAGTAAACGCAATAAAACTTAGAAAAACAACACTCTATTCTATTCTATTTTTTATTATGGCAAACAAAGCCGATGTCGAGTATTCTGCCAATTTCTAAAGTCAAATGAGATAGCAAGTGTGCGTGCTTAAATAAAAAAATAACGATTGTAATCTTCGATGATACAATTGGGCTTAATGTTGATCTTGTGGGGTTAGTACTGGACTGAAACGAACAAAAAAAAAAACAAGTAAATTACATAAATAATAAAACAACACTCACGATGCAAAAAAACACAGCGAATGATAACTGTCATTTTAACAATTAACACAAAATTTTTAAAGCATTGTGTTGTCAACTGCCTCGCCGGTTTAGTGTTAGCAAGCGCTACTGCTGAGCTTGAGGTCCTGGGTTCGATTCCCGATGGTCAGGCAAAGTGTTATTGGGTTTTTCCATCTGGAATTTCTCAGTAGCAGCCCGGAGTCTGGATTTGTGCCCGGTTGATGGCAATAGGCTCGCCCCCTATTACATGGGACTTAAACATAACAAGCGAAATGTGGGTGTACAAATATTACACCTCTGCCCTACCCTTCGGGGAAACAAGGCGAGGAGTTATGAAAACTGCGTTAAATACAGTGGGGAGATTACACTGGTGACTGGATACACTTTAAATCGATTTGATCGATTCGATTGTTTATGCAGGTTATGATTGGCACTGAAGTCAAATTCAAAGCCAGACTTGGTCACATCATAACAAATACCAAACAAAAAAAAAATATAGTGCTTATTCATACAAAGTTATTAGCATTAGATGTTTACTAAAATAGAATTAAAATTATTGGTAAATTACATTTTTGTGTAGCAGCGTGTTTAAAAATGGGCAACTCTGGACAATTCCCTTTGTTTTACTTATTTTTCACAATTATAGTCTTCTTAACAAATTCATCTTGTTAACAAATTCGTTAGTAAAACGATTAATGAAGATTTTTTTTTTTTTGATAGTTACCGAGCTGTATATGAATCACATGCGACAGATACACCGTGTGTCTTTCATCTTTAGGTATAGGTGTGAGATCAAACACTCATTGTCAGAATGGTCCAATGGCGTTTGCACTCAGACTTGTACTTATCTAAGCATGTTTCTAATCCCTTAGTGTCTGCTGATTATATCTGTAGTCCTTCCTGGCGAGCACCACGAGTTATTTTATAATTTTGAAAAAGCATAGGTACTGGAATGAAATTAATGAGAGAGAGAGATGATGATGAGGATGAGGTGATAGATGAGATGTAGACATTAGTCAGCAAGCAGGATGGTAGCGAAGAGCAGCAGAGCAGTGGTGGAAAGAGTTACCGTTGTGCTGGCACAGGCAACTGAAGGAACATGGGTGGGTTTTTAGTCAATAAAAGTCAGCCTCTCCGCTCAGGGCGATTGATGATTTTCCCACCCAGAAAAAAAACTTTAATAAAAGAGTAGCTTTTTTTTCACTGATCCCATATACGTATCTATCGGTGGAGGGACAATGTATGTTGGCAACCGACTTTGGCCGTGTAGCCAATGTCGGCATTCAATGGATTAAGTTTATAGTTCCGTTCCCGCTATGTATGTAGCATCACCCCTATAGTTCACAAGACGCTGAACCGCGCTTCACTCGCAAATGTGGCCGGTACCCCTCGTTAGCACCGCGCCGCAACCTATTAGCTCGGCACACTAATTATTTAGAACGTGTATCTACACGTATTTGCGTAGCTCGCCTCCCAAGTAACTGCGGGTAATATTGACGCATCTCATTAACTTGTTAAGTATTCATGAAGTGCTGCATAATGTGTGTTGCTTACATGTCTAACAGGGTTATTTTTGGGATGTTGTTCCTTGTGGCAAATAACTTTTTTTTTTAATTTTTTTGTCCTATATTCTGGATTCAGCAATTATTGTGTCACCTAATTATGGTCTTCTAACGTTTGCCAGCGGCTTCATCCGTATGGAGATCGGAAATCACCCTCGTACTGCCGAGATAAAAATTGTCCTATGTATTAATCCAGGTTATAAACTATCTGTGAGCCAAATTTCATTCAACTCCGTTTGGCCGTTTTACGTGATTGAGTTACAGACATCAGCATGTCGATTCTGTAAAAATCTCACCGTGAAAAGGTGCGTGGAGTGAGCTGTCAGTGTCATCCCAGTGCTGCTAGGGATTGACCAAACATAACATTTACAATCATAATCGAGATTTTGATAATATTTTTTATGCTTATTCTATTGATCATTTTATGCATATTTCAAAGCTAGTAAACTACCTTAACATTACTACTGTTTCGGGAAGTTTTTCAAAAGAAAAAGCGAAACAGAAATTCAGTCAGAAACGCATTTCTTCACGAAATTTCTTGCAGCACATCTGCAATTGGGATGAGAAACAGATGCATTGTGTAAAACGGTATACATGAAAACAGATTTAATTAGGCTATAGCAACCAAAACATACATAGTTCTTATCGGCTTAAAATAATTATTGTAATTACATACAATGTTTATTTCCACATACTATGAAATAAAAAAAACAAAAACATAAAATCACGCCTTGTTTCCCCGAAGGGTTGGGCAGAGGTGTACCTTACAGTACAAAAATAAACAAAAATCAATACATGAATAATGTTGAAATCTTGTTAGCAAGGGAGACAAGCAATTTGTGTCTCAACAGCACCCATAACTAGATTATTGATATGTCTAAATATTTTGTGTATTGTTGTTATAAGGTTTTGTAACTTGGAACTGTGGTTTATCTAGATGATAGGCTGTTTTAAAAAACGCTTATATGCTATTTACATGTATTATGTACATAATGTAAATGAACATGTCACCAATCACTGAATACTTGCATTGCACAATTTAATGTAGTTTCTCGATCTCACCTCATCATCTGTCTGCCTTTGTCCAACTGTGTTGGGGTCGGCTTCCAGTCTTAACTGGCTGCAGCTGAATGCTCTGGTATTTTACATGCAATGACTGTCCATCCGACTCCGACAACCCAGTTATTTGGTAATATGTTACCCCCTTGGTAAGACTGGTTGTCAGAGTTTCGACCTTCGAGATCTTGGTATGTAAAGATGGTCACCCATAGACGGACCGACCGAGACAATTGTAGCTTAGCCGGATCGGTCGGACTGTGCGGCTGTTTTTATTTAGCTAGAAGCTTCTCGATTCACCGAATGCTCGATCTCACACCTCTCAAGTAAGTACCTAATATTCATTTGTTGAAAACATAATTTATAATTTTGAAAAGTTCAACAATGGTTGGAATTGACATTAAAATATACTTCATTGGCTCTAACTGCGAATACGTCATTGCCTTTAGCAATGACTTGAAAGGCTAAAAATTAAAAAAAAAACTCACAATGACAGCTCTTAACGCGCAAGCGCGTCTGTCACCCCGCTTCACCCGTTACTCAATCGGTGCTCACCGTATGAGACACGCTTGCACGGCGTGAACACTTCACGCCATTCTCGTCACATTTAGTCAAGGTGAAGTGATCTCACGCGGGCGCGCTACGCGAGTTTCTTTTGAAACGTTGATTTTTGACATAGTAGATGATGATGATTTGATGAATATTCTTTTATTAATAATACGATTATTAAGTAGATATACATGCATTTATATGAATGTTTCGAATATTTGCGTACTAATTATTCTCAATCCGATTAAGAAATGGCTTCTGCACAAGGTGATAAAAAAAAAAGTAGATACCTATTGATGACATCGTCTAGCGCGCATGCGCGGCTTGATCACGCGATGCTCGCAATGTCGTTGTCATGGTAACATCACTTCACCTCGCAAGCACGCGGGTGACCGTTTTGAACTATTGAATTTTAACATTATTATCAAGATGATGACGATTCGATGAATATTCTTTTTTATTGTTTGCAACAAATAGGTGACCTACACACATTGAAATAAATGAGTACCTAATAATTTTGTCTGAACTCTAACTATGTACAAGCACATGGTCATCAAAACAAAGACAAAAAAAATGTATGACATTGATGAATTAGTGACCTAGTGCGCTTGTGCGGCGTGAGCACTTCACGCGATTCTCGTCGCATCATCGCATGTACTCTCGGTGAAGTGAACACGCGCAGAGGCGCGCTACGCGATAGTCACTTGAAGCGTTGAATTTTGACATACCTAGTAGGTATCAAGATGATGATTTGATGAATATTCTATTATTATAGACAATGAGTTTGATGAGAATGATGGCTGATGATGATGAGTGTACACATGCACATCATATTTTAAATCTCATCATCGTTACCTTACCAATCAATGCTCAGACTACGAGATTCTTCGTAACAGGTAGCTGTACGGTACTTCTTGGTATTGCATATTCTTAGCGTGCAGGTGTCACCACGCGATAAAGGTTAAATGAGCAGTAAGTAGGTAAATAGTTTAAAAAAACCGACCAAGTGCGAGTCGGACTCGCGCACCGAGGGTTCCGTACAAACCTGTAGGTATTCTCGGTTTATACATAAGGTTTACGTTTATGTTTTTTTTTTTAATTTTTATATTTGAGTTGATTGAATGAAAGGTAAATTGCGGTTTACGATTTATGACGTATAAAAAAAAAGTACTTACTAGATCTCGTTTAAACCAATTTTCGGTGGAAGTTTACATGGTTATGTACATCATATATTTTTTTTTAGTTTTATCATTCTCTTATTTTAGAAGTAACAGGGGGGAGGGGACACAGATTTTACCACTTTGGAAGCGTCTCTCACGCAAACTATTCAGTTTAGAAAAAAATGATATAGAAATTTCAAGACCATTTTTGAAAACCTATTCATAGATATCCCACAAGTATGGGTTTGATGAAAAAAAAAATTGAGTTTCAGTTCTAAATATGGGGAACTCCAAAATTTATTGTTTTTTTTTTCTATTTTAGTGTGAAAATCATAATGCGGTTCACAGAATACATCTACTTACCAAGTTTCAACAGCATAGCTCTTATAGTTTCGGAGAAAAGTGGCTGTAACATGCGAACGGACAGACAGACAGACATGACGAATCTATTTAAAGGGTTCCGTTTTTTTGCCATTTGGCAACGGAACCCTAAAAAGCAGATTAATTGTTGACATCAAAGTGTAGGTACTAAACTGACATTATACATGTATAAAAACTGTTGTATTTAGATAGGTACCTACATATCTACAAGAATTGAAATAAATCCCTGCGTACTAATTATTCTCTAAACCGAATACGCAATGGCGTCTGCACAAAGCGAACAAAAATAAAGTTTATACCTATAGATGACATTGTCTAGCGCGCATGCGCGGCTTGATCACGCGATCCTCGCAATGCCGTTGTCATGGTAACATCACTTCACCTCGCAAGCACGCGGGTGACCGTTTTGAACTGTCGAATTTTAACATAATATTTTCAAGATGGTGACCATTTGATGAATATTCTCTTTATTGATAACAACGACATAAGTAAGTAAGTAAGTAAGTATATGTTTATCTACAATAAAATTTTAGTCTGCACATTTTGGACGTTAGTATTGCATTTTCCTAATGTTCTTAGTGCGCATACGTGACGATACCTAAATAATAAAAAAAACAAATGTCAATGTGAATATGAATATGACAGTGCCTAGATGTGGGTTCCCACATAGTATGTGTGAGATTGAATTCTATGCTCCGTCAGCCAGGTACGGCCAGGTTCTTTCATCTTTTTTTTTATAGATTTGGGTTAGTAACAACGCCGAAGAACGTTGCACAATCTTAAGGCGGTTCACCCACTGAAGATGCGTTCCGCCGCGGTGCGCGGAGCGACGTATAACGCACGGGGCGCCTTCCCGCGAATTTCCGCGTCGGCAGTGTGTTGTGCTAGGCGTGATTTCTATATAAATTTAGATACTTGCATAAAACGGTAAACCCCGGCTGGAGGCCTAAAAAGATAACTTTTTAGAACTCGCCGGGCCACAATCCGTTTAAGTAGTAAGAATCTTCCAGATTAACTACGAGATGTCCTTCAAAAAAAAAAAACAAAAACAACACACACATCGCGATTAGGCCATGTGATTGCATTAACGTATTTCATTTTAATCAGTTTACAGTGGGTTCATAATAACTGACAACGTCGATTCGCATTTTTTGTTGTAGCTATCTTATACATGTACATAGGTATGTCTTACTATATTCATTAATAATTGTTCGTGCGTGTCGCACGAACAATTAATGCACTTGTGCGTCAGGCAATAAAGGGCTAGTCGAGGAAAAAATTGAAAAAAAACAACAATGCGTTTGTCTGAATTTCTGTTTCGCTATTTCATTTGAAAAACTTCCCGAAACAGTAGTATTGTTTAGGCACTATGTTAGCTTTGAAATCCTTATAAAAATAATCAATAGATTTAGCATAAGAACATTAGGTATTGCAGCGTAAATTCGCTGCGGACGAAACTTTTTGGTTTCTAAATCAACCTTTTTTTCAGAAACACTGGCCTTTATATTTTTTGTTCTATTTCAAATTTCGATCCTGTAAAATCTTACGCCAAAAAATTTTTGCTTGTCAACTGGCAGACTGCAGATGGGAGCTGAGCGTTTCACATCAATATTCTTATTTTCGGAACTCCCAAGTTTAAATTAACAATTTTAACCATATAATTATATTTCTAAACCTACGTGTGTCCTATCTGGAGCTACTTTTAAAATTGTTCATATTGATAAAGTTCTTTGTGCAACTCTTCCATTTAACTGACGACGACCATACAAGCCGAATTTCGTTTTTTTCCCCCCGACGGGCTATCAGCCGTCGGATTAAACTGAGGTCAGCGGCGTGTTGCGGACGTTTGCCACCGACGCAGAGCCCGACGCCCACATAGACGGTTGCTTGCTGCCGTCGCTGCACGCAGCACTGACTGTGTCCTTCTGGATTGTTTCGCCCGGCTGGTTATAAGGAACCTTTTAACTTATCTATTTTTTTCTATTTTCCTGTAATAGATTATCTAGATAATTTTCTATTTTTTTACGCATCCTGATGTAACGTGCATTTCACGATTCAACTAGGTGTTCGTTATAAAAAAGAAACCTATAAATCGACGTGCATAGGCCTGTTTTTTAATCGATTGCAATCGTATTGGGGATAGGTCGTGCGCGAAGATAATTTCCGTTAAATCTAATTAACCACTAAGTTTGACTCATCCCTCTTTTTAAACAAAACCAAATATTTTTATAGCCACATTTGCAGTCAACCATATACTTGTTTTATATATTTTTTTTATATTACTGCTGTATTTTTTTTTTACTTCATGTTTCGTTGAAATTATAAAAGTGGTGTGAATATGGTGTTTTTCTTTAACCGTCTCGCTACAAAATGGCGCCCGAACTAAAGGTAAGTTCATTACCAATAATTTAATTTTTTTTGTTATCTCGTGTGTGGTTGCTCCATATGAGCAAATTTTAATTTCATTGTGAGTTTCAGATTTTAGTATCAGACAGAATCTGGTGTGGAACTAGAAAGGAGTTTGTGTCTCTGATGCTTCGTTGAATATACCTCATACGCGATTGGACTACGGAACTGCTTACTGAAGTTTGTGTTCCTTGTTTTAATGTGATGTTTGTGAATATAATTTCAATGAATAACTTTGTAACCATACCCAATATCTAACTCTTTTATTTCTCCCCCAAAGAAATACATATTCATCCCGTGTTTTATTCCATTCCTGTAGGTAGCTGTAGTTAGCTTCCCGTAGTGTGTGTTTGATGTGTGGATGTTTAGGCGTCGCGATAATAAGGTAAGCTTTTTGAATGTTGGTTTGCTAGTGTCTATTTTCTTTTTTTGATTCTTAGCCCAACTGTTTCCTTTGTCGTTTATTTGTTGTCCTATTTCTCTATCGATCTTACCACTCGGTATCTAACGCATTCCAGCTAGGTTCAGCAGTCTTATCATTTATCCCTGATTTTTCTTTTGAGTTATAAAACATGGCAGAAGAAGCTTCTATTAGTGAGACACCCCTTCGCGAAAGCCCGATTATTACTAAACCACCACCGATCCCACCTAGGGCAACTCCAGCTTCTAGTCTTCCTTCTCCTATGAAATCTGAAGATTGACTGCCTTACGCCCAAAAAAGATTCTCGCCTATTTTGGGAACAAATACATTCTATCTATGATCGACGTTTTCTCTAAATATGTCTGGCTTGTTCCTCTTAAAAAGGTTGACGCAAGTTCAGTTATTAAATCCTTGGAATCTGAAGTATTTTTTCATTTCGGAGTTCCGCGGTCTATACTCTGTGACAATGCTACAGTTTTTCGTAGTAATCAGTTTATAAATTTTCTTAGGTCATTTCACATTGATTCCCCAACATATACCCCTTATTACACTCCGCAAGCCAACACGGTAGAACGCTATAACCAAAGTGTCGTGACGTGTTTGAGCATATTGGTTGGTGAAAACCAAAGAAACTGGGCAAAATTGTTACCCAAAGTCAAACTTTATCTTAATTCCTGTATTAATTTAGCGACAGGTTTTACACCAAACTTCCTCATATTCGGTAGAGAAGTCTGCATGGATTCAGTTCGCGCTGGTAGCCAGACTCTAAGCACTAATTTAGCTGAAAGTCGGGAACAACACGCAAAGAATTTGACTTCTCTGGCTGAGGTTTATGCGAAAGTGGCAGACAACCTTTCTTCTGCTTTCCTTCGAAATTCTCGAATTTATAATACAAACCGGACAGCAATTACACTTAACACTGGCGACATTGTAAGGAGGCGTAATTTTTCAAAGTCTTCAGCTAGTGAATATTTTTCAGGAAAGCTTGCTCCTCGCTTTATTAAATGCCAAGTGATCAGGGTCGTCTCTAGGACCACATATGTCCTACAAGACTGTGATTCCTCTCATACCGGCAAATATCATATAAAAGATATTCTTAAATAATTAACTTCGTTAATTTAACCTTTCTTATTAATATTAATTTTCTTTGTCTGACTGAAGACGTTTATTATTCTTTGTTCTTGTATATATTAAAGGGGATCCCCAGGATTTAATTAGGTCGTTTATTTTTCATTAATTAATTCCTAGATTTCTTGACTTTTGTTATTGTTAGGTTTAGTGGACACATCTGGAGCTCGCACTGATAACGTTTAAGTGAACTGTATCAGCTGCACTGCGATGTTGTTGATTAGATTTAATTAGTCTTTAATTCGTTTGCTTAGTCATAATATTTATAGGTTGATTAAGTTAGTTTATTTAGGTTAGCTTATTTAATTTTAGCAGGGTTGTCTTCCTCACTAGGGTTGTCTCCTCCTTATACATTTTACTCTGTTATAGATTTGGTACTCATATGTGGTTACTCACTTAGGGTTGTCATTTCCCTTTAGGGTTACCACACTTCTTTTTTTTGCTGGAAAAGGGGTGCTGCAGCATAAATTCGCTGCGGACGAAACTTTTTGGTTTCTAAATCAACCTTTTTTTCAGAAACACTGGCCTTTATATTTTTTGTTCTATTTCAAATTTCGATCCTGTAAAATCTTACGCCAAAAAATTTTTGCTTGTCAACTGGCAGACTGCAGATGGGAGCTGAGCGTTTCACATCAATATTCTTATTTTCGGAACTCCCAAGTTTAAATTAACAATTTTAACCATATAATTATATTTCTAAACCTACGTGTGTCCTATCTGGAGCTACTTTTAAAATTGTTCATATTGATAAAGTTCTTTGTGCAACTCTTCCATTTAACTGACGACGACCATACAAGCCGAATTTCGTTTTTTCCCCCCGACGGGCTATCAGCCGTCGGATTAAACTGAGGTCAGCGGCGTGTTGCGGACGTTTGCCACCGACGCAGAGCCCGACGCCCACATAGACGGTTGCTTGCTGCCGTCGCTGCACGCAGCACTGACTGTGTCCTTCTGGATTGTTTCGCCCGGCTGGTTATAAGGAACCTTTTAACTTATCTATTTTTTTCTATTTTCCTGTAATAGATTATCTAGATAATTTTCTATTTTTTTACGCATCCTGATGTAACGTGCATTTCACGATTCAACTAGGTGTTCGTTATAAAAAAGAAACCTATAAATCGACGTGCATAGGCCTGTTTTTTAATCGATTGCAATCGTATTGGGGATAGGTCGTGCGCGAAGATAATTTACGTTAAATCTAATTAACCACTAAGTTTGACTCATCCCTCTTTTTAAACAAAACCAAATATTTTTATAGCCACATTTGCAGTCAACCATATACTTGTTTTATATATTTTTTTTATATTACTGCTGTATTTTTTTTTTACTTCATGTTTCGTTGAAATTATAAAAGTGGTGTGAATATGGTGTTTTTCTTTAACCGTCTCGCTACAGTATCTAAATCTCGATTATGATTGTAAATATGATAGTTGGTCATCCCTAGCATCAGGTGGAATGACATTGATAGCTCACTCCACTTTTTCACTGAAACTATTAGTTGGATAGGATTGACCAATAGCCTAGACTGACATCTCAATAGGCCTGGTGCTGAACACACCTCTTCTAGGCATTAAATGGCAATTTTAAGAAACATCCTGATCAATGGTAACATGATTTCTTTTCTTGAATAAAGAACTAATTAAGCTAAACAACACAATATAAAAAAAAACATTGAACATAAAAGGGCTCATGTAAGGGGCCCCACTTAAAATATTGCAGTCGAATAGAATGCCGGTGGAAATTGTGGGAACATTCCTGTGAAGCATCCTCCTCCTAATAAGGAAGATGTTACAAACATTTTAAACAAAGACTCCGCAGGCATACAGGGACGTATTCCGAAGTACAACCTTATTTTATGAAAGAAGCTTATAAAGTATCTTTTTGGTTCGCTTAATATAATTAAAGTGGATATTTAAACAGTCCGACCCAAATAAATTTCCCCAAATTAAACAGCTATAAATATTCGTATGAGTATGTTCATACCAATACGGGCACCGCATTCAACCTGTGTCGCCCATTATTTGTTATGTTCTACGTAATCAATTATTTAAACCGATTAAGCGTAATCACGATTAAAGGGTTTTTTTTTTTCAGTAATTATTTAATTATTGAGTAAAAATTCAAATATTTACGAAGCGAAAATTGTGGAGTTGGTATAGGGTAAGGCCGTGTAAAATTGTACAATTCGTTTTTATTTTTGTCCGACGAAAGTATTTGTTAATAAATCATTAAATATTGGGGTGATATCGATAATACAGTGGCCACTGATTATATAAATCATGATTTAATAGTGATGATCTTTAAATATATCATACCTTAAGATTTACCATTTTTTTTTTATATTTTGAAAAGTTGTAATTTTTTCTTCCCATACAAAAAAAAAATAGCATGTCCGAAATATATCTCTTGAGTATTATTTTGAAAATATTTTGAAAAAAATGTCTTCTAGCGCTAAGAAGTTGCTTTTAAGGATTTTATTACTAATTATCCTCTACAGTGCTCTTATTTTGCTAATTTAACTATGTTTCTATAATATTTTATTAGCATATAAACATGTGTCCCGGAATTTCATGTCCCAAGCATTACGCTAAGAGAGTTCCTAACTACTGGGTCAATATTACGAGTATCAACGCCGGAAATGAGTTTTTAGCGTGGCAACACTTATGCTGATTATCTCAAATTGTAAAAAAAAATATTTTCCTACAATCGTGCATGTTATTCGGCTTTTTTTGTGTGTTGAACGTGTTGTCCACTTTATTTTGTGCCGTTAAAACCCTAATTTCGAGGTTCATACATACATATATGCTTT
This sequence comes from Aporophyla lueneburgensis, assembly GCA_932294355.1. NCBI lineage: Eukaryota > Metazoa > Arthropoda > Insecta > Lepidoptera > Noctuidae > Aporophyla > Aporophyla lueneburgensis. The sequence continues at coordinate 15,100,948 of OW028750.1, read as the reverse complement.
ATTTTTATCCGTCCCGCTCATAGCTACATTAATACACTTTAAAAAAACTTGGGTACTAGTAATAAACTGCATTTATTTAAAAGATACTAGATTTTTACGTTAGCATCGCACCTTTTTGTGTCCCAAATGATACCGAACGTTACTAAAAGAATTACGTAACATTCGGGACATATTTTAGGCAGAGTTTGAGAGATTTATTTAGGGTAGGTCCAATGAAGACAAAGAAAGATGATTTTCTGTGACTGCTCATTAAGTTTTTTAACGAGCTTTAATGCTATCAATAAATATTATATATACTACATTACTACTACTATACCTTATTATAATTATTTATTTATAGCGGTGAATGGGCATGCTATTATTTTTTTTCATATCGCTCCGTTATCGGCCGCCGAAAAATACAAAAAGATATAGAGACCTTAGCGTTCTTCTTAAAATTTAATTGTTGTTAAACATGTATTTTCTTATTTTTAAATAATCATCAAAATTATATTTTACTTTAGTATCTAGTTCAACGCATGTCAAAATATGTGTAAAATAAAGCGAATCCAATAAATAACATAGGTTGATTGCTGAATTAGTTTATCATATTGTACACCTAGCTGTAGATGGGTCGCGAGCGTTACTGCGTTACCGTGTGTTACGAACTGTTTCATGTCTCAAGAGTTACTATGTACAAAATTACACGGCCTTACCCTATACTGAATAACTGATATATATAACAGGTTTTGGTCATTGGTCCCGCTGCATGTACCTGCGACCTATTAAGAAACAGAATGTAAGACATTCGGGTCATACGTGAATTTCTTTGCTACGCCAAGGCTACGCGGTGCTACGCCGTAGTACGCAACGCTACGCCACGCTTCACCTGTGGCATTCTACACACATTTTTCTCCTACCTATAAAGGTCGGCTTCCGAATTCAGGAACACGATGTCCGTTCAGTACCTGACATTATGTAACCAGGACACCTTTCCGACGCGCCTTTACCTCAAAACCCCACCAATCATTATGATTTAAAAGACCTATCCTACCGTAGCATGTGACCCAGATTCTGTACCTGTAGGTACGGTACTGTAATCTGTAATAGATTAACGTTACCTCGTTTGTGCTGACACGTCTGAAATCTACTTTTTTGCTGAATCAACGCGCGAATATTCGTGTTCTATCTCAGTTCTATCAACGTCAATACATAGGGGCTTATGTACCTACGCAGTACGCTCGTCAAAACTCACAAATATATTTCCAGTATTCACGGTGAAAACGTTTATGGCGATGTTTTTGCTTTTCCGTAAATATTTGTTTGTGTATTTTTAGTAAAACCCAAAATGACAAGAGATTTCCTTATTCAGTTTTTTTATACGCAATATTTTACGAAATTTATGAAAAATAACGAACTCAAGCCTATAATCATAAGTACATACAGTCATACGACAGTTGCCTCAGGGTGAAGCTCATGTTCGACACGATAATAATATTATTATAATGATGATAGATCCTAGTTGGCAGCATAAAGCACAAAACACGGAACTTATGAGGTGAAACGACGGGATCAACTTAACCGTGGTTCATAAGCAAGCGCCAAAAAGCAGAACTCACCACCACACGTTCAGCAAACCCAAAAAGCCTTTCACGTAATCAAACACATAACAAACAGAAACAAATCAATCGCAAGTTAGCCCCGCTTCCATTTCCCAGATTTCACAGAGCAAGCTGAATTGAGGCGGAATCCATTTCCAGCTTCTGACAATCGGTGTCTGTATGCAGCAGCCAATCCCGTACGAGCACGCTTTGCTAGCTAGCCGCCGGGAAAAGCTCTGTGTTTTTGTATTTGGAAGCTTTTCGGAGCTTACGTACACATCATGAGAATAGATTGCCGTAGCTGTAGAAATGACGTGCTACAGTTTAGTCGTCTTGTTTGTGGGCAATGATATGGGTAAATACTTTTTTCTATATTTTCGTTCACCGTTTTGAGAGCTTTATCATCACTGCTCTCAAAACGCTGTAGGAAAACATTGTGAGGCAACCGGTACTTCTTAAACACAAAACTGCTAATACATGTGATCATCAACCGACCCCCACTGTCCCCTCGTAGTGGATTATAGCCCAGTCCTTCTCATAAAAGAGGCCGAAACATTTAGGCCACTCAATTATTTAGAAATTGTCAGAATTCTGTCAGAATCACCTTGCACCATCAAAAAGAAGCTGTCCATTTACTAATGAAAATACCATGGGAGAGCAAAAATATTTATTTTCATTTGAAAACCATTGCACTTCTAGTTTTCTTCGTAACTGGTTCGTTTTAATATCGCTTATTTCCTATGTCTACTGCTACGATTTCCGAAGAGGAAATTGAAAGTAAATACCTAACATACAAATGTGTATTACATCTAGAATTTTAATTTTCAATTCCGCAGAAAAGCAATCAAACTCTGTGTCCTCGGAAATTTAATTTCCCACCGCGTTCCCGGTCCCTTTTGGCACTCGACTTTTTTCTAAAACTTTTCGTAATAAGCATATTCCTAATAATATGCTCGTAGGGTCGACATTCGAGATATCGCAAGTCATCGCCTAATATCGTGTGGTACAATATTAGCGGTCGTGTGAAAGCTTTTAGACCGAAATCATTGACAATAAAATTATATTTGGTTTCACTGAAGGGTTCCACCACATTTGAATGCAAATACCGAACCTTTTGGTCTGGAAGTTGTTTTATCTATGTCTTATTTATTTTTATTATTTTCCCCCAATAGATAAGTGATTCTTACTTTGAATGTGTAGTATAACGGGTGAGGGATATGTTGAATAAGTTCTTATACGCCACTATGTGAAAATAATGACTCTCGCTTCTAAAGTACGAGTGAATAAGGCGCAGACGTAATTCATGTCTAAACACCCCTACAAGAACAAATGAACGGATAAACGTTAAAACCGCAACTACTAACATCAGTGGGTAAGTCAACCAGTTAAGTTGACCCTTCTAGCTCCCTCTTACCGGTCCACGAACCAAGGAAACAAACAACCTATTCAGGTCAGTCGGAACTGGTGTTAATCGAATCGGCAGTACGCTCCTGTTCCCTACTAATCAGTGTTTTTGTGGGAGAGTTGTTTATCAGGCGGAGAAGACAGAATCAATCAATTCATCACACTTTGGCTTCGAGGATTACCCTTTTAAGTAACCCTTTATGTTACTCGTCGATCATTGGTGTGGTGTTTCTTTAGCGCTTGTCTTTATTTCGTATCTATATTTCATTTTGTCTGTATGGTGCCGGACGTAAAAAATGGCACCATCCTATTTATTTTCATGGTTGTCGTAAAAGGCGATTAAAGACTTATTAGAGAATGGGCAGTAGCGTTCTCTATGCATTGCACCACTATACTGAGATCGCCAACCCGCCTGCCAAGCGTGGCGTTTATGACAAAGCCCTACTTTCGGGTGAGGGCTGTCCTGCAGTGGATGTCTTTTTCCTGAAATGGTAATGTTTAATTAGAGAATAAAAGTTTTCCCCCATTCGTTGAAGGCAATATTTTCACATAAGCCCTCTACAACAGCTTCCTTTAAACATATTGTTGTGTTGTGCAGAGATTAATCTCACAAAGTGTGTCGGGTGAGACATAAATGTTTTCACCCCCATTGGTTGCCACATAAACAATTTTCCTGTATGGTTAGCTCCCCCTTGATAATATATTACTTACGATTGACACCTGACAAAACAATTCTGCTGCGAGACAATTTTCCTCACGATGACCTCGTAATGCAATTTTTGATGGCTGTGGTTTCAAAGAAATAGAACTCTCTTTTAAGAAAGACGGATGTTTTATTCCTGGCATTTTGTAAAATCACCGGGTAAATCAAAATCCTTTCACGTTTAAAAATGATTTGAAAATCAGCACTGTTTTGTGGTTAGGTATTAAATTGATAATTTGATAGGTATAGTAATAGAAATTGCGATCTTTTTAAGACTTGATGATTAAAAAAATATATAAATTGGATCTTTTCTTCATCGCATTTTCCTTACATACTTAAAGTTTAATAAGAAGATTAAAACAGCAACTCATAATATTATGTTCGCTAATTATCACAGTAACAAAATAAATCTCTGATTTATCAATATAAAATTAATGGCGCGTGTAATCGCAATTTGAATTCCCTGAATAAGAAACAAATATTTTTCGCAACATTAAACAAGAATATTTTCAAGTCAGACGAGTTTCATTTAAATAAACATCACATTTATTGGGAGAATGAAAGAAGAAGCAAACGTACGTTTATGTCTTTATGGACTGTCTGAGGATGAATTAAACGCAGATAGTATATTTTATCTTAACCCCAGACTTAAGTGAGATAATACATAATAGTTGTAAGCTAGCCTAAAATGCAAAGTTTATACACTTTCAGCATGAAAATACACACCTAAAGGTGCTTTGTTATAATTTTAACTGAAACTTTATAAGCAGTCGTTGGTTCGGGGTGCCTTTTGAGTTTAGTACAAAAATAATATCTATAATAATATCTTAGGACAACCAACACACCGTTATCTGATCTCAAACTAGACAGAGCTTGTACTATGGTAACCAGACAACTGATAAGTATACTTATATATTTCTAAATACATACATAGTATAGATAAATTACACCCAGACACAGAACAAATAATTGTGCTCATCACACAAAGATTTGTCCTGGACGGGAATCGAACCCACGACCTCAGTCTTAGCAGTCAGGGTCACTAACCACTAGACTAACAGGCCAGTTAAATATTGGGTAAGCGTTAAATTTTTAGGTCTATTATGTTCTAATTTTCAAACATGGATGCAAACTATAGCGACACCGCATTATTAAATTAACACCATCCCCTTTCTTCCTATGGCGTAATTCCACATTACATAAGCAAAGCAATAGAGAGCAGTATTGGCCCTGTGGTAACAGCTGCGACTTATGAGTTGTAGGTCGTAGGTTTGAACCCAGGCAAGAACTTTAGGGTCGGTTCACATCTGACGGAAGATGCGTCGCTTATCACCGGTCGCGTAACGCCAGAACAGACAATTATATGAAAAAACATTCAACCTTTCACACTTAACCGATGATGCGTTAGTGCGTCGAGCGTACAGCGTCTGTTCCGTTTCCGTCAACGCATTGTCGGCCGACGTAAAGAGCGGCACCGTCGCATTCAGACTAGGCGTAACATCAGCGGAGATCGTTTATGTACTGACCGTTCGAAGTTTTCTTGCATTGAAAATGTTTGATACAGAACGATTTATCACGGAAATGCAAAATTACGTCCGACGCATCTTCCGTCAGACATGAAAACACACTATTAGACCGAATAGACGCGACCGATGATACGCGCGACGCATCTTCCGTCAGATGTGAACCGACCCTTACTTAGTGTAAATTATTTCATAACCACTGTTCTTTAAACGGTTAAGGTAAACATCGTAAGGAAAGTCCTAGAACGAATTTCGAAGACATCTGACATCTATGAACCCGCACTGGGCCGCGTGGTGGATTACGGTCCACTCCTTCTCACAGAGGAGGCCTATGTCCCAGCAGTGGGAACATTATAGGTTGGTAATGTTGGTTGTGTGTTTGTTGTGTGTTCTAAGTAAGTTTGTACAGTATGATCGACATGTACCTTAAACTACGTGAACATGACATGTACCTTAAATGACATGACTGGCCTGTTAGTCTAGTGGTTAGTGACCCTGACTGCTAAGACTGAGGTGGGTTCGATTCCCACCTAGGACAAATCTTTGTGTGATGAGCACAATCATTTGCTCTGTGCCTGGGTGTAATTTATCTATAATATGTATTTAGAAATATATAGGTAAGTATATTTATCAGTTGTCTGGTTACCATAGTACAGGCTCTGCCTAGTTTGGGATCAGATAACGATGTGTTGGTTGTCCTAAGATATTTATTTATTTATTTAGTGATTATCATGTTTACTCGTCAGTCATACTTTAAAAACGTATTATGTACATCATCACATACATCATCAGCCTATAATGTTCCCACTGCTGGGACACAGGCCTCCTCTCAGTGAGAGGGAGTGGGCCATAATCCACCACGCGGGCCCAGTGCGGGTTGGTAGATGTCACATGTCTTCGAATTTTTGGTTCTAAGACATGCCGGTTTCCTCACGATGTTTTCCTTCACCGTTTTTGAGAGCAGTGGCGATGAAATAATTTACACAAAGTAATGCGCCTGCTTGGGTTTGAACTCACGACCTACTACTCGTAAGTCGCGGCCGTTACCACTGGGCCACCACTGCTCTCAATTGTATTATGTAATTCCACTATAAATTACAGCAGCCTTTAACATATAAATCACTTCTTAGAAAACACAAGATTTCCCACTAACATTCTACTACTTAGCGAAATTCTGGTGTCATACATACCCTTATATATTTTCTTTGACATCTGAACAAAGAATATTCTTTGCGTATATTTTCAAAGTAGTTTGTGGGCGATAAGGAAACACGGTTGTAATCCCATGAGGCGCTGAATCGCTCTTGAAATGCAAAAGGCGATAATAAAGATACTTTTACATGTAAAATAACAGAACATTTGTTTATATCGTGTTATTTTGGTAATAATCTTAATCTGCGATCGACAATCTGTCTAGGGGATTTGAAAGGTAATTATAAACATTTCTCTTTAATGTTTCATTAAGTGGTGTTCAGAAGAGAACGCTGACACTTGCTTGTTTTTATTTTATTCCGTCTTAAATTATAATCTTTTTTACAAAGAATCTCAACTTCCTTTTAGAGTAATACCTCCTTACTGCGTGGGTAGCAAGACTTATCTCAATTGTCGCCAGTATTTTTCTATGGTCTTCTTTTGGCAACGGGAAAGATACGAAAACATGTGTTTATATATTACATGTGCTTATTCTTGAGGAAACATAGACAACGGTCGAACTGATTGGCTTGATCTAATTTGACTTGACCCTATTAGGTACGTACTCTAAGTAAGTATAATAATATTCAAATCGTGTAAACCACTCTATAAGTTATTCAAGCTCTAAGCTATAAACAGACTTAAATAAAACAGCCTGTGATGTAGCTAACCAAGTGCAATGTACTTACACCCCTAAGTGTATACTTAATTAATTTCGCCCCTTAGCGTAACTACCTAAAATAATAGCCGACCGTCGACCAACAAACGACTTAAACTAAACTCAAATTAAATGATATTACTACAAGTGTAATTAATGTGTAATGTCGTAAAGTTTCAGGTTAATGGTAAAATCTAATGCTACTGAACTGCAAAATTGAACCAGTTATTCCAACCCTATACGAACGAAAGTTTAAATACTACGCAGGTTCAAGTAAACTACTTGACAATGGTTTGTTTTTCCCAAAGCAAAAACAAACAATTTTCAAAGTGAGCTAAAAGCAGGAATGCTACTCAAACATCAAAAGGTTGCTTCCTAAAAACCGCACAAACTCGTCCATTCATAAAAGCCATATTTCAACCCTACAACTGGTCTGAGCACGTTGATATAAAGTGCTCCAGTTATATAGGCACGCCTGAGTTACACACGCCACGAATCGTTCAAAAGTAGTGTAAAAATGGCCGCAAAATTTTGTATCTCTGGCCGCAATCCAAGCGGTCAGCACCACTCTCCCGTCAACAGCTAAATGTTTATTCCAGTTTTGTAACAAAATTTTTAAGTGACATTTAATTAGAATGTTTCACAAAAGATCCTGACATTGCTTTTTCTCAACGAACAGGAGCATTACAACAAAAATAACTGTTTTATATTCAGCACAATTTCCAGTTGTTTAATTCAGGGCGTAAAAAATAAACGGTGTGCAATTATTTATTCAATCTTTTTTAGCAAAGATTGTTTTAAAAATGCGAACGTTTTTATCTTCTTTGTTTTTCGGAAGCCGTTATTAAAAGTAATAATGCGCGTCGGCTTTATGCAAAAAGTCTGTCTAGAGCACCATTAAGTCAAACTTCAAAATTAATTCGTCAAAAGAGCAGTTTACGCCTAAAGTTTTGGTTCGAGAACTCATTAAGAGAACAACTTAGCCTGCTCTCATCAAGGAGCTGCATATATTCAACAGCTTTGGGAAGAAATACAAGGGATGTAAGGCCCTTATGATAACATCTTCTTCTACAAGGTTTTAGGACGAAAAATATTATCACTTTTTTTTATACCTCTTTTTGAATTACAGGAATAAAACCGAGGCTAAGAAACTTAATAAGGTGGGTGGACACAATATAGCCTCTTGGAGAATAAAAGACAATGTAAGCCTTCTCTTTTAACATCAAACAACTTTTCATCAACAATCTTTTACAATCAAAGAACATTATAACAGGTAAAGACATTTTCTTTTTCCTTTTTCATATTTAAGTGCCGTAAAAGATTGAAAATTCTTCAAATTTAACTACATTAAAAGTTAGAGAACTCCAATTTTTCTGTCACATAAGGTGAATAATTTCTCCACATGAATAAAGTAACGTTTATGAAACGCTTATCGCTACAGACCGCCAATAACAATTACAAACGAGCGCGGTCGTGGAGCAACAAGGGTGCACTAATATCTTCGACAAGAATAACAAATGAACGCGGACGAGCTTAATGGAGGGGATACACCTAAATGCTGTTCGGTTTTCGCTACCCAAACGTAATACCACTCTAAAATGCATAAGTATTTGTGGTATCAGGCTGTAATTGAATCCTCCTGAAATTCATCAATTAGTTGTAACTATGTTAGTACCTATGGTATGTACCTAGTCTTCGTAATTCTGGTAGGGTGGGAAACCGGTTGTCTGTAAAACAACTTTCTTTGTTCAAGATCTGAGTTTCCGGTTATTTGCTCTTATTGTTAGAGCCAAGACTTGTACACAGTTTTCTTGAGCTAGTATTGTTTGTTTCAAATCCCGCGACGGATTTTTTAATTACTTCAACAAAGCAGGTTAATCTCAACGAGATATTTTGTCGAATTATGCACGAGATATTCCACAATACCGTGACGTTTCCGTGTTGTATGCCTTATCGCTGTAGTGCGTGCTAAGCCTGCTGATAGTGCGGAGGTTTCAGCTCAAGTACGTGATATAATCTCATTCAATTGCGTGACCTTACGGAGTCACAGCTTTATTGTCCCCTGTTGAGTCGTTACACGGTAACAGTCCCTGGCCTCTTGATGTAATAATCGTTCTAATTTACACTGATATCCGAATTAGAAATAATAATTATTATATTTTCTAAGGAATAATAATGTTGTTGACAGAAACTGTCTTTTCTAAACCGCAAGATTCAAATAAAAAATGTTGTATTTTTTATATTTTATTCAGGGATCGAACAGCGATTTAAATAATATGTGTAATACAATATTTTGGATAAATATAAGACACGCGAACAGACTACTAACAATAAGAAGTTTAAATTTAAAAGGTTTTATTTTAGGTACTTTGAATATGTTATAAATATGAATAAATTAAAGCATATTGATGTGAATAAAGCTTTGTAATTTATCTTGTTGATATGAAACTAATTCAACGAAAGCTATTCGATAAATAACGTAAAAATAAGCTGACGTTTTCCATCAAATCAAACTTAATATTTTTTTAATCAAGCCTGCCTAAATAGAACTCGAACCGCCGTGGTCCGCACTCGGCTGATTAATTTCAATAACTTCCACGAATTACACTCTTTCACTGGTACACAAAAGCTTATTTATTTTCCGATTCGTTTATTTTTACACAACCCATTAAATTACCTATCCAATCCACCCGCGATTGTTTTCCTCAGCGAACGAATATTAAGTCAAAATAGAAAACCCCTCTTGTTTTTATTTGGTTTGCCTTTGTTTTTCTTTGCCATTGTAAGTCGTTATAGAAACAAGAAATCATTCAACAACATGGTATCGTAACTTTTATTTCGTAGGATGACTAGATTATTATTGAGCCTGTCACTTCGTCTATCTTTCTTACACTTATTCTGTAGATTTTTGCCCAGACAAAAAATTGTATACTACGCAGAAATGGTGAGAACTAGTAGGTATACAATCCGGCTACATTTTTTGTAATCCTTTGTTGTCCTGGCAGGTTTTATTTCAGTAAGATAAATGTGTTTTAAGCTCATCAAAAAGGTTGAAGCACTTAGAATTAATACGGGAGAGTCATTTGTGAATCCTTATTTTTTGTACATTTCACGAAAGCAGGATAACATCTACTTATTTTTTGGATTAAAATATTCAACAATCGTGTTTGTACTGAACGTGTACTTTATTTAAGGAATATGGTTCAGTAAAGGCAAATCTTTCGGCTGCTTGTAATTTTCTAGGATGGTGAGTGGGTATGCAAAATGGAGGTTTTAAAGGAATAGTAAGCGTTTTCGCCTCGCAAGAAGGACTCTTTAACCAGCAAATGGCCGAAGCTTGCCTTAGCCCGGAGTGCCCCGACATCGCCCACAGCTAACAAACTCTTCTATTAATACTTTTTCTTCTTATTTCCGCTCCGGCCACTCCAGTGCTTCCTTCCGTTTAAACTTTTAATTATTTTTTAAAAATACCTCCGCATTTTCCGAACTTGCTCAGCGTCTGCTGTAGACCTAGATTTTAACGTTTCAGCCTGATTGCAAGTAGTTGCTTATATAAACAGTTTCCTATCTTATTGGTCCACGTCAAAACATCCTTTAGATAACGGTACAATAACAAATGGCCCTGTCGATAAATCCCCGAGCCCATACGTCTAGACCTATAAAACATCGTATATGAGCTTCCGGGACATTCCGTACATAAACTTACACAGCTTGTTTAAAAGCCGAGGTGAAATAAGAAACAAGATAGGATCGTTAAAGGTTTTCACGACACAAAATAAAAACATATTCGGGGAGTTGGCGATGGGCGATCCCAGCAATATATTATTTGTTTAGCATCGACCGGCCGGTGTTGACTAATGTCTTCGCCCGGCGCGGCGACCTTATATTTAGGCGAGAGCTTTGTCTTCAATATGTCGCCATATATCTTACGATCCGTTAGGGCTAGTGTGGATTGTAAAATGGAATCGTTTATTACCATGTAACACTCACTCTGTGGCCACACTCCTTCTCACATAGGCGTGTCCCAGCAGTGGGAATATTATAGACTGTATATATATGATGTAATGTACTCTGTCCCACTTGAACGAGCCTTGGCATTTTCAGCAAAGCGCAACACTATGCCAAAATCTAAATATTCGAGGGAATAAAAACAATAATTAGTAAGTTTCATAATTATACTCTTAAAATCTCGTCGAAACCACTTAGAAGTTTAAAGACAAGACAAGAAGTCAGCAAAGGAGTAAACAACCTTCAGATTTATAAACTAAAGGGAGCAATCCATCATTGAAACTAGGAGTAAAGTTAGTGGGGCCTACGCAAACTATTGTGTAGGGAGTGATAATAGATCGTTAAGTGCCACGACGAAGCGATGTCGGTACTCACTTTCTTTAGTATCATGTTTTAATCTTTTTTTAAGTTTTCTCAGCTTTTAGTTAATTACCACGCTTTTACCACCGTTGTTAAGCCTGTAAGAATTTCCTATTTGACGTTCCATCAATGTCATATCATGTTAAATATGTAATCGCTTCGATATCTTATGTTCTTCTGTTGGGCTGGAAGATAATACCAAGGGTTTAAAGTCTGCCTATATTTGTAATTAACATAACTAAATACTAGTGAAAAATATAAAACAATTTTCATATACCTAGGTAAATTTTTAACATCTACCCAAAAAAAAATCGTTGACATATCTGTAACGTGGGTATATTTACTATAGGTATACCTCTGTCTACCTCTACGGAGAATAAATATGCGATGTTATGTTATCTACTTCAAACAGTCCTCAATCATTTACTTAGCCTTTTCCAAACCATGTCGGTCGGCTTCCAGTCTAACCGGATGCAGCTGAATACCGATATTTTACACGGAACAAGTGCCTATCTGACCTTTCACAACCTAGCAATTGATCCCCCTGAGTCAGATAGGTGGTCAGATTTTCAGGCTTTTAACTATCCATAACGACCGACAAAGTTCTACGAATGAAACCTGGGACCTAAAACGCTAAACGTGCCTTCCGAGGCGCAGGGTGGTCTCAATCTCGATATCTATGATATATAATATATGGTCACCCATCCAAAAACCGACCGCGTCAAACGTAGTTGAACCTTCGACTAACCCGTGAGGTTAATACCCTATTATTATGACACGACATGACATACCGCCTATTATTATGACACGAGCCCCAAATTCATGAACCTCTAAAACAAGATAGGCGTGAATGTTCCAAACAAGTACAATAAGAACACAATCTAGTTCCATTAGTACCGTATTGCGCAATGACCCAAATAGAACGAAAGAAGAATAGAAGTTATGAATTATGGAATAACCCTGATGGATTGGCTAGACCAAACGGTAACACGGAGTACAAAGGCGGACTGATTACAATGTATAATTGAAATCGTTCGATTCTAGATAAAGCTGCTTAGTTAGTTGTACCAATAAATAGAGTATAACCCTTATACAAAATATCCCAGTTGATTTCTTGGAAAGGGTGGGCAGAGTTATAATTCGCCCACGTATTTCTGTTTAAATTTCAAATAACTAAACCACACCCCGGGCTGCTTCTGAGAAATCCTCAGTAATTTCATCCAACTCAATAATCGATACCGGAACTACCTCTCTACCTACTTCACTACAGCAGTCGCTTCTACGAATACTAGACCAATGATGTAGTTCCTTATAACCGGAGCAAATATCAGACGCTTCACTTTGAGCTTATTGTTAGGGTTCCGTATCTAAAGTTCCGTCGCTCATAGAGCTGTATCTATTGAACCGTTGACACCTAAACTTCACATAAACATGACGTCAATAAATACTTTGAACTTTCATGACTATGATAGACGAAAAATGTTCTAAACTTTACCCACCTCTTTTTCACAGTGTACACTGCTATGGCGTCTATAACAGTAAAATATCAAAATGAGATAAAGTTAATAATTAAAGGGGTAAATAAGCCACTATCAGGATAACAGCGCTGCGGCACTTATTTTTGATTTCGCAGGATCATGCTTAGACGCCTTTTGACCTCGCACAGGACTTTCTGATTTTTTTATGCTGTTTTTAATTCAATCGAGTAAGTATATTGTATTTAGTTTAGTTTATGTGCGGGACACAAAAAATACGTTTTCTTTCTTTCTTAAATATTGTACAGTGGTACGGAACCCTTCGTGTGTGAGTCCAACTAGCAAACTTGGCCTCTTTTTTGTTTTCCTTTCAGCATCTTTCACTCGAAAAAAACCACGGCACACATTATATTATGAATAAAATGTGAAAAATGAATTCACTAGTACACCCATCCATCGACGATGTTGGATTTTGGTAACCAGTAACTCGCCGAATGACTAAAAATGAAATAAAACAAGCAGATAAACGTTCATGTGCATGTAATATTATCGGTTTTATGTAAAAGTGGAATAAAACAAAAAAAAATATTCACTTGAGTGAACCGTCTAACATTTCTATAACACTGCTAAAACTACTGAAACATCACAGCACATGATAGCTCTACACCGACGCCATTTGTTTTCTGAGACCAACGCAAGGTAAAGCGATACCGCTCCCCCATTCACCCCTTGACGGGGTGACGCTAGGTATCAATTACACTTCTAACTCTTACCGAGTCGATAGCAATCTTTGTCAGCCGCGAATTTTGATACGAATAGATCTATAGATCAACACTGCTAGTCAAGAGATTGCTAAACAGAGAGAACGCTAATAGACGAAAAAATCAACACACGTCAATGAACGGCCATCAAAACTAGTAGATACTGGAAGTGTCACACATTCTCGATTGAAACGGTAAACAGTATAGTGTCCCTACACTTGCCGCTGGATTTGATCACACCATATGAAAGGGCATATGGTATAGCAATCGTAGCCCAGTGGTAACAGTCCCGAATTACGAGTTGGTAGGTCGTGGGTTCGAGCCCCGGCCCTTTACTTTGTGTAAATTATTTCCTCACCACTGCTCCCAAAACGGTGAAGCAAAACATCGTGAGGAAACCGGCATGTCCTATAATCATAAATTCGAAGACATGTGACATCTACCAACCCGCACTGGGCCCGCGTAGTGGATTACAGCCCGCACTTCCTTTCACCGAGAGGAAGCCTGTGTCCCAGCAATGGTATCATTATAAGTTGATTATACTATATTATATGAAAGGGACTTCCAAAAAAATCTTCTGCTAATTAAATACAGAACGTAACACCTCAACTAAATCGCTTATTGTGTAATCTTGCAGATAGCCAAGTTACAAAATGTAGAGTAAAACAAACAGGTGTAAATAAATACTGGGCAACGACCCAGTTACTGGGCACTAAAACCCACCACCCGTTTTGAATCCTACAGATATGACCAATCGAACCGACTGTTAAACTTACTCTCCAACGTACAAGTCACTCAATTTGTAGGGGATGATTACAACCCACAGACTGACCGCTCACGAAGCGTAGCTTAACCTCGTTAATCGATTGTTTCGGGTGGCTATTATTGAACCGCAAACCCCTCCAACCATCCTTAATACCCCAACTCATTTAACTCAATTTAATAAGACCACTTTAAACCACCGTGCTACAGGCCAAACCAGCTCCTTTTGCCGAAAATAATTAAACACAGTAATGGACTCCCAATAGACTCACTTCAATAGACTCCCCGTGATGACTGAAACGATTAATGACCAAAAACCCATTTAAGCCTGGAAAAAGTGTACGGGAATACTGAAACGTGTTGGAATGACAGATGTTCCTAAATCACTCTGTAATACTCTCGATTATTCCGACAAAATGCTTTGACAGATGGGCTCAGCGACGCGGCCGAATTTAAACAATCTTCTGCCCAATTTAATTTGGTCGCAATAAATCAAAGTCTATCTATTATAATCAAGGTAATTAGTCGGAACAGTACCACCCTGAGTGGTGGTACTAAATATTTTGTCGGATAAATTTTCCTGTTACGTTTATAAAACATTTCCTCGAATTGCAGGGAAAGCGTCTCATAGAAATCTTAAGCAATTGAGCGTGCTCTAGGACCTCAGATTCAAGAACATATTTTCTGCAATCGGTAAAATACATATTTATTTTATATTTTATTCGCACTTGCGAACCCTTATTCTCCTTATAAAATACCTAGTTAATAAATACCAAAGTTAATGGTAATACTATAAATAAGACTTAGCTTTGTGTTATTTTTTCGCTGGAGTGCCATAATATTATAAATAAATAAGAAACATACCATTTTTCTTTGTTTCCCAAACATTATTCAAATCGACCTATATTTCCAGCACTTAGTTTCTCATAAAAGGTACATAGCACATATCATAAGAGTATCAGGTCCTCCTCCGCTGGATTCTCAAATAATAACTCCGAAGTCAAATAGGATTCTCAATTAATAACTCCAAAGTCAAATATTAAATGTAAGTATCAAGAATTTCAAAATAGTGAAAATTGAGCCGCCGCCGCCGCGCGCCCTTCATTACGAGACCATATATTTGTAGCTTGTTCCACGAACGAGACGCGACATTTCACGTAGCTGCATCGAAAATTAATTTTATTTATAATTGCGTTCTCTTTAGTCAACAGCAATTATACGAGTGTTATTACCTTATATACAGGGTACTGTAAAGTGTAAACAAATTTGCATAGCACAAGTGCTTTATGATACGGAAATGAGTAATGCCCCCGATCCCTCCTCCCCCTACAACCGGGAAACCGTTTGAGTGCTAGGAAATTGAGTTGAGTCGAGTTACGTACGGCCAGGCGAGATGCAAATGTGTATGCGTGTAATGAACGCTTACGTATTCATACTTACGAGTTGTCAAGTTTACTTGAGCACCAGCTTTCTGACACGACACGCTGTCTGCGCGACACCGGAGGCTGGAATCCAAGAGCTCTGCAACTTTTCAGTCTAAAGACAGCATGAATGATAGCAAACTTAAGTGACATTAGATTTCCCTATTATCATCCATCAGCATTGCAGTCAAAAGACGTCCACTGCTGGACATGGGCCTCCCCCCCGCATTCGGGAGGTTTGCCATTATCACCACGCTTTACAGGCATCGCAGTATGATGGTAAAATGCATAGAGAACGTTGCTGCCCATTCTCTAGTAAGTCCCTTGGTCTCCTTTTACAACGCCCACGGAAAGAAGTTAGATGGTGCTATTCTTTATGTCGAACACCACACGGACGGATTTTCCCTAAGATAAAAAAAAATAAGAATTTTGACTTAAAATCTCATTAGTTGTTATGGAGACAATTCCAGAATTAGATGAAACCAGAACAAAACTCACAATAATCTTTATTTTATTGTGAAATTTGTTGCTAGGCTTGTGTAGGCTGATTTGAAGTTCAAAGGACCTCAAGTGAGCCGCGCCTACTTCTGAAGACGGGAAACCTAATATATTGTTGGCGACTAAGATCTGTGAGAGATAACATTCGTTTACACATATAACCTAAACGGAGAATACCTACTAGAAATGTCAATAATAAGTACATACATACATAAAGTCACTCCTTTTTCCATGGGGGTAGCCAGACTCTACACAACACCATCTACTACGATTATTACATATGCTTTTTGCCTCGTTTATGTTCATATATCTGTAAGCACCTGACCCTTCTGAATAATTACCTACTTTAGTAATAAGTACTTATTTTTACACAAACACGCTCTGATGGAGTGTAGCGTCAGCACATAACATACATACACTTTCGACTTCGCCATCGTCTCGGACGGTACCGAGAGCTCCTACGCTTACACACACATTCACAGCGTGTTCGTGCCTTGATAACCACAAGTAAAGCGCGCGTAGCACTTTGGGATAAAAATACAATAGCCAGTGTAAATACAATGGCACAATAAACAGCTAGGTATTGAAATGTTCAAGATGACTAATTTTCATAGAAAGCTCGACACTGTAGAACCTAATTTTGTTACTCATTCACGAAACAAAGAAAGTACTCTGTCACAAAGAGATTACTTTCAAGTGATGCTAATTCACTTTATCAATTTCATTTCAAAGTTTAAGAGAATTTATTAACTCGGAGTCTAAAACGTTTTCCATTTAACTCATTCCTTTTAAATTCAGTCGAGTCTTAAAACTGTCTTCGGACATTTTTCATTCTGCTGTTTTTATAATCCTTGTCATCAATCTAATCCGTTCTAAATTCAAACTTTATAGTGAAGTCCGAAATACTTTCGGAACAGCAATCTATTCAAACCGTTCTGTAAACTGGAACTGTTATCTGTGGTATTTTGTACAAATAGCAATTCCGCTGACACTGCAAGTTTTGTAAACTACCGGTGAGCGAATCGGATTCTCCGCTAAATGTTATCAGTCTGTGACCATTCGCACATAAACAGCTTATCCCGCTGAGACTGAGGGTACTAGGTGAACAGATTCTAACAAGATATTTACCTACGAGACTAGATTTTATTTTTCTGTATCTGATTCTCAACACCTGGGTCTTGCTTCGTAGGAATTTCTGTGATTTATATGTATAGCTTGCATTTAAAATAAAATAAAATTAATTTGCAGTGAAGAGTATCGAAGCACGTGATTTTTGAAATTGCACCTTATTTGACCTTTTGCGTGACAGTCACCCCATGTAAAATTAATTATATTATTAATTGTAAGAAATACGGTTTTTATTTACTATATTTTACCATTTTTTTATTTATTCTTTTATGATCCTTAACTGGGATAAATTTTATTGTTATGTCCGTAAGTGTTTCCGTGGCATCACAGCGCAGGAATAGCAGCGCTGCGGTAGTTGTTTTTACAAATATCGTAGCAGGAGCCTTATTGACCTTACAGGTTTTTCTCTTTTATTTTTTTCCGTTTTCTTGTTTTCATTATTTTGTTATTTAACTTAAAATGTTTAATGTTTTTCTTTGCTGTTCTTATTTCCTGTTTATATCTGTTGTAGTTGACCCCACCATAGTTGGATTAGGTTAGCGCTAGGCAGCGGGAAGTTTCGCCTCTGTGATAGGTTTGAGTCACGCATTTTATCACGGTTATTGCTCCCAGACTGTGATAGAAATGTGTAACTCAAGCCTATCACAGTAGACCGTGCTCGTCCCTAATATGACGATTATACCTTTGACGCAGACATACATGACGTAATATTTCATCAAAAAAGCATCCACGCAAATACAAGCAGAAAAATACTTGTACTTTAATAATAACGTAATAACGAAAACCTGTTCCATCCAATAATAACAAAGTATAACTAGCAAATACGTACAAAACGACGGTCTCGAAGGTCCCTTTAAATAACTATTCCAATCAATTTCAATATTTGACAATCACGAGCGTCTTGGGCCCAGCGGACTATTGTAGTAAACATCATTAAATGCGATTCAAATAAGGAGTAGGTAAACTGGACTCCGGGGAACATTGTGACACGAACAGTTATATATAGAAGGTCAGTTTCGTACAATAAGCAGATAACGCACACACACAACGTAGACTCGCTTCACGTTGGTACTTGAGATTAACATTCTGCTAGAAATACAGAAGTAGAAAAAGTTTATGTGAATATAGGTATACAAGTGATTTGTTATAAAAATGTACTTACGTACTCACCTTCCGCCTTACACAGGCCCTCACTGGACACGGCTGCTTCGGGAGGTGGTGCCTGGCTGTGGCGGCGGCAGCAATCTCTCGCGTCCGGCCCTGGTCCAGGCTATGGTACGGACCGAGAGTATACTGACTTTTAGATTAACTTATATACTGAATTATTGGCTTTTAGAATAGTTAGAGATCGTTGACGTACCTGCACTTAAGTTTATGTGTCCGTCGTATGCAGCTAACCTTCTGTGCTCAAGTATTTTGTGACTGAGAGCAGGAATAAATACGTGGAAGCATCCATTATTCAACAGGTAAGGGATTATTCGAGGGTGTACTTCGTAGATAGATTTCGATAGCTCTCATGTCCCTGCTGAGGACTGGCTGCATGCCAAGCGTGGAGCATGACGCGATGAGCACGGCACGGAGACGCTTGATCTTAGACGTGCTTGAGGAATGCATAATGAAATTGGAGTTTACGTCAACATCAGGTAGAATAATATTTGTAAAATGGACGTCGGTGAAGTAATCTTTAATTTTCATAATAAAAGGTTTTTGCTATCACCGTGACAGCAAAACTTTAGGAGTCAGGGTTTACGTTATCCGTGTGACCTTTAGTTTAACAAGCTATGTATCCTAGTTTAAAAAAATGTCAAAAGCTTTTTTATCAATAAAGATTTAATTAATAATCGTTTATATAGAGATTCTAAAACACAATAAACTGTATTTTTTTTCTATTTTTCAGTATGGCAATGGTGCCGTTATCAACCATTCTGCCAATATCAGATGTGATATGAGAAAACCTGCAAAGGACAAAAAAATAAGACCACTGAAAACCATAATTGGTAAATAACTGAATTTAATATTTCTAGACCAAAATGACAGCTCCTACTATCGATTAACTGTCATGTTGACCCAATTGTCTATCGCAGCTCTCATTTAAGTCTAGCAAATTAAAAAATAGAGTGTATGTCATGTACATGTCTTGTGTATGTATATCTACTAACTCTCTTATTTATAGACGTTATTCAAAGTTAATAAAAAAAACTAGTTTATATGTACTTATAAAAACTAGTTTTTTTTTTTTTTTTTGATTAAATAGACGCTTAGCATTTTTTTCAAGGGAAGTTCCAGAGTTGGGAGACCAACGCTGGAAACTTCCGGACGATATACGGGCTCTGCTGAATGACAAGAACGCGGCCGTTCGTGCCTACAGCAGCTTTCCCTGCGACGCGAACAGGGCTCACTTGCGTCACTTACAGCGCGCTGTAAGGACACGCATTGAGGAGCTATGTTCCGCCGGCTGGGAAAAGATGCTGGGCGATTTAGAGCCGACTCACCAGGCATTCTGGGAACTTCAGAGGAAACTTAAATCCAAAGAAGTCACCACAATGCCCCCCCTGATCCGCCCCGATGCGACACTTGCATTCGAGGATGCCGACAAGGCTGAGTGCCTAGCCGACAGCCTCGAGGCACAAGGCTCGCCCAGCTCACTGCCGGTAGACCCAGATCACCTCGCTGAGGTCGACGCTGAGGTCGAGCGCAGAGCTTCACTCCCGCCCGTTGAAGACCCAGATGAGCCCTTGCCCCCCGTCACACCTGACGAGGTGCACGAGCTCATCAAAGGTCTCAAACCCCGCAAGGCCCCCGGATCAGACGGTATCACCAGTAGGGTGTTCCAGCTGTTCCCCGCGCACTTGATCATGCTCATGACCACCATCTTCAATGGTGCCCTGAGCAATAACATTTTCCCACAGGCTTGGAAGGAAGCCACAGTCATTGGCATCCCAAAGCCCGGCAAACCGAAGGCGGAGCCCTCGAGCTACCGTCCCATCAGTTTGCTCAATGTACTCGGCAAAATCTACGAGAGGCTTATTTATAAGCGTCTCAGAGATTACGCCGAGACAAAGGGCCTCATCCCTAACGAGCAGTTTTGTTTTCGAACCCAACACTCGTATGTCCATCAAGTGCACCGTATCGTCGAACATATAAGCGTTGGTTTTCAACGCGGTATGTTCACGGGTGCAGTTTTCTTCGACATAGTGAAAGCGTTCGACAAGGTCTGGCACAACGGCTTGTTATACAAGCTGTACCAACTCGGAGTGCCAGACCGTCTCGTGCTCATCCTACGAGACTTTCTATCGAACCGCACCTTTCGCTATCGCATCGAAGGGGCACTGTCCTCCCCCCATCCTTTCCGAGCAGGAGTCCCTCAGGGCTCTGTCTTGTTCCCTCTCATATTTACGCTATTTACTAGCGATATCCCCAGAAGTTTAAAGGCTCAGTTGGCTCTGTTCGCAGATGACACGGCCATTTACTTCACGGGGCGCAGTCAAGACGCCTTGATTCGCTACCTCCAGGCCGCAGTCGACGACCTCGCCGACTGGTTCAGGAAGTGGCAAATCGAAGTCAACCCCGACAAGAGTCAGGCGGTTCTCTTTACGAAACCGCGACTCAAACCCCGCCCCCCGACCCTCCTATCCATGTTCGGCAAGCAGATCCCTTGGGAGAAGCGTGCCAAATATCTAGGCGTGATCTTAGATCAGCATCTCTCCTTCTCTAAGCACATAAAGAAGGTCCGTTCGCGGGCCGCTTTCGCTCTCGGTAGGCTACACCCCATTCTCAATCCAAAGAGCAAAATGTCACTTCGGTGCAAAAAGCTCATCTATACCGCGTGCATAAGGCCAATTATGACCTATGCATGTGTAGTCTTTGCACACGCGACACCCCACCACGTCCATAGGATGCAGACCCTCCAGAACCGTTTTCTCCGGAACGCCACAGGTTCGCCTTGGTACGTTTTGAATGCTAATCTCCACCTCGATCTCAAACTCCCGACTATCCATCAATTCATGAAACGCATCTCCAAGCGTTTCTTCGATAGGGCCGCAACCCACCGCAACCCTCTGGTTGTCGCGGCAGCCAACTACATCCCCTCCCGCATTAGTAAGACCCGCCATCTAATCAAACATCTACAAATCCATACATCCATATATGCAAACTTTTACATATAATATTAGTAGGATAGTAGGAAGTAGGATGGAGTATAACTACGAGTCTACGCTTTTAATATTCTGCTATTGAAAGATCTGCCTACTCAATACCTACACTCTATTAAAGCAAAATAACTCAGTTAGAAACAGACAAAAATAACAAACAAAGAAAAGAAAATCGACTAACCATATAAAACATTTCCTGCGAAGCGCCCAAACGTTTCTCTATTTTCTCGAAAAGGTATTTCATTAAGATAAAACATTGTTACTGGGACTAAAATAGATTACCCAGTCATTACCTACAGGAATACGTACTACAAAGCTGTGTCATCATAATGTCAAGCTTTTTCCTAACTATGTTGGGGGCAGCTCCCAGTCTAACCGGATGCAGCTGAACACCAGTACTTTACATGGAGCGACTGCCTTTCCCACCTCCACAACCCAGTTACTGGGTTTTGATTGATGGAACTAAAGTATACATTTAACCTTATTTAAACCCATTTTTGACGCTGATTGACTTACTCAGAACTGTCAACGTAAGTATTTTTTCGTAAATACAAGTCCTCATACCTGGATTGTACTGGACCTCATAGCTGGAGGTTAGATATTCCTTGGGAGGACTGATTGTCAGACTTACGGTGTTTTGACAACCCGTAACAACTGTTAAAATAATAAATAATAGTTAAAAAAAAAACTAAAAAACACGCTTCCATGGAAAACCAAACTAAAAAGTAGAAATAATGGAAAAGTAGAAAAAAAAACTATTTTTAGGGTGTTTAGAATTTTGAGACGTATGTCAGCGTAGTTTGTGACGTATGTCAGCGTAGTTTTCGAAGACAGTTTTTTGCTGCCCTGGTAACCATGGCAAGGATAATGGCACAAATTAAGGAAATTATTGCATTGTCATCGATCTTTGACAGGTGTGCAAAGTTTGAATCTGGTTGTTTAAAGTGGGTCAAAATCGCGCTATAAGGAGTCGGTTACAAATAAACATACAAGTGAAGCTAATATAAAGCGTGTAAAAATGACATGAATGACAGTCGGGCTTACGACCTTATCAATGTTTCCGACGCACGGAACCACCCATCCACAGACCAACCGCGACAAGCGTAGCTTAAAAACTGAACAATCAACCCGTATGACTGTTATTATTATACATAGCCACAAGCCCCCTGTGTGTAACAATGAATAATACTACAGTAACAGATATAAATCCCCATGTACTTACGAAACCACCATCTCAGTTTGAATCTAAATGCCACATTACTAGGTAACCAACCTATGTGACCAGGATTGTATTCCGAATTATGAAACCGCAAATACGAACACAGCTCAAACGTTATTTTCATTGATAGCTACGATTTTCATTCGTAGTTCGGGTGGATAATAGGATACCTTTTCATTGTCGGTTAGGTACTGTTATTTTCATCCCGTTTTATTTGAAACCAGGTATTTTCAACCTTATAACCTTTTATCGCTACCTGTGAAACTTTCAACGACCTTTTAGGTGTTCCTGCTAATATTATATTTTGTGAATATATGTAAAAGTTAACCATTCTAACAGCTAAAAAATACATTTTATTGCTTCAACATTAGGACTCCCTAGATATTTCGTTTCATAAAAGCGCTGAACAATATATTCATACAACTCCCTCGAAGGTAGTTGTATGAACAATATTGTAGCCTTAATATCTATGCTATATAATTATATAATGATTAATGACATGATTAATTATTTAATTATAATATTATAAAGCTGAAGAGTTTGTTTGTTTGTTTGATTGATTGAACGCGCTAAACTCAGGAACTTTTGGTCCGAATTGAAAAATTCTTTTTGTGTTTGGTAGCCTATTTATCGAGGGAGGCTATAGACTATATAACATCACGCTACAACTAAGAGGAGCGGAGCAGTAATGAAAAATGCTGCAAAAACGGGGGAAATTTATTCCTTTTGAGAGTTTCCGTTGCGTGCGCTGCGTAAACGGTTAAAGTAACGCAAAAATCATGTATGACGGAATTGTTCCTTTTAAAAAGTTCTAAAAAAAATCCGCGAGAGCATATGTCTATCTTTTAAGGTTGACTCACTATAACTCAAAAGGAGCGAGCAGCAACGAAAAATGGACGAAAACTAGCAGGCAAATCGATGCGACGGGAAAGGTCAGGAGAGCAAAAATTTGATGCGGACGAAGTCCCGGGCAGAAGCTAGTTAATTTATAATATCCGCAGAACATAATGTCAGCAAAAACTTGCGTCATATTTAAGAGGGCGTCATTCGGAGTAATTTCAATTACTGAGAGAGCTGGGCGGCAGTCTCAGCTGGCTAGTTTTCATCAGGTTTTCAAGAGTTAGAAGTTTTCCGTTGGTAATGAAGCTGTTAAGAAACGTTCAAGTTCCGTCCAGGCGTGGCGCTGCCTGCCGACTGTACCGACTAACTTAGTCAGCCACACAACTTTGTTAGCGAACACTTTGTGGCGTGTCTATTGAAAAAACTAAGCTACTGGTTTTTCAAATTAGCAGAAACACTAATCAATACGAGATTAACTAAATTGGCTTATTAGTTCATTCGCACGAATTTACTCGGCCGAATCGGGTGAATCGACATATTTAAATAATATATTATTTTCTATAGGCTCTCTCGAACTCGCACAACCTACGTATTAGGCAATTGGCATGTTTTGAAATTTTGCAATCTATACTATATAATAATATTATAAAGCTGAAGAGTTTGTTTGTTTAGTTGGTTGAACGCGCTAATCTCAGGAACTTCTGATCCGAATTGAAATAGTTATTTGTTATACAAGAGTGCAAAGTTGCTTTTTAACCGCGTGCTCAATTTTGATGACCGAGCAAGCGAAGGATTCTAAAATTGAATCACGAGTGCAGCGAGTGATTCAAAAATTAGAATCCTGAGCGTTAGCGAGGGAATCAAAAGAGCACGAGGTGAAAAATCTTTGCAGTCGAGTGCAACACGTAACTTTTCATCCCACCTCAGCGAGGAAATGACTAAATATGCAAAAAAAGCATTTCAATCACAAGATACTTTTATTTCAGTTTAGGTATTAACATTTATTATTTACTACATTATGATAGGTAAGTATTACAGAATAATCTTTAAATTATTTCAAATGATACTTAGGTATAATTATGAAAAATTGAAAGTAACGTTGCTACAATTACTTAAGTCGAGTGTAATATTTTTGTTAGGTACTGTAATTTTGGTGACGTGAAAAGTAAAATGGCGCGCGCAAAGCAAATTAAAAAAAAAATTATATCAAGAAGGTTCCGAGTCTAAGTTTTACAAATTAGAAAAAGGTTGAATGATAAATTCGGCACCATGGAGATAGAAGTAAATAGGTTTAATGATGTTTTGAATTCACAAACTTAGTGCACACGATGTTCTAAATTCAATTTACTTTATCCTCTAGCGGATAAAAACGGCTTTTGCACTCAGGTATCGAAGGGCAAAAATACTCTTTCCGAGATGGGGGGATGAAATAGTTATTTGTTATACAAGAGTGCAAAGTTGCTTTTTAACCGCGTGCTCAATTTTGATGACCGAGCAAGCGAAGGATTCTAAAATTGAATCACGAGTGCAGCGAGTGATTCAAAAATTAGAATCCTGAGCATTAGCGAGGGAATCAAAAGAGCACGAGGTGAAAAATCTTTGCACTCGAGTGCAACACGTAACTTTTCATCCCACCTCAGCGAGGAAATGACTAAATGCAAAAAAAGCATTTACAATCACAAGATACTTTTATTTCAGTTTAGGTATTAATATTTATTAGGTACTACATTATGATAGGTAAGTATTACAGAATTATCTTTAAATTATTTCAAATAATACTTAGGTATAATTAAGAAAAATTTAAAGTAAAGTTGCTACAGCTGCCTAAGTAGAGTGTAATATTTTTGTTAGTGACGTGAAAAGAAAATGGGGCGCGCAAAGTAAATTAAAAAAAGTACACCAATAAGGTTCCGAGTCTGAGTTTTTAACAAATTACAAAAAGGTTGTATGATAAATTCGGCACCATGGAGGTAGAAGTAAATAGGTTTAATGATGTTTTGAATTTACAAACTTAGTGCACACGATGTTCTAAATTCAATTTACTTTATCCCCTAGCGGATAAAAACGGCTTTTGCACTCAGATATCGAAGGGCAAAAATACTCTTTCCGAGATGGGGGGATGAAAAATATTTTTGTTTTGAGTAGCCTATTTATTGAGGAAGTATATAGGCTGAATAACACTTCGCTACAATCAAAGGGAGCGGAGCAGCAACGAAAAATAGTCGAAAACTGGCAGGCAATTCTATGCGACGGGAAGGGTCAGGGGAGCAAAAATTTGACGTGGACGAAGTCGCGGGCAGAAGCTAGTAAAGTTATAAAAGGGTTACTGCAATACATAAAATAAATAATGTGCCAATTACCTAATACGTATTTCTAGAGATGTCGATTCGCTGACAAATTAATTAACTTTTATACATTAATAATAACATATTATTTAAAAGTACCAATACACCCTATTCGATCGGATCGACGAATATAAATCTACTTAAATAAACGGAAACAAAACTAAAGGATGACTAAATATTTCATTACGTCATTGAATTGGATCACTTCCTATTACTGGTTTAATAAATCTCAACCACCAAGCACCGAACAGATTTACATGAAAATATTGTTCCATTTTCAATTCGTGTTCCTGTGAGAGGATCCCCAAACCCCGAGCGGTGCCATTACCACTTTTCCAACTTGAACAAGACCGAGTTTACACAAGTCTATAAAATTTTATGCCACTATATCTGGGCTAGGCATTGAAAACAAGTAAGTGCCGGACCGCGAATGTGAAAACGACCGCTGGCGACTCTGCTCTTTAATTTTATTTAGCTCTGCCTGGGAATCTTTTTATAACGGTTTAGGTCCTTTTTATAATCTTATGAATAAATTTCAGCCCTGGTCGGCTTTAACGTCAATACGTTTGTATATGAAGGCCATAAAACTGTACTGTATTTTCGAGCGTTTTCATGTCCAAATTAAATAAAGATATAGGTATTTAAAGTGATTCCTGCTATGTAGCCCGCAAATTTTAAGTTTTTTTGCCAATCTGAGCGCTGTTTCATTGTATGTTAAATAAGATTCATTTCCTAGCCATTGTGATAAACTAGTTACTAGGTAAATGATAATAATTTCAAACATCAAAACCTTACCTTTGTACACAAATAATAATGATGACATATCCCTTTGTATTTTACTGAGTCTACATAAATAATTAAATAAATGAAAATCGTTATATTTTTTTTAAATTACCGTGATACATTGTGAGCCCTCATAAGAAAATAAATGTGATAAGTATTTAATTTTGTATCGTTCGACTTCCCGCACCAACGGTGTATATTTTATAAAAACAAGAGTATTTTTAGCCCTTTCAGAAACCTTTCAGGGCTTAACGAAACGCACTTTATTAAACCTAAACCAACACACACCTACGCGTAACATGCTTAATGTCAATTCACATCGCGAATCTGTCGCGTAATAAACGACTTACTTGTGATCATTTGTCTTGTTCACAAAGAGAAAACTTCGAGATCCGTTGTCCGTGTGGTTATTCGTATGTACCACGTGATCACCGAAATCAAACATTCGGTTCAAAGTCGGATCCGGTTGGATATATAAATTGAATTAAGATATTTGTGGAGGAAAATCAAGTTTCACTAGAAGTAATTCAGTTCCATGTTCTTCCAATTTTTCCGATTAGGTACTGGAGTTGGTTTTATTCGTAATGTAGGTACCTACCCATTTCTAATAAACAATAAAGTGGCAGGGACATCGACGCGAAAACTTTTACCATGACACCCGCTTGTGTAAAAATATTTCGTCGGTTATCAAAAAAGTGTGTGTAGAGTTAACGACGTTATAACTCCAATATCTTTAAAAAAACTCACATTTTATTTTGTCTTCACCTTCGGCTTAACCAAAAAAGGCTTTTGCTTCCGAAAACCAAACCAGTAGAAAGATTTAAAAATTTCCGTAAACGTCATTTTGGTTTTTCAATTTAACCTCACTATTGGATTCACTCAAAAACCATGAAACCTTTATGAAATCAAAAGTCTAATGGCATAACGTATTTTCATTACAATGAAGACTTATACAAGCTTACTCCTACCCTTATCGCAAGTTGCCGTAACGAACTTCGTTCCAAAAAAATCTGCTGAGATTCAATTTTTTTAACTAACCGAGAATTTGAAATTTATTGTCGTTATTATAAAACTTAGGTTTCAAAATCTTTTGTAACAGGTTGTACTTCAATATCCCTGCCACCCTGTATACATTCCTAACAAACACCACTTGTGTCACGAACGTATTATAAGTCCCCTAATTTTCAAATGCCATTAAATTTGTTTTCATAAAGTTAAGTTACCCAAAATAAGCTTAATGTATAGAAGTGACATGTAGTGTGTTTTGTCGTTTATAGTTCGTCATTTGTTTAGTCACCACACAAACGCCACAAAGAGATCAAACAACAATTTCCAAGCGCCCAAAACTCAAAGAAATTAACACAATTCATTACAGAAGCTTTAAATTCCATATAAGTTAGGAAACTACTCTTGTTTGGGGTTGCTATGCGCCGGAGTGAGAACAATTACAAAGTTGTGTGGTCGCCTTTTATATCACACACGAAGAGTAAAGTGCTGGTTGGTGACGGAGACCGCCAACCAACCCGTTATAATTAAGTTCTTGACGCCAAAGGACTTTAGGGGTTAACGGAATTTCGGAAGCTCCCACGCTACTTTAAAATGGAAATTGCGCAGAATTAGAAATGATTCGGTCTGAGCTCTAAAGTCGATCGGATTTATGGGATCGTGACGAGAATTTAAATACTTCAGTTATTCGATTTTTATGGTGGAGTTTATCCCTTGAGATTGTATCATGGTAAAAGTTTAATTAATGGCTCTTGATGTCTTTCCTGTTAGCAGTCATCATCATCATCATCATCATTTCAGCTGGAAAACATTTACCGCTGGACATAGGCGTCCCCCAATTTGGAGTTTGATAACCGCCAGGCGGGTTGGTGATCGCAGTATGGTGGTAAAATGTATAGAGAACGCTGCTGCCCATTTACTGGTAAGTCCCTTAGTCGCCTTTTAGCACACCCACTTAAAGAAATGAGATGATGCTATACTGTATATCCGGCTTACAGGGAACGGAGCATGTTAGCAGTAAGCCTTTTCTTTACATGGGAAAACGAAAAAACCCATATCGTGAATACCATTTCTTTGTCAGTGAGCAGTGGTGGCCCGGTGGTAACCGCCGCGTATTACGAGTTACAGGTCGGAGTCGGACATTCAAAACCAGAGAAACGCTTTACTTTGTGTAACTTATTTCTACAAAACTACGAAAGCCACTATTTTTGTTGAAAATCACGGTGAAGGAAAACTTGTGAGGAAACCGGCCTGTCACAGAACCAGAAATTCGAAGACATGTGACATCTACCAAGCCGCAGATGGCCCACTCCCTCTTACCGAGAGTAGGCCTGTGTCCCAATAGATTGATTATATGTATGTGTAATTCTTTGTCATGTCAAGCAAGGACAAAAACAGGTAAACAAGTTTTTTATTTTAGTCTCACCCCTTCTGAAAACGGTATATTATACCTAAGTATGTATAAGTGAAACAATTCGTGAAGCCTACCACATTTCCAATATTTTCAACAGCGGCATCCGTGATTTTTTAAGCGCCACCGGGTGTAACAAAAAATCCGTTTTAAATATTTTTGCCAGCGATGGACAATACGCTCGATTGAAGGACATTTATTACATTTTTAAATCCGGTTGCCTGTCCAATGAACGGCTACAATTTTCGCGTATGGGAAATAACTTTATGATGAAGCGCGAAACTCCGTTGAAGATTTAATGGATAAGCGCATAAGTGCCGGCCGTTTCGCTTTGATTTTAAAATGACATTATTATGAAATAATCCTTTTGATTTTTTACACGCTTTATATAAGCTTGACTTGTATGTTTGTTTGTAACCGACTCCTTATAGCGCGATTTTGACCCACTTCAAACGACCAGATTCAAACTTTGCACACCTGTCAAAGATCGATGACAATGCAATAATTTCCTTAATTTGTGCCATTATCCTTGCCAGGGTTACCAGGGCAGCAAAAAAAACTGTCTTCGAAAACTACGCTGACATACGTCACAAACTACGCTGACATACGTCTCAAAATTCGAAACACCCTACAAAATAGAAAATCCATAGTAATATTATAAATGGGTAAGTGTGTGTGTCTGTTTGTCCGTCTTTCACGGCAAAACGCAGCGACGAATTGACGTAATTTTTTAAGTGGAGATAGTTGAAGGGATGGAAAGTGACATAGGCTACTTTTTGTCTCTTTCTAACCCCCGACTTCCCTCAAATGGGGGGTGGAACGCGCTAACCTCAGGAACTACTGGTTCGAATAGAAAAAATCTTTTTCAGTCGGGTAACCTATTTATTGAGGAAGGCTTTATAACATCACGCTACGATCAAAAGGAGCGGAGCAGCAACAAAAAATGGACGAAAACTGGCAGGCTGCGATGCGACGGGAAGGGTCAGGGGAGCAAATATTTGACGCGGGCGAAGTCGTGGGCAGAAGCTAGTAAATAATAGTTTAAAAAAACTAAAAAACACGCTTCCATAGAAAACCAAACTACAAAGTAGAAAATAATAAAAAAAAAAAGCGTGGGCAGCCCACGCTTTTTTATTATTTTCTACTTTTTACACAAACAATTATACAGTAATATTGTTTACATTGCATCAAAAAGATGAAAGAAAAATAGGTTATTCACAAAGATAGAACACACATTACGATAAATATCACCAAAAACGATTATATTATACGACATTAATATTAACGACTAGCTTTTGCCCGCGGCTTCGCCCGCGTGGATGTCGGAAATTATCGCAAGAGGACGTACTACCGCGGTTAATGTATTAAGAATGGGTACGTATTTGAATATCGAAAATTAAAATACCTACGCTTAAAATACCGATGTTCAAAACATCGAAAATTTATATCAAAATGTCTAAAGTTGTTATACCTACGCTTAAAACGTCGAAGATTGAAATGCCGAGTGATTAAAATTTCGAATGATTCAAAATATCGAATGACATTATGCCTAAGTTCAAAATATCAACATTTAATACATCTAAGTTCATAATATCTACGTTAAAAATACCTACTAGTTAAAATACCGAAAAAAAAATATATAGGCAGTATGGGTGTATTCATAAATGTAGGTAGATGTGAAATTGTCACACCCTGCAAACCCGTTGCTATTAAGTAGTCATTACAAGCATGCAGCAATCATGCAACATGCAAGCAAGCATGGTTTCTGTCACGGCTCCGGCACTGCAGGGCTCCGGCAGTCCCACGCGAGCTTAACGTCGCAGATGGTCTAAACGCTCACCACCGCAGCTTTGACTTGTTGGCCGGCTTCGCCAGCCAGCCTCAGCTGCGCCGGCGGGTGTTAAAACCATCTGCTCCTTAGCTCGCGGGCTGCCTCGCCCCTCCGCGCCTACGCGATTCTAAAGACACAAGACTACGTGGAGTCGGTTTTGCAGTGATACGTTTCTGTCACTAACTTTAGTAGCACAACATATTGACTTTCAAGAAAATATTAGGTATTTGCAAAAGTTCGTGCGTATTTTTCTGTGATTTTATTATTTCATAAATTATTAAGTAGATAGTCATTTTTAATCAAAATATTTGCCTTTATTATCTATCACCTTTGCCCATATTTCGGGCAACAAAAAAATACCAAAACGAAAGCAGTTCACTTGTTTGGAAGCAATAAAGTTGTCCATTGCTTTTCTCACTTCTTCAACATTTTCAAATCGCTGTCCGGACAACACATGCTGCATTGAATGGAACAAGTGGAAATCTGTGCTATGGCGGGACTGTAGGCCGGATGCGGTAAAACCTCCCAGTTCAAGTTCATTATTGTATATTTAGTGACCGAAGCGACATGCGGTCAAGCGTTGTCGTGAAGCAATATTACTGGACGTAGTCCATGACCAAAAAATGGGCGTTTGTGCTTATTTTCTTGGCTTAATTTGTACAATTGTTGACAATAACAAATTGCGGTAACTGTTTTACCAGGTTGTAGCAACTCAAAATAGAGTACGCCTTTTTCGTCCCACCATATACAGAGCAGCACCTTTTTTCCGTGAACTTCGCGTTTCGCGGTCGATGTTGAAGGTGCACCCGGGTCTACCCATGCTTTTTAGGGTTCCGTTGCCAAATGGCAAAAAACGGAACCCTTATAGATTCGTCATGTCTGTCTGTCTGTCTGTCTGTCTGTCTGTCTGTCTGTCTGTCCGTCCGTCCGTATGTCACAGCCACTTTTTTCCGAAACTATAAGAGCTATGCTGTTGAAACTTGGTAAGTAGATGTATTCTGTGAACCGCATTAAGATTTTCATACTAAAATAGAAAAAAAACTATAAATTTTGGGGTTCCCCATACATAGAACTAAAACTCAAAAATGGTTTTTTTCATCAAACCGATACGTGTGGGGTATCTATGAATAGGTCTTCAAAAATGGCGATGAGGTTTCTATTATCATTTTTTTCTAAATTGAATAGTTTGCGCGAGAGATACTTCCAAAGTGGTAAAATGTGTGTCCCCCCCCCCCCGTAACTTCTAAAATAATAGAATGATAAAACTAAAAAAAATATATGATGTACATTACCATGTAAACTACCACCGAAAATTGGTTTGAACGAGATCGAGTGAGTAATTTTTTTTAAAACGTCATAAATCGTAAACCGCAATTTACCTTACATTCAATCAACTAAAATATAAAATTAAAAAAAAAAACATTTATTTTTAAACCGAGAATACCTACAGGTTTGTACGGAACCCTCGGTGCGCGAGTCCGACTCGCACTTGGCCGGTTTTTGCGTTTGGAATTGTCTACAAATATCCATTTTTCGTCGCAAGTGACGATTTTTATAAAAAATATTTTTTACGATGTCGAGCAACCAACGAGAGGCACACGCTTTTCATTGTGCTGTTTCCGACAATAAATGCGGGACCCATTTTCCTTCCTTAAGAATTTTGCCAAGAGCCAGAAATGACGATTTACTATAGACTAGTCCACGCCAAGCTTAGCAGCCAATTCTCCGGCGTTTGAGACGGCTCTTCTTGCAGTAACACCTCTAATTTGTCGATTACCAAACTTTGAGGTCTACCGGATCGAGGTTTGTCGTCAATGTCAAAATCACCGCTTCTGAATCTTTGAAACCACTCTTGACATGTACGTTCGGATATACTGGATTCTCCATAAGTCTCACATATTATTTTTCTTGCATCGGCTGCTGTTGATTTTCGATTAAATAGAAAGAAGAAACAGTGACGAATGTGCACTTTATCGATCTCCATATTACGACACGTATATGTCTATTCCAAGATTCAATTAAGACTGATTACATGTATGAATGTAAAACAATATAATCAGTACTTTAACTTAAACTGAAAATATAATCTCAAACTGTTATAATTTTTCAGGAGTAACACCTACATGCGACCGCACGAACTTTTGCAAAGACCTAATATTTTAATTTAAAGACCTAAATAATACCTTCATGATTGACCTATGCTTGTGCATTGGACACTGATTTTCATGGATAAAATAGGTCAAAATTGTTCCAAAACCAATGGTCGCCGGGGGCGACCAGCAAGCCGAAGCTGCGGAGGTGAACATGGGTGCCTATCCTTTGTTACGCAAGGGCGAAGGGGTTGCACTTCCCGTAGCGCCGGAGACGTTGCAGAAGCAACCTTTTTCCACTCATACTACTTATATCAAAATTTGTTCGATATTTTAACTTGTACGTATTTTTAGGGTGAATTAATGAATGTATTAAATGTTGAAAATTAACCCATTTTTACACGTAGATACATTAATTTTCGATGTTCAAATAATATATGTACCCATCAATATTTGGGACGTTCGATAGTTTGTACTTCGATATTTAGGACGTTCGATAAACTGTATTTCGATATTTGGATCTTTCGATGCAACTTTTGTAGATATTTCGATTTTAGATATATTGGACGTAGGTTTATTTAACCATTCGATAACATAAACTTTCGTTATTTTAATTTTCGGTTTCATGGTCGTTCGATATTTCCATTTTTAACCGACGAAAAAAAAGGAGGAGGTTATCAATTCGACGAGTATATTTTTTTTTTTTTTTTTTTTTTTTTTTATGTATGATCACGCATAACTTTGTACATGGTTGTCCGATTGTGATAATTCTTTTTTTATTGGAAAGGGTATACTCCCAAGGTGGTCCCATATAAATTTGGAAAACAAAATCGAACCCTAAGGGTCGGAAAACAGGGGATGATTGATTCACTGATTGTAATGTATAACCACGCATAACTTTGTACAGAGTAGTCCGATTTGGATCATTCTTTTTTCATTGGATGGGGTATACCTTGCCAAGTATTATTAGTATATTCAAGCCACAAAAAAATATAAAATAAAAACTTTTAACAAAAAATTAAACCGTCGAAAAACTGAAAAGCAAAAAATAATAAACCTATTACATAGTGGTCCGATTGTGACAATTCTTCTTCTATTGGAAAGGGTATACTCCCAAGGTGGTCCCATATAAATTTGGAAAACAAAATCGAACCCTAAGGGTTGGAAAACAGGGGATGATTGATTGTTCACTCACTGATTGTAACGTATAAACATGCATAACTTTGTGCAGAGTAGTCCGATTTTGATAATTCTTTTATTGTTGGATAGGGTATACCTTGCCAAGTATTATTAGTACATTAAAGGCACAAAAAATCATAAAAAAAAACTTTTTAACAAAAAATTAAACCGCCGAAAAACTGAAAAGCATAAAATAATAAACCTTAAAATTTTGAGTCGGCGCTGAAAAATCAATGACCAAGGAACACTCAAAGCGCCGACTCATAATTTTAAGGTTTATTATTTTATGCTTTTCAGTTTTTCGGCGGTTTAATTTTTTGTTAAAAAGTTTTTTCGATGTTTTGAACATCGATATTTTAACAGTAGGTATTTTAATCTTCGATATTCAAATACGTACCCATTTTTTTTTTGTTTTTAGGGTTCCGTTGCCAAATGGCAAAAAACGGAACCCTTATAGATTCGTCATGTCTGTCTGTCGGTCTGTCTGTCTGTCTGTCTGTCTGTCTGTCTGTCTGTCCGTGTATGTCACAGCCACTTTTCTCCGAAACTATAAGAGATATGTTGTTGAAACTTGGTAAGTAGATGTATTCTGTATACCGCATTAAGATGTTTACACAACAATAGAAAAAAAACAATAAATTTTGGGGTTCCCCATACATAGAACTGAAACTCAAAAAAATTTTTTTCATCAAACCCATACGTGTAGGGTATCTATGAATAGGTCTTCAAAAATGGTATTGAGGTTTCTAACATCATTTCTTTCTAAACTGAATAGTTTGCGCGAGAGACACTTCCAAAGTGGTAAAATGTGTGTCCCCCCCCCCGTAACTTCTAAAGTAAGAGAATGATAAAACTAAAAAAATATATGATGTACATAACCATGTAAACTTCCAACGAAAATTAGTTTGAACGAAATCCAGTAAGTAGTTTTTTTTTAATACGTCATAAATCGTAAATCGCAATTTACCTTCCATTCAATCAACTCAAATATAAAAAAAAAACATTTAATTTCATGAACATAAACCTTACGCATAAACCGAGGATACCTACAGGTTTGTACGGAACCCTCGGTGCGCGAGTCCGACTCGCACTTGGCCGGTTTTTTTTTTTTTCAGGATGGGAAATCATCAAATGACTTCTCCCGCTCTGGGCGGAGCGGGAGGGCGTGTCAGACTTTTACTGACTAAAACCCACCCGTGTTCCATCAGTTGCCCATGTGCCAGGGTCACGGTATCTCTTTCGAACTATCACGCGACCCCGGCAGGCATCGGTCCTAGTAGACCCCTACACTGCTGCTGACATCTCTTTGAGGCGCGCGTGGAACACTGCGCGCCGTCGACCCGAGCTTGGTCCTTACCGGGCGGTGAGCTACCCATTGCTCGCCACCCGCAAGCTCGTGCCTACGGTGGTCGGGAGTCCGCTATTGACTCCCGACGCCCGGGGCATCTCCTCCTGCGGCGGCTAGGGACGTGAGGGCGCAGAGACTGCCACTCCCTCACGCGCCCCGCCTCCTCCTTTGCGAGCATTACTGCTTCGCAGAAGGAGGTGACGGCTTCCCATTCCCTCTCGCTCCGTACCATGGCTCGCACCAGGGCCGGACGCGAGAGGTCGCCGCCGCCGATCGCCTCCACGAGGACACGGTGGTGCTCCGCCCAGGCAGGGCACACCTCCACCGTGTCCTCCAGACGATCCTCGCAATGGAAACACCCGGACGTATCCTCCCGCTTTATCCTGAACAGGAACCCACCGAAGCACCCATGCCCGGTGAGAACCTGCGTCAGGCGGAAGGTGAGGACGCCGTGACGCCTCTCTATCCACTCCTCAAAGAGGGGACTTTATAGTGTTCATCCTATACTTACACTTTAATTCATGATTCTTTATCATCCTCTTTGTTTCTATGTTTACACTTCATGCTTTACTTATTTTATTTTATTTATATGTCTACACTCAACAAATCGATCTAAATACGATTTATTAACTTAAAAATAGCTGAAATAAAATATTAACTCAAATTTTCATGTTGTGACAAGCCAAATTGTCAACTGTCAGTTACTGTTCTGCTTAGTCTATGAATGGCTACTTTTTGGTTTATATAATTTTAAATTATTTTTATCAATATGTCTAGCTATTTGATTTTATTAATTATTACGATTGTTTACTAAATAACTTAACTTAAAATTATATTTATAAAATTCTTTACGCACTCATGTGGCCAGCTACACGCACTCATGTGGCCAGCTACACGCACTCA
Source organism: Aporophyla lueneburgensis (assembly GCA_932294355.1). Taxonomy (NCBI): domain Eukaryota; kingdom Metazoa; phylum Arthropoda; class Insecta; order Lepidoptera; family Noctuidae; genus Aporophyla; species Aporophyla lueneburgensis. The sequence continues at coordinate 15,064,371 of OW028750.1, read as the reverse complement.
TGGATATGTCCTGGCCGACTACACTTGTCAGATGAGATGATGGCTAAACTAATATTTTGAAAATGTTTGGAAAGGGAAGACGGCTTTGGTATAAAAACGGGCGTCTGAACCGCTGAAGGGACCACACTCTAGAGGACCACACTCTAGAGGACCACACTCTAGAGGACCACATACTGGAGGCCGTACACTCTGGAAGACTGTGGACTCTCGGTAACTACTCTCAAGCACCCGCACTCTGGGAAACTACTCTGAAGCACCCGCACTCTGGGGAAACTACTCTGAAGCCCGTCTACTCTGAACTCTGAAGCCGGTCTACTCTGAAGCCCTCTTGAAGCGTTCTACTGAAGCCGGTCTACTCTGAAGCCCTCTTGAAGCGTTCTACTGAAGCCGGTCTACTCTGAAGCCCTCTTGAAGCGTTCTACTGAAGCCGGTCTACTCTGAAGCCCTCTTGAAGCGTTCTACTCTGACAGTTTACTCTTTTTCATTTAATAAATTGTATCAGATCTGCCTTATCCATTTCTTTCACTAAGCAGATATGTAACAGTTTGGCGCCCATATAGACACGAACCCACTCTTTTTTCTAAATTCTAAAAAAACTAACACTAGCATTTCCTTTTGGACTCCCTATTTGACATAACTAACTTATTTTTTTTTTTCAGCTCTCCTGACTCCTACAACCTACTCAACTGACTCCTTCAACCTACTCAACATACTTCATACTGAACATCATCTAATACTACATCCCCACAGACATACCTTTACCCAATGGTAATTGGCATCCATTCTTCGCTTGTGAGTGTTCTTAAAACCATTCGTGGTCACTTACAAGTTGGGGTTTGGCTTACTCTACGACGTTCTATTGGAGAATATCCCGTAGACGTTTCCTCCTACACATAACTCTCTACCAATACATCATTACACTGCATCCCACACACTTGCACACCACTGCGTTTACCCACTGGTAATCGTACTCAGTTTTCGCTTGGCGTGTTTTTAAAACCCTTGTGGTCACTACCAAGTTAGGGGACTGAGACACTTCACGACAGAAACAGGAGAATATCCTGTGGACGTTTTTACAAACCTATACATCTACATAACTCCTATTACAAATACTTCACTATCTTACTATACATTTATATAATATATTTATACATTCATCATCTGGGAATCATACCAAAATACGTAGGCTCTCATATTTGTCATCGGTTCCTAGGTAAAAACCCAAAATATTTATCGTCTTGTATTTGTCATCGGTTGCTAGGTAACAAACCAGGCCATAGAGTTTTATGGGCATGGAGTACTAGTCCTTTTGTACTGTGGCAAAACTAGGTACTAAAGTTTACTTTCATATGTACTAACCTTTATGTTTAGTTCCAAATTTTACCACCAAAATAAGTTTTCCTTAGTGTACGTGAGTCCGAGTGCGAGTCCTGAACACTCTCATCGAGTCCCTTCTGAGTGTACTTTTTTTTTGAGTCCTTTACATTATACTCATAACTCATCCCTTTCTTTTATCCTTCCTCTATAATAGAGTTCTTTTCGATTAATTAAAACTCTATTTATTTTTTTAATTCATTCATCGGTTCTTAAACCACCATTTTTTTTTTAATCTTTCTTTATATCTTTTCTTTTTCTACAAGTTAGTTTGTCTAACTTGTTTCTTTCTATCGACTCCTAAAAGTTGATTGGAGCGGATAACAACTCCATAAAAATAAGCCCATGTTAACTAATGACTCTAAAAGTCAACCTATCGACTCCTAAAAGTTGATATGACTCTAAAAGTCAATCTATCGACTCCTAAAAGTTGATTGGAGCGGATAACAACTCCATAAAAATAAGCCCATGTTAACTAATGACTCTAAAAGTCTAAATATCAACTAAAAGTTGATTAGGAGCGGATGACAACTCCGTTAAAAATAAGCCTTTGTTAAAATCTTTCTATTTCATCTCATTTGTGGTTTTAGACGCGAGCGGATTACAACTCCTAAAATAAGCCTTAAAGTTATTGATTTATCAGGTTGAGTAGTGATCATTGAATGTGAATCCTACCTGACCTAACTTCGTAAGATGTCGGTGTGTTTGAATGAGTTTTGTAAGTTTTGTGAATGCTGTAATACTTTAAACTTAGCAAAATTTTTGTTCTAGGCCAAAAATTTTCTCGGGGTCGTTGGGGAAATATAGTGTTCATCCTATACTTACACTTTAATTCATGATTCTTTATCATCCTCTTTGTTTCTATGTTTACACTTCATGCTTTACTTATTTTATTTTATTTATATGTCTACACTCAACAAATCGATCTAAATACGATTTATTAACTTAAAAATAGCTGAAATAAAATATTAACTCAAATTTTCATGTTGTGACAAGCCAAATTGTCAACTGTCAGTTACTGTTCTGCTTAGTCTATGAATGGCTACTTTTTGGTTTATATAATTTTAAATTATTTTTATCAATATGTCTAGCTATTTGATTTTATTAATTATTACGATTGTTTACTAAATAACTTAACTTAAAATTATATTTATAAAATTCTTTACGCACTCATGTGGCCAGCTACACGCACTCATGTGGCCAGCTACACGCACTCATGGATATGTCCTGGCCGACTACACTTGTCAGATGAGATGATGGCTAAACTAATATTTTGAAAATGTTTGGAAAGGGAAGACGGCTTTGGTATAAAAACGGGCGTCTGAACCGCTGAAGGGACCACACTCTAGAGGACCACACTCTAGAGGACCACACTCTAGAGGACCACATACTGGAGGCCGTACACTCTGGAAGACTGTGGACTCTCGGTAACTACTCTCAAGCACCCGCACTCTGGGAAACTACTCTGAAGCACCCGCACTCTGGGGAAACTACTCTGAAGCCCGTCTACTCTGAACTCTGAAGCCGGTCTACTCTGAAGCCCTCTTGAAGCGTTCTACTGAAGCCGGTCTACTCTGAAGCCCTCTTGAAGCGTTCTACTGAAGCCGGTCTACTCTGAAGCCCTCTTGAAGCGTTCTACTGAAGCCGGTCTACTCTGAAGCCCTCTTGAAGCGTTCTACTCTGACAGTTTACTCTTTTTCATTTAATAAATTGTATCAGATCTGCCTTATCCATTTCTTTCACTAAGCAGATATGTAACAACTTACCGCCGCAATTGTGGCGTGCCCAATACGTACCCATTAAGAATGCATTAATCCAGGTTATATAGGTAATTACCCGCGACTTCGTCCGCGTGGTATTTTTAACAAAAAAGTTTTTCACCCTTGTTTTTTCGTGAGATTCCATTTTTTTTCTAAAATAAAAGTAGCTTAAGTTCCTCCTTGTTACATCAGCTATCTGCCAGTGAAAGTCCCGTCAAAATCGGCCCAGCCATTTCAGAGATTAGCCGGAACAAACAGACAGACAGACAGGCAGACAGACAAAAATTGTAAAAAATGTTGTGTTGGTATATGAACCGTGTATACATCCATATACACTTAGTAAAAAGCGGTTATTTTTATATTACAAACAGACACTCCAATTTTATTTATTTGTCTAGATGTCTAGATAAAAGCCCAGTATTAAAACAACAAAAAAAATACATTATAGTTGGAGACTGATTACTTAATTTCATCATGGCAGTTCTCTATTGGGCCCATGCCCTCAGTCACCGGCACATACCTATTGTCAGTGGTTGGAGAGTTGTGCGAAAATGGCAGCTGTAACCTGCGGTGTAATTACATAACTCACAAACACTAGGAATGGCTTTCACTTTGACAGTTACACAACGTTCATTGCGTTATTTACGTTGTTGAACAGTTACATTAAGGCATCATTAAGGCTTTCGCGTTGCTGCTGCGCCTGATCCCTCTTCGGTCGTGTCAGATTGTCGTTCCATCGCTAACATAGCTGAATGTTGGTCTAGAAGACTATTATCAGGAGAATCCTTTGCTCTGTAGTGGGACAATAATATACCACGATAAAACCGTAAATATATGTAGTTACATATATTCATTAAAGCACTGCACTACTCATCATCATTTTCTCGCCTTCATCCCAATTGATTGTTGGTCGGCACAACTTGTCTTTTTAACCAACGAAAAAAAAAGGAGGAGGTTATCAATACGACGCGTATATTTTTTTTTTCTTTTTTTTATGTATGACCACGCATAACTTTATACATGGTAGTCCGATTGTGATAATTCTTTTTTTATTGGAAAGGGTATACTCCCAAGGTGGTCCCATATAAATTTGGAAAACAAAATCGAACCCTAAAGGTCGGAAAACAGGGGATGATTGATTGTGCACTCACTGATTGTAATGTATAACCACGCATAACTTTATACAGAGTAGTCCGATTTTGATAATTCTTTTTTCATTGGATGGGGTATACCTTGCCAAGTATTATTAGTACATTCAAGCCACAAAAAAATTTAAAATAAAAACTTTTTAACAAAAAATTAAACCGCCGAAAAAACTGAAAAGCAAAAAATAATAAACCTTAAAATTATGAGTCGGCGCTTTGAGTGATGTTTGATGAATTGTTCATTGATTTTTCAGCGCCGCCGCCGACTCAAAATTTTAAGGTTTATTATTTTTTGCTTTTCAGTTTTTTCGGCGGTTTATTTTTTTGTTAATTCTTTCATACTTCTTCTATTAGTCATCATAGCGGTAGTCACCCTCTTTCTAACAATATCATCATTCACACAGTCTATCTGCACTGCACTATTATACGCTATTCCAACAGCATAGATACGAATTTATATTTACAAAAAGTTATCTGAACAAGAGACCGTATTCAATTAATTTTAATGGCGCCTCTGTATTCGTTAGTTATAAGTTTGACGAAAATGTAGAATATCCACCGCGATCATTACCGAGTCACTTTCAGTCTCGTTAAATTACGATGAAAGGGATGAAAAGGATTTTGCCGTTCAAACAACTTTTTTTTATACTAGCTTCTGCCCGCGACTTCGTCCGTGTCAAATTTTTGCTCCCCTGACCCTTCCCGTCGCATCGATTTGCCTGCTAGTTTTCGTCCACTTTTCGTTGCTGCTCGCTCCTTTTGAGTTATAGTGAGTCAACCTTAAAAGATAGACATATGCTCTCGCGGACTTTTTTTAGAACTTTTTAAAAGGAACAATTCCATAATAAATGATTTTTGCGTTACTTTAACCGTTTACGCAGCGCACGCAACGGAAACTCTCAAAAGGAATAAATTGTCCCCGTTTTTGCAATATTTTTCAGTACTGCTCCGCTCTTCTTAGTTTTAGCGTGTTGTTATATAGCCTATAGCCTCCTTCGATAAATAGGCTACCCAACACAAAAATAATTTTTCAATTCGGACCAGTAGTTCCTGAGATTAGCGCGTTCAATCAAACAAACAAACAAACTCTTCAGCTTTATAATATTAGTATAGATTATTTGAGTAAGTAATTTTGTATAAAGACGGATCGGAATAAAATTAATTTTAATTTTCTAAAGCGACTCTGATTCACGATATGAATTCGAAGCACTTTATTGAATTCATTATTTTCTCTGTCAATCAATCAACTTAGTCTATCGGAGTCCACCGCTAGATATACTTATCTCCCAGCACGCGTAGCATGACCACCATAGAAGCTGGTTTCTTGGAAGAAAGAGTTGACATAATTACAGATTACAGAAATATTTCTACTTCCTTACGCATGACGATGTTAAAACTGAATACATATATGACAAAAGTCTACAATGTCTGCATGTCTACATGCCGACCAAATTTTTCTCTACATAACACACTTGGGGGTAGAAACATTTCTTGTAAACAAGTGTCAAATATAATTTACATCTATCTGTCTAGCGAATTTCCAAAACGATTGGTTGTTGCAACGTTTTTTCTCACATTGTGTAACACAAAATATATTCAAACAAACTACATTTTTACAATGCTTCATTATTTACTTAATTTAACTAAGTACATCACTAGCTCCCCTTTGTTATGAAAAGAATAACTATGACTTTGTCTTCATAGAAACGCGAGTCTGACATGTCAAGCCAACTTGACATATATAATAAGAGAACTTTGTCTATTCTTGGTAGAATAGAGATAGAATTGGCCATACTATGCCTACTGTCTGCGGGATAACACCCTGTCCCCCACCATCCACACGCAGTCTGCCCCAGTCACCTTTCTAAGGTCGTCGAAATTATTAATTTTATCAATTTTATTTTACTATTTAATACTATTATTTCCAACGTCTCATTGTTATTTATTTATTCAATTAAGATTTCTAATTCTTTGCAACATTAGACCTCCAATTTCAAGAACTACCATTTCATCCTTCGATAACGTTCACAGAAATTCACAGGTAATATATTGCCCGAGTAATTTCAACTAACCGATCCGATGTAGGACATAGGAACTCAGCACTAAGCGACCCCGACCTAACTGAATAATGAATAATCTCTACTAATGGCCCTCCCACACTGAGGTTATAAAATGTAATGTAACGCAGTTAAATATTTATGAAAATTCTTATTCGATAACGTTACGCTGCCTATTGATAGTTATAGGTATCTAGGTCTCTATTATTTGTAAAATACATTGCTGTATATGGCCCTAATAGGTACTAATGATAACCAGACCCGTGTGGTGCCAGACGTAAAGGATAGCACCATCCTATTTTTTTTTTGTACGGCTAAAGGGACTTCGTAGAGAATGGGCAGCATCGTTCTCTATGCATTTTCCCACCATACTGCGATCGCCAACCCGCCTGCCAAGCGTGGCGATTATGGCAAACCCACCCAAATTGAGGGCAGCCTATGTCCAGCAGTGGACGTCTTTTGGCTGAAATGATGACTCCCAGGAGTCCACGGTAGACTCGAAGGTCTAGGTTACACCTAGTCTTCAAAATTTTTGAAAACATTAGGAACCAAGAAAATTTTGAAAGCGGTCTACGAGAAAAAAAAAGTGCGAGTCGGACTAGCCCACCGAGGGATCCGTACAAAATTTGTAGCTACTTATATTGTTCATTCTTCGTCATAAATCGAAAACGCTACATATATCATAAAATTAATTAAAAATCTATTTAAGCTTGTGCCATTGAAGCCCTTTCATACGATACCCCACATTTACTCAAGAGACTGTAGACTTAAGTATGTAGTTTTAATTTCAACTCGATATCTCCACGCGTTTCCGAAATAAAGGGCAACACAGACGGACAGACAGACGGACGGACGCACGGACAACAAAGTGATCCTATAAGGGTTCCGTTTTCCTTTTGAAGTACGGAACCCTAAAAATACACTTTTGTTCCTATGGTCTGTTCTCATTTAGTACTACGTCTAATAGTCCTCAAATAAACAATAAATCTAAAAAAAATGTGTTTGACGACGATGTTTAATTATGCCAAAATTCAAATTCCTACGTTTCATAGATCTCGAAAAAACTCAGTGGTACACGAACAAACAAGTAATCTTATAAAGGTTCCGTTTAAGAAAACCATTTTTTTTTATACCCACATAAATGATCCATTTATTGTAAACACGAGTATTTATGTCAAACACAAAAACTATTCCATAATGCCCACCCAGCAAACTACTGAACAAACACTAGGAACAATTTGGTCAGTTAATTCTGACACGTCAGCAGTCCCCAACGATAATAGTAATCGTGACAGAGCCCGACACGCTGGACCAGCGCCAAAGTGTCTGACCATGGCGTATTCAGTTCACCTGGTTTGATCTACGTACTCACTGAATCATACGAGTATGTTCGATAATAATTTAGCTTGCTCCAAATTAATCAACGATTTACAGAGTATTATTTATTTATTTACTTATCCTTTATTTCAGGCAACTAAGGCCCATAAAATACAAAACATATATAAGTATAAATCAATAACTAAAACGGTAAACAAAGTCGCGAGTCCCTTATTGTCCCCGTTATTCATCATCATCATCATCATATAAGCCGTAAGATGTCCACTGCTGGACACAGGCCTCCCCAAATTTGGAGAGCTTAGCCGTAATCGCTACGCTAGGCAGCGGGTACGCGAACGCAGTATGGTGGTAAAATGCATAGAGAACGCTGCTGCTGATTTTCTAATAAGTCCGTTAATCGCCTTTTACGACACCGATGACGGGAAGAAATGGGGTGCTGCTATTCTATACGTCCGGCACCACAAGGGACACACCGTTATTATGACCAGTTTTTTGTACTGGATCATACCAGCGAACTCTCTGGTAATACTGATATTGAAGGCCCATTTTTTTTTTATTATATACCAAATTAATTTCTATTACTTAACTTCAGACACTCCTATACTAAACTCCATTGCCTTTGCATGCACCCAAAAGTAATTGCACGCTACTATACAGCTATATCGTTTCCCAGCAATATGGTACTTACGTATTTTGAAATTTCCCTACTTCAATGAAATAAATAATATTTCACCAAAAAATGCATTTTAGGTACGTACCTACCCAATACTAACAAGAATGCAAAGTTTTGAAGCTGAAAGCATTTTCTACAAACATCAAGTTTTAACTTTCAAAGTTTATCTTGATTTGTATGAAAGCTACGTAGAAGCCTGTTATAAAAATCATACTTACATTACCTTTTTAAAATTTTCCTATAATGTCGTCGTTTGTGGTCGAGGTTTACTGGGTTATACAGAGCACGATTTGTGGCTTTAAAATGAACAAGCAGAACCAATACGATGCGTATTTTATAATGAAACGGAAAACATCGTGAGGAACCCTGGATTTAATGGTCTAGAAACCGCAAACAAGCAGTCATGTGGAAGTGGTACTTCATGTTCGTTCCTTTTTTTGGAAGCTGAACGTAGTATCCTTAACTCTGCACATTTTCTAGATAAGATATAATTGCAGCCGATCGTTGTCACCTGTTAACCTGAAACTGGGACATCGTACTACTGCACTAGTTAGCGTTATCTAATAATAGGCCCGACTACAGTTGGCAAAACAGCTGTGATGATGTGCATGAAAGCGCGGGGACGTTTCGCGGTGCCACCCGCGCGAGCACCACGCCCGGTGACGCTCTGCATCCGTTCACCAATGTTTGCTATGTGTCGGGTAAACACCCACCGACGACTGGCAAACTTGTAATGCGACAGCTGTGCCGCGCTGAATCTCATTGTTCCAATTCACTACTTTTATTCCGGAAAATCCAGTCTCGAAAATGTTACACCGGGGCAAGTACCAAGTTTTACTTGAGTGAGATTTACTAGAAATCATGTCGTGCTTATCTTGGCGACATTTAAATCTGTTTTCAGTTAGTGTCTTTACAAAGTTATTTACTACAATATTGCTCTTGCAGGAGTGTACGTGACGGTGGTAACAATTATATTAATTCTCGGGAACGTTGGAGCCGTATTTCGGAAATTTGAAACTCTGAAGACGACTGTTAACATCGGTGAGTTGGTTTATGACTGCGATACAACTTTGTGCAAATAATATCTTGGAATACTAAGGAGAACGCCAACCGTGGCGACAAAACAGTTGCAAATCATGTTAACATGTTAAGAGTATACTTACTTATTTGTTTATAATCTTCATAATATTCTAGAGAACGAAAATAATGTTTTTATTCGCCCCGTCCCTATTCTTGAACAATGCTTACTCAAGAATACAAAGGTATTCTTTTCTAGATTTGAATCGAGATTAGGATCAAATCTGCCAGTATCAAATCGAGATTCATGATTGATGGTTCTAGGATACGGACCCTTTAATGAAAGGCACTTTTTGCTCTTTGAAAGGAAATGTAAAACTATTGAGATGAAATCTCGAAAAATGGTGTGACCACAAGAAACGTAATTTGAAACGAACCGTTGGTTGGTTGAAACGAATATCGCGACAAATATACAATTTCTACGTTAGGGGGTTTAGAATAATGCGCTCATGGTCACAGTTTGCTTGTCTATGTAGGCCACCCTGTATGCAACAACAAGACGTATTTGATTTCAACATATGTTACATTACATGTTGCATTGCATATATGGACCTCATGTTCATTTTAATGAACTTATGTCACATGAAATGTGACATAAGTTCATTGAAATGAGTTACGTTTAACATATGAGCTCCAACTTTTTTTTTGTGAATAGAATTTCGCTGTTCTGTATATCTACGAGGTTGCCGACTGCTTAACCAGACTTCTTTAGTGTGCATCAACAAATTAAGGCCTCCAGCCAGGACTTAAAAATAAGCGATTGCACGTTAATGGCACCCCCTGTGGGTTCACACATATGTATACCTCCCATAAGATAACTATTATTTCTTTTTTAGGTGCAATATTTCCGCCAAACACAGTGACCGAAGTGGCCTTCGCATCGGCTTTAGCACGAGCCTCGATGGAAAGCGAAAAGTATCACTTTGTAATGAAAGCTGTTCACTCTCCATTTGGCGATAGCTTCACGGCTTCCAAGGCAGGTGAGCTAACCACCATTTATTTGCACCGTGTTGTAGAAACCATCTTTCTCTTTCTTTACAGTTTGATTAGAAAAGTTCCATCTTAGTGTTTTTCTTTTCCATCATAACGAATGGTAATTAATGCACTTATTTATGATTTCAAGAAACTTCTACGGGTGATCCTGAAAAAAGAAGTTGAAATTGAAGCAGAATATAAAATAATATTCCTAACTAGCTTTTGCCAGCGGCTTCGCCCGCGTGGAGGTCGGAAAATATCCCGCGGGAACGTACTACCGGGATAAAAGGTAGCCTATGTCCTTTCTCAGGCTCTAAACTAGCAGGAAAGCGAGACAGACAGACAGACAAAGTTATTTTTGCATTTATAATATTAGTGTGGATTAAATCAGCATATAAAAATACTCCGTTAATTTAAATGTTTGTTGTCCTAAGATATATAAATGATGTCCTTTGACGTAATAAGAGAACATATTATGTTTTTTTACTAGCCTTCACTGTCCCACTCCTGGGCAAATGCCTCCCACCACTCCTTCCATCGTTCACGACACCACGCGTCCTCTTTCCAGTTTTCACGGAATCTATCCAGCTAGTCTCGCCAGCTCCTACACGGTCTACCACATAATAGCTTTAACTAAAATTATAAACCATTATTGGTTTTGATCAAAATATTTACATAATTTTAATCAAACAGCCGTCGATAAACTCTATCAGAAACAAATGACATGTGGTGCTTCACGTACCAAACATTATGCTTTCACAGTATTGTTTGACGCCATTAATGTTAGATTAATTTTGTACGGCACGGTGTTTGATCAATTTTGCATTCGCCGATAACAATACATTCACCACAGCATTGTTTAAATTATTAATACCACATTTAGGGCACGCCTATTTATGGCAATTTGGATTTGCATTATTGTGTCATGAAAATTATTGGAGAGACAATAGTTTAGTCGTGTTGACATTAATGTAAACAAATAATGTATTCCCGTCACTTTTGAATTATTGATCAGTTTGATATCATTAAATAATAATTATATTATGTAGGGTTCCAGTTGATGAGCGTTACATAGGAGTTAACTAAACAAATACTTAATTATTTACTGTACAATTCGTAAACGCGTTCAGCTTACTCGCATTTTCTTTAACCTGAAAGCTAATGTTCTTTAGTCGGTTCGCTATATGCATCACTGTATATGTAAGCGGGCATACCCTTTATGCCTGGAGGCTTTTATTTCAGTTTTAAATTCTGTTTACGTTTTTGTTTTTATTTCAGCTTGAGTATAGTGTTCACTGTTTTGTTGATATATTGGCGTGTGCTAGCTGACATAAGGCAAATAATTTAATTTATGTTTTGTTTTTTTTTTTTGCAATATTAATTACTTACATATTATTGTATAAAATCAAGTTTTTCTAACTTACCAGACAGCTGTGTTGTGGGGAGTTTGTTGCGCCACTTCTTCTTTCCAGCTATAGCACTACGAACAGATGAAGGGCGGGCGTTTTTGGGCACTGTCTTATCTATATATTAATACGTGAAGCGAAAACTTTGGATCCCTTTTTACGAAAATTGGGCGGAAGGAGGAGAATGAAATTTCGCACACTTATAGCTTATACAGAGAAGAAGTGACGAATGATAATATTTTTTTTAAATTATGCGTCAAAATATATTATTTTCAATAAATAACACGTTACACACACTACTTTTCATTACCGTGTATTCAATACACACATCCAAAGATATTCTTTTGTTTATGGTCCAATCGACAATATCTGTCTTTATTTTGTGTCTATAGTCTTATAGTTAGGGAGCTGGCGAGCATTTCGCTATATGATTTGCACACGTTTCACGTCGAGGTGGATTGCAGTTTAAATCATTCCGAATCGATTTGGTCCAATCAATTAAGGTCCTTTTGCGCTGCGTTTTCGCGTTACAGCGGATTGAAGTTGCTTAAAAAAATCGGGGTATTAAATCATTTGCACATTCATGCCTGAGTTCATGGTCACAATCATCTTGGAAACGAAGAAAATCGAAGAGGCAGACATTCAGGACTCTGCATTATCATGGGACGGAGTTGTAAAAATGTTTAAAAAAAAGCTCTACTAAGTCATTTGCACGCGGTTCTCATTGCGCCCATTCGATTCACTATGACTCTGTGGATTCGAAAAAAACATGTGGCAGACTCTTTGCGCACTGATTTTCAGCTGTATAACTTTTTGAAATTCACGGAATCAAGGGACAGCGGGTATTGAATGGGATTATTGTTATTATTTATATCTTTATTCTTATAATTTTGTTTAATATTATCCTCTAAACTCACGGTAACGATTAAACTTCTGGAGCTGAAATCTATGCAATCATATTTTTTTCTCAATGCTAACCAGAAACGAAATGCGCAACTTTAATTAGAAAGTTTTTTTTTTTTAATTGCATGCTTGATTGTAATCTGAATAGGATTAGGATCTGGATAGGAACAGTCTTTAATTTTTTTTAATCACGTTTTATTTGTGTAAAATACGTAGATTTTTAACCAAGACGTGTGAAAGTGCCTGAGACCGAGAGAGAGGAAAAGCGTGCAAAATAAAAGGAGAGGATGTATATGATATACGCTCTGAACATTTAGTTTCATAATACGGAAAAGGTCGGAACTGAGTTATACTGTTCTCACTCATATTCCCAAATAAAAGAGAGACACCACGAAAGGAACTATGAGGATATTTTATAACTGCTTGGCTTGGCGCGAGCGTCGGGTTGAAAAAAAAATCAAATTGTCTGCCTTTGGAATATCAGAGGCCTGAACGTCTGCCTCATCGATTTTCTTGGTTTTCATAAGGAATTCAAATATCAGTCCAAGAGGTAGACGTGTGCGCATAATATAGCACACCTTTTTTTAAATTTTTGGAGCACTGTCAATAGACAACGCAGAGGCAACATGTTGGCAGACTATTTTTCCGTAGTTCTTCTCATTGTTTTTAATCGAACAATTCAAATCTGCCAAGTGTTCACTACATATAGAGTTTTTTTAATCATAAAAATAAATGTAAAAAATGAATACTACAAAAGTCAGAGCCCTGGATGTCTGCCTTTTCGATTCTTTCTGTTTCCAAGAAGACTGTGATCATCAGCCCCAGAGGTAGACGTGTGCGCATAATATAGCACACCTTTTTTTTAAACATTGTTGATACGCTGTAAATTTACAACGCAGCGCCATCATGGTGGCAGACGAGGTCCTTGATGTTTCTCAGGGTATAATTATCACTATTAATAACGTCTGCCTTGTGTGCTGATCATATCGAAATTTTGCTCGCCAGCTCGCTAACTATTACTGAATGTCAAGTATAACCATAGGTAATTGTTAATAAAACGGGAGTCAGGTGTTGTAGGCGGGGGTGACGGTGTTCCCTTGACGAAAGAGTGAAATTAAACCAGTCAGAATGTCGTAATAATTGAGTATATTTGGCACACATAAAATTACACAGAAATCACTACAAATGGTTGTAAAAGAGTACACAGCACACAATATAAAATACAGTTAGAATAAGCAGTACACATAATTAAATCCTAGCTATATTACACTTGAAGACTGGCTAACTAGATATAGGGTACATCGCGACTAAGCAGTGGACAGCGGAGCCACTTACTTCACAAACACTACGTGGTAACTTGATGATTCATGTAAACTTGTAAAAATACTAAATCCAAAAATAGACGCTCGGCCCTTTTATAACTTTTGTTGCCTACCGCAAGTAGCGTATACATTTCTTTACTTTGATTAGCCGCTCCGCCAATTGAGAGCGAGAAAAATGGACTTTCCCTAAGGGGACAGGTTTCGACTTGTCGAGAATTTCAAAACACGTGTAAGCGAGTTCAAGGTTTCTGCTTTCTTATTGGATTAACAATGTGGCTCGTCCTATTGGACATACGCTACTTTCAAAATCGTGTACGAACTACATAAGGTATTTTAGGTATATTCATACCTACTCACAGCTAATTAGTGCTTTACAATAAATGAGTTAGGTAACTATAAGCTAATTAGTTTTATACAAACATAACACAGGCATTACAGACTAATTAGATTCCAACAGGTTATTGTTACAGGTAATTGCAGGTTAATTAGAATTCAAAAGGTCAAGACAATGGTAATACAGCTGATTATAAACATACATCGGTATTTACTTAAGTATCTTCATGGAAATCTACTACTTTTATTAAAGAACAGTATAGGTATTTGTTTAGGTATTTTACAGAGGCTATACCGGAGTTACCGAATACAATAGCGAGGAGATATTAATGTTAAAAGTTAGTTAGTCTCATAGGGCGTCGCCCAAAACAATAAAGAAACATAAATACTAACTATAGCTTGTTTTATTGAGCTTCGCCTACATTCCACCCCCTGTAACAGGGTTCAACCGACTTACAATTCTTGGTCTGTGGGAAGCACAATAATCTTCGCTACGGGTCGACGTAGGACCCCATTTACAGTCTTAACATCTACTACACGGATAATACCATCGTGTCCATGATACACAGCTTTGATGAGACCTTTGGTCCACGCACTTCGCGGTCTATTATTGTCCACAATCACTACTACGTCACTGATACGTACGTTCGGCACATTGTTTAACCACTTTTCCCGACGTTGGAGCGTAGGCAGGTACTCTCGCAGCCAGCGCCGCCAGAACATGTCGGCGAGCGCGTTCACGCGCCGCCACTGCCGGCGAGAGTCGATGTCTTCGGCGTCGCTCGATGCAAACGGAGTACTCCCGGACGCAGTGCCCAGGAGTAGATGGTTCGGCGTCAGGACCACGGGCTGGTCGTGGTCGTCGTTCACGTAGCTCAGTGGCCGGCTGTTTACGATCAGCTCGGCTTCGGTGAGGAGGGTGTAGAGGACCTCCTCACGAGGGGCACGCTCCTTGAGCGTACTGCGAAGTGCGTTCTTCACGGATCTCACCAGGCGCTCCCAGCAGCCACCCATGTGTGGGGCCGCCGGGGGATTGAAGTGCCATTCGATGCCACGGTGAATGGCCTCGGCCCTTATCTGACCTTGGTTGAGGTCTTTCAGGGCTGCTCGAAGCTCGGTATTGGCCCCGATGAAGTTGGTACCCT
Organism: Aporophyla lueneburgensis; assembly: GCA_932294355.1. Classification (NCBI taxonomy): domain Eukaryota; kingdom Metazoa; phylum Arthropoda; class Insecta; order Lepidoptera; family Noctuidae; genus Aporophyla; species Aporophyla lueneburgensis. The sequence continues at coordinate 15,048,863 of OW028750.1, read as the reverse complement.
GGTCAGAGTACAGATGTGCTGGTTGCCCGCGGCGCGCTATGAGGCGCCGCAAGGCTAGTATGGCGGAGTCGGCGCTTAGGGAAGCGGCCAACTCAAGGTGGACGGCGCGTGTAGTGAGGCAGGTGAATAGGACACCCCACCTCTTCTCGCGCCGTCGCCCGATTGCGACCTCCATCGGGCCGAAGTAGTCCACCCCCACTCGCACAAAGGCTCGTCTGGATGGTTCCAGCCTTGCGAGCGGCAGGTCACCCATCTTCGGTGGCGCGGGCTTGGCTCGGCAGACGCGACAGAGTTGGCAGTTGGCAACCACTGTCTTCACTGAGGTTCTGATTTTAGTGACCCAGTATTTTTCCCGTAGATTGTTGACGACGGTCTCGTGGTTGGCGTGCAGAGCCATCGCATGGTAATGAGCGATTAGCTTTCTTGTCAGAGGATGGCGGCCCTCCAGGATAATAGGGTGCCGCTCGCCGAACGTGAGCACCTCACAGGCACTCAGGCGCCCTCTCACTCGTAGCAACCCGTCGTCGGCTATCATGGGGTCGAGAGCCTTGATGCTGCTGCTGCTGGGAACGGGCAGGCCTTTTAGGATGGTGGCCCGCTCGCTTTGGAAGCTTTCTTCTTGACACAGCCTCAACAGGCTGTTGTGGGCATCTTCTAGGTCTCGCTGACACAGCTCCGTAGTCGACCGACGTTTGCGACATCGGCCGCTGAAGATGAGCACGCGCGCCATGACACGCTGAATGCGCGTCCACGATGAGTAGCGCTCGTACTCTAGGAGTGGTGCCGCCGGTGCTGCCGCGGCGTGGACCCGCTGGATGCGCTCAAGGTCCGCTTCCGACGCCTCAGCCTCGGGACACGCAGGCCACAGCTCCTGTGGGTCACATAGAAACGAGGGGCCCGAGAGCCACTCTGCGTGGTCATCGGGCCAACACAACCTGGTGGCCTTATCAGCTGGGTTATCCTGTGAAGGTACCCAGCGCCAGTTGCCTCTGTCTGACAGCCTATCTATTTCGGCTAGTCTGTGCGAGACGAATCGTTGAAATTCCTGTGCATCGGAGTTTATCCATTTTAATACAGTCTTGCTGTCGGTCCAAAGGAATTTCTTTTCGATTCGTATACCTAACTCTTTGTGGGCAGTGTCTGCTATACGACAGGCTAACACGGCTGCTTGTAACTCTAGCCTGGGAATGGATACTACTTTTTGTGGAGCTACTCGCGCTTTCCCTAGTAACATAACCGATTCCCTCTTTCCTTCAGAGTTAGAGCCCACTAGGTATACTACTGCGGCGTAAGCAAGCTCGCTGGCGTCCCCGAACGCGTGTAATTCTAAATTATCGAGTTTTAACCCGTACCACCGCGGTATTTTTAATTCGTTTAAGCGGTATAAATTATGGAGCCAATTAAACCATACTTTGGCGTCCTTTTCTTTTAAGGGTTCGTCCCATTGTATTCCCGACTTCCATATTCGTTGCATTAATATGCGTGATTGAATTACACACGGGTATAGGAAACCTAGCGGGTCGTAAATAGACATTATCATACTAAGAAATTGTCTTTTAGTGGGCACTAAACTACCATTCATAATTTCCGGTGGTAGTCTCTTAAATGACAGATCAAAACCTAACTCGTCGTCTTTAGGTGACCATATTAAACCTAGGGTCCTCTCTACTGAGCCTGTTCCCTTCTCAAGGGCTACCTTATCAGGCATTTCTATTTTCAGCCTTTCCCTTAGCTCCGATGAGTTAGTGACCCACCCCCGGATAATGAATCCACCGGATGCATGTATTCGTGTCACTTCCTCTATTAACGTGTTAGCCTTCTCCTCGGTCCAAGCACTATCTAGATAGTCGTCCATATAGTGCCTAGATTTAATGGCTTCCACAGCTTCGGGATAAACATCAATGAAATCATCGGCATTTTTGTTGAGTATATATATTGCCGTAGTAGGGGACGAGGCTGCACCAAATATCATGGAATTCATCGCGTATGTATCTGGTTCTTTATGGTGATCCGCGCCTCTCCATAAAAATAATTGCGCGCCTTGATCTTCTGCCCTTATTTTTACTCGTAAGAACATATCAGCGATATCCCCTGAAAACGCGACGGGGCCTATCCTGAACTTAATTAAAATACCTAGCAAAGAATTCAGTAAGTCAGGTCCGGTTAGCAGATTATCATTTAAACACGTCCCATGAGACGTAGCGGCTGCGTCGAACACGAGACGTAGCTTGCCCGGTTTGTTCGGGTTAACGACTCCGAAATGCGGTAAGTACCAAACCGGCGAGCTGTCTATGTTACCGTCTACTTTACGCGCGTAACCTTCGTCTACTAACCTACCTATCTGAGCTGAATATTGCTCAGCGAAACTAGTGTCTTTACGCATACGTTTCTCTATGCCGTACAGCCTTTGCCTGGCCTGATTATAATTATCAGGTAACTGAATATTGTCATGTTTCCACAACAAACCGACCTCCCATTGTGACTGGTCAGGGATACGATGGCTAGTGCTGTCTAACACGGCTAATGCCCTTTCGACATCTTTATGTTTACGTAAATTCTCTGAAATACCTATCGCTTCTAGCTCAAACTGTGATTTAACTAGATTATGTAAATCAGGAAGGGAAACGGTCATGCAACTAACACATTCTTTACTATTATTATTGTTATTAATATTAAATGGTCCATGTATGACCCAACCTAACTTAGTGAGTGAGGCAACTGGCTTACCGGATTTTCCTTGGCGGATGTCCTGACTGACGAGCAGCTCCCAGTTGTCCTGTCCGAGAAGCAGCAGCGGTTTGGCTCCCCTCATCTCTACGCAACCCAAGTCGCGTAGGTGCGCGTTGTCGTCGATCACTGTGGCGGACACTGTTTGCGTTGGTAGGTTAATGTCCACTATTGTCCGACACGTAATGTTATGGCACTGACCGTTAGGTCCTTTTACGCGCACTTGTACCACTCGCGACGTTGAGTCTGTTACTCCGTAGCCACCCGCGGTTTTTAAGGAGAGAGGAACACATGGGCCCACTAAGTCTGTGGCGAGCGAGCTGTCGATGAGTGACACGGTCGCACCATCGTCCAGTAGTGCGTAACACTGATTATCGTCACTGTTTCCATCGCTGACCGTTACTGGCATAATTTTCAGTAGTGCCGTAGCTCGCCACTCGCCTATATTTGTGACGCTTTCCGTCTTATTTTCTGGCGGCGTAGCCACCTTTTCTTTCGGCTGCTTATCCGCGTGTAACAGCAGGTGATGTCCGAACCCGCACTTCTTGCATCTACTCGCACGGCAGAACCTCTTGGGATGTTTACTCACGAGACATTTGAAGCATGTGTTCTTCTCCTTTATCGTGTCCCAACGCTGTTGAACGGTAAGCTTTTTGAACTGGTCACACTCTTCTATGTTGTGCTTTCGTTGACATATAACGCATTCTTCAGGAGCGGCAGACTCGTCGCTCTGCGTGTTCACTCGTTGCGTCAACGGAGGCCTGCTCGCGGCCGAGCGCGCGGCGTTGGCTGGCCGAGACTGACCGGCGCCGCCATACTTCTGCTGTTGCTTGGCAGGGGGCTTCGATGGACCGGGCTCAAACATACTCGCCTGAGTGTAGTACGACGTTGAGCGTGTCAAGTGTATTAGAAAATGTGATAATATTTCTAGATTTGGAGACACTCTTAGGTCCACCCCCTGTGTGTTGTCCAGGCCCATTGCGAAGTCACCGTATTGCGCGCGCTGTACAGGGGTCAGCTTGCTCAGCAGGTCACTCACCAGCTGTGGATTATTTATATATCCATCCGCACGAATATTTTTGAGTAACGAAACACAATTTCGGACCGTTGACGAGAATTTCCTTAGTTCGCGTCCACTTTCCGTTACTCTAGGTAATTCTTTGACCTTTTGTATGGCGTACTGTAGCACTAGGGTCGGGTGACCGTACTCATCCTCTAGCGCGCGCATTATCTCGGACGGATCAGTTGACGATCGTAGTAAGTCCTCTACTGATACCTTTGCGTCGCCTTGTAACGAGGTTTTTAATCGTGCTAAGTTTTCGTGCGCCTTGAAATTGTATAATTGTGATGTTTCCCAGTACATGTTCCGATATGATATCCAGTCGGCTGGGTCACCTTTGAAGTAGGGCAATTCATATGCCTGTCTTGGTACCGGTCGTGGTGGTCGTGCCATGTTCGTGATAGCCTCTGCCAGTCTGTCTATCTTACGGTCTCTGTCCCCTGACGATTCTCTCCGCCTTTCTCTTTCATCCGCTCCGTACTGCATCTGCCGCCGTGTATCCGACTCGAGTGTGGCTACTCGAGGTACACTTGCGACCGGAGTGGTAAAGGCGGTATAACGGCTGGGTAACTGGAACCTTACTCCATCTGACGTTACTGGCATGTACCTGGACGTAATTGGTGCCGTTATGTTAGGTAACGGTACAGACGCGGATGTCCTAGGTACTCGGGACTGGTCTAGATCACACGGCACTGACGACCCACGGTGGTTATTCACAAGATTCACCCTACTTACGGTTTGTTCACGGGGGTCAGATGTTTCACGGGGCGCAGCCATTTCAATAGGTGCGCCTGACACAGCCGGCGTCCCCAATACTTCTATCAATTGGGGGACTTGGGGCGTGGTTTTCACCCACTCTTCGACGCGCTGTGTCGTACTCACATCTGACTGTGAATCATCGCTTTCAGCGGCCGCCTCTATCTCAGCTATTTCCGCTTCCATCCTTTTCTTGACGAGGTTTTCCTTGTCTTTGACCAGGTTCTCTTTCAACTGCACTAATTCGCGCTCCGCTTCGTACTCGATCCGTTTTTTAAGGTAATCGACGCTCCTGTGGCTATTTCTTGACGATATTTTGCTGCGCGGCGAGGTGTGGCGACCCTTGGGCGCTGCCTGCCCCCCGTGCGCTCTCTCTGACGTCAATTTACTGTGGTCAATTAATCGGCCACCGGTGAGCGGAATATTACGAGCGGACGTCGATGCCAACGTCGGTGCTACGGACGGAGAACCTGGAGCCCTCTCGGATGGTAAGCCTGAGTCAGAGACGATGTCCTCTGCTTGTCGCGTACCCATTTCCTCCGCCAGTCTTCGTAACTTGCTGCGTGTGGTGATTTCACTTCTGTGACTCATGATTCTGACTGGTTCACTCTATTCTAATTGAACCTGATCCGGCTCGCAAGGACCAAAATGTTAATAAAACGGGAGTCAGGTGTTGTAGGCGGGGGTGACGGTGTTCCCTTGACGAAAGAGTGAAATTAAACCAGTCAGAATGTCGTAATAATTGAGTATATTTGGCACACATAAAATTACACAGAAATCACTACAAATGGTTGTAAAAGAGTACACAGCACACAATATAAAATACAGTTAGAATAAGCAGTACACATAATTAAATCCTAGCTATATTACACTTGAAGACTGGCTAACTAGATATAGGGTACATCGCGACTAAGCAGTGGACAGCGGAGCCACTTACTTCACAAACACTACGTGGTAACTTGATGATTCATGTAAACTTGTAAAAATACTAAATCCAAAAATAGACGCTCGGCCCTTTTATAACTTTTGTTGCCTACCGCAAGTAGCGTATACATTTCTTTACTTTGATTAGCCGCTCCGCCAATTGAGAGCGAGAAAAATGGACTTTCCCTAAGGGGACAGGTTTCGACTTGTCGAGAATTTCAAAACACGTGTAAGCGAGTTCAAGGTTTCTGCTTTCTTATTGGATTAACAATGTGGCTCGTCCTATTGGACATACGCTACTTTCAAAATCGTGTACGAACTACATAAGGTATTTTAGGTATATTCATACCTACTCACAGCTAATTAGTGCTTTACAATAAATGAGTTAGGTAACTATAAGCTAATTAGTTTTATACAAACATAACACAGGCATTACAGACTAATTAGATTCCAACAGGTTATTGTTACAGGTAATTGCAGGTTAATTAGAATTCAAAAGGTCAAGACAATGGTAATACAGCTGATTATAAACATACATCGGTATTTACTTAAGTATCTTCATGGAAATCTACTACTTTTATTAAAGAACAGTATAGGTATTTGTTTAGGTATTTTACAGAGGCTATACCGGAGTTACCGAATACAATAGCGAGGAGATATTAATGTTAAAAGTTAGTTAGTCTCATAGGGCGTCGCCCAAAACAATAAAGAAACATAAATACTAACTATAGCTTGTTTTATTGAGCTTCGCCTACAGTAATAAATTAATTTTATAGAAATATTATGTAACCTATTTCATTTTAAAAATCTATGATCATATCGAGAATATTTGTTTTTAATATTATTTGTCTATAGTGTTGCTGAATGTCAAATATAACCATATTTTTTAAAATATTTATTATTATATATGTTTTTTTTTCATTTAATAATGTACTTCTATTCCAATGAAGTACGGTCGAATTTCGACCAATGGGCGATCACTAGTATAACTTTAACATTCAAAAAGTTCTGACTCTTAGCCTAGTTTGAATAAATTACTCTTAATTTGATTTAACGTAATTGGAACAAAGCGTTACAATTAAATATATTCACAGCATGTGACTTGTGAGCTGCCTAGTAGATCGGTTAAACTATTTTACAGGTACGCAATACTAAGTCAGCCAGCACGTCAAGCTACCCGAAACTGTCAAGTTTTCCCGATCAATCTTGAACCTTATACTTATGCGATAAAGTTGAAAACCTATTAAGGAAATTTGACAGATTGTAGTAGCTTTATGTGCTGGCGTACCTTTGTGTGTGATAAAGTAATTAGTGTAGCATTACAATTTCATGTATTCGCAGCTTGTGAACTGCTCTCTGGCGGAGTGGTCGCTGTATTCGGACCCACCGACCCGGTCTCGGCATTGGCAGTCGAAGCACATTGTCGGGCCGCCAGTGTACCCCACATACAGGTACGTATGTAAACAATGTCAAATTATATGTGGCAATACTTTACCTACGTGTTGGGTTTGGTTATCGAACACTAATCAAATAAAAAGATTCTTCAGCATTCCAACTTTGTTCAAAAATTTAAATGACGCGTCACGGTTTTTGAAAATTCGTAAAAAATATATAATGTTCCACGAAAATTGCAAAAACAACTGATCGATTACGGGCATTCACCTTGTTTTTTTTTTTGTTCCAATTTTTGATATTGTATACCAAACAGATGGCGGAAGTATTGCGAGCTAGTTTAATTTTATCCTGTAAAGATATTGAGTAATATAATGTCAACACAACAACTTCATGTCAAATTCTGGTGAGAATGACAGATTTTCTGCCGACTGCCGTTATAATATGAAAGCACAAGCAAAAATAGCTACCCTGAGAGTACTGTAGAAAAATTTGGATAGGCATTAAAACTTGTTAGTGAAACTCTCTCTAAGAGTCAGGTAGTATTTTGAGCAGGGTAATAAATTCACGTGTCTCCCGTTTTTCCTGTTTTCTTAGAGAAGGAAGGAAATGTACGGCGGAAATGCCCAAAGTGTAATTTCTTCGTCGACCGAAATAAGGTGGCATAAGCCGTGCAACTTGTCAGCTTTCAGAAAGCTGTTGATTCTGACACTATCATTTAGTTTTAGAAGGAGGGTACTGTAGAAAGACTGGTCATGGTCTGCATAACATGGTGTAAAATGACTCATAGTATTGCCGTCATCTACAGATTTTGTGCACCAAAATATGTAAGAGGTATTGATCAAAGTTATTACTGGATTTTTCGGCAGCGCCCTATGTTACTCGGGTAAAATGCGTTCATGCAACGATACAGGAGTTGTATAGTGGGAAACTTATTTGCGTGGAAAAAAACTTCAAATATCCGTAAAATAAACCTCCAATATCTCCGCTCTATAGCCAGTGCTAGAGCCGATGTCTACCGGGGTCGAGGATTTTTTGCGAAAGAGTTACCGTGGCTCTGACACAGGCAATTGAAGGAACTCGGGTGGGTTTTAGTCAGTAAAAGTCTGACACGCCCTCCCGCTCCACTCTAGAGCGGGATATGTCGTTTGATGACCTCCAACCCAGAAAAAAAAAGTATGGTTGATTTAAAAAAAAAACTGTAACGGTGAACACAAGAGGATCTCGGCTTCCTTAACCGTCTTTTAACAACTGTCTTACGGATGGTCTAATTTCCAGGCAGTCTGGCGACCGCCACCAGTCCGAAGACTGCAGCAGCCGAGTCCACCAGGTCTCAACTTGTACCCAGAAGCTGTAGCCCTCTCCAAAGCAGTGGCTCTATTTATCATGGACAGTGATTGGAGGTCTTACACTCTATTATATGATGATGATCTTGGTACGTAACATTGTATCACGCCTGTGTTGTGTGCAGGATTTAAGCAGAAGAGTATACTACAACCACATTTTGCCAGATATCTTAGAGCCGAGCTATTTATTTTTATTATTATTGACCATACTATCTTAAAATATATACATAATTTAAAATCTAAGTAAAAAATATGTAGTACATGTATATACAATATAAAAATAAAAGATCATAAAGCATCAAAATATTCGTCTGCATCGTTGTCAACAGGAAACGTGCCCAAAAGGCTGGCAGCATTGCCACGTTTTATGGCAATGCTAATTCTTTGACCAAAAAATAAGCCAGCCCTCTGGTCACGTGAAGAGTCGACTAGCCGCTTGGCAATGTCTCGGAATACTATGTGAGCACTCGGACCCCATGGCCCTAGAGTTTCAACCGCAAACGGCTCGAATATATAATTTCCAATTAGGTTAGAATATTTGCGCCGTTTGAGGTTTTCAGCACCTGCAGCAGCCGCTCCAGCACAGCCCGCCGTGCTGAGAAGATGGGATGGCGCAAGGGTGTCGACACATGTTGCGTCCCACACCAAAGGCCGACCTAGCTTCCAAGGCATTATGGTCATTCCGTCAGGTCTCTTCCCATCGTCGCGTGCCAAGCCATTGGGTTCTAGAACAGCTGGCACCCCGGCGGTGACAAGAGCACGACGGATGATGTCATTGATGCTGGCGTGCCGTGCTATCCGGCCTGCGCTCCTACTGCAGGATAGGCCATGGTGTCCGAGGTAGTCGACACCTTCACCGCATTGGCAGCGATGCAGAGCCACGCAAGGAGCGCCCAGACGCAGGCGTGTAGCAATCCGGAAGGTGGTGTCACTCAGCATAGTACCTATGTTGGGTGACGGTAGTGCCTGAAGCCAGAGGCCCGACTCCCACTCGCCCACAGCTAGAAGGCGGGCACGCTCAGCAGTATTGGTGGACGTATTTATAAGATTATTCCGTACCAACCTGCAGAGCGGCTCATCCCACTGTCTCTGGGAAGATGGGTTCACGGGCCGATCTGTATCCGGGCAAGTCATTTTCCAGGCATTCACTGCATCTGTGAAGCACGGCACTTCAGAGTCAACCAAGGACGGAGCTAAAATTCTCCCGGTCAACTTTTCAGTGCTGTGGACAGAGGATAGGAATGCCGATAAGCTAATACTAGTAATTTTACGGACGCCGAGACCACCAAAGCGGATGGGTAGTGTGGCTTGAAGCCACGCTCGGTCGTCCAAGGCCACATTTAAAATGGATGTTAGTGTACTGCGAATAATTTGGTCAATTTTGTCCAGGAGCTGTGGCTGCTTCCATAAGGGGGAAGAGCGAAGAAAATATATAAAATTTGGGCCAAAACAACAGTATTTTATTAGGGTGAATGCCGAATGTATATTTATTTTGGAAAGCCTGTCCGAAATATCGTTGAAATTTTTAATTTTATCGTCGATGAATTGAGAAAAGCTGTCTTCTAAAATTGGGGAACCTAGGAGGTGCAGTGAACTTTTTTCTATAATTTTGATTTGTGGGGCTATTGCGTTAAATTTATCTAGTGTCAGTTGTCTGTCAGTAATGTCAGAAAGGAAAATTTCACATTTTGATGGGTTAAGGTCAAGGCCAATAGATTTAAATTGCTGTTTGAGCAGTTGTAGATCTTTCAAAACAGTGTCTGCGTCACCTCCTAGCGTTCCATCATCTAAATACCACACGTTAAATTTTGAATTTAGTTTCTGGATGATTGGATGAATAGCTAAACTGAAAATGACTGGCCCAAGAGGGTCACCCTGTTGGCATCCTACTGCTGATTCCAAAACATTGTCCTTGTATAATAATTTAGAGGGGTACCTGTAACATTGCCACATAAAACCATAAATTTCGGGTAGTTCCTTTTTGACTTCAGCCAACAAAGTGTCCCTGTTTACGGAATTAAAGGCATTTTTAACGTCAACCTTGAGGATGACCTCGCCTTTCTTGGAGTTTACAAATGTGGAAAGGGCGTGCACGGCAGCTTCACAACCCCCTTTTGAGCCAAAACCTAGCTGCAGGGGTTGAAACTTTGCTGTCAGTTTTTGGCTGTATATCTGACAGCAAAGCTTGGCTGCCGTACGCCTATATGTGCAGCCAACGGCGATGGGACGTATGCCACCATCCTTCTTGCGCAGAGCACATAAGTTGGCCCCGTACAAGACGTCGACGACGGCCTCGTTCACACCGCCGTTGAGCATAAGTTTAATCAGGGCCGCAAGCTCCTTCAAAAGCGACTCACCAGCTTCCCCGGCGCCTGAACTCAAAAGATCCTTTAAATGTTGTGGAGTCAGGCCGTCGAGGCCGCCGGCGGAACCACTTCGGAAGGAGCTCACGGCTGCAATCAACTGGGGGGCCGAAATGTCAAAGAAAGTTGAATTTAGATCAGGAGGGTCGGGAGGATCGGGGAAGGCGAGACCATCCGCAGGTGCTGGATGTTTACTCTCGAGAGCTGATAGAGTTTCTGGAGAGTAAGGCGCCACCACATCGCTGCTAAATAGTATCCTGGCCGCTCCCCTGATGTCACCTTCACTTAATTTGGATTCCACATGTGAAAATAAGCCTTTTTGAAAAGTTGTACTGAATGGAGGTAATTTTGAATCTAAAATTGGGGATGAAATGTTACAATTTTGATTAATTTGGAATGTTAAAGATTTTTTGGTCGCCGAATTTTTTTCCACATGTAAAATCCTATACGGGAAGGTGAGTAGTTGCTCCCAGGCACTTTCTGAGTTCTCCTGAGTCACAAGACGGAGACATCGTGCCAAACTCAGTGCAACAGATCGTCTTGAGCCTCGGGGAACTCTCTTTATTACCGGGGTTGAATTTTTGAATTTTGCCAGCGTTTTCCATAAACTTTGATCTGAAGTTGTGGGTGTTATGTATGTGGCTGGGGGGCACGGAGGTACACTATGAGGTTTGTGAACCTTGCCAAAGTGTATCCGTAGCCCCCGTTCGCCTTTAAAGAAGCGTGGCTGGGAGCAATGGGGACATCTCACCTGGACATCAAGCGATGTGGCAGGTTGACTGGCACTACCGGGGTTGCTACAGCCGGCATTTAACATAGGTTTATTTACACAGACTTACCTAAAATAAAGATGATAAGCACTGAACACACAAATATACTTAAATAACTATTTACATTAATTAAAATATTTCCAAAAAAAAACATTGTATAAGATTGTCTGTCACTTTGTGACGTAACTTGACGGCGGCGGCACACTGGCGCAGACGCGTGGCCTGGGGTGCTGCAATGCCACGGTGGCGCCGCCGCCGCGCGTGCCGGTCGCAGCCCATTTTTTCTTGTCAACTTCTTCTTTGGTTTGACCAGAAAATATCAACCTCTTTTGTTGTTATAAAAGGTCCAGCCTTTCTCTATCTATTTTATGATTTTTCCACCGATCACAGACATTTTTTTTCCATCTTGTAAAATATTGACAGTTATCGGTTTTTGATAAGTCTTGGAAATTGGGTTTATTTGAATTATTAGCAATATATTATGTTCGTCTGGATGAACTTATCAGTATTTATATGCTATGATATATGATATGATAATTATTTTGGATTTAAATCACTTTTATAATCAAGATATCTTAGTATGTCTGCTATGTGAACTATTTAAATTGACATTGGTTTTTTAAGAAGGCGTCTACAGTCAGGCGCAAAGCGTTAGTGCGACGCGACTCTTGTGGAACAATTTTCATGAAGTTTACGTAGAAATCATTTTACAAAAGTCGCGTTTCGCTGTCACGTCGCGCCTGTTTGTGAAAGCCTTAACGCAATTATATTTCCCCTTAATTATTTTTGACTGCATCCAATTAAAACCTCTAAGGGTTCCTTGTTTACTACGAACCCCTAAAACTCTAAAAGCCTTACTGGAGTCTTAGTCTCATATTAATTTCAAGATAGTTACATAAAAACAAAACCCAACTAACTTATTATCATATTTTATCATTTCAGGTCTAATAAGGCTACAGGAAATATTAAAACATTCGGATCCCGAGGTTAAGTGGCTTGTACGAAGACTGGTGCCTGGTGATGATAACCGGCCATTACTGAAAGCTTTGAAAGGTACCGGAGAAACTAGGGTCGTTCTGGACTGCCCGGCCGATAGAGTACTTGAATACCTTCGACAAGCTAATGAAGTGAAGTTCTTTGAAGATTACATGGTAAGCCCACAATTTCTTAGAGTGATTTATGAGAGACTAAAGATGAAAAACAATTGAAATAATAATAGTTTTGTGTTTTCTTAAGTCCTTCAATTTAGTTCAGTCTCAAAACGATTCGACGAACTACCCACGTAAAATGATTATATCCGAAAAACCTTGACACTTAAAATTTTTATTATCTTCAAACCCGAAGTAACATGAATACTCAGGATAAATACACTTTGTTTGTACCTCATTATCGTCTCCAAGAAAAAGCGTGAGCTTTACCAAACAGATTCGAATGAAGTCCTAAAATGAAGGTAAATACAACCGGAAAGATTAATTATGCTAACGAGAGTATGTCTCGGCACTATAATATAAAGGCATATATGTATATGCCATCTACACATTATTTAATCTTAACATATTCAACCATTGGATATTATAAAAGAAGCTGTGAAATAGTTTATTTTCTATCTTCCAGAGCTACGTTTTAATGTCACTGGATGCCCACACTTTAGATTTGGAAGAGTTGCGCTATGGATTATCAAACGTAACTTGTTTGAGGATTTTCGACCACTCAGACTCAAGAACTAGATCTTATTTAGCAGACTGGAAAGTTAAGGGTTCAGACAACGTGAAAGTTCCACGACAATCTTACGAAATAACTGTAAGTCAGATAGAGATTTAACTTGTTAATGCAAAAAAAAATAGAAGCTAAGTAAAGTATTCATTGTTATGCGATTTTAGGTGGAAGCTGCACTTGCTAGTGATGCAGCTAGACTAATAACAGATGCTATCGAAAATGCTCCCGAAGAATTTAAATTAGAAGCCCAGGAGATAAGTTGTGATTCTGAGGACAAATGGGAAGTTGGTGAAGATTTTACCAATCATTTGCTGACGGTAAATACAACGTACTATGAAGTATAATAACGTTTGAAAAATCAACGTACCAATTGTTGACTGTTCCTAATTACAGAATCCTATCGTCGGCATAACAAACCAAATTAAATTAGATAATATAACGGGCGAACGATTAAATTTTAACGTTGAAATAATGGAATTATCGAACAGTGGATTTAATAGTATTGCAAAGTGGAATCCAGAAGCTGGTTTTGAATACGTCCGGTCTGCGGACGAAACCTCAGATCGCTTGGCGGAAAAATGGCAAAACAAAACGTTCAAGGTTGTGTCACGCATCGGTGCACCGTACTTAGTCGAAGTGGTCCCCAAGGAGGGCGAAACGCTAACCGGCAACGATCGATATGAAGGATATTCGAAAGATTTAATACATGAAATATTAAAAGAAATACTACACTTGAACTATGAAATCGAAATAGTGCCTGGTAACGGCTACGGGTCATACAACAAAGACACGAAAAAATGGGATGGTCTAGTGGGACATCTTTTAGAAAGGGTCCGTGAGTAGCATTACAATTTAATCTTAAATAAAGAACAGTAAGTAATATCTTGAGTACATTTTGGGATTGTTTTTCAGAAAGCTGATTTAGCCATTTGTGATTTGACTATAACTTATGAACGACGTTCTTCTGTGGATTTCACGACACCTTTTATGACTTTGGGCATAAGTATACTTTATTTAAAGCCAACTCCTCCCGAACCGGAGCTGTTTTCATTTCTCAAACCATTTTCGGTTGATGTATGGATCTATATGGCTGCCGCTTATTTAATGGTGTCGTTATTGCTTCATATTTTAGCTAGGTGAGTTATTGAGTTTTGAATCATACTAGTAATAAAATTGCAATTGAAATTGTTTTTATATCTATCATTTATCGACATTTGTTTATTGTTTCAGACTGGCGCCAAATGATTGGGAGAATCCGCATCCTTGTGACAAATCACCTGAGGAGCTAGAAAATATTTGGCACATTAAAAATTCTTGCTGGCTAACAATGGGTTCAATTATGACGCAGGGTTCTGATATTTTACCCAAGTAAGTCCTAAACAATACAAAGTGTATATTGTTCAGGGATGTTTTCTTAACACCTTGGCTACCAAGAAAAATTATGAAAAAAGGTACTACAAGATTGTATAAAATTGAAATTGCCATGCCTTAGAACTAGCCTAGTCTGGAGTTGTCGATTCGCCAAACAAATAAAGTAACTTCGTGCAAGTCGCACATAGAAAATAATACATATTAAGTGTAGATTCACCATTATAGTGCAAATCGATTATTATACCATTCAAATTACAACTGTCATTCTTTGTCATGTGTATGTTATTGCTACAAAACAAATTAGGTGGGTATTACAAACAATTTATTAATAAATTTCCGGGAACTCAATGAACAATCAATTTTCCCCACCGTACAATTAACAACAGATGTTTTGTTCTGAAATAGAGGTTATTCCACCCGATGGGTGTGCGGTATGTGGTGGTTCTTCGCTCTGATCATGTGTTCCTCCTACACTGCTAACCTGGCTGCTTTCCTCACCAATGCAGCAATGGATGACTCGATCAAAACAGCCGAAGACCTAGCGATGCAAACTAAAATTAAATATGGAACCTTAAAAGGTGGTTCCACGTATTCATTTTTCAAGGTATGATAAGTCTTATTTATTCTATTACTCTCTTTCTACTCAATATTTTAAGAAAATACGCACAAAAAAAAAACAATTTGTATTCAAAAGCTCTTGCATACTATTCTTGTGATTCCAATAGCCTTGTCTGTTAAATTATTTTATCAACGTTTTATTTTATCAGCGATCCAATGTGTCCATATACCAAAGAATTTACGGAGCCATGGAATCAGCTCGACCATCAGTTTTCGTCAAGAATAATGACGAAGGATTGGACAGAGTGCTGAAAGGCAAAAGAGATTATGCCTACTTTATGGAATCCACAGCTATTGAGTACCAGCTCGAAAGGCACTGCGAACTAATGCAAGTGGGAGGATTACTCGACTCTAAAGGCTATGGAATAGCTATGCCCTTTGGTAAGTAATGATTTCATTCGAATACTTCTTTGCATTCCGTTTGGCTCCATGTGGTGCAGAACGTAAAGAAGCATCCCATTTCTTCCCGTGGATTTCGTAAAAGGCGATTAAGGGACTTACTAGAGAATGGGTAGCAGCGTTTATCGTCTATGTATTTTACCACCACACTGCGATCGCCAACCCGCCTGCAAATCGTGACGATTATGGCAAAACCTCCCCAAACTGAGGGAGGCATATGTCCAACAGTGGACGTCTTTCGGCTGAAATGATGATGATATTGACTTCTTTTGTACCAATTCACTTCAGTAATGTTCAATTAATATTTGTTTACATTTTAATTTACATGTACGCGCTGACGTTTACTTCACCTATGATTCGTTTTATAATAAAATTATTCATCACTCATATATCTTTATAGATTCGTCTTATCGCACGGCAGTTGACAATGCTTTACTGAAATTAGCTGAAAGCGGCAAGCTTGTGGAGATCAAAAACCGCTGGTGGAAAGCACCAAAGGACGAAGCTTGTGTTGTAAGTTCAAAGTAACCTTTAAGGAATTCTGTATCTACAGTCTAGTTACGAAACAATCGCATAGGTACTTATATCTAAAAATAATAAAGTAAACGACGATTAAATAACGATTTGTTCGGGAATTACATGAAAAAATTGAGGTACCGACGCGACGGCTCAAACCGTCGACCCATTCAAATATAGCCGCCCTCTTGAGCAACTGAAGTGAGGTTGTTTAAAATTTGCGTAAATTGCTATTTATTTTTAGACTAGCTTCTGCCCGCAACTTCGTCCGCGATTAAATTTCTTGCCCTCCGCGTCGCATCGAATCGCCCGTGCGCACGCAACGGAGGCTCTCAAATGAATACGTTTTCCCCGTTTATGCAACATTTTTCATTGCTGCTCCGCTCCTATTAGTCCTAGCGTGATGTTATATGAGTGAGCCTATAGCCGTCCTCGATAAATGGGTACCCAACACTAAAAGTTTTTTCTATTCCAATCAGTAGTTCCTGAGATTATAGCGTTCAACCAAACAAACTCTTCAGTTTTATAATATTACTAGCTGACCCAGCGAACTTCGTACCGCCTCAGAATCAATAAAAACCCATGTTAGGTGAACTCCTACCAAGTTATGCCAACCTGGTACTTCGAAGACAAAACGTTTTCCAGCTATCACACACCCATGTTAGGTGAGCTCCTACCATGTTATGACTGACAACCTGGTACTTCGAAAACATATTAATAAGGAACTTTTCTGGATGATTTTTTACACCTTGGGTCCGAAAAACCCAAATATCTTACGGACCCCTATTTTTTTAAAATAAAATATAGCCTATGTTACTTGCAGATAATGTAGCTTACTAATGGTGAAAGAATTTTTAAAATCGGGTCAGTGGTTTTTGAGTTTATCTATTACAAACAAAAATACTAACTTTTCCTCTTTATAATATTAGTATAGATATTAGTATACATAATAAGATAATATAATCATTTCAGGCAGAAGAAGCAAGCGAAGAAGGCGCTGCAGGGGAATTAGGAGTAGAGAACGTAGGTGGCGTGTTCGTAGTCTTGGGTTTAGGATGCAGCATGGCCGCCGCAATGGGTATATTTGAATTCCTTTGGAACGTCAGAGAAGTCGCCGTTGAGCAGAAGGTACGAATTTCACTTAGCGCCAAATAGCATTCATATGCTAATGCGTATAAGACCTTAGCGACATTGAATACCACATATTCACTGTTTTGCATAGACAAACCAACCTTATATTGCTATTCTGGCCATGTTTTGTTAAAATTTGAATTGTACCGAGGTCGAAAATGATACGTAAATAAGCTGCAAACTAGATCCAAAAATAATACTAGGTTTAATTGAAATGACTGAAAACGTTGTAAGGGGTTATTTTTATGTAAATTTTGGTCATAATTAAGATGAAGAACTTTAACTACAGGACCAAACATGAACTCGAAAAAACACCTAAGTACTCGACGAAATGTAGAGAACAGCAGATTTTTCTTTCCAGAGTTCAGGTTTGGTCATACATAGGTAATGATGTCGCAGATGGATTGTCGAATCCGCCGTTATATATTAAAACAACTGAACTACGTTTGTTAATTTTATATCAATACTGAACTTTTACACGCAGTATTGCATAAACGTTTTGTATTTAACAATGTAGCGACTCAACGAATAGATGGTAGGTAATACAGCGTGTAATGAAACGTCAGATTGAAGATTTTAGTTCTAAATTGTTACGCTCGTGGCTATAATAGTACAAGTAATATATTTGAAAATCATTTTAACTCAAGTGAAAACAGTGATAGTACAATTTGAATGTAGTCAACAGATTTTTATAAAAGTCAGTTCTAAAATACTAAATAGCCAAGTAAAGGCGACCAACTTGGAAGTTTTGCTTGCCGGCCGCTGCTAAAACAACGCACGCTCGCTCTGATCACGTGCGGATGATCATAGTTGAAACCTAACCTAAACCAATTGGTCAGACTGCCCTTGCTTAGTTACTGCAATTTGGCACTACATTCTAAACGTAAATAGCCGTTTTGTTTGACGTTTCGCAATAAAAATCAATTAAACGCCGTTTCGTTGTTTTAGTTATCCGAACTGTTATGTTATACAACTAGTAGTTTTGTATAACAACGGATTCGACAATCCACCTGCAACAATGATACCTGCGACATGAATACAGTGACTCCTCAGTTAATTCAAATTACACCTTTTATAATTTAAGAAATTCTTAGATATTTTGCGTGAATGATCATTTTTTTTTTGTTCCTTTTAGATGACTCAATCAGAAGCGTTGTGGGCCGAGCTGTCTTTTGCACTAAGTTTCTGGGAAACAGAAAAGCCAGTGAAGCACTCTCGGCCATCCTCCAGTGCTTCGAGTTCCCAAAATGCTTCAAGAGCTTCGTCCGTGCTTCGGTCAGCGGCTGATTTGTTCCATCTTGACGTATTTAATAAATAACAATAAAACACAATGTTTATATAACAATTTTATTTAAAGTATTAACAATATATATATTTACAATCTTTTAGAGGTATTAGATAACGGAGGTATTTCTGTTTTTAAATGTCAAATTATGCTAAATAAAACATGTATTTATAAATCGATGTTAACGTATTTTGCTCTAATTATGATGGCTCAATAGCAAACACTTAAGTGGCACTGCTAGCACTTAGATATATCACTAAATTCTAATAAAGCGCTAGTACCCAGATACGTCACTAAATTCTAATAAAGCGCGGAGCAGACGGTGGACAATTTTCCCGCGACAAAAGAACGTTTGGCAATCTATGCAATAACGCACACGTAGAACAAACAGCCAGACAGACATTTCTGCTATTTCAGTGTGGTAATTTCTGTGCGGCGTCAATTGCCTGCTTCGGTCAGGTCTAATACCTAAATGGGGCATTAGACAGGTGATTTTTAACGCAATTCTAGAAAGTGAAAGATCTTTTGGTGAAAAATACGTTGATAATTGTGATCCAATTCAATGTTCTATGAATATAACCCAAACAACTATTTGGAATAGACTGAGATGATAATGAAGTGTGTATATGTGTATTGTGTGTTGGGGTATGTGTGAGTGTGTGTTGTGTGTGCTTAATAAATCTCATCAAAATTTATGAAGGACGAGGCAGCCTTGAGCACTGAGACCGCTCGAGATTGTGACCGCTCGCGCTGCGGGGACGGACTGGTAGTTGAGGGGGGCGCGGATCGAGGGGGTGCAGCCGGCTTGTGCAGCTCACGTGGGTTCAAGGATGCGTGCCACTCGCTAGACAGCGCTTCCAGGAACGTCACCTGTGGAATAAGATCACTATTAAGTAGCACATTCACCACCAATTTTTTTATACATTTTGACGTAAAACCTACCACCAAAGCAACTCTTACATCATTCTCATAAGGTATATATTCAAATGAATGCAGAGGGATTCGTCGAACTCTTTGCACTCATTCTATCATCATGCTGCTTTATCATCATCATTCCATTCATTCTGAGTCCTGACACGTCACAAGTGCCTCTAAAAGAAATGATGCCCAAGTCCTAGCAGGGGGAAAACTATTATAAGACATAATATATCCTAAAACAATTATACTATAAGGATTTACGTGTTTCTCGCTTGCCTGATTTCACTTATCTCGTAACCTAGGTACCTATGTATGTTTGAACCTACACGTGTCTCGATATATTTGGCAAGTTGACTATGTACCTAAGCTTTGACGTCGATACTTGCTTAGTTCTAAGTGTACCTATGCCGTGTATTCGTGTTGCCACAGTTGGTAACACGAATGTGTAGTATAGGAGCCTAATAAATTACCAAATTGCCTTAAACTACCTTGAAAATATGTTCGTTATTTTTAACCAATTTCAAAAAGTAGAAGGTTGTTGAAGTGGCTCGATTTCGAAAATTCTATTTTGAATGGAAAGGACATGTCTCAGGGGTTTGATAATAAGTTATTAATCCACTTTTTGTATCTTGATGATGTACCAATATTTTCTGTTAGTGTTGTTTACATAGCTAGTAATGGTATATGGGCAAAAGCGAAAACTTTTTCAAAAAAACGTACTATAAATGTAAATAAGTCGGTGACAAAAAATAAAGTACAGATTCAAAGACGCCAGACTTGACTTTGGTAAGAAGTGGTTTTTTAACCGAATTGTTTTTTCTAAATAGTAATTATTTTTATGTTACTAATACACATAGGTACATATCATACCACGATAAATAGTAATTGCAAAATAACACTTTCTTGATGTGTATTTTATTTTAAACTAGCATCTGTCAGCGGTTTCGCCCGCGTTTTATTCCGCGTCTCATATATATAAACCTTCCTCTTGAACCACTACATCTATTTAAAAAAACCGCATCGAAATCCGTTGCGTTGTTTTCAAGATCTAAGCATACATAGGGACAGACATCGGGAAACAACTTTGTTTTAAAATACTACTAGCTTTTGCCCGCGGCTTCGCCCGCGTAGATGTCGGAAATTATCGCAAGAGGACGTATTACCGTGGTAAGAATGTATTAATCCATGTTATACACACATAAAATTACGCCTATTTCCCATGGAGGTAGGCAGAAACTACGGAACGCCACCTGCTACGATTCTTACATATGTGTGTTTGATGTACCTACTTAAAATAAAACTAATATTATTCAGAGTAAGAAGACTGCGACATAGGGCTGGATTGAATTGAATATAAGTCTTCCTGGTTTTTCTTAACGCTCCTATTCTACCTATATAAACACTCAGTTATTTACCAGACACCAAATTAAACATAGTTATAACAGTGGCTTTGCCCGTATAGCTGTCGGAAAATATCACCCGGGAAACTAC
Organism: Aporophyla lueneburgensis; assembly: GCA_932294355.1. Taxonomy (NCBI): domain Eukaryota; kingdom Metazoa; phylum Arthropoda; class Insecta; order Lepidoptera; family Noctuidae; genus Aporophyla; species Aporophyla lueneburgensis. The sequence goes on along the minus strand of OW028750.1, from coordinate 15,028,080 downwards.
TACCGGGATAAAATATCTATGGTATGCTATATACGGTAAGTATCCATATCCAGGATAACCAAAAATCCAAATCCATCCAAAAATCTAAACATCTAAGCTATATTTCGCGGTCTCTTACTTGGAATAATACAATTAGCTTTATTTTGAGTAATTCGAACACACATGATGATATGCATTCACTATGAAGCCCAAGTAATATGAATTACAATCCTACTAATCCTGCACTACCCGACCGCTACCAAGCGAGATGGCCGGACGGGGAAAGGCCCGCTAGCCGCTCTGCGGCTATTTTATTATAATCTCTGATATCTTCTAAAATATTCATTTTAATGATATGCTGTAAAAGACAATTTTGATCTACATTAAATGCACAACATATCTAATGTATTTAATTGGATAAGAATTAATGCTGTATTGCTTAAAATCGCTTCGTAAATAAGCCATTATTTCTCATAAAAATTAAAGAATAAAAAATGGTTATTGTGGGTTATCCCTAAGAGATAGACATATACCATCGCGGACTTTTTGTAGGACTTTGTAAAGTGTACAATACTGTAGTTCATTATTTTGATCTATTTCGTAGGGTTCAGTCAGCGTTCGCAATGTAAGCGCAAAAAAATGAGTTTCTTTATGACATCACATTAGAAACCTCTAAAATTATCAGTGTTTCTTTACTATATTATGCATGTTATATACATATAAACCTTTCTGTTGAATCACTCTATCTATTAAAAAAACTCGCATCAAAATCCGTTGCGCAGTTTTAAAGATATAAGCATACATAGGGACAGACAGACAGCGAAGTGACTTTATTTTATAATATGTAATGATAATGATGATGTAGTGATGTAGTGATAGATTTGGCAGCTATTCACGAATAACAAACGGATATTAGTGGGTACTAGCTGTTCTACGGCATATATCATCATTATCATCAACAACACTTCTACACACACACACCCACACACACACACTTCTACATACATACTCTCATTTTAACACACACTTAAACTACTTGAAACTACTTACCTTCTTTGTATCCTATAATGTCAATGACTATTTTTGTAAGGTTCGAACACCATAGATATAAAAGGTTTTCAGTATCACAGTGACAGCAGAACACTGACTCCTAAATCACAGGATCACCTAGTTTAGGAGTCAGGGTTGACCTTATCCGTGTGACCTTTAGTTTTACTATCTATGTACCCTAGTCTTAAGCAATATCAAAGGTTTTTGTATCAATAAAGATTTTTATTATTATTATCATCTACATCTCGACTCCACCCAAGGAATAGGATTAACTAAAAATGACACATAAATACAGGTGTTAAAATGAAAATTTACCCGTTCTTTGACACTGATTTGCCGAGCGTGGAACATGAAGTCTATAATGGCCACGATAAGGCCCAAGATTCCACCGGAACCCAGTACTAAAAAGATACCACTGGTATTTTTCATCTGTAGCGAGCCAATGTCTTTTTCTTCCTTCCCAATTTTCTGTAACAAAACGAACATAACTGTTAATTTTTGTCTTATTTATCTGATCTACTCTACGTCCGTATGTCACTGCAGAGATCCAGCAGAATATCAGCGTCAGGTATGTTTAGCTGACACCTGCTGAGCTGGACTTTTATTTGATGCAACCTTGCACACCACACCTTGTCATTTGAATTATGTCATAGTGTGTCACCTAACTATATTTTAACCTCTAAGTCCCTGAGATACCACATTTGGTATCAGACACAATGGTTTTTAATTGTGTCTGTAATTACGGTAATTGACTGGTTAAGTATGTTTTTGTATTTGGAGATATTATGGCACCTTATTTTTATTGTTATTTTAAATACGATTATTTGTTATAAATTTATCATTTAATTGTAATTCTGTGTGTTGTGTCGTCTTTTTTGTGCACTAAATAAATGTTTTATCAATCTATCTACATATAATTTTTAACGTAAATTCTTACATCTGTAAAATATCAAACATAAATCATCAAACCTCGCAATGTGCTTCGTTATCCTCGTCTTCCCACCATTTCTTTTTCATTTTCTCAAGCTCCCCTTTTTCTTGAAGTGCTAAAATTGCTGCATCAACCCATCCTTTGTGTGGATAGTCTAAAAATATTAGAAAAAGTATCATGTGCAGTACCAATTATAAATATTAATGGGTTTAAAACGTGCTTATTCTTATGAGAATAAGTTATGACTTACTCTTTGATATAGCGATACCATACTCCTTAGAATCCAATTTAGAACTGAGCATTTTCAATTTGCAATTTCTCTTAGTAAAATATTCAATGGAGGTTGATTCCATGAAAAACGCGTAGTTTCCATTGCTTCTGAGAACACGATCTCTCCCTTCATCGTTATTATTTGTGAAAACTGTTGGCTTGGCTGAACTCATCACTGACCAAATCTTTGAGTACACGGTATCGTTTGACGACTGTAAATTAATGAGCAAAATTAAAGAAACAATCAAAACAGTGTAGGAAAATATTGTGAGAAACCTGCATGCCCTAGAACCAGAAAATCGGAAACATGTGACACGCACAAACCCGCACTCGGCCCGTAACCAACGACACACTCCTCACATAGAGGACACCTGTTTCCAAGTAGTAGGAACATCATACGCTTTTTATGCTGTTTAGGTAACCATTAGAAACGCCAATATAATTTTCAGTGTCATATAACTAAAGTGAATTTCAAAACATACTTTGAAAAACTTGAACGTAGACGCATTGTACACAGCACCATAAGAAATTTTGTTCTGCTCGGACAGTTCCTTGACATCTTTGATGGCGTTGCTGCGTCGACTGTTACTGAGGAAGGTCGACATGTTGGCTGTATACGAGGCAGTCACTATCAGAGCGAAGAACCACCACATGCCTGAGATCCACCTAGAACCTGCTGCCCTGTTCAATGAAAAATAAACAAAGTTTAACAATGCTGATTTTAAAAATATGCTTGAATAAAAAATAGCAGCATCCCATTTCTTTCCGGTAAAAGGCGACTAAGAGACTTACTAGAGAATGAGCAGCGGCGTTCTCTATGCATTTTACCACCATACTGCGATCGCCCACCCGCCTGCCAAGCGATTATAGCAAACTGGTGAAACCCCCAAATTGGTGGAAGCCTATGTGCAGCGGTGGATATCTTTCAGCTGACTTATTTGTTTAAGGATGTAAAATAATTAAAAAACTCCATACCTTGGTAATATATCACACCCTTGAGTCATAATAGCACCCATTGTAAGCCACATGCAGTTGTACAGACTCCATATATTTTCCAAATTCTCAGGATTTTGATTGCATGGGTGAGGATTCACCCAGTCCTCTTGACTCATTCTAAAACATGATTAAAAGATACAGTCAGCAAAAGAGATAAGTAACCAGAGGGGTAATTGCATAACTTGCTATCAGTAGGAATTGGTTTCATATTGATAGTTAAAAGACATTCATTGCGTTATTTACGTTGCTGAGCCGACGATTTATTCGAACAAATGACGCAATGGCTTAGGAATAATCTTCAATCTGATTCAGATTTTGATAAATAGTGCGTTTCGCAATTAGGGTGCAGGATTGTCGGATATAGATGAAGTGATTATGATAAAGATGATTTAGTAAGAATTCAATGGATGTTTTCTAATAGGACCAATTTAATTCAATTAATAGAAAACCAAGAATTCTTATGAATTTACTCTCAATTTGTATTATGCTTATCTACACCATGACGTTTTATGATGCGTTTAAAATTTTCTTTCATTTAATTGCAATATATCTCAAGGTATTCTGTTGTAACGTTTAACACAGTACCCCATAAAAGATGGATGTACTTTAACTAATCTAAAAACTTGTTGATCTATTTTGTCTTTATTTCTAGTATTAAAATGATGTTTGTCACTCGTAGGACGAAATTCTTTTGCGCCGATTGTGTCAACTACCTTGCACGGAGTTAAGGCCGCTCTACAGTCGCGGTGCGATCGCCTACACTTGCGCGTGTAGATGGTATCGTGCCGTTCCTCAATCGGTGTCGGTTGGACAAAGGTGTCTCGGTCCACGGCGTGCGAACGCATCTACAGTCGCAGTTATTCGCCGTAGCGCACGAAACGTAGCCGGAAGTGGTCCTGCGTTGGGCACGACACAATTGCGGCAGTAAGTCCTCTCTTTGAAGAGTGGATAGAGAGGCGCCACGGCGTCCTCACCTTCCGCCTGACGCAGGTTCTCACCGGGCATGGGTGCTTCGGTGGGTTCCTGTTCAGTATAAAGCGGGAGGAAACGCCCGGGTTTCCATTGCGAGGATCGTCTGGAGTACACGGTGGAGCATACGGTGGAAGTGTGCCCAGGCAGGGCACCAGGGTGGAGCACCGCCGCCGCCGTATCCTCGTGGAGGCGATCGGCGGCGGCGACCTCTCGCGTCCAGCCCTGGTGCGAGCCATGGTACGGAGCGAGAAGGCATGGGAAGCCGTCACCTCCTACTGCGAAGGAGTAATGCTCGGGAAGGAGAAGGCGGGACGCTTGAGGGAGGGGCAGTGTCTGCGCCCTCACGTCCCTAGCTGCCGCAGGAGGAGACGCCCCGGACGTCGGGAGTCAATAGCTGACTCCCGGTCAGCGCGAGCTTGCGGGCGGCGAGCAATGGGTAGCTCGCCGCCCGGTGAGGACCAAGCTCGGGTCGACAGCGTGTAGTGTTCCACGCGCGCCTCAAAGAGATGTCAGCAGCACTGAAGGGGTCTACTAGGACCGATGCCTGCCAGGGTCGCGAGATTGTTCGAAAGAAATACCGTGACCCTGGCAAATGGACAACTGAAGGAACACGGGTGAGTTTTAGTCAGTAAAAGTCTGACACGCCCTCGGAGAATGGCATGACGGAGAAGTCAAGTGATGATTCCCAATCCAAAAAAAAAAATGTTCGGCGTATTTCTTTTAATAAGCTATTTAAAAAAAATGGGTACGACCTCGTGATATAATTAACTGTAACTAACACTAATAGAGTGTTCTTTTATTCCGTCTTGTTTTTATTTTAACCCATTGAATACCGTAATTACAGACACAATTAAAAACCATTGTGTCTATACCAAATGTGGTATTTCAGGGACTTTAGAGGTTAATATTAAGATAATTGTAGTGAGCTACAGCAAATAGCGTGACAGGTGCAGCCACATCGTCGTTCATTCCAGGATGATCGCCAACGACACTGCGACACTTTGCGAATGTGGCGGAACACGTTCTTATGCGTAGTTCGAAACGCGAGCTACGGCGTAAATTCACAGCAAGATTCACGCGCGAGTGCAGAGCGAGATATGTTGAAACTGGCGCAAACAGTCGCGTGACTAACAAACAGACACGCACTGTTTCGTCTCACGTCCCATGCGCGGGATACACTTCACTTTGTCAAAAGCTTCATCATGAGGGTCGTGGGTTCGAACCCAGGCAGGCGTTTTTCTTTGTATAAATATTGTGTTGGTAAGAAACTCTTGCGACACAACTCCTGCCCAGCGCTCTGGTAGACTTTGCACGCCTGAATTCTAGAATTCTTTTGGTCGTGAATTAAAAAAGCCGAACAGTGCATTTTTGAGATCCGTAAAATCATTTTTTTTTCCTGTAAATATTTTTTTGAAGCTCGAAACTGATGGTAGTTGGTACCTAGGTGCTAGGTCTGGTGAATACGGTGGGTGCGGTAGAACTTCTCACCCCAGCTGCGAAATAGATTATTGTGTCATCTTAGCTACGTGGGTCGAGCATGGTTGTGGAGACGCCGAATTTGATAACGTTTACGCCTTTTTTGTTTTATAACTTCAGCCAGCTTTTGCTATTGTGCAGAGTAAGTCTTTGTATTTATTGTAGTGTTGGATGGGAGCAGTTCATAGTATAGCATGCCCTTAGAGTCCCACCAACAACAGAGTAACACTTCATGGGGCAGCTTAGGGTTCGTATCTGGTTTTCGGTAGCCACCGTCGCTTTGCGTGTGTAGCTATCATACAGCACCTAGCTTTCATCTCTAGTGACTCTTTCTTGAAGAAAACAGAGGACAGGGATGGTTACAGCCGAGTTTATGAGTTAACCTCCGAGACGACGTATTAGTATTAATATTTATAAGTGCTTGTAGTTCTTCATCGTCAACAGTTGATCTCCAGCCGGACCTAGGTTTATCGTCAAAAGCTATATCGCTAGAACAGAAACGCTGGTACCAACGAGATATCGTTGAATGATGAACTACGTTGGCCTTGAACACATAGCACATATTAGCGGCTGCGGTTCTTGCAGAACGCCTTTGAAAGAACTCGTAATATGCAATCGATCGAAGTGCACTTTGATCCATCTTCGCTTGTACTGTCTGCGCGGAACAACTGACTCGCTTATATACCCTGCGGCATGGAAGGGTCTAGACTAGTCTTACATATACTACTCTCGAATGTTCTAGAGCTTCGTTAGAAGAAAACATATTTTAATCGAAAGAAAAATGTCGTAAGACTTTCTTACCAACCCAATAACTTGATCACCACTGCTCTCAAAACGGTGAAGAAAATATCGTGAGAAACCGAAATGTCCTAGAACCAAACATTCGAAAACATGTGACATAACGGCCCACTCCCTCTCACTGAGAGTAGGCCCGTGTCCCAGCAGTAAGAACCATAAAGGCAAACAAATGCTTTATATTCCTAAATCATGAAAAAATGACAAAAAAAGCAGACACAGAATACTAACCTCGCACAAATAAGTAATACGAATGAGACAATCACATACGTAGTCGCCAAATACAACCAAACATCTAAAGACAATGGCTTGATAAATGAGAATCTGTTCGGAGCTTCGGGATCTTCCTCTCTGAACAACAAACTGATACCCAAGGACATGAAGGGAATTGAAAAATCCACGACGGCATTCCTTTCCGATGTAATTGTCATATCACAGACACCTAAAGTTGCTTTCTGGAACGTAAAATGGATTTAATTTAATTATGTCTTACAGTGTGTTTAAAAGCTATAAAAACAGGTTTAATACTAATAATAGCTGTTTCAATAGTTTATGCTAACACCTACGATGAAACAAATCTATACAAATAAATAAAACTGAAGTGTCTGTTTGCAATTTCAGAATAACAGCTTTTAACTAAATGCATATGAAAGTAAATACGGTACTTACACCAAAAAATCATTTTTTTTAACTTTTGTCTGTCTGTCTGTTTGTTCCGACTAATCTCTGAAATGGCTGGACCGGTTTTGACGGGACTTTTATTGGCAGATAGCTGATATAATAAGGAGTAACTTGGGCTACTTTTATTTTAGAAAAATACCTGCGTTAATTTCCGACATCCACGCGGACGAGGCCGTGGGCAAAAGCTAGTAAATAATACTGAGCCAAATTAAATTTGCTTGCAAAGTAGTATCCACGTTTTTGGTATCAATATCGAAATCTAATGTTATTCCAAAAAAGGTATCATTTTATGAGCGAAGCAATACCCATAATCGACCAAATGTTTTTGTAAATTACGTGGAAAATAAATAATTTTTACTTTCCAAATACCACAAAATACTGTTAATTTTGGTTGCCTTGATGTACATGTCACTGTCATTTAAAGTTTTGAACAAAGTTGGAATGACGAAATTCTTTTTTTATTTTCTTTCTTTATTCCATTAATTTTCGATATCGTAAAAACTATAATGATAATGAGACCCAACACGGAAAAAACTAACATCTATGTTATCATAATACAGTCCTATCGTATACTTTCCTTTCCACATTGTATTGGAGTCGGTACCATAACATATATCAATCGACTACGTACGTTACTAACTTACTACAAAACTATGATATAATATTTGTATGCAGAACCGAATGAAACAAAGCATCACTTACATGATCTATCAGTTCTCCAATGATTCCATTCCACTTTTTAGTGCCTTCCAACTGGACACCATAATTATTCTCTGGGGCTATATAAAACTCATACTCTAGATTAACTTTTTGTTCTTTTCGTATGTGTTTAAATATAGCGTCAATTAGATCCACACAGTAACCTCGATAGACTGTTCCATTTTCAGTTTTCAATATATCAAAATATGGTCTTCCTATTCTAGTCGCCACCTGGAGAAAATTTGTCTGGACGTTATCATCAATATTTATTATTTTTATTTTTTATATAGAAAGACTTTTACCATTATTTTCTTGTCTTTATTCAGAGCGAATGACCGATCGTCTATATTCATCTTAGTGATAACATTTGTTTTGAAGTCCCAATCGCCTGCATACGTAAATTGACTATCTTTGTTTAATTTTGAATAATGCAATTTGAAATTCACTCTTCTCCCCTCCTCATCGAACTCAATGTGACCTGAGAACCCTTTAGTTGTTGTCTGAAAATCGTTTGAAACATTAGATATATCTTCGAAACAAAAGAGATCTATTTTTGTTTATTAACTTTTCAGAAGTAAGATTTCAATGTTATTTAAGTCCATTAGATTTCCGTTTCATTCAATACAGTTGAGTGTTACCTTACGAAGTGCTTCTCGCAGATCATATCCTACAGGCCATGCACTATCCTCGTACTCTGATTTACTATTTTTAAGACACAAAGCTGGAGGCTCAGGTGGGTCCTCATCAATTTGCATGCTTCTGAACGCTTTTTCTAAGTGATTTAGTGCATCAGCTGCTAGAGCTGTTTCGAGCTGAAATGCAAAAAAATATCTATTGAACACAATAGTGAATAGTGTGCCCTTTCGTCAAAGCGTTACGATTGGAACTGCCAAGCAATCAAAGTACAAAAGGTTCCAAAAGAAAGATCCTCAACCAAGCAAGAAGAGATATAGTTCTATGAGGTACTCGACGCTGATTGGTCGAGGATGTGACGTCAAAAGAGTAATTAACTGACAACTAACATGAAGTATCCAACGCCCTCTCACAGACGCTGTGCATTGCCTCTGCTTAATAATACAAGTTCTATTTTGATGTAAAATTTTCATTATTTTATTTACACAGTATTTACTGTTGTATATTTAAAGTAATATAGAATGGATGATATTACCCCTAACGCTTTGGTGTGAACCATTCCTTTGTCCTTCCAAGCCGCCTCACTCGGTACGGTCAAGTGCAGGGTAGACACGTTCGCCATGAGGGCAGGAATACTTTTAAAATCAAGACTATATGCATCTAGGCTCGTTAAAATAAAACTCTGAAAAAAGAGGTTCTGTTAATGGATTTAAAGTTCATAGTCCTTTGAAAAGGACCGAGCAAGTGTGCATAAAAATAACAAAAACTAATAGCATTTATAAATCAATTACTTTCTTTTTTTTTGGATGGGAAATCATCAAATGACTTCTCCCGCTCTGGGCGGAGCGGTAGGGCGTGTCAGACTTCTACTCACTAAAACCCACCCATGTTCCCTCAGTTGCCCATGTGCCAAGGTCACGGTATCTCCTTCGAACAATCTCGCAACCCTGGCAGGCATCGGTCCTAGCAGACTCCTTCAGTGCTGCTGACATATCTTTGAGGCGCGCGTGGAACACTACGCGCCGTCGACCCGAGCCTGGTCCTTACCGTAGGCGTGAGCTTGCGGGCGGTGAGCAATGGGTATCTTGCCACCCTCAAGCTCGCGCCTACGGTGGCCGGGAGTCCGCTATCGACTCCCGACGCCCGGGGCGTCTCCTCCTGCCGCGGCTAGGGACGTGGCTCCTCCTTCGCGAGCATTACTGCTTCGCAGAAGGAGGTGACGGCTTCTCATGCCCTCTCGCTCCGGACCATGGCTCGCACCAGGACGTGAGAAGACGTGAGAAGTCGCCGCCGCCGATCGCCTCCACGAGGACATGGCGGTGCTCCGCCCAGGCAGGGCACACCTCCACCGTGTCCTCCTTGCATCTCTGGCTGTGGTGCACTTTCACGATTAGATACAAGGTGTCATCATTATCATCATCATTTCAGCTGCAACACGTCCACTGCTGGATATAGCCCTTCCCCAATTTGGGGGTGTCTTTCATAATCATCACGCTTGGCAGGCGGGTTGGCGATCGCAATAGAGTGGTTAAATACATGGAGAACGCTGCTGCCCAGTCTCTAGTACGACCCTTAGTCGCCTTTTTAAACACCCACGAGAAGAACTAGTGTGATTCTTTTCTTTACTTCCAGCGGTGGAGAACTTTAATTAAGACACAACTTTATACATACTTGATACTCCGTCGAGTTTTCAACTTGTACGATTTCACTCATATATTTATGAACGTTAGTTACGTTACAGTCTATGACGTGGTGGGTGATTCGTGCTACTTTAAATATGTCCTTGAATGTTTCTCGGTTGTCATCGTCAGGGTATAATTTTTTGAAGAGAATTGGTTCCACGCCCCCGGCGCTAGGCCACGAGTTTATTACTTCTTGTAGACGTAAAAAACCTGAAAAAATCCAATTGAAAGTTTGATTCCCACGTGGTCACTGAAGTTAAATTTTTGTTTTTATACATTCTCAGTAGCTGGCCAGAATTTAGAAGTATTTGGTAGATAGTTCTTACTTTAAGTGATTCGTATATGTCGTTCATCTGCTGCGACTGAATGTTAGCTACAGTACGGCTCTGCAATTTATTAAGCAAGACAGATGATGAAAGAAAATTATGGATTAACATTTTGACATAAAAAAATAAACAAGCAAATACACATGATGGGACTATCAAGAAAGAAAAATAAATAATAACTAAAATATAACTGCTTATTGTCATCATCATTAAAGCCGTACGACGTCCACTACTGAACATAGGCCTCCATCAACTGCTTATTTCGCTCTGACATAAGTGAACCTACTCAATTAAAGAATATTTAAAAGAAAAATTCCTACACTTTGGCCTACCTTCCCTGTATAATATTCTTGTATTCTTGTACATTGTTTAATTTCCTGTTCTTCTATAGATGTCAGAATATTCTTTTATTTATTTTCTTATTATTTTAGGTACACCTTAGGGGAAGATTGTAGATATACGTTTTAATTTTGACCATATTTAGGGTTCCGTACCCAAAGGGTAAAACGGGACCCTATTACTAAGACTCCACTGTCCGTCCGTCCGTCTGTTAACAGGCTGTATCTCATGAAACGTGACAGTTAGAGGGTTGAAATTTTCACAGATTATGTTTTTGTTGCTGCTGTAACGACAAATACTAAAAACAGAATAAAATAAATATTTAAGGGAGCTCCAATACAACAAACGTGATTTTTTTTGGTAGTTTTTGCCCGATATTGATAACGGCAACAAGTAGACGCATAAAATATTCAAAGAATATTTAGTTATATATGCACTTTAAAAATAAATAATTAAATTAAAATAAAACAAATATTTAAGGGGGGCTCCCATACAACAAACGTGTATTTTTTTTTCGATAATGGTCTGGAACCCTTTGTGCGCCGACATGCACTTGGCCGGTTTTATTTGTTAACCAAAATTTAAAATATTATATTCTATTTCATCTATGTAGGATAGTTTCTTATTCGTATAGTTAATAACACGGCAAATCTGGATAAGTGGGATCTGAAGGGACACATATTTTTTATCACTTACAGAGAGCTTTTCATTTCCCAGTTTGTCAAATAGGCAGGTGAAAATGATAGTTGACTTATTTATAGAGGGTTCCACTATGAGATACTATTAGATCATACTTGCAAACAGAGCAAGTATGTTTGCGGTCCATGGCCCTCTACGGCGCACCGGTGTGGGCGCCCGCCGCCCTCATTAAGGCTGCGCCCAGCGCGCCGGTTGAGTGCGGCCCAGAGGATCATGGCCATCCGGTTAATCCGGGAATACCGCACGGTCTCGTGCGAGGCGGCGAGCCTCCTTGTCGGAGTGCCGCCATGGGATCTGGAGGCAAAGGTCCTTGCGCACATGTGGGAGTGGCGCGAGGAGGCGAAACGCCGGGGCGAAACTCCGCTGCCGCGACAAATCGCGGCACGGCGGACAAAGCTCCGGTGTGATCTCATGGCGAATGGCGGGTACGATTGTCGCAACCCAGTGCTGGGCACGCCACAATTGCGGCGGCAAGTCCCCTCTTTGAGGAGTGGATAGAGAGGCGTCACGGCGTCCTCACCTTCCGCCTGACGCAGGTTCTCAACGGGCATGGGTGCTTCGGTGGGTTCCTGTTCAGGATAAAGCGGGAGAATACGCCCGGGTGTTTCCATTGTGAGGATCGTCTAGAGGACACGGTGGAGCATACGGTGGAAGTTTGCCCTGCCTGGGCGGAGCACCGCCGTGTCCTCGTGGCGGTGACCTCTCGCGCCCGGCCCTGGTGCGAGCCATGGTACGGAGCGAGAGGGAATGGGAAGCCGTCACCTCCTTCTACGAAGCAGTAATGCTCGCGAAGAAGGAGGCGGAGTGCGTGAGGGAGTGGCAGTCTCTGCGCCCTCACGTCCCTAGCCACCGCAGGAGGAGACGCCCCGGGCGTCGGGAGTCCATAGCGGACTCCCGGCCACCGTAGGCGCGAACATAAATCAATAAAAAAATGTCTCACTTACACGGGCCATTGAGCTAGTAAGTCTCAGATATAGAAAATAACAGAAAAAAAACAAGTCTTATTTGCAAAGGTTTGAAAATTCCCAGTTACTGAGGTATTTTAACCGGCATGTCCTAGAGCTAAAAATTCGAAGCCATGTGACATCTACCGACCCGCACTGGGCCCGCGTGGTGAATTACCGCCCACTCCTTCTCATCGAGCGGAGGCCTGTGTCCCAGCAGCAGGAACAATATAGTCCGATGATGATGATGATGAGGTATTTTAATGCCAGTGTCGGGTCCTCATTGTTTATATGAATAACAGAGGTTTCTCACATATACAAACGGGTAACTCTGTAACTTACTATCATTGGGAATTGCCTACATTTTCACAGTTCAACAACATTCATTGCGGTATTTATATTGTTGAGCAGACAATTTTTTCGAACATATGACGCAATGGCTTGGAAATAATCTTCAACATTATTTAGATTCTGATTGTTAGTACGTTATAAAATAAATAAATAAAATAATAATAATATTTTAGGACAACCAACACATCGTTATCTGATCCCAAACTAGGCAGAGCCTGTACTATGGCAACCAGACAACTGATAAACTTACTTATATATTTCTAATTACATGCATATTATAGATAAATTACAACCAGACACAGAACAAATGATTGTGCTCATCACACAAAGATTTGTCCTGGGTGGGAATCGAACCCACGACCTCAGTCTTAGCAGTCAGGGTCACTAACCACTAGACTAACAGGCCAGTCAAAAAATAAAAGTCAATAAAATTAGGGTGCAGGGCCCTGTTATCCAGGTGTCACTGCGCTACCAGTAAAGTATCATAAAACATACTCACTGCCATCATCTTCATATAGGATGGTAAATTTGTCCCATAGCAAATCTTTGATGAGTGTTGCATAAGCCTTCGAGATCAGTTCTGGTGGTGGATGATAGAAAAACGAGTAGAAGTCCTCAGCTTGACTCGCTGTAGGCTCCCATCCCAAGGACAGATGGGAAATCTGAAAGTTTTAAAGAAGGATCATCATTCCTGATGGTGAGATATTTTCCTAACCTTTTGCCAACTATGTTGGGGTCGGCTTCCAGTCTAACCAGACGCCGCTGAGTCCATGTATTTGACATGGCACCAAGGGGTATCGTATTACCTAGTTTCAGGTTTCTGACGAATCGTACCGACTGTCAAAGATCTACGAATGACAGTCGGGACCAAAGGCGCGCTTTCCGACTAACCGCGGCAAGCGCAGCTGAACCTGTTCAATGGATCCATACATACATATATACAATCACGCCTTTTTCTCATGGGGGGTAGACAGAAACCACGGAACGCCACCTGCTACGATCTCTACACACTCCTTTTGTCTTGTTTAGGTTCATACAATTGGTCATACACACACGCCTGTTACGGGTATTAGCACCTAACCTTTCTGAAGAACATCACCAATAAGGTCACTATATGTCCTCCTAAGGCGTCCCCTCCCGGTGTTTTCACTCACATCTGCCTTGTAGATACCTTTTGTGAGCCGATCTCAAATGATTGTGCTCATCTCAACATGGTACAGCAATGATCTAAAACTTGACTGCAATAAATACTAGAGGCCTAAAAACTCTAAGGCATTTACTTATTTACACGGAACCTACGGTTCTTATCCTAGAGTCATATTGGCAAGCCTGATAAGACTTGGGGCCAGTTCTTGGTACAAGGATTAGGACGAGCGTGGTTTGAATCGAGTCCAACCGCCCATGGTGTGCCAAACGTACGTTAGTGTCATCACACATTCTCTATATCCTTCATTACCAAACATCCAGTCATTTTGACTGGTCGTGCAATTTCAATTTAAAATTCCCATTACATATAACATTTGCTTTCCGAAATGATGTTATGACTTTTGTAGCTATAAGTAGAGAATACATTTTATGAATTTAATGTTACTTAATATATATAAGTAACAAATATTTTTTTTGTTATTAACATTTATACGTTTGCACGACCAGTCAAAATGACTGGTCTGGTAAATCTAGTGTTAATTTTCTCAGAAAAATTACCTTTTTGAATAAGTATAGCTGCTATGTAACATATAGAATAACTTACATTTAATCTATTACACAACAAACAAGTAGTGTCGCAGATGCCGTAAGTTGGACGAGCGTCTATTAAAGCCACGATGCCGCTGTCTTCTGAAGTAAATGGACACACTGGGAAACAACAGTTTTATATAAGTACTATACCTACACCTCGAAGAAGTACTAGAAAGAAACTTATTAAATACGGCATCGACAGTTCTTGCAAAGTGGTCGGAATCTACTCAAGCACATATCGGAAGCATTTATTTTGATTTAAAGAAATAATTTCGGATTGAAACTTCGTCATGATTCGAATGACGAATGATGTTTTTTGAGAATTTACACTCAATTACCACACATCAGCCTATATTTTTCCATTGCCGGGACATCGTCCCCCCTTCTGTAGGGAATGGGCCGTAATTCACCACGCGGATCCAGTGCTTGGTAGATTCGTCTTCGAATTTTAGGTCTTAGGACATGCCGTTTTGAGAGCAGAATAATTAACACTAAGCAAAGCGCTTGTCAGTTTTCATAACCATGACCTACATCACGTAAATCGCTGCCATTATGACTGGCGCACCACTGCTCTGCAGCAGCTCTGCTTTCCCTTCAAAACGTATTAATCTTTCGGCTTTTACACACAACTGTTTTTGCAAAATAGATTTTTGGTATTCCTTTATACCCTTTGCTAAGCGATGACTGTACAAAACTCAATTGTATCTCATTTCGATTGCAAGGGAAATAATCTTTATTCATAATTAATTCAGAAATCAAAGCTGAGGAATTTAAAGTGTGACACGTCTCTCGTAATGAACTAAGTCATAATAAAAAACCCGGCCAAGTGCGAGTCGGACTCGCTCACCGAGGGTTCCGTACAAACCTGTAGGTATTCTCGGTTTAAAAATAAATGTATTTTTTTTTTTATTTCAGTTGATTGAATGCAAGGTAAATTGCGTTATACGATTTATGACGTTTTAAAAAAAAAACTACTCGCTCGATCTCGTTCAAACCAATTTTCGGTGGTAGTTTACATGGTAATGTACATCATATATTTTTTTTAGTTTTATCATTCTCTTATTTTAGAAGTTACGGGGGAGGACACACATTTTACCACTTTGGAAGCGTCTCTCGCGCAAACTATTCAGTTTAGAAAAAAATGATACTAGAAACCTCAATACCATTTTTGAAGACCTATTCATAGATGCCCCACACGTATGGGTTTGATGAAAAAAAAAAATTTGAGTTTCAGTTTTAAGTATGGGGAACCCCAATTTTTTTATTTTTTCTATTTTAGTGTAAAAATCTTGATGTGGTTCAAAGAATACATCTACTTACCAAGTTTCAACAGCGTATAGCTCTTATAGTTTCGGAGAAAAGTGGCTGTGACATACGGACGGACAGACAGACAGACAGACAGACAGACAGACAGACAGACATGACGAATCTATAAGGGTTCCGTTTTTTGCCATTTGGCAACGGAACCCTAAAAACGACTGTTTCGCCATCTACTTTACCAATTCTTTTAATTCTTCTTATTCTTTCTTTTCTTCTTTTTCTTTCTTTCTTTTAATTCTTTTCTTTACCATTTCTTTTTTTTTTAATTTTTTTTTAAGCCCTTCGGATTAATAACTGGGTATAACATGATCTCAATGAAGATAATGAGAATGTGACTTACGTTCTAATGAAGTGGAATAGCTGTCGACTACCTTCGAGTTCAAGGAACGACCATGATACGTCATCATTCGGTTGGCTTCAATCATGTGGTCGAATATCTGCAAGGAAGTTGGCAGCGTTTCCCGGTTGAAAAGGCCCCCTGAAAACATACACAACCCAATTGTTTTTGTTGTCAAAATGTTGTTTGTAATGTATTTAAATTTTAACATACCTATGGGGAAAGCGGCCGTGCGGACTGCATGAGTACTCGGAGTGAATACAATAGAGGTAACAATGAGGAAAGCTTTAAAAGTGATCATTGTGAAAGTTGATGTTGGTTTATGAATACAATATGTTGTTTGGGCGGGCATGCGGCACGCCGGCCGACTCTCCGCCGTCTGAAGTATTTTTGGAAAGCGGTATTAGGTCACGTCGCGTGCGCCGTCGCGACACGCGTCGTATCGTCGCCCGCGCCTCCGTGCTGCGACTGAAGTCTGGAATATCATCGATGTGACTTCCAAGGAAATACTTTAGTGATGAATCGATGCTACTAAATAAAGCTTAGACTTCGACAAATTCATGTCTCTGAAATGTCTATTATTTTAATTTGTGTCCTGCTCAAAACACGTGAAATAATTCCATGACGCAGTATGCCTCCTCCATTCCTTCATAACTCTGAAAGAAGTTAATTTTATTTGAGTGAACGGCTACCCAGACGTTCATTCGGTGAGCGGTGCGCCCACAAATTATAGTGAAATTGTTTTTATAAAGTTAACTATGCATTCGTATTAAAGTTCGCCATGTGTTGGTATTTACTCGTATTATTGGTTTGTGTTCAAAAATGTACTCCGCAGTTTGTCTTCAAGGAAACTGTCGAAGTTTCGTACCAAATAGGTAAGGTTTCTATGGATTAACAATGTTTGATTAGAATAGTATTGTATGTTCTACTTACCATGCTATTGCGTTATAATATATTCTTAAAACAAAAATAGCGTTATTTCGAGATAGTTGATGTGAAATTTTAAAATTTCTATTCTTCTACATTATTTTGAATTCATTTCCTGTAATGGAATTTTCCATTTTACAGCTGGCATATTCGACAAGGAGGCCACAACCGAGCTGTCGGCGTTCAACGATAGTTTCAACCATGTGCACATAAAGGAGGTCCGCGTAAAACCCATCACCTTGCAGCCGCTGAGGTCTGATAGCTATTCAGTTTGGAGAGAATGTAAGTATCTGATCAATGTGTACCGTCACCATATAAGTAACCAGGGTCGTCGGATACTTATAAGAAGTTGAAATTTTGTTAGGAATCGATGGAAGTTTCTGAATATAATTTAATTTACTCGTTGGAAAATAAACAGCTCATTTATCAAAATAAACATTCGGAAAAATTCCATACCTACTTATATCTCTTTTGGAGACTGTACTAACACGTAGTTAGTAAATGCTCTTACCAGTAACTTTTATTAAAAAAAAAAAACATGGATTGCTTGGTTTGTTTGGTTTGCTCTTAATTTAAAGAGAGGATGAATAAATTTGGGATTTTTTACAGTTTCAATTTTACAAATTTTACAAAACAAGATTTTTTACAAATTTTGAGTCGGCGCTGAAAAATCAATGAACAACGATCACTCAAAGCGCCGACTCATAATTTTAAGGTTTATTATTTTATGCTTTTCAGTTTTTCGGCGGTTTAATTTTTTGTTAAAAAGTTTTTTTTAAAACCGGCCAAGTGCGAGTCGGACTCGCGCACCGAGGGTTCCGTACAAACCTGTAGGTATTCTTGGTTTAAAAGCATAAGGTTTAGGTTTATGAAATTACACGGTTTTTTTAATTTTTATATTTGAGTTGATTGAATGAAAGGTAAATTGCGGTTTATGACTTATGACGTATTAAAAAAAAACTACCTACTAGATCTCGTTCAAACCAGTTTTCGGTGGAAGTTTATATGGTTATGTACATCATATATTTTTTTTAGTTTTATCATTCTCTTATTTTAGAAGTTACGGGGGGGACACACATGTTACCACTTTGGAAGTGTCTCTCGCGCAAACTGTTCAGTTTAGAAAAAAATGATATTAGAAACCTCAATACCATTTTTGAAGACCTATTCATAGACAACCCACACGTAAGGGTATGATAAAAAAAAATTGTGTTTCAGTTCTAAGTATGGGGAACCCCATAATGTATTGTTTTTTTTTTCTATTTTAGGCGGCCCCTAAACGATCAATTAAATTGTGCAATATTACGAATTGTGCAATATTATTGACCGTATAGGGTTAATATTTAAGATTGCGCAATGATTGAATGAAACTTTGAGCATGTTTAATTTTTATTAGGCGGCCCCTAGACCTACAATAACATTGTACAATACATTTTATTGTACAATAAGATTGAGAGGCGCTTTAAATCCAAACGATCAATTATATTGCAAAATAATACGAACTGCGCAATGTTTTCGTGTTCAGGTGGAGAATAGTATTAATACAGTTTACTACACAAAACTACACCACTTTCAGCCGTAAAATTCATCACAATTCAGTTTTTGGAAAAATATAACAAAAACCCAGGCGACGCGTTTAATTTCCCGCCAGAAATTCCTGTGTACTCCTCGTTCAAGACACATACTAAATTTGGGTTCCGTTTTTTACTTAGTTGCGACAACTGCTTTGGTAACAACCAACTGTTTAACAAAAGACTTGTTTAAAAGTAACTTTTCGTGATTGATATTTAAATGGTATGCAAGCGTCATCTTTAAATCACTGAGGCGCTCAAATCAAAGAGTATAATAAAATAATATGGGCTCAAATGGCCACCATACAATACCATACCACACCTCCCATACCCATAACCCACACCACATACCACACACCCACTCATACCTTTTTTTTTTTTTTTTTTTTCAGGATGAGAAATCATCAAATGACTTCTCCCGCTCTGGGCGGAGCGGGAGGGCGTGTCAGACTTTTACTGACTAAAACCCACCCGTGTTCCATCAGTTGCCCATGTGCCAGGGTCACGGTATCTCTTTCGAACAATCACGCGACCCCGGCAGGCCCACTCATACCCTTACCCATATTTAGTACCTAAAGGTACTAACATAAGTATCGTGTCACTTATTAATACTTATAAGCCTTTCAACCTTAACAACAACAAGATAATGATTAAAATTGCTTAACAACATTATTAATTGAAATACACTAAGAAGGATTCCAAATTCGCGATGAGGTTCAAATTCGCTATAACTCAAGGGTCAGCTTTTATACAAAACAGACCGTACATTTTCTTTTTCCGAGAAAACAGTATCCCGCCGTTTTCTATTGTGTCATAATATAAGATAATTAAGGAATTATCTCGATAGGCCAAGACCTTCCGCTGTGTAATCAAAACAAGATGAAATAACCAATTATCAAATACCTATCGTGATAATGGCCCTCAATGATGGGCCCATATACAGCCGTGTCAATTAACGTCATAACGAGAATGTTCGCTATTTGCTTTCATTCGAATGTTTTTTAATAACGATTTTTTTTTTCATAAAATAAAAATCTCGTAGAGCAGAAGTTGCCCAATTTACTATAAAAAGAAACAGTAAAAATTAATATCGCTTTGCTTGTATTCTTAGAAACTCCAACAAAGCTCGTAAAGAAATTGCAGAAACATTATTCTATTGATTTTATTTGCACAAACAGACGTTCTTGTTATACAATTCCAGTGTGCTCAAGCAGTGGAATACAACCGGTGGCTATATTTGGTCCACAAAATGCAGTATCAGACGCTGCCACCCGAGACCAGTGCGCTATTGCGAACATACCGCACATTCAAGCCACGTGGCAACCTTTGGACCCCGACTTGGAAACTAATCCAGAAGATGAAGAAAATGAGGAAGAAGAAGGAGTTGACGAAGAATTAGCCTTTAAAAAGATTTCTATTAACTTTCATCCGGACTCTGACGAAATTGCATTAGCTTATGGGAAACTTGTGAAATATTATAAATGGACAGGTTTTGCAGTGCTTTACGAAGATAACTTTGGTGTGTACCCAACAACTTTTTTTTACAAATAAGTTATCCTGCTTATTTTCAAAGTTGAATTGAAATCAAGCAAGAGATAGACGTTTTCTGTCAAATTTCATATTTCTTAAGCACCATCTATCATTATATAGTGTGCATTTTAACCGTTGAACAAATTACATTAACTAAAGATGATATTATTTGCAAATTGTAAAAGTTTTATAAACAATTATTCTTTCTGTTATAGGTTTATTAAGAGTGCAAAAGATCGTATCTGAGGTATCACTGCATTCACAAATCTTCATGTATAAATTGGAAATTGGCGGCGATAACCGACAGGTAATGTGTATTTCCATAATTATGATCTTATCTCTTCATTACCCTTGGTTGACTAGTGGAGGATACCAAAAGCATTGAGTTTGCCTTTGTACCGGATGGACAGAGTTTACATAAATAAATAAATCACCGAATGACACCAATTTCTATCAAAACTTCTACAAAATCACTCGTTGTGTTGCTAAACTGACACCAGGGTAGGAATTGCGTAACTTGCTATCAGTAGAAATCACTTTAATTTTGACAGTTAATAAAAATTAATATGACGCAATGGAATAGAAATAATCTTCAAAATGATGCAGATTCTGATTCATAGTGCGTTACGGAATTAGGGTGCTGGTAAGCTTCACAACCCCTGGAGCAATTGAGATATTTGATGTTTAGAAAATACCAATTTGCTAGTATTTAATACCTAACTTCAAATATAGTACTTCGACTGTCTCAAAACCTGCCTCGTACCTCGATTGTATCGAATAGTAGCAAAAGGGTAGTGCATTTAGTATTTTCTAAACATCAAATATCTAATAATACCAAAACATTGACTAACTCAATTGATCCAGGGGTTCTTACGCTTATAACACCTGTGGTTGTAAGACATCTTCTAAAGTTTTGGAGACTTTCAGATTTTCAAGGCATTAAGTCAAAATCATGTAACCCGCTTCGTAATGGACTGTCAAGCTGAGCGTATTTTACATTATCTAGCGGAAGCTGAAAAAGCAAAATTAGTTACTGAATATCAGGTAAGGGGCACCAATACTCGTCAAGTTTTAACATTCACACACTTTAAAGAACTGTTGTATATAAAATTTTTTGTATTTAGAATGAAACTTTTGCATGACAAAGTAGAAAAAATTAACCGTTATTATAAGTAATTAATTAATGTTTATAATTTGGAGTGATAAAAAACGTAAATCATTCATGCAAATGTAAAAGGGACAATTTGTACCAGTACTCGTCATTTCCCATGCTTAGTTATATTTAAGCTACAATACAACTTCAAAATACTATGAATGCATGTATGTACCTAGCAAGCAAGTCTAAAAATAATGATTAAAGGTTTTGAACTGGCTAGCAGAGTAGATAGTTAAAGCAAACCGCGATATAAATTAAATTCTAATATATTTTTATACTAAAAAATGAAGAGATCAGAATCGTAGAATCAGAATATTATTTTACCGTGAAAAAGTCGTTTCACTCGGTGGTAAGTTTTGAGTTCTGTTTGACAAAAACATGAAAAGATCTTAACCACCAATGACTACAAGAATTTGGATGCTACAGTAATGGTTGATCATTTAAAAGATAGGTCATAATTGTAGTAATTTTGAGGCAGGATATAATTTACGATCGATCGCGATTGCAGCGCATGCACCGCATCTCGTTTTTCAGTACGCGTCACATTTCACAAGAACATGTTTAGCTAGTAAATATCTACTGTGAAAAAACATATGAAAATATGATCTTTAAAATATGTTTTAGCACTTCATTCTAGTTTCCATGGACGCATCGATAGTAGCTGAGCAGCTGGTGAAGATGCCATCTAACATAACGTGGCTCAGCATGACGCAATATGACAAGCTGAAGGATGCAAGACACTACCTGGCAACAAGAGTAGGCAACTGGCATTCTAAAGAGGAATCCCTATCCGTTGTCCAGTTCAAAGTAAGGAGAAGAAGAAAAAGAAATTGCCTAATATTATAACAACAATAGGAATTAATCTTATTTCTTCTGATTTTATACAGTTCGAATCATTAGTAATGGATGACGTTGCTAATCACCTAGCGAAGGCGTTGGATGTAGAACAGTTAAAAGATCGAAGTCAGCCTCCTTCTTTCAGTTGCACCGGAGAAGATGAACCCTGGGCTCAAGGGGCTGCATACCAACGCAAAATATTAGAGGTGATCCTGCACTATTAAATTAGTATAATTGTTTTCATTTAACATTTCCTGGAAGATCGTTGCCGGGTTCATCGAAATTGTTGGCGACTCAAAAAGAGTTTTAATTGTCGCCTCTGTCTTTATCAGTGAGTTCGTCATATTCCATTACTTTTGTTTTCAAATGACAAAAGCAATAGAACGTTCACTCTCAACGCGATTGAAATCCTAATCGATATTTATAGAAAAGTTGTCATCAATGTCGTCATCATCATCATCATAATTCTAGCTGAAAGACGTCCACTGCTAGACATAGGCATCCCCCAAGCTCCACCACTTTGACAGATTGTGTGCTTCCCGCATCCAACGGATGCTTCACATCGGTCCATCTTGTGAGAGACCTCTCAACTATACGTCATCCGAAACGCGGTCACCACTCCATTACCTTTCGGCCCCATCGGCTATCTGTTCTGCGAGCAATTTGCTCTGCCCACAGCCTATGTCGATTACTTGTAAATCTCTTTTGTCATAAACTTGATTAAAAAACGATTTGAAACATTTTCAGACAAAAACCTACGGAGTAACTGGCAACATAGAATTTAACCAACAAGGACGAAGAATTAATTACGTTTTGTATGTGAATGAAATACACGTCCGGGTCCAACAAATCATCGGCAGGTGGGAGTCCGCCAATGGAACTGACATTATTGACACCAGACCTTTGTCCAACAACGTCAGTAACCAGCTCTCAAGCAAGGAATTTATAGTAAGTATCATTATTTGGATTGTACGCCTTGTAGACAGAAGGTCCTTACATATTCCTTGTGCCTCGTTTATGTCTGTACATCTGGTCATACAAGTACTACGAACCTGACCCTTCTGACGAACATCACCAATAAGGTCACTATAATTATGTTCTCCTAGGGCATCCCCTTTCGGCATGTCCAGTCACACCTACCTTGTAAATACCTTTTGTTAGCCACCTTTTTTTTTTCAGGATGGGAAATCATAAAATGACTTCTCCCGCTCTGGGCGGAGCGGGAGGGCGTGTCAGACTTTTACTGAATAAAACTCACCCGTGTTCCATAAGTTGCCCGTGTGCCGGGGTCACGGTATCTCTTTCAAACAATCACGCGACGCCGGCAGGCATCGGTCCTAGCAGACCCCTTCAACGCTGCTGACATCTCTTTGAGGCGCGAGTGGAACACTACGCGCCCTCGACCTGAGCCTGGTCCTTACTGGACGGCGAGCTACCCATTGCTCGCCACCCGCAAGCTCGCGCCTACGGTGGCCGGGAGTCCGCTATCGACTCCCGACGCCCGGGGCGTCTCCTCCTGCGGCGGCTAGGGACGTGAGGGTGCAGAGACTGCCACTCCCTCACTCGCCCCACCTCCTCCTTCGCGAGTATTACTGCTTCGCAGAAGGAGGTGACGGCTTCCCATTCCCTCTTGCTCCGTACCATGGCTCGCACCAGGGCCGGACGCGAGAGGTCGCCGCCGCCGATCGCCTCCACGAGGACACGGCGGTACTCCGCCCAGGCAGGGCATACTTCCACCGTATGCTCCACCGTGTCCTCTAGACTATCCTCACAATGGAAACACCCGGGCGTATCCTCCCGCTTTATCCTGAACAGGAACCCACCGAAACACCCAAGCCCGGTGAGAACCTGCGTCAGGCAGAAGGTGAGGACGCCGTGGCGCCTCTCTATCCACTCCTCAAAGAGGGGACTTACCGCCGCAATTGTGGCGTGCCCAGTTAGCCGCCCTTCATTCGTCAATTTCATTCATTTGAAATTTAATATTGTGTTTTACATATGTTTAAAAAACAAACATAGGTTTTCTATGTTTGTTTTTTAAACATATGTTTAAATAAAAGAGTAACCTTGGAGTTTCTTACGGGCTTTTTCCATAGGAAATGACCAATTGGAATCGTGCCCCTAGCTTCTTAATTTTCTGTTCTTCTTCTTAATCTTCTGTGCCCATGTAGACTTCTGTGCCCATGTAGATTTATGTGACTATTGCAGTATACTGATATTATTCGTTCTGACTGATAACTAAAGATACAAGACTCCACCTTTCCCCTAAACTGATTATTCTAACACAGGTGGTATCCCGTAGAGCGAAACCCTATTTCTGGTACAAAGAAAAATGTGAAACTGACGCATGTAAAGATGAAGATGATGACCCCAATGAAAAATTCGAAGGTTTCTCCGTAGACCTCGTCAAGCAAATATTCAAAATACTGAGAGAAGAAAAGTTCAATTACACTTATAAGTTCATTCACGAAAAAGATTTGGTGTACGCCGATCTAGTACAAGTCCTGTTAGACAAAGTAAGTCTTATAAAAATATTGACGACTGTGCAGTTTCATACACAAATTTATCTGAATTCATGCAATTTTATAAATGGCAAAGTAAATAATATCTAACATTAACATCTAGCCGAGAATATATAACAGTCAGTTTGACTTTTTCACCTATATTCTTTCAATTGCTAAAATAAAGGGTAGTTATATTAGGGGAGCGGCGGTACATTCCGTACAGCGGACGATACCGTACATTGTATTTGACAGAGACCGAATGATGAGAAATTAGGTCTATCCTTGCTAACGGTTGCAACACGGCACTGCTGTGTTCTCCCCTTTCGCTCGTTCCAGTGACCTGTCAGGTTACGCGAATAAAGCATGTGTCACGTTTTCGCGCCAATTTTTATAAAAAGTGCCGTGAAGACTTTATGCTGTAAGTACTATATTTTTTCATATATTATGTAATTTGTTTAACTAAATTGTACGATATTGATTTATGTTTCGATTGACAGCAATTTTTCATGGAAATCACGAATAATTTTCGTTTGTTGAAACATATCTCCCAAAACGGCGGCTTCGGGTCGGTTCGTACATTTTTGGACAGTATCACCCGCAGGTCTTCATTTGATTTAGTTATTGACTATTCTATCCTTATTTTCAGATGCCTCGAGGAAAGAAGCTTACCTGGTTTTCCCGCAAAATGAGACTCGCTATAGAAGTAAACGCGGGCTCCAAATTACGTAAAACAGCAGAGAAATTTGGAGTACCAATAATGACTCTACACGATCACGTAAAAAAAAGGTCCTGAATATAAACCCAGACTATATCGTGTATGGCCAATGGGTTCATGCATTGTGCAGTGATAAAGATGAGCTAGATGATTATATTTGTGGATTTTGTCATGCTAAATATGTGAATTAAGACTGTACGCAACCATCCGAAGGTATCGGATGATTCCGTACTTTTGTTTTTTTATTTTATTTAATAAAACCCAATATTTGTATTTATCTGGTTTTATTTTTTGTTCGAGGATTTAGTAGTCCAATATTTTCTGTACAGGTAATGCTTAAGATAAACCAAATAAGGCTTTTAATTTTTCAGTGATAAGAGTTCTACCATAGGTGTACGGTAACCCCCGCTCCTCCCCTATTAGGGTCACAGCACACATATCAACTTGGAAAAGGATCGTCACCGTATCGCCTTTCGCCTCGCCGACAAACAGGCGTCAACCTCGACCGCGACGACCGCTGGTTGACGGCTAGGCGGCACTAGTTCAGTCATTTTGAATCCGGACGTTTTGTGTCGCGTGGACGAAGAGACGTAAGCTAGGGAACGGAGAGCCGTAAGCTAGCGTACGGAGAGCCGTAAGCTAGGGTACGGAGAGCCGTAAGCGCGGGGACCGCTGGTTGCCACGCGCCACATCGCGGTTCGTGAGCTTGTCCGGAGGCGAGGCGTTACGATTCCGATTAGTGTGCGTTGCAGTAGGGAGTTTCATACAAATCATACTGAACGGCTCGAGTTGATACGGTTGCGATCCGTTTACTAGTTGATATGTGTGCTGTGACCCTTAAGCTTAAAAACACCTGTATGAAATCTATCTATCTATATTACGTGGGATAACTCAGAAAGTTTTGCGAAAATAAAAAGAAGTGTTTTATAGGTTGGGTGGGTGGGTTTTCATTTTTGTATTAAATCTTTTCAAAATACTCTCCACCAACCTCTATGCAAAGTTTCATGCGTCTGAACCAGTTTTCGAAACACTTTTTCCAGTCCACCGCAGACACATGGCTTACAGCCTGCTCGAACGCTAACAACGCATCTTCCGGCGACGACAATTGTACCCTTTGAGCTTATCTTTAATTTTTGGGATTAAAAAGAAGTCACAAGGTGCTAGGTCAGGGCTGTAAGAAGGGTGACCCAGAAGTTTGACCGGGGTGCTGTCCAAGAAGTCCCTCGTTTTGAACGCGGTGTGCGTGGGCGCGTTGCAGTGGTGGAGCAGTAGCTCGCGGAGCCGTGTTTGGTCGCTTGTTGCTCACAACAGAGAAAACTTCTGCCAAGCATTTGGTAGTATACCATTCGGCGTTGATGTTAGAATCTCGTGAACTTATAAATAATCATTATTTTTATAATAGTTTATGACTGGCCAGTCTCTCATACAAAAAAACTTTTTTTCGCAATACTTTCTGAGTGACCTGGTACTAATAATAATAATCTATACTAAAATAAATAAAACTGGGTTCCTAATAGACATTGTTGTGCCTAATACGCATAACTTACAGACTACAATAGCCGAAAAATTATCTAATGCACGTGTAGAATCTCGTGAACTTATAAATAATCATTATTTTTATAATAGTTTATGACTGGCCAGTCTCTCATACAAAAAATTTTTTTCGCAATACTTTCTGAGTGACCTGGTACTAATAATAATAATAATCTATACTAAAATAAATAAAACTGGGTTCCTAATAGACATTGCTGTGCCTAATACGCATAACTTACAGACTACAATAGCCGAAAAATTATCTAAATACACCGAACTTAAAGACGAAATAACTAGACTATGGCATCTTCAAAAAGTCACAATAGTCCCCATAGTGCTTTCAACAACAGGAGTAATTCCTAAACAACTTCATCAGTCCCTTACTTCCCTCAACCTGCCATCTAACACCTTTCACTTGCTGCAAAAGGCAGTGATCCTTAACACATGCAGGCTAGTTAGAAAATTTCTTCAGTCTGAACCGGACACCTTGCACCAATACGCCCATGCAAATTCGTCTACCATACAGTCCACTTATCATATTACTCCCCCCACACTTAACCCGAATGCTGGACACTTGGGTTAGGCCCGTGCCATCATTTCTATCCGGCTTGGCCGAGAAAAACAAATTCTAAATAAAAATAATCTATACTAATATACTAATAATTTTATAAAGCTGAAGAGTTTGTTTGTTTGAATGCGCTAATCTCAGGAACGAATCTGAAGAGTTTGTTTGTTTGAATGCGCTAATCTCAGGTCCGAATTGAAAAATTATTTTTGTGTTGGGTAGCCTATTTATTGAGGAAGGCTATAGGCTATATAATATTACGCTACGACCTAACTAAGCGGAGCAGAAACGGAAATAGTCGAAAACTGTCAGGCAATTCGATGCGACGTTAAGGGTCAGGGGAGCAAAAATTTGACGCGGACGAAGTCGCGGGCAGAAGCAAGTCTATTAAAAGGCGGAAGAGTTTGTTTGGTTGAACGCGCTAATCTCAGGAACTACTGGTCTGAATTGAAGAAATCTTTTTGTGTTGGATAGTCTATTTATTGAGGAAGGCTACAAGCTATATAACATCACGCTACGATTAAAAGGAGTGGAGCAGCAACGAAAAATGGTCGAAAACTGGCAGGCAATTTGGAGCAAAAATTGAACGCGGACGAAGTCGCGGGCAGAAGGTAGTAATGTATATTTGTCGCAAATCAGTTGCATGGATTAAATTAATTTATAATTTAATCCATGCAACTGATTTGCGACAAATAGATATCCCCAGAAAGTAATCGATAATACTTGTGTTGGATCTCTCTCGCTCTTTTCCTTAATATTGAGACGATTGTGTACAAAAAGTGACTAATATTATAATTAAATTTAGAAAAAACCCGTAGGTTCCATAATTTAGCACAGATATGTTTCTTTACAGCAAGCTGATTTAGCTGTATGTGACCTCACAATCACGGAGGAGAGGAAAAAGGTTGTTGACTTCTCAGTGCCTTTCATGACTCTTGGAATTAGTATCCTTTACACTCAGGATCGTAAAGTGCCGCCAGGAATGTTCTCTTTCCTCAATCCGTATACATTTGAGGTCTGGATGTACACGGCTACTGCTTATTGTGTAGTCTCCATGGTTCTGTTCATTTGTGCCAGGTATATATTTTTCATTTTTTACATTATAATTAGTGCTTGTCATTATTTGGGGGGTTTACTATAATCGCCACCCTTGGCAGGCGGGTTGGCGATCGCAGTATGGTAGTCTACAATGCATAGAGAATGCTGCTGCTCATTCTCTAGTATCTCCCTTAGTCGCCTCTTACAAAACCCACGGGAAGAAATGGGATGGTGCTATTCTTTACGTCCGGCACCACAAGGTAGTTAATTCTCCTAACGGCCGGCGAACAACCAAAACCCATTCTAAAGGCCCTTCAGAAGCTGTTTGATTCCGTCATCCTCGAGGGCAAAACGCCACAGGCATGGAACAGAGGTGTGGTGGTACTTTTCTTTAAGAAGGGTGTCAATACCCTGCTTAAGAATTATAGGCCCATCTCACTTCTGAGCCATGTTTACAAGCTGTTTTCAAGAGTCATCACGAATCGTCTCGCGTGCAGGTTTGACGACTTCCAGCCAGCTGAACAAGCCGGATTCCGTAAAGGCTTTAGCACCGTAGACCACATACATACGCTGCGGCAGGTTATACAGAACACCGAAGAGTATGCTGAAGTGTTTGTATGAAAACGCCACTATGTCAGTCCGGCTCCAGGACAAAGCCTCGAAACCTATCTGAATCTATTCTGCAGCGAGGGGTGAGACAGGGAGACGTTATCTGTCCGAAACTGTTCATCGCTGCACTGGAGGATGTCTTCAAGGTTCTGGACTGGAAAGGGGCTGGCATCAACATCAATGGCGAGTACATCACTCACCTTCGATTTGCCGACGATATAGAAGTCATGGCTGAGACTATGGAGGACCTCAGTACAATGCTCGATGACCTCAGTAGAGCTTCCGAAAGAGTGGGTCTTAGGATGAACATAGACAAGACAAAGGGCATGTCCAATGCTCATGTGATACCCACTCCAATGAAGATCGGAGGCACTACACT
Source organism: Aporophyla lueneburgensis (assembly GCA_932294355.1). Classification (NCBI taxonomy): domain Eukaryota; kingdom Metazoa; phylum Arthropoda; class Insecta; order Lepidoptera; family Noctuidae; genus Aporophyla; species Aporophyla lueneburgensis. Next base: position 14,998,502 of record OW028750.1, on the reverse strand, counting down.
CGAAGTTGTGGACGAATATGTGTACCTAGGACAGACTGTCCAGTTGAGTAGGTCCAACTTCGAGACTGTCGAATCCGACTCGGCTGGGCAGCGTTCGGGAAGCTACGCAATATCTTCTCGTCCAACTTACCGCAGTGTCTCAAGACAAAATTCTTTGACCAGTGTGTGTTGCAAGTGATGACATATGGCACTGAGACGTGGTCGCTCACAAAGGGCCTTATAAGAAGGCTCAAAGTCGCCCAAAGAGCAATGGAGAGGGCTATGCTTGGAGTTTCCCTACGCGATCGAATCAGAAATGAAGAGATCCGTAGGAAAACCAAGGTAACCGACATAGCCCGAAGAATTGCCAAACTTAAGTGGCAGTAGGCAGGGCACATCGCTCGCAGAACAGATGGCCGATGGGGCCGGAAGGTTCTGGAGTGGCAACCGCGTACTGGAAGACGGAGCGTTGGAAGCCCTCCCACAAGATGGACCGATGACCTGATGAAGGCCGCAGGAATACGTTGGATGCGAGAAGCACAGAACAGGTAGAAGTGGCGGTGCTTGGGGGAGGCTTGTGTCCAGCAGTGGATGTCTTTCGGCTGATATGGTGATGATGATGATGACATTGTAATTTTTACCTTATTATACTATGTGGTGCTGGAAGTTAAGTATAGCCCCATCTCATTTCTTCCCGTGGGTGTCGTAAGAGGGGACGAAGACTAAGGGACTTACTAGAGAATGGGCAGCAGCATTCTCTATGCATTTTACCACCATACTGCGATCGCCAACTCGTCTGCCAAGCGTGGCGTTAATGATTATATGAAGTCCGTTCCTTGAGCTTTATGTTCGTTCAACTCTTCGATATAATCACTTTAAAAAAATGAGATTACGGGACATTTTTGAACTTTTATGAAAAACTACGCAAAACTGAGTTTATATAAAACAAGTGAAACTATTTACATCAAACCAATTGATTACAAAAGTCCTTAATAATTTCAGAATTTCTCCAGCTGATTGGGAAAATCCAGAACCATGCGAGAAAGATCCAGAGGAATTGGAAAATATATGGACGTTTAAGAACTGCATCTGGCTAACAACGGGCTCCATTATGACGCAAGGATGCGACATCTTGCCCAAGTAATTTTGTTTGAGTTTGTCCTGTTTTAAACCAACAGACATTTCGGAAGTTGACCCGAGATTAAAGAAGAAAGACAAAGATATAATTAGTAACAGTCTTAAATAATAATTGCTCTGCGCTTAAATCTATGTCTGAAAACTGCGTTGTTCTTAACAATTTCAGAGCTTTTGGCACCCGTTGGGTATGTGGTATGTGGTGGTTCTTCGCAGTGATTGTGTGCCAGACCTACATCGCCCAGCTGTCAGCTTCTATGACGTCAGCCTTAGAAAACGAACCAATCAACAGCGTCGATGATCTGGCCAAGCAAACCAAGATTATGTACGGGGCTATCGACGGAGGATCAACTCTTCAGTTCTTTGAGGTAGGGTGGGTGATCTTGTCCATCAGTAAATTACGTAAAAGGGACCTTCATTTTTCGTTTTGCTGTGTTATTAAAAATGGTATACTTTTTTAAAATACTAAAACAATATGCACATATCGCTTAAACCAGTAATTTTTTAATACATATTAAGTAGGTATACAGTCACGTAAATTAACCGTTACATTAAAACAGATAATTTTTTTCCAGTCATCCAAAGTCAAAACATACAGACACATGTACGAAACTATGATGGCAAATAAGGCTCTGCTAGTAACTAGCAATGACGAAGGAGAGATAAGAGTCCTCAAGGGTAAAGGCAAGTACGCTTTCTTTATGGAATCCACTTCCATAGAGTACAAATTAAAAAGAAATTGTGACTTGAAGAAAGTTGGAGGTGAACTGGATAGTAAGGATTACGGAATAGCGATGCCAGCTAGTGAGTATTATCTCAAATTTCTGAGTGCTGATTGACGGTTTTACTTCATTCAAATGTTTATCGATAGCCTGTGTCTTTCTTAAAAACAGAATCTACATTCCATAAAGTAAATAATACCATATTTCTTTGATTTTCAGATTCGCCATTTAGAACTGATATAAACAGAGCGATTCTAAGACTGAAAGAGTTAACAGCATTGGAAAAAATTAAAAATAAATGGTGGCTTGAAAAATATGGAGCCGAGAAATGTGATGTAAGGAACCTAAAATTCATGAAGTAAATACATAGGAGTCATCCATCTTAAGAAGGAAGGTTTTTTTAGAATTTTTTGCGTGACGATTATTTTAAAACTCAGAAAGGTCTGGATTGTACTTTACACAAGTCCGTTCCACTTTCTAAGAGTCTGATAAAATTATATAAACACTTTGTTCATATGCCATTGTCACTATTATGTCTACACTTTTTACTTAACCCGTATCGGACGAGATTGGCACTGTAAGTACACCGCTCTTTCGCAGCTTCATCATGGACACTATCAGAAATAACACCGTTTGAGCTATAAAAATATGTCTGCCTAGAATGTTTCAGACACGAATCGAATTAGTTAATAGTCTCTAAAGAGTGATGTACTAACAGTGCCATTATCGTCCGAAACGGGTTAAAATGAGTAAGCGTTTCTAACTCATTTCAAGTAGGAAGTGAGAAAAACTGTCCACTATGAAAAGTTTCCGTTCAAGTTTTTTCAGCTTATTTATCAGCATTTCCCATTCAAAAATTCTCAATATATCTGTTTCCACCTCTTAAAAACTGCTGATGGATACTCGAACCTTCCGGGCTCCTATGAACACCTTATTTGAAAGTATTGTTGTAATGTCTGGACTTTAAACGAAACTGTGACCTCTGAATTTGTTTCAGTCTTCTCAGAGTAGTCAGATACGAAACGTCGACTAGTAGACGACTGGTTTTAAAAATATTATTGACGTGAAAATGTTTGTACCAACCTACTGACAGAAATAAAGTCATTTATCACTATATTTCAGCCAGTTGTCGACGAGAACGACATAGAAGGCGATCTTGAAATAGACAACCTGATTGGTGCATTCGTGGTTTTGGTGGCGGGACTGGTGTTAAGTATGTTCATGACTGCCATCGAGTTCATGAACGAGGTCCGCAATATTGTCGTTCGGGAACAGGTTCGTTTCATAATACTTTTTATTTTAAGAGAGCCCTGTATGTATGGCCCATAATACTGTAGCTCTTTCTACTTAACAAAATATTAAATTTATTAATTCACTGACAATTACGTACAGCCGTAACCTAGTATAAGCATGAAATTTGCCCATGAGTTCCATATTTATCTTAGAGGAACATAAAGGAAGGGTTTTTTAAGGGGGTTAAATAAGGAAATAAGTTCATGATCTTTGCCAATCTGAATCCTATCGAGAACACGGGTTTTCTTCCTATTAAATAAAAGGTGATCACTAAATGGCTTTCATGATACTATTTTGTAGCATGATCAAATAAGCCCAGGTATATAGATAGGTAATTGATTGTTAAAAGTAGGAGCGATATAAAACGACAAGCGTCAAAGAGTCTCCCACCGCAGCTGGTTCTTATCAGTCAATGGCAAACATAAGTCACACAAACGTCCCTAAAACTGATGAATTTGCAACATCATATTTCCAGGTTTCACACAAAGAAGTGTTCATCAAGGAGCTGAAGGCTTGCCTGAACTTCTCCCAGCTCCGGAAGCCGGTACTCCGCAACCCCAGCAGGGCTCCATCCATTGTGTCCACAGACAGTGAGGAACGACGAGAGAAACAAACTAAAGCTATTGAAAACTTTATGGATTTGGAAAAAGAAGTTCAATAATTATAACGTAACTTTCATTGTTTGGTACTCGAGTGCAAATAACTCTGACAAACTATTGTCATGAGCAACTAACAACAAATTAGCAATTTATGTATTTTGGTAATAAAAATAATATGAAACATTTGTATGATCTATTCAATGACTCAAAAGCTGAACCCATATCAAAAACTTTCACACCTAGAAAAATATTATAAAAACGGTAAATTAAGTAAGGTTGAAGGATGTTTTCTAGTTCCTGACAGACGATAACAATTTGCAATCATTGAGCCATTTATGAATCTAATTATTTTATGACCTAAGTACCTATATCTTAACCCTGGAACATCAAACAAAAGCTCGTGTCACAATATAAATATGGATACTGTGCGGAGTCGTGTCTAGACGTCTAGTCACGGGTCGGTAATAATTATTTCAATAAATTTCTTTGGACATACAAAATAATATAATCAAATGCAAATTAATATTGTTATATGCTGGGGTTCGGGATAAATTAATTTAAACCAATATTCCGAAACACACACAAACTGTTTAATTGAAGAAACACAAATATCGCAACCACAAGAAACGTCACTTGGAATCACTTGTTTCGCTTGTACTGTATCGCTTGATTCGTATTCGATCACTTCCGAAATCGAACTGCCCGTCGGCCCGACAATCCGCAGAATCCGCTATTTATATTCCGAGCAGAACATTCGCGAACATTCGACACTATGCCACAGTTCACACGTATCGTAGAAGCTTCCAGGAACTTCCATTAAACAGCTGTTTACTGTTTAATCCCACTATTCGACAATAGATGGCGGTAGCGTCTACGTACAATTTCGTGTAGTACTTGCTACTTGATAACAGATGGCGTTAGCGTGTCATTTCTAGTAGTTTCCAACACTGCCCCGTCCTTAGATGGAGTTAGCGTGATGTTTCTAGACTTTACGATCTACGTAACAGTATCAAAGCTACATGCCCTAAGGTTACTGTAGACAGACGAATGTTTGCACCGGTAAATCTACGTTTTAGGGTTTAAAACGTTTGCTAAACTGAATGAATGGACACTAATGAAGCTCCGTCGGCGCGAGTCAGTTTCAGGAACCTATGCAATATAAGATAGTTGGTGTTATAATGAAAGATACCACATATTACCAGCAACACACCCTGTAACCCACAGATGTTTATGTATTCACTTAAAAGTGCAAGGAAGCACTCCAAGTTGACTTCTTTTTAGAACTTGGTGATAAATCGTGGTGGGAAGTAATATTTAATCGTGCAGACTTTTTACAGTAGTAGTAGTGTTTTTTTGCAGTAGTATCTGGAACCCTCACTACTTAGTTTATATACAGCAAATAGAATCTATTCAATCCAAATCCCATAAATATTATAACTATCGCACTGGTTTTAAGTCTAAAGATTATCTGCAAGCATGCAAACATCATAATATATTACCATTGGAGAACAGACGTATGATTCTCGACATTCTTTTTCTTTATAATGTCTGTAGTGGGAATATTGACAGTAAAGCTTTAAATGATCTATTTCTAAGATTGAGTGCTCCATCTCGACGGACTAGGCACACACAGTTATTCGATGTACCGCACAATGGTACAAACTACGCTCAAAATTCTGTCATTGGTAGGATATTAAGAAATTTTAACAACAAATTCTCTCATCTTGATCTATTTAACACCAAAAAAGGTGTATTCAGGAAACTTTTGGTGACTTCTGTATGCGACGAATTGACTAATGATTATAAAAAGAACTGCACCCCTAGCCAAGTTGATAATCTGCAATCGTTAACGGTAGTCGCTCAACGTTAAGTCACGTGGTTAGAACAAACGAACAGCCCCCCTAGCCAAGTCACAAACGTTTACCGTTCTACAATCGGTAACGCCTCAGTGTCAGCAATTGTAGGAAACGATAAGTTGGTAGCCATGTTGAAACGCCTGAGTCGGCCGCTCGTTCTTCAATGTCTTTAGAAAAACGACACCTTATAACAAAGGATTTAGCGTTGAACATTGTAGAAACGATAAAAAATCATTCTATCATTTTGAACGATGTGAATTTGGCTACGAATTTTCTGCACCCCTAGCCAAGTTGATAATCTGCAATCGTTAACGGTAGTCGCTCAACGTTAAGTCACGTGGTTAGAACAAACGAACAGAAAATTCGTTTTAGAAATTCTAAAGACATTGTAGAACGAGCGGCCAACTCAGGCGCTTCAACATGGCTACCAACTTATCGTTTTCTACAATTGCTGACACTGAGGCGTTACCGATTGTAGAACGGTAAACGTTTGTGACTTGGCTAGGGGGGCTGATTCTTTGATCGGTTATTTTTAGAATTAAACCACCATACCAACCACTACAAAACACCACCACCATCGCAACTCCTCACACACACACCCACACATAAATCCGTAATTGGCTGTAAGATTACTTTATTTTATGTAAAAATTGTTAAAGAGCTTTGGATTTTGTGATTAAATAAATTTTGTAGCATAATTATCTCAGGAGATATACGCAGTAAGGTTCACAGATGTAGATTAAATTCAATTATCGCCAAAACCATGTTTTACATTCAACCGACCCCAGAATTGCTGATGGAAAAATCCAATAACATTTTGCCCGACCTGGAGATCGAATCCATATACAGCAGTCGTGATTGCAACTACAATATGTCAGGTTACATATAACATAGAGCTACATAGTTGAAATAAGGTGAAATCGACTTCGTAATTGCTTTACGACTTGAGACAACAGTTTCCAATAAATTGAAATTTCACTAAAGTTGAAACTATGTAACTGCCACAAAGACAAATAGACCTTTGTGAGGTTTTATGATACTCAACCTTAAGGCTATCACATTGCCCGATGACTTTGACGATTTGACCTCTGAACTAGTAAGTTTTCGTTTGGTGCCATCTATCATAACAAAACACAAACGAACTGACGATTAAGCAAGAACACAGATATGTAGGTTTTTGCCTATTTTTATTAGCTCTCTGAGAGTTCTTATGTATTGTTATTCTCTAGAATTAAAAATTAATATTTTGACGTGACAACGTCTTATAAATTGGTTTGCCGGGTGACACTTCAAGAAACTGCGTTACGCTCCGCTCACGTTATGCGCTCACAATGAGAGCGAGTGAGAGGCACGCGTCCCTTCCACTCGGGCATGGTTAGCCCGCCTAAGAGCGAGAGAGACAGACATAAAAAGTGAAAGGCACGCGTCCCTTCAAAGTCGTTGTCACGTAAAACTTTCGCCCGTATACCGACTTTACAGGCAACCAATTTTTTTATTTTGAATTAAATGATGGACTTTGCCTGCTGACCTAGCTTTCAAAAATTATTTTGTGTGATGATGACCAGGTAAGTGCTTATCGATTCTCAGTAACGGAGTGAGTTAGGATCACCAAACTTTTTCATGTGATGAATTTCGCCAGTTAATTTAATTGACCCAAACACATTCCCATCATTGAGTAAGAAAATTGGATGTCTGATGATGACTGGTATATCTTTAAAATATTGCAAGCTTACTCTATGACTGGTTCAAAAAGCAAATCGAAATTACAAACTACTTTATTTCTATGTACACAATTAATTTCTGTTCTTATTTAACGAAATATTTATATTTGTAATATTTACAATATTATTTAATTCAGAAATCATTGAAAACGTGAACTTTTAGATTTTATTTGGTGAAAACAACGCGCGTATGATCCACCCTTCACGGCAGCCATCAAGGCACTGGTGTATGGCGTCATTCGCATCGCGAGTATATGTCACAAGAAAGCAACGGGTTTCTCGCGCAGTTTCAGGTTTTTATTTATTATTTAAAAATGTAAAAAGAAATTAGAAAAAGTAAACAATACAAATTATTAAATAAATCAGTACGCATATTTTGATATAAAATTCATGTCAAACGATTCACCCGTTACAGAGACAATTTTCAATTTAGGTTGAAGGAGGACCTGTTTACTGCCAGATTTTTCTGAAATTTGAGAAAGTTTATTAAAATTCTAAACAATACAAAGTATTTATCATGACCTTAAGTTGACATATATTCTTCATATGAAAATCGCACGGTGAATTCTTCAACAAAATTCGTTAAAGATGCGGTATTTTTCGGATTTCAGCAAGGTAATCACCTTAAGGCGGTGAAGCAATTACCGGATTGAACATGTATCTATACAGAACCTGGGACACTTGCACGAATCCACTTGCAAGAAAAAGATATGGAATTTATTTATAACATCACGACTTTTTTCTATAAAAATACCCACAATTCTCTATTCGCCAAAAGACCATTCGCGCAAATAGGTTCACGCAAGTGTCCTTCGCGGAAATACCTTTCCCGTAAGCGTCTCGCTACCATCTACACACACCGTCAATATGAAACTGATATGGCTCACTAATTGACACTCAGTGTAAAATGGCACAGACACGAGCAAAGGTGAGGATAACGTGAAGTTTATATTTTTTTTTTTTTTGCGTTATCTGGTGTTTTGATTGACCTCAAACAAGATTGTAAGCAGCCCATTACACGAATGGACACGTTTCAAACAAGGATGGCCTCGCAACGAGAGGCAAATTACGGCTGTCCGAAATCTCTCTGCATCGTGATGAGCAGGGATGTTAGGGAGCTCCGTAACCGTAACCGAAACTATCGGATATCCGATATAAAAAAATATCCGTAACCGTAACCGAATCCGAAATAAAAGTTTCGGATAATATCGGATTTGTTATTACATTTTTATTTTAGGTAGATTAAATAACACTCAATATATATTTATAATCATTTTTATTTTAAATAGCTGTAATAATTACTCACAGACTGATTATAATTCCTACCAAATGGTGACATATAAATAAAACCATTTTATTAGCTATTTGTATTTTACTTTTGAAATTCCTTAAAAGTTTAATATCCGTAACCGAAATTATCCGACACTAACGGATAATCCGAAATAATTTCATATCCGTATCCGTATCCGGTATAATAATCATTCCTACATCCGTATCCAATCCGTATCCGAAATTTCATATCCATAACATCCCTAGTGATGAGCACGTCCACTCTGTCAAAGGAGGAAAGACAAACGACTACCTATACATATGTCACTGTTGTGTATATAGGTAGTCGTTAGTCTTTAGTTACTTTTTCTATCGGCTGATCCTTTGCAGTGAAATCAAGTGAAGACGAAGAAAGTGCCATGTGTTTTGTTTTGGCAAACTACAGTACATAACATTTATCTTTATTTCACATAATATTATGATTTGCTTAAGTCCACACAGTATTCTTCACAATACAACATCTATTGATATAACAGTGTTCATAGTCATTATGTTGCAGGGAAAAAACATAAGCCACCATATTAGACGCAGAATCCTATAGGTATCTTGTTCTTCAATCATCTATGGCGCACTTATCTGACTATAGTGTCCCCACTGCTGTGACTGGGGCCTCCTCTCTTATCAGAGGTGATACAGAAGCATTAACGCGTGATATAAACAAAAATTCGATTTTTGATTGAAAATACAATTATTATATAAGCACAATAGTATAAAGTGACGTTTCCCCGATGTATGAACAAAGATTAAGTATATACAAAGCAACTATTTTCAATTTTAAAATCGATCCAATTTATTTTACGTTAACCGCATCTTCGCACTAGGTCCTCTGATGAGCTCAATTCGTATTGGTGGGTGTCACATGCCTTCGAATTTCTAGGACATGCCAGCTTCCAAAAGATGTTTTTCTTTCTGCGTATTTAGAGCAGTGCTGATAAATAAATTACACAAAATAACGTGCATTCTGCCTGGTATGACGGATTGTCATAATTAGTACCTATCGTCAAACTGTTTCCCGGACGCTTTCAGACCATACACTTTTCTACTGCTTCTTAAACCGAGTAAATCGTTATGATCGTTTACTACCTGTTCCTAACCGTAGGTTTTCTAACATAAACATTGTAATAACTAGGTATGCGAGATTTCCGTACCATAACAGACTTACGGCCACTGCAATAACTTTAAGAAAATGTAGGTAGTTTGCGAGTACCTCGAAGATCTATAATCTGAAATCTCTCTTTTTTATGATCCATTATCGTCATCAAAGAGCGTTATTTTATCTCAGGACACCCAAATCGTAACATATTTTTTTTTGTATCTTTCACCTTCCGAATTCTGCATTTAACACATTGGTCTCTTAAACCTTTGATAATATTTTCATTAGATCAATTTTTTTATCGTCCACACCAAAGTTATCTTCACCTCAGAGCTCTGATGTATTATTTATTACTTTAATTAATCTTATCTACTTAATTATCTATTGATAATGTTAGTAAAATAAAGATGAATGAATTGACAAACAAACCTGAATATCTCTCGACTGAAACTGATTAGAACTGCAAGGCTAGATATACCTACTTACTTAGTTATTATTGAAGGATAAGAAGTAATGAAGTCAAGATACTTAGCTCTTCGTAACTCCCAATAACATTTATTAAAGGAATTACGAAGAATATTAAGCCTATACTCAAACATTTGTGAAAAGATTAGGACGACGATTCAACTGAAGTTGTAAGACCAATTTAGAGCAAAAAATCAATTTATACTTAGTCGGCAAAATTATTTTCTACAGCTAATTTTGGCTTGAAAATGATTGGGAATTCCTTCTACTCCTATGAGAAAAAGACTAAATCCTTTAAGTGTTTCCTTCGTTGTACGAAATTAATTAACATTTATTCACAATTAGTTACCTATCGAAGACTACTATAGTATACTCCCTACTATAGAAGTATACCTACTTTCCTACAAAACACAACTATTCTGTGTTTGTAGCCTTAGTTTATTCTATCCGGCAATTCTGACGTAAACAGATTGGATTTCAATTTCCTCACCGAACTTAGATGACTTCAGATTTTCTTAAGAAAGTTAGGGTCTTTTGTGTATTTCCCAGAGTTAAGGAACAAATATTTTATAATTTAATCACTTTGTGTAGAAAAGAAATTGTTTGAACCTTCTTTTGCAGTCTCTAATGACGTTCAAAAGATGCGAGCCGGTGTTGGCCAACTTGTTGGGTCAAAGTGATTTAACTTTAAATTAAATCTACTTTGGACAGGATTTAAAAATGTAGGACATATTGTCCTATTACGCACAACGGTAAAAAAATGCAAACACCCTCGGTAAATTATGCATAGAAGGGAGATGTCCTATGTGTATTTTCTGAATGCAAATAATACAACGCTGAACCCCAGACGATGTACCTAAAATAAACACATGCAGAGCAGTCAATTCAATGGGACAAAAATAATACCTAAAGAGGGTGTGCTGAATTGCATTCGATCAATAAAACAAATCTGTTACTAAGCCGTTCTGAACTGGTCATGTGACATCCGGCGGCTGCACGTGGTTCAGACGCAGCCTGTGGTCGACACGCACGCGACACCCGATCGGAAACGAGGGAGTTGTCGGAAGCCCGCACTATCATTACAGTTCAGTGCTACTGCGCACTTGGGACTCCACGACGAGTTAGGTTAAGCACAAAATCCACTGACGTGCTTGTGTGTGCAAAACTGGATGGATTGCGCAAAAACAGGTCGGGCCCGTCGAGCTACGCTGGGCAATTAGATTGGATCTCGGAGTTAGAGTAAGTGCACGTCTCCTGCGCAGCAATCAAGTGTGTAGAAAGAACACCAAATGTGCTCGTAGTTCAGTGGCGCGAGAGTCCCGCAGTGAGATGGCCGCGTCGTTGTACGCTGTGCTGGCGCTCGCCGTCACCGCGCTCGGGGCCACTATTGGACGTGAGTTATGTTTTCAAAACTATTATCATTTTAAAGTGTTTGAAATTTAGTTTTTTTTTTCTATTCCTATACTATCTGCATTTGTGTGTATTTAGGCTGAACATACTTTAAAAATGCTATTACAAGCAAAATATTGTCAATCACAATTTTTTATAGACCATGGGCCAATTTCGCCAAATTATTTTATTCAAATGGTCCGGTTTTATTTCTTAATTTTATTGTTAAGACCATACCTAGGTTACATGTTTTTGTCTTTTTTCATTCTTAATCTAATCTATACATCATATCTCTATACCAAATAAATAAAACTAAAAAAATAAATAAAAAGTCTGTTTGTAATTTCAAATTAACAGCTTTTCACTAAATGCATATGAAAGTAAATACGTTACTTACAACAAAAAATCATTTTTTTAAGCTTTTGTCTGTCTTTCTGTCTGTCTGTTCCGGCTAATCTCTGAAATGGCTGGACCGATTTTGACGGGACTTTTATTGGCAGGTAGCTGATGTAATAAGGAGTAACTTAGGCTACTTTTATTTTAGAAAAATACCTGCGTTAATTTCCGACATCCACGCGGGCGAAGCCGCGGGCAAAAACTAGTATATTTAAATATAATCATAGGAGTTCCTCCACCGACTCCGACCGACTCTCCATTGGAAAAACTATTAGAACATAGCAATTAACATCAACGAAGATCTACATAAAAGATACAAGAACAAGTGACATTTTAAATAAGTTTAATATTGATTCAAATTAAAAATTAATATCATATTAAGACGCAGAATACATAAATATTATCTGTTACATCAACAACTAAACCAAAACACAGTCATATCGCTTCAGACAAAAAATAGGTACAGACTGAGTTATATAAGATGATAGTAATCTATTTCCGACTTGTTATTTACGTAATTACATAGATTAGATCAACACAGCATCATTTTGCACAATATAATAATATATACTTGCCTAGGTCCGGAAATCTAGATTATTTTGTAATGTAACGTTACTTAGAAGGTATTTTTCCATTCTTTGTATTTTGTATATGAAACACGAGTATAACTGTTGTCTTGGCTTTCATATTGACAACAATAGAATTTTGCTTCGACTATCAATAATGTCAATGCAAATAGTAAGTACTGACAAAGTGCAGACATGAAGCCTGAAATTCCAAATCATTCCTCAAAGGTAGCATGCCCGGATCTTCTTGCTTCACCTCTTTATAAATTCCTCTTGTAGATCTAATCCTACAGGAGGTCACATCTACTAAGCCACCTCCTAGGTCCTGCCGTCTCTCGATACATTTAGATACTTTAGTGAAGCGGATTTTCGATACGATCTCTTGGTGCCAAAAGTTTAGGATTATTCAGGCACCTACAGGTGCTTGCTTACATCTAATTGGCTTTCCAAAATCAACCTCATATAAGCAAGCTCCCCTTTTTTATTTTTTCTGGAAATCATCAAATGACGTGACAGGGCGTGTCAGACTTTTACTAACCAAAACCCACCCGTGTTCCTTCAGTTGCCTGTGCCAGGGCCACGGTAATTCTTACGAACAAATCCGCAACCTTTGCAGAAGCAAGCACTTCTGCAAACAGATTTCTCAGAAATAATTTGCGCTTCGACAATCATCGTTTGTATCCGGAAAAACGAATATGCCATGATAAAATCTAATTGTAGAGCTGTAACAACCATGGAAGTACTTTGTGATTCTGTACTTCCATAATATGGTTACAGAATTAGAGGGGTTAGGGTTACTCTTTGGTGATTTGTTCGTACTAATTCGGAAACACGAGGATTGCCGAAGTGAACACCTTTTCTGATTTAACTGTAGCGTAATCATCACAATCATCATTTCAGCCTAAAAACGTCCACTGCTGGACATAGGCCTCCACCAATTTGGTGGGGTTGCCATAATTGCCACGCTTGGCAGGCGGGTTGACGATCGCAGTATGGTGGTAAAATACATAGAGAACGCGGATGCCCATTCTCTAGTAAGTCCCTTAATCGCCTCTTACGACACCTACGGGTTAGAAATGGGAACTGTAGCATAAGGCAATATTAAAATCGATCAGTGACCGCATGTTGTTGCTCTCACCTATTATAAAGCATAATTTCCCTTGGCTGACTGCATCACGATCGGCGATCATGACCTTACACAACGTGTTATTTCATGGGTAGAGTAGGTATTCATATTTTAATAGTTTAACCAGTGGTAAACTAAGAAGTATGGGGTTATGTCAGTTGTGTGGGTGTTTTTACGAAATCTTCTATGCTTTTGTTGAGCATGTTCATCCTAAGAGGTCGTTCGTTACCTCAAGGTAGGTAGTCAACTACAGCCTGCTTTGTCTTGTATAGCCTACCTATCTACTAATGTATTTTGATACTAGCTTTTGCCAGTGGCTTCGCCCGCATGTAGGTCGGAAATTATCCCACGGGAACATACTACAAGGATAAAAACTGATAGCTATGCGCCATATAATTCCATCCAAATCAGTTCGGCCGTTTTTGCGTGACTAAGTCACAACATCCAAACATACAAACTTTCACATTTATAATATTAGTAGGATGTGAGCAAAAGCGTACACATTTTCGCTGTTTTATTAAGCTAGAAACAAAAACAAAACAACAATAAATACCAGATTCTGATTGACGTCATCATAAATCTCAAAACACCTATCCTTATCGAATGCCTTGTGATTTATTAATTAATCATTCGTACTTATGATAGCGAACAGTATGAGATTATGCGGTATTCAGATTAAATTAGTTAACCGGATCTTTTATTTCGTAATTATGTTATTAATATAATTGTTTGTATTCATATAATAATATTTATAATTAACATTTATTAATTCCACAGAAAATAAATAGCACGCAAAAGTACCTACATAATTAAAATACACTTAAAAACTCTAATTCTATAAGGTGTATCTATTCATACACGAAATATTTTAAGAGGTACCTACACCTGTAGGTGGTATAGAAACTATAGCAGCAAAAATAAAATTTTTGTTCTAAGCTTTTTTGAATTTTTGTAATCATTATCATTTTAAAACTGCTTGAGACGTTTTGCATAAAACCTTTACTCCAAATTCTATGAATGGCCCGCCTGACGCTACGAGGGCGGCGCGGCGACCGGACGGCGCGAGCATGGCCGCGGTGTCTCTGGCCGTAAAAAATAAGAAGGAGCCAGTGTTTCTTACGTGCGTCAACTAATTTAGAAATATTAAATTTCGAAAAAAATACATTTAGAAACATTTTATTTTTCATTGCTGTAGCTTCTTAACCACCTACAGGTGTACCTCTTAAAATATTTCGTGTATGATAAGATACACCTTATACATATGCATATACTATACATACTACATACATACTTATGTACAATTAAATAACATAGAAATGTCCGTTTATAATGTTAAAATAGCAGCCTTTTACTAAAAGCACTTAAAACAAAACCACTTTCTGTAAGATTCAACTGTCTGTCTTTTTGTTCCGGCTTATCTCTGAAACGGCTGGACCGATTTTAACGGGAATATCAATGACATAAACACGGGTGAAGCCGCGGGCACAGCTAGAAGCACATCCTTACCAAAATAAAACATGTTAAATAATAATTGAAAACCATAGATTTGACTTCAGCACGTTACGTCCAATTTGCTTTTTACATATTTTTTTAGGAGCACAGTCACGTTGAAATGTACTTAACGGCAAATTGAACAGTGAACAAAGAGATTTGCTTTGCTCAGCCAATTTACGTTTCCAACTGTTTTAGATAAACATTGCGATTTTATTTAAAAGTAAAAGTTTTCTTTCAGTTTTAGAACCAGTCGCTACTTTAATCAATATCTTTTTACACACTACTTGATTTTGCAAGCGGCTTCGCCTGCGTATTGTACATAATATAAACCTTTCTCTTGAATCGGCGTAGGTGCCAGGATGAACTCGACGTGTACATCAGGGGTTGGTCCTTATTGGCTCAGGATAGAGCTGAGAGGAAAAAGGAAAGGGAGGTCTTTGCCCTGCAGTGGTTGATTATCTTGACTCACTCTGTCTATTAATGAAAACTACATTAAAATCCGTTCCATAGTTTAAAATATCTACACCTACAAACGCGAGAAGCGACTTTCCCGCGTTTGTAGGCTTGTACCGGAAACTGAACGTTTGACCCCCGTCGAAACGTCGGATTAACTCAAAATTTGGCATACTTATCAATCATAAATTTGTGCTTTGTCAGGATAGCAAAAAACTGTCTTCGAAAACTACGCTGACATACGGCACAAAATTCGAAAAACCCTAAAAAAAAATTAAAATAAATAAAAGTAAAAAAAAAACTAAAAAACACGCTTCCATAGTAAACCAAACTTAAAAGTTGATAATAATGGAAAAAAGCGTGGGCTGCTTTTTGAGATATTTTTAATTGATATCAAGTACTCCACGCTTTTTTAGTTTTTTATACTATGTAGAGAGGTACTAAATTAAATTATTAACTAACGGTACAAATGAATAGAAAAATAAAAGGACACTTAGGCGTCGAAGTATTTGTCCGCACCGCTGTACTACTGTCGGTACTTGTATTGATTTTCTAAATGGCCTGACAAAGGATAAAGGTCAAGAAAACATTGTGTCACGTCCATACTGTCTGTCTGGGATACTACTAGTATATTATCATTGAAGTATTGGACATGTTACAATCTCTCTAGCCTTTTTCCAGCTATACTGGGGTCGGTTTCTAGTTAGCGGGATACAGGCGCGGTCCGAGCGGGGGGGTTCTAGGGGTCATGACCCCCCCCAAAGACAGTGATAGGTACTGACTTTGGGGGTAAAGTTTTTGATACTACAATTTGTTGCTGTTGCAACAAAATTGTTAAAATATTCTTCAATACTCATGGTGACCCCCCCCAAAATCGAAGGCTGCGACCGCGCCTGGCGGGATAGTTGAATTCCAGTGTTTTACACGGAGCAACTGCCTCTCTATATATATATAGAGAACACTGGCTCCTGCAACACAGTAATAACTAGCGCTGGTGTCAGAAAAATCTATTATTTAATGTATACTCTGTTTTATGTTAATAAAATTATTTTGTATTTGTATCAGACCTCCCCAACCCATTTACACATTGGGTATTACGATACCCAATGTGCTTTCCGAGGCACCTAGCTTTTTCAAAATATTATGATGGTCACCTATCCACGAAGTTTAACCTGATCGATCGATACGTGCGGCTATTATAGCTTAGACACGATCCCCTAAATATTGAAAATCTTACTAAATAGTCATTTTTATCCTGAAAAAATATCCGGGTTCATCGAAAGCCCTTTGTTTGACAAGGCTTTTATACATAAGCAGCCTATAATGTTCCCACTGCTGGGACAACTCTCCTATCTGTGAGAGGGAGTGGGCCATAATCCATCATGCGGGCCCATTGCGGTATTATTTACTAAGTCACAATATTTTTTATATTTTTAGGAGGCTTGCTCTAAACCTCATAAATATTCCGCGGGTCATTACCGTTTACTATATTTCTAATAGCCAAGCTAAATTATCTTAGTTAGCAATCATTTAGACTAAATACAAGGAACTCTACTTAGTTTAAAATAAGCCGAAAGCCTCCTACAATAACATCTTTATAAAATAACAAAAATAAACTGAAAAAGAAAAATACATTATTCAAGTACCTTTATAAGCTTGTTTATATTTCATTTACTTACATCACTTTTACAGTATTTAACACAATTAACTATTTATACTAGGTACTAAATTAAATTACTAACTCACCATTCTCTTGCCCTTATCCCAATTTATTTGGGGTCGGCGCAACCTTTTTTTCTTCCACACTTCTCTATTAGTTGTCATCTTAGTCCATCACACAGTCCACCATCGTTTCTTTGGTTTCTTTCTACTCTTAAAGCCTATATTTAATTTAGTATTGAGTATTGAGCACATTGCCCGCAGAACAGATCACCGATGGGACTGAAAGGTTCTGGAGTTGGGCACGCCACAATTGCGGCGGTAAGTCCCCTCTTTGAGGAGTGGATAGAGAGGCGTCACGGCGTCCTCACCTTCCGCCTGACGCAGGTTCTCACCGGGCATGGGTGCTTCGGTGGGTTCCTGTTCAGGATAAAGCGGGAGGATACGTCCGGGTGTTTCCATTGCGAGGATCGTCTGGAGGACACGGTGGAGCATACGGTGGAGGTGTGCCCTGCCTGGGCGGAGCACCGCCGTGTCCTCGAGGAGGCGATCGGCGGCGGCGACCTCTCGCGTCCGACCCTGGTGCGAGCCATGGTGCGGAGCGAGAGGGAATGGGAAGCCATCACCTCCTTCTGCGAAGCAGTAATGCTCGCGAAGGAGGAGGCGGGGCGCGTGAGGGAGTGGCAGTCTCTGCGCCCTCACGTCCCTAGCCGCCGCAGGAGGAGACGCCCCGGGCGTCGGGAGTCGATTGCGGACTCCCGGCCACCGTAGGCGCGAGCTTGCGGGGGGCGAGCAATGGCTAGCTCGCCGCCCGGTAAGGACCAGGCTCGGGTCGACGGCGCGTAGTGTTCCACGCGCGCCTCAAAGAGATGTCAGCAGCAGTGAAGGGGTCTACTAGGACCGATGCCTGCCAGGGTCGCGTGATTGTTCGAAAGAGATACCGTGACCCGGGCACATGGGCAACTGATGGAACACGGGTGGGTTTTAGTCAGTAAAAGTCTGACACGCCCTCCCGCTCCGCCCAGAGCGGGAGAAGTCATTTGATGATTTCCCATCCTGAAAAAAAAAAAGGTTCTGGAGTGGCGACCGCATACCGGAAGACGTAAAGTTGGAAGGCCTCCCACAAGGTGGACCGATGACCTTGTGAAGGCCGCAGAAATCCGCTGGATGCGGGAAGCATAAAACCGGTCAAAGTGGTGGAGATTGGGGGAGGCCTATGCCCAGCAGTGGACGTCTTTAGGCTGAAACTAACTATACAAATACATACAAAAGTAAAAGGACGCTTAGGCGACGAAGTGCTCATCCGCATCGCTGTTATCTCATAATGACCAGTAGCCTTTTTTCTCTAGCGTCATCTTCAACTTCGCAACAAAACATTACGACAGATCTTCGTCTAGCGACAAAAGACCACAGTACAGTGTACAGTGTAACAGCACTTACATAATGTGAAGCATCCGTAAAAGGAGGACCACGCGGTAGATTTACTAAACACATAATTATGTATGCTCCGGTGCACATCACCTGTGCAATTATGTCATTAGCATCGTATTGCTTAACGTTTGCTGGAACTCACGGTACATATTGATCATTTTTTTCATTGGTTTCCGTGTTTAATACTTTATTTGAGAGTGTTAATTGACATACATATATCGGCCCCAGTGTCAATGAATGCAGGTTGGCCTAAATCTAGTAGACTGATTGATAGACTTTCATTTTTGTTAACACACCTCCAGACTGAGGTCAATCGCTTGACAGCATCAAGGATATAACACTGAACGTCAAATTGAATTCTTTATTTATTACTTCACGTAAAAACAAAATTACGTCATTAAACTTTATTACCTTTTATCTTTATTATCACTCAGTCATCTTGCAAGCTATGCAGTCGATACTGATCAATCTTTACCTGCATTCTCTCATGCATACATAATTGTTATATTATTATCGTTCTTTAATCTAATTTCAGGCACATCATTCTTCGATTCAGCATACAAAGTACTACTTCAAAGTTCTTCATTTTCTGTACTTCTTCTATATCCACGTAACATTTTCAGTTTCACTAGTACCACACAAGGCGTCGCCGGTTGTCGTACCGGTCGTAAAACCGAGCCGGATCATACGGACTCTTAAACGTGTATGTACGTAAAGTGTTCGGTTCAAAGGACAGCACTTCTGGTGGCTGGTGGCACGCATTGTATATAGCAAAAAAACGTATAAAAAATGGACGATAAACCTTCCAAACCAAATACAACTTCACTACTAACTGAAATGTGTACAAAAATATTTCTTTATGTCATTAGATAACTGGTTTTGGAAAACAAGCCCATCTTCATTAGCTAGGTTATCCTTTAACGTCATTACTTTCTATATCAACCTAACTAAAATACATATCATCGTAAAAAAAAAACTCGCCAACCTTACCCACACAATTTGCCATAATTGCAAACTTCCATACTTTCAAAACATTAGATAATATTACTAATATAGATTAAAATTATGAAATGTCGAGATAACCTAAAATCACATTGTAAATATACATTTGGACACAGATTTATCGCTTCCGAAATGCTGAACATTTATATTGCATTTAACTTGCTTTATTTATACTATAAGTAATAACTTTTCTGTAGAAACCGATTGTGCATTTAGGTAAGTCAGGTTACATGATTATTGTGCGTTATTAACAATGCATACCTAACCAGTTGGATCGAGGTGGCTTTAAAAAAGGATGCCTGGAAGGATGTGAAAGAGGCCTTTATTTTACAGTGGGGCACGGTAGGATAACTAAAGAAAAAGAAAACCAACCAGTTTGGTACAGCATTTCAGATTCCGATTCTTCTGATTTCAGCAACAGAAAATCAGATACTGGAGAAGTCACAATGTGGCAGAGTATGGCTGACAGTCCACTCGCCTGAGGTCCGGCTGGGAGCGTCCGTCACCCTGCAGGATGCGCTGGAACTTAACTGGGACTTCAATGGGTGTTACTCTGTACCAAGACAAGTAAGTATGTCATAAATTCATCAGCTTGCAATTCCCTGTAAGTGGAGGATGAATACGATACCTCCAACTGTCGGTGAACATACAATGTTTGGTCTTGAACTTGGAACAATATTCGCTTGGGACATGGTAATCACAGTATGCATGTAAATGGTGCCTAATACATAAAACCATGAGTGTAGTGTTAGTGGCCCTAGTGTGAGTTTGTTTAAACCATCTTGACCAAACGCATCGAGCGCGTTCGGCGCTCCGATTGGATCTGGTTCGGTGAAGGTCCTGGTGTGGTGGTTAATAGAACTTACACTAGAGCCACTGGTCATCAATGATGAGACCAAAGGCTAGCGTGAGTGTAAATTTTCTAACATGAAGATTTTAGTGGATCATTTTGGAACAACATTTTCGTTTATTCTAGTCACATACCTATGTTATACTCAGTGATTATGGCCTACTTTTTGTACACAATAGTAGTGCATAATCATCACGCTAAGCAGTTTTTGAACTACGAAGCGTGACGTATAAACTAAGCATTTTTTTCATCGCCAATATTTGAGCACAATGGCGGTATCAATTACCGTAGCTAATTAAACAATAAGTTAGTTTAATGAGCAGATAGGTTACATAACAATGTTTACTTACACCCCTTACCAATTTTTTATCAAATAATATACCTATGTATAATCTGCAATCTTAAAACAAATGACATAAAAAGGGGACTAAAAAGAAAAGTAATGAAATATGAAGAAGTTAGAAGTAAGTAAATAATTATGTATACCAATCTTCATCCACATGGTTATGACATCAGGTTTATCAGAAAATGAAGTGGTTATAGAAGTAACACAGATTTTCGTACAGAGGAGAGAGATGAAACAGCCACCGTTGATTCATGCAAACGTCTAAATGATGACTGGCAGATCAAGAAAATAGAATTAAAACTGTCTACTGAACTCTCCCAAATTCCACTTCCAACTCTTTGTTTGGTAGCTACTCCATTACACTGTAAATAACAAATCTGTCTCCGTAAATTGAAACCAATAAAAACGCTTGCCCGAGTTAGTCATAACACTTACTTAAGTATCCAGTGCTTTGGCCTGTTGATGGGAAAATAATGCGTATATTGCACCTTATTTTGCAGTTCGGTTACGGTGAAGAGTATTGTTAGTACGTAATCTTATCCCTGCAATTCTTCCCTTAAATAGCTACGGGCTACCATGAATTGTTATAACTTTGTCCACTTTCATTGCAAACACACACTCACATATCACACATATTCAACTCACTTGTAATAAACACAAAAGTATACACTTCTTTGGATGACCTGACATAAAATATTACGTGTATTTTCTTTTGTATTTCTCTTTTTAATTTTGTAATTTACCATGTCAAAATATGGTAAACACTGGCAAAAAAAATCTATGTTCATCATCATCATCATCATTTCAGCCGAAAGACGTCCACTGCTGGACATAGGCCTCCCCCAAGCTCCGCCACTTCGACCGGTTTTGTGCTTCCCGCATCCAGCAGATGTTGATGTGCAATAACTTAAATCTAAGTTGAGGAAGAGTGGAGTGTTGTAAAACAGGCAATTGTTTGCTTAATAGGACACTTCTATCACTAGCCATGTAGTACAAATTTTGATAAAGAAAATAAACTATTTGTATTGCTAATTCTTATAAAAACCTATTTGAATTTGCATTGCCAAAAACGTAATCTTACAATAGAAACGAAAACAGAATCTAGGCTACAAATCATATTTACGTAACAAAGTATAACAACGGCACGGACGTGACACTCTGTCCGTTGACAATCAATTTTTATTCACGGCATCATTCACTGCTCCTCCAAATACTAGGCGTTACGAAATATAATATTAGTGGAAGTGTATTCGCTTACATGTCACCCACCGATAAATGATCATATCCACATATCATTGCGTGTGACTGTAAAGGGAAATCAACGGCCATGTATCATGTTTTAGCCAGGGAATTAAATGGACCGTCAAAATAATCTCTACATTTAATCTTGTGTACCTATTGTTTGTTTCATTTCTTATTGTTGCAATCATGTCGTTATTTGCAGTATATAGAAGGTGTATCTATTCATACACGAAATATTTTAAGAGGTACACCTGTAGGTGGTAAAGAAGCTACAGCAAAGAAAAAAAATAATTATAAATCCTTTTTTTTTTTTCAAAATTTAATATTTATATATTATTTGACGCACATAAGAAATACTGGCTCCTTCTTATTTTTCAGCCGTAAGACGACCACTGCTGGACTTAGGCCTCCCCCAATTTGGGGGGCTTTGCCATAATCGCCACGCTTGGCAGGCGGGTTGGCGATCGCAGTATGGTGGTAAAATGCATAGAAAACGCTGCTGTTCAAAACGGTGCGGTGAAGGAAAACATCATGAGGAGACTAGCATGTCCTAGAACTAAAATTTGAAGACATGTGACATCTACCAACCCGCACTGGGCCAGCGTGGTGGGTTACGGACCACCCCCTTTCACAAAGAGGAAACCTGTGTCCCAGCAGTGGGACTGAGCTGATAATTATGATGATAAAATTATTGAGCTGAGATATAACATAAAAACATACTTCACCAATCACTTTATTATGTAATCTTGCAAAGACTTACTTAATATAGACTCTGTAATTCTAAAACTTTCACGTATTTCCTATCCACAGATAGGTCTTTTTGACGAAAGACCACAGTCATGGAACAACGCTCTATCAGTGTTCAAGATGACATCGGTTGAAGGCCATGTGGTGACCAACATGTCGCTAGGTCGAGGAACCCTGCCCGCAGGCTGGGAAGCTGGCGTGGGTACTAAAGGACCACAATGCCTCTGGCCTTGGGTGGCAGCTGGAAGCGTCGCTGAAATACAAGCT
Organism: Aporophyla lueneburgensis; assembly: GCA_932294355.1. Classification (NCBI taxonomy): domain Eukaryota; kingdom Metazoa; phylum Arthropoda; class Insecta; order Lepidoptera; family Noctuidae; genus Aporophyla; species Aporophyla lueneburgensis. The sequence goes on along the minus strand of OW028750.1, from coordinate 14,975,343 downwards.
TACAACTGCTTAAAAATACAACCCACTTGGATGGAAGACAAAGGGTGAGCTGGTTTATTATTTATTAAGCAAGGTACACCAACGACATATTTACAATGATATCTTATACCTTTATAAACGAGCAATTCTTGTATATATATATATATAATCTGAATCTCAGAAACGGCTCCAACAATTTTCATGAAACTTAGTATACAGGGCGTTTCGGGGCCAATAAATCGATCTAGCTAAGATTCATTTTTAGGAAAGGGCCTCACCGGGTTTCCATATGAAATCTGCACTGGCGTCTTTTTTGACATTGGTGCTATAATAATGCTGCTAGTTGTTGAAAAAAATTTTGGGCCAATTATCAAACCCCTAGCTCCTTTAGTTTTTGAAAAATAAGGGTTGCAACCTCAATCAATCAATCAATCAATCATTTTTGATTCTCAAACTTGAATGATTTTTTTCTACGAAACTACAATAGATTTTAAAATGAAACTAACCCGACATGATAGCTACTTAATAGATTTACATTCCCCATTTTTGTCATAATTTTTCAACCACCTATAGGGCAGAACCAAATGTGTTTTAAAAATTAAGGGTGGTTTTTCGTGGGCATTTTTCGAGGTACACCGACCAAATAAATTACATAAATTACGTATGTATCCAACTATAATACATAACAATTACATAGATGTATCTTGGGTGGAACATATTCAAAACAATAAAAGTTTTCAATAAGGTACACACGGCTACTGGTTTTTTTTTTTTTTTTTTTTTTTTCTGGATGGGAAATCATCAAATGACTTCTCCCGCTCTGGGTGGAGCGGGAGGGCGTGTCAGACTTTTACTGACTAAAACCCACCCGTGTTCCATCAGTTGCCCATGTGCCAGGGTCACGGTATCTCTTTCGAACAATCACGCGACCCCGGCAGGCATCGGTCCTAGTAGACCCCTACACTGCTGCTGACATCTCTTTGAGGCGCGCGTGGAACACTGCGCGCCGTCGACCCGAGCCTGGTCCTTACCGGGCGACGAGCTACCCATTGCTCGCCACCCGCAAGCTCGCGCCTACGGTGGCCGGGAGTCCGCGATTGACTCCCGACGCCCGGGGCGTCTCCTCCTGCGGCGGCTAGGGGCGTGAGGGCGCAGAGACTGCCACTCCCTCACGCGCCCCGCCTCCTCCTTCGCGAGCATTACTGCTTCGCAGAAGGAGGTGACGGCTTCCCATTCCCTCTCGCTCCGTACCATGGCTCGCACCAGGGCCGGACGCGAGAGGTCGCCGCCGCCGATCGCCTCCACGAGGACACGGCGGTGCTCCGCCCAGGCAGGGCACACCTCCACCGTATGCTCCACCGTGTCCTCCAGACGATCCTCGCAATGGAAACACCCGGACGTATCCTCCCGCTTTATCCTGAACAGGAACCCACCGAAGCACCCATGCCCGGTGAGAACCTGCGTCAGGCGGAAGGTGAGGACGCCGTGACGCCTCTCTATCCACTCCTCAAAGAGGGGACTTACCGCCGCAATAGTGGCGTGCCCAACACGGCTACTGGTCAAGCTGTAAATATCCAGTTTTAGCTGACCTCGCATTGCATAGGGGTTTCGTACAATGAGATGTCAGCTTATACTGGAAATATGTGGCCGTGCGTACTGTAATCATAGGAATTATAATCATGTACTAGATTCATAATATACTGCGCTATCGAGCAAAAATAGTTTTCATTTGTTTGTGTATAATTCAAACATTCAACCTTCAGAATGGCAAACAACACTGACAAACTTAGAAGATGCAAAACTGTAATCGAAGGAGAAAAAATATCTGTGGAAAATATAAACGAATTCGAACAGACGAAGAAGTTCTCTCACATATCAAGCGTTTGGCGAAATCCTGTGAATTTTAAAAGTTTTTCTTCACATAAAGAATATTAATTATATATACATATATTATATTCCATATAATTTTTTTTCACTTCCATTACAGTTAATGCATCTTCTAAGTTTGTCAGTGTTGTCTGCCATTCTGAAGGTTGAATGTTTGAATTATACACAAACAAATGAAAACTATTTTTGCTCGATAGCGCAGTATATTATGAATCTAGTACATGATTATAATTCCTATGATTACAGTACGCACGGCCACATATTTCCAGTATAAGCTGACATCTCATTGTACGAAACCCCTATGCAATGCGAGGTCAGCTAAAACTGGATATTTACAGCTTGACCAGTAGCCGTGTGTACCTTATTGAAAACTTTTATTGTTTTGAATATGTTCCACCCAAGATACATCTATGTAATTGTTATGTATTATAGTTGGATACATACGTAATTTATGTAATTTATTTGGTCGGTGTACCTCGAAAAATGGCCACTAAAAACCACCCTTAATTTTTAAAACACATTTGGTTCTGCCCTATAGGTGGTTGAAAAATTATGACAAAAATGGGGAATGTAAATCTATTAAGTAGCTATCATGTCGTGTTAGTTTCATTTTAAAATCTATTGTAGTTTCGTAGAAAAAAATCATTCAAGTTTGAGGTTGCAACCCTTATTTTTCAAAAACTAAAGGAGCTAGGGGTTTGATAATTGGCCCAAAATTTTTTTCAACTACTATCAGCATTATTATAGCACCAATGTCAAAAAAGACGCCAGTGCAGATTACATATGGAAACCCGGTGAGGCCCTTTCGTTTTATAGGAGTTTTCAATAATCAACTTTATCGATAATAAACTAAAACATAAATTCATGTTTTTTGTTTTATTGGAAGAAAACTAACAAAATGTAATTTGTATTTTAATATAATTTCTAAAATACTCAATTTACCAAAAAAATATTAAATTAAATACCGAGCAAAGCTCGGGCATCCAGATATTTAACGTAATTTGATGACGAATTTTAGTACTGTGTAAATACATCACTTATAGGCATGCACGACATTCATATTACAAGGTGATTATATATTGTTCGATTACATGATTAAATTCAAAATAATATTAAATTATAGAATAAAATAATAGATATCATCACATTACACGAAAACAATACAACTATAAAGTTAAATTAAAAATGTACACATACATAACAAAAACTGCATATCGAATAAAATAACAAAGATAAATAGGTATATAAATGATACGAATAAAATACAAATATTGTTGTGAAAAATATTAAATTTCAATTTAAAGGGGCTTTTGACTAAGTAATAATAGCCATACGGGTCGATCGATCGGGTTAAGCTACGCTCGCAGTTATGTTTAAATACCAAGACCCCTCCGTGCCTCGGAACGCACGTCACCGTCGCCGTTGGTCCCGGTTGTCATTCGTCTATCATTGACAGTCGTTATGGGTCGTCAGAAGCCTTAGCCTCAGCCGGCTTATCAAAGAACATCCAAGACAGATATCCAAGATACAGATAGCCAGATAGGCAGTCGCTAAAAGTTAAATACTTGTATTCAGCTGCAGCCGGCAAATTAGACTAGAAACCGACCCCAACATAGTTGAGAAATGGCTAGGCAGATGATGAACTTTCCATATTAATTACCCTTTAAAAGATGCAGCAAAAATCTTTAAAGACACGAACGCAGTCGTGCTTATTTTATCTAAAACGGAAAACAAAGATACAAGCCTAGCACGACTATTTATATACCAAGTTAATTGTCGCTTTTGCAACATCGTCTCCATCAAAAGCTTCTTTTACTTGCACTTACATTTTATGAAAAATATTATGAAAATTATTGCTTTTAAGGCCCATTTTAAGATACAATAAACAGTACCTATTTATCTAAGACGCTGTGGAGACGATAGACGACTTTGTTCCCAGACATTTAGGAATTTTATTGAAATCTCGGCAGTCAGTTTATCCTACGTGTGCGTTACGCGTTTAAAGTTAGCGCTAAGTTGTGTAGATTTCTATGCGTTTTATCGTCGCGTGCAAATTATCCATCGTCTACTCAGCGCTTCATCATTATATCTTTCTCAATCCAGGTCTAAGATCAACAACCTGCGTATCGGTGATCTAGCGATAGCGGGTACGCATAACGCAGGCGCCTGGAAATTCAACACTGAAGTCAGTTCCGTATCACGGGACAGCTTCATCCTATGCCAGGATCGCTCCATCTGGGGCCAGCTCGTCCACGGCATCAGATACTTCGACTTCAGGGTCGCTTACTACGAATTCTATCAAAACGTGGAAGACAGGTACATCTACGTCTTAAACTTATAATGCCTGTAATAGAAACTTGAAGACTTATTTTTTCATAAATTGCATGCCCCAGTGCCTTAATAAATAAAACCAGTTTTCGGTCAGAGGGTCCTAAAGTTGAATCACTTGAGGGATTTCGGACTCAGTCTGGCCCCGACAGTCGCCCCATGTATTTATGTCATATAACCGCGACCGACGGCTAAAGTGCTCTTCAATGCCCAAAGTAGCCTAGATGGGTTGAGAACTGCCACTCATTCAACACTCGACCGAGTCATCGAATCGTTGCTTGACGTGGCAAGTCATTCGATTGGTGCCACGGTCAAAAGTGTCACAGCATTGTTAGTAAACATTGGTCGCAAGGCCCGTTCGAGCACGTAGGAGTATGCGGTTGCTTGGAAGTGATGTAACAGAAGTTAATGTGACCGTAAACCTATTGTTCCAAATATCAAATAAACACTGAACGGTCAGGCGATCAATGGTTTCGCATGGCTACTTCGGTTACAAAGTTATTTCACAAGTGTTCCAGACAGTTAATTGACTGTCAAAAGAACGGAAAAAATTAGGTCTTGCCTAATTCAGCAAAAATACATACTTCTTAATTAATTTTGTTTTCATATGTTTTCAGATATTGGCTGAATCATAATTTAATTCGAGTCCGTCCATTGATTCCGCTTCTAAGAGAAATAAGAGCGTTTCTTGATGCCACTAAAGAGGTAAGGTTATGCTTGTCAAACATCTGATTGACGACTTTCTCGGTATATGGATAATTAAGTTTCAAAAGTCTGCTTTCTAGTAAAGCGGTGGCAAAAAAATATTAGAGAAAACCAATAACACTTACGTGAAATTAATTTTTGAAATTTTATGTGCTCCTGATACGACATCAAAACTAAATTCAATTTCGTCCCGATTTCAGGTAGTATTTCTGGACGCCCACCACTTCCCCGTCGGATTCTACCAACCAGACGGGGCAGCAATCTGGGCTGTGCATGCAGGGCTCCTAGAGATAGTGCAGCGGGAACTGGGCCCCCACTTGGCCCCAGCTGATGAGTTCGGCACTAGCGTGGGGACCAAGGGGCCCACACTACATACACTGATCAACGCCAACAAGCGTTTACTGTTCAGCTATGTTGATAACTCGATAGTTTCTCGTGAGTATGATTAAATGTCCTATTGATTCTTCATCACCATCATCTTTAGAGAGGGCAGAATCAAGTGAATTTTGGATGCAGATAAATATATACCTAAATGAAACATCTGTCGTATTCAGTTTGTCCAGAAATAATTTTTCAAATTACTTCTGGACAAAATAAAAAACATACTTAAATATGATAAAGATAACTTGTTTTGTATAATAATATTTAGTGCTATCATTTTCTTAAAACTGTTATCTATCTAGGTACGTAATTAAACAGTAAAGACAATCACGGTCATTTTAAATTTAATTATCTGCGCAATAAGTGAAGTCCCTTATTAATTAATGTAATTGGCACATAATTAATTTGTGATAAAGCTTGTAGCAAGTTATTTTGCCAGTTTGTTACAATATATCTTATTACTTTTCTCATAAACATTGCGTATTTGCAGAAAACTCGTGGCTGTGGCCCATTCTACCTCACTTATGGGCCAACACCAACAGTGCGACGGAGTTGTTGCAGTACTTAGACGGCGCGATCTCGTCGTCGCCGCAGCCGACAGCGCGCTCACCGCTGTTCTCTGCGATGGCGCAGACTACGCCCACCGTGCTCGATATCCTCTTCCTGCGCGGCTCCCTGCGAGAGAACGCTGACGACGTCAACCGCAACGTGACAGCACGCCTCGCGACTCGCTGGCGGACTCGAGCCAACATCATATCCACGGACTTCTTCTTAGGAAACGATGTCGTCGATCTATCTATAATGATCAGCGAAGAGCGTGCCTCTCGTTTATGACGTCGCCATAAACGCTTTCGAAGCGGAGGACTGCACGTGAGCATACCGCGCCGCCACGCCGGCACGCCAGCCCGCCGTGCGCCCTGGCTGCCGCGCCGCCGGAACCGCCTGACACCGCCGCGCCGGCTATACTTACCCAATCAAATTATCTAGTTACCTGCTGTTCGTGAATATCCGCCTCATCACTGCCATAGCTAGAGCGCCCAGTGGACAAGTAGTGAGATATTTTTAGATATTTTATTTGTAGATAGACCCAAACTAGTCTGTCGGTCCTTTAAAAGGACCGATCCTTTTGATTAATTTGTAAGTATATAAAATACATGTGTGCCAAAGATATCTTGAGTTTTAATTATTATCTTACCTAGTGACTGTGAGATGGAAAGAAAACCAAAATTAAAGAGTTCCAGCCCTTTACTTAAAATACATTGAGTTCGACGAACAATAAATAATATCTAACATCTAAACGTAATATTACTTGTACTTGTGCAACAAAAACGAGGTAGATTCACCGTGCCAGAAAGCACTTAAGAAGTCTGTATAAACTTCGTCACATATGGGGTGCCAGCAGTGGCAGTAGCTCGGCGCGGCTCATGCGCGACAGAGCGCGCGCGTCCAGCCCCATGGCCGCCGCCGCGCCGCGCACGTCCAGCCCGAAGCTCTGCAGCAGCGCCGCCAGCGCCACCTCCTCGCCCGTGCGCGGGTCGCGCAGGCGCGGGCACGAACCGTTGCACTGCGGCCACGTGCAGCGCTCCACCAGCCGGCGCGGCGCGCAGCCCCCGCGGGGCCTGCTCTTACCGGTGCCGAGCCGTTGCTCCCAGCACGCAATAGCGCGTGGCAGAGTTATGCCCGAAACGTTTATAGCTTGCCATTCGGGACGCGCGAGCGCCCCGTGTGCGAGACATGCGGGTGCGAAGACGGCACGAACTGGAGCCAAACTTGACAGCAATGCTGCACCCGTCTGGTGGACAGCGTCCCATTGGGACCTAGTTCGAGGGGCGCGCACGCCCTCTGCAGCCAGCTGTGCTGAATCAAATAAGTATTGAAAGATGAATAGAGGCGTGCGAATGTGTGGGTAGAGTCGGTAGCCGAAGTAGCAGAGCCACGGCTCAGCGGTATGCTCGCGGACACACGAAGTCGGTGGTCTGCCGCGCCACAGAGTGTGGCCGAGTCTGGCAACTGTGGCAGCAGGGGCGCGCCGTGTTCGCGCCGGACGGTCCAAGAACCAGCCGGAGTCGGCCATGGCGGCAACACGCACGCCTTTCGAGCGCAGTGCGCGTCTCGCGGCGTCCGCGTGCAACATGACGCCGGCACCGCCAGCGCTGGAGCCAACGAGTAACATTCGACCAGTGAGTCCGTAGCGGAACAGATCGGAGAGGACAGCTCGAACGATGAGGCGGCCGGCGAATACGAATCCAGCACCGGGATGACGAGTGTTCCTGGTGCCTGCCCACATGTCACTGGAGCAGTAGGGCAGGAGCACGTGGTTGGAGGCGTGCCACAGCGGGTTGGCGGCGGGGTCAGCGGACAGCAGGGCGGGCGCGCGGCGTGCGCGCGGCCAGCGCGTGGAGGACATGAGCGCGGGGCGACGCCGCCAGCGCGTGCGGCACGACGCCGGGTCCCAGCAGTAGCCGCCGCCCTCGAGGTACACCACCCAGTGATCGTTGTTCGTACCGCGCCGGAAATAGTACCTGAAATTAGAGAAACCGTTCAAATTGCTGTTTTGCTGAAACATTTCGTTTTTAGTTTTATAGCTGAGGTCCTATTGAGCATCGTTGTATGGAAATTTTGCGTCGTGCAATACCGAGTGGCATGGACGCAAACTGCGCCCTAAAAGCGTCAGAGGGGTCAAAGTAGAAAACTCCCGGCATTACAAAAATAAATCTGGTGTCCACGTTTGAAATACAAAACCGAGTCTAATCCAAGTTGTATTGGCTCCAAACGGAATAAAATAAAGGCAACGCAATAAATGTAGTGCATAACCAGCTTTCACCAGACGTCCACCGTCATTTGGTTAATTTTGCTTTCCAGTTCTGATGTTATAATGGTCTGACGATCCCCTTTGCCCTTCGTTACCGATATAAGAAGTATGTGATGGATGAGCTACATATGTCGTACCCGGCAGGAGATCCATCGTTGCAGGTGAGCGAAGTGTTGGAGAGCCACACGAGGCGCAGGCTGTCGGGCGGCGCCGAGCTCTCGCACGCTCTACACAGTATCACCTGCACGAGACATTCAATGCTAAATAAATTAAGAAGTCATCATTACCAGACCTACCTATGTTCTAAAATGAATATCGTTCATATGTATAATATATCGTTATATGTTAATATTATAAATTAAAAAAACACTTCGTATTCTGTCAGTCTGTCTTTGTGACCGCGTTGTTATTCTAAGCTACGCATCGAATTTGATCTCCTTTTTAACCGACTTCAAAAAAAAGGAGGATGTTATCAATTCGACTGTATTTTTTTTATGTTTGTTACCTCATTCCTTTTAACTGAGTGAACCGATTTTGATGATACTTTTTTTATTTGAAAGCTGGTGCTTCCCGAATGGTCCCATTTTAAATAAATAATTTGCTTCCATTCGGACAATGGGGTCCATGTGAAAACCATATAAGTCTTAAAGGGTATACCGGGATAAGCATGGCCAAATGGCCCCCTCTCTAGATCTTGGGACTTATTTACGTGGTTTATTTAGTGAGTGGAACAGTGCAATAACATAGCGTTTTTAACTCTTTATCATAAATATTTTTTAAAATAATCACAAAAATATGTAAAACTGAGGGTTCGGAAAAAAAATGTTTTCATGGGATCTAATCGAATGTGGTCAAATGGAATTCGTAGAAGGAAAAAAGTATTATAATATTATTTTTTTTTAGATTTTCGAGCTATAGGAAGTATTAAAAAAATTGGAGGTTTTAATAAAAAAATGATAAATGATTTGATTGATTTGATAAATACTCGTCATATATGATAGCAGCTACATGAGAGCAGCAACCCACAGTACGGTTGCCATTGGGACAGTCACAACAATAGCGTTGAATGCTTTGATGTCTATACCGTTAGGAACATAGTCTATGTATATATGGTAGACTTTGCGATTTATATGACGAGATTTGACTTCTGCTTCAATTATATTTGGTATTTGCTTCACATATTGTATATATAGATTGCCCTGATCATCCATTACCTCAGCTAAGTATGAAAAAGCTTGTGAAAACTGGTAACTCCCTGTAAATAACATTTTAAGTTCTTGTTCAGATAAATGTGGAAAATCTAGAAGTTCAAGACTATTTACATTTTATAGATTCGACTTATTCGATTCTATTCCATCGTTGTTTTTTAACTTCTTCAGCTAAACTATTTACTACATTCATCAGATCAATTAACAACGGAAGAATCGAATTTAGCAAGAAAAATAACAAAATTACGTTGGGCAATCGAGGCAGTCCATGGTATGATAAAAGCCAGAAATGGACTCTGGTTGGAGATGAAAAAAATTTGGACCAGAGATTGGCATTATGTCATTTAAAAAAACCTTTAAACTATAAATAATGCCAAAAGGGTTTCAGCTCAGATGCCATATGACAACACAAGGGGATATCCTTGCAGCTGAAAATCAGCGCCAGGAGTACACACCGAGTACCTTACGCTAAAATAAAAAGGGTACATAGGGAAGTATGTACCCGTCATAATGAATTAAGATATTCAAAAAGAAAATAAAATATTGTGGCATACATGTGTGTAATTTAGCACTGACAGGCGATGCGACGGAGTAGGCTGGGGGAGCTAAAAATTTCACGCGGACAGAAGCTAGTATACAGGGTGGCAGAGACATTTACTCGCAAACTGTAACCATGAATTCAGCCCACGATTTAGACTCCTCAGTGTTTAGATTTTTGGTTGTATATAAAAAAAAACAACTGTTTAATATAAAAGTGCAATACCTAAGCGATCAAAATGCACAGCTCCTTATTTTGTTTTATATAACCGTCGAATAAGTTAAGAATTATGTACTGAATTTACTATGAAATTAAGTTACAGGTTGCACTTCGATGTCCCTGCCATCCTATATTCTAAAACACACTGGTTTTAAAACAAAAGGACAGAGAAAATTTGTGCCAGCAGCGGACCTTGCTTTGGTGGTAATCCTATTGCGATTTAACCAGCACAAAATTAGGGACCCTTACCCGATACCCTTTCACTAAGCCAGCCCATAATAGGTACTCTCTAACGACTGCAAGACTACTGAGGAAGTGTTATTAAGTAAATTAACTTAAGTTGCCTATAAACGTGCCTTACGCTTGCGGATACATACAATTAAAAATCTATATTGGTATGTAGATAGATAGATTCATTTATTTGCCTGAAATATTATATTTTACAGATTTTATAACACATATACAATAGTTCTTCATATTCCGCCCGCCAATTAAATTCGTCATGCAAATTTTGTGATAATAATGATGATTCTAATTTAATCAATTTAAACAAAATACCTAATTAAAATGCAATTTCAAAAAGTACTATATCAAGAATTGTCTACATATCAAATTACAATTAATGTAAACGAAAAATAATTAAATTACAACTTGTCAAATATAATTTTCATGTTATCCAACTTTCCCATTTGTCCTAAAATCCGTAAATTCCTCGATGAGCCATGCTCTGAGATGCTTTTGAAATGAGCTTGTTCGCAGTTCGCTAATAACGAAACGATGTATGTTAAATGTAATAACGATGTATGTTATGTTATTAAAACAACAATGTGCCATCTCGGTGTTTGTGAAAATTGTTAGACAAAATGAGTTTTCGAAAATGGTATTATAATCTCGAAGCAACAGCCACTTCTAATCACTTAGCTTATAAAACAAACATTCCAATATAAAATAACGTCCATGTAGGTTACCCAAATAATTTTAGAAAAGGATTACCGCGCCAGTTGGAGACCACTTTACTGCTGATTTTCCTTTTACGAAATTGTATACGAAAAATTGAAGATATACCCAGACATACCAAATTAAAATAAAGGGTTTTCTCAAGGTGTTCTGTGTGTATGATGAAGTAAAACTAGATTTTTTAATTATCAAAAAAAATCATCGGGTTCTTCATAATTTCAGCCGAAAGACGTCCACTGCTGGACATAGGTTACCTCCAGTTTGACTTTCCCCAATTAAAAACTATGCAATCTTAATTCTAACTGGTGATATAAATGCAAAAGTATGTACATTTGTTTGTTATGCATTCACGCTAAAATGGCTGAACAGAGTTGAATGAAATTAGGCATACAGACCATAACCTGGGTAAGGATATCGGCTAAGTAACATTGGCTTTTCATTATGGATCGCAGACGAAGTCGCAGATTGCTAGTAAGAAATAAAAGGAAGTTCAATCGGATTCTACCAAGTCTCAAAATGTACGATGGTAGAATCAATACGATGCATTTCTATATTATGCCTTTTCATAATAAATCAAGGCGCCACCTACTAACAAAGTTCTCAAAACAACATAAGGTCCACAGTTCCAATTAGGAACCTATCGAAATTAAACGGATCGAAACAAAGGAATTGTTCAAGTGGGACCTGCACCCTAATTGTGTATCAATCAGAATCTGAATAATTTTGAAGCATATTGCTAACCCATTGCTTCATCTGTTCCAAAAATGTGTCTGCTCAACAACGTAATGACGCAATGAATGTTGTTGAACTGTCAAAATGAAAGGCATTCCTACTGTTAGAGTGTTACGCTATTACAGGATTTAAATTCAACCCCGTGAACTCTGCCAGGGTCGCGAGATTGTTCGAAAGAGATACCGTGACCCTGGCACATGGACAACTGATGGAACACGGGTGTGTTTTAGTCAGTAAAAGTCTGACACGCCCTTCCGCGACGTCTCCCGCTCTTGGGTGGACCCAAAAGCGGGAGACGTCATTTGATAATTTCCCACCCACAAAAAAAAACCCGTGACCTTAAATAATAGTTTCAAACAGTTAACTACCAACCAAAATGAAAGATTATAATTTATAAGCAAATGCTAGTCAAGGTGATTCAGATGGTATTAAAAATATAAAATGGAAATGCAGATGAATTCATAAATCATTTCATTTTAATCATTCTTATCGCACTCAACTTTCTCTATAACCAGTTTCGTTGCCATTATCAACACGGATAAATGCACATTTGTACATAAGTTATAATACAAATGGCCGGATAGACACTTTTCAATTATTCATATTTCTTGGAGATCTAGTTTTGCTAGATTTTACTCAAGATCAGGTAAATATACCAACGTGAATGTAGTGCTACTAATGGACTCTTGTATATTTAATAGAGCAATTTCTCATGTCAAAACTATTCTATCAGCAGTTGTAGCAAATACGTAGCTACTTTAGTTATACTTAAAACACGTATTTATCTGATCCCAATCGTTAATTTTGTTACATATATGTATAACCACATACCAGAACAAATCACAAAATAAACCTGTCCAGTGATTCAGAGAAGTACCTTTTCCTTGAGAAAGGTTTGGATGCGAGCACAGATTCCAATCTATGGAATAATGTTTCCACGAAAGCTATTATAGTAGCCGAAATAACCATTCTAACACACTTGGTTTGCCAGAGCAATGAAACAGCTGTAAGAGCATCACAGAATAACTACGTTAATGGGAATCTCATTGTGTAAGATGATATAAAATTACTAGATCCACAGCAGAAATCCAATCAAAATCATAACATATGTGACGCAGCAAGAGATACAGAACCCCAAAAATACTCTTACGAACTAATGAGGGTAACAGCTATGAAACAAAATATTCGGTTAAGCCTATTTGCGAGAATATCATTCTAAAATAAGCAAGTAATGAGTCAATATACACCGATCTTAATCAAGATAACGTCTTCTCGGAAGAATTTATGAACTAACATAGTGTTCCAATAGCGTCTATAAATTCTGTGAATATGCGTGGAGTTGATAAAACTAGAAAATTGGAATCATCTACTAATAAATCGCAGCAGGTAAGTAAGGTGGGAAGTGTTTGTGATAAACACCGAGTTACCTACGATCTGAAATGATTAGCTGCAAACAGTTTGTTTAAAAAATCTCAAAATGGTCAAATAAATGAAAACATAGACCTCATCCGTCGCTTTCCATCAGCTGAGATCGTGATCTAGAGCAGGCCATTCAGAAGTTAAAAAGTTATTTTCAATTGTATTGTACAACAGTGTACTTTTCCAAGACTGTAATTGCAATCTCCGCCAACTTCTTGTAACAAAAAAATAACCAAGATATCACAAAAACACATGATACACCTAAATTTGAATTGTAATCTCTCTGAATCTCAATATTGATTCCAAAAGATACAAGCCGGAGACCACAAACATGTAAACTTCCGCCTCATTAAGAGGTCACTATTTACTCTCACTGTTATCGGAAACCGACGTGAAAAACACATGTCACAAAATAATAAAGCAATGCGTACACAGAGTGTCCAAACAATCCAGTGGTGGTAGCGGCGGAGCGAGCCGCACAGGCGCGTCATCGCTCGCGGCGGTGGTGGACGCAGCGCGGGCGCAGACAGCGGGCCGGAGCACACCCCATACTGGCGGGCGCAGGCGCACCACTGGGGCCCGCACCACGCGCGCCCGGTAGCGCTCCCGCTGTTTACAAAATAAAGCCTCTATTTAGAGCGAGGGCGAAGGGCCAGCGCTCGCCGCTGCGCCGCCCGACCGAGTAGGCGAGCGGGCGGCTCGTTTGTGCGGCAGGGGCGGCGGGACCGGCTCCGGCGGCGAGATCAAACGCGCCGCAGATCAAAGGAGCCGCCGCGCGATCGGCATCCGTCATTATTATTATGCAAGCATTACGAGGCGCGCGTGACTCAGGCGAGAGGGCCACGCGAGCTGCGCGGGCGCCGTGCCCCCCGCCGGCCCTGCGCACCCTCCACCTGTCAACGGCATCGACACCGAACAAAACGACCGCCCTCCGGCCTGCGCCCGCGCCGCACACACCGCCTCCTGCTTCACAGATTAGCCATATTATGTTCTTTTTAGGCATAATTTTACACCTTATTAAATTTTATAAGTTTTGCAAAACAGACGGACTCAAAGCTAAGTAACGACGATACTACCGACAAATATTTATTCAAATAAATTACGAATAAGTATTAGGCTTACATAAAGTCAACTCACCATGGGTCCTCAGAGTCCTCATCGTCAACAAGGGGAGAACCTTTTGATAATGGAGGCTCTGTGCTAGGACATACTAAAAGAGCTACCATGAACTCCATGGTGAATGCAGCATGCTATTTGCTGATGACGGCGAGATTCAGATGAGATAGAAGAAATGACACTAGAAACGGTATAATATTGATTTGAAAACGAGTATGTACATAATAGTAGGATTTTGGTAGCGCTAAATAACGTTTCTTGTGATCTGCTGAAACAGCAAAAGGTTACGGGAATCATCGAGGGCCCCCGAATTAGGAATTCGGGGAATCTAGGAAACATTTCTAGAGCCAGTGCTGTCTTATCTTGAATAGATCAAGGGTAAATAAAAAAATGTGAGATAAGAACTCCCAAAGATGTAAGAGGTCTAAAAGACGCGCCAGAGACCGACAAAGAATTATTTTTTGTTGTATGAGACATGTCATACGAAGGAATAGCTGAATGAGGAACATGTGGTGAGGCAAGTGTTGAGAGTAAAGTTGGATGAAGCTAGAATGGAGAAAGACGAAAGAAACGGTGGACGGATCATTCGAAAGAAGATTAGACATGAAAAGGGGGAAAACACTGATATGATGATTGATAGAGATATATGGGAAGAGCATTATTTTCACAACCCATAATAAATAAGGATAGGAAGAGAGGATAATATTACAATTTGTTAGAACTGCGCGATGGGCGATTCAATAATAGCCTCTACATCTGCCTTTCCAACACACAATTGCTCCCACAAGTGACGAGGCGATCTTAAAGTTTACATATACGTTGAATGTCTCGTTGAAGATCCCATCAAAAGGCGTGACGACTATTATGTTAAATAAGTATCGTATGAGATAGTTTGTAAGAGGTTTGATAATGTACTTAATATCGGTAAGTAACCTGAAGTAGAAATAAATAATAATATATGGCTAATAAACGATGGTCTTTATCAAAAAACAAAGCACATTACTTCAGTGAGAACTGTGCAAAACTCGAAGTTACCTAACAAAGCACCGCTGGAACTGAAAAGTCGCCTCATTAGAGCTACTATCATCGGCTAACTGCGGATTTAGTACAAACAAAACAAAACGGAGACCGTAGTTTGGTAATCAAACTATACAAATATCCATATAAAAGAACGCTTCACTGACTTCGAACAAATGCTGTTATTGCTACGATTGTCTATTTGGTGAACATAGAAAAAACAGTAAACTACAATACTAGATTGGATAAATAGAGCTTTTTCAGCTGTGAATCATCAAAACCCAGTATCTGCATAAAACTAAATTTTACAGGAGAGATACTAGGTTTCCGACTTTGTGTAACTTCGTATTTGAGTAATTTCTGGGAGTTTTTGCTAGCCTAGTAGGTATGTGGAGGGTGGTCTATAAGGTCGAAAAATGCAAAAATACCCGTTTTAAAAAAGTCAGATACCTACTAGGTTTTGAAATTGATCAGCCGTTTTAGTCAATCTTCATACAAATTCGGTGTCCATGTCAGTTAGAAATAAGTCATTTTGTCCTCTCTCCCAGGCTGCACCATCACCTGCCTAGCCTTTTCTCAAGTATGTCGGGGTCTGCTTCCAGTCTTACCAGATGCAGCCGAGTATCCGTTTTTGACATGAAGCGACGGCCTAGGCTATCTGACTCCACAACCCAATAACTGGGTGGTCAGACTTTCGGCCTTCTGACGATTCCGTAACGACTTTCAAAGATCTACAAATGACAGCCAAAACTAACGGCTTAACGTGCTTTCCGAGGCATGGAGTGGTAATGGTATGTAAAGATGGTCACCCATCCACGAACCAACCGCGGTAACCCAACTTAACCTGATCGATTGATCTGTCCGGTTGTTGTTATTACTTAGCCACAAGCCCCTCGGCTGCATTATACCATCTTTAATTCCGTGTCATAATCTTAACTGTGCATAATCTAGTAGCCAACTTCTCAATACCAATTTTGTTATTTAAAATTATATTCAAACTACTTTTTTAACGATTATTTTCAAGCTAACTTTCGTTTAATGAAACTCAAAGAGTTTTTTGTAGTGTGACAATGATTTAGAAATCCCTAAAATTTTTACGATCACTTTTTAACAAGATGCCGTAAAATAATTTATTTTAACGTTAAGAACCGAGTTTTCAAGTCAATAAAGATTTTATCGTATGATTTGACATATGTATGGGGCGCAGGTGTTATTTCAAAGCAAATTGTCCGAAGTGTATAAAACTGGACGTAGACACCGAGTTAAGTAGAATATAATTGGCGGGCGGCATGGCAGACGTTCAAAGCGTGTACCTGCCTGTAAAAATGCCATCATAAAGCCAGGCCGCCACAATGAGCCATTTGACAGTTGGTACCCACCTTTATGATGCCGACTCTGATATACGAGCCGAACCCATTTAAGCTTATTTTATCGACTCCCAATACAACAATCTAGCTATCCCGGATAGTGAATCGGGCATCTAAAGAATTACGCGCTACCGCTCACAAACAGGGCGGAAAGAATAAACCATTTAGTTAGAGCATTCAAAATCTTTATAGCTTATTATTCAATCCCATTAAAGACTTAGTGGGACGGCCTCTTTAAAAGAGCTTTTAATATAAAAGACCATTATACAGCCCATTTTCCATAACAATGAACATAATATTTTTTCGTTCCGCATTCCCTTTATATTGTTTATTATTTAATCATTATAAGCATTAAGCAATAAAAGATGTTTTAAAAATATAAAATGCTGTACATATAGATATATAAGGCTTCTCTACCTACTCTCATTTTATATTACGCTTTACTATTGCAGAGACAGTGGAGTCATAAAACAAATAATTAAATAGCTCTTGTACCGGTTAGGTATGTAAAAATGCCTTAATTAAAATGTTTGAAACCTGGCGCAGGAAAACCTGGAAAGATTTAGAGAAGGCCTTTGCCCAGCCGTGGGACATTTAGGCTCTGAAAAAATATATAAGTAGATCTATAACTACGGGCGATGGCGATTTAGATACTTTGAGAGAGGTGGTGGCCCAGTGAGGGGTTTTACTCATTTCACTGCTCTCAAACCGGTACTGGAAAACATCGTGAGGAAATTGACATGTCCCAGAAACAAAAATTCGAAAGACATGTGACATCTAGCAACCCGCACCGAGCCACTGTGTTGGATTACTTTCCGCTCCCTCTTACATGTTGTGTTTATTGAAATGAAAGATAATGTTGAGTAGACTTGGTTTAATGAGACTAGGATCACAGTTTACACAGAGACCGTTCAGTAGTAGTATTCCCGACGAGATCAGATGTAGCAGTGCCGGATAGGTACAGACCGGAACCATAGATTATATCTAGTGGTGTACACACTAATTACTTACTAAATAGTGATGTTACAACATTACAGAAGTGTTAGTGTACCAGCCGTGGGAACATTATAGGCTCATTATGCATGCTAGTAACGTTCATCAGTTTCTTAGGTTTAATCCATTTCGATATGGTAGCTTATACCTGACAGATTGGACAAAAATACAAAAGCAGAAGAAAATTATCTCACCCTTAGAAATTAACCTTCATCATAGAAAAATCTCCTTAGTTCTCATAAGAAAATGCGACGCAATTACTAAAGAGCTATAACGTTGCGTGTCAAGCCACACATTAACACGGAGGGAACCAACAGGTAATAACAAAGAAAATCAAATCCATTTATCAACACAATAAGGAAGAAGGGAAAACGAAAGACCTCTTAGTTATAATTGCATCTGTTCAGGTCGTAATTTGCAATATTATTCATAATAGTAGGTAAATTACGTATTTTACGCGTAGGAAGGTAGATTTTCTCTTAAAACGAGAAATGCAAATCTCTTAACGATGCTAATAATATGAAGTTATAGAATGCCGGTCAACAGCTCTCTAGCACAAGGACACAACAATTACAGCTGCATCATAAAGGAAAAGTACAAAGATAAATGAAGATCTTATTCTAGTGTTTTTCCGAGCCACTTCTACTTTGAATAAACAAACTGCTGTTGGTAATGCAACAAACGTGAGTAAACGCTATGGTAATGAAGATACTTTGCAAAGTAACTGCTCTTTTCATTTTAATGGGAGATAGGTACGGAAGTTCCTTTTAAAACCCTAATTCTAATTTGACAATTGTATAACTCTTTCGGTCACGCTTTTACACTAAGAATATTTTGAAACTAAAACTGTCATAAATTCAATAAACCAAAAATCGGTCTCTTCTTGTTAAGAATGATTCAAGCTCTTATGAGGATTCAACTGACTGTGGCTACATGGCACAGATTTTAATTTAAAAAATCAGAAAGAGGTGGTTAGTGACGCTAACCACCAAGACTGAAAGAGATAATGGTGCCGATTCTGTTGTCACAAAATTCTCTAAACTAAACTAAAAATCACTAAAATTTGGTTTAATCCTGTCAAACGACGATTTCCTATTCTGAAATAGACTAAAGTGACACAACTTAACTATATTTTAGTTTGACAGCACTAAGATTGCACTGAGTTATTAGTTTAGTGAACATGTCAATTTTGCTATTCTGAGTTTGCCGGTTTTCACCAAAAATTTTGACTATAATAATTTATTTTAACTAAATCTGACTATTTTTAATCGCGATTAAAAAGGTGTGGAATAAAACTAGTGGTCATGAACTAAAATTCTCAACAACGCTTCGCCTTCACGTGCAAAAACAGTTCTGTATTTTTTATTTTCTTTTTGCTTATATCTTGAAAATGGCGTGTCCTATCGCAAAAATAATGAAATTTTCGGCCCCCTTAGTACACCCCGGCACATTTAAATCTCAACACGTGGGTAATATTTTTTTTATATTTTTCAAACAAAAGTGAAAAATTCCATATAAAACACGTTGAGGCTGCCCCCCCCAGGACGCGCCTTCGTCTCTCAAAAAATTCATTCTACGCAATGCACACACAAGTACAACGTTGCGAAACCAAAAGAAAAAAAAATACCACGCTGAGTCGCGATTGTCAAATTCGATTTTAGTCGTGTCAAAATAATTTTTAAATTTAGAGATTTTTCCTTGCAGAATAGCGTTACAATTCTCATAGCCAAAAGTAAGGAATTTTAGAGATAGTTTAGTTAGTTTAGTTCGTGTACAACAGAATCGGCACCAATGTCAAACTCATGCCTAAAACCTAACCTAACTCCTTTATTTAAAAAAGCAAACACAAAAAACTTGAAATGTCAGATTAGTAACTTGGATAAAAAAAATAACTTTGGTGTCTATTACTGTATATATTCGAAAGTAGTCGTTTCCCTCATTACCTATAACCGTTATGAGTAGCATTTTGCAAGGCCCATTCGTAAGGCTGTTCATATTAATAAATCGAATCAGAGGATGAACAATCGCCTTCATAGAGTTAGCTATAATATTGGTAGAGCTACACTTTTAAACAACCATAGTCAACAAGTTATGTGAATTAGTCAATATAATAATGTATAAGTTCATGATAGCCGGAATCAACTTAATTAACTACATAGCGACTTAGGTACTCTTAAACAGGGATCACTCGACTAACTTCAACAAGAGCAAAGATAAGTAAGAATATATTAACCACTGAGATGTGTACTTTGCTACTCAATCTTGCCGCTCCGAAGTGTCGGATGATGATAAAACTTTGTTTCGTGAGAGGACACGAGCTAACTGCTTTGTATTCCAACTAACTACACGTAGATAGTGAGTTCATTTCCCGCCAAACTAAGGAGACTGAAAACTAAGAAGAATAACTTAAGTGTTTCAGCTGCACGTTGATCTTCATAGTACAGTCTACAGTCCACATGGATTTACATTGACTGAAGCTTTTGGTTTCAGATGTCAGGGTCAAATTAAATTTGTTGATAATAATTTACTCACATGTTGGGTATCGATATTGAAAAGTAATGGCATCATTCCATAGGTGAATGTAATCGATCAGCTGTTTTTGTAATTTTTTTTAGAACAGATATTTTTTCGATTTTTCCAAAACCAAAACTTAACAGCAGTTTCGTTGCCTTAATATAAACCTGTGATATAAACGTCACTGTCATTTCAAGTTTTGAAATACGTCGGAATGTAGTTTTTTTTTCGATATCTTTAGGTACCCAACCCAGGCAACCCAACACGTGGATAAAGTATTACAAGCTGATTTCATTTGACCCAGTATACAAGGTAGAAAAAGAAGATAGGAAAGGTAAGAAAGACGTTTCAACCGATTGTTTTCAGTGATAGTGAGCGGATTGCATAGTGAGTGACACCACGACACGACACTATGATCTATATCTACACAGAATGCCCTTCTGGGAGCCTAAGTCCGTCAACAAAGACACAGACCCGTCCGAAAGTAGTTCAAAACTTCGAAGTGAAACCTACACCCATTTAACTTTTTTGGACGGCCAAAACAGCGTGAGCAACAACTATCAAGTCTTATTATCATTCATTCTTAGGTCGGGTGCACGGAGTATAGAAAGAAGGTCGTGCCCCAAACTATGATACTAATCTTATGTCCGTAGGTATTACGTAGTAGGAATCGCCCGTTCCTTCGGCCGAAACTACGAATTTCGTGCTTAGGGAGTAGAACTCCTGATCCGAGAAAGTAGATACAAAGGGAAGTAGGAACCAAGTTAAAACTAGGCGCCTAATCGATTAAGCCAATATTAAACTCTGCTCTAAAACTTACTAGTATCAGTTTAAAACAAATCCGATCTATGACTTAACGCCAAATATATTTAGCATGTTAATTCTATAAGCAAAAGGAGTGTTTATAAACTGCCTAAATATTTTAGTCTGTATTTTAGGTTGTTACAGTAATTTGTTATTGTTTCTCTATCGTGAAAACATATTTCAAGTATGTTTTGGCAAAATGTCGGGCTCTCGCACGCGGTAAATTGCGCCACATTAATTTTATAATACAACAACATCAGTCACATTTAGCTCGTTTTAAGTTCCAGATATAAACTCTTAGAAGTTCGCGATCCAAGTTATAAATAACTAAGTTTAGTACTTACACCTAACAGACTTTAAATAAATACACGAACGGTACTAGTTATACGTAGATGCTATGGGTAGGTAGGTAGACTGCCTGTCATAAGTACAATCAGTACTAGTAACATCAAGTAATAAACCGCTAGTCACCTCGCGAACGTAGTCATAAGTAATGGTAGACTTCTTACAGTAGCCACCGGTCGCTACCGGGGTTTGCACTGATGGAGGCAAAAAAAATATGGTACTGATTCTCGGTGACGCCAAAGATCGGTACACTTCTCGACGGAATTACATCGTCGTGAAATATATTGCGATGTATTACTTTTATCGCTGTGAAATGTTGAGTTTGATCCCCGGGTCGGATTGGAGCTATGTTCGGTAAAAGACTTGCCGCCCATAACGTTAGGATAATCGTCGAGTGACCACAAAATAAATTACCTAGCTATAATCGTAGGTGAACTGTGTCAAAGGTCAACAGGTACATCTACGTGTACCTCCGGGAATCTTTCCGGGATTACAATCATGACAGATATATTGCTGTAATATAGTTTTTAACTGCTTTTGTGAGCGGCTTTTTCCTGTTTTTACAAAACCGCTGATATTGGGTTTAGGGATTGTAGCAGTTTTATATTATTATGTTCTCATTTTAGATTTTAATACTTGAAGCCTTTTCTTAGAAAAAAATTAATAAAACTGTAATGTTCACCTTAATATTTTTAATTTACAATACAAGGCAAAATGAATGAGGTGTTATAAACCGGATTTAATCTCATAAGCCTAGATACTTATGGCGACAACGTGTACCTAATGGATTATATGGAAGACAACGATGTTTAGTTATATCAGAAACATCGGCAAAACACGGAACAAAATTAGCTGATAACTTTACGCTAAGATGACCCAAGCTGAAGATTTTGATATTTCTGAAACCTCATTTATTACTTAATAAACGCCCTTAAAATCAAAAAAAATAACTAAATTAACTAATTGCCTAAAGTTTTTATAATGTACAAAACAGATAATTTTGCAATCGTAGCAGTTAGTACCTACCTACCTAACTGACAGAAACAACAACTTTAATGTTTGAATGTAAATAACTAATTCTCCATGAAGAAACTGTCTCTTATTTCAAACTTTGGAGACTTCGTTTTGGTTTTGGAAGCTAATTGGTCATATTGGACACTAACTAAATCAACCTAAAGAAGCAGAACCACTTCGCAAGTCACACTTCAAACTAGGTAGATGTTCAAATGTCTTCATTAAGTTCCACATCATTATTGAACTTGAATATCCCTCATAAACTGAAACAATGGTGCGTCTGACGGCTGATAACACTGTTATCATTATCTTGCTATAATAATCAGACGGAGATCGGACGTAAAGAATAACACCACCCCATTTCTTCCCGTGGGTGTCGTAAAAGGCGACTAAGGGACTTACTAGAGAATGGGCAGCAGCGTTCTCTATGCATTTTACCACCATACTGCGATCGCCAACCCGCCTGCCAAGCGTGGCGATTATGGCAAAGCCCCCCAAATTGGGGGAGGCCTAAGTCCAGCAGTGGACGTCTTACGGCTGAAATGATGATGATGATGAATAATCAGAACCTTCGTAGAGCCCTGACAAATTGATGATCGCAGTATGATTTTTGTTGTATACTTGGGTCATTTAACAAACTACGGCAGGAGTGCTATTCTGTATGAAGAAGCACATATTTACGACACATTGCCTCGGAATGTAAAAGATCAAAAATCCATGTATGCTTTCAAAGAATCTCTAAAGAAACATATTTTAGCGGATTTAAAATTTCAGGCTATCTTCAGGTACTGTAATAATTTAACCATTTTGTTGAGTAACCGTCGCCTCGCGTCGGTTAAATATCTCATTAGAAATAAGTAACTTCTCATTAATGTGAATGTTATTATTTTTGAGAAATAAAGTTCTTAAACTATATTGAATTTTTCAGTACTTAGGTATTTATGGGTTGTAGAAACTTCCAATAATCAGATTTATTTCCAAACTAGTTTTGAAATCACTGTAGTTTGCTCAATCTGCGCTGCGAACATCGATAATGGTACCTATTTGAAGGAATTGCTTCAAAACGACTAAACGGTTTAATTAAAATTACCCCTTTCATAAGCCCTATAAAATTCAAGTCTTATGGACAAGGAAGTAATTACAGGTTATCGACAGTAACAGATTAATGTGATGCTTCAAGCCGAATATAAACAATAGCAACACTTCTGTTTATGATATTACCCACATGAGTAAGCATTGTAAGCGAAGTACGAATGGGCGAGTACAGCAGTAGCGGAGCGACTCCCCGCGGCCCACAGCCTCCGAATCACAATAAATCTGAACCGATAAGTAGTCGAGCGGATTGTCGGCGCGGCACGATCAAAGCGAGGGGAGGAACTTGAAAGGCGCCGCCGTCCGCCGAGATGTTTCATTCGAGGCCGCGTGTCCACCGCCGCCCGTCACGACCGATTGGCCCTTTGTCATGTGACATTTTAATTAATTTGATTTTAATTGTGAATGACACGTTTACAGATTTAAATGACGAAGGTAAAGTATTCTGATGCTCTTGTGGTAATGGACTGGCATATCATATAGGTAGGTGTGTACAATACACAATAATATATTTATCTGGTATCTGGCAGACTGACAAGCATAAAATTGCTACTTAATTATTTTGAGACTCATGCTCTTATCCGTAAATTGTTGCCAGGTTATTTACACCAATGTCATGGTTAAATCTTGCATCCGATAGTTGAAAAAATCAAAAGCCGGAAAGAGATAAATCAGTAATAAACAAATGTTTATTTATAAAGATAAACCCAACAGGAAGCCTACAGAGAAAAACCATATGATATGGAAAAGAAAAAAGTTAAATGAAGACACGAAAATTAAATTAATTAAAATACCGTGCCGTACGTTCCGATGGACTCTAGTGGAATAGTACATAGAGATTGTAGCAGTTATTACTTTATATGCATGAAGCAATAACACCGTACCTTTGAGAGCAGCATCTACTGGCGTCTTGTGTAATTAATTTGCCATAAACAACTCGCATTAGCTATACATTCCTGGTTTGCTTTATCATACTTACGAGTTTAGTGCTTCACTCACGTTTACACAACGCTTTTTAGTATTACAAGGCAATTACGGGCCTCCGTGATATCCACTTTGAATGTAAGAAAAGATTTCTTTATAAATCGTATTCGATATTTTTTATATTTATTTCTACTTGGTCGTTTGGGAATTGAATAAAAAGTACAATTAATTTTTTTTATAATTTTATTTGCAAATAAATATAAACAGACATACAGGAATAGTTCTTTATGTTATGCCTCAAATATACCTCAGCAAGAATAAAAATAAACAAATATCTCAACGATCAGTTAAAACGAAATGGGTTGAACCGTTACCTGCTCCTGATACAAATATAGGCACGATTTAAGATGAATAAATATAGACTCAATTAAAAAATAAGGCACTTTTCTTTATCACAGAATACAACGTCTACAAAAATTCTACACATCTATATACTTGTATACAATATTATTCAACAGTATAAAAAGTACCTATACAAACTTTAGATGTACTTGACGAACTACTTTTTAAACAAAGGAAAATCACTCGTATGTACTTAATGCACAATACCAATCGTCTATTCGCAAGTATATTTATGTAACTCATTTATCTATAAAATATTTATTTTCAACCAACTGTTCGCAAACTTCGGTCACTGTGCATAAAGTAGAACGAATTAATTAAGAGATTCTGAATAGTTTAATGGACAACTAATTAGCATCTTACGTCATAAGTGCCAAACTTCAATATTATTCATACATTATGGCTTAAGTTATTAATTAAATTATGCACTCGAAATAATTTTCCATAATCTGTAGAAACAATAAATTACTGTTGCCGTATAAAAACTAAGATACCATTATGATTTTGATGAGATGAGATCTAAATAATGGTAGAATGTCTACCACTAAGAAAATGTATTATAATGATAATTTATTGTCCCTACGTCGTGGCGTGGACCCTCGAGATTCAAATTCCGTGACTCACGAACATTAAGGGCTACACACGCACTATTGAAGTGTCACGACTTGTGTATCACACAATTTCATAGATACTTCATTTTGATTTGGGTTTTGTGACATTATTTTGAGACTAGGCTTATAATACAATTACTTTTTTTTAATATTATAATATCTAGCACCAAATAAACACTATTAAAATCCATTTATTGCTTTTACCTATATTTTACGCAGTTAACGCTTGCGATAACGTGAACTCAGTAACAACCTCAAAATTCAAACGTGTTTTTAACTGCAGGGTATTTTTTTTTCTATCTTACAAGGAGTACCATTTTTACAACATACACCTGATCTGTTATAAAAATATTTTCTATATACATGGTGTACTTTAGATTGTCTACTATAAATTTACGTAACAGTTTAAAAATAGTATTACTGGATGCTTTTGAAAAAAATAAAGTTTGGAAAAGGTCAACTTATATTGGACAATGTTTAATAGCTCATACACGAAATATTATTGCTACGTTTATCAAATGGAGCGACCAACATTTAAGCACTCTTATAAGTATTAAAAGCTACAATACTACATTTACCATACATACATAGACATACGAGTACATACGTTCTAAAGTAATATATAATGGCAGGTTTAAACATAAGCACTCATCACATCTTTACAGATTTGCGTCAAAAGTAAGAGTATTATGCTAACATTCGAAATACACATCTGTGACACCACACAGTACAATAATCTCCTTAGTTTATGAATAAAACCAGAAATATTTGAGACTAATTTTAATAGGTTTTAAATATTCCTCTATTCAACCCCTAGTTCTGAACGACTATTTAATTCATCTGTTTTCGAAAAAAAATCATGGTATTTGGTCAGCCAACATGAGTTTGACAGCGTATTTTTGATTAGCCTTTCAGTACCCGGGTTTTTAGTATTAGAGCTACATACCACAGCCTAGAGCTTCTATTGTGCGTTATAAAAGCAAGCAATTTATATACAGTCTAGGAAAATAATTGAGATGTATATAGCAAGCGTGATTCACATACTTTATTGTTGGAACTTCACCTACAGACATATCAAGACTGCCATGTGTTGCATAAATATCGATGATTTCATACATTTTGTAATGTGCATATAATATGCAGATTTATGCTAACAGCCGTGAGATGAGTCATGATCTTAATAAAGTAAGTAACGTAATTATTTGATAAGTCGCAATAAACAAATCGGTTAGTTACTTGTAAATTAATTTAAACCTTATCAACTCATATTTTCAGTACAAAATTGCATTACAAATTAGTACAGTTCATAGCCACAGCACCTGCTATTTACATCTCAGTTAATTGTATCCTTTATTAAATCCTAAGTATTAGGAAGAAGTATTTATTCTCAACCGAGTGAGAAGAACTGTTTTGTGCCAGGGAACTTAGCTCTCTGTTTCTTGATGAAGTCTCGTGCTTGTCTGTCGCCTTGCCGAGTTTCTAGCGCTTTGATCGCTTCACCGTCTGAAACAATGTTTTAATTAGTCAAATACTATGTTTTGCTATTTTGCTTTTAGTTTTGGTTCTTTGTGACTCTCGGGATACGTATCATACAGAACTTGGTCAATCAATACTAATCATAAAATTTATAATTATTCATTTGGATACAAAAGACGGGTCGTGCCAGTGATGATTTAATTTGTTGTCCTACCAAAGGAAAAAAACAGCATAAAAACCATAAAAATATACAGTAAATAGTATTTCAGAACAGTATTCTACTGTCTAGCATAGGTAAGATAAATAATGAAAAAGTTTGAAAATCGGAAAGAGCCTTATACCTTACACATTTACTTTATAAATTTTGGGTTAAACACCAAAATTAGTATCGTAGTATTAGTACGTAGACCTTCTTTATACTCCACATGAAAACGAATAAAAGAGCTATTTAGAGTTTAAGCTTTAGAGGGCGCCTAAAGTACAAAAGTTGAATTTTGAATTGTGGCATCACTACCAATAATTTGTAGCGACACCTACCCAACTAAATCAGTACTACGTAATCAAACTGCGGAAAACAAATTATAGATGTCACCACTGCCCAGTGGCAGTACGTCATATATTCCTACATTGTGCGAGTAGTGTTTGGCAAGGATAGAAGGTGATGGAAGGATGTGATGTAATCACATAATATTCGGTGTGTACTGGTGACGGGGGCCAGAATTCACTCAGTATACATTTATTAGGTTAAAACCAAAGAAACTCTAGGTGTACTGTGTGAAAAATTATATTGCTAGAAAGGGAATGAATACTGAGAAGAGATCCATGGAAGAGAAGACATGCTGCGCTGACTCCATATCGACGCTTGAAAGGCGAAATTGACGAAGCGACATAGGGCCACAATGTCGCTTAGTCAATTTTGCCTTTCAAGCTTCGATATAAATTGGGATACGGAGAGACGAATATGACTGACTAGTTAATGACTGCCTTTTAGTCTAGTGGTCGCAATTGTTACTGCTGACCATGAAGTCTTAGGTTCGTTTGCCAGTACGGGCAATATTGAATTTGTCCAATAGATTCAGCAGTATCCCAGTCTGTATTTGTACCCGGTTGATGGCAATAGGCTCGTCACCAATACGTGGGACTCAATGTGTCACCTTGTTGGTGATGTTCTTCAGAAAGTGCAAGTGCGTAGTATTCGCAATGGCGTGTGAGCGTGTATAACAAGATGTATGAATGTAAACAAAGCAAAAGGAGAAGTAAGGATCGTAACAGGTGGCGTCGTTCTCTAGTTTCTTGCTACCAAGGGCGGATCCAGGGGGTGGGTCATGGGGGTCATGACCCCCTCTGGGCTGGGTCCACCGTGGACCACTATTTAAAATTGTTAAACAAAGGAAATGGTTTTAAGTAAGGATATATTTTTTTTGTCACAATATAGATTTTATGTAAATACCTTCAATATTTAATCAATCCATCCACACTATATATTATATATAATATTATAAATGCAAAAGTAACTCTGTCTATCTGTCTGTCTGTCTCGCTTTCCTGCTAAAACTACTGAACCGATTTAAATGAAAGGTACAGACGCCAGCAGGTCAAGCCACCCCAATCTGTCAAATTTTACCAACCGAAAATTAACCTTCCACTATTGTGATATAAGGTTGAAATTCTATTAAAGAAATTTGACAGATTGAGGTAACTTGATGTGCTGGCGTCTGTACACAGATAGTTTAGAGCCTGAAAAAGGACATAGGCTACTTTTTATTCCGTGACTTTGTCTGCGTCCGCGATAACCGACATTTACACAGACGAAGTCGCGGGCAGAAGCTAGTTTATTATAAATTAATATTTTGTATGATGGCAAACGCATTATTCGGGGACGAATGCATCGAAAATTTGAATTTTACCGCGCCACCGTCTCCTTTCATCTGATGTCACATTTCGTGTGACACTGACTTATGTTTAGGGGTTAATATTTTTTAGGGTTGGTAACCCTGGAATTCTCCAGAGTCTGCTGTCGTTTCAAATGAATTTCGGCTGTGGATGGTGAAGTGGCAGAGGAGTCAGGACAGACCGCAGTCGATTTCTGACGTTATTGTAAAATGCGACAGTGAGATGTATCCGAATATAAGGATTTTTTTATGTATTATGGCTACACTACCTGTTAGTGTAGCGACAGCCGAAAGATCTTTCTCAACGTTACGAAGAATCAAATCGTGGCTAAGAGCTTCAATGGTTGAAGAACGTCTAACCGGACTGGCACTTCTCCACGTCCATAAAAACGTACCCATTTTTTTTTTCAGGATTGGAAATCATCAAATTACTTCTCCCGCTCTGGGCGGAGCGGGAGGGCGTGTCAGACTTTTACTGACTAAATCCCACCCGTGTTCCATCAGTTGCCCATGTGCCAGGGTCACGGTATCTCTTTCGAACAATCACGCGACCCCGGCAGGAAAACGTACCCATTGAAGTAGATGAAGTGATAACGCGTTTCGGGAGAAGACGTAAAAGAAAACTTGATTTTGTGATTTAAATATAGGTATTTTTAAGTACAGTAGGTGAGTACTTATAATCTGCCAAAAAATAATAGAAAAAAAATGGGGGCGCCACTGTGCAAGCTAAGTACGCGAAATAGATAAATTCTCTTTAAAGCTAAGCGTCCACAGGTCGGTATCGTACGCATCGGACGCATCGCATCAAGCGCATTATTTTTTCATACTGCGTCCACTGTATCGGCAGCGATCGGATTGCCGATGCCAGTTTCATTCGGATTTTCATAGTGCTCGGACGTGTGTTTGTGAGAATGGAGGAAGCGAAGAAGAACAATTTGTCGTTACGAATTTCTATACAAAGAATAGTACGAACCGTTAAATGCGATGCGTCCGATGCGTACGTTACCGACCTGTGGACGCTTAGCTTAAAGCTAAGCGTCCACAGATCGTATAGAAAGTCACATAATTGCGTCGACTGATCCGCATTGTACGGATCGCACATCGGCAATGCCGACACCGAGAGGCAACTTTTGCGATGCGTGTCGATGACGTCATACGGAATGCCGATTAGTGGACGCGCCCCGCGCGCCTTTCTTCTGGTCCTATAGCCTTCCTGTATGTTTGTATTTTGTCTTAATAAATGTGGTTTCAGGATGTCAACCAGAAAATTGAATTTGCTTGAGACATACGAAAATATTGGAAAAACTTGATGTCGTCATTTAACAGATCAGGAAATAGTGCGTGGTATACTCCATGTTCCGATCTCTTCTTGAATATGTCGTGTATTAAGATATTGTGTTTTCTTTTTTTAGATGTTCTTGCATTTTCTTCCTCTTCTGCTAACAAACAAGCATTAACGACAAATTGACTAAGAAAATCCGAATGAAACTGGCATCGGCAATCCGATTGCTGGTACTTGCGTCGGCAATCCGATCGCTGCCGATACAGTGGACACAGTATGAAAAAATAATGCGCTTGATGCGATGCGTCCGATGCGTCCGCTCCGGCCTGTGGACGCTTAGCTTTAGAAGGAAATTATTACTTCTGACTGACGTCTTCGGTACCTGTACCATAGACAAGAAACCTGTACTTTACCATAGATTAGTAGAGGTTTCCAAAGTAATTAAATTTTAGTTGCCGCTTCTACCCGTTTTGGCAGACTATTCATACATTAATAAAATACCTACTTTTTACTTTTATGTATACCTATATTATATACAGGTAATATATACTCTGTGTGCCATTTATTGCCCAGGATTAACACATTCTTACCGCGGTAGTACGTCCTCTTGCGTTAATTTCCGACATCCACGCGGGCGAAGCCGCGGGCAAAAGCTAGTAATTCATATAGCTGTTACCCGTGACTTCATCTGCGTGGTGTTTAACAAAAAAGTTTTTCTTTCGTTTTATTTTTTTTTCGTGATAAGTATCCTATTTTTTTTTTCTGAAGTAAAATTTGCCTAAGTTACTCCTTGTTACATCAGCTATTTGCCAGTGAAAGTCCCGTCAAAATCGGTCAGGCCATTTCAGAGATTAGCCGGAACAAACAGATAGACAGACAAAAATTTTAAAAATGTTATTTTGGTATATATACCGTGTATACATCCATATACACTTAGTAAAAAGCGGTTATTTTAATATTAAAAACAGACACTACAATTTTATTTTATTGTCTAGATTATAAAAATTTTATTATAACTTCTTGTGACTTGACCACGACTATGTGACCCCCCCCTGGCACCAAAGCTGGATCCGCCCTTGCTTGCTACCCCTTTTTTGTGGGTGGGAAATCATCAAATGACGTCTCGCGCTCTGGGCGGAGCGTGAGGGCGTGTCAGACTTTTACTGACTAACACCCACCCGTGTTCCTTCAGTTGCCCATGTGCCAGGGCCACGGTGTCTCTTTCGAACAAATCTCGCGACACTGGCAGGCATCGGTCCTACAGACCCCTTCAGTACTGCTGACATCTCTTTGAGGCGCGCGTGGAACACTACGCGCCGTCGACCCAAGCCTGGTCCTTACCCGGTGGCGAGCTACCCAATGTTCGCCGCCCACAAGCTCTCTTCCTACCCCTAAGGGAAGAACGCGCGAGTTGTAAGAGTAAATATGTATGTATTAAAAGTAATACTGACCTATACTTGTAGGTCTGGAGAGCGGCAACAACTGCTGCGGGAGGCTGGAGATAGGCGCGGGAGAGTCGGCCACCTCGCTGAAGTGTAAGTACGCCTCGCCCACGAACGTGTTGCTGACGCTGAACATGTCCTTGTCTTTTATTACTAGGTGTATCAACCCGTCGGGAATGCGCCGCTGTTCTGGAGTTAGAGGGCTGGAAGATAAAGATTGTGAATGGTTATTTTATTGTAAGACTTTAATATTTACGTAACCAGATGGGCGTCTGCAATCGCCGATACGTTTCGAGCAAATGTGGTGAGAAGAGGCTTCTGCCCTGCAGTGGGACCTTTAGGGTGGCATAATTAAAAAAATAAAAATGGAATCTCGGTTAGTCGGACTGCCAACCGCGATCAAATTACTTTATACCTTCAAGTCGAATCCAGGCATACAACTTACATTACTGGGAAATATGTCACCTCTTAATAATTTCTTACTAAAAGTCTTCTTCAGACAGGCGCGACGCGGCGACATTTGTAGAACATTATTATTATTATAATTTTATAGAAACTGTTCTACGAGAGTCGCATCGCGCCTGTTTGTCTGGAGCCAAACATAGTTTTTTGTTCATAAATTTAATTTATTTTTATTGTTTTTAATAATAACCATTTTCATCCATTGAATTAGCCGGATTTTTGATTATCCGAACGCCTGACGACAACAATTAGTCCAGTTAATCAAGTTTCTACTATATAAACGAGAGAGATATACATTGACGGCACGGTTGCACAACCGCTTTCAGTACGGATTATTTTATACTTGGCACATGATACTTTTCTTGTCTAGGCCAGTCTGGGTATTTGTACCTGCAAGATTTGTGTCTGCGAATGCTGCATTTTTGTGATTTTATAAGTAACCTTGAAAACTTTGATGAGCGATCACACGCATAAGTGGAATAATTTTTAAATGATTTAATAGCGTTTCCGAAAAAAGTGTCTATTTTAAATTAGAGGACATTACCCTGATACTGCAAGAAATAGCATTGACCGAAATAACAAAATATTTGAAAATGTATTTAAAGAAATACAGTTCTGTGAAAATAAACAAGGCGGCAGTGTGCCAAATAATGTGCATTATGTAGCCTAAGGCATCTATACGCTATTTTAATCCGTGAACTTCTTCCAATATTAGCTGTATCGGTATTTATTACGTCAATGTCACTGCTACACTCTGCTATCGTTTGCGAAGACCGTTCAAAAGTTTTAATTATAAAACCTTGCTTTTCATCTTAGGTATGATAAGCCCTCCCAGGGTCACAGAATTGTTCGAAAGAGTTACCGCGGCCCTGGCATAGGCAACGGAAGAAACAGGGGTGGGTTTTAGTCAGTAAAAGTCTGACACGCCCTTCTGCTCCACCCAGAGCGGGAGACGATATTTGATGATATCCCACCCACAACAAAAAAGGTATGACAAGCCGAGTAACCAGGTTGATTGAGCCTTAATTTGTACTAAAATAATTTTGACTTCATCAGAAGTATCGGCTAGTTAGTTAGTATCAATAATACGATCCTACAAGCCTTTTATCGACAAACTTCAAAGTCAAAGTCTGTGAGCAGTATATTTGCTGTTAAATATTAAGTCGAATATTGATAAACTCCGAAAATCGGTGGTAGTTAAGTCGCAAAACTAAATATATATTTATTTATATATTGCAGTTATTATAAACTAATAGGTAGTTTATTGTAACTGCTACATACAAGGTGTACTGAATCGATTCCAGCAACTTTTAATACCTATGGGTTTTTTTTAATTATGTATGTTGGCATACCGCCAATTGAGTATTGAGTATTGAGTAATGCTAGGGTCAACACGATTTTCCTAATAATGCTTTTTACTCAATACTTTACTGTATGAGGTCTTTCGTTAATTAATGTTACATGTTTTATATATTTCGCCAAGATCTGTCACCCGAAGTATATATTTATGATAATGAGTATTAATTAATCTATTAGTAGCAGGTTCTTAGAGCGTTATCACACTAGCGGCTCACGAACTTCTTTAAAGCGGAGCGAGTGCGCAGCGAATACGTCGCAAACGCGCAACAAATACGCTACGCATGTGCCGCGAAGACGTCGCGGACGCACAACGGGATCGCCGCGGATAAAACCGTTACTGATTGTATTTTACGTCATAAACCAGCCGCAAACAGGTGTCAAAAACGTTGCGCAATCGCCATGCACCCGCGGCGTCTTCGCTGCGCAGCCGCGACGTGATCACGACGTATTCGCTGTGCGCCCGCTCCGCTCTGAAGACGCTCGTAAACTGCTATTGTGCTGTGTGATAAGGCCCTTAGTGTCTTATTGTACAGTATCATCATCATCATCATTTAAGCCGAAAAACGTCCACTGCTGGACTTAGGCCTCCTCCAATTTGAAGGGTTTGCCAGAATCGCCACGCTTGGCAGGCGGATTGGCGATCGTAGTATGGTGATAAAATACATAGAGAACGCTGCTGCCCATTCTCTAGTAAGTAATTTAGTCGAATTTATGACACCCAGGGAACGGAATAGGATGGTGGTATTCTTTACGTCCGGCACCACACGAAATACATAACGTTATGTAGTTCTGAACCCATGACGAGAACAAGTGCATTAGTATAAGAAGTACTTACATTAGGAACATTTCATCATACAGCGGAAACAGATTCTTGTTATGTGTCTGCGTTTTCGGCTTCTGTACGTTGACAAAAGTATCCTCTGGTAGTAAAGCCACTCGGACGTACGAATCGCATAGACCTGGAAAGTTTTTAAACGAATTTAGTTTAAGAATGGACACAAATAATTAACAATGCTGTATGCAACTGAGTCTTGGTTACGTGTAATTTTTAATTCTTTAATGCGTTCGTTATGAAATACTCGGTAGGAAAATAGTTACATTAGTCACAATAAAATTAAGAACCCAGTCGGGCAAAGCATAGTTAATAGGAAGGGTAAATAAGTAGGTCTCTCCTACTTAGGAGGAAGAGCACTGGTTGTTTAATGTGATAAAAGTTATACTGTTTTAATCACTTTTTTTACATTTTTCATATTTTTAGAAAGTAGGCATATCTTTTATAGTGAATATTTATAGATACAATAGACAGTGATGATGCTGCACCTAACACCTTCATACTGTTATTAAAATGTATAGCGTCGAATAAAATTTACGCCGATTGTTATAAATACTTTACATACAGGAAAATTACAAGCAGAGCGCAAACTGTAAATATGAATTGAGCATTATTATTCTAGAATTATAATTTTAATTGCTTATCAAAAAAAAAAATGCTGTTTCATAGAAAAGTGCAATACCTACGCGGTCAAATGTATGCAACAGCTATTTTTTTTAAGAAATCATTATTTTTACGCAAGAGGGTCTGCCGGCGTAGCATGACCAATTCTGTATCTATTCTACCAAGAACAGAAAAGTTCCTTATGTATTTTAATTCTTTAAAAATGTTTCTATTTCATCAGAAAAATAGTCATCATACGACATCGTACTCTTGTCGACTGAAGAATAGAAACATCTCTTCTTTTCAGTTTTACACAATTTTTCTACGATACAAGCTATCATTGTGTCTTCTCTTCCGTCGACAAATTCCGTTTCTAGGCGGTCATGCTACGCGTGCTGGAATCATATGCTGAATTCATGGTTACAGTTTACACACTGGTTATTTTTTCCATGTTAGTACATATTTTTTAGCAACACGTCTTAACTAAACCATATAATACTAGAATAATTTAACTAATTAACTAAAGTACAAGAACTTACCATTAGAATCAGCAGGCGTCAAATTCCTGGCATTCATAATTTCAATCTTCAAGTTATCCTCTAAGAACTGCGCCCTAACAGTCAACATCCCCAACTTAGGTTCCTGTATCGTCTGCTGTTCCTGCCACCTCTCCAGGTGGAACTGATGTATCAGCTCCCTGGTCTCCATACCATGGAGTTTCAGTAAGTACTCCACACGTTTTAACGTGTCCGATGTGTAAGTGTCTTTGTTGTCTTGTCTGAACGACCGTATCATTATTTTGACGCATTCATGTAAATTCGAGAAGAATGATGGTGGACGGCGTTTCTGTAATATTTTTGATAATTATTATCTTCTGTTCCAAATATGTCGTCTATTGAACAGTATATTTTTTCCTGTATGTGTTATTTGGTAAAAAAATACGAAACGAAATTCACATTTTAAGTTTTTAAGAAACACATAAGTTTTAAAACGAAAAATAATTTTGGATTATTCATTTAAGTACAGTCACCAAAAGAGGTAAGCAGGGTTGTCAGATATAGATAGTTGAAGTTTAATAAGAAACCAATGAGTTTCGGAAAGTTTTTTTTTAAATAACAACCCAGTTCTTAATAATTGTTTACAATGCAGCCAATAAGACTAACAAGCAATTCTAATGTAACTTAATTTTTTACGTGATAATTATTTTAAAACTTAGAACAGTCACGATTGTCCACAAGTCCTTTTGATGAATGAGCTGTTTGTTTTTTAATTAATTAAACATCCATCTGTTTCTCACTAAATTTTAACTATATCCGACGACACTTTTGAGGATTGTATATTAATTTTACAAAAACTGTACCTCAGTACACCATATTATTTACCAAATAATACAAATACAGAAAAATACACTTTAAAGACATATCCCATCACCACGATGCTAGTAGGTATTAAACGATACAAAGCGGTCTTATTTATTATATTCAAACCATCACCATTCATGCATATGTTGAGGATGAGGCTTTAGAAATGTTCGCATGACTGGTCAAAAAGCATGCTGATCATGCAATAATAATACCTATGAATACAACCTCATTGCATCAAGGATATTGTAAAACTTTTTTTTTATTGGGTGGAAATCATCAAGAGAGAGTGGGAGGGCGTGTCAGACTTTTACTGACTAAAACCCACCCATGTTCCTTCAGTTGCCTGTGCCAGGGCCATGGTAACTCTTTCAAACAAATCCGGCCCTGGCAGGCATTTTCAACGACCCTGGTTACTTATCTTAAGGATATTTTTAATTTTAATTCCATCTCGCATTTTATTCTCAATTCAAAAATCACGAAGGCCACTAAAGAATATAGAACTGGACAATATCGCACATGCTACAATTTGGAAAGACGCAAGATACAGGACTTTTGACGTATTCACATTCTTTGGAAATGAAGCTTTTGGAAGCGAACAAACATATACACTGGAACAGCTTAGAGCTCTAACATATAAGGTCAATGACTTAATCATCAACTGGTGTAACATTCTAGTCACCATACACGAAACATTCAAGTCGAGGAGTCGTTTCACATTTCACATACATTACGCATTCTAGACATGCTGTCTATTTTTTTATAGTTAGCAGTCCGCAATGTATACAGGGTCAAGTTTAATTGGTTAGCGACACTCCGAAGACATGAGGGATAGCGATATCTAAAAATGATAAACAAAAAGAAAGGATTTGAATGATGTGTTTTCTTTTTGAGATCAATGACCACAGACAGTTTATTTACACGAAATGTTGGATTAAAACTCAGTTATATTTTTATGTCAACTTCATAAACGATAGTTAAACGTGACAGAACAAACAAAAAAGTGACATTTCTACTCCAAGAAACCACAGGATCTGCAGTCATTAACCCCAAAAAAGTCATCCAATTTTTTTGTTTTATCGTGTTCCGAAATTGAAACTCATCGTATGACTTACGGAGTTTTGAAAACTATTTTTATTTAACCCTGTATTAGGAGTCCGGAATGTAACCTTGGCAACATAAGAGCAACATAAGACAGTAACATAAACAAGGTGCTTGCTAGGACTATGGTTTACCGCTTCAAGGCTGGCGGCTGCCGATTTGCTCAAGCGGCGCGGGTCGATATAGCGAGTTATCTTTGCCCTTCGGTGCTATTGAAAACAAGAACAAAACTTTTTTTAAATCATATTTACGTGTCACACAAATTGTTTAGAATTTTTTGAAGTGCTTTTTTTTTCGGTACTGTCCGAGTACAGTCGGACTCAAATGGAGTCAAAGCGAGTCTTGAGTAAACCACTTTCCAGAGTTTTAGTCCGAAACTGTTCGGACAATACCAAATCAAATACCAAAAAAAAACTGCAAACAATTATAAATAACAAAACTTTGAAACAATTGTTTTTCAGATCGGTATTTAATACTATACTGTGTGCTCTCTATATCTCTGTTTTCGCGGTAATTTATTAGACAACGTTTGGCCTTCAAACGTCACGGCAAATAAAATTAATTAACCAGGAACAAATGACGATTAAATTTTCATTCGCAGGCCTTATTTGTTACTGATTAAATTTTAAATTAATTCATTAACTACCACTCTACAAATAAAATCAAGCGTTGTATTTCATTTTGAGAAGCAAAATTTACTAATATAAAATGTTGTCTTCCTTTTAAATATTTCAGTGAGGTCTAAAATGTAGTCAATCAAAAAAAACTTGTGTAGTGCACTTCAAAAGAAATATTGCAATAGCGTGCGATACAAATGCAACATTATTTACCCTTAACATAATATAGTTGGGAGATACTTTGTTTTTTCCAAAATGTCTACGCCTAAACAAGCGAATACGGGTGGAGATTGTCTCTTTCTACAAACGAAAATTAATAACGGGTTAGTATTGTAAGAGAGTTATTATGTTTTGTGTGAATCCTGTGAAAAAACCTTATGTATGAGTGAAGATTACTGTTGTGTGCTTGTAAATAAGTTATTACAAAATGTTAAGTATTAATTGTACTGTTAACTGATATTAGTAGAAGGTCAAGTAGTAGATTAAAAAGTTGGTATGGGTTATAGTCTTCGAAACTAAATATGAGCTTTGTATAAGAGCGAACCGCTAGTGTAGCCCACAAAATTCAAATTTTCTTATGTTTTTTGCAATTTTAAGAACAATGTCAGGCTGTATGATGAATAAGATATGATTCGCAACCGTAACACGTATGAATTTACAGAATTTTAATACTTAAATGCATCAAGACAACCATCAAAGTTCATATCATCCCATTGATTAACAGTTTCATGAAAAAGTCAGTCAATCAAATCAATCATATTTTAATCAACATGAAAACCTTGGCACTGGACGACAAATTGCAAAAAACCAAAAGGAAACTTGAGTTTTCCGTGCTACCTTAGCGTATACTCCCTAAAGTACGAGGACACTGAACTGAAAGTAGTACAACCTGCGCAGACGCAACATCGCAACGCAGAGAGTTGAAATCGTGCCAGATCGGTATTGAATGGCTGTCTGTACACACAAAATTATAGCTCATGTCTGGTCACAAAGACTATATACAATTGATTAGAAAGTTAAGAGTATTAAAACAATGCTAATATACAGCTAAAATTAGAATAAAAATCTATAAAGAAAAACATGCAAAAATAAACAACTGACCTCTAAATTAGCCTGTATAAGTTCATATAACACTTCGCCAAGTTGTTCCCATACAATTTCAAGTGTTCTAGAGAAGTTTTCGTTGTTTAAGTGTTGGAATAAAGTGTCTAAGTTGGCTTCTAGGTAGCGCATAACGCGGTCCATGCTTGAACAATCTTGATGAAGGAGTTCTGCTCCTTCGATCAAGAAACGGGTGATGGATGGCATCATCTGGAACAGTGACGGTCTTTTATAAGTTTTTCTTCAGAAAATATAATTGATCGGATAGTGTACGCAGGGCAACAAATCAAGAAATGTATTTCCAGTATACGCTGACGTCTCATTATTCGAAAAGTCTATAGAATGCGAGGTCAGCTAAAACTGGAAATGTATAGCTTGATATGTAGCCATATGTACGTATTAGTAGATATCATATCATTTAAAAGTAATATTTTGATCAATAAAACTCACCTTTTTAACCATAACTTCTAGGAGATCCACAATTTTATTTCTTACTGTATCTATTGCATTGGCGATGACGTTCTGTAGCGTTTCCTTACATCTGAAAATGAAGAAAAAATATAATTTAAGTATGGATAACGTGAATGTGGTTTTTATGTGACATTCGACGATAAAACTGTCTCATGTGTTTACCAGTAACAAGGGGATATCATGTCGACAAGTTATTTATTAGTAACTTCGGAAATCGTGTCCGGACAATATAAGTAAATTATCATACCAACAACAACTCGCTGCTCCTACAAGAATTACTGAGCATTTTTTGAGAAGACTTGTGTGCTACATGGTACATACGGGTACATATCAAGGTATGATTTCCAGCATAAACGGATCTCACATTGTATGGGATTTCCGTATAATGAGAGGTCAGCTTAAACTGGAAATGTATACCTCGATATGTAGACGTGCGTCCTAGGTTTTGGCGCAGCTAGTCGATGTTGTAGATGATAATGTGAAGTACACTAATAGTAACCCACCTCTGCGCCTCCATGGGCGACCTGGCCTCGCACATCCTCTGTATGATGTCGTCCATGCCGAGCTCGGTGACGAAGGGCGTGAGGCTCTGGCGCACGTAGTCGATGTTGTTGATGGCGACGCACCACTCGATGGTGACCTCGAACCGTTCCTCGAACACGTTGGACACGTGGCCCACGTTGTCCACGCGCCCGGACATCTTGTCCGAGTAGAACACGCAGCAGCGGCAGATGTCCTGAAGATCAGAGGATGATTTTGTTACGTTTATTGCACGTATTATTCGTTTTTATGTTTCGTACCTATTGAGAATATTGACATCGAGGACAGAAAGCGCCATCTGTTTTCGAATAAAGCAAACAAAGATCTAAGTTACACTAGATCGGTAAGACATAAAACGTCACGCTGTCGCCATCTGTTATCGAGTGGTAGTATTGTACGAATATTCTCGGGATCCGAAGAACTATCTAGAAACACCACCGCTATCTAAGATTGAGTGGCAGAGCTACACGAATGGACGTGAATATTCTGGAAGATAAAGCTAGTTATATAAATAGCGGATTGTCAGACTGTGAGGACAATTAAAGTCCAGATAAGTAATTATGACTTCTCAAGGTCAATTACGTGAAGCCGTCCATAAAAAAACTGTGGCGGCAGTTCGGTTACGAATGCGAAACAGTGAACTTCAAATGAGAACAAGTAATTCTGACTAAAGTTTCTGATTGCTCTATTTATGACGATTTGATTAAACTGTTGAACCCCAGGTCGTAACAATATTTTGGAAGTTTTGTAAACTGCGTACTTTCGATACTTTACTTAACAGCTTCACGCAGGGTTTTTATTGTATTAAGTTAGGAAAGCAGTAGAAAAAGTTACATTTTAAATACCCCCAGCCCAAAACCTTGTCGTATCGGGGGACGGTTAATGCGACGACCAAACAGACGAGGTCCGGCAATAATGAATGTATGATATTGTAGAAAGAATAACATTTTCATTACCCTTTCCCCAACATGACGATTCTTTGATCAAAATATTACCTGCTCTTCTTCTTAAACTTTAAGGGCCGATGCATATTATGTTGGTTTAATTAACCATTTTTACATTGTGCCCAAATGTGTATATACTTAAAGCCACATACATTATCACAACTAACCATGTATACTTACATCAATAATCTTAGCCACAAACGTATAACAGCCCTCAACATCAGGCCACGCTAGTTGCTGCCAGAAGATCTTGATCTGATAGAATATCGCCAAGGTATCGACTCCGGAACTGCTATACTTCACGTTCGTATCCACTGGGACCAAGTTGTCAAGGTCTACGGCCTTCTCTATGCGTGTGAGTGCTTTGTATGCGGCGATGTCTAACCATTGGGCCACTCCACCGAAGAACCATGCGTGGAATTTTGATATAGCGTATGACTGCCAGTCGGTCTCGTTCAGCCCTTGGCCTAATCTGTAATTAGGACGATGGAAAGTTTAGATACCTAATAATAATAGTAAATTAATTACAGATTTCAAAAGAACCCATATATTTATTAGTAACATAAAAATACATATAAGAAACTAATGTTAGTAAAATAAGGATATGTTAAAACCTAAATACTAAAATTACATTATTTGACAATCCGACACTCGTGCCCAGGTTGACTTGACTAGTGTCAAATAGTGTTGAAAATAACGTAGATAGAGCAAAGAATAGTGAGGATACATCAGAATTGAGAGTTTGTTAGGTAACTACATATTTTAAAACAATTAAGTACGAAAATTTAAAAAGGCAAGTGTTTCTTTTTGTATCTATGTTGATTACCTTTGTAATCAAAATAATGTAGGTAAATAAAAAATAGTGATAATATTGAAGTAAGCACTTCAGATTTAAGAGTTAAGCAAATATGTAAAAATAAAAACTTGTTTTCCCAGACAGACAGACATACATACATACGTAACATACATAGGTATAATACTCATAAAAATGTAATCGTCAGTCATTTTTGGCGCGATTAAAAACAAAGAAAAATTGTAGACACGACGGCCTTCGCATTAATATATTTAACAACAATACACGGTTATTAAGTTCATTGTATGATTTGCTATATGTTACTGTATGTGAAGCACACATTGAAATAAAAATAATTGAGAGTGATGACCAGTGATCGGAGTAAGTAGATTGATTTTACGTACTCGCATCATGAATAGTCATAGAAATCACAACATGGATAAGCCTTTTTTTCCGGGACTTCACTTTGGTACTTATGGGATTGAATCAAATAATGTGAAAGTAAGGATTTTTAACCTAGGTACTACATTAGAAATGTATAGAATGCGACAGATAAACATTTAAAATTGTTTTTTTTTTTTACTGTAGAAGGCCGATCGCCTATATACTATTAAAAATACAGCAAAAGGGTTAAACATTTCTTATTCATATTGATGTATTCTTTATTCTACACATTACAACAAATCCCGAAATTCCGGAGGCATATCCAT
Source organism: Aporophyla lueneburgensis (assembly GCA_932294355.1). Classification (NCBI taxonomy): domain Eukaryota; kingdom Metazoa; phylum Arthropoda; class Insecta; order Lepidoptera; family Noctuidae; genus Aporophyla; species Aporophyla lueneburgensis. Next base: position 14,932,993 of record OW028750.1, on the reverse strand, counting down.
ACTAATACATATATTGATCCCATTTCAATCTACCTACTCCGATCACTGGTGATGACTGACAAATACTGGGACAAAAAATCGATTACTTTAATTATGATTTTTAGAGGCTCTTCACCTGCCTAGCCTTTCCCCAACTTTGTTGGAGTCGGCTCGTCCAGTCTAACCGGATGCAGCTAAATACCAGTATTTTACATGGAGGGACTGCCTATCTGACCTCCACAACCCAGTCACTGGGTAGTACGACACCCCTTGGTAAGACTGGTTGTCAGACTTTCGGGCTTCTGACAACTCGTAACGACTGTCAAAGATCCCCAAATGACAGCCGGGACCAACGGCTTAACGTGCTTTTCGAGGCACGGAGAAGTCTCGGTATGTAAAGATGGTCACCCATCCACCATCTAACCGCGTCAAGCATAGCCTAACCAGATCGATCGATCCGTGCGGCTGTTATTACTTAGCCATGTTATGTTCTATTATTATTTGAAAACCCAAGTGTAACGTTTAAATGTAGGACATGCAACGATTGTAGTGAGTAAAGTGTTCAAGCTAAATAATCAGAAACGCTATCGCGTAAATAAGATATGGAGGCCTACATAAAACGAGAGCAGTTTATATTATCTTAAAAATAACTGTCTCCTTCAACAAAGAGTTACAAAAGGCAGTATTTACGTGAATCATTCAAGAAAAAAAAGGCATTGTTGCTTTATGCATAGTTTGCATACAGCTTTAAAACTTTACATGTACTACACTTTATCTATACTAATATTATAAAGAGGAAAAATTTGTATTTCTGTTTGTTTGTAATGGATAAACTCAAAAACTACTGGACTGATTTTAAAAATTCTTTCACTGTTAGAAAGCTACATTATCTGCGAGTAACATAGGCTATATTTTATTTTAGAAAAAATAGGGGTCCGTAAGATATTTGGGTTTTTCGGACCCAAGGTGTAAAAAATCATCCAAAAAAGTTCCTAATTAATATGTCTTCGAAGTACCAGGTTGTCATAACTTGGTAGGAGCTCACCTAACATGGGTGTGTGGTAGCTAGAAAACGCTTTATGTCTTCGAAGTACCAGGTTGGCATAGCTTGGTAGGAGCTTGGTAGGGCGGTACGAAGTCCGCTGGGTCAGCTAGTAACACATAAAGTTACTTATAAAATTTATCCTGTCTTCGATGGATCTTGATGCATTCATAAACTGACGCCTTTTTTCCATTAGGGATGGGCAGAAAATAGAAAATGGCATAAGCAACTATCATTTTACCGCTACTTAATAAAAATCATGAAACCACACTCACAAGTCACATATGAAACGTGAAATTTTGCACAGACATTATGACAGTGAGCCCTAAGGATTTTATTTTAAATTCACTCTTTAAAGAGGATAAAATTGGAAGTTTGTATGGAGTTTTGTCATTTTTGCCAATGGGAAATCCCATCAGGCGGGCTTGTGTATGTATAACTGTTAATACTCACGTCAAAAACCTTTGCAGCGTGAGGTACAGTTCAAACAGCGTGGTCCCCATAGTCAGGGGTTCTGCACCCACAGACGAAGTGCCAAGTCCCGTATCTCCATTGATGCCTCCAGCCAGCGTGGTTGTGGACCCCTCACTGTACCGCAGCCTCTTCAAACTCTTACAAACGTCGACTATCTCTGATTCCACCAACGACGCCAGCTTGCTTTCATACACCCCGTACAGTGTCTTTGAATAGGGGAAGCTCATTACCCTGTAAAGAATTAACGCTCGAATAAATATATTTGGAACTCAAATACATATCACCAAGTATAAGTACACCCAAATTTCGCCGGTTATCACTAAGTGTCATGGATAAGGCGCTCTCAGATTAACTCGGGTTAAATTCAGGCATAAATCCAAACTTAGTGTTGCTAACGAGAGCCCTCGTCTACTCTAGACGGTTCGGGCTCCGTCTTGTGCCTGCCGGGGTCGCGAGATTGTTCGAAAGAGATACCGTGACCCTGGCATATGGGCAACTGAAGGAACACGGGTGGGTTTTCGTCAGTAAAAGTCTGACAATTTCCTGGCCACAAAACTTAGTAACACTGCCCAGCCTAGAAATGGAACCCATGCTCAGTAGTCACGCATACCTATTACTCTGTAAGGAATTAGCGAACCAATAAATATATCATTTGCATAATCATCATAGTATCAAAGAGAATTGTGCTAAAAATAAGTATGATTCAAACATGAGTGAACGCTATTATTCAAAATTGTATGATGTATATACTTACTCAACGAAAACTCTGTCGTAATACTCGACGGCTCTTTGCAGATCCGAGCGAACTAACTGTATGGCTCTGATCAAATGCTGCAGTCTTTTGTCCTCTGTTTCGTCCTTACACTCGTTGTTATCCAGTATGTGAACAAACCAGTCAGATGCTCCCTGTATGACTGCCTGTTCTAACACGATCTGAATGGTTAACTTCCCCATATCTTCCCTCAGCCATCCATACAAATTAACTGGGAATAAGTCTAAACTATACGGAGCGTCCAACAGGGACAACTTGTACAGAATCTTGAGGACTTCTCTGAGTGTCTTCATGACAGTTTTGTCGCCAGCAGTCTTTTTCCTTAGTTTCCTAATGTGACTGTAGCATGTTGGGAGGAGTTTCCTCGCGCCATCCCAGAACAGCTTGACGTCCTCTTCATTTACTAGACCTGGAATATAATAACAGCTTTACGATAGGTTCTGGGCAGTACTGATGATCATTCATCATTATCATTCCAGCCGAAAGACGTCCACTGCTGGACATAGGCCTCCCCCAATGTGCGGCGGTTTGCCTTAATCACCACGTTTGGCAGGCAGGTTGGTGATCGCAGTATGGTGGTAAAATGCATAGAGAACGCTACTGCCCACTGTCTAGTACGTCTCTTAGTCGCCTCTTACGACACCCACGGAAAGAAATGAGATAATGCTATTCTTTACGTCCGGAACCACACATGATGATGTTGGCATTTAAAAGACTTTTTGATATTGTACCTACAGGTAATATGGTTACATCCGTGGGAATCCGCTGGATGCGAGAAACACGGGGTAGGTCATTTCGACCGTGCTCAAGGAAGGCTCTGGACGCCTTTTGAGCTGAATAATGAGCACAAAGGTGAAAGTACACTTACCCGACTGCAGCGGCTTGGTGATCTTATCCAGCAAGAGGTTGAAGAGTGCGAAGCTGAGCGGGTGGTCGTTGGTGACGGCGCAGTACACGGCCCACTGCGCCAGCGTGTTGTCGTTGGCTGTGAGTCCCGACTGCGCCGCGTGCTGCGTCAGGATGGCTTCAGCCGCCGCGCTGAAGTTGCCGCACCACCAGTATGGTGCCACCTGAGGAACGACGGTGGCAATGGTACACTAGATACTCCTGATTCATACTGATAAGCAAAACTAAAAGTCTTGAACAGATCTAGGAGAAGATCGTCGCGAGAAATAAAACCACTGTAAGTACTCATTTCTGCCACCAAGCAACGTTAAAGTATTCTGAAGAGTGTCAGTAATTATAGGAGCTACACAGATTTTCGGGGCGACATGAACAAGAGTGTAGCACGCCTTAGACTACGTTCGCAGAGACATCAAAATAACACGGCCGGATTCTATGGTGTACTAGATTTAAAACTCTCGGTATTGGACCCAACATTGAGAATCCAATAGAGTGTATCCCAACGCGTCGAAAAGACACACTATTGGATTTTTTTCGGTAAGAAGAGCATTTAAGATCCAGTTCGAGATACGTAACATATTTCAGCTTGTTCAGCAACTGAAATGGCTAAGTTTCCCTCTGTTTAGATCTGGAATATGGCTACTGGCCATCTATCAGGCGGAACGGCTGCTTGTATGCCACCGCTTAGATACGAAACAAACAATAAACAATGGTAACGGTAACAAGATAGACGACTTGGTTCACGCCAGGACATACTAAGAGATCGTACCGCAACGGTGAAAATTAAGTATTCGACACGATTGGTCACGAGTGACCAAGTTCATTGTTATTTGTGTAATAGTTTGTTCTGTTACTAGTAATAAGCTATCACGTTGGGGGAAATCCTTGTCTACTCGTTCAAGAACAGATGTTCGGGTCGGCGACCCTAAGGACATCATTGATGAAATGTAAATGTTACAATAATAAATTATTTTATTAATTTCGTGTTTGACTTTCTAGCCAAGATACACATTTGCAAATTAGTGTTTCGATAGCTTAATTAAAATTGGCCGTCACCATTTTGAGAAACAAGTTCTAGTTTCAACACTCACGCGTCATTAGACAAAGTGGGCTGTGCAACAAAATTTACCTTCAGAAAAACCATGTCTGACGTCAAACCTACAAAAAGCATAGTTATTTTTAAAGCTGTTAAAGAGGAAAAGTTTATTTTAAATTAATGAATCAGCTTTTCTGATCAATTGGAAAACATTAATTTGCATGTACGTTGTATCTAATAAATATAATGCTTCAAAGTCTGCAGTCAGAACCACGCCTTGAACTTATCAGTATTGTAGGCGAAGCTCAATAAAACAAGCTATAGTTAGTATTTATGTTTCTTTATTGTTTTGGGCGACGCCCTATGAGACTAACTAACTTTTAACATTAATATCTCCTCGCTATTGTATTCGGTAACTCCGGTATAGCCTCTGTAAAATACCTAAACAAATACCTATACTGTTCTTTAATAAAAGTAGTAGATTTCCATGAAGATACTTAAGTAAATACCGATGTATGTTTATAATCAGCTGTATTACCATTGTCTTGACCTTTTGAATTCTAATTAACCTGCAATTACCTGTAACAATAACCTGTTGGAATCTAATTAGTCTGTAATGCCTGTGTTATGTTTGTATAAAACTAATTAGCTTATAGTTACCTAACTCATTTATTGTAAAGCACTAATTAGCTGTGAGTAGGTATGAATATACCTAAAATATCTTACGTAGTTCGTACACGATTTTGAAAGTAGCGTATGTCCAATAGGACGAGCCACATTGTTAATCCAATAAGAAAGCAGAAACCTTGAACTCGCTTACACGTGTTTTGAAATTCTCGACAAGTCGAAACCTGTATCTTAGGGAAAGTCCATTTTTCTCGCTCTCAATTGGCGGAGCGGCTAATCAAAGTAAAGAAATGTATACGCTACTTGCGGTAGGCAACAAAAGTTATAAAAGGGCCGAGCGTCTATTTTTGGATTTAGTATTGTTACAAGTTCACATGAATCATCAAGTTACCACGTAGTGTTTGTGAAGTAAGTGGCTCCGCTGTCCACTGCTTAGTCGCGATGTACCCTATATCTAGTTAGCCAGTCTTCAAGTGTAATATAGCTAGGATTTAATTATGTGTACTGCTTATTCTAACTGTATTTTATATTGTGTGCTGTGTACTCTTTTACAACCATTTTTAGTGATTTCTGTGTAATTTTATGTGTGCCAAATATACTCAATTATTACGACATTCTGACTGGTTTAATTTCACTCTTTCGTCAAGGGAACACCGTCACCCCCGCCTACAACACCTGACTCCCGTTTTATTAACATTTTGGTCCTTGCGAGCCGGATCAGGTTCAATTAGAATAGAGTGAACCAGTCAGAATCATGAGTCACAGAAGTGAAATCACCACACGCAGCAAGTTACGAAGACTGGCGGAAGAAATGGGTACGCGACAAGCAGAGGACATCGTCTCTGACTCAGGCTTACCATCCGAGAGGGCTCCAGGTTCTCCGTCCGTAGCACCGACATTGGCATCGACGTCCGCTCGTAATATTCCGTTGACCGGTGGCCGATTAATTGACCACAGTAAATTGACGTCAGAGAGAGCGCACGGGGGGCAGGCAGCGCCCAAGGGTCGCCACACCTCGCCGCGCAGCAAAATATCGTCAAGAAATAGCCACAGGAGCGTCGATTACCTTAAAAAACGGATCGAGTACGAAGCGGAGCGCGAATTAGTGCAGTTGAAAGAGAACCTGGTCAAAGATAAGGAAAACCTCGTCAAGAAAAGGATGGAAGTGGAAATAGCTGAGATAGAGGCGGCCGCTGAAAGCGATGATTCACAGTCAGATGGGAGTACGACACAGCGCGTCGAAGAGTGGGTGAAAACTACGCCCCAAGTCCCCCAATTGACAGAAGTATTGGGGACGCCGGCTGTGTCAGGCGCACCTATTGAAATGGCTGCGCCCCGTGAAACATCTGACCCCCGTGAACAAACCGTAAGTAGGGTGAATCTTGTGAATAACCACCGTGGGTCGTCAGTGCCGTGTGATCTAGACCAGTCCCAAGTACCTAGGACATCCGCGTCTGTACCGTTACCTAACATAACGGCACCAATTACGTCCAGGTACACGCCAGTAACGTCAGATGGAGTAAGGTTCCAGTTACCCAGCCGTTATACCGCCTTTACCACTCCGGTCGCAAGTGTACCTCGAGTAGCCACACTCGAGTCGGATACACAGCGGCAGATGCAGTACGGAGCGGATGAAAGAGAAAGGCGGAGAGAATCGTCAGGGGACAGAGACCGTAAGATAGACAGACTGGCAGAGGCTATCACGAACATGGCACGACCACCACGACCGGTACCAAGACAGGCCTATGAATTGCCCTACTTTAAAGGTGACCCAGCCGACTGGATATCATATCGGAACATGTACTGGGAAACATCACAATTATACAATTTCAAGGCGCACGAAAACTTAGCACGATTAAAAACCTCGTTACAAGGCGACGCAAAGGTATCAGTAGAGGACTTACTACGATCGTCAACTGATCCGTCCGAGATAATGCGCGCGCTAGAGGATGAGTACGGTCACCCGACCCTAGTGCTACAGTACGCCATACAAAAGGTCAAAGAATTACCTAGAGTAACGGAAAGTGGACGCGAACTAAGGAAATTCTCGTCAACGGTCCGAAATTGTGTTTCGTTACTCAAAAATATTCGTGCGGATGGATATATAAATAATCCACAGCTGGTGAGTGACCTGCTGAGCAAGCTGACCCCTGTACAGCGCGCGCAATACGGTGACTTCGCAATGGGCCTGGACAACACACAGGGGGTGGACCTAAGAGTGTCTCCAAATCTAGAAATATTATCACATTTTCTGATACACTTGACACGCTCAACGTCGTACTACACTCAGGCGAGTATGTTTGAGCCCGGTCCATCGAAGCCCCCTGCCAAGCAACAGCAGAAGTATGGCGGCGCCGGTCAGTCCCGGCCAGCCAACGCCGCGCGCTCGGCCGCGAGCAGGCCTCCGTTGACGCAACGAGTGAACACGCAGAGCGACGAGTCTGCCGCTCCTGAAGAATGCGTTATATGTCAACGAAAGCACAACATAGAAGAGTGTGACCAGTTCAAAAAGCTTACCGTTCAACAGCGTTGGGACACGATAAAGGAGAAGAACACATGCTTCAAATGTCTCGTGAGTAAACATCCCAAGAGGTTTTGCCGTGCGAGTAGATGCAAGAAGTGCGGGTTCGGACATCACCTGCTGTTACACGCGGATAAGCAGCCGAAAGAAAAGGTGGCTACGCCGCCAGAAAGTAAGACGGAAAGCGTCACAAATATAGGCGAGTGGCGAGCTACGGCACTACTGAAAATTATGCCAGTAACGGTCAGCGATGGAAACAGTGACGATAATCAGTGTTACGCACTACTGGACGATGGTGCGACCGTGTCACTCATCGACAGCTCGCTCGCCACAGACTTAGTGGGCCCATGTGTTCCTCTCTCCTTAAAAACCGCGGGTGGCTACGGAGTAACAGACTCAACGTCGCGAGTGGTACAAGTGCGCGTAAAAGGACCTAACGGTCAGTGCCATAACATTACGTGTCGGACAATAGTGGACATTAACCTACCAACGCAAACAGTGACCGCCACAGTGATCGACGACAACGCGCACCTACGCGACTTGGGTTGCGTAGAGATGAGGGGAGCCAAACCGCTGCTGCTTCTCGGACAGGACAACTGGGAGCTGCTCGTCAGTCAGGACATCCGCCAAGGAAAATCCGGTAAGCCAGTTGCCTCACTCACTAAGTTAGGTTGGGTCATACATGGACCATTTAATATTAATAACAATAATAATAGTAAAGAATGTGTTAGTTGCATGACCGTTTCCCTTCCTGATTTACATAATCTAGTTAAATCACAGTTTGAGCTAGAAGCGATAGGTATTTCAGAGAATTTACGTAAACATAAAGATGTCGAAAGGGCATTAGCCGTGTTAGACAGCACTAGCCATCGTATCCCTGACCAGTCACAATGGGAGGTCGGTTTGTTATGGAAACATGACAATATTCAGTTACCTGATAATTATAATCAGGCCAGGCAAAGGCTGTACGGCATAGAGAAACGTATGCGTAAAGACACTAGTTTCGCTGAGCAATATTCAGCTCAGATAGGTAGGTTAGTAGACGAAGGTTACGCGCGTAAAGTAGACGGTAACATAGACAGCTCGCCGGTTTGGTACTTACCGCATTTCGGAGTCGTTAACCCGAACAAACCGGGCAAGCTACGTCTCGTGTTCGACGCAGCCGCTACGTCTCATGGGACGTGTTTAAATGATAATCTGCTAACCGGACCTGACTTACTGAATTCTTTGCTAGGTATTTTAATTAAGTTCAGGATAGGCCCCGTCGCGTTTTCAGGGGATATCGCTGATATGTTCTTACGAGTAAAAATAAGGGCAGAAGATCAAGGCGCGCAATTATTTTTATGGAGAGGCGCGGATCACCATAAAGAACCAGATACATACGCGATGAATTCCATGATATTTGGTGCAGCCTCGTCCCCTACTACGGCAATATATATACTCAACAAAAATGCCGATGATTTCATTGATGTTTATCCCGAAGCTGTGGAAGCCATCAAATCTAGACACTATATGGACGACTATCTAGATAGTGCTTGGACCGAGGAGAAGGCTAACACGTTAATAGAGGAAGTGACACGAATACATGAATCCGGTGGATTCATTATCCGGGGGTGGGTCACTAACTCATCGGAGCTAAGGGAAAGGCTGAAAATAGAAATGCCTGATAAGGTAGCCCTTGAGAAGGGAACAGGCTCAGTAGAGAGGACCCTAGGTTTAATATGGTCACCTAAAGACGACGAGTTAGGTTTTGATCTGTCATTTAAGAGACTACCACCGGAAATTATGAATGGTAGTTTAGTGCCCACTAAAAGACAATTTCTTAGTATGATAATGTCGATTTACGACCCGCTAGGTTTCCTATACCCGTGTGTAATTCAATCACGCATATTAATGCAACGAATATGGAAGTCGGGAATACAATGGGACGAACCCTTAAAAGAAAAGGACGCCAAAGTATGGTTTAATTGGCTCCATAATTTATACCGCTTAAACGAATTAAAAATACCGCGGTGGTACGGGTTAAAACTCGATAATTTAGAATTACACGCGTTCGGGGACGCCAGCGAGCTTGCTTACGCCGCAGTAGTATACCTAGTGGGCTCTAACTCTGAAGGAAAGAGGGAATCGGTTATGTTACTAGGGAAAGCGCGAGTAGCTCCACAAAAAGTAGTATCCATTCCCAGGCTAGAGTTACAAGCAGCCGTGTTAGCCTGTCGTATAGCAGACACTGCCCACAAAGAGTTAGGTATACGAATCGAAAAGAAATTCCTTTGGACCGACAGCAAGACTGTATTAAAATGGATAAACTCCGATGCACAGGAATTTCAACGATTCGTCTCGCACAGACTAGCCGAAATAGATAGGCTGTCAGACAGAGGCAACTGGCGCTGGGTACCTTCACAGGATAACCCAGCTGATAAGGCCACCAGGTTGTGTTGGCCCGATGACCACGCGGAGTGGCTCTCGGGCCCCTCGTTTCTATGTGACCCACAGGAGCGGTGGCCTGCGTGTCCCGAGGCTGAGGCGTCGGAAGCGGACCTTGAGCGCATCCAGCGGGTCCACGCCGCGGCAGCACCGGCGGCACCACTCCTAGAGTACGAGCGCTACTCATCGTGGACGCGCATTCAGCGTGTCATGGCGCGCGTGCTCATCTTCAGCGGCCGATGTCGCAAACGTCGGTCGACTACGGAGCTGTGTCAGCGAGACCTAGAAGATGCTCACAACAGCCTGTTGAGGCTGTGTCAAGAAGAAAGCTTTCAAAGCGAGCGGGCCACCATCCTTAAAGGCCTGCCCGTTCCCAGCAGCAGCAGCATCAAGGCTCTCGACCCCATGATAGCCGACGACGGGTTGCTACGAGTGAGAGGGCGCCTGAGTGCCTGTGAGGTGCTCACGTTTGGCGAGCGGCACCCTATTATCCTGGAGGGCCGCCATCCTCTGACAAGAAAGCTAATCGCTCATTACCATGCGATGGCTCTGCACGCCAACCACGAGACCGTCGTCAACAATCTACGGGAAAAATACTGGGTCACTAAAATCAGAACCTCAGTGAAGACAGTGGTTGCCAACTGCCAACTCTGTCGCGTCTGCCGAGCCAAGCCCGCGCCACCGAAGATGGGTGACCTGCCGCTCGCAAGGCTGGAACCATCCAGACGAGCCTTTGTGCGAGTGGGGGTGGACTACTTCGGCCCGATGGAGGTCGCAATCGGGCGACGGCGCGAGAAGAGGTGGGGTGTCCTATTCACCTGCCTCACTACACGCGCCGTCCACCTTGAGTTGGCCGCTTCCCTAAGCGCCGACTCCGCCATACTAGCCTTGCGGCGCCTCATAGCGCGCCGCGGGCAACCAGCACATCTGTACTCTGACCAGGGTACCAACTTCATCGGGGCCAATACCGAGCTTCGAGCAGCCCTGAAAGACCTCAACCAAGGTCAGATAAGGGCCGAGGCCATTCACCGTGGCATCGAATGGCACTTCAATCCCCCGGCGGCCCCACACATGGGTGGCTGCTGGGAGCGCCTGGTGAGATCCGTGAAGAACGCACTTCGCAGTACGCTCAAGGAGCGTGCCCCTCGTGAGGAGGTCCTCTACACCCTCCTCACCGAAGCCGAGCTGATCGTAAACAGCCGGCCACTGAGCTACGTGAACGACGACCACGACCAGCCCGTGGTCCTGACGCCGAACCATCTACTCCTGGGCACTGCGTCCGGGAGTACTCCGTTTGCATCGAGCGACGCCGAAGACATCGACTCTCGCCGGCAGTGGCGGCGCGTGAACGCGCTCGCCGACATGTTCTGGCGGCGCTGGCTGCGAGAGTACCTGCCTACGCTCCAACGTCGGGAAAAGTGGTTAAACAATGTGCCGAACGTACGTATCAGTGACGTAGTAGTGATTGTGGACAATAATAGACCGCGAAGTGCGTGGACCAAAGGTCTCATCAAAGCTGTGTATCATGGACACGATGGTATTATCCGTGTAGTAGATGTTAAGACTGTAAATGGGGTCCTACGTCGACCCGTAGCGAAGATTATTGTGCTTCCCACAGACCAAGAATTGTAAGTCGGTTGAACCCTGTTACAGGGGGTGGAATGTAGGCGAAGCTCAATAAAACAAGCTATAGTTAGTATTTATGTTTCTTTATTGTTTTGGGCGACGCCCTATGAGACTAACTAACTTTTAACATTAATATCTCCTCGCTATTGTATTCGGTAACTCCGGTATAGCCTCTGTAAAATACCTAAACAAATACCTATACTGTTCTTTAATAAAAGTAGTAGATTTCCATGAAGATACTTAAGTAAATACCGATGTATGTTTATAATCAGCTGTATTACCATTGTCTTGACCTTTTGAATTCTAATTAACCTGCAATTACCTGTAACAATAACCTGTTGGAATCTAATTAGTCTGTAATGCCTGTGTTATGTTTGTATAAAACTAATTAGCTTATAGTTACCTAACTCATTTATTGTAAAGCACTAATTAGCTGTGAGTAGGTATGAATATACCTAAAATATCTTACGTAGTTCGTACACGATTTTGAAAGTAGCGTATGTCCAATAGGACGAGCCACATTGTTAATCCAATAAGAAAGCAGAAACCTTGAACTCGCTTACACGTGTTTTGAAATTCTCGACAAGTCGAAACCTGTATCTTAGGGAAAGTCCATTTTTCTCGCTCTCAATTGGCGGAGCGGCTAATCAAAGTAAAGAAATGTATACGCTACTTGCGGTAGGCAACAAAAGTTATAAAAGGGCCGAGCGTCTATTTTTGGATTTAGTATTTTTACAAGTTTACATGAATCATCAAGTTACCACGTAGTGTTTGTGAAGTAAGGGGCTCCGCTGTCCACTGCTTAGTCGCGATGTACCCTATATCTAGTTAGCCAGTCTTCAAGTGTAATATAGCTAGGATTTAATTGTGTGTACTGCTTATTCTGACTGTATTTTATATTGTGTGCTGTGTACTCTTTTACAACCATTTTTAGTGATTTCTGTGTAATTTTATGTGTGCCAAATATACTCAATTATTACGACATTCTGACTGGTTTAATTTCACTCTTTCGTCAAGGGAACACCGTCACCCCCGCCTACAACACCTGACTCCCGTTTTATTAACAAGTATGTTTATCCCGAGGGATAAACAGGGACATTTTTACGATCGGAAAATATAACTGGTGCACTCAAAAGTTAAGGTTAGTATGTGGTTTATCTGTTAAACTTCCAACAGATAGATCTATTACGAATCATAAAACGAAACATTCCAACTCGAAACCGTTGACGTAAGATCTAGTTCAATCGAATTCAAAAGTTCGCTCCGTGATCGTAAAGTGACGAAAGCTGCAATTTTACGATTGTTTTTCGTACTGTCAGTCAATAAAATGATACAAAAGCGAAAATAGCTTGGAGACCTTCAATTGTTTACAGTGAGTCTACCTGCATCTCATATGAATACCTAGACACATTTCTGTGAATGTGAGACATCTGGTCTGAGAATAATGCAGTTTGCTAATGAGATCACTCACAATGAGACATCGATAAAATTCTTGTCGTTACAAAAATAGTTTGAATAGCATATCTTTTTTATGGAGTTACCTAACAATAGATACCAGATGGTACGTTAGGTCAGTGCTATAGGAAGTCGTCGTTTAGTATGCATGGCGCGAATACGGTTGTATGGGTGACTAATACTAAACTACTACGACTATAATAATACTTGCTACTCAATTACGCAGTAAACTGACCTTAGAGTTTTCGAGCTCGTGTAGGAGAATGATTCTAAGGAGGTGTCGATGTTCCTGAGCAGCAACTTGCGAGTTCTTTTCCGAAGAGAAGTTAAGTCTCACTTTGACTACGCCTTGTCGTCTTAGTTTGCTTTTCTTGCTGAGACTGAACCACATTGTCATACCTCCCGCTGGAATTGACTGCAAGCGAAGAACATTGTTAAACATCTCCAGGGCTAAAATTGCTCTAAAGTAAAAACATTCAAACAGATTTTGTGTGTCGAACATTTTAGTCATTAGGTAGTTCATAATTCTTAAATCTGCAACTTTATGTTTTATTAAATAACTAGCTTTTGCCAGCGGCTTCGCCCGCGTGGAGGTCGGAAATTATCCCGCGGGAACATACTACCGAGATAAAAAGTAGCCTATATGACCTTTCTCAGGCTCTAAACTATCTGTGTACCAAATTTAATTTAAATCGGTTCAGTAGTTTTAGCAGGAAAGCGAGACAGACAGACAGACAGAGTTACTTTTGCATTTATAATATTAGTGTGGATTAATGGAACATTTTTGTAGAAATTGCGTAACACACTATAAATCAGAATCAGAATATTTTAAAGGATATTGCTAATTCATGGCTATGGATGTCCGAAAAATTTGTCTGTTCAACAACTCAACTGTAAATATCGCAACGAATGTTTATGGACTGTCAAAATGAAGGCCATTCCTAGTATTAGTGAGTTACGCAATATTCCCTCAGTTGATACGTAGGAATAAGTGACTAATAAAGTTGTAATCTTTACTTTAAGTGGTATATTAGAAGTCCCAATCAGTTCATTATCATGTTTCCCCGTAGAAGCAGTGATAGCTATCTCCTTCATAAGTTTCCGTAGCCCTTTCACCCCTTTCACTTCAAATATCTTCGTCATTTTCTCCTTTACCGTCTCCGCAGGATCGAAGTCCCTGAAAGGTAAAAAAAAATTCTCATTCACTACAGAAATTCTAACTACATAAACACAAAGTCATTGGCATTTGTTACTAGGGCATAAACATTTAATCACTGTGGTTTTATGTCACTCGGGTAATTAAAATACGAATATGAACACCTTTCATATAGTCGCGTGCTAAGTAACACCGCTTAATAAAAATACTATTAAAACACAGGTAATGGGGTTCAGTGAAATCGCTAATCACAGACGAAAACGGAGTCAGGGGTGAACAGCCCTCGGGTTTGTGTTGGGTTTTCCTGTTATTCGATTGTTTTGGTCACGCAGATTCAATATATTTCATTCAACAGGCAAAAGATTTATAACAAGTGGTGTTTGAACTTACCATACTTCCAGTACAAGGGAGTCTTCTTGAACGCTCCCTGGCATAGGTCTGAAAACATAAACATTTATTTAATTACTCGTTTATTTACAAGCAACAAACAAATAAGTTTGAACGGCATTTCATATGAAATGTATGCCAAGGAACAAGGCCCCTCGGATATTTGCAGTTGCACTAACGGGGTCGTAACTTTTTATAGCAACATTCTACTCTACTACATCTTACTATGATGTGTGGAACATTTCTCTGTTGACGTCACAAGGTTTGTTGCTCGGACAATCACAATATCATGATATTTTTAATCTAACAGTATCGTAATATCAAGTTTTATCGCGTTTTTAGCAGTAAGTTATCAGAAAATGCATTTTATACGCCATTATTTAGCTTATTTGTTTCACACATTACTTCATCGACGCCCAAGTTTCTCTTAGCATTTGTCTGTGTACATAACACTTATTTACATTTCTCAGAAAACACTGCATCCACAGTTTGCATAAGATAACGGTAAGATGTCTCATCTTCTGAATTTTGTTTTGTTCATTTGACGATTTAATCTACTTGTATCTTTATGACTTTAACTATCTCAATTATATGCCTACATAACTTTAAAAATAATGAGATAGTAACAAAATTAAATATAGAGTACTTACAAAGAAAAGTGTTCCTCCCATAACGGGTTGAGAGTACCAGATTTGACTGAAGTGTTGTACCTATGCGTAGGGTTGGACATCAGGTATATCGTGACGAAGGGATCACTCAGACCATTCGGGTCTTTAGGAACCAAGTCTTTGGCTTCAACCACTTCAACATTCAGCATCAGCTCTGGTGGTTCCTTCGCTTCAGCTTGTGTAAGCAGATGTGTGTGCTTGTCATTAGCTATTTTGAAAGCTTCTTGTATGTAGGACAGCATCGCGAGCTGTCCCACCTCGCAGCCTACGTCACATCCCCCGACATTGTGTAATATCTCGTAAAGTACTTCCAGATAAAGTTCATCGACCTGGAAATTAACATCTAATTATAATAGGTATACCTACCTAACATAATGTTAATTGCAGTCATGACCTGCACGATGATCAAACGTTAGAAATAGATATCATGTTTAAGTACAAGATATTAATTGGAGCAATTTACATAAAACACTAATAACTGTATTGCAATCGCAATTATAAGCAAAAAATACTATTAACGTTTTTATAAGCTCCAACTCATTATGCTCAAGTGTTATATAATCCTAGGGATTCCGAACCTATCGTCTGATAATAATTTCTACTCATATTTAACCTCTAAGTCCCTTAGATACCACATTTGGTATAGACACAATGGTTTTTTAATTGTGTCTGTAATTACGGCATTCAATGGGTTAATACCACCGAGGTATTAAATATAGGTATTGCTAACTACTCTACATGCAGGATAATCAAGAAGTTATTAGCGCCACCTGCGTGACAATTTTATTATGTTCTGTTTATTTATAAATTGATGCTGTAAAACTGAATAGCTACTACCTACTCAAACACAACATTGATTTTGAACTATTTTCATATTGCCTAGGTAATATTGATCTAACAGTAAAAAAGGAATAATATGTTTAAGCTATTTTTCCCCCATTATTTTACTAAGGATGGAATCTTTATTTTTATTGAGCAAATTAAAAAAGAAATCTAGACACCTTTGTCAAATCAAACACTGCCGGTCTGGCAATAACAGTTTCAAATTGCAAAAACACCACCATCACCATTTACTCTAAGTCGCAAGTTATCACAAAATACTGAAAACGTTGCACTGATTGATTTTAATGGATCGTTAAAATACGTAAGTAACACACCGATTTCACTCAAGAAAACTAGTAAATTGAAGTAAATTCATACCAAACACAAGTGAATTATTTTATATTGAGGATCCAGAGATAAAGCTCCCGATAATATCCAACTTAACTTTAACAGTCCTACGATATAATCACAACCCACTCAAGATAGGAACCCACATCCACTCATTATTTATCATTTGCTTGACTAGAGTCTGCGTAAGAAACCACTTCAAAACGTGACAACAATGATGCTCAAAGATACTTTAAGTAGTTGGCTCACTGTGTATTCAACCAAAGCTTTAAGTGTAGGTAGATATGTGCAGTCCGAGGTAACACTCACCGAAGAATCATAATAATATCGCAATTTCATAAACCAGTCGACGGGATCAGGATGCGACGAGTATAAAGCAGAAAGCTGCACAAAAATATTCTCCGCACTGCAGCTAAAACCACAACCGAATGAATCATCGACAGCTTTGAATGATAGGGTGTCTTGGAAACGACACCACCACCGTAACGACCCGACTGCACGACCGAACAAGAATGTAGCTACCGAAAGAGTTCTAACCGAGTTTGTAGTGACCCTCTTAAACCAGTTGGGTTACTGCGCCGTGGTGGGAAGCCTATCGATCTGATAGAAAGGTGGTGTTTACTATTAGCCAGTCGGTTGGTTACGAAATAACTGGGTTTGTATTTGTTTCACAGAGCAGAAGATTGATCACCTAGCGAACTTTATAAGAAGCCTATTCTGTGAACTCATGACTCATGAATCGACTTTTAAAATAGGTATCTCATAACGTGCGACCCAGGTACGAGGAAAATAATAGGCCTATACTGGCTGATGAGTTTGATGCCCCAAAAAAACCCAATCGTTAGAGCTGACAGGAAATCTACTAGGTACTAATCATCACTTTATTTTTATGATAATATCCTCATCATATTCCTCACATTGTTTTCAAGTGAATCTGAATTGAAGTAGACCGATTGAATCGTAGTTTATTCGAATCAATCTTATCAACTAAGGCAGTAAAGAATGCAAGTTTATCGGCAATTGCACGTAACAAACCGCGTTACAAATTAGATTTATTAGAAACCGATTGCATTTTATCGTGCTGCAAAACCTAAAGAAGACCGAAAAGTTCACGGTACCTGTATTTTTTAAATTAATTAATTTGACGTAACGAAAATATTTGCGTAGCTAATACAAAATGTGTAGGATGTACAAACTGTCATAGACTGGATCAGCATGCTGGTCTGTCTGTCTAACAATTCCTTCTTCACGCCTCTGAACTTAGTCCGAAGTGTCCCCATGCCATTCATTTTGACTAAAGATTCAGTCATTGTTGACTGTCACATATTCACAAAATTCACTAATATAACACAACTTATAAACACTCGGTCATAATAAGAGAAAATTCGAGTAACCCCTCATCTTTTCATTGACGCTTAAAACAGTTCACTTGAGGTTATCGATACGTCGATACTCGGGAAGAAAAACACTCGGGAAGTGGAGAGAAATGAGTGTGGTGGGAGCTGCCGGTGCACTGGCTCCGGCCGACTGGGACTCGGGATTGAACCCGCACTGCCGCCAAATTCTATTTTTGCAAAGCGCCGCCAACGAAGACGAATGCGAGAGCACACCTAAATAATAAAAAAATCTCCAAAATATTTAAAGACACCACTAATGTGATGTCTCACTGGACCGACATCTTTGTTGGAATGGCTAATAATGGCTGTTATAAGTTCCATCATATTATCGAGAAAACCAACTGTTGTCTCAAAGTGGACTAAGTAACAACATTTGCAAAACCAAATTGTTGGCAATATTTTTATTTTTTCCGGATTCCCCGTATATCTACTTACCAATAGAAAGTATACTTTGAACGTTATTATTCAATCCATTGACGCAATATTCTGAACTAGATCCAACTCTATAACATCATACCTATACATCCGTCTGGATTAATGCAGAAGGTGTAATATACGAGTATGTTCCTCTTCAGACCGAGAAAGAAAATATACAACAGAACATTCTCATAAGTTTAATGGAATTCTTAATGTAGTTTGACTTACGAAAAAAATACATAACACTTGAGCCTAAACTATAAATCGTAAGACAGGCCGTTATGGCGTTTAATAAATTTAATTTTTATTACAATTTAAAAGAGTACCACACACACCTACCCGCACCCTAATTGCGTAACAAACTATCAATCGCAATTTGAACCATTTTGAGGGATAATCCGTTGCTTCATTTTTGTTCGAAAAATTTGTTGGCTCAACAACGTCATTATCCCAATAAATGTAATTGAACTGTCACAAATTAAAGCCATTTCGACTGTTAGGTATAACGCAATTACCCCTCTGATGATAAGTTGTACGAAGTAATTTCTACAACAAGTCAACTAACAACAAGTCGATTTGGAAAAAACTTTTTTTCATTCGATAGCCCAATTCTTGAGGCAGGTTAGGGCAAGGCTATTTACCATCAGTCGGGGATCGCGGAAGACATATTGGTTCCCGTGGTCCCCGACGTAGGTGTGGGAGGGAACACCGGGGTGGTTTTAGTCAGTAAGAGTCTGACAGACCCCTCCGCCCACCCAAGGGCGGAGGACATCCATGAGGATTTCCACCTCGAGATCAAAAAAAAAGGGCTATTTACCATCAAGCTACGACCTTTAGGAGCCGAGTGTAGACGAAGTGATAGAGCAACACGATGACGGGTCGGGGGCCAAAATTTCACGCGAAAGAAGTCATCATCAAACCTAACCGGATGCACCTGAATACCAGTATTTTACATAGAGCGACTGCCTATCTGATCTCCACAACCCAGTAACTGGGTAATACGATGTCCCTTGGTAAGACTGGCTGTCCGACTTTCGGGCTTCTGACGACCCGTAACGACTGTAAAAGATCCACAAACGACAGCCGGGACCAACGGCTTAACGTGCTTTGCCCGTCACGCGAACGAAGTTGCGGGCAGAATCAGCCAGTCGCAAGAGGCAGGAGGAAACCAATTATACCCAACTATTCGAGCAGACGCTGTAGATGAAGGAGTTTTATAACAAAGAAAGCTTCTCAAAACTTCTCGGCAATGTTTATAATACATGTAAGTCGTGTTGAACACACAATCAGAAACCAAGGTTCCCAGTTAACAGGGCAACAGGCGCGCGTGCTGAACGATTTATTTATTTTATTAACCGCGTGCGTTTGGGCTTGCCGGGAACGGAAACTACTCTCTTACATTATTGCCAATTTATTTACATAACTGAACTTCAGTAGGCGCTAGTACGTAACTGTTTAAGTGTATTCTCAACAAGATTAGAATTTAAGACGTGTTGCTTCGGCTAAATATATACCTTGAAGCTTATTTAAACAAGAATCTTTCATAATATCTAACAGAAGGGCAGACAGGTAGATTATAATTGTTTGGTTGCTGCTTAGTGTTTTAAATCGAAACGTTGAATTGCCCTATTACACGACACACACGTAACTATAGCGAGCAATCAAGATCATTCAGACACTACGGATAACCAACGAACTGTGGCCTTTACCATTTAGCATTCTGGAGTCTCGAATATTAAATTTGGCTGATAGATACATAAGAATTACACATTCATCTTAATATTGTGCTCTTTAGGGAAATTAACTGCACTGTGCAAAATCAGAAATCAAGTTCCTGGTGCCTATCTAATCAACATCAGATTCGAAGCAGTTATATTTTAAAATAAAATGATGATTTGTACTTCTCAACTTCTGAACCTACAAGAAACTCTATCCTACCCCGACTAGAGATTACGTTAATGCATCTTGAGAATATCCAGGCAATACATCAAGCGAATAACTGTCTAAATCTAGATGAAGCAAAACAAAAGTAGATACATTGGGGCATGGAGAGAGAATGTACCAATAATAAGGTGGCTTTGAAGTTGATCTTATTCAGTAATAGATTAACAACTCTTCATAGTCGCTTCAGTATCTGTTCTCATACAGTTCATAACGGATGTTGTGAATTAGGGACCCCTGTACCATGCACTCACGAACCACTCGGTTTGATCTCCTCTTCACAGATAGTGTTGTGCATTTTTAGGAGGTATTTCACTTCGAGGGCGACGACGCCTATTAAGAAAACCGAACGCGGAAAATTAGTCTCGGAAATTCCAACTTTAAAGAAAAGGGGAATGACATTGGAAATGACGCATTGGAGACGACGACGACGGTCATTGAGATCAACCTTGATGAGGAAGTTGACAAAATGAAACAAGAAAAGTAAAAATCAGCTGGATGCGTGCCAGAACACTGGCGAGTATCGCGACCATTGTGCGATTGAGACCACACAATCGTAATGTGTACTAAGAAAAGGAAGACGTTACACAATGAACATTGGTTAACTAAAGCTAGACACGATATATCTACTACATATAGGTAAACAACTATATGCTCTCAAGTCACTGAACAAACGCACTGCACCCTTAAAGAATATCATTTAACCAAAGTTATAGTCGTTATAAATAGATATTTGTAGTTTCATTCATAAGTATTTTATATTGAGAAGCATGAAGGTCCTCCGTTCCATTCTGTCCACTACGTATTCACATACAAACGTTTTATAAAGATCAATAACACAGTTAAGCGTAGCGAGCGATGCAATCGTGACACCACCTTGGAATATTGCCCATGATAGCAAATACCTCAGGTTAATGTCACTGCATCGTTTCAGCGGAGCCCAAAATTAACTGTGACACACTTTCCCAGGATAGGTATAGCCCAATGTCTAGTTCAATTCGAAGCTAGGTCTGACTGGAGTTCAGCTAAAGAAACCTAAAAATACCACGGATGTCGTAACGACCAGTCGGCTAACTCGTGGGTTACAAGAGCAGTGATTTCCGCCCCGATGAAATGTTTATTGTCTATGCACTTTCCTGCACTACCAATTGAGGGATATGGGTCAAATCGTGTAAATAAATTACGTCTAGTTCTTCCTATACTTCAGACAATCACAAGTGTTTGAACAGTTTGGCTGACTATAGTTGATAAGCAGAATGCGTTCAAGTAATTGTTTATTAAACACATTCGAGAGTCTTCGCGGTTTTGACCCTACAGTTTATCAGATAAAAATAAAATGCTAGTGCCAAACAGATTGACGAAGCTGTTTTAAATACCAGAGTATCTCGTTTAGACGTGTAGGTGCCTACTCGATAATAGCCACTCCCAACTTCTCATTGTACAGAAAGCCTATACAATGCGAGGTCTGTTATAACTGGAAATATGTATGTAGCTTGATATGTAGCCGTGTGTACAATCATAGGTACACGGTGACCATCCTAAATAACAATAATTTTTATAATGCTAATAGAAAGTATGAGACGCAATTAGGGTTGCCAGGCGTCCGGATAAAGCCGGACACAGTCAGGCTTTTTAGTTGCATGTCCGGCTAAACTAGGTGGTGTCCGGCCTGTCCGGCTTTTGGTAGGCTTTTCAAAATATGATAATTTTTGTCTTCATCCCACCTTGTATTGCTAGCGCAAGAGAGCGAACTAGCACTGTCCTCCCCGCGTTATTACTACTCTATCTTAAAGGAAAATCTGCTTTTAAAATAGCTTTTTAATTAATTTATGTTACAAAGATATTAAAGTGTATTTAATTCATTAGTCTTAAGACTAAACAATTAAAGATGTCCGGCCTTTTTACCCAAGTGTCCGGCTAAACTGGCAGGTCTGTCCGGCTTTTCGGTTTTATGACCTGGCAACCCTAGACGCAATGAACTAGGCTTGGGCATAGTAGTTCGCGACTGAGATCGCTCAGTTTAGTTCACCGCTCCTTAACGAACTAGTTCGCTCTTCTAGTTCATCCGCTCTTCAAGTTCATCCGCTCTTCAAGTTCATCATCCGCTCTTCTAGTTCATCCGCTCCCAGCTCGAATCAAAGAGAGGCAGATCGTTCGCTCCTTCGCTCGATAAGATTTTGCACGCATGTGACAAGATTATGGAATGTTCTACTTTTACCTACAATTTTTGGACTCTAAAAACAGCAAGATCATGATTGTAAAAAATACCAAGGTTTATTGTTGCAATAAATAACTAGTTTAGTGATTACAAAAACCTTTTTATATTTTGTCCCGTGTATCAGTTCGGTTGACACCATCCTCGCTCATTCGGTCGCGAACTGATGAACTAACGAACTATGGATCGGGACATGAGCGAACTAGTTCGCATAGTTCATCTATGGGAGCGCTCTTACGAACTAGTTCGTTCGTAAACTACACAAGACTACAATGAACTATTTATGAAATCATGTTTTTGCATATGGCTTATTTTACCAAAATCAGTTAACTTTAATCGTGGAATAAATCTTGTATGGAAAAACTGTCAAAAATAGAAAACGATGATGCTTGTTATATTAAGAATTACTAAACGTTTTTCTAGGTGACTGTAGGTACCATTTTTCCAAAAGCTGTGAATGCAGTTCGCATAGATAATAAAATAACTCAAGAAGGTAAGCATAGTCTCCTATGAGCGTTTTTCTGTAGCTACAACAGTTAAGGCCTAAATGCTTAGTCTCAACTTCCACCCTGTGTTACGCAGATTGGACAAAGAAATAAGAAAAGAGTCATTGGAATTCTACTACTAAAGCTTAATACCTTTCTGATGATATACAAGATTATTTTTAGTATATGCGAAACCTGAATATAGTTTGTTCAGAATCAGTAACTGAATCGATTCCAATAATTTTAACACCATGTTATATTTTGTACCAAAAATATTTAATTACGCTTCCAAGTCGCGGGCGTTAGTGTTTTGTTTCGATTTTAAAATTATCATGTCTTTCTCGTATTCAAACGTTCATTACACGGAGATGGTACGTACACTAGCTGTTTGTGGTGATCTGCATATGTTTTTGCGTGGACAACCAGGTAACTTATCAAGCTTATAACTTTGTGATTATTAATGATACAGTTTTGAAATTTTTTTCATAGATTCTTTACATAAAAATACTAGACCCGTGTTTCGGGTTTCGCATAAACAAAAATTAATGTTGTATAATTTATTCCTATTGGAGCGTGTACCTACCAGCTTCCATACATTTCGTGGCTTTATCTTTTATCCTCAAAATAAGACTCTAGGTAAAAAAACTTAGGTACAATTCGCCCGTATAGTTGTTATGCGGTATTATCTTCGTTTATCTGTTAAATGATAAATGACTTTATTTTTGCAAGTAGGTTTGTACAAACACTTTTACACGTCAATCAATTCTTTTTTTAAACTAGATGAGGTCGGCATTTCCTATCTGACTACTCTGAGAAGAAACGCCGAAACAAACTCAGAGGTCACAGTCTCTTTTAAAGTCCAGACATAATCTTGATCAGATCATGTGAAGACCATGTGGATTGGTGTCTGAAGTGGTCTTTTAAGGAAAGAACACACAGCTTGAGTGGACCTGTCCAATCAGTGCACGCATTTGTCAGTAATCATGCAGGTCCACTCAGAACTTAAGGAGGTCAATGATTCGACGAACAATACCAAAGAAAGGACATTTGTGTAGGTCGCACAAATTACTCAAACTGCCAGACAATGTAAAAAAATAAATTAGAAGAAAAGGAAACCAAAAAAAAAGAACACCCACTTCGTCTTCACATTTACAATAGGTAATTAAAACAATATAATACTTTAAGAGTAAATATTCATGTCATTGTATAAGTAAAATGATCTGACAATGTAAAAACAATGAAGCGCTATCTTTTAAGCGAATGAGTAAAAATAGATGTATTAAGTAATGCTAAGAGATAGGTACTCACATTCCAGCCAACAGCCTCTGCATAACGATCTATTTTGTCATGCTCATCAGGTTCAGAATCTGTGTCAAGTAGAGTCTCATTCCCACTATCTGTATCGCGTAAGATGCTTGTACTCTCCGCCTGTAGATCTCCTTCAACTTTTTGTTCCCCATCCTGCTCTTCAGCCTCTTTCAAAGGTGCCAACGGTGTGGACTCCTCTAATGCTGCCTTTTGAGAAGCTTGTTTTAGAATAGATCCAAATTTTTCGAAGAAACTGTCGTCTACTTCTTGTATTCTGTAAAAAATATCAGTAAATATAGTTACATGCTTAACAGCTACCATAAATAAGACATCGCTATTGGTAGAAATCTTCTGTACTTGGATCTATTGGCTTTGTTCTGTGGACTTACGTGTAACTATAACTACTCCCTATGAAAACGACGTGATAATAGAATAATTCATCTGCCTAGCCTGTTCTCAACTATGTTGGGGTAGCCTTCGGTATAAACGGATGCAAATGATTACCAGTATTTATCTGACCTCCAGAAACCAGTTAAGTACTGGGTAACAGGATACCCTTAGTAAGACTGATTATCAGACTGGGGCTACAGGATAATAGAAGTAGGTACCAACTAAATTCAAATTTATAATTGTGTAAAAATAATAATTCTTTGCAAGTTTTCGTTTTTATTAGGGTTCCGTTGCCAAATGGCAAAAAACGGAACCCTTATAGATTCGTCATGTCTGTCTGTCCGTCTGTCTGTCTGTCTGTCTGTCCGTCCGTATGTCACAGCCACTTTTCTCCGAAACTATAAGAGCTACGCTGTTGAAACTTGGTAAGTAGATGTATTCTGTAAACCGCATCAAGATTTTTACACTAAAATAGAAAAATATATAAATTTTGGGGTTCCCCATACTTAGAACTAAAACTCAAAAAATTTATTTTCATCAAACCCATTCGTGTGGGGTATCTATGAATAGGTCTTTAAAAATGGTATTGAGGTTACTAATATCATTTTTTTCTAAACTGAACAGTTTGCGCCAGAGACGCTTCCAAAGTGGTAAAATGAGTGTCCCCGTAACTTCTAAAATAAGAGAATGATAAAACTCAAAAAAAAATACATGATGTACATAACCATGTAAACTTCCACCGAAAATTGGTTTGAACGAGATCCAGTAAGTAGTTTTTTTTAATACGTCATAAATCGTAAACCGCAATTTACCTTTCATTCAATCAACTCAAACATAAAAATTAAAAAAAAAACATTTAATTTCATAAGCATAAACCTTATACATAAACCGAGGATACCTACAGGTTTGTACGGAACCCTCGGTGCGCGAGTCCGACTCGCACTTGGCCGGTTTTTTTTTTTTTCAATATTTACTTCCTTATTACTTGTCCTCATTTCACTTTATTTTTCTTTAGTTTTACCTTTTGGCAATAGGTGTAGGTTTGGGTTTTGGTTTGAGGTGCTGCTTTGAAAATAAAGTACACAAGTTTGGGATAAATTCATATATTCAATAAAATAACCTTAGAAAACATACTTTATTGTCTCGTTTTCGTTAATTCAGGAATGATTGATTAGAGCGAAGGTCTATTCTAAACATTATTTATGGACCTACTCGTCCAGATACATTCAGCATTTTCGAATCAATAGCATATGATTTTGTATACTTATGAGCGTAATATATTTTAAAAACAACAAGAAATAATAAGTCAAAAAGAATTAATACAACATCTGATAAAAAGAAATAACATTTTAAAAAAATAGGAACTAACATAAATCACTATGACAAAATTATTCATTCCAAAACAAAATCAGCTCAATGACAAACATGGCCACAAAGGGTTTTAAGGGATTGTAAATACTTCCAAACAACAACAGCATTAGTGCATGCCTAAAACCCAAAAGTCCTAAAACTACTGGTAAAACTACACTCAATGTCAAAAGACTAATAATATAAATATTACAGTATTCATTCATTACTGTTTTGTGGTATATAAATGCAATTTTAAAGTCTATCTTATAACAGCCAGTATTAATTTATAATAATAACATTAATATAGTATTGAATATGGCAACCTAGATATGTATGTAAGTAATTTAAAATTTTAATGCAAATCACTATGTTAATGTAATTAACTTCTTTCCATACCTACAAATTAAGTTCACATAAAATTTAATATATTTTTTTAGGAAGAACTATTCTTGTAAAATAGTAAATATTCTAAAAACATATCCAGGAATTAGACAAATATAGATAATTTTTCATATTGTGAAAGGTAATATGTATGTAAGTAATTTAAAATTTTAATGCAAATCACTATGTTAATGTAATTAACTTCTTTCCATACCTACAAATTAAGTTCACATATAATTTAATATATTTTTTTTAGGAAGAACTATTCTTGTAAAATAGTAAATATTCTAAAAACATATCCAGGAATTAGACAAATATAGATAATTTTTCATATTTTGAAAGGTATTTGTTGAAAATCTCATTAAACTCTATATTTATTAAGATTTCTAGGAATCTTATGTTAACTGTTCTACCAAATGGAACAGTTTTTCTATTTGGTAGTCTTGAATTTTTCACTGGTCCAGGCCTGACATCAGGGTATATTTGATATCTGTGTATTCTTCAACACCATGCATGCTGCCCTCCCTTCCAATGCCCGACTCCTTAATGCCTCCAAATGGTGGCTCTGCAGCAGACAGTATGCCATCATTAATGGCAACCATACCAAACTCAAGTTCTCTTGACATTCTGAATGCTTGTCCAAGTTCTTTAGTAAAAACATATGCAGCTAAACCACTCCTGGTACTATTAGCGATTTGCAAGGCTTCCTGCTCACTTTTAATCTTCAGAACCGTTGCTATTGGGCCAAATACTTCTTCATGATACACCTTCATATCAGGTGTTACATCAACTAATAGTGTAGACTCATAGAAATTGCTGCCAAGATTTTTAGCAACCTTACCACCAGTCATGATTTTTGCACCTTTTTTTACTGCATCATCTACAAAATCGGAAACCTTCTTTGTTTGCTCTTGATTAACGAGTGGGCCACAAGTTACTCCTTCTTTTGTGCCAGGTCCTAAAATACACTTATTTGAAATACGCGATTTAAAACCTTCAATAAAATCGCAATATATGTCTTCATGTATGAGGAATCTGTTAGCTCCAACACATGCTTGTCCATTGTTTCTGAACTTTGCAAGCATAGCTTGATCCAAAGCATGATTAATATCAGCACTTGGAAAAACAATAAAAGGTGCATTTCCTCCTAGCTCAAGAGCAACCCTTTTAACACCTTTTGCTGCCATTCCATAGAGGATTTTTCCAACCTGAGTAGATCCCGTAAAGGAAATGCACCCAATATGTGGATCCTCACACAATTCTTTTCCAACTTCTGGGGCATTTTTTCTGCTACATGTAACAACATTGATCACTCCCTTAGGTATCCCAGCTTTTTCTGCCAGTGCCGCTGCAGCAAGAGCTGACAGAGGTGTATCTTCAGATGGTTTGATAACACAAGTGCATCCAGCAGCCAGCAAAGCCCCTACTTTCCTTGTTATCATAGCATAAGGAAAGTTCCATGGAGTAATAACAGACACCACTCCAAGTGGCTGTCGTGTAACCATTATATGTTTATTGGGCCATGGGCTTGTTAGGACTTCTCCATTTACGTGACGGGCACTATCTGCAAACCAATCTAAAAATGAGTTACCATAGGTAATTTCACCTTTAGCTTCATATAATGGTTTTCCACTCTCAACTGTTACAATTTCTGCTAATCCATCAATATGTGCTTCCGAAACTTCATACCATTTCCTTAGCATCTTTGACCGCTCTTTGGCTGTGACATTCCTCCAAGATTGGTAAGCTGCAGCGGCAGCTCCAATAGCTCTCTTAGCGTCGGCAGCTTCCATATCCGGCACTTTCTCTATAACGGTTTCATCGGCGGGGTTCAATACTTTGAATGTTTGCCCACATCCTGCAGCTACCCATTTGCCCTCAATGTACGCCTTATTTTTTAATAAAGCCATTTGTTTTTGCTGACTTCCGCAGGCTATTACGTTTCTACGAATACTATGCAAGAATACCATGTTTTCAGATACTGTTGTGAATTATCAGTATTATCTCAATGACACCCTCACACCTTATCACTGACCTCAGTGATCTAATCTATTTATAACTAACTCGATAAAATGGAAGACAAATTAGGCACTTTAAATATTATAAAATGATTGCACGTTCTACACTCCGGCAAGATCCATAGAGCACTAGGAGGAGCACTTAGTTCCTAACATTGATTTTCTGTCGGCACAGCTGCGGGCTGACTTTATCAAGGCATTTGACACTTGACACTTTTGACAGAAGCTTTTACTCAGCCAGCCCAACCTACGTTTCGTTACA
This sequence comes from Aporophyla lueneburgensis, assembly GCA_932294355.1. Classification (NCBI taxonomy): domain Eukaryota; kingdom Metazoa; phylum Arthropoda; class Insecta; order Lepidoptera; family Noctuidae; genus Aporophyla; species Aporophyla lueneburgensis. The sequence goes on along the minus strand of OW028750.1, from coordinate 14,904,586 downwards.
CGTTAGAGCTACAGACGTTTGACTGAAAACGTACCTACATGTTTATAAGTCACTGTTGAACCAAAGCAATCGTAATAAAAGTCATGTAAAAATAATAATAACAAAAGTGTAATTTAAATAGACAGAATATTATTTTATTATACGATGATGTTTTATAGGAACGGAAAGTTACAAGAAATGGAATCGCTACTCTGTTGTAAAACCTAGATGGCGTTAGTTTGCGATTGCGATTGCAACAAATAAGCCGCGCAGCGATTTCAGCCATACATTGCATATTTATGGTATTTGTGTCACACATAAAATATAGGCCACTGTTTTCATAAGGTGCTGGACGTTATACCTACTTGCCAATTGAATTTCTAATAAGAGGACGAGAAGACAAAAAAAAATTGCAATTATAAACTTAGCTCATTATTTTGGGAGAGCCCCAAAAACTACAATGTCTAAGTACCTAAAAAACCAACTGACATAAATATACCTGCTTTTTCATTAAATTAAAGTGCTTGGTTTGTGACCAACTTGGGTCATTATTAAGTTGACAGGTATCATACTGATAAGCCTAACCTTTCGGTGGATGTTATCCAATTTTAATGTGTGGAAATGATATTACTTACACAAATAACTACTTAATCAATTTACAGAAATAGAGATAAACATAAAAATATGGGAATTATTTATAAAGTCACCTGTTATCGTGCACTTGTTCATCAATTGATTTCTGTTGTTGCAATTTTTCGTAAAAACCTTTCCACATTGATTCTTCATCCATGATGATAAAGAAATTACACTGATCTTACGTAAAACAACAATTTTAACTAAGTACAAACAAAAGACGACCGGCCAGTAACTCCGACTAAAATAATATGTAGATACCCACAGTCATCGATATACACAATGAATCACAAAACAGACTAATCGAGTCATATGGTCTGGAAGAAAATGACGTAAACAGTACCAGTTAACTCAGTCTTAGATTGGATCCGGAAATAACGTTATTCACAGCCGCGGTTTGAGAGCAACCGGCTCGAACTAAACACTTGAAGAGTTCAGTGACACAAGAGTCCAGACACTAATACATTTCACATTGACTTTTACGTCGACTTAAACATTGTTCAAGCTGTATTGGATTGCACGCGTGTAAAAATTATTTGGAGTAAACGCGTCTCAGTTTGTTTTGGTTTGGGTTCCGGCAACCGGGCCAAGCTGACGTAATTTAAGACATTTCAAGGTGGCTGGCTGTGAACAGGCGAACGTTCTGCGCACACCGCACACCGTGCCGCGGCAATATGCAAACTAAATATTCTGCATTAGCACACGTGCTTTTGTAATGCCACACAATCAATTTGTAAACATTTAACTTTTCCATTGTGAAGTTATTTTAACACCATCATGGCACGGTAATTATATCTATACAGTAGTCTATCTTCATACAAACGCTCGGAACGCAAGTCATACCTACGCGCCTCGAGTCTGGTACACTCCGAGTACATTCGCAGTCGCGTACGCACCGCTTTGACAAACGGATGGCGGGCGGTGTGATTGATGGTTTTGTTTGTAAGCAGTTAGCGTGTGATTTATGAATATTTGATAATAATCAGTGCAAGATGATTACCATGGTAGTATTATTTTTTTAAATTACTTGAAAACTCCGAAAGGAAAGACTAGATTTTTTATATACATACCTACTAGTACGAAATTTGTTTATTTTTTTAATACTTTTCCACCAAGTAAAATACCTGGATTATTGAATAAGTAAGTGGATAGGGTGAAAAAAGTGACACACGAGTGACCTACCTACGCTCGTAGTAGTAGCAGGTAGTTTCCTAGCCTGGGGTACCCAATCTTTTGATTTGAATCGATCCTTTGGATCGAAAATCATTGAATCGATAGACGATCTAGATCGCAGGATTTGAATAGGCCCAGCAAAGATCATATCGTAATTAAAAATCAATAAAAGTTGACATAATTTACATCTTCCACCCTTGTCACTTTTAATTAAAAACGGTCCAAACATTTGATTTTTTAAATAAAAATATAATATTTACAATCAAAGAAACGCAAGTAGGTAGATGAAGTTAAAATACTTGATGCGGGCAGCCCTCCCGCGTCTATCGCTTGTTTACGTACCGCACGTGCTGTAGGTAATTATTTCTACGATAAGGCCGAGTCAAAATACTGTGTAGTATATCTATACTGTGATCATGGTCACTGAAAGAAAAGGGGATGAGTCATTCTTCTAACTGAAATCACATGAGTAGCCCTCAACAAACAAAGTTTATTTATAATGAAGACAGGATCTAGCCATAGGTACCTCTACCTACCATTAATTAAATTTTTGCGTAATACTGAGACTAACACTGTGTACACCAACCTACACCGGGCCCGCGTGGTGGATTATGGCCCACTCCCTCTCATCGAGAGACGGCCTTTGTCCCAGCAGTGCGAAACATTATAGGCTTTTGATGATGACTGAGACTATTACAAAGTTTAGTGAAAGTACCAAGTACAAAGGGAAAAATAATATTTTTGGCATCTGAAACTAACTGTTCCAGTTTCCAAGTGCCCATGTGTACCTACCCTACACATAACCTACCGTGTAGAGTAGATATGTATTTTTCATAAGAATTTTATTCAAAAGGCCCTGGCCTACAGCTTCTAATTACTCGGTCTACCTTATCACAAGGAGACAAAAGATCATCCGACTACATCATTAGGTAATAATTTTATCAGGTTATTGCTGAACAACCCAGGGCTTGCGTGTCGCACGGTTTGTACTTAGTTACTTTAGTCAATATTGTTAAAAGGTTTTTTCAACAGATTGCCGGTCGTAAGCTACGTGACGGGGTAAGGTGATTCCGTTGCTAGATGACGTCATTTGATTCAGTGTAATTGGAAATGTAATATGCAGGTTTTTATATAAAATCAAAGCAATTGTTTTAGTTACATAGGTACCTAATTATCGTTTAAAACAACTCGTACCAATCCGTATTAGGGACAATTTTGTCAAAGACCTTCCTTAAATATTTGTTGTTTTTGTTAGTTTATTAAATATACTTAGTTTTAAACCCAATAAAGGACACAAACAGAAAGAACTGCATGCATCATAAGTAAGACTGTCTACTTAAAACAAGCAGAACAGTCAAAGCACCGCTACTCGCTAGTTACCTAACCATATCTGTTACATTGTGGGCGTAATTCATTCTACCAGACAGAAAAACATGTAGGATACATTCGCGACCATTCACTAGTTCACAATATTCATCTCATAATATTCTTATTAGCGAAGACAAGACCATTATCGCTCTAGTTAACGTCTGATAGTGATATCTAAGCAAACAGAGAATGACGCAAAGTTCGGCCAAATTCGAGCCCACGCGAGGTCGTGTTCAAACTCAAGGTTAAAGGGAGGCTCTACCACCGGCTTTACGGTTCACGAACTTTAAGACTCGTGTAACTTCTTTGATTTTTTATCTTTTGTTTAGAATGCTCTATTTGTGTACAAAAATGTAATTGAGTTTTATCGCAAGAATCCTGTGTTAAAAGACTTGAATAGTAAGTCGGTGGACCGTACAGCCTGTGGTAGAGTCATCTTGAGTCCAGCTGCAGAGCATCAGACATGAAATTGGAAAATAATTGCACTAGTAAATTTACATAATAATAAAATGTTTCTACAGATTGTGAAGCATAAGTTTATAATACCCAGGTAACTATGACTAATGGGGATTCTTTGCAACATAATATGCGTAGGTCATTCCAATTGAAACGTAAAATTGTAAGGAAATCCTCCCTTTGACGGGGATTGCAGCGAAATAAATTTTTATAGAGTTCAGGATGAGTCAAAATTCTCGCAAGGATTCAGAATTCATATCCAAGTTTTTGAACAGTCAACTTCGTGAAAGTTATGGTTCGAAAATACCGAGACCCGCAGATACTCTTCCAAATTAACTGACGCTTATAAGAAGAAAATTAATTACTGGACGGGGCCAATTTTTTAAAAGGATGTATGTCAGTCAGGCCATTCGATTTTTTAACCGTTAAAATAAAAGTGACAACAGTATATGGGGCCATCCATAAATTACGTCACACGTTAAGGGGGAGGGAGGGGGTCGAAAAAGTGTGACATTGTGTGACAAGGGGGTGGGAGGGGTCCTAAATTTCGTGACGTCACATTTCAAAATCAATTTTATCTAAGTGTTAAGTAAAACACATATTCGTATGATAGCTATTGCCCCAGTATCGAGGCATACTTTATTTAAGCAATCATGTGGCATTTGTGGTCTATATTTTGCATCATAAAGGCCACTAATCAACACAAGCAAATACATAAGAAACAAGAAGTTTTGCCCATCGTAAAGATTCGTCCTCAAATAATTTCTGCTAGACGTGGCAGAGACATTCTTTGTTTGGATGATGACGACGATGCTGTAAGGTTCGATGAGAAAGATGTGGACACAACGAATATGTATTCCTGATATTAACAACCCAAACGAAAACGATGTGGCTGCTTTGCCATGCGTATGGCCTACCTATAGGGACTCAAGATGATTAAGTTTGATCTTTAATTAATATAATTAATCGTTTTTTGTTTTGTTAATTTCTTGCAGTGTTTGGTTTGATGTTCATATTATGAAAAAAAAACATTTAAATTTCGGAATTGCTGTTTTAATTCAATAATTATTTCTATATGTAATATTATAAAATTCGTGACGTCACACTAGGGAAATCACAAATGGATGGCGGGTCTCACAAATGTGACCAGCTGTGACATGGGGCGGGGGAGGGGGGGGGGGGGGGGCAAAAATCATGAAATTCGTGTGACGTAAATTATGGATGCCCCCTGTGCTGTCTTTGTTGTTTGACTTTGATTATTTATAATAATTAAGCATAACATTGCAAACAACTTGTTGGTCGACAGTTTTTCAGCTTCTGGCTCAAATTCTGTTGTTTTCGGGTAAGATTTTGTTTCGACGACTTTCACGAGAGTTTAGCCCCTCTCCAACGGCCCGGCTGTCCATTGAGAGACGCTATGTAATAAACATTTCCCTAGATACACTTTTAGTAAAGCTAAGTAAACTTTAAGTAAAAAAAGAGGTGTCATAATCCCCAACTAATGAATCCCGAATTCATTTGCGACTTGTATTCTATAAAATAAGTCGTTTGGCAAAACTATAATCAGCATAATTAAATTCTATCATATTAAATCCCTAGTCACAGGTACATAAACTCCCTTTGCAAAGTCTTTGTTAAACAATTGACACGGTCATGTTTGGGGCACAACGCTCTTCAAAAGCATTTGTTTGCACTTTGTTACTCATACAGAACGTCATCAGTGTCTCATGATAATAATATGTGTTTAGTTTATCTTATGTAGTAGATAATAAAATTAAAATTCTTGTACTTTTGCGAAACTATGGCGAGGAATGGGCAGGGCGTACAATCGATCGGTGACGCGACGAGGCAGGCAATGAGCCAAAAACCATAAGATTATGTTTTTGGGGCTATGGAAAGGTTAAGGTCATGGCAAACATTATACGCAAAATATCTAGATCATTTAGAGAACTATGATGAACAAATGACAAGCTAGAATACCAAAAAAGCGATGCCATTAAAATGCGATTATTATGCTCCGTTCATGCTTCGTGCGGAGCATATAAATGCAAATTGTCTTGAGAAAATTGTAATTGCGACGCGTAACGTTCAAAATATGTTTAGAATTCATTATAAGACAATTTTGTGTTAATTATCCTCGCCTGCAGTAGGTAATCATAACGTTGCCGACCTTTCAAAAAGGACTTCTCTCGCTAGCAGTGCTAAGTGTAAATAAATTAACTGTCCTTTACTTATGCAGATTATTTAATATTTTAGACACCAAGATACAAGAACTATTAAAATGATTTTTTATATAAACAGCACTTCTTTCTTTACTTACATGCCGCTGAAAAAATACTAAACTGTCGATGTATGCTGAAAAAGAATTTCAGTATATTTCGATAGGTATCTTCGTAAATACATATGCTTGCATTGCATGGCCATAAATAACCTAAAACTTCTAAACGAGGAACGATATTGATCGGTGCGTAAAACATACATATTATTAGCCCGAACCAGAACTCAAGTGACATTTTTAATCTGTGTTACCTTTCAAATGATTTATTATTTATAGGTACCTATATAGCGCAAAAAAATCTAAGGCTGAAAATAGAACTAAGTCCACACACAAAAACAGGATAAAATAAACCAAATGACATCACACTGAAAAAAGTCTAAAATTAGCTGATAGATTGTTTAGCGACTCGTGTACAAAGCGTTTATATTATAAAGAAATGCGATATTCCCCGCAAAAAGGATAGGCGAAACCAAAAGGAAAAGAGTCAGCTGAGAGCGCTGTTAGCCGGTCTTGATATAAAAGTAACTCCAATAAAGGAATAATAGGAGCGCGGTCCTCTCGCATTTTATGAAAAAATCTAACAATGTACCAAAATAAAATTAAATTAACCAAGTTCATGAATCTCACTTTGTTCTGCTGATTATTTCCCTTTCTTGTAACTTCCTGTACACGAAAGTCCACGGATCTTCAAAATTTTTCGGATGCATTTTCACAAAACCCAGTCACTGTATTTGTCCTTTCACTTTAAATTAACACTTTGTTTCTTAACTTTAGCACAAGTTTATATATGAGTAGAAATAAAAAATATAAATGGTCTATATTAAAATAAAAAGTTTTTCCTTTATAGCGCGTGTAACGATTTTTCAGGCTGCGGACGGCGCGAGGTGTCAGCGACTGCCTGACTGTATTGCAATGCCGTAAGCTTTGTTTGTTGGAGGTTTACCTACTCCAGTTTTTAGAGTTCCAAGGCTGTTACATGGAAACCATTTTTTGTGGGGTCAATTGTTAAGTAGCTAGTGCGTTTTACGATTAATTCTCACGTCAACGGTGGTTTTTTGGGAATTGTAAGAAAAACTTACAGAAATAATTTGCTCAAAAATTTTAATTACTGTAACTTGTAATTATATTAATACTTTGTATTAATACTTTGGCGTATCAAATCTGTGAATTAAAGTAACTAAGAAGAATAATTTGCTTATTATAAGACTGGTACGGAACAGTGCGAAAAATATTTATAACGTCATCAAAGTTGAGTGCACGAAAGAGGATTTTCCTAATCCAGTTTTTGCTTCATCATTGTTGCGGTAGAACAAATCCCCACAGTAATAAAGTTATTAAGTTACTCAAGTGACAAACTAACACTTACTAGATTAGGTGATTCCTCCGTCGTCCACTCAAGTGTTATGGCGATTTAAATGTTTTTCGCACAGTTCCGTACAAGTGTCCTATCTAACCAATGGTAGATAGGACACTCACTCTTGCTCACTTGTATGGAACTGAATATCAAATTGGGGAATACAAGTATTGGCTCGTATTCCCCAATATGATATACACCATTGCATTAATTGATTTAACACTTAATTTGAGCACCACTCGTGCAACCATTCCATAAAAGCGTTAAGCATACTATCTCGAGTAAAAAACCCGCATTATCATTAGCATATTAATTCAATTGTTAAATTCAAAATGCGTAACATGATACTTGGCATTTTAATTAGTATCGTTTTTTATTTAGCGTGTAAAAAGTTGCATGGAAGTGCTTGAAAACGGTATCTACTATTTACCAAGCTTTTGTCGTTTCGCACTGATGACTGAAGCACTAGTGGACAGACTTAAGTGTCATTGGCATCCATCGCCAGCTAAATATTTTTAACCGAAAGTTTTTTTTTTTTAAATCTTATTAATAGTTATATATTACAAAGTGCCCTCTATAATATATGTATAACTATTAATTACTGTCCACTGTTGCTTTTTTAATATGAATTTATACAATAAATAACATAATTCAGTTGATGACGTCTAAATCTTAACCTATTTGAAATCTGATTCGTTTATATAAATGTATATCAGTAATGTTGTTTACTAACTTAATTTTTGTACAACAAAACCTACATCCCGAAAAGGGCTAGAATATTATCTAGTTATTTATTACTAACATATTTAACAGCACCAGCTCCTCAATTCTGTACATAGTTATAGAAAACAAGTTTTTCACATAAATCTAGTATTAAGTGCCTTTCCTTTAGGCGATAACGTATCAAACTGCAATCATCTCTAAATCAACTAGTCCATAGTAAAATGATTGAATAGTAGTAGTTAACATTTTTATGTAAATACTACCTTTTGCCAGCTACTTCACCCGCGTGGAGGTCGGAAATTGTTCAATGATAGAGCTAGTTCCTGAGATACTGTGGTAAATAGTTGGAGTTAAAATAAATTAAGGAAAATCTTAATTTATATATACTAACGTACAGCGTATACGAGAATAATCTACATTCCGTGAATGGCATTACATAAGGACAGTACCTATTTATAACCATGCAACCTTTAAACCTATTGTTCACTGCAGTTAGTCTTAAAATTGACGGTCCAGAGGAAAACCTACGTAGTGGCTACCTAATGATATATCATTTGTAATTGCAAATTCAACGTTATGTATTCTTACATTAAATTCTAGGATAAACAAATAATAGAAGTAATAATACATAATGTGTGTCAATAGCCTAACAATGAGAAGGTATATTGTTGTCATTTGAACAGTTGGGGACGTATATGCAGTCGGTGTAGGCAGATAATTTGCATTTGGCAGAATTGCTGTCATTGTTGTTCCGCTGTGTTCTTGGAACTGTCATGGAACATATTAGGCTAAAGTAGATGCCTACGTACGCAATTAGCATTGGTCGTCAGTTCTTAAATGAATTGATGATCTCAAACCGTGAGCTACTTATGCTTTATTCAATGCAGCAAATAAATTGAAAAGTAATAATGATGATTGTAGAATTCCCATATTTATCAAACCCATTAAGCACACAATTTACCACAACATTTGCGATGCTTGATTGTTTATTTGAAATTAATTTTCCTAGTATTTTTCAGTTGATCCAGTGAGATAATTGCGGTTTATGAAGTGTCGGCAGCTAACGTGACTTGATGGCTCCATTATAGGCTGCAGGAGCAAAAGTGACGGAAATTACTGAATAGGGAGAAAAAAGTGATGATGTATAACAGCTTGCACCTTGTTACCATACCGTGAGCAAACATTTATAGTGCAAGCGAGTATAACTAGTTGAGTTCCCGCAGTTTCCAAGTAATGGACGAGCCAGTTTTCAAAGGAAGTCGTCAGTTTATTTAAAGTGAATTATCTGTATCAATAAATTATCTGCTTTTAACGATAAAGTGTGTGGTTACTAGTAAGACATGGACAACGAACATAGTCATTTTGTATACAATGAGTCTTTCTTGGTGAAACAGCATTATGAGATGTTTATCAAGATGCTGATGAGCAAGCTCTGTACGGGCGCGTTCGCATGTAACGATGATCCCACACATGTATTCAATGCATCTGTTGCTAGGTTACATGTACCGTTACTCATATTCATTGGGCTTACAGCAATTAGTTTTAACTAGCATCATGAAGTGATTGCTACGCTATTCGTAAATGTTATTGTCGCGGTTGGCTTCTAGTTTTGCTCACCATTCTTTTATCCTTATCCTAATTTATAAGGATACGACGATACACGTCTTCTCCCACACTTCTAGTACTAGCTCCTTTCTAGTCATATCCTGTTCCATACCAATATATGTATATCTATAGTCCCTCATCTCAGTAGACATCTTCTCTCTAGCCATACCATCTGCCTCACAATACATTTATCGCTTCTTTAACCTTTCTATCTGCTCTTCTATAACCATCCATACCAAAGGTACCACTTAAAATTTTCCTCACGACATGCGTTCCCTTCATTCCTCCGCATCACATGCACATACAAATGACAACCAATTTCTACAGAACTCCTCGGTCACCGGCTTCTAGTGTAACTATACAAATTATAACAATTAAGTCCATTAGTACCATATCCTAGTGAAGATTAATAAAACTCACTACATTCCATATACTCCCATAAAGTTTATGTTACCGAGCTCTATCTCATAATATTACATGTATAATTAATTACCGTTTTTATTTATTTGTAAAATATACTATTAATAAGTAATAACTAGGTCTAAGTATTACGGGAGGACACTGGCTAGGGCTCCTGCAACACAGTAATATCTAGCGCAGGAGTCAGAGATATCTACAATTTTGTGTACAACTTGTTTTATATCAATAAATTTTGTATTTTGTACAGGTAATGACTAAATTCAGATGTTTACTAAAGTTTTACCCCTTGCCCCTTTGGGAATACGTTCCGTATTTAGCAGAATATTATATATTAGTGTTGTTTCATTCTTTACTACTAATATCGACCAGAAGTGGCCCTCCGTAGAAGGCCCAGTGGTAGCAGCCACGACTTACGAGTTGTAGGTCGTGGGTTCAAACCCATGCAGGCGCTTTACTTAGTGTAATTATTATCATTACCGCTGCTCTCATAACGGTGAAGGAAACCGGCATGTTCTTGAGCAATAAAATTTAAACGTGATATCTACCCGCACTGGGCCCGCGTGGTAGATTGGCTCACTCCCTCTCACAGAGAGGCCTATGTCCCAGTAGTGGGAATAATATAGGCTGATTATGATGATGATATGGTAGCCGTAGCTACAGGATATTCGGAAAATCTGAAGTTACTGACGCCATGAAAATGGGTTATGAATGTTTTTTTGAGACAAGCGTTACTGAATCAAAATTCTAAGTTCAATTGAACCGCCTTCTTATATCCGAGTGGCACAGTAACATAGGAAATGCCATAATAACAAACAATAGTTGCTACTTGAGCGCACATTGGTGTTACACAACCTCGCGGTAATGTGAGCGAAGTACCTGTTCACTATTGTGTGGATGACCAAACCCAAGGTCGGGCTTACTCACCAAGTATGGCATTGGTATATGTTTTTGGTAATGAAGTTTTTAATTTTCACTTAGAAAATACATGTAAGGCAGCATTTGTTTTTAAAGAAAAAATACATTTTTTTCATTATCTGCCATCAAATGTAAAGAAAGGAATTAGAGATTTTATCTATTACACCGCGTAAAAATATTTGATTGTTAAAACTGGAATGAAAACCGAGGGGAACCCTAGGAACCCCTTCGTCAAAGAACGGGTTTTTAATACAAAGGTAAATTGTATTTTTATTTTTTGCAAAAGTATGTATGTGGATAAGTATTGTAGTGCATTGTTCAAGTTTCTCACGGAAAACCCAAATGATTTGGTATTCGGTTACTGACTGCGCCATCTGGTGAGTTTTGTTCGAACTTGTATTATTTCAGTGTCGATTCTTTCCTCTGTTTTTCGATAGAGGCGCTAGTGAAGCGTAGTCTTTTTTTACAATTAATAATATCCTTACTATTATTGTTTTTGAGATTGATAGATAGTTGCTATGAAAGCAAAATCTATTAGTAATTTGAAATTGTTTCTATTTCAATTTTAGTTCATAGGTGACTGCATAATCACATACGGATATGACTGAGTGGAAGAAAATTTTACTTGTAAACTTCAAGTCATCAAATACATACTGCAACCATGGTCAATCTACTAATGAGTAATTATGCGCTTATGCTAATTTTACTTTTAAAACCGTGAATGTAGATATATATATATATAGTACCTTCACGATTTTACTGCAATTACGTAAGTATGTACAATGAAATAAAGTGGATGCTTGCCGCAACAGTAACTATTAATATCCCTTTACTGTTTTAAATGGTTATAAAAGAGATATATTATTCGTTTTTAATTTACAAACGTAGCATTAGATAATTACTGGCCATTTATTATTTACACTTAATAATAGCGTAGGTAATAAACTCCTTTTATTTCACTTAAGTCGGTACATCGCCCACTAATTTGTCTTTAGCGTCCAAAAACAGTATGTTTAGGCAATGCAACATCATGGTTATTTTTAAAGAGAACATTCATGAAATCAGCCATGAATATTTAAAAATAGCAGCCCTAACGGTAAATTATTTTTAATTAATGTAGAGAGCAGCGAATTAAAAATAATTAACCTAACTAACTGAATTAATCGTGTAACCGCTACACGAATGCTTTCATATCATCCAAGGTGACAAAGCCTCTCTCTCTTTCAACTCATTTAAAAGCTTACCATAGTACTGTTTATGTTCCTTTGAGGGAGTTGTAGCCATAGAAAGTACCACCGAGTGTGTGTATATGTATAAAAAGGGATATTCCTATTCCCACTATCGGCCGCGAATCCAGACTCCGAGCCGTTATTGAGAAGTTCCAAAGTAAAGTTAACTTGATTTACATATAACTGTTATGACTTTATACGTCACGTTTCAATAATAAACAGTTGGCACATGTTTTGCGATCGGGCGACCCGCTAATCTAGAAACTGTTCGTCACAGTCTCGCACTAAGAGGAAACAATTACAAGTTATCTCACGAAAGCATGCTGTCTCAGTTATGTATATTTGTAACACAAACAATATGATGTTGATCTAAATTCACAAATAAATATGCATCAGAGAAGAAGATAACTCCTGATTGCAGAGAAAAAAGATGGCAAATTTAACATATAACGTGGTTTTAACAAAACCGTGATGAGTTTTTTTTAAGTGTGTACAACCACATTGGCTACGTTATCTAAGGTTAAAAAAAAACCGGCCAAGTGCGAGTCGGACTCGCGCACCGAGGGTTCCGTACAAACCGTATTCACGGTTTATGCATAAGGTTTATGTTTATGAAATTAAATGGTTTTTTTTAATATTTCAGTTGATTGAATGAAAGGTAAATTCCGGTTTACGATTTATGACGTATTAAAAAAAAACTGCTAACTAGATCTCGTTCAAAACAATTTTCGGTGGAAGTTTACATGGTAATGTACATCATATATTTTTTTTAGTTTTATCATTCTTTTATTTTAGAAGTTACGGGGGGGGGGGGGGGGGGGACACACATTTTACCACTTTGGAAGTGTCTCTCGCGCAAACTATTCACTTAAGAAAAAAATGATAATAGAAACCTTAATATCATTTTTAAAGAGCTATCCATAGATACCCCACACGTATAGGTTTGATGAAAAAAATTATTTTCAGTTTCAGTTCTAAGTATGAGGAACCCCAAAATCTATTTATTTTTTTCTTTTTTTGTGTAAAAATCTTAATGCGGTTCACAGAATACATCTACTTACCAAGTTTCAACAGCATAGCTCTTATAGTTTCGGAGAAAAGTGGCTGTGACATACGGACGGACGGACAGACAGACAGACAGACCGACAGACAGACAGACAGACAGACATGACGAATCTATAAGGGTTCCGTTTTTTGCCATTTGGCAACGGAACCCTAAAAACCGGCCAAGTGCGAGTCGGACTCGCGCACCGAGGGTTCCGTACAAACCTGTAGGTATTTTCGGTTTAAAAATATATATATTTTTTGATTTTTATATTTCAGTTGATTGAATGTAAGGTAAATTGCGGTTTACGATTTATGACGTTTTAAAAAAAAACTACTCACTCGATCTCGTTCAAACCAATTTTCGTTGGTAGTTTACATGGTAATGTACATCATATATTTTTTTTAGTTTTGTCATTCTCTTATTTTAGAAGTTACGGGGGGGGGGACACACATTTTACCACTTTGGAAGTGTCTCTCGCGCAAACTATTCAGTTTAGAAAAAAATGATAATAGAAACCTCATTACCATTTTTGAAGACCTATTCATAGATACCCCACACGTATGGGTTTGATGAAAAAAAAACATTTTTGAGTTTCAGTTCTATGTATGGGGAACCCCAAAGTTTATTGTTTTTTTTCTATTTTAGTGTGAAAATCTTAATGCAGTTCACAGAATACACCTACTTACCAAGTTTCAACAGCATAGCTCTTATAGTTTCGGAATAAAATGGCTGTGACATACGGACGGACAGACAGACAGACAGACAGACAGACATGACGAATCTATAAGGGTTCCGTTTTTTGCCATTTGGCAACGGAACCCTAAAAAGCGATCTATGAATGACACATAATAAGATTCCATAAAGTATCGTCTCGTTAGTTGTGGTCAACTAATCTCCGCAATTTTTTTAACTGCGCACATAACAAAAGATCAAGTCATTGTCACATAATTTGTATTAGGTAAACTATAGCAAAAAATAGTCGACTTACCTCCGGCTCTTGTTTTCTGTTGGAGGAGTTTGTTTCTTCCCACGCCATAACAGTAAACAATCGAAAGCCCCTTTTTTGAACGGCGGCTTTAACATTTTCCAGCGCTTTCTAAAATCGATAGTCTTTGAACTTCCACTTTCACCAGCTTCCGCACTAAGGATATTCGGTTCCGAAACACCTTTTCTTAAATCACTAACACTGATAGGTTTCTTGGTAACCTTTTCAAAGTTTAATGTCATCACAGATCCACCAGGAGGACATGTTTTTCTTTTCGATAAAGGGGTTGATGTGGCAAAAGATCTATCTATGGATATATCACATTCTAAGCCACTGTCTGAGAACTCTGAAATGTCCGTAACACCTTCGCAGATGCTGTGAAGTTTAGGTCTTCTACTTTGCACGACTGTCTTGGCGTTCAATATACTATTTTGTTCAAAATTTTTACTTTTCACGTTGTGGTGGATATCGACGAAAGCTGTGACATCTTCGCAACTTTTGGTGTTGTACTTGGATAATGTGAAGTAAGGTTGAGCTTCTTTCTTCGGATCCGTTTCAACGTCCATCTCGCCGATGCTTGTTAGATTGTCCTCACTTTTTGATAGCACTTTAAGGTTTGATAATTTCTTAGCTCTTGGTGGGCGTTTTGGGGAAGTGTCAGGCGAATGGCGCACAGAATAGGGTTCGTCCGATCTCTTAGTGGGCTTCGAGTACTTTGCGATAATTCTGTTTATTTCAGCGTTGTTCTTACGTCTATATGTGTGTCGTTTGAAGTTGAGTGGCTGTTGATAAGAGTCGGCTACAGTTGCTCCGGCGACCCTCGCTGACCTTTCGCGCCATTCGGCCACTTTGTCCTCTATCAGCCTCTGCAGCTCAAGTGCGCGCATCATCGGCCCTATCTCTGGCATTTTTATGATAGGTATCTCTAACTCTTTCAATAAAGACTTATTTGGCGATCTCTTTAGTAATTATCACAAAACTAATTTCGCTTTTGATAAAACTGCATAATTCTGCAACAAAACATAAAAAATCTAAACAAATCGCTTCCCTTCAATCGTATATCTAAGGAAACATTTGAATTATAATAGACTCAGTCACGAAAGGTCGTCGCATTTCGACGTTCCTTCAATTAGTGCCCTAGTTAATCAACAGCTCTAATTTGATATGTAGAAGCCCTTCAAATTCCATGACACAATGCTACTGCAATTTACAATGTGTGCTTGTACGTTGATCGCGATTGAAGTACCTACCTAACTATCACAATGTTATCTACATAAGTATTATAATAGGTCTGTTTATTTAGCGCGTTCAAGATGTTCTATGTACCTAGATACCTACTTCGTAAGTACGTATCTGTTAATATCATGTAAAGATGTCCTACATACTTAGTTGATCCAATTCTTGTAAAGACTGCGGTGCTGGCTGTCTGATGAATTCAAGAAGACTAGGGACGTCCATGGATTTTGTAATTTTATCAAATTTTTATTGATACTTTTTTATCAACTTCATGAATGAACAGTGGGCTCTCTTCATCACAACGAGACTTTAGTCAAGAACAGACAATGAGGAATTATAATTTCTAACTGGATCTGTGCTAGTCGTTTTGCATATTTTAGGAACATCTTTAGAAATCGTAGGAGCAAACTAGGCTGAAGATAAAGTTGCCTACATACACATTTCCTAAACATAAAATTAAAACAAAGAGAACAAGATAGCCTCTAGAACAATTCTGCGGGTTAACAGAGACACACAAACATAACGACTTTATAACTAACTGCCAATTTGAGAGGAAGTGCCAACCGCGATTTCTAACGTCCTTCCGAAAATGTGTAGATACCTAGCCTCTAGTTACATCCTATCACCGGCAATGGGCTATTACACAAAGTACAGGAACTGTGTCCGAACTATCGAATCTTTATCGCAGAAATCTTGATAAGAACTAACCATTCATATTTGTTTGGCAATATTTCAAGGCATTTCAGTTGTTTTGGATATTGGAGTCTAGCTCTTGAAATTCTTAATTCATCTTAACTGTTTAAAACATGATGGCATACTGTTAAGATCTGTGTTAGATCACGCTAAGACTACCGAATTCAGTAGGTAACAATTTAGTGACTAATATAGACTACTATCAAAACAAATTAAAAATAGTACCTACTTACATACACACATAAAACTTTTTTTACACACGTCACTGATATTAGAGTTGAGGTATTTGTAAGCTATCAATATAATCGATTCATTTAAATGTATCGGTACCAACAGTTTTATTCAATTTGACGGGAGCTATTGTCGCGAATACAACGTGTTTGACAATAACACTCCAGTTTTTTTTACCAAACATTCCAAACAATGCATGTAAAGGTAGTCTGATAACAGATAACATGTATCGCATGAGAGAACCGAGATAAATTCGATCGATGTGTGTAAACATTTCGTTACTACAAGAGTTCAAGTATTTTGAAACTGTTTTCATAGACCACAATGGAGCACAATCGTAATCTAACAGTATGTATTGTGTAAAAGCAGACTGTATAACGTTATCCGTCATTACGTAATTTTATTCTCGGCAGCTGAGTATGTAGGCCTTACCTATACGCATTTTCGAAATTCTAATCAGTCTTTACGTATAAAGACCATAGATATTTACGAATTCTATATGTAAAGGAAGTTAACCGCTTGTTTTGGGCTGCCTAACATTCGGGCCTTGTTGTTTTGAATTTTGGTTGGCGCTTGGAAAATATTGAGTCGGTATGATAAGACAAAGCACGCAAGAAATCAAAAAATCATAACTTACATTGTAAAGTTTTTCTTCATCAACAGTCATTAATGAAACCTTCAATTGAAATAACACTGATCACTGAAAATCGGCGCTTTTTCACAAATGATTAAGATCGCTTAGACGTGGGGTATCGAGTACCTACACTGTCTGAGTTTACACAATCCCGGCGATGTTATGGTGCGTCAAGGCACAAGGCACACGTGTGGCGAGGGCACGTGCAGATTCCACAGTGAGCCGAGCGTTCCAGGCGAATGCTCCTGCACTTGACTCAGCCAGCAATAACCACGGACCGGCCCATCCTGCCTCCACCGCAACAATGGGTTAAATAGAGCATCTACCATACGTACGGCTTACTATACTCTCATTATTGTCATTTATCATTAGATACATCACGAAACTCCGTCATTGTGCACATTACCGACATGTTTACTTAATGATTAAGCGGCGGGTGTTTCCTTTTAATTGTGCAGTATTTTATAATAATTATAAAAACAGCAGACGTCATATAGTTTTACAGAAACTTTAGTTAAGTCACCGTCACCATGAATGAACCTGAGATACACAACCTATTCAATAACTTACGGTTGGTACTAGGTCTTAAACCTGTGTTCTAGTTTCTAACACCATGGAATAGCTAATTGCCATTATCTGTTTTCATGGGGCATTGTTCGGCGCTGCGGGCGTGACAACTGCTTCCGCCAAGTTCATTGTCGCACCGGGCGCCGCGGGCGCATGTAGCTGTCGCATTCGTGCCCCTCTGTGACCCCAACCTTATTTAATAGACTTTCGACCACGACCTCCGCAGTTATTTTTAATATACGATTATTTTACTTCGTTCTCTAACATACGATTATTTTACTTCGTTCTCTGACGCACAGCCTAAACTCTAGAAACATGAAAAATTTCAGTAGGGTTCCTTAAAGTGACTATGTAGTTCACTAAGGAAGGAAATATGTATAAAAATTAATTCCCTAAAATGGTTTCAGTAGATATAAGATGTATGGATGTTGGTCATTCGTCGAAGGGAATCCAATCGTGCACACAGCTTGTCCTACATACAATACCAATAGGTTCGTATATTAGATAGGAGACGGGTGGGTGTATCTAATATTTTATTACGCATGTCTATCCATTCGCGGAAACAGGATTAATTTTACATCGTGTTTATTATTATCCTAGCAGAGTAATATTGCAATAGCGGACATATCTCTTATCTTCTTATGTCAATCCTTTCAAGCAGGAACATCTAAGTAGTTGTTTAACTAGTTCCACAAGATAGGCAGCCGATGCCTCTGATGCCTGCCTTGTAAAATCTATTAAAGCATGTTCGCAACCATAATTTCGCTAAACGGTGAGTTTTCCAACAGATATAACTAGATGTATATGTAGTTTAATTTAGGTCAAATCTATAATGAGGATATTTTGATGATGCCTGTATCCACGTCAACACTTGATTAATTGCAAGGTTATCGCGTTATTAACCACTTGAAACGTATAAAGTTTTTTAGCACCATTAATAAAATGGAGTCCCAAAAAATATTTAGGTACCTAAGTATAGATATGTCACTAGATAAAATAGATGCGTCGTCACTCCTGCATTCCACGATGTCGATAATGTAGAAAACTGACATTATCAACTGTCTATGCGCATCTGTCTACCAGAATTAGCACCCTAACACTTTCAATCAGAATCTGAGGGCTATTGCGAATCCATTGCTTAATATGTTCGAAGAATTTGTCTGCTGCGTCAATAACGCAATGCATGTTGTATATCTGTCAACCCTTTGTAAACCCTTTCCTGATAGTTTGTTACGCAATCACCCGGGGTCTGACCAATGATCGAAGTAGCCTGTCGAATGGTACCTAAGACAGACGATAGACAGTCTTTACAATATTAAAGAAAATTAAAATGCACTCTCTTTTTCCTGTACTTTTACTCCATTAATAATCAATTAAAGAAATAGCGAATTGTATGGTTTTCCTTTTGTGAGAACATTGTTGCTCAATAAAAGTTTGCATTGTGTTGATAACCACAGATTTTTTTTTTTCTAAATATACGGTCATTACGGGAAACTCGAGCCAAGATGTTACGGTTAAAATTTCAATGCATTCGTGGGGATAAAAAAATACACACACATAACATAACATTACGCCTTGTTGGCCCGAAGGGTTTCGCAGAGGTGTACATATACTACACCCACATTTCGACAGTTCTGCCATCAACCGGGCACAAATCCAGAATCCGGGATGCTACTGAAAATATAGGATAGAAAAACCCTATGACAATTTGCTCAACCTGGGAAGCCAACCCAAGGTCTCCAGGCGCGGTCCGAGAGGGGGTCCTAGGGGTCATAACCCCCCCCCCCCCCCCCAAAGTCAGCCATGCTGTCTAAACTCTGAAAGATATGCCTGAAAAACCGAAAAAAATCCTCCCGACCTGAGAATCCCGGGACCTCATGCTCATCAGTAGCGCTTTCGACTATTAGACCAACGAGTAGATGTACCTTCCTAAAAATATTCTTCAGTACTCTTGGTGACCCCCCCCCCCCCCCGCCCCCCCCCCCCCCCCAAAGTCATAGGCTGCGACCGCGCCTGAGGGTCTCATCACATGAGTAGAAAAACGGAATAGAGATAAAGCTTCGAACAACCGCGCGATTCGATTGCACTACTACAAGCACGCGGGGCATGTGTGCGTGACCACTGGCCGCTTGTCGCGTACGCGGCGAGACTGGAAAAAACCGGTTTACGCTTGCACAGCCAGTTGACAATCTCAGGGTTAGTGCAACGCACGTTGTTTGTATTGTTAGTTGCAAGTTTGAATATTTTTTATGTAAAACGTGTTATTTTATTGTTAATAATGGTTGTTTATTTTACTGTGTGTATGAATAATACTAAAAAAAATAAAGATATATCATACTTTAACTATCTCAAGGAGTACAATAGGTGAGTAAATATTTGATTACTTATTACTTTTTCAAGTAAGTTACCTACCTACGTTTATTTTATTGAATGGTCCTTTTTTATTTTTTATTACAAGTTGTCAGTATGTGGGTGGTTTGATGTTGTAGCAAAGACATTAAAATAAATACGAACAATCACTGACCTCTATAATTACCACTGGACTGGCGGCTGTCAAAGTGCTTTTGTGCCCGTTTGATAATCGCCATTTTGGCGCTGTCGGACGTGATTGGACGTAGCGAGTGTCTGTGGTACTAAAGTTTAAAATAACTTACAAAATAACTTTTCTTTCGAAAGTCGGTGGCAAAAAAGTCAATGAAATAAAAAACAAAGTCACCGACTTCCGAAAGAAAAGTTATTTTGTGGATTATTTTTAACTTTTTATGTGGTTGTTTTTGAAGTCAGTTACATTTTTTTTTGAAAAAGTTTTTTTATTTTATCCTTGTTAGTTTAAATATTCAACCCAAATTATTGTCAAATACATAATTTTCTTACATGTGCACTAGAATTTTGTAATCCGTAGCACCGGTAATAACAGCGCCCATGTACACAATGAGCTACAAGTAAAAACTATTGAACCAAACTAAATGAAAATTTTATGGGATCAAATGGCAGGTATACTGTATCGAACAAAAAAAGAATCATCGAAATCGGATCAGAAACCTCTGAGTAATCGGTGTAGACAATGTTTATATCTTTTTAGGTTTTTGTTGATTTTTCAAAAACTGCTATTCCAATTTCGATAAAATTTTAATGGTGGTTCCATTAAAATTTTATCGAAATTGAAGAATTGTCAAAAGACATAAAATAAAATTAGTACAAAAATAGTTTTGGTGCTACAGTCCCAGTCACAAGACATAATAACTGTGAAAGTACCATAAATACCCATTCCAATGCGTAGATCTCTATGAAGAAGAATGGGCTAGAAACTCCATGGACACTCTTTTTTAACCGACTTCCAAAAGGAGGAGGTTATCAATTTGGATGTTTATATTATTTTTTATGTTTGTTCGGGCATAACTCCGTCGTTTACCAACCGATTTAAAAATTCTTTTTTTGTTAGAAAGGATATACTTTCCGAATAGTCTCATGAAAATTTTATCAAAATCGGACTAGCACTTTTTGAAAAATCAACAAAAACCTCAAAAGATATCAACATTGTCTACACCGATTACTCAGAGGTTTCTGATCCGATTTCGATGATTCTTTTTTTGTTCCATACAATATACCTGCCATTTGGTCCCATAAAATTTTCATTTAGTTTGGTTCAATAGTTTTTATTTTTAGCTTATTGTGTACATGGGCGCTGTTATTACCGGTGCTAAGGATTACAAAATTCTAGTGCACATGTAAGAAAATTATGTATTTGACAATAATATGGGTTGAATATTTAAACTAACAAGGATAAAATAAAAAAAAACTTAAAAGAAAAATGTAACTGACTACAAAAACAACCACAAAAAGTTTAAAATAACCTACAAAATGACTTTTCTTTCGAAAGTCGAAAGTCGTCAAAAAAGTCACAGATACTCACTACGTCCAACCACGTCCGACAGCGCCAAAATGGCGATTATCAAACGGGCACAAAAGCACTTTGACAGCCGCCAGTCCAGTGGTAATTATGGAGGTCAGTGATTGTTCGTATTTATTTTAATGTCTTTGCTACAACATCAACCAACCCACTACTGACAACTTGTAATAAAAAATAAAAAAGGACCATTCAATAAAATAAAGGTAGGTAGGTAAATTTACTTGAAAAAGTAATAAGTAATCAAATATTTACTCACGTATTGTACTCTTTGGGATAGTTAAAGTATGATTATATCTTTATTTTTTCTAGTATTATTCATACACACAGTACAACAAACAACCATTATTAACAATAAAATACCACGTTTTACATAAAAATATTCAAACTTGCAACAAAACAAACAACGTGCGTTGCACTAACCCTGAGATTGTCAACTGGCTGTGCAAGCGCAAACCGGTTTTTTCCAGTCTCGCCGCGTACGCGACAAGCGGCCAGTGGTCACGCACACATGCCCCGCGTGCTTGTAGTAGTGCAATCGAATCACGCGGTTGTTCGAAGCTTTATCTCTGTTCCGTTAGTCTACTCATGTGACTCATGTGGTCTCATGCTCAGCAGTAGCGCTTGCGACCACGAGACCAATGAGGCAGTAATAATTACAGTAGTGTGTAGGTAGTGTCAAGTCAATTGAAATTAACTTTATTTAATAATACAGTTAGTTTCAAATTACTTTCTACCTCAACAAGGACACGAGAAATAAAATCGTTATACAACTTGGGTCAACCTAACTAACGCAAGACCTAATACACCACAATTACGAGTGTTGAATAAAAAAAAAATACTGACCAAAACTTATTTTTTAAAGCTGTTAATATTAAGAAAAACCTGATGATCCTAATTACTTTATGCATTTAAAATTGGGTCTTACTGCTTTTAAAGAAATGTTGAATTTTCTTTGGTTCAATCGGCGGTCAGTGTGGCAAAATACATATACTTTTTAATACCTAATTATGTTAAAACTACCTAAGTGTGTTACTGAATAAAATCGATTCAGAACACAATTAGGCACAAACTATTCTGAGGTCTTGCGTTTTTTCCGTAATCCAGTGCCAAATAAGACAAAGAAGCGTTAATACAATAACACGACAATAAATCCCACATCCAAATCTCTTACCCGTATACGGTGTACTGCCCTCTCGAGCACATGTCAATTGCTTTGAATTGGCTGGAATTAAGAGGCAACACAAAATCTAAATATAGATGATTCAGCCGAAATAAGGATAAAGTCTCGGCAATTAATCAGACAGGAACGTATTATCATCAGTGTTAATTTTCCTAGAAAATATTTTATACCATACCTCATTAACATCTTGCGAATCATATGCGTAGATTCCCACCATAAAATGACAATTGTTATTTCTAAAAAGATAAAAATCGACACGAATGAAAAACCTAGGAGGAAAACTGGGTGAAAATGACTTAAAAATATATTATCACCTTACATCATTGTAATGATCATGTGCCGTCATGTGCCATGGGACAAATTGACTTGCCTTCTGGAATTCTTTAGTGATTATCTCAAATAAGAAAAGTATTCCTGGTAGATCATTCTTATTAAGGGTAAAGATATGAAGAAAGGCTCCAGATTTATCCTTTGTTCTTAAGGGACCTCTAATGCCTATCTCTTCGGGACAACCCCTTTGGAAATCATCACACCACAAAGTGGCCATATTTACATGATAAAATTACAGCTTTAGCTATGTAAGTTGAAACAGTCCCTTTATCGGGCGTTGACGAATCGTCGGGCGTCCCGGCAAAATAACAAATAAACAAATGCACTCATGTTTATTCCCGATAAATAAAATTGTAGCATAGAAATTAAATTATGAAAATGAAATGTTTATTTATGTAAGTAGAACTTACCACATCAATATTTTTGGTAATTATTTTAAAAACTATGTAGATGGCGCCAGCAGTTCCAATCTGACTTTTCCCTGAGAAGAAACGCCGAAACAAATTCAGAGGCCATGGTCTCTTTTAAAATCCAAACACTACATTATTAGAATTTTATGTGAGTCTAACAATGCAGCGCCATGTCTAGAAGAGCGTTTTAAAGAAAGAAGAAAGAGCCATTGCAGCTTTGAGCTGACCTGTCCCAACAGACGGCATGTAGGTATACAACACTAGCTTCTGCCCGCGACTTCGTCCGCGTCAAATTTTTGCTCCCCTGACCCTTCCCGTCGCATCGATTTGCCTGCTAGTTTTCGTCCATTTTTCGTTGCTGCTCGCTCCTTTTAAGTTATAGCGAGTCAACCTTAAAAGATAGACATATGCTCTCGCGGACTTTTTTTTTGAACTTTTTAAAAGGAACAATTCCGTCATACATGATTTTTGCGTTACTTTAACCGTTTACGCAGCGCACGCAACGGAAACTCTCAAAAGGAATAAATTTTCCCCGTTTTTGCAACATTTTTCATTACTGCTCCGCTCCTCTTAGTTGTAGCGTGATGTTATATAGCCTATAGCCTCCCTCAGTAAATAGGCTACCCAACACAAAAAGAATTTTTCAATTCGGACCAGTAGTTCCTGAGATTAGAGCGTTCAATCAAACAAACAAACAAACAAACTCTTCAGCTTTATAATATTAGTATAGATTAATTTTTGTTTATGCGAAACCCGAAACACGGGTCTAGTATTTTTATGTAAAGAATCTATGAAAAAAAATTCAAAACTGTATCATTATTAATCACAAAGTTATAAGCTTGATAAGTTACCTGGTTGTCCACGCAAAAACATATGCAGATCACCACAAACAGCTAGTGTACGTACCATCTCCGTGTAATGGACGTTTGAATACGAGAAAGACATGATAATTTTAAAATCGAAACAAAACACTAAGGCCCGCGACTTGGAAGCGTAATTAAATATTTTTGGTACAAAATATAACATGGTGTAAAAATTATTGGAATCGATACAGGTACTGATTCTGAACAAACTATATTCAGGTTTCGCATATACTAAAAATAATCTTGTATATCAATCATTGTGTAGCTCAACCCTAATTTAGGAAGCTCAACAACCCGTCACAAGACGTTACCAGATCTGCAGGACATTTGCGGAGGCCACATACAAAATACTTAAAACCGCCAGATACACAGACATTGATTTTTTTTTTCCCGTTATTGAGCTGTTGTAGTAGGTACCTATTTCATCGTCAAACCTAAATGTGACATCGGAGGTTATTAGATTCATAAGCCCGCTAAGTTTTCACGCTATCGAGGTCACCGCTACAAATCATCAATATGGACAAGGACATAACTTTCATACGCCACTTTCCCTACTCGGCGAATCGATCACCGGATCCTGCGCATACCAATCGCGCCTCAAACGTCACCTAATTTTCTTTAATTGTTCAGAGACAAACAATGATGCATCGCCGGTGGCATTACTATTCAGTCACTGTCCCCATACGGGACCGTGCGTAGCATTGTCAAGGCATACGAGGTCTCGGTCTTTGATCCCAAATCCGATACAGAGAAAGTAGATTTTCACCCAAATAACGAATTGCACAATTTGGCAAATAAATCGTACGCGGTCAGGGATTTCAATTGCCCATGTGTCGAGTTTTCCTTTTTTCGGTGAGAGATTATGTCACAAATACAATTATTCCGTTTAAAAACTTTAAAAAAATAACCACCGAGTTCTTCGCCAAGTTTTTGTCACTGCCTTAATATTTCTTTTATAAAAAACATATCGAACTACCTGCGAGGCGTACCTACCCAATCCACGAAAAAATAATAAATTTTCGTAATCGATCTACAATTGCCTTACGAATATACGTACCTACTTACAAAAGAAACATACGGAATCTCCTTCTTTTTGAAGACGGTTAAAACGTTTTGAAGACGGTAAAAAGATGGCTGGACGTCACGTCTCATGTTTCCACAAAACTAGGTTTACAGAGGATAATTACTATCTGCTACATTCTACACTACAAATTATCACTCTAGCTTTAAACACAAGCCGACATATCTATAAAGCATACACAACAAATTAAAACAAAGTTTTTATTAACTTATAATCACAATAAATAACTACTTATCTACAAATAATTTAAATAAATAAGTCTCATGACTTGAATCAGACTAATTTCAATGGCACCTGCTACAATCCAATATAACAATGACCGTTGGCAGCACTTACACTGCGAGATGTTTAGGATGAGTCTCCCCTGGAACAAAAACAAAAACTTTTAATTATTTGGATACCTATAAAGTATTAAATGCCGTAGATACAACTGAGTAAATGTAAAGAACAGTATTTGCACGTATATAATGGTTTAGCACCCATGAGGTATTATGTGCCTTTTCTAGCGCACATTCTTGCTTCAGACGATGTTTTTCGCTATTGATTTAAACGGAAAAGGGTGAATGTACCAGTACGCCTACCAATTTATTCTTGGTCTCATTTTGAGATACAGAAGAAATATTGTGCAAAAAATATGACCTTTTTATCAAACGAAATGAACCAAACTACTAATTGTCACTTAAATAATTTACCGCTAATTGGATCTGCGTTGTTTTGTCTATAAATATGAAACTGTTTGACATTTAATTTACAGCTTTATTCACCTGAAATAGGGTTGAAATTCGTAGATGTCGTCGATGACTCGGCGCACGCGACATGTGACGCCGCAGTTCAGCTGTTGTTGCCCGTAAACTGAGATCGCTCGCTCCAACAGCTGATGCACCGATGTTAACTCCACCACTGTGATAAGAAAAAAAATGTTGTTTCTTTCAGTCAATTCCGTCATACATGATTTTTGCGTTACTTTAACCGTTTACGCAGCGCACGCAACGGAAACTCTCAAAAGGAATAAATTTTCCCCGTTTTTGCAACATTTTTCATTACTGCTCCGCTCCTCTTAGTTGTAGCGTGATGTTATATAGCCTATAGCCTCCCTCAGTAAATAGGCTACCCAACACAAAAAGAATTTTTCAATTCGGACCAGTAGTTCCTGAGATTAGAGCGTTCAATCAAACAAACAAACAAACAAACTCTTCAGCTTTATAATATTAGTATAGATTAATTTTTGTTTATGCGAAACCCGAAACACGGGTCTAGTATTTTTATGTAAAGAATCTATGAAAAAAAATTCAAAACTGTATCATTATTAATCACAAAGTTATAAGCTTGATAAGTTACCTGGTTGTCCACGCAAAAACATATGCAGATCACCACAAACAGCTAGTGTACGTACCATCTCCGTGTAATGGACGTTTGAATACGAGAAAGACATGATAATTTTAAAATCGAAACAAAACACTAAGGCCCGCGACTTGGAAGCGTAATTAAATATTTTTGGTACAAAATATAACATGGTGTAAAAATTATTGGAATCGATACAGGTACTGATTCTGAACAAACTATATTCAGGTTTCGCATATACTAAAAATAATCTTGTATATCAATCATTGTGTAGCTCAACCCTAATTTAGGAAGCTCAACAACCCGTCACAAGACGTTACCAGATCTGCAGGACATTTGCGGAGGCCACATACAAAATACTTAAAACCGCCAGATACACAGACATTGATTTTTTTTTTCCCGTTATTGAGCTGTTGTAGTAGGTACCTATTTCATCGTCAAACCTAAATGTGACATCGGAGGTTATTAGATTCATAAGCCCGCTAAGTTTTCACGCTATCGAGGTCACCGCTACAAATCATCAATATGGACAAGGACATAACTTTCATACGCCACTTTCCCTACTCGGCGAATCGATCACCGGATCCTGCGCATACCAATCGCGCCTCAAACGTCACCTAATTTTCTTTAATTGTTCAGAGACAAACAATGATGCATCGCCGGTGGCATTACTATTCAGTCACTGTCCCCATACGGGACCGTGCGTAGCATTGTCAAGGCATACGAGGTCTCGGTCTTTGATCCCAAATCCGATACAGAGAAAGTAGATTTTCACCCAAATAACGAATTGCACAATTTGGCAAATAAATCGTACGCGGTCAGGGATTTCAATTGCCCATGTGTCGAGTTTTCCTTTTTTCGGTGAGAGATTATGTCACAAATACAATTATTCCGTTTAAAAACTTTAAAAAAATAACCACCGAGTTCTTCGCCAAGTTTTTGTCACTGCCTTAATATTTCTTTTATAAAAAACATATCGAACTACCTGCGAGGCGTACCTACCCAATCCACGAAAAAATAATAAATTTTCGTAATCGATCTACAATTGCCTTACGAATATACGTACCTACTTACAAAAGAAACATACGGAATCTCCTTCTTTTTGAAGACGGTTAAAACGTTTTGAAGACGGTAAAAAGATGGCTGGACGTCACGTCTCATGTTTCCACAAAACTAGGTTTACAGAGGATAATTACTATCTGCTACATTCTACACTACAAATTATCACTCTAGCTTTAAACACAAGCCGACATATCTATAAAGCATACACAACAAATTAAAACAAAGTTTTTATTAACTTATAATCACAATAAATAACTACTTATCTACAAATAATTTAAATAAATAAGTCTCATGACTTGAATCAGACTAATTTCAATGGCACCTGCTACAATCCAATATAACAATGACCGTTGGCAGCACTTACACTGCGAGATGTTTAGGATGAGTCTCCCCTGGAACAAAAACAAAAACTTTTAATTATTTGGATACCTATAAAGTATTAAATGCCGTAGATACAACTGAGTAAATGTAAAGAACAGTATTTGCACGTATATAATGGTTTAGCACCCATGAGGTATTATGTGCCTTTTCTAGCGCACATTCTTGCTTCAGACGATGTTTTTCGCTATTGATTTAAACGGAAAAGGGTGAATGTACCAGTACGCCTACCAATTTA
The DNA here is from genome assembly GCA_932294355.1 of Aporophyla lueneburgensis. Classification (NCBI taxonomy): domain Eukaryota; kingdom Metazoa; phylum Arthropoda; class Insecta; order Lepidoptera; family Noctuidae; genus Aporophyla; species Aporophyla lueneburgensis. The sequence continues at coordinate 14,876,266 of OW028750.1, read as the reverse complement.
TTCTTGGTCTCATTTTGAGATACAGAAGAAATATTGTGCAAAAAATATGACCTTTTTATCAAACGAAATGAACCAAACTACTAATTGTCACTTAAATAATTTACCGCTAATTGGATCTGCGTTGTTTTGTCTATAAATATGAAACTGTTTGACATTTAATTTACAGCTTTATTCACCTGAAATAGGGTTGAAATTCGTAGATGTCGTCGATGACTCGGCGCACGCGACATGTGACGCCGCAGTTCAGCTGTTGTTGCCCGTAAACTGAGATCGCTCGCTCCAACAGCTGATGCACCGATGTTAACTCCACCACTGTGATAAGAAAAAAAATGTTGTTTCTTTCAGTAAAATTGACCAAATCGATAACTAAGGCGGTAGAACACTGCCAGGGTCGCGAGATCTGTTCGAAAGAGTTACCGTGGCCCTGGCATATAGGCAACTGAAGGAACACGGGTGGGTTTTAGTCAGTAAAAGTCTCATACCCGTTCCGCCCAGAGCGGGAGAGGTCATTTGATGATTTCCTACCCACAAAAGGCGGTAGAACAGGCTTTTCACCGATCTGTATACAAGAAAGGAGTAGGTACTGAGTGTTTCTTTTTTGCCAATTTTTGTGAAACACTAAAAGTTAAATGCATCAATGATTGCATAATTAAATAACAATATTGCCTTTGTGTATCACAGCTTCTTTAACTGTGACTCATACATAGTTTTACGAAATACATGTTTGGTTGTCTCTCAAACAAAAGACAGCGAATTGCTTCTTTAGATAGTAACGAGCGCAAATAATGTGCGTGACGTTCCGTGTTTGATACCCCAGATGTGGTAGTGTTGTTTGCTAATTAGTTTATGACTAGGATTTGTTGCCTCTGCATAACATAAATTGCTCATAGTCATTAAAAGTGCAAAAATCCTGACTCCAGGCTATTACTAAGAAATTGCAAATGGAAAAAGTCAACAACACTACTCGACCTGGGTAGAGTCCAAAGACCAACAGTCAGTGAGCCTTAAATTACTTAATGAGTAGTCAACATTCGTCTATTGCTTACACGTTATCATATGTATAAGTTAGAAGGCGATCATGAAAACATTGTACCTATAATTAATACCAATTGCTAAGATCTAATATCGCATTCGGGGAACTGAAATTCCGCGTAACCCATCGCGAAATAAAGGCTCAACGTTATCTAGTTCTTCGTAATGCTCAATTTATATCAATTAATTATATCAATCAGTCAATGAATTAAAGTATACCACATAAATCTTAATGAGTCTTGTCTTGGTTACATTTTAAGACCGTGGCTTTGAAATCCACCCTAGATGAAATAGTACTGAAAGGAAATTGAACTCTATACTGAAGTACTTACAGTTTTTTTTGCCAAAGCTGCGCTCATCTTCATCAGTATCAGTATTACCACCACCACCACTGCTGCTTTTCTTAAACGAGATCAGTTTCGGTATCACCAACAACATGCAAACCACGGCAAGCATAGTCACAAGCTTCTTGAAGATCAAAAGTTTCAGCAGTAATTTTGCAATCGTTAAGATGTCTAGTTTCAGCGACAGTTTGTCCAAAAATCCTAACGCTGGTGCTGTGTACGGAACTCCATAAGATGGCTTCAGAGGTGGGCCGTATATCGGTGGAGGCAATGGCCTGTGAATCGGCGGGCCGTATGACTGTGCTGGGGGCCCGTAAGTTTGTGCTGGCGGACCATACGACGGAGCAGGAGGTCCATAAGACGGCGCAGGCGGACCATAACTATGTGCTGGAGGTCCGTAGTTAGGAGAAGGTGGACCATAAGTGTTCGGAGGCGAGTTGTAGGTTATTTCTGGTTCAAACTTCACAGGTGGTCCGTAACTCGACGATGGTGGCGCGTAGCTGTTTGAAGCCGATGGTCCAGAGTATCCAGACGATCCTGAAGAACTAAAACTGTTGTCACTCGAATACGGCGGTGAATAGTCGTAGCCAGATTGATAACTGTCGTCACGATTTGTTATCTTCTTTTCTCCATCTTTTGCTGTTATTATCACAACACCTTGTTTTGCCTTCTCAGCTTCAACGCGCGATTTAGAATATGCATCTAAATACGTATCGGTTTTCGATGCCGTCGATTTTGTTACATTTACTGGACCGACAATTGCAGAAACGCAAGAGCTAACCGCTAATATAACAGAAAAATATTTAAAGATCGCCATGTTGCTTCTAATCCTCGGTCTACCGCCCGAAAGAAGTTGTCGCCATCGATCGCAACTAACGAATGACAAGCGACGTAGACTCCCATTCAGTTTTCACTTTTGACTTACCGTAAAAGAACCTAAATATGATAATGGAACACAATTAAATTCTCTGAGTGAGCCCAGCGCGTTCCGCATTGCTCATGGTAAGTAGGCGCGCGCGTGGCGCGGCCCGCATGCTAATGGACCTTAGAGACCATCGCGCCCCGCCGACGAGCCTTGTTGGATGAGCCTCCCCAAACATCGGGACCTTTCATCGCAAAAAGAAATCTTTAATAGACCGCAATTTGTCTGTGAAAGTTTTACCGTCGGCTTTTATCGGTCATGTTACAAAAATATATGAATTATATCTGATGAAATATGCCTACCTAATGTGCACTCTTCCTTTCTCTATCTGGAATGGCTTTATTTCTTTTTTATGAAGGCTCTAAACAATATTTGATATTAGCTACTTATTTATTTATTTACTTAGGGACAACAAACAGCAGTGTACTAAACGTAGACATAGGTTAGAACTTAATAATAGAGGTAACAAATACACTACTCACAACGTCATCCACATATTAATAAACATAACTTCTAGTTGTTCGAAAGTAAATTAAATCTTAAATCTTCCTTATAAGCTATGTTGACTACTGAGACTAGTACCCTAATTGCGGAACAAATCAATCAGAATCATTTGGAAGGTGTTTGCTAGTGCATTGCTTCATATGTTCGAAGAATTTGTCTGCTCACCAACGTAAATAACGCAATAAATGTTGTTGGACTGCCAAAATGGAATCCATTCCATTGTTAGTGTTTTATGCAAATCTAGTGCTCTGGGCGGAAATCAAAACTAACAAAGTAGAAATAATAGGAAACAGATTGCGCCACCCTCATACTCGATAAACCGGAAAACGCAACACTTGACATTCTGTGGCGCTTCAGAATTAGGTTTACAAATGTCGTTCTGAATACTAGGTAAGGAAGAGGCTCTGGGTTAAATATGCATTTGAAAGCTCATCAATCAAGTTAAGAAAAATAATTACGTGAGTAATCAAGAGTCAACACAAAATATAGTACAAAAGCATTTTATCGGGCAAAACAATTACCACCATTAACACCACCACCAATTAACATGGACCCTATCCCTGTCTCTACAATGATGAATGATGACATGATATAACTTGTGTTTGATGAAGGTCAACATAGAAGTCAGTGGCAAAAAACGAAAATACAAAAGTTAAAGTTTTTTTTTTTTATATTGTCAATTTATTTTTGTAAAAAGTTTGTATTTTTCCCTTTTTTAGTTGCGGTACCTACCCCATGGGCGCCGGGAGCAGAGTGCAACGGGGTGCACTTGTACCCCCTGGCTCCAAAATAAAATGTAGGTGTAAACGCAGGTGTAAAATCTTCAGAACTAAACTAATAACCGAAAACGGCTAAAAGAATAACAAAGAACGCATCTATTGCAAGAATATTTGCATTCTGCAAACAGTCGATACTAAAGCTTTCGTGCATTTGACAATAAAGTTTCGAACTTCCATCTCAGAAAATTTTGTCGATACCAGGCGAGGTGCCAACATTGGCAAGCTTGCTTCGCTCACTCTTGCATCCTATTCGCTCTATCTTATGGTTCTTTATATAAATTGACACAGTTGGTCCCCTTTCTGTATGCATGGGCAAAGTAAAACCTATCCCATTTGTGGCGAGATGGAAAAATTATCGAGCTCGCTTTGTTCGCTCTTGCATCCTTCAACTGTTAAGTTTTTGTCATAATTTAAAAAAACATACTCCTTTTTTTGAATGGACAAATGATAACCTAACATATCCGAGGTTTCGTGGAGCCGAAGATGCACCCTCTGAAAGTACGGCACCCCTACCCCACACAAATTCAAATAACAGGGACATTATAACGACATCCAAATATACTAAATGAGATAAATATATATTATTAAAGCTAACTCTAAAACTACCCGAGCAAAGTTAATAAAATATGGGAACACCGGGTAAGCTTCTCCTCTACCAAATGAAGAATAATTTTCCAAAACGGTCCAGCCATCTTCAATTGGGACACATTAATTAATTTAAAAGATTCCGACGAACTGAGGACATTTTTATCGTCGGTAAAATATGATCGCGAAGCAATATAATAGCTGATGTTTAGTAGAAGTCACCAAAGACTATATTGCTATACATAATACCAATGATGTATAGCAATGAAACAGCCTACACATTGCACATTAGTGTTCAAACCTAACATCACGACACTGCTAATGTCTCCGCCGACTTTTATTAGGTGCTTTGTATTCCCCAGTGCCTTTGATGAATTTGTAAAAGATGGTGAGGTGTTAAAAGGCTCAGCCCGTATAAGTTTAAATATCCATTACAAACAGGCCCTGAATTTACAGCACCTTAGAGTGAAGGAACAAGGTTGAAAATAATAGGTTTTAATTCTTACGAGACAAACCGAAGAGGATATTTAAGTTTAATATAATAGTCTACATTTAGACTCTGTATTACCTGCATTTACTAAGGTTTAACAAACCAATGAAGCTGCAAAAAATAACTACATATACCCCTCTGCTCCGCAACTGAAGAAAAATCGACATAACACTTCGCTTCCAGAAAAGATTGGCATATAAAACAAAAACATAATTTTATTATGAAGTAACTTACCGTATGTAACATTGAACATAGTTATAGAATTAACGTTATTTTATCCTAGCATGAAAGTAAAAACAATAAGTTATTTTGTATATTTCACAAAAATACCTATTAGTTTACCAGGTTGTTTAGCTTTCCGTGCACGAAACAATAAATTTTGCCAACATTTCCGACAGCCAAACGTATGGGACAGGCTCCAAAATGATAAACTACAAGTTGTATGGTAAAACATACGACAACAGCATAAATTGTATTTAAATTGTTGCCGATTTCTACTGATCAGCAATGCACAGGTGTGTCATTTTCACTTGCTAAGTTAAACGAAACTAAAAGACCTTTTCAGTTTACTAAGTTATGCGCTTAACATTTTCATAATCGTGGTCGCAATAGCAACGTAGGTGTTATTTCAATAACTATTGACTGCAATACTTATCCCTTTCCTAAGACATAAATGTAGGGACAGTCTCAAATGTGAAGTTATTTTGAAATGCCACATGCATAGTGTTGCAAAGGACTCGAGTCCTTGAGTTGTAATTTTAAAGACTCGACTCAGTTATGCAAGACTCAGTGTGCACAAAAGGCTCGGAGTCTGGACTCGAGCACGACATATGTAACTTTCTGTCTAAATTGAAAAAAGTCATTGGGAACCATGCGCTCGATTTTAAAATAAACGAATGCTACATTTATAAATATTTTTTTAAACAAGCACCCACCCTTATTGCATAACATAATATCAATCTCAATCTGAATCATTTTTAAGAATATTACGTATCTATTGCTTCATATGTTCGAAAAATTTCTCTGCTCGTAACTAACATAATAAATTATATCGTAATTCATGTTGTTAAACTGTAAAAATGAAAGCCAGATAGTATGAAACGCTCGACGATATTTTTTGCAATAAAAATAACTCTGAAAATGATACGTATGATCTGAAAAAGTGTTCCGTTTTTCCTTTCAAGGTGCAGAACCCAAAAGAACCTTGAGAATGATACGCGAGTAATCTCATAAAAAGTGTTAAATTTTTCCTTTCATAGTACAGAAGTTTACAGAACCCAAAAGAGTACGTCCTGCTGTACCTATTGCACTGAGCAAAAGTAATGCTGATAAAGATCAATGCATCAGAGGACTTGGAAAATATCTTCACGCAATATCGTCTCTTTAAACTCGCGATTTAATGCAGGCGCCGCTAAGAGTGCACTGTCTTTGAATGACAATATTTGACGCTCACGACAATGTAGAGACAAGGTTCGCAAGAATTTGAGGGACAAAGAGAAATCCGCTTTTTTATTTTTGTATTATGGAAAAGCTTTCTTACTTCCTTGAACAGTACTTACGTGAGTTTATGTATTTATGGTAGAAAAGATTAATAATGACGTTTCTAGAAAACAGGCAAGAATTATTTTAATCATTTTACTCTAACCATGCAGATTTCCTGATAATCTAATAGCTACTAATTTAGCTTAATACACACCAAGTGGGATAAGCCCAACATACAATCAATCAAAGGCTCTTTAAAATGAGAACTACAACTCAATAACATTTATTGTTTATTCTTATGTAAGTACTATTTGAACTACTGTATTATTCAAAAGGATTAGTACCAGTCAAGAGTCTTTCTTCAAAATACTTGTGTCGTTTCCTCGCTTTCTCTTCATCAGGTTTTGCAAAAAACGAACTTATTGATTTCGTCTTTGCCTTCTTAGTGTTTCCTTCGTCATCCACATCTTCAAATGTACAGGTGGCAGCTTTATCTTGCAGCATATGTTCAGCTGTTGACCAGCTAAACCTGACCAATGCTGGATACCCAAACACATTGTCAATTTGTTCACGAATAAACTTTTTCGTCTGCGGATCTGAAAAAAAATACAGCCTGTATTAAATCTCTTTATTAGTGTAAATGGTTTACAATAGATAATACTTATTTTTTTTTTTTGTAAGTAAGTTTGTACTAACACTTACAAGTCATTCATATTTTATAAACTAGATGAGGTCGACGCCACGAGACAGGCCCTAAAAGAATACGGCGAGCCAACCTTGACTCCTGTCGATAACACTGGCTAGCACTAGCAAAAGACAGAGTTGTGTGAAAAGGGGTGAGGCCTTTGCCCTGCAGTGGGAAAATATAGGCTAGATAGATTAGATAAAGATGAGATAGGCGTTTCCTATCCTAGTTGGATAGGAAACGCCTATCTCATTCTTTCGAGAAGAAAGACCGAAACAAACTGAGAACAGAGTCTATTTTGGTCTTGGTCTGATTGCAAACAAACTAGAAAAGTCTTGTTACTAGACTAAAAAGTTAGTAGTAGTTCTTAATTTTAGTGATATTTAGACTATAATGGTGCCGATTCTGTTGTCACAAAATTCTCTAAACTAAACTAAAAATCACTAAAATTTGGTTTAATCCTGTCAAACGACGATTTCCTATTCTGAAATAGACTAAAGTGACACAACTTAACTATATTTTAGTTTGACAGCACTAAGATTGCACTGAGTTATTAGTTTAGTGAAAATGACAATTTTGCTATTCTGAGTTTGCCGGTTTTCACCAAAAATTTTGACTATAATAATTTATTTTAACTAAATCTGACTATTTTTAATCGCGATTAAAAAGGTGTGGAATAAAACTAGTGGTCATGAACTAAAATTCTCAACAACGCCTCGCCTTCACGTGGAAAAACAGTTCTGTATTTTTTATTTTCTTTTTGCTTATATCTTGAAAATGGCGTGTCCTATCGCAAAAATAATGAAATTTTCGGCCCCCTTAGTATACCCCCTTAGTATACATTTAAATCTCAACACGTGGGTAATATTTTTTTTATATTTTTCAAACAACAGTGAAAAATTCCATATAAAACACGTTGAGGCTGCCGCCCGAGCACGCGCCTTCGTCTCTCAAAAAATTCATTCTACGCAATGCACACACAAGTACAACGTTGCGAAACGAAAAGAAAAAAAAATACCACGCTGAGTCGCGATTGTCAAATTCGATTTTAGTCGTGTCAAAATAATTTTTAAATTTAGAGATTTTTCCTTGCAGAATAGCGTTACAATTCTCATAGCCAAAAGTAAGGAATTTTAGAGATAGTTTAGTTAGTTTAGTTCGTGTACAACAGAATCGGCACCAATATCTTACCATGGTATCAACAATGTATTTCTAGCGGATCCATATTGGCTCACCTAAAGTTCTTTATCCGAAATTGTTCTTCCTAATTATTTGTAATCCGAACGATCACTCTTCCTAAAATTTTTCATCCTAAATTTTTTCATTCATATTATTTGTAGTGCTACCGGCGATGTTCATAACACTCATGTTTCCGAAATTTGTAATTAATAATATCGTTATTGTAAATATATTTCTCCTACTGTTTTTTATCATCACGCTTTTATCCCTAAAGATAATTACCATAATATTTTCACTCATACTCAGAAAGAAACATTTACCAAGTGTAATAAAAAATATATGTGGGTAGAAGATGATATTTATAGTTTTAATTTAAAATCGTTTGACATACCACTCAAAAGTTATAAAACTTATTTGGTCTACCACCTGCGCTGAGATAGGTGGTCGACGGAGCCCCGCTCTGCGGGGCTCCTATTTCTGGGTGGTTTAAAAAAAAGTAAGCTAACCTGCCCTTCCCTTCCTTTCCTTCTTTACCTAACCTTCTAACCTAACCTATCCGAGTCGGCGTACTCTGAGTCGGGGTGTTAACCATAATGACGATTTTTATATATATTAAAAGTTAGACCTAATGATTTTCGATTAAATCTATACTTAATATTATAAAGCTGAAGAGTTTGTTTGTTTGTTAATAAAAAGAAATCTAAACAAAATAGATATGACTTTGAATAATAGTGTAAAAGATGGTTATGTTGAGAAAATATAGGAAAACAAATAAAAGTATAATAGATGTTTATTGCTACCGACATTATGAAGTTGAATGCTTCGGAATTATGAACATTAGAGACAAAGTAGTTAGGAATTGCGACTGTTAGGATGAAAAATGTTAGGAAGAACATTTTAGGATTTCCAACTATCGGAGTTGAAAATTTAGGTGAACTTTGGCGCACCCATTTCTAGCAAAAAATGTTTTATTTGGTTTGATTTTAAAAGTCAAGATTTGAATTATATTGGTGCAGTAACCTACTGCGCTAACGAGTATGTATGTAGGGATCGTAGCACGTGGCGTTCTGTAGTTTCTGCCTACCCCCATGGGAAAAAGGCGTGAGTTTATCTATGAGTGTATTTTATATAGTTTTGATTATGTCCATTTAACCTACCTCTAGGCTCATCTGATTCTCCTACCTTATCACAATTTATTTGGGGTGGGCACAGCATATATTTTTCTTCCATACTTCTCTATTACTTGTCATCTCTGTAGTCACCCGCTTTCTAACCATATCATCATTCACACAGTCTTTCCATAATTTCTTCAGTTTACCTCTACTCTTATTGCCATCAACATGCATACTCAAAACTTTCCTTACAAAATTTTCCTCATTCCTCCATATCACATGCCCATACCGTGACAACCACTTTCCAAACAACTTTTCAGTTACTAGTGCCACTTTCAAACCTCTTTTATAATCATTTCTTAACTTACCTCCAGGATATCCACTACCAAATTCAGTGTGTGTCATTTCCAATCCTTCACGGAACTGCCACACTTTTAAGGCATGATCTCTTGTCACCTTTGCCACAATACTAGCTGCGGACACAATTGGGTATATTGAATCAGCTTTCTTTGCCACCTGAAAGTAACATAAAACAGGATATTATTAATTTTGGGTTTAAAAAAAAAAAATTGTTTATCTTTAGACAAGAAACAAAGTTTTATTTAAGTATCTCTCAAGAATAATAGTAGATTTGAGTACTATGAAATCTGCTATTTCCAAAATTAAATAAATACTTGAAAACTGTTCTCGTACGCCAGACTGTATTTTAATCTACATTACTTCCAAAGCAGGCTAAAATAATCATTTACTGTCGGGCAATAATAAGCTGTGCCCGCAACTTCTTTTGTAAGCATGTGAAAACAATATATTGGATTGCGTGGGTTTTTTTTTGGGCGAATCCCTCATTCTTTTTCTAGAGAAACTTAGGTTACTCCTTATAACATCAGCTTTCTGCCAGTGCCTTGGACTAGGGATTGCAAAATCCGGATTATTTTAAAACCCGGATTTACAAAGTATAATCGCACAAATCCGCACTATCCGTTTTTTTCGTAGTTTTTATTTCATTAAAAAAAAATTAAGTATACGTGTAAACTCTATACAACGACACTCAAGGGACTGTGCACATTTCGACGTTATAGAGAGTTGTCGTTAAATGGAGAGAAGAAAAATCTGTATTAGAAAATAATAAAAAAACCGAGCCATCTTTCTGATGCTTTGAAAGAAAGTAAACCAAGTTCTTCAGCTAATTTCTCCGTCTTAGCTTTCACGATCGGCCCCGACATAGGCAAATTATGCTGGCGCTGTCGGTGAAACCATGATAGTATAGTTTAATGATTCCATGAACCCTTTTTTTTTCGTGGAAATCTTCATGGATCTCGTCCACCCTGGGGTGGGTGGAGGGGTCTGTCAGACTTCTACTGACTAAAACCACACGGTGTTCTGCTGCTACCGGTTTTAGCCAGGGTGCTGGAGTGCTTACGCATTTCATCACATTCCCCCGGCCAGGTCTTGGCCCACATGAATTAATGCGGGCCCCGTCACCCTTGGCGACCGCAAACGGCCGCATTTCCTCTAAAGACGCGCGCGCAGAACACGTCGCGCCGCCGTCTCGGGCCTTTCACTGTTCAGGCAACAAACTCCCCAAGTTTGTTGCCTGCAGGCCTCGCCCTAAGGCGGCCGGAGATCGTTTCGCGCCCTCCGGCGCCCGGTCACTACTCTACGGATTGGAAGGGAGGTTGTATTCTCTCTCTCCCTTTCCGCAGCCTCCTTCGAAACCATAATTTCCTCGCACAATGACGCGACGGCGTCCCACGCGCTTTCACTTCCGACCATGGACTGGACCATTTCCGGAAGTGAGAGAGTATCCGCAGTATCAACCACCGCGACGAGGTCACGGCGTGGCACTGCCCAAGCAGGGCATTCCTCAAGGGTATGCCGCACCGTATCGTCACGGAAGTTGCAATGGTGGCAACCGGGTGTCGGTTCCCGACCTATGCGGCACAGGTATTTACCGAAGCAGCCATGTCCGGACAATACCTGTGTCAGCCGGAAAGTAAGGTAGAGCTTATCTGGGCCTGTAGAACCATACTGCCGTGATATATCTATAATGCCGTTATCTACCAAAACCGTTGTTTTGAATAACATGCAAAAACCGTGAAAAAAAATTAAATCGATGTCACTTTTCAATGACAACACCTATTTTTATTTCCAAAACTATTCAAGGTATTGAAAATTCGGAAACACAGATCGATAGATTTTTTTTCTCTCATTATCTATATATTAATACGTGAAGCGAAAACTTTGGATCCCTTTTTACGAAAATTGGGCGGACGGAGGAGTATGAAATTTCGCACACTTATAGTTTATACAGAGAAGAAGTGACGAATGATAATATTTTTTTAAATTATGCATTAAAATATATTATTTTCAATAAATAACACGTTACACACACTAATGTTCATTACCGTGTATCTAATACACACACGCATAGATATTCCCCTAAAATTGCCACAATTACTAAAAAAATCCGCTAAAACATTATAATGAAAATAACCAACGAATGTTCAATAATCATAGACCGGCACACAGTAGTAATATTTGTCTATATTTATTACGCGACATTTGTTAATCATTCACTGCATTCTTAGTATCGAGGAACCGTACTAGAAGTCGCTAATACTTTTATTGTAATCAAAAACACACCGAGAAATGTAAGATGGCAAAAAATCTCTAAAAATACCCCTAAAAATGGAACGCCCCTAAAAAATCTCAATCCTCTTATTTACCCCCTAAATTTGGGAAAGCCCCTAAGTTGGTAAGCTGATTTTGTGTCTTTAGTCTTACTGAATGTCAAGTACAACAGGTAATAAATTAATTTTATAGATATATATTATATAACCTATTTCATTTTTAAAATCTATGATTATATTGAAAATATTTTTGTCTTTAATATTATTTGTATTTGCGACGATAGGAATTTAGTTTAGATTTATAAGAAATATTTTTTGTGGTTTTATGGGGAGTGCCAAGTATGGCATTAGTAAGTTTCCCATACAAAACTTAGTGTCGTGTGCAAACTGTAGAGTTTGTATGCCTCACGATTGTACAGGCTGGTCATAGATTGTACAGGCTGGTTATAATTATGACATTTGGAACCGTCATAATTAATTAAAAATAATAGGGAAAATTGTATAAAAACAGAACAAATTTCTTTGATCATTCATTCCATATTGTCCCATATCCAGCAGTTAAGAAGTATTAAGAAAATAAAAAACAGAGTCCTGAAGAAGTATTCTTTACTCATTACACCTACGTCCTGGTCCTGGCCATCACCATCCCGCCAGCGAACCCTCTCCACAGTAGTACAGCGTCAACAATTTGTCTATAGTGTTACTGAATGTCAAATATAACCATATTTTTTTTTTATATTTATTATTATCTATATTTTTCATTTAATAATGTCTTTCTATTCAAATGAAGTACGGTCGAATTTCGACCAATGGGCGATCACTAGTAATAGCATTAAAAGTCGACAGCATAAAAATCGACCATTTGTCGGATAACGGCATTTTAGTTATGCCACGGCAGCATATAGTTTCCAACTTGTGCAATGCTGACCTGAACCCGAACCTGAAGACCCAACCGCCGCCGCCGGGTCCTGTCTCCTACTTGCGCGACCTCAGCTGTCGCTAAGACAGTTGCCTCCCGAAGCGTCTGCCCCCGTGCCATTACCAGCGTGTCATCGGCGTAACAGATGACGCTGACACCACGGGGGAGTGCGCCGCACAGCACCCAATAATATCCGATGTTCCACAGGGGTGGCCCAAAAACCGAGCCCTGTGGAACACCGTATGACATGTCTCGCCGACATCCCTCTCGACCCCGGTAGATGACAGATCTGTGCATCAGATATGCCCCGACTATGCGGCGGAGGTAGTTTGGCACCCTATGATATAGGAGTGCCTCCCTAATGCAACTCCAGGGAAAGGTGTTAAAGGCATTGGCAATGTCCAAAGACATCGCCAAGACGACCTCACCCCGGGCCACAGCTTCCTCCGCCAGGACCCTGATGTGCATGATCGCGTCTATTGTTGAGTGCAAGCAATCCCAATTTGTAAACAAAAGAACGGATTTATTAGAAAGTTCGGTATGTATGATGCCGAAAGTCGAGCTTATTATGGGCTATGATACTAAAGCGACAAAAGAAATTTACACAGCAGCGCAGTGTTTACTAATTTTGGCAACTTAAAAAGTACTTTTTATTATTTAATTGTTGTCTTTACTGAGAGTGGGTGTAATGCTATACAGAGTGTATCATTGTATGGAAGACTAGCTTCTGGAGCTTCTTCTCTTAGGGATGGAATTTCAAAAAACCCTTTCTTAGTATATACCTACCCCGCACAAAGAACACACCCTCCAAATTTCATGTCTCTAGTACCAGCCGTTTAGGCTGTTCGTTGATATATCAGTCAGTCAGTCACTTAGGACTTTGAATTTTATATATATAGATAAGTTCCAATTAAAGTTGAGTGATTTCGACGCTTTAGTGAGTTTGTCGTTAAATCGAGTGACGTTATATGGAGTTTACACTGTATTTAGATTTGTCACGTAGTTTACGCTCAAATATAATTAAGTAGGTGGTTGAAGACACATCCAATCCCATCCATCCTCTATTTTATAGGTTTACATAGAAACGCTTTAACGCGTCAATAGTATGTGCAATGTAGTACGAAACTGTCGCATATATATGTATGCTGATGACACTTGTTTGGTCTACGCAGATAAAAATATAAATGTAATTAAATGTAAAATGCAGGAAGATTTCACAAACATTATAAAATGGTCACATGATAATGGTATCTTAATTAATTTAGGTAAAACCAAGTGTATGAATATACGATCTCCCTACCTCCGGGGCGGTGAGCGAGCGCCGCGCATAGTGGGCCATAGTTACGAATGCTTGCACGCGCACAGCGGCGCACTATGGAAAATGGTAGAACAAGCGCATATCAAAAATGCTTTTTACGAATATCTTAATTTGGCTAATATGGCTATTTTATTAGGTTCTCTAATAGTCAAATTATAATATTCATTAGGTTTTTTTCACTTAATACGCGAAATTATTATTTTCTTCATAGATAGAAATAAATAGAAGACAGAAGTACCAAACTCAAGTCTTTGCGTATACATGTTTCAATACCATATTGTAAAAAAAATACTTGGTACAGATATGCAGTATTATACATTTTTAGAAAGGTTATTTTATGCTTTTTGCGATACAGCTTAATGATTTTAAAAGTAAAGAAAAATATTTCAGTAATTACTTAAAAAGTGACATACCTTATTTTTCACTTATATTTTTTTTCGTCGAAGGTTTTCAATGTTACCCACGTTTGCCCAAGCGCTAGTTTTTGTGTTGACTAGTAGTCTAACTATTCATAAATAGAATGCAAAAAAAATCAGCTGCAGATATTTGCGGTTTTAGAAGATATGAGAAAAAAACTGACAAAAGTCAGAACCCGAAAATTGGTATCTTTTGCGGTTTACCACTGACACCATGCACATGAACAATATGGAACTTTTTGGATATTTTCTTCATTATTTCGTGATAACATAGGGACCTTATCAAATTTTCACTCGGTTTGCGTGGGAAATTACAAGATAATAATGATGTAGGTACCAATTCGATATTGTAAAATAAGGGAAGCAAAAACTATTCGAACCATCTACATCAGTGTAACTTCAAGTGAAGCAAATCTCATCTACGCCTATTATTTCTGCAGATTGTGCAGTGTTAAAATGTCTTCCTTCAGCTGTACCAAACGAGACTTCATAATCCCCTATATCGAGGGCAGCAAGACCATGGAATTATTATCCAAAGTTTTAGTGGAAAAGCTCAATGTTTCTGAAAACAACTTGTGTTTTATAATTAGTGACATACAAAGGCACATTCTTCCTATTTTCAAGAAGCGCTGGGCCCTGGCATCTCGGAAAAAAGTAACATTTTTACAGAAGAATTGTACTTGGTTGGACTCAAGGTATTCGTTAAATTTACCGGATTCTGAACAATATTCTACGCCATCAACATCTGGCCAACGAGGAAGAGCATGCGTGGCTTATGAAGACTCCTCAGAATCTACCAAGAAGAGAAAAAACACTCTTCTACTCCAAGAATATGGCTTCGAGCATATAAAAAACGCCTATGTGCAGGGACAACGGGCTTTACGTGAGTACACAGAAGTTCATCTTGTCGAAGAATTAAGAACCGCTGACACTCAAAATAAATTAGATATCTCAAGTAAGTGGAACGACTCAGACCAGATGAAGATTCTTTCCGATACGGAAGCATTGAGTGCTTTAGATATAGATAATATAGATAATAGATTTGGATCTAACAAAAGCACAATATATGTACCTACCTGAAAAACTTAAGAGCGTTAACGTGAAATCCACGGCACCAAGTTTAGGTAATTGCAGTGCTCCTTCCACTCACACAGATACGCGCATAACTGTGTGCGTAGAGTTGGTGTGCTGCCCGTCATTATAGTCAAACTAACCCAAGTTGATCCGTAATGTTTAATGATAACTTACTTATTTAATCGTCAGTTGATTTTTATTTACTATTCTTATTTTTATTACATGCTTGTGAAATAAAAAGGCAATTTTGGATACGTAGTATAGTAAGTAGGTACTATTTAGGGGAGAAAAGTTAGAAATATTGTACAAATGTAAAATCCTACTACGAATAATATTATAAACGGTAATAAGGTTTGTGAGGATGTATGGATGAATGATTTTAACAATTTATCATAAGAACTACTGAATGAATTTTGATGAAACTTCAATTCATATCGATTACACATCAGAATACCATACAGATCATATTTTCAAATAATAAATATAAACGCGCAAGTTTGAGAGTTTATTTATGGATGAGTTTACTACTAAATGAATTTTGATTAAAAATTGCTCATTTGATAGAAAAGTACATGAAAAAATCATAATTCATCATTTTGAAGTCGTAGGAAGTCGCGATGGTCCTCTAGCAAATTATTAAGTATTCTAGTTTTAAAATAAAATATTTCAATATCGAAGAATTCTTTATTTATAATATTATATTTATTATATATAGCACTTGTATGTAGATTTAAATAAATGTTTTCCTTTACCGACTTTGAAAGATAACCGACACGTGTGTTCCACACATCGACAAGGTTTTGGAAGACGAGGCTAAGTCCTGAAAAAAAAGATAGATGTAATCCCATTCGTAAATATGAAATTGTAAATAAAAAATACGTTAGTTGTGCTTTACCTTTGCCTCATTTTGGATTTTAACATCTTCCGTACTCACAACAACATTATTTTCTTTACAATGCCTGAAGATAAAAAAACAGTATTTTATTTTACCCCTTTGTCTGCGTGATTAATATGTTTACTCATGTTGAATTCCAGCTTTCTAGTACTAAGGGTCTCTGAGCTAAGCCGCGGTCGGACAGACAGACAGACTTAGCGAAACTATAAATGGTTCCTCTTTCACTACGGAACCCTAAAAACATTTTTAAAAACAAGCTTTTAGTTAAATTCTCTAAAAAGAAGAAATAAAGTTTAAATTAAATCAAATCAATTAAATTATTATTATTACAATGCAAGTTAAAAAAAATCAAAAATGGAAATAAATTAATTATCGAGGACCTTATATAGCAAACTTCGATCAACAAAGATAACAAATCAAGTTCTATTCAAAATATTATTTTACCCAACCTTTTAGCCCTAGCTTTAGCTAAAACCTCTTGATTGAGTCTCTTCCTTTTCCTCGATAAAACTAGTTTCGTTTTTTTACTCTTATTCCCCATGGCACCTGAAACAATTTTTGTTGTTTCGAAAAACATTGTTTTCAATTATCTAAATAAAAAATAATTATTTTACTTACCAACCCAAGATCGTTATATCGCACTATAAACTCACTTGATGCCAAGGGTCAGGAGAGGTCACGCGTAGAGCACTGAGCGATACGTCCACTCTTTGAACAGCCTCGCGGCGGACTGATTTAAAATTATTACCGCGCACGGTTTTATAGTAGTTTTAAAATAATTGTAGAAAAATAATAAAACTAATTTAGTTGAAATTTTTTATTGCAAGTTTTAAAAAAGATGTTCTTCTATTACAATACACCTTTATTTTGTAAAATTAAATAAGATTTATTGGAAGAAATAATGAATTTAGCAACTGCTTTTTCTTGTTAATTTCACTTTGTTTATTGTTTTATTTATTATGTTAGGCGCTGAAAATCAAAAAAGTCTCTCTCAGTTTTTTGCTCAAGGATGTGAACAATTAAATATGTTTATTAGTTTGTCAATTTTATTAGTGGTTTCGGATATTTTAAGCTTCGAAATGACTACTGTAAAAGGATTTTAGAAAACACTGTTTGTTTATCTGGTTAGAATTCACGAATACTTTATTAATGTAAAAAGGTTTTCAGTCAACTTTTCAGACCGAAATATTTCCAACAATATTTAGTTATTCACACTTTCGTTAGATACGTTTTATGAGGTGATTAAATGGTTTGAAAAGTACGCTTTTTGGGTCAAACAACCAAAATCGACGTTAACGCTCTTAACCAACGAACGAAAGTGTTGTATATTCCCGCCTTACTACAAAATACAAAAAATAAAAAGATCTTGTTATCCACCATCTTCTACAATCAAAATCACGAATACTTATGCTAAAGTGATTAATATCCAAGATTTATTGGATCATACTGCTGCTAGAATTTTAAAAATCGATTCTGTTTTCCAAAAACAACATAGAACATTGATCCTTTATTGTAAATGGGGATGTGATGGTTCATCTGGTCAAAGCCAATACAAGCAAATACTTGCAGAAGAGTCGGAAACCATTTCAGATGCCAATTTGTTCATCACTTCATTAGTCCCCATCAGATTAGTTGATGTGCAGTCGGGATCCGTTGTTTGACAAAATCCAGTACCTTCATCTGTCCGTTTTTGCAGACCCATTTCTATTGAGTTTTGTAAGGAAACTCCAGAAAAAACCAAGGCAGTTGTCGATGATATTAAAAAACAAATTAGGGCTGCACAAGCATCACTTATAAACAAAGCTGGTCTTGTAGTAAATGTGAAGCATGAACTATTTCTAACGATGATCGATGAAAAGGTGGCTCAAGTCCTTACAGATACTCCATGTGGTTCCACATGCACGATATGTGGGGCTACTCCACGGCTAATGAATGACCTATCGAAAGTAACTGCCAGACCTGAAAACGAAAACGCCTATCAATACGGATTGTCCACCTTACACGCCTGGATTCGCTGCATGGAAATGATATTGCATATTTCGTTTAAGACTTGGTCTGCTTCAACTGAGGAAAATAAGAGATTAAAAAAAGAAAAGAAAGAACTTGTTCAAATACGGAGGAGTTGGGATTAATCATCGACAAACCTCGGCAAGTTAGCGGGAATACGAACGATGGCAATACCGCACGAAGATTCTTCTATAATAGCACTTGCTCATCGGAAATAACAGGTGTAGATGAGGCATTGATTAAACGCCTATAAATTATCTTGCAAGTTCTTTCTTCTGGAATGATGATCGACCCTGAAAAATTTGGGGAATATGCAATAGAAACTGCAAGAATCTATGTTTAGTAAGTAATTACGATTGGTATTATATGCCATCCTCCGTTCATAAAATACTCATACCCGTGTATGAGTTAGAAAACGTTATCAAACATTTTGCGGTGCTTCCTATTGGATAGCTATCGGAAGACGCACAAGAGTCTCGCAACAAAGACTACAGAAACATAGGTACCACTTCATCATGCCAGAAAATGTTCCCTATCTGCTACAAATGAAGATGTCTTCAAAACGCTTTTATACACGTCAGATCCATATATAACAAGTTTGAGAAAACCGTACGTAAGAAATGTGAAAGAACTTGAAGAAGAGGCAATTAAGTCTTTTAAACGTGGCACCTGAAAGTGAACCCACATTTACTGACCCTGATCCTTAAGTGGTATAAGTTAAAAATAATATTTATATTTAGTTATTACTTATATTTGTACCTAGCTACATCATTTTCTGAAGCCAGAGTAGGTATAGGATGTATCTACCTATTAGTAATATGTTTTTAATTTAGTAAATTGTTATTATATATATATTGTTTACTTTGCTTGTTGTAATTAACCATAGTTTAATCTTTTTAGTCATTATAAACTTGTATTCCACTTGAAATAAATTTTAAACTATTTTTTTCGTGATCTTTTCCCATTTCTTTCAGTCTATGCAAAAAAACATATATAGATACACAAGAAAACACTATAAACTACACATCATTCGAATCTTCAAACCTTACTGCATATTTGTGCCAAATTTCATCACGATACGACAAAAATTCATGAAGTTACAGATTTTTGATCCGATACCGACCTATATTTTCCATAGTGCGGCGTGAGCGCTTGCGACGCAACCGCTAGCGCCGCTGTGCAGTGTACGTGCGCAGAGATTGAGGTGGTGGAACATTACAGGTACTTAGGTCTAGTTATAGACTACAATTTCTCATGGAAGAGTCATATTAATCATGTGTGTGACAAACTAAGATCGGTACTAGTAAAATTCCACCACCTTAGTTATATTCTGGGTAGGGCAACTTTATATACAGTCTATTATGCGCTGGTGGACTCTTTAATTGCGTATGGACTGGCATGTTATGGGCGTACTTTTAAAAGCTATCTAGATAAAATAAAACAGTTACAAATTAGATTCATGAAATTATTAGTCGATACAAATACGAAAAAGTTATGTAAAATTAGTGGTTACGAAGAGTTATTTTTGAAATGTAAAATGCTGCCAGTCCATGACAAAGTAACATTGTTAATAGCATTAGAAGAATATTGTAGTGATCAATTTAAAGTCAAACAAGTGTCTAATAGTAATAGGTCTCGTAGAAGAGGTATTGTAGAATTAAAATTACCCACTTATAATAATTACTTTGGGCAAAGATGTAAAAAATATTTAGTACCACGTATTTACAACAGCTTACCTTTTGAAACTAATGTAACAAAGAGAACATTTAAAAACAAAGTTGAATCATATCTTTTGTCTAACTTCAGTGAAAACCTCAGCAATTTTTTGTAATTTAAAATTAGGTATTACCAGGTTAACATGTTTGTTAAATTGTGAATAATTTGGTTGTAAGTTGCGGTCAGATTGTTTTTGTAAATTTCTTATGTTAGTGAAAAAGTGAACGTACATACGTTATTATTGAGTTTATCGTGGGAGCTACGTCTGCCAACAAACTACTCTGTAGTTTGGCAGAAGTAAAATGTACAAGCTTTTGATTTAATGTTCCAAATAAACACTTTTTCATTTTCATTTTCATTTTTTCATTTTTATTGAAATTCGAAAAAACCGGCTTTTAATATTAAAATTCGAATTTATATGAGGACGGAAAATCCGGATTTATAAGTTATTTTCGAATTTAGAACTATCCGGATTGCAATCTCTACCATGGACACCGAGACATGCGAACTAATAGCACCGTTGCAGAGACTGCAGTACAGCCCAAGTCTCGGTCGAATCGAAAATTTTCTCGTAGTCCACAAACGCTAAGCAAAGACGCAGGTTATCCTGCCAGGGTCGCGAGATTGGTCGAAAGAGATACCGTGACCCTGACTCATGGGCAACTGAAGGAACACGGGTGGGTTTTAGTCGTTAAAAGTCTGATATGCCCTCCCGCTCCGCCCAGAGCGGGAGAAGTACTCTTCGGTCTTTTATATAACCTACCGCAGCGCATGAATGTGGTCTACGGTGCTAAAGACTACGGAATCCGGCTACTTCGGGAGGTTGGAACTCATAAAACGTTCGCGCGAAACGGTTGGAGACTACTCTTGAACAAAGTTTGTAAAAATTTCAGAAGTGAGATGGGCTTACGTTTCTTAAGCAGAGCATTGTTTCCATTCTAAAAAGAGCCTGTTCCATGCTTTTATACCTTCGATCGTATGACGGAATCCAACTGTTTCTGGAAGGCCGTACAAACAGGTTTTCCACCAGCCTTCATTCCGTCGTCGACCGACGCCTAGTTGTTTTTATGCTGCTTCAGAGCTGCTACCATAGCCAAGAGTAGGTAGGGCACGAGGGCATTTTGCTTTAGTATTTGTCATTGTTTTGAGGTAAATTTTCCATAACCGCCATGCTTGGCAGAAGAATTTGCGATTGCAGTATGGTGGTAAAATGCATAGAGAGGTCTTAGTCTTTTTAACAACACCCACGTGAAGAAATGGGATGATGCTATTTTTTGCATCCAGTACCATACGAAACTAGTACCATACAGCAGCAGGTACCATAATCATGCAAAAATGCTTACAGTTATCTTGTAGTTGGGGAATATTGCAGCTAACTTGGCTTGGTACTTTTCTGGTGGTCCAACAGTGTCCACATATACTTCAGTTATGTTGGCACCACTCTCGGCTGCCTTCTTTATTAATGAAATAGCTGAATTCATTGATACCTGGAATATAAGTAATTCAAATATTAAAAACTACATTGGTACCGATTCCCTTGTTCACAAACTAAACTAAATTTAAGTTCAGTGCATCCTTTTCTTTGTATTTCATTAAGAAGAGGACAAAAGAAAATTTTTAGTTTAGTCCTGTCAAATTAATCAGCGCCTGTCACTACTCCATACAAGTTTAGACGTGATTAAAAACTTGCCTACTAAAATTACGTCAAATTACGTCAAGCGCTGATTAATTTGACAGGACTAAACTAACATTTATCTTCTGTCCTTTTCTTAATGAAATAGAAAGAAAAAGATGCACTGAACTTAAATTTAGTTTAGTTTGTGAATAAGGGAATCGGCACCATTGTCAACTTTCCAGAAAACATAATTATAATAATACATTTAATAATGCATTTATTTATTTAGAAAACAATACTATGAATGTTCACGTTCAGTAACTATCATACTTTGATTTGACCACATGATCAACATTACTATGCACACACAGCAAACAAAAATCAAGAAAACAAAAATGTGTCTTCATTAATTTCAAACCATCACTATGATGTAGTTTCTTGTGACAATTTTACTCCCTAAATAGGCAAAGAAACATGGTAGCAGTGCAATTTTGAATTGAATAACAGAATGCATAATAATAATTAGAAAGAATAAATATACT
The DNA here is from genome assembly GCA_932294355.1 of Aporophyla lueneburgensis. Classification (NCBI taxonomy): domain Eukaryota; kingdom Metazoa; phylum Arthropoda; class Insecta; order Lepidoptera; family Noctuidae; genus Aporophyla; species Aporophyla lueneburgensis. The sequence goes on along the minus strand of OW028750.1, from coordinate 14,854,020 downwards.
TTAACATTTTCTTGTTAGAAAAAAAAGGATAAAAGGAAATGATTAACCTCTATAACCAAAGTGGGTGCAACACCACCCACAAACAAACCTTATAGTCAAGCACCTGTTAGGAAACGAGGGGACAGAAAGGTAAAGAGATGAAAGACCAATACAGATTATACGGACCTCATTCAAAGAATGCTTTGCTCTTCTATACATTGAGTTTGATATGTAATTGGGAGAAATAACTTCAGCAACCCATCCAACATTGTTCAACGAATCCTCCTCAGATAGCATTTTTGTAAATATGTCATCTCGTTTTTCTTCTGTTAACGCTTTTGAATCAGCACATCCAAGATCATGAAGTACTTTAGTTTGGTCCACTGGACAGTAAGCTACCCCATACACCATTGGACCTAAAATAAAAAGTTTACAACATACCAGCGTTTCAGTATTGTTCTACTGTGGAACATATGCTAGACGCATTAAGGGCTACCCTAAGAATGCATTAATGGTCGGTCATGGTTCTTCCACCTCTGGGCTCTTTCAGTTATACTTATATGAAACAGCATGGAAAATTATGTTCCTCACACCCCTCCGCTCCTACGATTTGCAGTTGGAACTGTGACTTGACTTTAAGATAAAAACACGATGCTAAATAGCTAAATAAGAGCCTACACTTAAGCCCACAAAATGTTTCTATCAGATCGCTATGAATGAACACCACAAATATTGCAATTCATTACCTAAAACAGGTCCTCGTCCTGCTTCGTCAACTCCGAGCATGCATGGCTCAGATTTACAAACTTCTGGCACATCTGAACAGTTTATAAAGTTGTTAAAATTGTCTTTAGACTTTATGAAATCTTTTAGTTCATCCAGTGATTTTATCATTTTGTACAAAATATTTTTAAGGTTGTGTTTGGTGAATGTTTATTTACTATTGATCACATTGACACTAGACAGATCCACAATGTCAGTCAAACTGTTTCGCGAGGTTTCGCGCCTTTGCGCCATGTATGAGTGTTTATTTTTTTTTTTTAATATTTTATTCATGACCATAGATACAAGTCTTTCAGTCGTATACATAGATGGGTTTTAACACTATGAATGTAACATTACAATGGTTATTAGATACCTACTTATAATAATGTTAATAAGGCACTTTTTTAACAATAATATTTTTTCAATCTGTTTTTACAAATTACATCAATATTTTTCATTACTTTCTTTATACTACCAACTTGCCCCCCTTTCGGGTTGGGTGGGTACATCTCAGTGATATCATGGTTAAACCTTGATGGTTTTCATACAAATTTAAATTACAAATACACTTCTAATTACAAATTAAATTAAATTTTTTCTACCGTATTACAAATATATTTAGACAACACACTAAAATATTTCTTATTTTTTAATAATTCCTGAACACTGCGGGGAACACTTTGTCGTTCACTTTCAATGTCATTGTCATTAAATTCACTCAATTCACTGACCAAGATCAAACGTTGAATGTTAAAACTTGAACACTGTAAGATAATGTGATCCAGATCAGCATCCTCTGCTCCACAATGACGACATTGGCTATTATTAATTATGCGAATCCTATTCAGGTGAGCTGGTGTTAGGCAATGTCCCAATCTCATGCGTGATATAATAGTTATAATTCTTCTTGTGATATATTTGAAGTTTTGGTACCAAGGTTTTATCGGTAATTCATTTTGTATTCCAGCATACCATCTGCCTTTCGTTTCCAGGGTGATGTCCCAATACTCCTTCCATAACTGTCTATTATGTTCGTTAAAAAGGCTGTAATAATCAGTGAATGGAACCTTGAGCAACTTAGATCGATCCTCATCATGGACTGAACGAGCCGCAGTGTCAGCAACTTCATTTCCACGAATGCCACTGTGTGAAGGTACCCATACTAATTCTACTCTAATACACTTGTCAAGTAGTTTTTGGATTAAAAGTCTAATATTATAAATAATATAGTTTAACTTAAAAGAAATATTTACATTATGTAGAGCAGATAAAACACTTTTAGAGTCTGTAACTATCAAAATATTATGTACATTATTTACAAGACTATTTACATGCTGCAGTGCACAATCAATTGCATAGCATTCTGCAGTGAAAATGCTACACACTCTGTTTAATTTAATGCATTTAGTGAAGTCCAACTGTGGATCATAAAAAGCGGCTTTTACATTATGATCTGTTTTAGATCCATCTGTGTATATAACATAATGTTCTGGTCTATTGTCTTTAAACTGTAAAAATTCAAAATGATTGTGCACTGTGTCTAAATGGATTGCAAAGCTGTTAATAATACCATTATAAGGAATTTTGTATATAGGCCAAATATCATTTTTAACAATATCTTTTGAATTATTATTCACATGTTCAAATATTATTGGCATTTCAGGTAGAGTTCCACCAACCAAAGAAGAAGCAGAGATGGCATTGGAAGCAATTGACTGTGAGATTTTAGGATGTATTGTTAGCTTCATAAGTAAAGGATTATCATTTGATGCCATGACTTTTAATAAAAATCTCTCAGTTAACAACAACCTTCGTAATGACAAGGGAGGTATACATGTTTCAACTTCTAATGAATTGATAGGTGTGGAGCGCATAGCACCACAAATAAGTCTCAGTCCCATATTTTGAATTACATCTAATTTTCGTAACAAGGTGCTATTGGCATTCATGTAAGCTAGACTGCTGTAATCAAAATGGCTTCTCACTATACTTTTGTACAGCATACTCATAACTTTGGGGTCAGATCCCCAAAAACATCCTGCTAAATGCCTCAATAGATTAATACCATTCAGTGCTTTGTTACTTATATGTTTAATATGTTCATCAAATTTTAATTTGTCATCAATAATTACGCCTAGAAATTTATGTTGCTTAACAGCAGGAATTTCTACATTATTGTATGAAATTTTAACATTGCTATGAATATTTACATTTTTACTGATAATTAAAACTGAACTTTTTTCTGGACTTATTTCTAATTTAAGTTTACTATGGTAATAGCTGTATAATTGAGACAAAGCCTTATTAATATTAGCCATTGCTATATCTATGTTTTGATTTATGCTGTACAAAAGCAAGTCATCGGCAAATTGCAGGATATTTACACCTGATACATCTACATATTTTAATATTTCAGAAGTATACAAGTTATAAAGCAAAGGAGACAAAGTTGCCCCTTGCATTGTGCCTTTGTTGACAGTCCTAGGTCCATGCAATTTATTATTATATTTAACAAATACAGTTCTATTGTTTAAAAAAGAATAAAGCCATTTCAGAATATGACCAGGTATACCAATATCATGAGATACTTGAATAAGTTCTTCTATATTTACATTGTCAAAAGCACCCTTTACATCTAAAAACACACAGATTGCATTAGAGTGACTTAATTTAACCTGTCTTAAATCTGATAATAAAGATACAAGGCTTTCAGAGCAACTTTTACCTTTTCTGAAGCCAAACTGTATAGAAGGAATTAAACTTTGCGATTCAATAAAATAATCTAATCTTAACTTCAACATATTTTCAAAGAGTTTACCTAAACAAGATGATAGAGAAATAGGTCTATATGAAGAAGCACTATTTGCAGGTTTATTAGGTTTTAATATTGGAATTACACACTGTGTTTTCCAAGACTCAGGTATTACGAATTCATCCCATAGTTTATTATAAATATTAAGTAATGTTTTTTGTGCATTTAAATTTAACTTTTTGATTAATATATAAGGTATGTCATCCAATCCCGGTGTAGTATCTTTCCTGCTCTTTAAAGATGTTTTCAACTCTTCTACAGTGAAATTGTTCTTAAGAAACACATTTACATCATTTTCTGTAGCATTTTCGAACAAATACTCAAGCCTATTGCCGTCTATTTCAGTAGAATCAGCTAAGTTATCTAAAAAACTTGGAACCCACTCATCATTGATGTTTTTGTTTCGATTTGTTCCAACTTTTTTAAATTTTTTAATGTATTCCCATATCCTAGAAACTGGAGTTAACCTATTAAAGCTACTACATAAATTTTGCCAAGAAGAGGAACTTTCTTCCTTCAGAATTCTTTTCTTTTTTGCATCTAGTTTTTTATACCTTATCCAGTTTTCAATATTGGGTTGAGAAAAATAATACTTTAATGCATCTTTTGATTTTTCGACAGCATCACTACATTTTGTATTCCACCATGGTACTGGTTTTTTAATAGCTGTGTTTGCACCTAATTTACGTTTTGGAATTGTTTTATACCTTAGATCATTTAATGTTTCTATAAAATGATTGTATGCATTGATAGGGGAATCATTTATTGAGTCCAAGTGAGAAAAACAAGTTTCTGATAGGCTGTAATATTCGTCCCAATCTGCCTTGCTATAAATATATTTCTCTTGATCCACAGGAGGTGATGTGTCATACATAGACGGTTGAATATTGATCTCAAGTAAGGTTGGAAGATGATAGCTACCCATGGGATCGTCATGAACATACCAGTTACATAAATGAGCTATTGAAGAGCTAACAAGGGCAAGATCTATCGCTGAAGCTTGTCTATTAGGATAAGGAACAGTTGTTGGTGATCCATCATTCAGAACACATAGGTCAAATTCATCAATTATATTATATAAGCATCTACCTCTATTATTATCACTATGACATCCAAAGGCTATGTTATGAGCGTTAAAATCACCCATAACTATACAAGGTTTGGGTATTTTATTTATTAAATCCTTTAACTTTACTGAGTCAAACCTGATACTTGGAGGGCTGTACACACAAAGTATAGCCATTGCTCCAAATTGTGTTTCTATAGTGATACATAAATTTTGAATAGATTCTGAGAAGTGTGTATTAACTACTTTGTATTTTAAACGTTGGCTCACCAAAATAGCTACTCCGTTATGAGAATTTATGGAATTTTTGTGGATTAAATTATATGTTGGAAAATGTGGAATTATAGAATTAGTTTTGAACCAAGTCTCATTAAGAAGACAGACATCTATATTTTTATCAATTAATAAATTTTGTAGTAGGCTCTTTTTACTCTGTAAACTCTGTATATTATACTGTAAAATATTTAGATAATTATCCATGTTTAACCCTTTATAAGGCACAGAAAACTGCTAAGGGTATGGAAATAAAAAATTGATAAATATGATAACTAGAACCTCTTTATTAAGAATATGAGTTTTATTTTTTTTAATGTTTTTTTTAAACATGGTGTCCATTATTTGGCCAGAGCCTTACTAGAGCTTATGGAATTCGGCAAAGCATGGAACCATACACAAGGCAACTTCACAGCGGATGCACTGTATTTTGGATTTTTTGCTGTTTTCCTTGCTGCTGCAAGCTCTGCATCTTCGGTAACTTTCCAGTGGACCAGGTAGATGAGATCCTACATCTGTAAGCCGCAGATCGTCTGGGAGACCATACTTGGCTTTCTGTCGGCTATCAAGTTTTGGTTTCTTGCAAACAAATGATGGTAAGTTAGACACCCTCTTTTTCCTGCTGCTGAAAGAACCAATCAAATTCCTTCCCAGCATTGTGCGGAACTGCAACCTGTTCATGGGGTATCGCATTTTTTGAGCATATAAAATATATGCGTTGGTGATGGCAGCATCTATTAGAAAATAAAATATCCTCATCCACCATCTTCGACTTCGCCTAGCTACGTGATATGTGCCACGATTTTGGTCGAAGCGGTCCACACCTCCCATCCTCTTCGTATATTCAAGTACGCCCAGTGGACATGGCACTTCCTGCTTACTGCCATCTTTTTGTGTCCTCTTGCATGACACTTTTTGTTTTGGATGGTAGGCAGTACTAAGAATATTTACGATCTTAGTATCCATCCAACAAAAAAAACTAACATTTTTATTGACCCTCCACTTATATTGCCCCTTAGTTAGTTTCGGTCCACTTTTTTTGGCAGTCTGCTTTTTCAATCGCCGCGGTAAATTTGTTCTGTTAGACCGGACTGTCGCTGTCGAATATATGTTCTGTTCAAATAGACTCTGCATAAGCTCAGTGGAAGAAAAGAAATTGTCAAATGCAACGTGAACAGTATCCATCTTTTCTTCCACTAGTGCTTTGCAGAGACTTTTTACTACACTAGCTCCCAATCCAAACTCTGTTTCATTGTCCTTTTTGCCAGTATATATTTCGTATTCATAAATATAGCCTGTGTTGCTATCACACCGCGCCCATATTTTGAAGCCCCTCTTTACGGGCTTATTGGGCATATATTGCTTCAAAGTACTGCGCCCTTTGAACTTCACCATGCACTCATCTATGCTTTGTGATGAAGAGTTCCTTGCCCCATTTTGAAAAGCCGTATTCATAAAATCGACTAAAGGCCTAATCTTATACAGTTTATCGAATGCTGGTTCACCCCTTTTAGGCATTTTCGTATTATCATTTAGATGCAAGTTCCTTAGGATCATTTTGAATCTTTTGGATGTCATAACATCCGCAATTTCCCGGACGCAAAACAGTGGATCTGTTGCCCAGTATAGATCTAAATTTGGAAGAGGATGTACACCCATTAGTACCAATGTTCCAAGAAACGCCTGGATTTCTACAACAGAAACATCAACCCAATTCTTCTGCTTGTTTTGAGCTGCATAAAGATTCGTTTGCTCAACTATTACAGACAAGATTTCCTCAGAGAAAAATAATCTAAAATATGTATGAGGACTACTTCTGTTTGGAAAATTCTGTTTTGGTTTTACTGGAATATCATCAAACTTTTCAATAGGTGCCATATGAGGGAAAAACACTTTCTTCCACTCATCAACATCATCGTCGTCTTCAGTGTCTGAAATAGTTTCAGGCTCCGGACTATTGGCATCATCTGGTGCCGATTCGTTGATACCTTGAATTGCAGAAACTCCACTTACAGAAGGTAAAGGTGAATTGATAGCAACTTGGCTTCTAGAAGACGACGGAGAATCCAAAATATTTTCGAGGTCTTCTTGACTTATTTCCGTGAAAATCGCCTCATTTTCCCGTTCGTCGCTTTCATAACCATCTTCCGATTGCTCACCATCCGATAAGCCAAAAAGTTCCTCTAGAGTTGCCTCAAGATTGTCTAATTGTATTACCTGAAACAGAAAAAAAACATAAAAGCAGTTTATTCAAAAGCGCACTTGCCGGACAGGCCAACGGGCTCTGTCCAAAATATGGACGTCATAAGTTTTCGAGGTTTACTTTGTAAAATGAAAGTTATTACTAAAATAAAGACATTTATCCCATATTTACAATATTTTGAACATCTTGTAAAATAAAACTTACCTTTCTATTCATTTTTCACGAAGATGAAGTTGGATAAACACACAGCACTCAAAAATCACCAAATTTTGAAAGTTATCCGAACACCGTGAAATACCGTCCATAGATATTGTTTCTTTTTTTTTCGTTTTGTTATTGCTAACAAACTGTCAAATCACAGAGTACAAAAACTGAATTTGACTGACGTTTCATTCAGCCGCCAAAATTTAAAAAGTATGGTGTCCAAAATATGGACAGAGCCTTATAAAGGGTTAAATTAAATTTGATAAAAATATTTCTTTTATTTTCTTATGTGTGAGTGGTCCATCAGAGTCACTCTTGTTTCCTAATGCAACCAACGATTTAACAATTGCGTTAATTATAATATCATTATTTGCTACTTGTTTAATATCTAAAGTCTCATTGGATTTAGTCTTATCAGTAACCTTGGGTAAAACAGGGAAAGATTTCTCATTTAATGTAGGGGGTGGTTTCACAACAGTGGCATATGATTGCTGCATAAGGAATTTGGCCTTTTTCTCCTCAATTTTTTGTTTTTTAATGGGACAGTCTCTTGAAATGGCAAGATGATTACCTGAGCAGTTGATGCATGTGATCTCTTCGACATCGCATTCTTTGTAGGAGTGACGACCAGCACAAGAAGAGCAGTTTTGCTCACCTCTGCAAGTCTTAGCAGAATGATTGAATTTAAGACACTTATAACATTGTAATAATGGTGGTATGTATGTTTTCACCTCGTATCTAAATAGTTGTATATAGGCGTATTGCGGTAAAGATGTTGAAGAAAAGGTAACAGCAACTGTATTGAGAGGCACTAATTTTCCCTCTACTTACGCATGAATCTTCTAATTGAAATAACTTCAGAGTCGCATACTATATTTTTATATATTTCTTCATTGGAAAGTTCTTTGGGCACAAACCTCAATACACCAATCCTTTCTGTCAAATATGATGGTATAAACGCTTTAAATTTATTTCTCCAAAGGAAGTCTTCCATCTTCAGAAAATTGTTGGCCGCAGCCGCCTTTTTGAATGTTATGCCTATTTTGTGCGCATTTATTCTATGTACTCCTGATACTCCTTTAACATTATCCGATAATAAGTTGGTGAGCGTGATAGGGTTTTTATTCCCTATCTTCTCCTGCTCTGTTGATTCGACGTATACTACATACTCAGAATTGGTGTTTTCTATGAACAGTCTTTTATAATTTTGTTTAGTAAATATGTGATACTTATTATTTGGAGTGCTGTTGTACTTTCTTTTTTTCTTTTTTTCTCCCTTCTCTGGCGGCTCCTCACCGCCACTGGTGACACTCATGGTTGTTCGAGGTCGAGGAAGTTATTTTAGTGGTATTCCCGTATAATTAACTAGTTATTGAGTTTTTTGCGAAATCAAAATTACCGCCTCGTTTGACTTCCCGCCAAAAAGTCGAGTGTTTATTTTTTTTTTTATTTATTCCTGACCATGGATACATGTCCTTCAGTCGTAATCATTAAACATACTACTCTTATTCTCAGCTAAGTACATCCCGAAACAATTAAATTTTTTCTACAGTATTCAGTAAATATCTAAATAATGAATTGAAATAAACTGTGTTGGAGAGTAATTCCTGAACGTGGCGGGGAACACATAAAAGAGTTTTGTTCTGCTATATCACTAATTTCACTGACAAGTAACAGTCTTTGCATGTCGAACGATTCACAGTCTAACGTGTTTTATATCCGCATTTTCTTCAGAACAATAGGTACATTTGCTTTCACTGATGAATCTTAGCTTCAATGTCTTCAGTAATTACTTTAAAATATGTATTTATGTTTTTGTTGTATTCTCTTCCGTTTCATCTTCACAGTCTTCATCTTCAAAGTTTTCGTGTGATTCGTTCTCAATTAGTAGCAAATCATAGATCTCGTCGTGGAATAAAGCAGCTGTTTCAATGATAACATTTTCGTAGAAATCTGAACTGTTAACATCAATTTCTTCAACATTATTTGGTTTTTCATCCATATCTTGAAATATATTAATAAATATAAAATTATTGAAAACTTTTTGTATCTTTCCCGCCAATCACCATTTTCCTTCCTCGAGTGTTTATTAAAAATTAAGTGTTACCTGACTTAGATGTACTAACGATGGTGGTAGAATATAATATATTCTACCACCATCGTTAGTACATCTATATTCAATATATTATTTCTTCCATAGTTACCCTAGCACGAGAAAACCGCTGTGTGCTCGTTGCTCTCGGAAAATCAGAAACTGATACAAGCATAGCATACCTAATACTATTTGTTATAAACATAATCATGTCACACACCGCCGGTTTTTTCCGTTGCTATATGCTTCAGACAAAGAGCGATGATTAATTTGTTGTACTTCCTGCCTTTCAAAATTATTAACTAGCTGTACTCGCGGCTTCACCCACATTACAAACAGATTCATCCATTTTAGTTACTAGTATAGGTTTATTATAAGTACGGTATTAATATACTTTTACTTACACTAGTAAATATATTTTACTTTATTTGTAAATATACAGCTTGGCAAAAAAGAAGCCGCGGGCAAAAGCTACTTAGTAAATAAAACAATAAAATGGCTTGAAACTTTTAATACCAATAAAACTTAGTATTAGAAAGGAAAAATAGAGGTGAGTCGTATATACTGGTACAGGTATATATACCAAGTATGTGCTTCCCAGTACGGAGCCCGGGTACAGACCGGAATACTGGGTAAATACCTTGAAGGTATGACGTCATACGTATGGGCTAGTATGAAACGGACCGCTACCACAAGGTATCAGCCAGTTCGTGCAGCATCGGTCCGCCGAAACCTCCCGAAGCTACCCGACTGCTTACGGACGAACCCGAAGCGTCATTCGTGCTTTAGGAACGTTCGGATGATCTAATTCACGTGTAAAAAAATACATATGTCTACGTTCTTAAGGAATATAATTGCGTAATAATGTTATTGCATAAAAAATATTACGAATTTCATTTTTATCATATCAAAGAGTTCCTTAAAAATATATTGTGTGTAATCAAGTGATTTTTAACTACGCAGCTACTCTAGTTAGTCAGTTTAAATAAAATTAATGTTATTTTGCATATAATATTTAGTACTCACTAATAACCATCTTCATATCTCTTACTTGAAACGTCGTACCTACATAATATTGGAGGTATGCCATACCTATCGCATACGTTTACTTAACGAAATCATAACACACCCAAATACTTACAGGTATTTTGAAACCCGGTTTTTGGTCCAGGTATTTGGCGATACCCATACCTTGAAGGCCGGGTATGGAGATTGGCAGGTATGTCTCATGTCTAGCGTACAGCTTGGCAAAAAAGAGTCTGGAATAGGCATGGGCAAAAAATATCGATATATCGAAACATCGATATTTTTCCATATAATTATCGATATATATCATCGATATTTTTAATCGCGATATATCGATATTCGATATTTATTTTAGAGTATCGAATTCGTATCCATTTCGATTTTTTTTTTAACGCAACTTTGGTTTCGTGTTTAATGTTATTAAATACTCCTTGCATGCTCCTCGCGTATCGTTAACTTTAAAAAATCCCACAACGTTCACCTGATCTAAGAGCAATACAAATAGCACGAGCGCAAGAAAACTCTGGGACTTCTTCAATTTGGTCTAGGCATGAAAAGTTATTATTCCTGTCGTCAACAACTGTGCCCGAGGTTCGAAGCTCTGGCTCTGTGCCCAATGAGCTAAAACAATACCTCGATCAGCTTTTCCTTGAGAGAAAAGCTGACCCATTAAAATTTTGGATAAATTGCCAGCGTTTCACGCCAGTTCTTTCAGAAGTCGTCCTTAAATACTTAATTTTCTAGGCTTCTTAAGTGTCTTCCGAAAGGGTTGCTTCAGCCGTGAATTTGACAGTACCCAACAATAGAAAAAGTTTGATAGGCGAGCACATCAATTAGAGGGTGTTCCTAATGTCCATATCTGATGACTACTGGTTTGATTAAATTGAATATAATTATTTAGGCTCGAGCATTAATAAATATATATATTTTTTCTATTTTCGTCTATTCTTTTTTACGAACTTTGAATGCTTTGGAAATATCTATGAATAATCATGCGAAAACTGACGATATATCGATATTTTTCACTCGATAATTATCGATACTGTTTAAAAATATCGATACGATAAATTTTTTTCAATTGCCCATCCCTAGTCTGGAAAAAATGAGGGCGCCTGCTTAGCAGGTATGGCCACCCTGTATATTAGGACTAAAAGTGATAAGATACTAAAGTTTTAATCCACAAACACGAGATCTCGGAAATTCTCATCAATCAAGACTTCAAGACTTCATAGGCACACAGTCTTTTACTTTCATTGTATTTAGTAGATTGCGCATTATTTCGCTGGAATAACCTTTTATCTAAAAGTGCCATCATAATAACATTATGCAAACTTGTTCAGTTTAAAAATTAATTAAATTACACTCAGGGATTGCCGATTGAACCTAATACACAAGACATAATGTTCAGCAATCGCATTTGCGGCCACTATCTAGGGTATTCACAACCATTCGATGGTTGGTATGCCTGTATCAAATTTGACATGAATGATACTGAACGAATCCTGTTAATGCTGACAGTTTATAGTCGACAAGAAGGCGACTTACAGCTGCTTACTGTCGGAAACTAATCGGAAGTCAGAGAGTACCTATAAGTCGCATTCGAAAGGTACGGGCAATATCGAATAAACTTGAACAGTTGACTAATGAAGGCGTCAGGTATGTCTATGTGGGGTCCATAACATTTTCACTATTCACATGACAATGAAAATGAAATAATACGCTAAAATTTTGATTTTATTTAAAAAGAAAAACGTGACATAACATTATTCGTGTATTCCTTTTCGGTGCTATGATATTTTTTTTCCAATAACACTGATGTTTCGGTTTTACATTTCTTATTTATGAAATCTAAATAGTGTAAAAATCTTTCTTAGACGTTTACGGCTCCCATTACAACCCGTCTCCTCAAACTATAGGTAATATATTACGTAGAATAGGCACCTGAAAAATAATAAATATAAATTATATTTTTTTTACTGTGGTATGCGATAATGGCATTAATAAAAAAAAAAAATACTTGCCTGTTCCGTTATAGTGTTGAACTTTTTGTCTAATTGCACACAGATCGAAATCGTCTAATTCTTTCTTCCGCCAACTGTTTTGGTGTTCCTCCAGGTGAAGAAAAACTCCTTAATTTTTTTCACCTTCATTAACAATTTCTCTTATTGTACTGTGAGATTTACCTTGAAAAAAACATAAAGACAATCATATTAATTCCAATATCTGGTTGACCGAGCTTTGCTCGGTATGTTTTGGTAAATTGCGTTTAAAATAATAAGTTAATGTTCAAGGTGATTATTGATAAAGTTGGTCATTGAATCCTAGCTAGATCGATTTATCGCCCCCGAAACCCCCTGTATACAAAATTTCATGAAAATCGTTGGAGCCGTTTCCGAGATTCAGATTATATATATATATACATATATACAAGAATTGCTCGTTTAAAGGTATAAGATGTAGGTACATTTTTCAATTTCAAGTATCAAACATCAAGAGTTAACGTACACGCGATTTGTCAAACTAGAAAACAACCTCAATAATCTATTAGTAAATAAAACAATAAAATGGCTTGAAACTTATAATACCGATAAAACTTAGTATTAGAAAGGAAAAACAATGACTGGCATTGAATAAAACATACATTTCTTGGATAAATACCTGTCGTGCCGGCAGTTCTTTCGTAAACATTGTCAATCGGAGACAAAATTTGTTCCGCTTCAGATTCCGCCAAATTTCTTACGAAAACTTAGTATATCACAGCTCACACCACTACTCCTTATTGCTTTTTTCACTTTTTATATGTTTAAAAGCATTAATAATTGATACTAAATTAGAAATAAGTAAAATACAACTAGGAACATGACACAATGACAGATTAGCTACTTGTTCATAAAAGTACTCTGTGTTGATGATAAACAATGCAGTGCTGCCACCAAAAAAATATTTTAGTTCCAATGGTTACCACGACAGACTCTTTTTTGCCAACTTAAAAATAGTAGATAGATAAAACATGCGTCAGGAAGGCAGGCTGAAGTGGGGGGCGGGAATAAATGGCGATAAGTGGCCCATTTCATTGGGTTTTACCCAGACACATTTTGCTTTAGTGGCAAAGCAAAATTTATTAACTGACTTCGAGGAAAAACGACTCAAAAAATGCACATGATTGGACGAAGCCTTTCTTTACTGAGGAATTGAAACACGATAATGGTACCGATTCCCTTGTTCACAAACTAAACTAAATTTAAGTTCAGTGCATCTCTTTCTTTGTATTTCATTAAGAAGAGGACAAAATATAAATTTTAGTTTAGTCCTGTCAAAATAATCAGCGCTTGACGTAAATTGACGTAATTTTAGTAGGCAAGTTTTTAATCACGTCTAAACTTGTATGGAGCAGTGACAGGCGCTGATTAATTTGACAGGACTAAACTAAAATTTATCTTCTGTCCTTTCCTTAATGAAATAGAAAGAAAAAGATGCACTGAACTTAAATTTAGTTTAGTTTGTGAACAAGGGAATCGGTACCAATGTAGAAAAAAAGTATGAATTAGGAAGAAGGTAAACCAATGGGGAAAACCAATGTCAAAAGACACTGTTGTAGCTATACAAGTTGTGAGGTGGTTTTTTTATTGTATTCCTTAAATACTTCGTAATAGGAGTAACCATTCCTCGAAAGCCACTAAAATTAGAAGACTATAGTTTGAAGCTATTCCTAATTTCCTAGAGATTTAAAAAAAAATATGTCAGTAGGTAGTTGGGAACCTGTTCTAAAAGGTGATTACAAGAACAAATTGACATATTTTTACTAAAGTTTATGGTACTAGAACCAACAATTTTTTTTTAAATCCATGTCTGTCAGTCCGTCTGTGTGTAACAAACACACAGACGGACTGACAGACATGTTCTGTTCCAACTAATTTTCCAAACGTCTGGATAATGACAGGACCTTTGATTATATACCTCTCGGAATGGTATTTAATCAAACGATGGGACGTTGACACTGGTAGTTAGCTGATATTTTAACTTAGATTATATAAGTATTTTAAGGAGTAACATAGACTACTTTTTTGTACTGGTAGCACGTTCCCTTCAGATAATATAAACATCTTTTTTACAATCTATACAAATCTATGTATAGCTTGGCAAAAAAGAATCTGTCGTGGTGAAAAATGGAACTAAAATATATTATTTGTGGCAACAATGCTTTGTTTATCAACAACAATTAGCTAATCTGTCATTGTGTTATGTTCCCAGTTGTATTTCACTTATTTCTAATGAACTATCAATTATTCATGATTTTTTTGTACATATAAAAAATGAATAAACCATTATGGAGTAGTGGTGTGAGCTGTGATATATCAAGTTTTCGTAAGATATTTGACGGAATCTGAAGTGGAACATATTTTGTCTCTGATTGACAATGTTTTCGAAAGAACTGCTGACATGACAGGTATTTATGCAAGAAATGTATATTTTAGTTTATGCCAGTCACTTTTTTTCCTTAGACATGAGACATACCTGCCAATCTCCATACCCGGCCTTCAAGGTATGGGTATCGCCAAATACCTGGACCAAAAACCGGGTTTCAAAATACCTGTAAGTATTTGGGTGTGTTATGATTTCGTTAAGTAAACGTATGCGATAGGTATGGCATACCTCCAATATTATGTAGGTACGACGTTTCAAGTAAGAGATATGAAGATGGTTATTAGTGAGTACTAAATATTATATGCAAAATAACATTAATTTTATTTAAACTGACTAACTAGAGTAGCTGCGTAGTTAAAAATCACTTGATTACACACAATATATTTTTAAGGAACTCTTTGATATGATAAAAATGAAATTCGTAATATTTTTTATGCAATAACATTATTACGCAATTATATTCCTTAAGAACGTAGACATATGTATTTTTTTACACGTGAATTAGATCATCCGAACGTTCCTAAAGCACGAATGACGCTTCGGGTTCGTCCGTAAGCAGTCGGGTAGCTTCGGGAGGTTTCGGCGGACCGATGCTGCACGAACTGGCTGATACCTTGTGGTAGCGGTCCGTTTCATACTAGCCCATACGTATGACGTCATACCTTCAAGGTATTTACCCAGTATTCCGGTCTGTACCCGGGCTCCGTACTGGGAAGCACATACTTGGTATATATACCTGTACCAGTATATACGACTCACCTCTACTGTACGCCGATTCGTGTTTTAAATTGCTTTAGTTAATACGCGTATCTAGAATTTTTAATTCAATTTCTATCAGAAAGTTGTTAAAAAAACTGTTTGTTAATCTGTGATCTATAGAAAAAAATGCTACCAAAGCCATAAAGCAAGGGAGGGAGGAGACAAGAGAGGAGGGAGGAGCAAACTGCAAACCATAAACTCCCTAAAAGAGAGAAGTGCATAATATTTTTAGATGTAGAAATCAAAGGTGTCATCCTAATAATTCATCAAAAATAATACTGACCGTGGACATTTAAGGTAAATATAGCATATTAGTTTTTATTATTTTGTAGTTAGTGGCTTGTAAGTGTATCAATCAGTAATTTATGTATACTCGTTTGTAGGTTAGAGTAGTGCGATCTAATATGCAGAACAACCCCCAGGAGCTTTCATGGCAGGCGATTCAGGCTATCGTCGGGGTTAAACTTCCACCAAATGTACTTCGTTTTGATGATATTGGATTCCACTTAGTCAACAATACTGTTTCGAGCGCAGAAGACTCTGATTCGGATGTAGAAATTGTCGAAAATGATTGGGAATCTGATAATAATGTGTCCTCCAGACCCGATCTTTCGGACAACGATAAAACTACGTCACCGGATAGGGAACAGAGTGAATCGCCTATTTTACGTCTCGTAGAACCTGACAATAATAATTCGGGTAAAGAGTCATTAGATTACAGAGAATATGTCGAAAAGATTGATGCAAAAGATATTTCACCAAAGGAACGTATGACACAAATCCACATCGACGATGCGGATAGTTCTAACGGTAATGTTATGTCGATTGAAAACTATTTGGAGGTCACTTTATCAACAGACTCCGAGGCTAGTCATACTTGCAATCAATGTAACCAAATATTTTCTAATGAGACTTCACTTGCCTCACACAAATGCACTGCTAAACCCACCGAAGAAAAAAAATACCCCTGTCATGTGTGCTCCGAAAAATTTCCAAGCTACTGGGACTTAAGAAAGCACCTAAGTAGCCATTTCCCTGGAATGTTGGAATCTAAGTCAAGTTTCTGTCACCTTTGCCAAAAAGACTATACAAAAACAGGATTCATGAATCATCTACGTAAGCACACCGGTGAGCGACCATTTGTTTGTGAACTTTGTCACAAGGCATTCTCTCAATCAAGTTCACTCTCAATACATATGAAATTCCATCTCAATGTGCGAAAGCATGCTTGTACTGTATGTGAAAAGAAATTTGTAACCAAAAGTGAACTATCCCGTCACATGACCGTCCACACTAAGCAGAAGTCCTACTATTGTGGAGTTTGTGACAAAGCTTTCACTCGCTCTGATAACATGAAGAAACATGAGAAAACTCATGGGTAATTGTTTTATGACAGAACTGAATTAGAATATGGAACAGTGAACAATGTCATAATATAATATGCAATTGAATTGCATCTTAATATCAAAATTGTCAAGTTAATAATGTCTGGTCAATTCTGTTGCCAAAAACTCTATGGTTATAATATTTTTCAACAAGCTATGATTTCTGATTCTCTTATTGCCAAAAAATTAGTTTTATGTTTGTTAAGAATAGAACTTTTACATTGTTTATACTAAATTTAAACCTATCATGATCTAGTTCATATTTTAGTCAATATGGTGTGTTTCTGTGTTTATGCGAGTGTTTAACACACTCATGTGTGCTGCTGTAATTGCTTTCAAAGATTTTTTTTTTATTTATATTATTTTTAATTGTATGTTTGGGTTAATATTAGTGAATTAGTAAAATGTCTTTGCAGGTGCTCTACAATAAGGTCACACATATCTCAATCCAATGTTGCCTTTTAGATATGATAAAGTGATATTTTAATGTGGATATTTATGTAGGTGAATGTCCAAAGGTCCGATAGCCTTATTGTAATGTTTACATTAGATAAAGGGAAACATGTTTGTTACTCAATATGGGGCCTTTCCAAAATATGTCACAAAATATATTTTTGTAAACCTATACTATGAGGTACTAAACTACCAGTTAAAGTGAACTTTTGCCAAATTTTAGATAAGTATTTCAAGTGATTTTTATTACTGTACTGTGTTGTAACCAAAGCAATAACATTTTAATGTGCCTATTCTTTATAATAATTATTATAAATACGAGTATACCAAATAATTTAATTATTAGTGTTAATAGATGTAATAAATTAAATCAATGGTAACTAGTAAGTTACCTCTTCTCTTGAAGCAAATGAAATAGAGGAACTCAATAGTTTTTCTTCTCTATGGTCTCCTAATTTGTTAGTTAAGACACTGAACAACTATTCTATATTATACATTAGTTAGGGTTTACGAAATGAGGTCTTGATTAAACATCACAAATTATTTAACAGTGCACATATTTATTTGTAACTGTTAAGGAACATTAGTAAACTATATTATGGGCAAGGGTATCCAAGGACTCCCTGTGCTATAAGACTTAGACCAAAATAAAGTAACAAAAATCCCAAAGATTAATATTTTCATATTTTATAATTGGCTATAAAACCAAAGGCTAAAATTAATTTATTTTGTGCCACTTGGGTTTCATAAACTGGTTGTAATATAATGCCTTAAAATATTGTCTAGATTTATTAAATCTAAAAAATGGACAATAATCATATTTTAATATATTTATTATATTTAATTTTTAGGTATTTAACTTTGCATGACTTGTTTGTAGGTTTAAGAAATTGATATTGAGCCAAACGAAATAAAAACGCAAAATCTACAAGACTGACGATAATATTCAGAGTAGGTATTAACTCGTGCACAAAAAACAATTATTTATTCATACTGTATATTGCAATTTTCTATTTATCAAAAATGCACCTTGTTAAAAACTCATCATGACAATTAGTTTAAGATCCGTTTGATATAATTGAAAATATTTTATGGAAATGTGTAATAATAATTGCGATTTTATTAAAGAGTTGTTTGTTGCAAATAATGTTTTATTTCAGAATTCAATAATATTTTTCCCTTTGTTCTAGGTTGCACTAACGATGTCTGCAAGATTGCGTAATCTTAATCCCTATGAATTGCATAAATACTTAGTTAATGTGTATTGTCTCAATACGAAGGGTTCTGCCGCGTCTCTGAAACGGGACTCTTCGAGAGACAGAACTGACCTTGATATTATAAGAGAAAACCACAAGTTTCTGTGGGAGGACGACGATGTTGCTGATACATGGGAGAAGCAGTTAGCTAAAAAGTATTGCGATAAACTGTTTAAAGAGTATTGCATCTGTGATTTAAGCAGATATAAAGAAAACAAAGTAAGTTTAAGTAAATTAAACGCAGATATAAAAATCAGTTTACCCATATCACTAAAAATACCAAAGACTGGTCATCGCCATTGTAACCGAAATTCTCATTCGTAATTTACAAAAATCATATCGGGCTAAATAATGCCTTCTAACGGGTCTAAAGGTCACACTGGAGCATGCGATAAAGGTTCTCCCCTAATTTAAACATGGCTGTGAGATGGGGACGATCCCTTATGTAACTCGATTTTTTGCCTGAGAGACCTTCCTTTGTGTTGTAGTACAGTAGGGAGTGCAACAAAGGCCGTGCTGCCTTTCTGTAGGCTAAATATAGCTCTATACATTCACCCGCATTGATACACAGTAACGCACATCTGGCCATTCGTGCCGCAGCCGATCCCCATTTGTCTCACACAAAATCAATGACAAAAAGGCACGCTGTGCTCACTCACACGCTGGAACGGCACAGTATAATTTGATATTTTCTAAATTTTAATAAGTATAGGTAAAACCTATGTAAATCGGTCATAATTTTTTGGTATTTTTACTGTATATCATTAATTAAATACTTAGGTGTCAGTCAGTACAATACAATCTGTCGTCGTGCATGGTAACTCTTGTATACCTACCTTACCTTGTACTTCCAGTTACCCTGTCTGTATCTTGATGTCTTATCCAGTGCATATTATATAAATGCACTGAACTATTATGTAGAATTATTTATTTTTTCCTAATGATTTTCGCACGCGTGCTTGATACATGATTTCGCTAGCTTTGATGTTTGATGCTACTATACCTGTCTACTGGTTTCCTAAACAGGATTACTATGTAGATCTTCAAATAAATTATGTATGAAACACTAGGTAGCACTGCGCTGGCGTATCGAGAAAGAAGTAGTACTCGGAAAGGGTCAGTTTCAATGCGGAAATAAGGTGTGCAACAAAAGCGATGGTCTGAAATCCTGGGAGGTCAACTTCGCTTACGTGGAAGATAACGAGAGGAAAAATACCCTCGTGAAGCTTCGTAAGTTTGATGTTATTTAAAAAGCTATCTGTACAATTTCTACCTACTCAGTAGATGTACCTACTTACTTTCCTATTTATCTTTATAATTGCGACATGCAAACGAAACTATACGTAGGTAGCAGGCACGATCTGAAAAGTGCGCAGGAATTATTTATACATGTAGGTCCGATTTAATCTGGCACAAAAGTAAACACATCTACATACAGATTTATGTATAGTTTTAGTTCCACGACTGCGCGTGACTTGCTGCTTGTATTTGACTTAAACTTTTCCATATTAGTTTTGTGCTATAAATATAATGTGCGTGCCCGAAGGCACAAACCTACGGGCCGGCTAGTTATCATCCTCTTCCTTATCCCAGTTCAAAATACCCATGCATAGAAACTAGCAAAGTGCGAGTACTCGGTACAGAAGTAAGGTACGGTAGGCAACGAAATTCACATTGGCTGTGCCTGTGCAAGCCATGATTTACTTTGGATATTTGCGCCTTAATGGGTCTAATAAGGTTAAAAAAGAAAGAGAGAAAGTGTATCTCTCTCTCTCTCTCTCTCTCTTTCACTCAGCACCGTCATGCAGGACGCTTTGACCGAGACGCCTCCGCCGCTATATACCGCTTCATTAGGTTCCAGCTACATACATATTAGACTTTTAAGAAGCGCAGGTAACATACACGGCGCTTAATCAAGTTGGTATCAAAGTATATAAATACTTACATTTATGTCTTAATCTACAAGGTAACATACACGGCGCCTAATCAAGTTGGTATCAAAGTATATAAATACTTACATTTATGTCATAATCTATAAAGGTACTTCTAGATATATTACGTAGAGCAAAAACTTTGTACCCCCTTTTTACGAAAATTACGCAGACGGAAAAGGTTACATGGACATGGGGTGCTGAAAGCTAATCTTTATATAATATAAAACAAAGTCGCATTTCGTGTTTCGATGCTTAGATCTTCCAAACTACGCATTTAAATGTGGTTTTCGTCAATAGACAGTGATTGAAGAGGACGGTTTATATGTATAATACGCGGGAGAAGCTGCTGGCAAAAGCTAGTATTTTTATAAAGAAATGCATTTTAAAAGGAGTGGAGGGAGGCCTTTGCCCAGGAGTGAGACTGCAAGATAGCAAAAAAATGCATTAGAAATACTTACATAAATAAAATAAACATGGTCGAATTTTGATTGCTAGGCGACCACTAGATGGTATTAATCTATTACCTAGCCAGCCTAAATCATTTCAACCTAATCCTACTAGCATTTTACTTGTTGGAGTCAAAGTAAACAATCCATCATAAATAACCCTTGAAATTATGGTTTTATTGCAGGTGGACCGTACAGTCCGTTAAAACTTAGTAACTCTGATTTTGCGTCACAGACAAAATCAAAGTCATCTTTGTTTTCTACACATTATGTTGCTTTTTGGGTTACTGTCACTAACAAGTCTGTCAATATCACAGTGATCTATAATCTTGTTCGAATATGGTTACTGTTACGTTGCTGCTGTCAGAAGTAAAATAACTGAACGGACTGTACAGTAGGTACTTGACCGGCCACAAGTCCGTTGAAGCGGACGCGACGTAATTGCGCCAATTGGGCTCGTTGAACATATGCCACACCAAGGGAGGGTTCATAGCTGTATTAAGGTCTTTGCACACGACTTTTGGGTTCTGTAGTAGACTAAAGATCCCTTATAGTTTTGCCAAGTCCGTTTGTCAGTCTGCTCCCGGCTTTTTTAACTCGCCGTTGGCGCGTGTTTTATTTCTTACTAGACTTGAGAAATCTGCAGGAGTTATACGCGAATCCACGGCGCGACATTAACTCACTGCGTGCATAGGCTCTTAGAAACACAGGTTGCATTTTTGTTTGCGCCATACATACGTAGGTAAACTAACCAATAAAGGCGGTTAGTAAGTAATTTTTCATACCAAGTAGGTACTTATGGATATATCTCCTTAATAGGTTTATGCCCTGGATGTTCTGAACTATTAAACTACAGATCTAAGAAACGTGAAGTTAAGAGGCTTAAGAAATGTCAAAAGAAATCAAAGAAGGATAGAAAACCAGACACGGAAGAAAGTGAGGATGAGGAGGAAGACCTATTCTTCCACGGTACTCCAGAAGAAGCTGTGGAACCTTCCACTTCTGGTGACGCTGAAGCACCAGAAGCTGATGAAGCATCGTTATGGAAAAGAGGTTTGTGTTACTTCACTGGCATGCATTCGTTTTTTTTACCATTTTTCACTGAAGAGTTACATCATAAAACTTCACCGAATCGTCGAAAACAAAGCAGCTGACGAGTCCACCAAGATAAATCTT
Organism: Aporophyla lueneburgensis; assembly: GCA_932294355.1. NCBI lineage: Eukaryota > Metazoa > Arthropoda > Insecta > Lepidoptera > Noctuidae > Aporophyla > Aporophyla lueneburgensis. Next base: position 14,831,766 of record OW028750.1, on the reverse strand, counting down.
GTTGTGATTAATATGTTTTGAACTCCTGATAGAAAAAGAATAGCAACAGTTGTGTCACAACCTTTTAAATGTGATGTAGGTGGCAGGGGAAAAGTTAAATAAAGTTGGGTTCGATTCCCAGTTCGTTGATAGTTTCACTAATGGTTACTGATAACAATACTACAACCTGTGGTCAGTTCAGACAAAACGGAAAAATGCCAGAGCAATTTACCTGTGTGACTGACTCTGGCATAGTCACTATGAGGGATTTTAATTTTGATAACATAAAAAATCAGTCGAAATCAGAGTCGCTAAATAATAGGTCTTTACTTGTTATTAGCAACTTAATCATATATTTTTGTTACCTATTAGTCTGTTATTAGTCTGTAAGCCTTCTTAAAAGGAATAAAATAAAATAAATAAAATGCCGTTTTGTATGAAAAAAATTAAACGAATTTTTTTCATGTATTTTTTATTTGTATTAATCGAAATAATCATCCATGCAATCAATGCATCTTTGCCAACGCAGTGGCAGTTTATTGATGCCCTTCTTAAAAAAATCAGCTGGACGGGAGTTCTTCAAAGGCATTTTGTACTGCCTCTCGGGTATTGAATTTTTTTCCCGCCAAGAAGTTATCCAAATTCTGGAAAAAGTAGAAGTCGGTAGGTGCAAGGTCTGGTGAGTAGGGCGGATGACGGAGAGCTTCCAACCCCAGTTCTTGCAACTTGGAGACCGTCTGCTGTGCAGTATGAGGTCGCGCGTTGTCGTGCAGGAGCAGCGGAGACGAGCGATTGACCAATGCTGGTTGGAGATGTGCCAGCTTCTCCATCATTGAGTTCAGTTCTTCACAGTACACATCTGCAGTAATGCTCACCCCGTTTGGTAACAAGCTGTGATGAATCACACCGGCGCTAAATCACCAAACAGTGACCATCACTTTTCTAGGGGTAAGTTTTCGTTTAGGGCATTGTTTAGGTGCTGAACCAGGATCCAACCAACTTGCTGAGCGCTTGCGGTTATCAAACAGAATCCATTTTTCATCGCAGGTAACAATGCGGTTCAAAATTCCTTCATTTGTGTGTCTGTTGAACAGTGCAAGTCACGTCTCGACGCGTACTTCGCGCTGGCGATCATTGAGTTCGTGGGGCACCCATTTGTCAAGCTTTTTTACCTTGCCAATTTGACGCAAATGGACCAATATTGTTTTGACGCTAATGTCGAAAGCTGCTGCTAATTCAGCCGTAGATTGTGTATCATCAAGACGACCGCGAGGTTCATTTTTCAGGTCGAAATTTCCAGAACGGAAGCGAGCAAACCAAAAACAGGTGGTGCGTTGGTTTGTAGTGTTAGCTCCGTAAACGTCGTTGATGTTGCCTGCCGCTTGTGCCGCGTTGCTGCCACGACGGTACTCATATTCCATAATTACTCGAATTTTTAACGTTTCCATGATGACGAAAAAGATTGAAATGCGATGAAAATGTAACACTAATCAATAAACAAATGACTACTTTTGGAAAAAGAATTCCATGTCTTTAAAATAAAATTAATTTGAAATTAGAATTCTTAGACAAACAAAAATTATTTTGATTTGAAATGGCCAGTACCTACTGCAGAACGGCAATTACATAGGTAAAGACCTAATATCAGAATTAGTCGGTCACTGGTTCAAAAGCTATAACGGTTTATAGGTTGCCGATCTGAAGAGAGCTTACCCCAGCTTCGCTCATTTGAATCTAAAAAGTTAGGGCACCTAGCGAAGATCTGTTTTCTCCCAAATTTAATAAAAATCCCTGATGGTGGCCATGCCAGTGTCAGTCACACCAATTTTCTGGCTGGAATAAAAAATACCGTATTTATTTATTTATTTATATATGCTTTATTGTACACCACAAAATACATTTCAACAAAAACATTTAACAATAAAAACATACAATGAGCGGCCTTATCGCTTTCTGCGATCTCTTCCAGGCAACCTTGGAACCGTATTACCTTATCGTAAAGTAGGAATATGAATATTCCCAGACGTAGAAGTCGGGGCAATAACTTGCCAGTCGCCACCCAGGTGCTACTGGGAATTTTATTCCCGGTTGCCACCTAATGGCAATCCACGACTGGGAATATTCGTGAATATCGACACACTCGGCTGGAAGGCGACTCGGTTGCAAATGGCTTAAATTGCGGCCAAAAAGGCTCGAGCATGCGCTAGGATCTTTCCGTACTGTCTTAGCTGACCCTCAGGCATCTGTTGTAACGGTGTGCGTAGTCCCAGCGGAAAAATGTCGAATTTATAAATTTCAGCTATAAAGATACTTAGTGTATGACGTCGTGTAATTAATTGTTTATGGTAAGTACGAAATTGTGCATCCAATCATTGGGGAGCTATTCAACATAGGCTGTTTCCGCTGGAACTACGTCATCCCATCGGAACTTTTTTTTTCCTATGGACGTACAAGAAAAAAAAACACTAAATAAACAAATTATTGAGTGTATTTTTTTTGTGTGTGTAACTAGAGGTAAATGTGTATACATGTTAAAATGAAATCTGTTGTCATAATACTCCGAATCCGAAGATATTCAAGTATCTGCTGCACTGAAGTTTTGCTATTTTATGAAAATCATATAATATCTACGATTTAGTGCAGAGTTGTAATTTTCTACGCACGCTGCTTTGAATTTGTTTGTAAACTTTATGAAAACAGAATTTGAAAAAAACATACCGCTCAGAAGATATACACGTAAAAGTGAACTAAGGTCCTAGTACTTAAAATAAGAATTTTAGAGTCTAACTTATAACGTTTATTTCTATCTTGTAAGGGTCTACAATTTTCTGCCAAGTTTCATTCATGTGCTCTTAGTAATATTAATGAGCAATAGCAATGGCATAATAACTACGTCTGGATCACTCTATTGTATGACATCCGATTGTAGGACTTGTAATAGAAAAGCAAAACAATACGTATACCAATATTTAGTATATTAATGCAACTATTTACATGTAAAATTTCAGGTCATTACACTAATTAATTAAAGAGACATAACAAAAATACCAGAACAACCGCAAAACATAGGTAAACCGACCAAGTTTGAATGGCTATAAAAAAGCGACCGTGCAATATAAAGAGCTAACGTTCCAAAATGTCCATTAAAGTATCGTTATTGTGTTTAATAGTTTCATACAGATGCGTACACAATAGTTTAGCAGAAAATAAAACTACATAACTTTGTACTGTTTAATGTATTTATTAGGTAATAACTAATAAAAAATTAAATAACTAAGTAATAATAACTTTGACATAAACAATCAGTTTTTTTTATTAAATATAAATAACAAATAAGTATATTGTCTGCTGTAAAAACCCATATTGAAAGTTTGTTGGAGTTGGCCTTATCGTTCGAGCTTTTACAGCAACAAATAGGTCATACAATCACAGAAGCACTGATCAGTTATAATTGACTCAATTGTGACGATAGGTTTGTAGTCTAGTGCAGTACCTACCTACGGTCTAGCGCATAATCATAAAAATAGTAGCATGCATCGGTAGTTGATTTACTTTATTCCCACTTTTGCCTCTGTTCTTTAAACTTTACGCACATTAGCTCTACCTATTACGATCTTTAGTTATGACTTATGACACACAAATTTTATTCATACACATTTACCTCTCGTTCCGTGTGTTGACGGACGTAAAGAATAGCACCATCCCATTTCTTCCCGTGGGTGTCGTAAGAGACGGCTAAGAGACTTACTAAAGAATTGGCAGCTGCGTTCTCTATGTGTTTTACCACCACACTTCGATCATCAAACCGGCTTCCAAGCGTGGTGATTACAGCAACCCAGGGAGGGTCCTCAATCGGGGGATATGCCTATGTCCAGCAGTGGTCGGCTTTGGGCTGAAATAATGATGATGACATTTACCTTTCGTGACACACTAAAATTATTGAGTGTATTTTTTTTTACGTCATCACCATCATATCATCTGCCCAGCCTTTTCCCTACTATGTTGGGGTCGGCTTCCAGTCTAACCGGATGCAGCTGAGTATCAATCAGTATTTTACATGGAGCTACTATCTGACCTCCACAACCCAGTTACTGGGTAATACGATACCCTTTAGTACCACTGGTTGTCTGAATTCTTGCTTCTGATGACCCGTAACTGTCAAAGATGACACAAAAGACAGCCGGGACTAACGGCTTAACGTACTTTCCGAGGCACGGAGGGGTCTTGGTATGTGAATGTAGTCAGCCATACCTGGACCATACGCCGCATACGTAGCTAAACCTGATCGATCGACCCGTGCACCTGTTATAACTTAGCCACAAACCGTTCATTTCTTTTTTTATATTTTCTGCATTTTTTAGTCTTAATGATATCGTTGTTTTACTTAGTACTGCAAGAAGCTGAAGAAAAGTCGCGTGAGGAAGAATTTGAGGAGTATCTGGAAGACTTGTTACTGTAAATAAGTCGACTAAACTAAGAAATATAACCACTTTTTAATTTAGTTAATCGTTTTATTGTAATCTATTTTACAGTAAGTTTATTATGTATGTAAAAGAGGAATAACAACTATTCCAAAAAACTGTATTCTCAAACAGTAAGGACCTCCAAACGACGGGCGCGTTGAGCTTAACATACCTACAATTCCATCTATATACTAATGAAACAAAACGAAAGAACACCGACCACGTCACTCTGATTCTATTTGCACCTCCAGTGTTAGGAGTTCCTTACTGCGTAGCACATAGATCTATGTATAAACATATGCAAAACAGATAATATTAAATTGTAATTTTAAACATGCACAGCCGATTAATGGACATAGTGATTGACTTTGTAAGCAGTAAAGTTTGAATTAACTTATCAGTTTGTTTGAGACTTTTTCACAGAACTACCTACATTATTTGCAAAATTGTATTCATGTTCATAATTATTTACTGCTAACAATTTTAGCCGCCTTATCATCTTACAAAATATATTCAAAAAACGATAACTAATAAATAACCGTAACAATAAAGTCGTTTTAGAAAATAACCGCGATAAATGTCTCCTCCCAATAACTTGGTTTTGATAACATGCTGTAAATAAAAGTAAATCTAAATAATTGCAGGTAAAAATAGTCAGATTTATTAAAAGTAATAATAGAACATATAAAATCGTAATTCTATAGAAACACAAGTATAATAAAAACTCATTTCCATAATAATCAAAGCCTCATTCAATCATAATAAAATTATGAGTTGGAACTGTGCTATAGTAAAAGTGTCTTATAAATTAATTAATTGAATATCGATTTAGTAAGAAATATTTTCACTTCACCCATTCTAATACTTCAATTTATTGGTTAACGCGTTGGTTTGTATCTCGACATTTGAATCTCGCCAAAATAAAGTTTATCTTAAACATGCCATTGATTGGTACAACAATTCAGTAAGCATGTTTTGCTAAACATATCAATATAGTATAGGCACTGCTCTCGTCCCGATTACACGACCATGTGCGTAGAACGACCAATGTCACAACGCATAATGATCTGACGATGTGGGAAGACCATAAGCAGGTTTATTTATTGTGCGAAGACTTGGTGACTTCTTCGTCATCGGAACAGTCCTCGTCGTGAGTGTGCGTCAGCTGACGCGGCGTCTCCGGGCGCATGTGCGGGACCGATGCTGTCGCGATCTGAAATAAAGTTGCATATTAGAATTTATCATCATTCCTTTCCCCATCTTATTATCCCAAATTATTTGGGGTCTGCGCCAAATGCCTTCTTCCATACTTCTCTATTATTAGTCGACACATCGGCAGTCCCGCGTTTCTAGCCATATCGTCTTTCACACAGTCCATCAACCGGCTCTTTGGTCTTCTCCTACTCTTATAGCCATGTACAGTTATACTCAAAACATTCCTTTCGACGTTGCCCTCATTCCTCGGCATCACATGCCCATACATCAAATTTCGACACAACTTTACAGTTACCAATATCACTTTCAGACTTATATAATAACTAGCTTCTGCCCGCGACTTCGTCTGCGTAAATGTCGGTTATCGCGGACGCAGACAAAGTCACGGAATAAAAAGTAGCCTATGTCCTTTCTCAGGCTCTATCTGTGTACCAAATTTCATTTAAATCGGTTCAGTAGTTTTAGCAGGAAAGCGAGACAGACAGACAGAGTTACTTTTGCATTTATAATATCAGTGTGGATTTCTTATTCTATCCATTCGCGTCACACTCAAATCCCTTTGCTGCATGCAATTGCCATTCATTCGAACCATTTTTCGTACACATTCTGATCCATACAATGTAAATTTTGTCAAATTTTTGTAGACTACAAGTCTACAAAAAGACTTATAAACTTGTAAAGTTTTGTAGTATAAGGTTCAGGGCTAACCATTGTTTATGAATCTTCCCCTTTAAATAAAGTGAAATGCGGGCGTTGGATAGTTATAGTTAATAGGTTTTAACCACCGATAAAGATGCAATTTTGAGGATTTGATTGGACTTATTATTTATTCCGTTTCTAGAAATGCAAAAAGTTAAAAATAGAATACTTTGTAGTATTCTATTTTTAAAGGAATTTATATTTTTGTTCTGAGAACGGTTATTGGTTAATTCTAGTGTGTCATTTGATCTTTAAGAACCAAAAAGCATAATAACCAACCGTGATAGTTTTTAGGTATCAAATCGAGTTTACTGCAAAATTCCGAATTACAGGCCTCTATTTTATAAGTAATGTATTTTTTTTTCTTTTTTTAATATTAATGTATTATTAAATGCCTTTATTTTGTAAGTAATGTATTTTTTTTCTTTTTTTAATATTATTGTGTTATTATAAGTAACTTATAAGAAAAACTGTAGTTTAAGACTTGCGATGTTGACTGTAAAATTATAAAACAATAAATAAAGTACATGTTTACACACATTTCAATTTTATTGCAGCACCCCATACTAACACCGATATCGCTCCTAAGTCTAACTAAAGATATTATTAAAAACGTAACTAACCGTTACTTCTCTCTTTTTATCCGTCAATACGGTATCACTTAAGGAGTGCGTGGATGACATTTCGTCGTTTATATCCGTCATGCCGATTCCGTGCGGTACGCTTACGTTTCTGGATCTGAAAATAAAAATTTACAATAGAATCTATATAGATATCTAAGGTTTTTCACCGACGTAAAAGCCTATACATAAACAATCAAATACCCAAATTTCAATTAATGCCTTTTCGTTAGGAATTTCAACATAACAATTGTTTTAGACCTATTGATTCCTTGAAAGTGGAATACAGTGGACCCCCGGTAATCCAACAAACGTTTTGCAGGGCAGTGTCGGACTATCGAGTTTGTCGGATTATAGAGTACTGCCTATATAGTCTGATTTTTTTTTACAAAAAATTCCCTTGTAATCCGACAAATTACAAATCCATTTCCCGTTCAGTCACGCATTATCGACATTAGCGAAGTAATAGACATGTCGGATTACAGGGGGTGCCGGATTAGACAGGGGGCCGGATTACTGGGGGTCCACTGTATATACATATAGCTGTTAATCTGCATGTCACCGAGGTTGTGATTCATCGATTAAGACTCCATTCACTTTGGCGCTGAGACGAAGCGAAACGTCGCGATACGTTTTTACACTTTATAGTTCATACTAGCTTTTGCCTGAGGTTCTGCCGGCGTGGAAGTCGGAAATTATCCTATGGGATTTGTACTACCGGGATAACTAGCCTTACCCGTGCGTTAAATTAATGTCTCCATTACACAGGCACGCTGCAGTATGATTGAACTTTATTTCCATTTAGTATCCAACAAACACAAGATATTGCTCAGCACGTGAAGGTGAATCTAAACCGAAGTAACTTTTTGCAACATTTACTTCTATAACTTTTAGTAAGTTTACTTAATAACTTTTTGCTATCCGTTGTTGCCCACTATCACTTGCAAAAGTTGATCTACCAAAAGTAACTTAGGTGTGGATATAACACGGATTTAATGATACTTAACAAAAACCTAGGTTGATTTCAAGGATTCTTTTAGCCCGCTTCGAACAAAACACACACGAGATTGTGTTTACATAAATAGTGTATAATGTAAGTAGCACATAGTTGTCCGTCGTTTTTCAAAAATAATCTCCTCGACCAATAAACTAAAATAAGCTTTGAAAGATACGAGTTCTGAGGTGTGGAAATGAGTTGTGCCAAATTTTCAAAATAAATTAGGATACCGTTTGAGAAAATGCCCATCAATTAGAAAAAAAACTAGAACGTTAGTCTACAAAATTGTTCATGTGCGAGCAAATATATTATTATGGCGTAGACGGCAATACAATTGATATTTGCCAATGCCTACACAAAGGTTATTAGACAGTGTAATTAGCTATCGCCTGACAAAACTTAATAAAAAAAACTATCTCGTGTGCAGATTGACATATCTGTCACGCCAACTGTCTGTTTTCTGAACTACGCAACAAATTTATATACGGTTTCCAAAATCATTTAAGAGAATTTATCCTGGAACGATTCTCAATAATCTTGATCTTTATCAAGTCTCAATAACCGTGCGAAGCTGCGGCGCGTTGCTAGTAATAAATAAATCAATCAATTCAATTTTATACTGTGGTGGGTAGTAAACTGTTCGATAAATCAATTAAGTGTAAAAGGATTTTTCAATTGAATTACAACATAAAAACATTAATTTAATTCATTTGTAAAACGAATGTGTTACGTATATAAAACCAGAATAGCCATAGCAGACCACATACTATTAACACAGTATCGGCTAATAATAATATAAAAAATAAACAGCAACTTATAAAAAATCGAGGTGATAGCTTTTCTGTCAGTACCAATTTACTCTTACTAAAATTTATAGTGGGTTCGCGCGTAACCAAGCGTTTTTATATTCGTCGCATAGCAGCGGGAGTCTTCTATCCATTTTTCTCCTCTTCAGCTTCTGATATAAACGCAGTCATACTAAGATCGATGCCGACCATTGTGCTTGAGCATCGTTTCACCGTTTCCGTTTCTATCCATGAGTTCCAACACCAGTACTATGAGCCGCACACGAGACGACAGGGACATTCGCGCGACTACACGCGCGGTCGCGCGACGTCCTTTGTATTTGACGCTTCGGTTCGCTTCAATTCTTCGCCAATGTGTAAGGAGCCTAAGGGAAAGGCGAAAATGTGATTCGCGACGGTCATGTTGAATTTAAATAATGGCTACCTTAGAGAATTCCCTTTCAATGGGTGCACTAGGTGGTTCGATGAAATGGAAAATGGCTACCTTAGAGAATTCCCTTTCAATGGGTGCACTAGGTGGTTCGATGAAATGGAAAACGCCTTAAGTACAGTAGTGCCAACGAGTTGCCGTTCAGGGCCACAGACCATCAGTATGCTTGAATTATGTTGAATGAAAATGAACTTCTCGATGCTGAACTTTAAAATGTATCATCACATATATTCCAAGATATTCCAAGATGTTCGTGCACGCGTAGTATTTCTAAATATAACGCTTTGAGTACTTTACGACTCCTAAGGTAAATGCACCTTATTCCGAGGGGTTCTAAAAATGGCATCATATTCCGATGTATTTAGAAAAACAGTTTTTTAAAGCAATTTACTAGTTATTTATGGTCTGCATGATAAAATAATGAATTAATAATTATCTGTTCATATTTATTTATACAAAGGAGAGTTTAGTATGGTCACACTGTAAAATAATCGGTCATTTTGCCGCGGGGAGCGGCGTCGAAAGCACACTTCATACATTTGGGACCTTATGCACGTGAGTATTACGATTTGCCAAATAGTGTTTTACGTAATAATTTTATACAACGCGAGTTTTCGTTTAGGTTGAAATATTGAAAGGATAATATTTTTTATCGAAAACACTTAAGATTTGAGTATTTTATTTGCAAATTAGCAAGAAAATAAGTGTTTAAAATACCGCGGCATTAGGTGCAAAATATTTTAGTGTGTTCCTAAAAGCCGATGTATACCACGGAAAAACAAATTTAAAGACATTTAGTTTTTTTAAATTTCGGTGTCTGTTTTATGATTATAAACTTTAATGTGTTAGTTCTGACTTAATGAATAACTCATACATTTAATAATCTATTTCCGAGGTACACCGTGGCGTCGCATTTACTAATTATAGCAGGTCAAAAATTGTTTGTACAGGTACTTTATTAATACGTTGTATAGAAGATTTTAGTGAAGACATTAGGTTTTATAAGTGTTCTGTTATTATATGTATGTACTTTATATTTGTTTTCCTTTCATATTGTAACTATACATTATTTTATTTGCATAATATTAAAAAATCTTTTACTTTTTAGTACTCGGAATTAGAAACTTTGATTTAGCATCATAAAACGCTATTCCGATGTATTTACGTCGGAATAAGGTTACATGAGTACCTAATTCCGATGTATTTACGTCGGAATAAGATTACATGAGAACCTAATTCCGAAGTTAGTTAAGACCCTGTTTAAATACAGAGTGTTCATTATTTTATGTGCTTAGTAGATACGCGTTTAGTAACTGAAAGAATACTAATCATCTATACAAATACATAAAATTGGAGTGTGTGTTTGTAAAAAAATATAATAAAATTATTTTTTTTACGTTTAGTTTTTTTTTAATTGCATGTATTTTATTTATTTTATTATATTAAAGAAAATGACTTTAGAAGACTCTTAAGAATATTCATATTATGTATTTTCCCTTTTTACCGGTGCTACTACGGGTCGTAGCACAGGTAAAAATAATTATTACCTGTGGTACTACTTACATTAACTTACTTGTGTTGTTGTAGGATAATGAACGCAAAAAAGAAATATACGGTCGAGGATCTTGAAAGTGCGCTTATTGCAATTAATAATGGCAGTAGCGTCTATAAGGCTTCCCGAGAATACAACATTCCAGAAACGACATTGAGAGACAAACGTGACCAAAAATATAGTGGCCATATAGCCGGTCGCAAAACGGTACTCTCAAAATCGGAGGAAACAAAAATTGTTGACTGGATCCATTATCTAGGAAAACATGGTTTCCCAGTTTCTAAAGAGCAGTTGAAGCAAGGAGTGGCAAAGCTAGTTGAAAATTTAAACCGTCCAAATACTTTCAAAGATGGTATGCCTGGTAAGCACTGGCTTGCCAATTTTTTGTCAAGACACCCAACTGTAGCAAAGAGAGTAGCACAAACTTTACCAACTCATCGAAACAAAATTAATGAACAAGATGTGCGCAACTGGTTTGATAGAGTCAAAAGTTATTTTGAAACTAATAATTTATTAGGTGTGCTTGAGGATGAATCAAGAGTGTATAACTGTGACGAAACGGCCTTTTTTCTCTGCCCCAAAGAAAAAGATGTCTTAGTAAAAAAGGGCAGCAAGCGTGTGTACAATAGAGTTGCTAATGATGAGAAAGAGTGCCTAACAGTTTTAGTCAATGTGTCTGCTGGAGGTAAAATAGCTCCACCTATGGTATTGTATCCATACAAACGCCTGCCTAAAAACTTGCCTCTGACGGTGCCACCAACGTGGGGTATAGGATGTACGGAATCAGGGTGGATGAATATGGAGGCTTTTTATGAATATGTCGCAAATGTATTTTACAAGTGGTTACTAGAAAATAAAATAACACTGCCAATTGCCCTGTTCATGGATGGACATACCTCACACATTTCGTTGCCATTAAGTCTTTTCTGCAAAGAAAAGGGAATCATACTAGTTGCGTTATTACCAAATTCGACACACCTTCTTCAACCACTTGACGTTGGAGTTTTTCGACCTGTTAAGGGTACATGGAAAAACGTAGTACACGACTTCAGAGTAAATAATAATTATGCCAAATTAAAACGTACAGATTTCGCCATGGAAGTAAAAAAATGTTTCGATATAAGTATTAAAGTAGATACAATAAAAAATAGCTTTAGAAGCGCTGGAATCTTTCCATTTGACGCCAATAATATTGACTTCTCAAAGGTAATGCCACGGGACTCACGGGAAGCTACTGCTATTAATTCACAGGACCAGTTATATACAAAGGAAAAGAATAGTTTTTTTGAGAAGTTTGAGCAACGACTGGCCCCAGAAGTTCTTCAACTATTTGTCGAATCTGGAAATGAGTGGGAAGGTGAGGAAAAGTATAGATGTTTATTTGGGTTCTGGAAGAAAATACAACAAGAAGAACCTCCTCCTATCTTCAACGATACTACAATTGCGAACAACATACGTGATTGTGATATATCAGATGTTGTTTCGAATATAGAAATAGGTCCAAACGGTAGTATCATACTTCCTTTGAGCCTAAGTCCTAGATCAATCATGAGCCACGATATTCCCCAACTTGATATGGATCAGACATTGACACCAGGAAATAACCATTCAAGGCGATATTCTTCTGATTCTATTTTGCAAATAGAAACCTCACTTGGTCATAATATAACTGAAGATGAGCCTCAACCTTGTTGTTCAAGAACTCAAATACTTCCTTTGAGTCTAAGTCCTAGATCAATCATGAGCCATGATATTCCCCAACTTGATATGGATCAGACATTGACACCAGGAAATAATCATTCAAGACGATATTCATCTGATTCTATTTTGCAAATAGAATCACTTGGGCATATAACTGAAGATGTGCCGCAACCTTGCTGTTCAAGAACTCAACATTTTCAATCATCACCACCAATGTCACGGCAGTCAAGCAGTGATCCAACGCTGGATATTTTTCACCCTGCTGATAACACTAATAACGCCAACCAAAGTACAAATAATATAATAGCAGTTAAAAGTACACCTAACAAGAAACCAAATTTTCCTACTCCGTTCAAAACAGCGTTTTATTTTCCACAATCTCCAAAGAAAACAATGACTAGAAAAACTAAAAAACAAACACCAACGGTGGCAACTGCTGACGACTTTATAGAATATCAACGTAGAATAGCAAAAGAAAAGGAGGAAAAAGCGGAGGGCATTCTTAAGAGACGAGCAGATAGATTAAAAAAACAAGAAGAAAGGAAATCTAAAAAAAATAAAACCATACAGAAGAGGAAAACAGTACGAAAGACAAACAACCTGGACAAAATAAATGAAAGACAAGAAACTGAGGGAAATATAGAAGACGACAATATACATATAGACTTACGACATCGAAGAAATAATCCATTTTCATTAAACTCTGAATCATCCAGCAACGATGAAGACTTTACGTTGACCATGAGAAATAAAACGGCTAATAGGGTTAAGAAAACTTACACAACGTTGTTCGGTGAATCAACATCAGATAGTTCAATGTGATGTGCCATGTATTCCTTTTTTAGATATTATTAATTATGTTATTTTACTACATTGTTGAACTTTAGTTCCTAAGAATTGTTTCTGATCTCGTAATACGATCTAATTTTGATAATGATTATAGCAATTGTTATACTTTTAAGTTTTACATTATTTTTGTAATGATACAATTAGATTTTAATGTCGATTTTGTTAATTCATTTTTAGAAGATTAAGGAATAATATTAATAAAAAACAGAGTTTAGAATAAAACTAGAATAAACAAAAAAAAGAACTGATTTCATATAAAAAATAAACAAATTTGGATCTCGTAATAGGCTCTAATTTTGATATGATTATAGCAATTGTTATACTTTTAACTTGTAAGTACAAAAATAATGTAATTATTTTTGTAATGCAACAATTAGATTTTAATGTTGATATTGTTAATTCATTTTTATATTTTTATAAGATTAAGGAATAATATTAATAAAAAACAGGGTTTAGAATAAAACTAGAATAAACAAAAAAAAGAACTGATTTCATATAAAAAATAAACAAATTTGGATCTCGTAATAGGCTCTAATTTTGATATGATTATAGCAATTGTTATACTTTTAACTTGTAAGTACAAAAATAATAATAATGTAATTATTTTTGTAATGCAACAATTAGATTTTAATGTTGATATTGTTAATTCATTTTTATATTTTTATAAGATTAAGGAATAATATTAATAAAAAACAGGGTTTAGAATAAAACTAGAATAAACAAAAACAGAATTGATTTAATATAAAAAATAAACAGATTTGACTTTTAAACATCATGTATAATTCTCCCTACATAGTTCCCTTTCTATTTTTATACTCGGAATTAGGAACCAAATGCATCGGAATTACGATTTTTAAATCGGAATAAGGTACCTCGGACTTTTTTATATTTTTATTTATTTTATCAGCTTCAATAACCTTCTACTGACAAACTGCAAATATTTTTCAAAAATTTGATAGCTAACACTTCTGATAAAAATATAAAATTGTACACAAAGGTCCGATAAATACTTAATTTATAATGTTCTTTCGTGTTATGTTAAAAACAGCGCGGAATTAGGTGCCTTTACCTTAATATGCTTTCGGTAATGAGGTCACATCTCAGTGATCTCATTAGCAGAATAATGTTTTAAGTCACAAATACAATTTCGCCTTTTTTGCTTGTTCAAGGGATGTACCAAAAGGCACGGAATATAACGATGTTACAAAACTTCTTAGTTAAGTTTTGTAAAAGAGAGTTTTGACATTTCATTAGTCTGGACGGAGTTGTTTGTCAATTGTTTAGAGTGGATTGTATTTAAGGGTCGGTTCACATCTGACGGAAGATGCGTCGCGTGTCATCGGTCGCGTAACGCCAGAACAGACAATTATATGAGAAAACATTCAACCTTTCACACTTAACCGAAGATGCGTTAGTGCGTCGAGCGGACAGCGTCTGTTCCGTTTCCGTCAACGCATTGTCGGCCGACGTAAAGAGCGGCAACGTTCCGCCACGTGTATTTTGACTAATGCATTTAGACTAGGCGTAATATCAGCGGAGATCGTTTGTGTACAGACCGTTCGAAGTTTTTTTGCATTGAAAATGTTTGATACAGAACGATTTATCAAGGAAGTACAAGTTACGCCCGACGCATCTTCCGTCAGATTTGAAAACACACTATTAAACCGAATAGACGCGACCGATGATACGCTCGACGCATCTTCCGTCAGATGTGAACCGACCCTTAATATAAAGCCGCGTACAGACATCGCGTGGCGCTTCGTACCCCTCATACTGTGTGGACTCATTGACCGCACTTGTCTATCTCCTCACCACAGGACAGAACTTTACTACTACTAAAACATTTGAAGGGTACACAGTAACGAGTACATTCAACTTCAAAAAGATGCATCATCATCATCCTTAGTGGTAGGTATTCCACCACCACACCACCACTTGAGTGCAGGCCTCCTCCCTTCTATTTTAAAGTGTAGGCACAAAACATTACATACCGAGTACTCAATTGTTGCAACATATGAATACATTATTGTGGAACATAAATAGTAGACAAATCAAATGAATTCTTGTCAATGTATACATATTTTTGAAGCTGACTGAAGTATAATGATAAGGTGAGCTGACCTGTCAATGGAGGGCTGGTCGAAGGTGAACCTCTGTTCGTGCGCCACAGTGGACTCGTGCGGCATGAGCATGGCGGGCGCGCGGAACATGTAGCAGAACGGGTAGTACATCAGGTTCAGGAACGACGCCGCGTACAGGTCTGCGTACCTCACCACCTACAATTAATAAATAATAATAAATATCTTAGGACAACCAACACACCATTGTCTGATCCTAAACTAGGCAGAGCCTGTACTATGGTACCAGACAACTGAGAAATATACTTATATATTTTTAAATACATACATATTATAAATAAATAACACCCAGAAACGGAACAAATGATTGTGCTCATCACACAAAGATTTGTCCTGGGTGGGAATCGAACCCACGACCTCAGTCTTTGCAGTCAGGGTCACTAACCACTAGACTAACAGGCCAATTAAAATGTATAACCGACTTTGAATTTTACATAACGCCTGTATTTATTATTATTTATTTAAACTTCGCACACAAAAAAGGTACAAAGGCGGACTTAATACCTTAGGCATTCTCTACCAGTCAACCAAGGGTGGTGAAGAGATTACATGGCAGGTGCTTTGGTTGAGAGGAATAGTTATTGAAAAAAAAACTATTAAAATACATCCTACTTATATCAAATTATAAATAACATCGGAAATATAAATAGATTATATTCTGTATCCCCCGAAGGATAAACAGAGGTGTATCTGTGTACACCCACATTTCTCCACGTTTAATAGGCCGATCCTATTGGCACCTACCGGGTACACCAAACCAGACCAGGTTACTACTAAGAAATTCCTGGTAGTAAATTGAATCTGGGAGCAATGCAGTGCGCCCAAACACGCAACATACTTAAAGCTTTTAATATAAAAAATAAATTCTACTGTGCCGTCTAGAAATACAATCCACTTGAATGTGTTCTCAGTGAAATACATTCATACTTTGACTGAGCTTGCTAACTAGCTTTTCCCTGCCCATTCACTCCCATGCATCGGCTATCCCGAGATAAAAATATGCCTATGTCACTTTCCTTGGCATAAACAATCTCTATGCAAATATGTAATCAGTTGGATCCATATCTGATTGATACATACACACATTCTATTCACATGTAATATAAGTAGAATACTTCTGTGTAGTCATTCACGGACATCACTTGTATAAAAATATGTAGAGATACGGTCTACGATAATCCCATATGTATTTGATTCTCTAATATGTGTAGATTGTTTGAATTGTTTCAACCTAAATGAGGCATAAGGAGTATGCAGGGATTGTAGCAGGTGACGTTTCGTGGTTTCTCCCAACCCCCATGGGAAAACGGCGTAAGTCTATGTATGTATGTATTTGTAGATTTGATAGTTGAGGGACACTAAACTCATGGAACAAGTCATACCTATTTGACAAAATTAACATAAAATCCATTGACCAAATGTTTTTATCATCGATAATTCTAGCTAAATATTACAAACTAGCTTCTGCCCGCGACTTCGTACGCGTGTCAATCGACCCAGAGGAAAAAAAAGTTTCACAGAAAATTCAACCCCCATTTCACCTTATTAGGGATGGAATTTAAAAAAAAACCCTTCTTAGTGGATACCTATTCTTCACAAAGAACACACCCTTCATGTCTCTAGGATCAGCGGTTTAGGCTGTGCGTTGATATATCAGTCAGTCAGTCAGTCACTCAGGACTTTGAATTTTATATATATAGATGACAATGTTATGTACACAATCATATTACTTAATGTTTGCTCACTCATTATCATTATGCGTATCATTCCGAAGTCAGTAAAAACAAACAGTGGCTAGTGATGGAACAAAATAAACAATTACACTAATGTCCTTACAAAGCACAAACCTACTCGTAATTGAACTTCCTGTCTCATGCGTCGTGCGTATTCATTTCAAAGATAACTGTAAACACAGTACTTCGATAAAGATAGACTGTCGTTATAAATAAGCGGAATTTTATGCTCTTTACACAACAATAGTTACGCCTATAAGCGATAATATATTTACACAGTAATTAAAATTCTTGATTTATAGTTGTTAAACGTCGTTGTTGTGCCTTGTTTGATAAAAAATAACAGACTTTTTGGACATTGACCTTATAGTGATGCTAACGACATTTACAAGGAATTTTGTTTACATTATATTTAAGTAGTCGCCAAACGAATGTATAAATAAATTGTGAAATATTGCATTGCGATCCCACGCTAAGGAACACGAATATTCTGGGAACTGTGCGACTATGGTACTTCAAATGTCGTTTTAGGGTTCCGTACCTAAATAGGCAAAACGGAATTCTTTTAGGAACACTTTGTCCATCTGTCAAGACCCTTGCATAAGGAACGCGTGGAGGTATCAAGCTGAAATGTATATCAAATACTCAGGTCCGCTACTCCTTGGACCAGTGAAAGAATCAAACTTCTAAGTCTACGTGGTCTAAAGATAAGGGCGTTTATACTCCGTTTATAGCGCTTATTTGATGCTCACAAGGAAATCAAAACCTATAGGAGACTTCTTGTAGACCTAAAATCATGAAGTTTGGCAAGAAGTAATGCCATTTAGCAAATCAAGGAAAAATCCGAAAACCGAAATTCTCATAATATTTACTTTTTTACGATTATAAACTTATTACAGTTGGTAAACTAACCGCGCCCTATTTCGATGTATAGTTATGTTAAGTTTGTCCCTCAGTACAAGAAACCTGTTTGCTTATGTTTAGCATTAAATATCATACGTTGATACGGAGGGTCTCTGTGTGCGAGTCCGACTTGCACTTGGCTGTATTTTTTTTGTTGTTGTTGTATTAATCGTCCTGGATGTCTTTCAACTAGAAGTGGATGGATTGTATATCTACAATATTGATACTCGGATAAACTGTTAATCTCTGAATGTTTGCGTCGAGGGTTCGAATATAAGCTGGTTGAATCTTGGGATATCAGTAACAGATAGCGGTAAATCGTAGTTTATCTCGGATAAATAATCTATATTAAACTGAAGTTATATTATTGAGATAGCGCGTAAGACCACACGTGTTCTCTTGTCCGTGGGCGGGAGTCGCTCCCGTATTCAGTACAACTGCGGACAACACCGGTGGATCACTTTTCAGCCTTATGCTTTTAGCAATAAGGTTGTGTCCGCAATGGTACAGTCAGCGTACAGTCAGCAAAATATCGGGACGAACAGCTTGTTCAAAATGATCTAAACAACTATGAAAACTAAACAATGACACAAGGAATTCTTCACAATGAACACTGTACACGACAACTGTCATTCTGACAAGAACTTTGTCCAATTCAGATAAAGTTTATTTAACTTTATCTGAATTGTACAGTCTGTTTCCCGATATTTTTGACGCTGACTCTAAGTACATGCCTGCCAGCAACTACTGGAATTCTCGCGAAGAATAGCTTGTATTCCTGCGAGCATTTACTGTCTTAACAGGTTTCAAAATATAGCTCTTATAAAATTCGTATAGCAGTAGAAATAACGGGTCTTAAGTCACATAACGTAGTCGAAAACTCGAGAGTCACTTGTTATAGTGAGATTACAGTGAAGGGCAAAGTTACAATTTTATTTTTACCTTCTCCGTGACTCCTGTACCATTGCATGCTGTGTGCAAGAACAATATTTTGCGTGCATTAAATTGCACGCTGTTGCAAAAAGCGATTGTTCATACCGGAGATAAAAAAGTTTCTCAGCAATTATTTTTGTACAAAGTTACTTAGTTTAGTGATGTACAGAATGCTCTGATAAGGGCTTTATAAATGGGTATTTTAGCAGCAATTATAGTAGTGGAAATAAATCGCACCTGTGATGAAAAGAAAGTCTGTCTAGATCCAGAGCGGAACAGTGAGCCGAGCATGCCGTATGCGAGATCCATTTTGTGCGTCACGTCGCGGATCGAACAGCGCAGCTTCGATATATCGGGCTTCTCCTTCGTACTCGAGTCCAAATCCCTGCAATACAAATGGAATTATTAGAAATATATTCCTGACAACCCATACCCGATGGGACTTACATACATTAAATAAATTTACAGTTTAAATAACAGGTGTTTCTTTTAAACATATTTTGACACTAGCTTCTGCCCGCGACTTCGTCCGCGTTAAATTTCTTGTTGCCCCGACCCTTCCCGTCGCGTCGAATCGCCTACCCGTGCGATTTTCCCCGTTGTTGCAACTTTTTTCATCACTGCTCAGCTCCTCTTCGTTGTAGCGTGATGTTATATAGCCTATAGCCTTCCTCGATAAATAGGCTACCCAACTCAAAAACAATTTTTTAATTCGGACCAGTAGTTCCTGAAATTAGCGCGTTCAATCAAACAAACAAACATACAAACAAACTCTTCAGCTTTATAATATTAGTATAGATTTGTAATTTTAAACGTAACGAAATGAGCTCCTTATGGTTGATAAGGAGCTCATTTCGTTACGTTTAAAATTCAACATCACAGAGAATTGTGATAAACAAAGCATCGTCAATATTTCATGTCCTATTCAAAGTGATCTATACAGCATTACAGATTACAAACACATTAGTTTATGACAGAATTAATTAGCTACGTTCATTAAAACTGTAGTCAAGTAGCAATAGCTATACATACTTGTACATATGTCCTAGTTCTACATCTAGGTCTTGTAACTGCTCAAACAGTTGACATTTGTCGGTCCACACGTGGAGTTCTTGAACTAATTCAGGGACTATGAGGAAGGTGCGCCAACCTCCGATCTTCTTCGACTTGAGAATATCACCGAATATGTGGTCTCCTACGTACAGTACATCTTTACCTTTCGCCCCGATCATGTCGGTAAAAACATCGCACGAACCTAGAACAATTATGTTGATTAGTTCGTGTTGCATCTTATCAATCGTCGCGGCATATTGAAGGTCCATTGAGCGTTGAAAGGCTTCTATTAAAATTTACATTTTCCTTGGGTTTAATTGAATTGAGTTTTATTATTCTGCAATTACTTGTAATCAGCCTATAACGTACCCACTGTTTGGACACAGGCCTTTTCTCTGTGAAAGGGAGAAGGCCCAGAGAGAGTGCCCATATCCATCACGCGCCGTACTGAGGGTTGGTTGTCATGTCTTTGAATTTTTGTTTCAAGG
Source organism: Aporophyla lueneburgensis (assembly GCA_932294355.1). Taxonomy (NCBI): domain Eukaryota; kingdom Metazoa; phylum Arthropoda; class Insecta; order Lepidoptera; family Noctuidae; genus Aporophyla; species Aporophyla lueneburgensis. Next base: position 14,811,207 of record OW028750.1, on the reverse strand, counting down.
ACATGCCGGTTCCCTCGCGATGTTTTCTTTTAACTTTTGAGAGCAGTGGTGTGAAAATAAATTGTACAAAGTAAGGGCTTGCAAGTATCAGGATTTTTTATTTTGGACAATTTTTCGGGTACTATTCGAATGCAAATCCTAGTTGGAACCTACGAGTTACGACACGAAAGTACGGGCCACCGTATTTTGCTTATAATGTGAGCACATTTTTACTAAATTAACCTAATTTGAATACATAATGTGATAAACACGCTAAAATTTGTCTGACCGACTGATGATTCTAAACCAAGTCTCCGTGATAAGAATATTGTATTCTTCTTTAAACAATGCATTTTAATCAAGGCCAGGCTAGCTTTACTCGCTGTTAAGTCCAGAGAGCGATCGGTTTATAATATTATTGTTAAACAAAAAATATTCACATTGATAACGAGAAATGTGCAAAAATATTTTCAAATGAAATCATAATGTATTACGTAACAAAGACGATAACGATTGGGGTTACTAACCACCTCATGGACCGATGTCTTTCATCATACATTCGTGTGTTGTTGTTTTTAGTAAGTGATATCTACGTAGATTTAATATTAAGAGTGTCTCAAAAAAGAATTGAATCTATTTTCATGCATTTAAAAGTTACACCAAGTAAATTGTAAATGCTTAAACTAGAAACATCAAATTCATAATAATTTAATTTAATGTCTTTGTAACCTGGTTTCACAACTACTTCGATCTCTAATTTAATACTTATTTAGTCTTGCTTGGTTAAGCCAAAATTCCTATATTTATTTGCGTAAACCAAATATGAACCTTATACAAACATTTTGAAGGCGCTCAAGTTTGTCGAGTTGGTCTTATGTAAGGTCAAGATAGCTGGCATCAGCGTAGTCAAGGACAGATAAAAGAAGCGATTATGCAAGTGCAATCTTGATGACAGTCGGTAGAAAGCTACGCAATCTCTTCAAGGACGCAGCGGATGGAAATAGCTTGCGGCTAACTTCCTGTAGGTGGGCTTTCCAAGAAATTCTTATCAATAAATATCCTCAATTTTTTAACTTTCGAACTGAAAGGAACAACTGACTTGCCGAAAGGAACGTGGGGAAATATCGTCCAGTCAATATTTGAGGCCGACCCTGAACTGCCTATCACCATATGGTTAAACATAACTATGTTAAAAAACCTACAATCGACGTGACTTTGTTGACCAGTTGTCAATTTACTATACATATACTAATTTACGCTTTAGCACTATCGAAAGACACCGTCCTGTATTGGTCCACTAAAAATTTCCATTAGCATATATGACAATAAACGCGATAGTAAATCTTCAGCCGGTTATCAGTCAGTTGGGTGGTTATGCTTAATATAGCATTCTAATTAAGATAATATTATCTGGTTCTGAAGCATTGATGTCCCACACTCGTGTCAACACTCTGAACGTGACAGACTACGCACACGCTTTATTGTATTTCGATTTAAAGAATTTATTTCTCATAAGAACTTACAGTCCACTTATAATGAGATACAAATTATGATATTGATAATAGTACAATACAATTTCCTCTAGAGTGTTAGAATTTTTAATTTACATCATGTTTCTTAAGCTTAGTTTTAAATGTATTCACGTTATCGCATTCTTTTATGTCGTCCGGCAATTCATTGAACAGCTGTGCTGCTTCGAACAAAATGTTTTTTTTACCGTAACTAGTGCGTACGCTGATAATATCAAGTTTGTTTTTGTATGTATTTAAATTACATTACGTTCATAATCTCTATATTATAAAGAAAAGTCTTTGCCAGCGGCTTCACGCGGGTTGAGGTCAGAATTTATCCAACGGGAACTTACTATCAGTATACAAAAGTCACCCATATTCTAACCCAGGTCATTATCCACTTGAATGTCAAATTACATTCTTAATCCCTATATTATAAAAAAATGATTTCGCCAGCGGCTTCATCTGCGTTAAGGTCAGAAATTACCCAACAGGAACTTACTATCAAGATGCAAGAGTCGTCCATCTTCTAACCTAGGTCATGGTGCTCTTGAGTGCCAAATTACATCGAAATTCGTTCAGTCGTTAAGGCGTGATCCAGACAGACAGAGTTACTTTCTCATTCATAGTAATTAGTATGGATACGCAGATATTAGATACTCATATATGTAACAATATTAGATAATATGATACCAGTTTATCTGTATGCGTAATAAGTACCATTTAATAGCCGTCGTTATCTTTAATATACTCGCCCTATTTCGTCTTGCTAAAACGCCTATTATTTTCATAATCGATACAATTTAATCCTATTAAGATTGAATAGTTCGTTTAAAACGACAAGGGAAATTCATTAATTACTTTTAAAGTATGTTAGACACTAATCGTCAATAGATATTGCTAGGACATTGTTTCCTTGATTCATATCGTTATACCAAGAACAGTGGGTGATATGATTTCAACTTCCGAGAAGCTTAATATATTTTTACTTATTGTAGTCTATGGGTAAGTACACAAATTTGTATGCATGTGAAATGTACGGTCACCAAAAGAGATAAGTTACTCGGGTCGTCAGATATACTTGAAGTTTTGTAAAAAATGGAAAGATTTTTCGCATAAAATTTAATTATTGCACTATTTCTTTTGTATTAATTAAAATAAATTTTATTAAATGAAAACTACTGGTGACAGTTCAACCGAAATTTAACAAATTCCCCTAGTTTATTGTGTTAAATTTTATGTTGCATTGCATATATTTAGACGGTTCGTTTCTACGTATTTGAAATTTCATGTTATGTCTCACACATACCTATGTGTACCCACCATAAATCTATTCCCTATGATAAAAAGGACGTACCTCCAGAATAAACAAGTTCCTCGTGCAATGAGCCGACATAGTGGCCCATCTTCAGGGCCCCAGTCTTAGTGTCCACCTGTCGCAGCGTGGTACCTTCGCCAAAGAACAGAGGCTTCTTGGCATCCACTACGATCCAGTCGAAATAGGTCTTCCAGTTCCTGTGAGGCTCACCAGGCTATAAGCAATCAAGTGAAATATTAAGAATTAGATAAAAGCAGATTAACGAACTAATGAATAAAATATACATTTATAAATTAACACAACCCGATTGATTTATTTCATTGAATAATGAATACGAATAGCGTTTATTTTCTGTTTCAGAGTTCAAGTTCAGACCCAAGGCAAAAGTTTATTTTTATATTTATGAGTATGAGTAGATTGAGTGAGTAATCCGCCTGTTGATAAGATTCTTACAATGTATTGTTATGAACTGATAACCCTGTAGTGATTGCAGTTTCTTTAAGTAAACGTAGCTAAGAAGCATCTCGATTATACCAGCTTGAAAACAATAAAATCAAAAGGTGATTGCAGGTTAGTAACCGAATTATAAATAAATTTAACCGATAATATATCCATAGCTTTACCTATGGAGTAGCCCGACAATAGCAGTTTAAGTGACAGCTGTTTTGAATAACAAATGTGTGATCAATCACTTTGTTTAAACGTGATGTCGAACGAGCTGTTATTTATTGGCTCCAACTTATAGAGTTGTAGGTCGTGAGTTCGAACCCAGGTAGGCACTTTACTTTTTGTATGTACCTAATTTCGTCAGCGTTGCTCTCGAAACGTTGAATGAAAACGTGAGGAATCCACCAACCGGCACTGGAGCTACGTGGTGGATTATGGCCCATCCCCTCTCACAGAGAGATGGCCTGTATATAAATTTAATATTTATAAATTATTTGACGCACATAATAAGTACTGGCTCCTTCTTATTTTTTACGGCCCGAGACACCGCGGCCATGCTCGTGCTGTCCGGTCGCCGCCCTTGCAGCGTCAGGCGGGCCATTCATAGAATTTAGAGTAAAAGTTTTATGCAAAACGTCTCAAGCAGTTTTAAAATTATAATAATTACGAAAATTCAAAAACGCTTAGATAAAAAAAATCTTTTTGCTTCTATAGCTTCTTTACCACCTACAGGTGTACCTCTTAAAATATTTCGCGTATGAATAGATACACCTTATATGTATATGCAAACATAGACATTCTGTTAAAATTATAATTACCTTTGCGCCGTACGGAAAATCGAATAGGTGCTCCATAACTCTATCCGTGAAATTATATTCACTATTCGTTAGTATAAATATTTTGGCACCACTTTCTTTTATCCTCGACAAGAACATTGGCAGCCTGTCGTCTTTCTTCAAATACAATTCCATATTCTCCGTAGTCTTGTCCTTCAGGTCTCCATGGATGTGAATGTAGTCGACCGCATTTCTCACGTCTTGAAAGATCGATTTGAATGACATAGCGAGATCCCCACATCGTACACCATAGTTTGTTCTGCGAAAGATTTTTTATTTATAGAAGGCATCATCTGCCTAGCCTGTTCCTAACTATGTTGAGGTCACCAGTATTTTACATAAAGCGACTGCTTATCTGATTACCACAACCGAGTTACCCCAGTAACTGGGTTGTGGACGTCAGATAAGTAATCGCAGTCTTAGCAAGGCGTATCGTGTCACCCATAACCATACGACTGGTTGTCACAAATATCATATTTTCGGGCTTCTGACGACCCGTAACGACTGTCAAATATCCACAACCGGAACCAACGGCTTAACGGGCCTTCCGAGGTACGGATGGGTCTTCGTATGTAAAAAATAATAGTTAAAAAAAAAACGAAAAAAACACGCTTCCATAGAAAAGCAAACTAAAAAAAGTAGAAAGTAATGGAAAAAAGCGTGGGGTGCTTTTTAAGGTATTTTTTTATTGATATTAGCCACCCCACGCTTTTTTTCCATTATTTTCAACTTTTTTAGTTTGGTTTTCTATGGAAGCGTGTTTTTTACTTTTTTTTAAACTATTATTTATTTTCTATTTTTTAGGGTGTTTTGAATTTTGAAACGTATGTCAGTGTAGTTTGTGACGTATGTCGGCGTAGTTTTCGAAGACAGTTTTTTTACTGTCCTGGTAACCCTGGCAAGGATAATGGCACAAATTTATGAAATTACTGCATTGCCATCGGTCTTTGACAGGTGTGCAAATTTTGAATGAAATCTGGTCGTTTACAGTGGGTCAAAATCTCGCTATAAGGAGTCGGTTACAAACAAACATACAAGTGAAGCTAATATAAAGCGTGTAAAAACGTCGGTCACCAATCTCTAGATCAGCCGCGGCAACTGAAGATTAACCTGTTCCATCGACCCATACAGCTGCCCCCTCTCATTTTTTATTTATAGAAGGCGTTCGGTAATCATGACCGAGTATGTACGCTAACGCTCCAAGTTGTGTTTTAAAAAAAAGTAGGACGACCATATAAAGAGTAGGTCGATGATTGAAGTGCGAATTACGCAATGCTAATAAGCCGGAGTAATTGCGTAATACACTAACAGTAGGAACGGCTTTAATTTTTACAGTTCATCAACATTTATTTCGCTATTTACGTTGTTGAGCAGACACATTTTTCGAAAGTGTAAGGCAATGGATTAGCCATATCCTCCAAAATTATTTAGATATTGATTCAGTGACTTACGCAATTATGGGCAGCTATGTGTGGTGATGATGAGTGACCGTTATTAGCCCATTCACTTTCATTCGGAGAGCTATTCTTGAGTTATAGCCACATTAGTTGAATTATAACACAATAAAATGATTGGAATTCGTTCAGCGAAACGTAAACTAACAATATAATTAAATTACGTTCCAATTTATGCCAATTTGCATCTGTTTTATTTATGGATACTATTAAGAGAAGGATTTATTCAGCTTAGCGACTGACTCTAAAAGCCAGTGACTTACGCAATTAGGGGCAGCTATGTGTGATGATAATGAGTGACCGTTATTAGCCCATTCACTTTCATTCGGAGCGATATTCTTGAGTTATAGCCACATTAGTTGAATTATAACACAATAAAAAATTAAACCACCGAAAAAACTGAAAAGCCAAAAATAATAAACCTTAAAATTATGAGTCGGCGCTTTGAGTGATCTTTGTTCATTGATTTTTCAGCACCAACTCAAAATTTTAAGGTTTATTATTTTTTGCTTTTCAGTTTTTTCGGCGGTTTAGTTTTTTGTTAAGTTTTTATTTAATATTTTTTTTTGTGGCGTTAATGTACTTATAATACTTGGCAAGGTATACCCTATCCAATAAAAAAAGAATTATCAAAATCGGACTACTCTGTATAAAGTTATGCGTGGTTATGGTTATACATTACAATCAGTGAGTGAACAATCAATCATCCCCTGTTTTCCGACCCTTAGCGTTCGATTTTGTTTTCCAAATTTATATGGGACCACCTTGGGAGTATACCCTTTCCAATAAAAAAAGAATTATCACAATCGGACTACTATGTAAAAAGTTATGCGTGGTCATACATAAAAAAAATAAAAATAAAATATACGCGTCGAATTGATAACCTCCTCCGTTTTTTTTCGTCGGTTGAATATGAATGGAATTCGTTCAGCGAAACGTCAACTAACAATATAATTAAATTACGTTCCAATTTATGCCAATTTGCATCTGTTTTATTTATGGATACTATTAAGAGAAAGATTTATTCAGTTCAACGACTGACTCTAAAAGCGTCAGTCACTCACAGCTTACCTTGTGTATTGTGGTGAATTAGTGAAGAAGTCTATCAAACAAGCTATTAGATAGGTTTCCGGCAAGTTGAATAATGTATTCAGTACATACACTCTTGACTCATCTAGTGTTAAGAATTTATTCGGGTACAATTCGTATACTTGTGAACTGAAAGAAACGTTGGAATCATTAGTTTTTCTTACACACTAGTGGGTTGTTACTTCTTTGTTTATGCAAAACTAAAATAAATACAACTTTATATTCTTATACAATTTTATAATGTAGCAAGAGTTCAATTTGGAATCATAATATGTTTTGGATTATCAAGTCTATTCATGTCAGTCGAATACTGGAAGGTCGCATTCGCAACTAAGGTTCGACTTTTAATCCTATTCACTAACTTGACAATTGGAGGGATACCAGGTTTTGACAAAAAAAAGATAGTGAGGTGGTGCAAGAATGAATGAAATTGAATGAACTTGAAATGATGTACTTACATGCAAAATTTGTAATTTAAATTTAATAACTTGTTTTAAAACAAGATGTGTACTATATCGATATATACGTAGTCTATGGCTGTCAGAGGAAATAAAATGACTATAGTAAAAAAATAAGCAAAATGACATGATTTTTATATTTAGTTTTGTTTCTATCAGAAGAAAATAAAAAAAGGAAATAACTATTATTAAAATTATTAATTATTCTTATAATCCACACCTAAAAACGATTTTTTAAAGTTTTATTTAATTTAAAACATTTTTATCATTCATTCTTTATGCGAAGTCGTTCACTACCCCGACACTATTAGTTTTAGAATGGTATCATTATTTTGCATTGAACTGTCAAGTTAGTGAATAGGATTAAAAGTTCAACCTTAGGTAATTGACGTCATCAACTGCTAATGACATAATGCTAAAGCGAGCGTCAATTATAAACATACTCTTTTGTATTAAATTTACACAGTGCTAAAACCTATACAATTCTGTCCGTATGAAACAACCAAACCTAACGTTTTATTATTTCAAATGTACACTTACTGTTTTAAGAATTCAAATCCATGTACGCACACTAAAATATTACCATAGGCGTCTACCTTTAGCAAGTTACCGTATAATGTGTCGAACCACAGACCTCTGAAAGGAAAAAGAAAAATTTAGTACCTTTAAAATAAATATTAACAAATTGGTTCGTTTTAAAAACTCTGGTAATACATACCTTACTGGAAATGAAGGGTCATATTCAAATTCCATTATTTCCTTTGGGTAACCTTTGCGAACTAATCTTTCTTTGGTTAAATTGAATCCTAAAGTTTCATATTGCGGCGATTTGTATTCTGTAAAAAGGTAAGATAATTTCAGTATGGAATCTCAGAAACAAAAATGTCATTATTAGTCATAGCATAGGGCGGGGCGTTTGAAAGGCCTAGTTTCACAGCTGCTTCTATATCGTATTATATGTTGAACATGAATGTGAATCGTCACACATTCAAGTATAGACAGAAGTCGGTCGTTACCCGAATAAAGCGAGTGCCGAATCTATGGGTAGTCAAAAGCCCAAAAGGGCGACACTTTCCATTCCGATCCAGCTCGTCCTTTGCTACCCCCCTCTACCACAATGCCCTTAGCCGAGGCCCGTACCCCACAAGGGGTGCCCTTAGAGAGTAGTCGCTCTAGAGTTTTAAGCCCTGGCTGGAGGCCTTAATTTATTAAGGTAGCCATAGGCAAGTCCGGTTAAGCAGCCGAAAAACTCATAGGTTGACTTGCGAGATGCTATTTAAAAAAAAAGGGCCGACACCAACCCCCAGTTCAGTTTAAACTTAGGATATTAGGTAATTTATTGGGTTGCAGTATACGTACGACCGTCCCCCATTTAAAATACTGACATTGACCATCCTTATCTGCTCAGATAAAAAGCCTACGACAATATTATTTGCTAAACAGATAGTAGCGTAACCAAGCTATATTTTTTTTTAAATATATTAATGTTGGTTACAATAGTCGTCCAACGGTCAGGGTAACGAAGTCAGGACTTTAAACTTAGCTGCCAGTGGGTAAAGCCCAATGCAGGGAAATTCGACCACAAGCATAAGGTGAAACGGTGGCGTCACAGAGTATAGTTGGTGGTATGGCGTCTTAGAAGGCTAGAAAATCTGTATATTTAAAACTTACCAGCCAAGGTGTAGTCCATATCAAAGCCATAGAATTTAACATTTTCTAAATGTAGCGATCTGTTGACAAAGATTCTGAAACAAAAGAAAAAGTGAACGTTACTTTCGTGTAATAATCACTACGCTTGTAATATGTTTCATTAATAAACTCATCTTGAAGATCAGTAGTAAGTAAACACAATGCCTAGGTACAAACAACAATCAAGTAAAAATCATGTTTTGCACTAAATAATATAAAAATATTTACTATACCTACCTACCTATAAATGTATTTTTTTTAATTTGGTTAGTAGTTAGATAAGTTAACGACACTGAATATTGCTTCAGCTTCACCATTACCTATAACTGCAGATTTAACGTGGTAGGTACCCTTGGTATCAAAATTACATAATTTCCCTACCTAATCACAAACTGATTCAAATTACTTAGTCCTAAAACAATTTAGCGTTTTCGTTTATCTCGCATCGCGAAACAGTCAAGTCATTCATGAGAAACCAAAGTTGAGAGAAGATGCAAACAATGTTTCGCAAATTTTCGCCACTTTTGTTTTCGATGAATACAAAATTATAAAGGGCAGATTTTACGTGGTAGTATTTGTAGCCATTTTGCATGACCTAATGGCGAGCCCGTTCAAATTAGTACTTTCAAGAATTCTTTCAAGAATCAACAAAAACGTAAGTTTTTGTTTCGAGCCTCGAAACAGTCAAGTCGAATATTGATGGGAAACAAAAGTTGAGAGAACATGGTTGGAAACAATGTTTCACGACTTTTGTACTAGTAGAAAGGGGAGATTTTTCATGGTAGCCATTGTTAGCTCATTCAGATTAGTGCTAACAGAATTTACCTGGAAGCTCCAAGCAATCAAACCCCGTATTCATGCGTATCAAACATTGAAAAACGGAAGTAAGCTGGAAACTATGTGTTGAAACAATTTTTACCATGAATATGAAGTAGCCAGCTTGACCTCTTTGTTGGCTCGCTGGTCTATCATCTCGGCAAATATGTTATAAAATATACTAAGTTCTTATAAATATTTGCATGTTACGAGTAATGCAATACTACAGTAATTGTGTTTTTTTACTTACAACTGATGTGGTAAGTCCACATTAATCCTACGTAAACTAACACTTGTAAGGAACATAATTTTATATTCTGCGTTCTAGACAATGTCATTTAAAAATACTATTATTTTGGGTAGTGCATAATGTGCCTTGAATGCAACTTTACTCTTCGCTTTCGTGAAAATGTCATCCACAATATTGACACCATGAGTGTCAATCTGACATTCTTTTCATTTTTCTATGCAGGCAAACGCCTCTATGCTGTCAAGTAATACGACTATCTGGCCCTAGCCAAAATAGTTTTGTAGCAAACATAAACTTACATTCAACCGAATTCTTCCAAAACAGCTTGAAATTTAGAAACCCAACTTCAAATTTTCTAGACTGTGAAACTAAAAACTGCATGAACTAAAAAACACTTCCATAATTTAAGGGATTCTGAGCAATCCCTAACAGACAATACCAGTTTACAACATTTTTTTTTAACAAGTAATGCCATTTTTTTCCTGCTTGGACGAGTACTTGCAAAAGTGTTAAGTGTTTAATCCATTGCAAATAAAATACGAAGTTACTAAGCTTTAGACAGCGCTCGAACAAAAGAGCTCTTTCAATGACATCTCCACGATTATTTGTTGAGTACTCTCGAAATCTGAATTCGATCGGCACACCTTTCTAGAGATAAGCGGTAAGCTTAAAGACAGAGAAGTCAGTTTTGTGCCGATCGGGACCACCCACAATAGCGGTACAATTTGGGAGTTTCAGCAATAATAATAAAGTAACAAAATTAATGGCAACAACAAACAAAACCGTTTGGACTATGCAACTTTTATTGTTACGTCAATGTGAAGCCATAGGTAATGAACCGCACCGTGTAAGCTGACCTTTTAGAGTTGAGGTAGGTACAGACAGCAAATAAAAGTAAATTAACAATTAATTTTTTTATATTAATTTTCTGTTCACTTTTTTTAAAAAACATTAGAACTGATGTAAAACTATAATACTTAACAAAAAAAACTCTTAAACTATTTATTTAGGATAAATATAAGGTATTATTATATTCATACACGAAATATTTTAAGGGGTACACCTGTTGGTGGTAGAGAAGCTATAGAAGCAAAAAGATTTTTTTTATCTAAGCGTTTTTGAATTTTCGTAATTATTATAATTTTAAAACTACTTGAGACGTTTTGCATAAAACCTTTACTCCAAATTCTATAATTGCCCCGCCTGACGTTGCGAGGGCGGCGACCGACGGCACGAGCATGGGGCCGCGGTGTCTCGGGCCGTAAAAAGTAAGAAGGAACCAGTATTTCTTATGTACGTCAAATAATTTACAAATATTAATTTTTGAAAAAAAAAATTTAGAAAAAAAAATTTTTCGTTGCTGTAGCTTCTTTACCACGTGTACCTCTTAAAATATTTCGTGTATGAATAGATACACCTTATATAGAAAAATGGGTCAATTTTGATTAGGTACTACTAACCTATAAGAAAAGTAACAGTGTTATTTTGTTGCTGACCGTGCTGACCGTAGATTTTGTAAATGGGTACAACTAAAAACTGCACGAAGGTTGAAAGCCGAACTTTTCATTAAATACATCTGAAGTAAACAACAACAATGTGTGTATGTTAATTAAAATGAAGCAGTCATATTTGGACGTCAGCACGTCGCGTCGTGCGTCGTCGGAAGTTTCGGTTATTTCCATAAAATTCCATTTAGAATAAATATGCAAGCGTTCTGAGTATTGTTTACAGTTCTTCAAGTTATCAATTTGATTTAATTATGATTAGTCAGCTAACTAGTGCTAACACGGCACTCGCATCCGCTCCGTTGTTTCTTGAGACTCAAGTACCTACGTAGATAAGAATTACGTCAGTCCAAAGTCGCCTGAGTATGATATGATAAGAAATGGAATAGTGCCTATACGTGACAGCTGTATTCAAATTGAGTGACTTATAACTTAAGCTATTATCAATAGGAATCCGAGATCACATCAGGTGCTATTTCAGAGATTATGTCTCTTTGATCTTCAACGATACAAAACATCGTGTTACTATGTTAGAAATAAATCGACGACAGGATATTGTGATTCGCGTGGTAACTGGTAAATTGCGTCATTTATCCTTACACGAGGTTGTGAAATTAATTATGCTTTGGAGCTATCTTTACAATAACATGTCGATACTCAGCACATGAGATTTTCCCGATAAGTATTGTCTTATTTAAATGAAGATTCACCGAATGTTTTAAAATAACTATTTACGCATACGTGTACTTTATGAACTCTATTCGTGGACTCATTGTAGAATAGAGGTAATTTGTAGATTTTATCTACAAATTACCTAATTCACATTCACTTTTCCTGGTAACTCTTAATTTATTAGTGAAAACTGGATACGTAATGACAAACTTCAGCGCTTTTAGCTAAATCAAGCGGTCACCAGTCATAACAGCAATGTATTTAGTTATTTTTGGAACACGTGTCGCGCAAGCCACAAGGTGAAAAACTTCATGCAAGTCAGGCGATAATGCAGAACGAGCAGAACGGAACGTTGCTGTTGGCTCCAGTTCGATGTCCATTTTAATCATTATCAATATGCATCGTGTTTTAAATTTGTAACTTACACGCCTACAGTCTAGGAGAAACACTCATCGAACGGAATTCCAGCGTTTTGCCAATGATAATTTCGTAGATATCAATATAAGTTCCATACAGTTTATATTAGCAAACCATATAAACTTCTAGCCATGTTATCGTGTCACTCTCCTTGAAGTAAAAGAACTGTCACAAGTGTACTTCGATTCGTCGTATCTAATTAAAGCAAAAGGCATAACAAAGTTCGGAGTAAGAAAGTTAATAATACTTTCTCAGGTAACACATTACACAATCCCATAATTATCATATTCTCTACATTGTGATATTTTTCGAAGCAGTTCTTTTGGAGATCAAAAGGAGAATAGCCATTGTTACAGATTTCATTCATGATCAATTCAAACAGCCAATTTGCGTTTCAACGAGCGTACACCGAAGACGGGTTTCGCCTTTCAAATTTGAAGGCTAAAACAAGGCAAAATTAAAGCCAATTTAACTGGTTCAGTATTTGATAAGTAATCCGACCAAAAACTAAGTCAACATGAAAATCTTTTAAAAGAGAAGTTGTATTACCTACTACAGATTTGCCACAATACTACGTATTTTGATTCACTCATGAATAGGTTCACAAGGTCCTAAATAGTCATAAGATTAGGGAGTATATCTATACTGTGATTAGGGTCAATTTAAAAATTAATGCTTAGAATACCAGTACCCAAAAATATCATGTATCTATGGACCTATCTAGTTTCTCGTAGATAAATTAATTGTTTTGTAACTCGAGCCCCAACTGCGTCTTGTTATGATTTCTAGATGGACTTGAGTACTATCTTTATGGACTTAGAATTTTAGACAAAAAGGACACTCTCTTGTGTGGTGTTGTATAAAATTAAAGAGCCTTGAGAATTTTGTAACAAATAAGATATCCACAAAATCCGTACTCAGCCCGCCAGGGGGACTAAGATTCACGACCTCGAGAGAAGGCCTGTGTTCTAGCAGTGGGAACATTATGAGCTGATTATTCTTATGTTTATACTGTATCATCTTGTTAGATGACACAGTATAAACATAAGAATAATCAGCTCGGCATAACTGCAAGACATTATTGAGACAAGAACTTAACAGTCAATGCTTTGCCCTTGCTAGACTTTGTAATAAACATTTTATATAGCAAACTGTAAGCGTGCGTTTTCCCAAAATGGCAGGAAATATATTTCGTCTGTTATTTCCGCTAGTAGATCTGGGATAACGCGATCCTCGTCACCTCCGTGAATTACCAGATTGAGCGAGAGAGCAAGAGAGAGACCTGCACGCGTAGCACGACCACCGTAGAAATGGGTTTTGTCGACAGAAGAATAGACAAAATTACAGATTCTAGAAAGATTAAAGACAGAATTAAAGATTGTAGAAAGATTTGTACCGTTTTATGCTGGCGTAGCATGACAATTCTATCTCTATTCTACCCAGAATAGACAAAGTTCTTTCTATGGTGGTCATGCTACGCGTGCAAATAGAGAGTGTATTTTACACGAGATTGTGTTGCAATAGTAAGCCTGCCTCGTACACGGACAGCTTCAACTATTTGAAAGCGAATTTCTGTAATAATGACATACCTAACTATTAGAGGTGGACCGGTAAACGTGGACTTTAGATCTATATTTGCAATATTTATCATTTTTGTAGTGACTTTGTAATTATTGATGCCTCAATTTCTTCATGCTGTTTTTGGACGTTTTTTTGTTTGCTGCTATTAATGCGAAAAACGCTATTATACTTCTCAGTGATGCCTAGACCCAAAAGTTGGATTCCATGATAGGATTGGCTTTGTCGCGCACGGTCTCGTGATCTCTCGTCTATATATTGATCACATTTTTCCAGGGATGAATGCTTGAATGCAGGTTTAGATACGGGCCTCTGACTGGAAATTTATGGCAGGTCCAATGTTAGCCTATGCTGAACATAATGGATAGAATGCTAGTATGCTATTAACGAAATGTTGACAGTGTAAGAATTGATACCTTTCTTAAAACAATAACAGAGTGCAGATGTATACAAACAATGAGGCATACGACGCTACGTCATATATACTTTCTTATACATGTTTTTAAACATAACATACCACAGCCCACAGGATTTAAAGACTCGCTTCGTCACTGAATATTTTTATTATTAGAACCTGACGGCTGAATTTCAGTCTCATTTACTTTTACATACAGTTTACTGTAGTAAGTAAATATAGTATATTCCAAAGCTATAAATCAACTCACTCGTTTGGCGCCGCCGTGTTTCTGTTCCCTGTGCCATATGCCGAACCAATGACTATGGACTTGTCCACAAAACGATAGGCAGACCCGTTCGCCATGGCCTGTTTCTCCATTGTAAATCACTTACAAAACTACTTATTCTGTTACACCATTCACAACACAAATTGAGGTAAAAGTAATGTCCATTCAATCATACACGTATAGATAATATTTTAGATTCTCGGAATTTGGTATTTTCACTATAACAAAACATTTATTTTCACTGTAGTGTAATTGCGGTTCGCACGTCTCTCATGATTCACTGCTATCGTTTTAGTGTACCGCAGGAAGCATTTGAGTGGATATCCTTGACAGTAACAAGGTTAAAGAGACCGGTCCTCTCGTCTACGTGTTGACAGTGTTAGACTTAACATGTGGGTTATAGTTAGCCTACTTAGGTTTCAACTGCACATCTATTGTTTGTGAGTCGTCTTTGTTAGTCACAAACAATAGTTTACGTTGTAGCAGTTTCTGATGATTCATAGCATGATGACTGCGCCAGGAATGGCTATATATGTTGGCATGCGTGCCCTACTTTATAAACAGTCAATTTTTGAAACAGATAAACTATTATCTCATTGCTTTAAACTATACATAATGACACTAACTTATACGACTACCATCCTGCATGATAAGCACCCGTAAATCTGAAACTCGTCCATTGATGCCATGTCAATAGCTTTAACGAATTTAAATTCAGACACATTTATCAAAACAGTCTAGCTAAACAATAGGGACGAGGTCAACGACATGCATTTCCCGCTTAACACAACTTGTGAAGGTAGTAAACCTCTTTAGGACAATTTTTTTTTTTTTTTGTAATTAATGCCATTCAGGTTTTAATTTATTGTAATAAAAACATGTGATATTAAATTCGTAAAAGCCCTATTTATGACTACATAATAGGTACACGTTTTTCGGTTAATCAATACGTAACTAATTTGCTCTACATATCTCTACCAAGTGGAATACTATTCTCGGCAAAATTTCATGAACGTATAAAAGTGGGGTCGGCTGTGTTGCGATAGGGATCATTTTGTCTGAGAAGGGATGTAGTGCAGGGCGCATGGGAGAGAGGCTGCCAGGGAAATAATCAATATCACTCCAGGAATAAGTATCTGCGTTGCCAATTTGTTGTCATGTCTAATAGTGACTTTGGTTTCAAGTATATTGCTTTACGTATTGTAACTAGAGTAATCCACAAGCTTGGAATTACTTTAAAAATAATGTATAAATGATAATAAAAACAAAATTATAATAATTATACTAAAAACAGGTATGATCTATACTTATTATGCAGTTTGATGCACCACCTACCTAGTATAATAATATCACGAGATAAAACAGTGTCAAAAAGTAACTTTTCAGCGATTTATTTCATGTTATTCATAATAGAATACCTTGCATAATAAATAGGGTCACAAAAAACAATACTTTCCCTTTAACTAACACGCCTAAAATCTAGCACGGTCAACAAAACAAGTAAAACTGGATGTAAACGGTTGCACAACAAAATAGAAATTATGAATTAATGTTATTTGCGCAGCATACAGAGTGACTCGCCACCTACGCGTTAAAATAACAACCTTGTTACTGTCAGAATAAGTGTTTCATGTGAATGTTATTTTATTAAAGCAGTAAATTGAACGGAAAACACTACCACTAGCAAGAAATATAACGAAACACAACCACTAATGTTTAGTTTGATATTTATTATGTTTGCGTTGACAACACACTGTACACAGATGCACGTAACGTATCAGAAATCGCGGCGATAACAGAATTCTATCAATTAATGTGCGTGCGATATGGATCGGCGAGGGCGTCGCGTACACTGACGTTCTATCGGAGTCGACGGTCGCCTATACATTTAAGGCCCCACGGTACAATCACTTCCCCCGCGGCCATAGCTAACAGCTGATTCGCTAACTTCGGTTATTCAGTAGACTCATGGCATAGTCAGTTAGCACGACACGAATTATGCGAGCTAACCGTTAATCTTGAACAAATGTAATGTGTATCTTTATTACAACATAGATGTTGACTGTTTACGTAATTATTTTTTTTTGGCTTCGTAGTTCAACAAGATTATAATCTGCGTTATCCACGGAATATGTTCTGTGGCGTTATCGAATGATCGTTGCGTTCAGCAATTCGCTGTTTAATTTCTACAGCATGACATAAGTCACTACACTTTTCTTATTCTAAAATAAGAAAAGTCTTGAGAACGTTAGAACTCTGGATTTAAATAAATGGTCAATAGCTATTCCGTCACTAAATTGGGGTTAGACTTCAGAGAAAATATACTAACGCTATATACTGCAATGTTTCTAGAACACATCAACAACGGCTACGAAGCTAATTAAGTATTTGAAACGTTTGGTAGACTAGATTCTCAGGGTAAAACATGGATTCAAAATTAGAGAGGAAAATAAACATTGAAAGACTTACTTCCTTCCTTATATATGTACAAGTTATGACAGCAAGTACTGTGGTTTACTGAGAGAATCTGACCAGATTCCGGCCAGCTTCTGGTCCCGTAAGTTTCAGGATTGCGAGAAGAAGGATCCCGTGATTTTCCGGATTGCTGAACGGATTGGATTGGGGACTAAGAAGAAGAGCAGACATAACATCACTCCGGCCCCAACTGTCATCCTCACCTGGACACGCTGAAAGGCTGCCATTTGACAGCCGTGTGCTCCCTGCTAGTAACGAGCAGGCTATCGCGATTTAACAATAACGGGACAACTATAAACTCATCCAGAAAATTTCGACCTATTTCGGCTACATAATGCAAAGGGGATATAGCAGCCTTAAAAGCTGATCTTTGTTGACAATACAGAAGGAAAGAGAGCACGAGGTCGATCGCAAACACGATGGTCTGACCAAGTAAAATTCATAAAATTTTAAGCTAATTTCAGTAGATAGTAATGGTAGCTTTGGACCGGTCGTTGGAGACAGATTTTCCGCTTATAAAGGTCCCGTGAACAGAATCCTCAGCAATGAGAGTAAAGGACTGATTGAAGAAGAAGTATGGATTGCAGTAGCAAGGATGTGTATTAATTTCAGAACTACGAAAAATAATGAGAAGTTTTGCCTTCTGATGCGTACAATACAGCAGTGCCCACTGTCGGGATATTGCCATAGTTAAACCTAAAGGCGGCTGGTTACGGCTCCCTTGTTTATTTATTTTCTCAGAAATAAGACCATTTCTACTTTAAAAAAAAAATGTAGGCTTTTTGGGTACGTAAACGCTTTACGACTATCTACGTCTTTTGACAAAACGTTACGCGTTGTTTGTAGATAAAAAGTTTCTTTAGAATTTTTGAAAGTGATTGACAAGAAACCCTGGTTTGAATAGGGGCCTGCTGGATTCTCCAGTCATAATGTTGGCTACAAGATTTAATCATTTCAACGACAGCCCTCAACCTTCATGTGGAAACAAAATTTTCATTTATTTGAACACGAGGATCACTATTTCCTGAATTTAGAATCTAATTTGGATGTTTTTTTTTTTTGGACGAAGTTCGTTCCTTATACTTTCGATGGTTACTGTAAGTACATGAAGATGAACTGAATTGGTTTATTGCCTGCCAGTATTATATATAGAAAATATGTAAGGCTTAAATAGATTTTTACGACATAGCAAGGAGGCTACTATATATATTTCTAGTTTTAGTCACATTTCAAATCAAACCAAAATATTTTATTAGACATAAACATGGGCACTTATGAAGCGGTATTAGAGCATTTGTTCTTATTATCGCAAATTACTGGGTGTATGACCAGTGCCTACTCGCATAGTCGCATGAAATGACGGTTTAGATTAAATCGGTAATTAATTACATACATTTAAGCAAAATCATTTTAGACACAGCAGTAGCAATAATTGCCTTACGATAAAGTAAGCTTTTCTTTCAGAGATTGTATTACAATCTATTGAAATCTTTTGGAACTAAAGGAATTTCAGGAGAGAAAGGTGAAAGATCTTTTACAATGAGGAGTTGGGTGAGACCGTAGAGTTATTTAAAAAAAGTATTTTATACATACCTGTGCTCAAGCACTCTTTTATCAAGCCAAGTCGAATGCATTGTATTATACGATACTGCGATACTATCAAGTTCAACCTCCCCTCGAACTAAAGGCTTGTCTACACCGGCCTCAGATTTGTCGGGAATCTCAACGGCTTCATCGCCAAAAAAAGTTACCACTGGTTTCTTATTCTTTGTAGACGAATTTGCGCGTGCGCGTATATCTTGCGGTTTTAACGGTGGTGACAGAGGATACGCACTTTCGAAACCGTCTGGCATTTTTAAAAGTTTATTTGAGTACGAAGATAAGTCAATCTAGTTCCGATGCTAAACTACAACTGGCGTCATCAGAATAACACTGAAAACAAGTAGACGATAAAGATAACCTCGCGAGATGATAACTCTTGACCGGGCCAACAAGTGATGTAAATAATATTAAGCCAGAAGAACACTGACTGTACGTTCGTGTAAAAACTTGAAAAACAGCCATAGAAGAATTAAAAATAAACACTGACTCGTGTTGAGGAATATTTTTATGATGTGATGTCGTAATACTATTTAGGGCTATTCCCTTTTTTTAAATATATCTCGGGCGTATAATAAACATACAAGATGAAGTAGTGAGTACCGGTACCTACTTCTGGCGCTGTGCCTTGCGCGCTATGAAAATATGGTACCCTTAGGCCCGTTGTACACGGCACGTTCTTTTTATATTTTTTTATCTTTATTTGCCGTAGTGCCGCTGTGTGTATCAACAAGCTTCTATAGTGATCTATATAACAAAGAACACAGTGCCTACATACGATTCAACGGTAGTTTTTCACAGCAATAGGTAGAACGGGCTGATGTCCGCAACTCCACGTCTGAGCGCGTATTTTTTCACGGCAAGAAAAACGCGTGTGAAACGGGCCTTAGGGCCGGCTAGGTGCAAACATGGCGAAGCGCAACGCAATGCAGTTTTCGTCCCATACAAAAATCAACATTACTCACATTAATATAAAGTCGAAAATTAATAACATACCCCTCTCTGGCTTTGGTGGTGGCAAACTGACAGAGGTATGAAAAAACCTTCTGATATAGAATACAGAGTGCATTATAAAGGAAGTAATTATTATTTTTTTCAACTATCAAGTTACACAGGATTGATATACGTTTCTCAGTGAAAAGCGTGCTTGCCTGCGCTTCACCATGTGTTTGCCAGCCTTTAGGCAAGATTGTGCGCTTTTAAAGTCTAACGTGTCCATAATATAATCGTGGACGTCACGGCACGGCATCACGATAACACAGATGCATTTAATGGGCGTGAACGTCCACACTAACATTGACATGATAGATATTATAAAAGTGCCCAATAAATAGGTGTGTACCTAAAAGATACATTAATATTGAAGCTGATTGGTACTTGGTAATTCAATATGTAATGCTGATATATGCTATGATATAGTAACTAGTGCAAAAAACCAACATAAACAACTTCACAAAATACACAAAAATATTCTATTTTTTACAACTAACAGATTATTACATTGTAGTTTCATTCACACATTTTGATTTGGATGTAGATAAAGCACATTACTGAAGATTCTAAAAACGTGTCTTGCTTGCCAGATGCAACAACATAAGCAAGTTATTAATTTAATTATTTTTAATTCAAAAGATTTGGCACCTTATTTTAATTGAGACCCTATTTTCTACATTGTCAATACCTTTGTTTCGTTATTGTTGATATTTACACCTTATCTTTTAGGGCAGTGTCCTTCAAGTACATAATTAATTATTAATAATGATCCAACAATTGAGTTTTACTCCTGAAATAGCTTGGTAATAAAACAATTCTGACCCATTATTCCACAATGCAAGCAGCATTTCAATAGGTGATCATCTTCCTAGGTGATAAGATAAACCATTTCTTAAAATAAACATTGCAATAAAGGTAACTTTTCTTACCTGTGTTCTGCACGGCGATAGTATTTCTTCGCAAGCTTTTGATTGTCTTGAGTTGGATCACAGTCTTTATTGGTACAGACATCCATATTTTTATTTTTTACAGTAGATTTTTTTTCAAATAAATTAAAACTTAGACTGAAGTATCTTAGGGTTGATTGTTTTCTTAGAATAGTACTTGGTAGCTTGTGCCCGTTCATGCAGACTCAGATTTTGTCAAGCTTATGATTTCTTGCCTGCAAAAAGAAACTTATTATTATTTTTGTTGTGTATCATCATCAATGATCAGAGTAGGTAGATTGTAATGGGATCAATGAACTGGCACGTATATATTAGTATGGGTATGCCTCCGGGATTCCGGGATTTTGAAATTAATTTCAAATGTTGTAATGTGTAGAATAAAAAATACATCAATACGAATAAGAAATGTTTAACCCTTTTGCTGTCTTTTTAATAGTATATGGGTGATCGGCCTTCTACAGTAAGAAAAAAACAATTTTAAATGTTTATTTATCGCATTCTATAAATTTCTAATGTGCCTAGTTTAAAAATCCTTACTTTCACAATATTTGATTCAATCCCGTAAGTACCAAAACGAAATCCCAGAAAAAAAAGGCTTATCCATGTTATGATTTCTATGACTATTCACGATGCGAGTATGTAAAATCAATCTACCTACTCCGATCACTGATCATCATTCTCTAGTCTTTATCCTAATTTATTTAAGTTCAGCACAATTTGTTTTTTTCTTCCGTATGTCCTGAGAAAATTTATATTTTTTGTACATATTTCAGGATGAGAAAATACTGCTATTTCGCTAAAACATCTCCATGTCGTGGGATTATTGGATTTTTTTTTTATTCACCAACAATTATAATTTATTATTAAAATAAAAGAGTAATTATTACCTACAATTACAAGGGATGTGTCTGCTGCTATAAAAGAATAAGAAAATAAATTATCTATCTTTTGCAAACTATCAGACAGGTTTTACGAAGGTGTATGATAAAGCTCTATTATTGTCAGGTTACAACATTATATTTACAAATACAAGCGAAAAATAGGCTTACTTGCTCTGAAAAATACGACCGATTTCATACGGTAAAATATTAGATAACCACCTCATGAAAATAACTCAATTCTGACTGCAGAACTCAAACCTCTAAACATAAAACGGCACGTAATCTGTCTCCAGAACTAATAAACCCTTTCATAGTGCTAAACACTAATTTTAGCATAGAAATATAAATAACTCCTTCATGATACTCACCACTGAACTTGGTCAGCGTTCCAAAAGACTTGGGTAAATTTAAAAAAAAAACTGAGAATATGTTTTATTTCTGGTATCCTTCTTTCCTTATCTTAAAAACATAATATTTTTTAACTTGTTTATAATAGAATCGGTCCTGGTTTATTTATTAGTGTTCAATTGGTGCAATGCTGTTTCTGTATCGCTCGCATTATCGCTCGCTTGATTGATGTTTGATGCTTATCAAAGTACAGAATGCTCAGAATCACAGAGTAGTGAGTAATAGTAGTCCCAGTATGAGGCTCGGATCTTTGTTTTGTGGGGCTAGTTGCAGTTCAGATTTTCTCCAAAAAAATAGTAAATTTAAAGAGATGTAGGGAAGAAAAAGAAATTTTGTGTCGACCTCTAATAAATTGGGTTATGAGCAAGAGAATAATGAAAATGGTCAGTATTTCAAAATGTAGGTTTAATCACATTTTTAGATACAACAAAAGGAAAATGTTCAATTCGCAATTTAAATTATTTGTTTGCTAATTTAACAGATGCAAATCCGTGGAAGCTCCGGAGAATTTAGTTCAGTCATGGTCAAAAACTGCACCACGACCATAATTATGCTGCGGCTACACTGTCACGTAATCACGAAAAGTATCACTCACTCAGTCGCACATACCACGACGTTTGAGTGTACAGCTTGGCAAAAAAAGAGTCTGGAAAAAATGAGGGCGCCTGCTGAGCAGGTATGGCCACCCTGTATAGTAGGACTAAAAGTGATAAGATACTAAAGTTTTAATCCACAAATACGAGATCCCGGAAATTCTCATCAGTCAAGATTTCAAGACTTGATAGGCACACAGGCTTTTACTGTCATTGTATTTAGTAGATTGCGCATTAATTCGCCGGAATAACCTTTTATCTAAGAGATGCGAGTATCATCATAATAACATAATGAAAACTTATTCATAAATTAAATTACACTCAGGGATTGCCGATTGAACCCGATACACAAGTCATAATGTTCAGCAATCACATTTGCGGCCACCGTCTAGGGTAGTCACAACCATTCGATGGTTGGTATGCCTGTATCAAATTTGACATGAATGATACTGAACGATTCCTGTTAATGCTGACAGTTTATAGTCGACAAGAAGGCGACTTACAGCTGCTTACTGTCGGAAACTAATCGGAAATCAGAGAGTACCTATAACATGTCGCATTCGAAAAGTACGAGCAATATCGAATAAACTTGAACAGTTGACTAATGAAGGCGTCAGGTTTGTCTATGTGGGGTACCTAACATTATCACTATTCACATGACAATGAAAATGAAATAACACGCTAAAATTTAGATTTTATTTAAAAAGAAAAACGTGACATAACATCATTCGTGTATTCCTTTTCGGTGCTATGATTTTTTCCATTAACACTGATGTTTCAGTTTTAAATTTCTTATTTATGAAATCTAAACAGTGTAAAAATCTCTCTTAGACGTTTACGGCTCCCATTACAACACGTCTACTCAAACTATAGGTAATATATTACGTAGAATAGGCACCTGAAAAATAATAAATATAAATTATTATTTTTTTTTACAGTGGTATGTGCTATGCGATAATAGCATTAACCAAAAATACTTGCCTGTTTCTTTATAGTGTTAAACTTTTTGTCTAATTGCACACAGATCAAAATCGTCTAATTCTTTCTTCCGCCAACTGTTTTGGTGTTTCTCTAGGTGTAGAAAAAATCCTCAATTTGTTTCAACTTCTTTAACAATTTCTCTAATTGTACTGTGACATTTACCTTGCAAAAATATAAAAACAATCATATTAATTTCATGTAGGTAAAGTTTTCAATTTCAAGTATCAACCATCAAGAGTCAACGTAGACGCGATTTGTCAAACTAGAAAACATAACCTCAACAATCTATTAGTAAATAAAACAATAAAATGGCTTGAAACTTATAATACCGATAAAACTAAGTCTTAGAAAGGAAAATCAATGACTGGCATTGACCAAAAGATACATTTCTTGTATAAATACCTGTCGTGTCGGCAGTTCTTTCGAAAACATTGTCAATCGGAGACAAAATTTGTTCCTCTTCAGATTCCGCCAAATTTCTTACGAAAACTTAGTATATCACAGCTCACACCACTACTCCTTATTGTTTTATTCATTTGTTATATGTACAAAAGCATTAATAATTGATAGTTAATTAGAAATAAGTAAAATATAACTGGGAACATAACACAATGACAGATTAGCTACTTGTTGATGATAAACAAAACAGTGTTGCCACCAAAAATATATTTTAGTTCCAATGGTTACCACGACAGACTCTTTTTTGCCAAGCTATACAACTGAGAAAACGCAACTCGATGTTCGCGATAACGCGACAGTCCACTAGGATAACGCGACTATACAGCCGCAGCTGTAGCATTAGGATATCAGGCAAAAACTTTAGTACACACAGCTACATATCAAGCTATACATTTCCAGTTTTAGCTTTCCGTCTAATGAGAAGTATGCTTATACTAAAAATGTATAGCTTGATTTATCACCATGCGTAGGTGCTTAGTCATTCTCTTGTCTTCATAGAATTTAGGGTCGGCGCAACGTGTCTTTTTCTTCCATACCTCCTTCTCTATTAAGGTATAGCTTGGCAAAAAAGAGTCTGTCGTGGTAACCATTGGAACTAAAATATATTTTTGGTGGCAACATTGCTTTGTTTATCATCAACAAGTAGCTAATCTGACATTGGTTCATGTATGTGCATATTTACAGCTTGGCAAAAAAGAGTCTGGAAAAAATGAGGGCGCCTGCTTAGCAGGTATGGCCACCCTGTATACTAGGACTAAAAGTGATAAGATACTTGTTGTTTTAATCCACAAACACGAGATCCCGGAAATTCTCATTAGTCAAGATTTCAAGACTTGATAGGCACACAGTCTTTTACTTTCATTGTATTTAGTAGATTTCGCATTATTTCGCTAGAATAACCTTTTATCTAAGAGTGCCATCATAATAACATAATGCAAACTTATTCAGTATAAAAATTAATTAAATTACACTCAGGGATTGCCGACTGAACCCGATACACAAGACATAATGTTCATCAATCGCATTTGCGGCCACCAGCTAGGGTATTCACAACCATTCGATGGTTGGTATGCCTGTATCAAATTTGAGATGAATGATACTGAACGAGTCCTTTTAATGCTGACAGTTTATAGTCGACAAGAAGGCGACTTACAGCTGCTTACTGACGTAAACTAATCGGAAGTCAGACCTATAACCTTAGTACGGGCAATATCGAATAAACTTGAACAGTTGACTAATGAAGGTGTCAGGTATGTCTATGTAGGGTACATAACATTATCACTATTCACATGACAATGAAAATGAAATAACACGCTAAAATTTAGATTTTATTTAAAAAGAAAAACGTGATATAACATCATTCTTGTATTCCAATTCAGTGCTATGATAGATTTTTTCCTTTAACACTGATGTGTCAGTTTTACATTTCTTATTTATGAAATCTAAATATTGTAAAAATCTTTCTTACACGTTTACGGCTCCCATTACAACCTGTCTCCTCAAACTATAGGTAATATATTACGTAGAATAGGCACCTGAAAAATGATAAATATAAATTATACTTTTATTACTGTGGTATGCGATTCACAAAAAAAAAAAAAAAAAATACTTGCCGATTTCGTTATAGTGTTGAACTTTTTGTCTAATTGCACACAGATCAAAATCGTCTAATTCTTTCTTCCGCTAACTGTTTTGGTGTTCCTCCAGGTGTAGAAAAAATCCTTAATTTTTTTCACCTTCATTAACAATTTCTCTAATTGTACTGTGAGATTTACCTTGAAAAAAACATAAAGACAATCATATTTATTCCATGTAGGTACATTTTTCAATTTCAAGTATCAAACATCAAGAGTTAACGTACACGCGATTTGTCAAACTAGAAAACATAACCTCAATAATCTATTAGTAAATAAAACAATAAAATGGCTTGAAACTTATAATACCGATAAACTTAGTATTAGAAAGGAAAAACAATGACTGGCATTGAATAAAAGATACAATTCTTGGATAAATACCTGTCGTGTCGGCAGTTCTTTCGTAAACATTGCCAATCGGAGACAAAATTTGTTCCGCTTCAGATTCCGCCAAATTTCTTACGAAAACTTATTATATCACAGCTCACACCACTACTCCTTATTGTTTTATTAATTTTTTATATGTTCAAAAGCATTAATAATTGATAGTTAATTAGAAATAACTAAAATACTACTGGGAACATAACACAATGACAGATTAGCTACTTGTTGATGATATTTTTTTTTTTTTTTTTTTTATTTATTCCTGACCATGGATACATGTCCTTCAGTCGTAATCATTAAACATACTACTCTTATTCTCAGCTAAGTACATCCCGAAACAATTAAATTTTTTCTACAGTATTCAGTAAATATCTAAATAATGAATTGAAATAAACTGTGTTGGAAAGTAATTCCTGAACGTGGCGGGGAACACATAAAAGAGTTTTGTTCTGCTATATCACTAATTTCACATTATTATACTCTTTGAATTTCACTGACAAGTAACAGTCTTTGCATGGCGAACGATTCACAATCTAACGTGTTTTATATCCGCATTTTCTTCAGAACAATAGGTACATTTGCTTTCACTGATGAATCTTAGCTTCAATGTCTTCAGTAATTACTTTAAAATATGTATTTATGTTTTTGTTGTATTCTCTTCCGTTTCATCTTCACATTCTTCATCTTCAAAGTTTTCGTGTGATTCGTTCTCAATTAGTAGCAAATCATAGATCTCGTCGTGGAATAAAGCAGCTGTTTCAATGTTAACATTTTCGTAGAAATCTGAACTGTTAACATCAATTTCTTCAACATTATTTGGTTTTTCATCCATATCTTGAATTATATTAATAAATATAAAATTATTGAAAACTTTTTGTATCTTTCCCGCCAATCACCATTTTCCTCTCCTGTTGATGATAAACAAAGCAGTGCTGCCACCAAAAAAATATTTTAGTTCCAATGGTTACCACGACAGACTCTTTTTTGCCAACCTTATACGTCGTTATTCACTCCCGTTAAAGTGTTTTAGCTTTAGTAGGCACTATTACATGATTTCATTAGTCAGGTTTTCAGGGTATTTATTATCTGTGGTATGCATGTAAGAATGACATCATGCATGACATTTGATTGACATCTGCAGTCACGTCAAATCGTTAATTTTTGTATGTGTAATTACCCAGAAATTTTGTAAATACAATAAAATTAAAATATATGAAACATACTTTAAATTGTGTATCATTCAAATTCTATACTATAAAGTGTTGTGAACCGTTTATGTAAAAACTGTAAATGTAGCCATGGCTTACACAGAAAAAGTGTTATTGAGTGGTACCGCTCTGTCATTTCTGTTTTATGAATGCGTGAATTCGGCTAATAGTCAGGTATTCATAATTAACTATATTATCAGTTCATTATGATTTTGTTTTTGCTTTATCATTCTTATTAACTCACATGTTTATTTCCAGGAAGGTTTCTTAATCGGCGACGTGACATCAGAAATAACCAATCACATTTCGGATTCACAGAGTGATAATGCTCGCTTAGACACTCAAATAGAAATCAGAACTGTACTTCCGCTGCCGTCAGTATCTCTGTTTTACTTTCCTACTGGTCGAATAAAGGAAGATGTCCTCTCTGATCTGCTTTCTAGCACTGCTAATGAAATTGTTGGTTGGTATAAATATAGAAAGAATACCAACATCAAACCTACTTTTAGGGATAAATTAATATCAAAGGGGTTGCAAAAGTACTTTGAAAAGTATCATGAAAAGAAAAATTTTGTAACATGCAATTTGTCAAACAAATCATCATCCGCTGGATCTACGCACACTTTTATGTACAGATTCGGAAAAATTAACTGTTTTGATATGTATGAATACATTGAAGATATCACAGCAAATTTAGGTGAAAAATATACTGGATACAAGAAATCACATAGATTGTCACCACATAGTATATTTACTAAGATTGTAAAGGAGAGTAATTTACAAAACAATACCACAAGTGATGCAATTTTACATATTCAAGAAGCTGTGGATGTGAGACTTGTCAGCGAAGCCAAGCTTGCTGCAAAAAATGAGTGTACTATCAGAGAATTAGAAACAGAAATCAAACAAATGGCCACAATATTATCAGACAAACACTCATTAGATTTACAAGCTACTTACGACAAGTATGTTGAGGATAAAATAATAAACCAGGAAGCTGAAATGGCCCAAGCATGTTTGGAGGCATTAAAAATACCTTTGAAAGTGGACATATTAAATGCTAAAAATATCCCTATGGTCTACAGCCATGTTGACATGGAGGATTCCTTGCAGTTCTTTGAGAATGAAGTCATCAGCCCAAGTCCTCCCTTAATAATTGCAGGCTCTTCAAAACAAAAGCTTAATTATGCGGCCGCATTAAAAACCAAACAAGACGTACCAACTACTAGTGTAAGTTTTTTGTTATTGCTTAAGTTCTTGATTAAACTCATTACATGTTACAACATACTTTTACCTCAACCAAACCGGCTTCATTATCAAATAACAATATTAGTGCTGTCTCGTTTTGGTGTTGCAACAGTATAATGATCAAAAAAAGGGGTTTCAAGGGGTTTGTAGTAACCAGTTTTTGATGACTCATAAGGATAAAGAATTTTGGTTTAAAGAAAGCATATCATAATATAGTATGTTTCTTTTATATTTGCAGAAAGGAAACAATAGCAGTGAAGATTTGATAATCTTTGATGTTGAAGATAACCATACTTTAAAAAAGAAAAAGACTTTGAGAATGAGTGAAGATGTGAAGTGCGGTGACAGTTCACCAGAATATTAACATATAAGTGCCTTAAGCTAAGTTTTTAAATATTCAATAAGTTACCAATTAAGTGAATCTTGTAACTGTAATCATTGTAATTTCATATTTGTTTCATACTAATAATACTCATAAAACATTTTCTAAATATACTAACATCATTTTCTTCAGTGCACATTGTTTATGTTTGATACAGTTATCACCTTGTAGGTGTTTAGTTTTGTATTATTGTTGAGTTAATACAATTACTTAATTCTATATATTCTACTTAAGTCTAGACTGAAAGTTACACATGCTAGCATTGGGTTACTTTCATGACTATGAAACACTTTACTTAAGTTTATTGGTTTGCCGTACTACTTACTAATAGGAAAACATCAATACAAATGTAAATAAAGGATATAAGCAATTTTATTTGGACACACATCCTTTAACAAACATTAATGCATTAAGTGAAAAGAGGCGGACAACTTTTAGTATCCTTTAATGACAATAGATTGCACTGTAAAGTGAACGACTGTTGGTCCTAGGAGGCAGAGGTTGTTATAGTTGCTTGATCAACCAAATGTGTAATAGACTAGATGGCAGTCACAGAGGGCCAGATGTTATGTCATAATTTCCCAGGCACAGGGCGGATCCCCCTACTTGTTAAGTGAAATAAAATCGAATTGTGTAAATGGACTGGCCTGAAAGCATATCCATCAAGATGTTGCTTCATTGTGGAACGCTGAAGAAGTACCTACTATATGTTGACATTGGTGGCGTAACCGTTAACGTGCAAAGTGGTGCATTCAGTTCATACTTGGGCACAAACGTCTGCTATGCCAACTGCACCAGCCTGGAGTCAGAGTATTTTAGGATAATATAACAATGCCAAATAAGAAAGAAAAAGATAGCGCAGTCTAGGGGTCTCCTACTTTCAAAGTTTATAGCATTCATCTCTGAACTCATGAAAAAAAATTGCTGAAACTGAAGTCAAAAGAATTCTAACCATACGAATGCGAGGTGGGGTGCTAAATATGTTTCTCTAGTTCCGTACCAGAAGGGCAACCAACGGGACCCTATTACTAAGGTTCCGCTGTCGGTCCGATGCGACGCAAAAAAGTACCATTTAATATCTGAATTGAATTATTTCTTTAGGAAACAAGATAAAAGAATGATATTCTTGATAAGTTTAATTTATGAATAACAAAAATAAAACATGGCACATTAAAAACAAAATTTACAATTATTATTGATTAAACTACTAAACTGCCTCGTTGGTCTAGTGGTAGCAAGCGCTACTGCTGAGCATGAGGTCTTGGGTTCGATTCCCAGGTCGGGCATAGTGTTATTGGGTTTTTCCATCTGGAATTTCTCTGTAGCAGCCCGGAGTCTGGATTGGTGCCCGGTGGATGGCAATAGGCTCGCCCCCTATTACATATGGGACTTAAACATAACTGGCGAAATGTGGGTGTAAGGTCACCCGGGGCATTTGCGTCTTGGGGGCTATTGCGTCTAATCGAAATAATTTAAAATGTGTTTGAATACTAACCTCTCCTGCCATCTAGTTTTGTTCATTTTGAATAAAGTCATAGCGTATACTTTCAATAGATGGCGTTGTCCCGCACAAATTTAAAATATCGGCCATATTGAAAATAACGCGTATTTCGTCAAGACGTACTGCTTGTGGTGAGTGATTAAAATCTTTAAGAATCCATGTTTTTTCTGAGTTTTCCGTGTTTTGAATGAAATGTTCATATTCAACATATTGTAGCCTCTGTATACCGATAGTTATTTTTATTGAAATCGTTTTATTTGTGGAGAAATGAAGATTTAATTGTATTAGGTTAGGTCTGTTTTCTTGGGGTAAATGCGTCTGCTGTTTCGGGGATATTGCGTCTGCATGACGCATTTGCCCCAAAACCAGAGATCTTAAACCTTTTTTTTTTTGTATTTTCTTGTAGTCAATTTTATTTCGTTTTAACAGCTTTATTTGAATTGAATTTGCGTTTCTAAATTTTTTATGAGAAGTTTAGGAATTTTATTTATTATAGTGTAGTTATCAATTTGTGTTGCAGGTAATTTAGATCACAATGGTTATATTGAGATATCTTGAAATCGACAAATATTTAGACAGAAATGACTTTCAATATTATATAGAGCAGATACTTACCTGGCCATGGCATAAAACACATTTTATTTGGTCACATAAATGTTTCGGATGCGGACAGTCCCATACGACACCAACTGGACCTCATCATGAAACCCCCCCCCCCCCCCCCTCTCTATGAAAATTTATAACTGCAATATTATTTTTTCTTTTAATACTTTGTAAGTTATTCCGAATCTTGAGACATTTATTTTTAAATTAATTTTAAAGTTTTCGGTACAAAATCACAATGCAAACGATACATAAATATTTTTGAGTAATATACTTAACATCTCAAACTTAATATACTTAACATCTCAAACTTAGCACAAATTTATATTACAACTTTATTAATTCTATTTCAGATGTTAATCATTTGAAGATGGTTCGCAATTATAAAAAAAAAGACTATTTCTAAATACACTCTTGAAACATTAAAAACAGCAGTATTAGAAGTAAAAAATGGAGTCCTTAATTCATATCAAGCATCACGAAAATATGGGATACCGCGTACAACTATAGTAGATCGAGTAAAGCAAAGGCGAGGAGTTGTTAAAGACACACGTGGTAGACCAACACAAATCGATGCCGAAAATGAAAAAAGATTAGCTGCTGGCCTACATACTATGGAGAAATATGGCTTCGGCCTCTCTTCAAAAGAAACATCTATTATAGTAACCAAATACATTGAAAGTAATAAACTTAAAACACAGTTTAAGAGTAATACACCGGGGTATGATTGGCTTTCCGCTTTTCTTAAAAGAAACAAATTATCCTTAAAGAAGCCGCACGCTGTAGAAATGTCCAGAAAAGCAGCTGCGACCCCTTTATTATTGAAGAATATTTTAACACACTTGAAAGTTGCATTAATGAACTAGATTTCAAATTTTCCCCTGAAAGAATTTGGAATTTAGACGAATCTAGTTTCAGTAAAGATCCAGAAAAAACCAAAGTTGTAGGTGCAAAAGGTTACGCAAGTACTCGAACCATAGCATCCGCGGGAAAAGATAACGTCACGGTCTTGTTTACTGCTAGCGCTCTTGGCGAAAAATTACCTCCACTGATCATATACCGAGGCAAAAACGTATGGGACCAGTGGATGTCTAAAAATGCATTTGAAGGTACCACATACGCTGCAACCAAAAATGGTTGGATAGAATCGAAAGTTTTTGAGAAGTATATGCTAGGTACAGTCTTGCCTCACTTATCCAAAGAAAAACCATGTTTGCTAATTTATGATGGTCATTCAACACATATTCAATTGAAAATATTAGAGAGAGCCGCCGAAATGGGTGTGACCATTTTGAAATTGCCACCTCATGCCAGCCATCTTTTACAACCTTTAGATTTAGCAGTTTTCAAATCCATGAAAGACAGATGGGACGCAAAAATATTGGCGTGGCAGCGTTTGAACGTTGGAGCCAAGTTACAAAAGGACCAATTCAGCCAAATCCTTGGCGAATGCTGGAATGAATTGGATCCTAAAATAATTAGAAATGGCTTTAAAAAAGGGGGTGTGTTCCCATTTAACAGAAACGTTATCTCAGAAGACAAGTTCGATCCAGATTCTCTTAAGAGATTTCAAAAACACAAAGCCAAAATCAACGAACTCGACATACTATCTCTATCCAGCTTATGTTTACAAATAATAAATAAGGTGAATCCAGAAATTACAAGAACTTCTTTGAATCTGAAACCTTCTGACATTGTAATACCCGGTATTAGTAATGGAACTTCGGGAATCAAAATTCTCGAAAATCGTATCATTTCTGATAGACAAGGAGAATCATTTGAGGATTTGTTGCTTAGCACAATTAAAAAATCGGATAGTACAGATAAAGTAAAGAAAAAAAAAGCTGCGAAAGGCTGTGAAGTCATTACACGCGAATATTACCTGGAAAAGTTACGAAATGAAGAAGCAGAAAAGCAAAAACGTGAAGCAGAAAAAACATGGCGACAGTCAAGAAGATGCGCAAATAAAAGTAAATCCAGAAAGAAAGAAAAGTATATAGCTTCTAAGAAGAAAAAACCACAGAAGAAAATATTGTATTCATCAGATGAAAGTACAGATAAAGAAATAATATTAAGCGATGGCACAGAATCTGATAATTGGAACACTTATTGTGAAAACATTATTCAAGACGACAAAGAAGAGGACTGTTTTCTTGACCACGACTCTAGTGACGATCAAGTATTAAGTGAATTAAAATATGAAAAGAGAACCGATTCAAGAGAGACGGTCACTCTGGACGAACCAAGACGTCCTCAAGTTGATGATTGGATAGTAGTTAAGTTTGTAACAAAAAAAACTGTAAAGCACTTTGTCGGAAACATAATTTCAATGGATCTCGATTCCGACATAGTAGCTCCAAAAGTCAAATTTCTAAGAATCATTAAGAATAGTAAAATTGATTCATTCCATTACCCCGATGTCGAAGATGTTTTAGTACTCCGACATGAAGCTGACATTGAAAAGTTTCTTGAAAAACCCCAAATAACCCGAAGAGGTCATGTTATTTTTAAGGAAAATTTAAAAGCTTTTAATATCCAATAGAATGTACTTAATTATTGTATTTATTCTTAGGATATTAAATTTTCGACTGAGAGACTATTATTATAATGTTTTTATATTGATTTTGTTGGAATAGAGAATTGATTTTGTTATAGCTATATTTGGATTAAGGCTTTATTATCTTATTTTAGATAGAATAAGTGTTGATTCTTCAATATTTTATGAATGTAAATTAGGGCATCATCGAATTTCGTAACCAATTCTTTGAGGCTCGTATTACAAAACGCACATCAAAACTCAAGTATTACTTAAAACTAGTGTCAACCAATCAAATGCCTTGAATCTAGTTTTAAGTAATGCTTGAGTATTGATTGACGTTCTGTAATACGGGCCCGTATGTATGTGGAACAGGAAATTCGGTGTGCTCCTCGAAGAGTAAAACTTACCCGTAATTTTGATCTGATTTTATTGTGATATTAGAATATGAAAGATTTGATCTTGTGAATGTCAATTATTATAATAGCCATACATTTTAATATAATGATACATAGATGGACCAGCTTTAAAATACAAATAGTTTAGTGCATACTTAGGAGTATGCAAGGACTGATATTGATATGAGACATAATTTGTGATTATTTATAAAATACATAAGATTTAATCTCGTTAAAAATTATAATACTTGATTTAATTCTAGATTCTTACATTATTATACCAGATGACCTTTTTGACAGGCGTGAGGAAATAGGCTATCATAGATGAACGGAGTAGAGGCCTGTGGCATACCTAGATTCTTTGTTTTGATTTACCAATAAAAATACTACACATTTGTTACACATTGTTTAGATGGAACATTTTTTTTTGTAAAAAATAGCATTTTTTTATGCAGGATTACGGCGCGGCGGCGGCACACCACCGCAGCCCTGCATCAAACTCTTAAATTGAAAAAGCTCTGACTGTAATAGTGTACATGTTAGTTTTCGTCTACCTGTAACTTGATTTTGATTAAACTTCAAAAATCTACATGTTGCTTTTATTTAGCACCCAGGTATTTTTATAAGAATTTATTTTAATTTTACCTTCAAAAATAAAATGTTCTGAACGCCTGGATTTGACAGCGGGTAAATGCGTCTATGAAAAAACAGTCGCTTTTTCCCAGATTTTATAACATCGCGTCTGATGTAATAATAATTTAATATTTTCTTAATTTACTGAAAGATGTGGGTGTAAAACTTTAGTTGAAGTAAAATATATCTATTCCAGCCTTCAAACGTCACAGGTTTAAAACTTATTTAATGAAGACGCGTTTGCCCCAAAACGGGAAAATGCGTCTAAAATTTCTCTTTTTAAAAAAAAAGTGTATTTACTCGTATTAATTGTTACTAATGAAATAAACGATTTGTTAAGGTTGCGCACAGATAATTTCTTTATACATTTGCGTTAAAGGTTTTTCCAAGAAATTTAAAGTTAGTGTAATATAAATTTTTAAAAGAGACTAAGGTATTTTTATGACGCAATTGCCCCGGTTGACCTTACTGTAGGTACACCCTTAGAATAATAACTAAAGCATAGAAGGAGGGCTAAAATAGCAACTGAACTCAATATACTTGCTTCATTTTGACCCATGGAGCCGCTTCGATGTTAGAGAAGGACATCTATACAGAAAACGTTTCGAAATTTCGTTGGTTGTCACCTTTTTGTCACTCATTATGTTCAGACTAGTGACGTGACCTACAAAATTTCAACATCGATAGAATTTACAATGCATGTGTGAATGTATTTTTTTTATGCATATCATAGTAATTTCTAGGTGCCTCGGTTATAATTACAATTTATACATTTAACATCTAAATCGTTTTTTTGAAGTTCGTTCAAAATGAAACTACTTTATTAATAAAAGTAAGTAAGTAGTTTCATTTTGGACGAACTTCAAAAACGAACGATGATTGATGACGAACTATCTAGTTCGTACTTAGGTATGAACTAAATAGTTCGTCATCATCATCACTAAAGTCCTCCTTGGTTCCCTACAAATTTTTATTGTATCCAAGTATTAAACCTGACCCGGCTACCCCCGAATGTATTAATTGCAACAACGTTAAACCAACGTGGGAGACTTCGGTTTTACGAATGTTTTTAGCAACTCTTGCTTCAAATTACTTCTCATATTTATTTGGATTTTAGACATTTAAAAGATTATTATCAATTTCCACTTTGTATCCTACAAAGTGGAAATTGATAATAATCTTTAATAAAAGACAAATAGATGGATGGATACTTTATTGTTTGCACACCATAAAATACAAACCGACCCACTAAACACTGAAAAATAAAAACGTTTTTACAAAAAAAAAAAACAACCGACTTCCAAAAAAACACTGCATTGTGAAAAATTACTTGAAAAATTAAATTTCGGAAGTTGGTGGCGGTAATTTTTTTTTTATATTACTGCCCTTTAAATAAAATAGTTTTTGTGAGAAAACTACGCACCTTCTCATGAGGCTGATTCGCCTGTTTTGTTGAATAGTGAATTCTTATTGTTATATATATCTGACATATAGATTTGACCAGAAGATTTCGATGATTTTCAGCAAAATCTTGCTCTAAACAATGCTGAACAAGATTGTGGAAAACGCTTGATACTGCATATGTTGAAAACACTTTATTCATCATCATCATTATTATTTCTTTACGACCCAAAAACTTTCCACCGGCCTTTGAAATTTGCTCCCGTATAATCTTCTCAGTAGTTTTACAGATGTTTATTACACATTTTGATGGTTTGACTAGACCTCCTCTATCTTTAACTCTTATAAGTGACGGTCTGGAATCTATATCACCACATAAACTTTCCATGCATATTTCGCACTTTAAAACTTTTTTCAGCTTTCTAACCACAAAGCCTGCAATGTAGTGAACCACATCTACTGAGTATTCAGTAAGTTGAGACGATAATAAATAATCATGGTCTAAATCGACGATACTTAAAACCGCACTTGTTGGCTCTATGATTTCATCGCTCATAATGCGTACATTTCCACTGCTTTTGTTAATTGAATCTACACATTTTGAAGCAGTACAATTCAACACTGTGATTTTTTCAAGCGGTACGCAATTGCCATTGGACCCATCTTTGAATTGAGCGTGCACCAAAAGTCTTTTGTATGCAGCTTGGAACATACGTGCAGACGGATTATTATTATATCCGCATTTAGATCTTATGGCACCAAAAAATAGTTCCAAATGGTCTTGTGACATCTTGTATGTACACAAGTATTGTAAAGAATTATTTTCTACGACGTCGTGATACATTTTCAATAACGATTTCATGCATACAAGAAAGCCGGTAAACCCAGTTTTTCGGTTGCAGTTAACAACATAAGTGCCGTCCATAAGTTTTAATTTTTTTATATATGAAGCAGCTGCCTCAAAGAAGATCTGGGTTTCCTCGAGATTAAAAGAAGTTAGTGCCTTTTTCCATCCTTTGCTACGCATGTTTCTACTGTTAAAAATATCAAACAGATTATTAAAAACTCTTAGAAATTTAATTGTTCCGCTGCAGTCTTCAAAGCCAGGAATACAATTTTCTTGACAATACTGTAAGGCATCTGCAACTGAGTTGCTGAATAATTGGGTTGCAAGACGGACCTTCATTTTTTGTCTAATGTAATGAACATGATCTCTTTTAAGTTTATTACCTAGATGTAAACCTTCATTTTCTTGCAGCTCTAAAAGCTGCTCTATATGATCCCAAGATATTGTTTGGTTATCTGCATCTATAATTTTTTTCTTTTCTCCTATTGTATTCCGTACTAATTTTATGTTATGGCAAGGGTCTGGCCATAAATATATATCTGAACCGGTACACTGAAATGAGACAGAGCCCGAGTACATGTCAGATCCTAAATGAGTGCACATTGCAATATTGGTTGCCGCTCCATCAAATGTTAAGGATACAACTTTCACACCACATTCATGTAATAGCTGAATGCATTGCTGTACGAGCATTGATTTCTGCTGAGCTGTGATAGACTTAATAAAAAAATAGCCAACGGGAATTTTCCACGTGTCATTCAGGCAAGTAACCATAAATGTTAAGGCTTGGGTAGCAAGAGGCACTGCATCTGATTCCAGGTCGTATCCAACGTTCACATATCCATGGTATTTATAATTGTAGCTATCCCATTCAACCATTTTTCTAATGGCCATTTCATCAATTGCTAAAATACAAAATAGGGTTTTAGATGGGTGCTGTACTACTCGGGAACGGATTGCATCTAACGCTTCTGTAGTAAAACCGGGATTGCAATTGAGGGATCGGTACCAGGTGGAAATGGTTTTAGGGTGTGGTAAGGTATCTTGAAATTGTTCTCGAATATACGTATATGCTTTTGGCGAAAGATAATTTAAAGTTACAGCAAATTTCTTAATTTCCAGACTGTACTCCTTAGACAAAGAGTCACCTAGTTGTTTTTGCAAAAACCGTTTGATAATATCATTTTTATTTATCTTATCCAGCATAGTTATATATTCAGTTTCAATATTTTCTTGTTTTAATTTTTCTATTAAAATACTGTAAAGGTTTTCATTTTTTTTCCCTAATCGTGAAACTCGTTTAGTTAACGTGTTAATCTTCCGAAGGCGGCGTTTGGATATCTTTTTGACCCTTTCAAGTTCTTTCTCTAACAGTTTAATTCTTCTTATATAATTTATTTCTGAATTTGTTATTGTCATCTGTGTCGAGGATTCCTAAAACAAATAGTTCTCAATGATAAATGTAACATTTTTAAGTTTTAATTTTTATTTAATGTAGGCAGGCATGTCTTACCTGACTTTGGTGTGAGATGATTTCACAAGATGTCAACGTTAGCGGCGATTCATTAATCTGTACCGAGGTACTAGGTCCTGGTTCAATTTCCATTGCAAAGGGATCCTAAAATTTATATATTTATAAAAATAAATAAATTTGCGCACCCAAATGATTATTTCCGACAGAGATATTTAGAGGAACATGCAACAAATGTATGCAACATTATGCATTGTGTGTGTTATTACATGCATTATGTGAACCTATTTTTCACCTTATGAAATGTTATACCTGTCTTCCTGTAAGATATGTGTTAGGTTGCTGTCGATGATGAGTGGTTCCTTTAATCTGCAGATCTGCGCTATGTCCTTCTTCGCAGACTTCCATAAGTACTTCCTGTAATGTAATACAAATTTGAATGGGATACTATTTATTGCAAATAAAATCAAATTTCTAATTAATATTATTAATTAAATTATAAATAAATCATATTTATTACTATACCATTTCATCTGTTCTATCATGTTCGATAAATAACGTAGGAACAGCATCTTCTCTAAGTCGTCTCCATTTCGTTTCATTACATACAAATTAATTTAAAGTAAAATGCTTGGAGCATATGTGACTGTGCTTTTTTGGAGTCCAATTTCGTCTACCAATACAATTTACCCATTCATTTTTTTTCACAGTTTCTTTAGGAAATCTGTAAAATAAAAGTATCGACAACATTATTTACGTCACTATGTATGATCAAGATAACCTCAAAACAGTTTCCGAATATTCGCTAATAACTTCAATTGGAATAGATATTACGTCTGGTTTCCGCTACAAAGTGATTCAGCAACATTTGTTATGTATTTAAATTCGTTCATCAGTTCACATTCAACAAAAAAAATTGCAAAATCTTACCGATGGAAGGTCAATATTTCTTGTTTATTTTCTTTGCGCGATGAATGGGACTTGCAGCCCCCAACCACACAAGACATTGCTCCACAGCGTCCACACACTCACTATTTGTAGTTAAACAAAGAATTCGTGCAATCTAACAGTACAAATTTTACTAAAATATCGCAAAAACATACCCAGATTACAACAAACGCATAAACAATGAACATGCAAACAATTCAAGTAGTTCAATGAACGAACTGTCAGGCATTGAAGCAAAGTACTATCAAATTTAGCCGGGTTGAATTAGAACCAATATAACCAAATGACAGTTCGTCTTGTGAAATGCCAAAAAGTAAAACAAAGAGTAAATCATTTATCTCTTTCACACATCCTTTTTCGTGCCGTAAGATAAAACGAGTATAAAAGTAGTTACAGAATTCATTTTTAGCGTTCCTTCTATGCTTTAGTTATTATTCTAAGGGTACACCTCTGCCTAACCCTTCGGGGAAAGAAGGCGTGATGTTATGTTATGTAAACTACTAAAGTTGAAGTGAAATTATAGAATGTTTGTTGGATCTCATAAGCCTACTTTTTTTATTTGATGCTCAGAAGCTTTATGAGTAGGCACTAATTAATTTATAATATAACTTTCAAACTAGAGAATTCACTGAAGATCATCTAGCCATCTATTTAATAAAAAAATAACTGGAATGTTCACTTCGGAATGTCATGTTAATATCTCATACCTGATTAATGTAATTATTTTACATCAAGTTGCTAATTATTAAAGTATTCTTATTTCGTTTGCAAGTGCCTTTAGGGTCAGCCTACATCCACACCACGAGGGTTAGAGGGTATCAGCGTACAGGTACGAGTATTTTGAAATAGTGGATAGGTTGAACCAAATATTATGTACCTGTACTGTGTGCAAAGATTTTTAGGTGAGGACGTTAAAATTTCATAACCCTGTCGTATAGTTCGCAATGTAATATTTAAAATCACGGGAGCTCCCACTTCCGAATGCTCTCTAACTAATATCCGTGGTGTGGACGCAATTTCAGACTCAATAAACTTTTTCTACCGTTTTGACTAGCATGTATAAAAAATCTGATTACAACGTAGGTCTGTACCTCTGGCTATAAGTTAGAGAAACTGCCAAAAATTAGACAATACTATTGAGATTACAATAACTAGCATAGTCTAATATAAAACGGCGCGCCCCTCCACTAAAAGTTCTATACAACCATTTGAAACATGTATGCGTATGGAGTATAAGCAGTGGAGGGGCGTACAATTTTAAATGAAACAATCTCTGCATATTATTATTTTGCCATAATCATCTCACTGAAGTACAAACACCTGAAATGTATTCTTTAAATAACACCTGAAATGTATTTATCGCAAGGTATATTGCGATTTAAATCTTCCCCATACAGTTTGTCAAAGAGTAAATCTAAAATAGACTAGGTACTTATTTTAAGTTAAAATGTAATACGGCATCAATATCACTATTATAAGTTCATCATTACAAGAGAACTTTGGCAAGAAGAGCATACATATAACGGTGCGGAGTAGTAATAAATGGAGTGGTTAGCGGGTGAACATAGTTCCTCGACATCAGAATATAATAACAGACACTAGCGACCCGCCCCTGTTTCGCACAGTTCTTACGACTTGACAAAACATCGAGTTATTTTCTTAACATGTAAGTTTAATATTTATTTTATTTATAATAATTAATGTATTACACTTATGTGTGTGATATATTCTTTATATAGGTACCTAATGTGAAAGCGGCATCAAAATCAGTTGCTTAGTTTTGAATAACATCGCGGTCACAAAGACAATCTCGAACAGCTACCTTAATTTATAATATGTATAAGCTGTGACAGTCACCAACTCGATACAACGGACTCCACCGCGACGAACGATACTTAGGTACTCCAAACATTATTATTATTCATTGTTTGCCCGGCAGGTTAAAATATTTGTAAGATCAGACGGCATTAACACTACCCATCAATCTACACAGTCCGCTCTTGAATTGCTCCTTACGCTTACATTGGCACTATAACAACATATCAGTTTAAAAGGTAAAAGGTTATTTTAGGTGAACTATTGAGTTTATGCACTCCATTTATTAACTACTCCATGTTGAAAAAGTTAGATTCAGAGTAGATCAGCGGCGCCGGTACCGATGTCGCCCGCAAGTTCGTGCACCGAGTGCGCGAGGCGACGCGCTTGTTGCACCGCTGTGGAAGCCGGTAGCAGGCCCAAGTGGATGCAGATCAGCTCCTTGATTGTCACACCACGAGAGTCGTTGGGGAACGCGAGCTCGAGGAGTTGCCTGCAAAATTTATTGATTTAAAAGACAAAATAAGCTAGCAGTAAATGAAACAGTTATAAAAACGAGCAAGCCTTACAGTAGTCGCATATGATGTGTAACATCTGACCTTGGTAATGCAACATTAATATTATATTCTGTTGCTCCTTCCTTCTTTCCCTTTTTAACCGACCTCAAAAAAAGGAGGAGGTTATCAATTCGACGGTATTTTTTTTTGTTTGTTACCTCATAACTTTTGACTGGGTGAACCGAATTTGATGATTCTTTTTTATCTGAAAGCTGGTGCTTCCCGAGTGGTCCCATTTTAATTTGGTTCCATTCGGACAATAACGCGATTACATTAGTCCGGAGTATCTACCATAACTAAAAAGTTGAAAATAAAAACTTTTATTATATTATATACAGATCCTAAGACACCGACTTTCGAAATTAAAGTTAGTTTTGACTTTGTAGTGTTTTTTTTTAAGGAAGTCGGTTGTTTTTTTTGTAAAAGGTTTTTCGTTAGACGCACGCACACGCTGTTGGCTGACATTCCTAACCTCTCGGAAAATGGGTTGGCACCATCTGATAGCCAACTCTACCACCGCACGCGCTTTTAGGTCATAACAAATAGCGCGCGCTTCTCCGGCTTCCTGTTACACACTTCCGTCTCTTTTCACGAAATCATCCCCATAGATTGAAGGAAAGCGGGAGGAACGATGTATTAACTAAACACATGAAATAGGAAAGGTTATTTATTATAGTCAAGAGACATGGGAAGTGAAAGAAGCATTTC
Source organism: Aporophyla lueneburgensis (assembly GCA_932294355.1). Lineage (NCBI taxonomy): Eukaryota > Metazoa > Arthropoda > Insecta > Lepidoptera > Noctuidae > Aporophyla > Aporophyla lueneburgensis. Next base: position 14,768,895 of record OW028750.1, on the reverse strand, counting down.
TACTCATGTTTAAGTATATTGGGCTTATGTATGTTTAGAGATGGAGGTCAGGTCAGATCTTGGTCAGTTTTGAAATTCTTTCCTTTAAGGGTCAGCAGTAGAAAATCGTGTTATGGGATTTCGATAAGTTTATATAGTAAACTTAAAGTAATTGCCACGAAAAAATACATCTGGCTAGCTCAAGAGTTTTACTAGACGATGAAAACATCGGGTTGGGCATAAACCTTGCAGATGATTGTTAAAAAAAATATTGAATTTCACTAAAAACGTGTAAAAAGCACTGCCGTATTTTGATAACTTAAGGCTTAAAACAAGAAGGCACCTATTGAATTTATACATAAATAAAAACAATAAAGAACAGAAAACCCGATGCATTTTTTAATTTTCCATAATGTTACTTCTGATTTGCGTAAAAAATTCGCAAACTTTCTCAATTTTGACGCTCGAAATCTCCATACAATTTACTATGGCGACGCGGTTTACCATTTATATAGCAGTGTTCGAACCGCGGAGCTCATCCCTAAATAATTTAACCCAGATCCAGCCAGTCCCTTGCTGTCCCCCTACCAGTGATTGCCTAAGCCGAGGTTCGTACCCCCCTCGGGGTAACCCTTAGAGCTTTCGCTTTAGTTTTAAGTATAATAAGCCCCGGCTGGAGGCCTAAAAAGGTAACTTTTTAGAACTCGCCGGGCCACAATCCGTTTAAGTAGTAAGAATCTTTTCAGATTAACTACGAGATGTCCTACAAAAAAAAAAAAAAACCGCGGAGCTCAGTCGACCGCGCGTCTTCAAGGTGGGTGCACGTCGCTCTTAGTAAAAAGATACGCGACAAATAATGGCCTGTGCGTATACGAGATCCCCCGCACAGTGGTCGGAGTCAGAACAATTTATACAAGTACTAAAATTTAAGATTTTTGAGCTCGATTTTTTCTGCACGTATTTTGTATATTGTGACAATTCCATATTTGTTTGTTATTATTTTTACGTCTTTCCGGTTCATAATTATAATCTTATTTTCAAGTCTTTGGTGTGATATAATTTGCTCTAACTACATAATTGTTCTCTAGCCCTGTCGTGTTTGGGCTCGTAAGATTTGTCTCGACAAGTACTATAGATCTAGATGGTGTCCAGGGTCTGATGATGAAGTCGGAAGGTGCCCATAGAAACTCTTTAAGTATACAACATAACCTCGTCGTGTTTGGGCTCGTTAGATTTGTCTTGACAAGTACTACAGATCTAGATGGTGTCCAAGGTCTGATGATGAAGTCGGAAGGTGGCCATAGAAACTCTTTAAGTATACAACATAACATGGTCGTGTTTGGGCTCATTAGATTTGTCTTGACGAGTACTATAGAACTAGAATAATGTCCAGGGTCTGATGATGAAGCCAACCGGTGACCATAGGAACTCTTTCAGTATACAACATAACCTAGTCGTGTTTGGGCTCTTTAGATTTGTCTTGACAAGTACTACAGATCTAGATGGTGTCCAGGTCTGATGATGAAGTCGGAAGGTGGCCATTGAAACTCCTTGGTCAGTGGATATGAAACGGGCACTATGAAACTTTGTGACCCGGTGGGATGTGGGAGTAGTAGGGTGGGGGAATACCATGGGACACCTCAAGAACATTGACCTTGACCTTGGGGTCGTTGACCTTAAGGTCAAACTCAAAATTCCGAAATTCAAGATCCGTGGTTCTCCCAAGGTCACTGACCTTGACCTCATGGTCATTGACCTTGAAGTCAATGTCAAAATTTTGAAAGTCAAGATCCGCGATTTCCCAAGACCACTGACCTTGACTTCATGGTCATTGACCTTGAGGTCAAGATCAAAATTCCGAAAGTCAAGTTTCACTATTTTCACAAGATCACTGACCTCGACCTCATGGTCATTGACCTTGAGGCCAAAGTCAAAATTCCGAAAGTCAATTTTCGCGTTTCTCAAGAGCAAAAACAGGTCAAAATTCATAGAAAGTGACCTTAAGGTCAAAGTACCTTAGGATCAATATAAATAACCACGAAGGGCATGTTAAGGTCTTCCAGACCCCGCCATCCCCTTCGTCGATTACTTTAAGTATACAACATAACCTCGTGGTGTTTGGGCTAGTGTTGCAAAAGACTCGAGTCCTCAAGTCGTAATTTTAAAGACTCGACTCAGTTATGCAAGACTCAGTGTGCTCAAAAGGCTCGGAGTCTAGAGTCAAGCCGAGCCAGTCATAATCGAGTCTTAAAAAAGGACTGGAGTTTTGAAAAGGACTCGAGTCTTAAAAACGACTCGTGTCTTAAAATGAACTCGAGTCTTGTAGCTCATCATTCGAAAAAACTCGAATAACTTGTCAGATTTTTTTGTACGCAAAGTTTCATCATAACCACTCATTTGAGTTTATTGCCTTCTTTCTAGTCTTTTCGAATAATGAGGTGCCTACAAGTTTCATCTTCATGCTCCGAATTTTTTCTTTAAGACTCTGGTTCATTTTAAGACTCGAGTCCTTTTTAAGACTCGAGCCCTTTTTAAGACTCAAGTGCTTATCTGTAGACTCCAAGCCTTTTGAGCACATTGAGTCTTGCATAATTGAGTCGAGTCTTTAAAATTAAGACTCGATGACTCGAGTCCTTTGCAACTCTAGTTTGGGCTCGTTAGATTGCATGCGCAGTCTCAAGCAACAAAAAGAGGCACTTGCACTCTGAAAAAAATCATGATGTAGACGTATTAATTGACTTTATTTTTGAAAATCATAATATAACAGCTGATTGATGTCTACATACAAAACTACAATAAACCACCACATCTCCCATCCTTCCTTACTAAGTATAAATGCAATAAAAAAACAACATATTATCCACTTCTATTTTTAATATTATCTTCAAGGTTCCTGCTGCTCGAACCACTAGGTTCTTGAACCTTGAAGATAATATTAAACATCTATGTGTAAACATCTATGTGTGCGTGAGCGAGGCGCGCGCCTCAAGGCTTGCCGCTGTGTGAGTAGCGCTTCAATACCTAATTTTCTGTCGCGCTTGCAGTGTATCCGACCCTTAACAATTTAATAATACCTTTTGTACCTATAGCTTTGAGCAACTCATACATAAAAAACTATCTTTAAAATTAGCTAACAAACATCAAAATAGCATTCCAATTTTGAGTTGACACCTACAGCATCTGAAACCTTTTAATGGTCTGACTATTTAAGTGACTACATGAAAAGACCCCCAGGGTCTTTTCGCTATACTTAGTATCAGGTATACCGAAAAGACCATCTATACCCTCTTCTACAAAACAATTTTACTACGGTTTACAGGGTTTTATAACACGGTTAAAAACCTAATGCGTAGAACCCTCTTTCTAGGGTTTACTTTAGTGCAAATGAAATTACGATGAACTTCCTGGAACCACTAGCATTGTTTTTGGGCTGTATTAGGCATAAGCACCAATTATTTTTTTGAAAATCTCAATTCTTTGGTCATCCTAGGTGGTTGTCAGCTGTTTAACCGCAGTTGCCTGTGGCTACTTTAATAAGTTAAGACCTCCAGCCAGAGCTTGAATTGAAAACTACACGCTAAAGGCACCCCCTGCGGGGTACAAAACTCGGCTTAGGGGCGTCGCTGTCAGAGGACATCGAGGGATGGGCTGGTTATTTATTTATTTAACACTGTAAGCACAAATGTACAGAGGCGGACTTAATGTCATAGGCGGAATGATTATTATTTAGGGCCGAATTTAATGTTACAAGCACAGCGACGCGAGTTGTCTCGAGGAATGGTCGAGGCGAACATGGATTGGGACATCGCAGCAAGCCTTGGCTCGGAAAGAGCTCCATGAAAAGTGGTTGGAGTTGAATATGTTGAAGATGGCTATCTGTCGGTGGCACGTACCGGTAGAAGGTGCCGCGGATGTCGCCGGGCGGCGGCAGCGCGCGCACGGCGGCGGGGTGCGGCGGCGCGGCGGGGCGCACGGGCACGCCGCGCCGCTCCCACCACACCAGCGCGCAGCCGTGCAGCGCGCCGCGCCGCCACGTCGCCGCGCAGTAGCCCTCGCGCACCACCGCGAAGCTGCGGCACACTGCGCGACGTACCTGGTACGTATAATAAGGAAGTACTTATAATATGGTTCCCCATATAAATGCCAAAATGGCATGGTAATGGGCCTCCATATGTGGCTTACGCTGTCAAGTTGCATAAGACAGCCCAAAGTCTAGCTTAACTTTGGGCTGACCTATGGAACTTGGTAGGTATACAAGTACGAAACGCTAGTAGCATACCTACATAGCTTATTTGTTAACACAAGTTTTTTAATATAATAAAAACGGTCAAGAGAGCCGGACTCGCGCTCCGAGGTGAGTTCCGTACCATCATTAATATGATGGTACGGAACTCACCTCGGAGCGCGAGTATCATATCGTCACTGGAAAGGCAAAATTACTTAACCGCCAAATTGGGCATATTGAGTTACATACATATTCGGCATCAGAGAATTTTTCTGCATCGATCTGTTTAGGTAGCATTGCAATCAAAACACATTTGTGGTGTTTCAGTAACCCGTAACTTTTTTTCAATTAATGCTGTATTTATGTTACTCAATATGCCCAATTTGGCGGTTTAGTAATTTAGCGTTTCCAGTGACGATATTATTTAAGGCAATGATTCAGGTACAAACAAAAAAATCGTATCTCGATTACAGTGACACTTAGAATATTGGATCTATGGGTGAAAGATAGCACCCTAAAAAAATTGTCGGTCCATGCGCCCAACATCCTGTGTATATTTTTAATTGCTCAGGATACGATTTATTTGATTGAAAACCGAAGATTCAATATTTAATATTCTGTTTTAGTTCGACCAAGTAAATATTCACAAGATCTACATCTACACTAATATTATAAATGCAAAAGTAACTCTGTCTGTCTGTCGGTCTGTCTGTCTGTCTGTCTCGCTTTCCTGCTGAAACTACTGAACCGATTTAAATGAAAGGAGACGGGCATTTCTGGGCCAAATTGTAATAAGTGGAGAAATGGTTTAAAAAAAAGCTTATATTTTTCTATATCAAAATCTGAAAAATCAACTTAATTTACAATCTGGAAATTGAGAAATCCTAAAATTAAGTTATGGTTCCGAAGTAAATTGAATATCGATTTAATTATAATCGATTAACGTGACAGATTTCATACTGTTTAAGAAGATGCCTTCACCAAATATTTCATTCAATTAAAATAATTAAATCTATTTCTGTTCACGTATTGAACAGCTTAAACCAATTCAATATTTATATTATTAAGATAAATCGATGCACGTTTACTAATCGATTATTGTGTGTTTAGTCTATGCTAACTCTGACATGACATGACACTGACACTCACTCGTTTCTTATTGTTTAGTGCGTGAGCGTATCGTGTTTCCTCCCATAGTTTTAATTGTATTTTATTCGAACCCTGCTTTCATTCCACGGATTTCTGAGCCACTCTCCTGTACGACCCTTGCCTTCCCACCATACCGGACACGGAGAACTCCGCGTAAACGCTGGACTTGGACTTGTTATTTTAGATTCTATGAACAGCGTACCGATTTAAAATTGACACCATGGTACGTTGTGTAAACTGTAGCATAGCGACTAATCGTTGTATTACAACAGATCGTCGAGCTTTGCATGAAGAAATGATATTAGCAGTGATTCCTCAATGGCGTTCACCACAATCTGTAAGTATTACTCACTTCCTGTTTAGCTTATCAACATCTACCATGCTAACTTGCAATCTTGACAGTGTTTTCCTTCACCATTATACTACCAAAATAATAAAGTATAGATAGGTAAACATTTAAAATCGTATCAGTATTGGACCAAGATTATTTTAAAGTAATCATGTTATCTGTTAATAAACACTTTTAACATATTTCAGGTAATATGCTATTAATTGCTAGCAAGCTTGCTGAGAGTTTGATCAAAGACCACTCTTGTTATGTCAATAATATGGTACCTTATTTGGGCTAAGTACCAAAATAATCCAGCCGAAGGCTGTGTTGAAGAATGTTTTAGCGTCCCCGTAGCCCCCGGTGCAAGTGTGTAAGGGAACACGGGGCGGTTTTAGTCAGTAGCAGTCTGACAGACCCCTCCGTCCAATACCAAAAAAAAAGATTTCCACCCCAATACCAAAAAAAGGGTACCAAGATAATAAAGAAGCACCTGAAGATGAATAAAAAGTATTACAAAGAAGCATTTTTATTTTTAACTCTTTCACTCACGCTTTTCCATTAAGAATATTTTGAAACTAAAACTGCCATAAATTCAATAAACCACCAATCGGCCACTTCTTGTTAAGTATGATTTAAGCTTTTATGATTCAATGAGCAGCAGCGTTCTCTATGCACTTTACCACCATCCTGCGATCGCCAACCCGCCTGCCAAGCGGGACAATTATGACAACCCCCCCGAATTCGGGGAAACTTATGTCCAGCAGTGGACGTCTTTCGGCTGAAATGATGTTGATGATGAATTATAATTATTCTTTATAATCAACACCCTATCTATATTATAAAGAATGAAAATCGAACTTCAAAAGTCAGCTGTTAAGTGTAGATTGTTACTTAACCTCACTTTTCGTAAATATCTTTTTACTCGGCACTCAGATTGCCAAAATCTGTAAAATTTTCAGTGAATGTTTAATAATATAGTACCTATCAATTGACACCAATTTCATCTTTTTACATCCAGGCCCAAAATTGTATGAAAGCGTATCCGTCTCCTTTGGTACACAGATAGTTTAAAGCCTGAGAAAGGACATAGGCTACTTTTTATCCCGGTAGTATGTTCCCGCGGGATAATTTCCGACCTCTACGCGGGCGAAGCCGCTGGCAAAAGCTAGTAAGAAATAAGTAGAGAAGGTCTGGCTACGCAACTGTTACAACTGAATACAATGCCGACTCAGATTGATCCGTAGTTTCATTCAAAACGTAAACCATTAGATGCTGTCTCAAACTACTCGTATTACTCAATTTTGAACCTTACCGTATCTGGAGCGAGCATATCAGCGCAATCAGCCATGTCAGGAGCCAAGAACCGTCCAACAGTGCGGTCCACGTAGATGAAGTGGATCAGACCAGGGAACTCCTCCACATACTTGTGCAGCGTTAGGGAACAACTCGCATCCGTCTCGCCCGTGCACAGACACTCTCACATTAAGCGAAATAATCGATTTTAACATGACACGGATTGTTTTGTGACCTTTCATTGTTGCAACAGATATTTTCTGATTTTGATTTGATTGACGGATTTTTTTCAGCATTGTGATGGTGTCAAAAATTGATAATGAGAGTGTCACAAAACAATTACATACAATCTTAATATAATGATATAAGCATGAATGGGGAAGACCTTGTAAGCAGTCCACAGCGGGGGTTTCAGAGTCTGAATTTTCAATAATATTTCCAACCCACTGCTCCAAATAATCGAAAATATATATATATATACGCGTCGAATTGAGAACCTCCTCCGTTTTTTTCGTCGGTTAAAAAATCTGCGCAACAACTTAAATAACGCAATGAATGTTGTGGAACAGTAAAAATGAAAGTTATTCCTACTGTTAGTGTATTACGTAAATACCCTGCTGATATTTTATAGGTACCTAAAGCAAAAAGTTGCAGACTTCGAAAGGTTTAAATCGAATATTATAAAGCTGAACAGTTTGTTTTTTTTTTTGTTTGGTTAAACGCGGTAATCTCAGGAACTACTGGTCCGAATTGAAAAAAATCTTTTTGTGTTTGGTAGCCTATTTATTGAAGAAGGCTATAGGCTATATAACATAACGTTATGATCAAAAGGAGCTGAGCAGCAACGAAAAATGGTCGAAAACTGGCAGGCAATTCTATGCGACGGGAAGGGTCAGGGGAGCAAAAATTTGACGCGGACGAAGTCGCGGGCGGAAGCTGTGTTTCATCAAATTCTGAACCTATAAATATTGCCTAGGATCGGTTTTATCGCTTGGTTCTGACTCAGATCCTTATCACTTATCAACTTTTCAGTAATCGTGTTATTCAAATACAGAGCAATAAAGTACTTGACTATTTGTTGTGTGTGTAATGTGATCAATGATTTAGAGCCAGGGGATACCTATGTGGATTTGATTTAATTGGCAATGAGTATCTGTTTGGTTACGCGCTCATCGATATACGTATACGCTGCATGAAAATAAAAGCGTACAGTTATGAAATATTAGCGACTCTGCATTATTTTTATTTTAGTCCCAAACTCACAAGGCTATGTGACTGGTCTCCTAACAGAGCGACTGGTTAAGTAACGCTATTTAAAGTTAGACATAGAACTAAAGTACTGATATGAAAAGGATATGGTCCCAAGCTGAAGTATCTCTTCGCTTTCACGCAAAGGAACTCGACGTAGGGCGACAATATTCCTCTCAAGTCCTTCAAAGGTTGGTCCATCTTCAAGCTCGGGATATCGGGCTTCAACTGTTCTATGACGGCTTCCAACGCCGTGTGCATAGCTGTGGCCGTTGTCTCAGGAGTTAGTGGAGTTGTAGTAGTGCAAGACTTTCGAAGTTCCAACATACGACTTGTCAGACGGGCACACAGATTGGAATTTGATTTATTTTTACGCAGCGCCTCTGTCGTCTAAAAATATAGAAAAAGGTGTAATAGTTTTGTAATGCCATAAAAATGACGCAAATGTGTTCAATTACAAAAAAAAATGATAAAAAAGAATAAGAAAACTCACAAAGCAAAGAAGAAATCAAAAAGAAAGAGAGGAAACTGGAGGAAATTTTAGAAGGCAAAAATAATTCTACAGTACCTTTTTCAAAGCCGCTTCTAAAGAATCCAATGTAGTAGGCAACAACTCTAAATTCCTTTGCAATAACAGTCTTCGTAAATTAGAGAGTATTTGGTTTGACGTGTACGCCGAAACGCCGACCTCTCTGTAATTGAATAAGCACTCTTGTGAGGCTAATGCTGCTCACAGCGGGGCTTATAATAGGTAAATCCTGAAGGAGACTGCACATGCGTGAACTCTTTTAAGGTAATATTAATGTTACTAATTGTAAATATAAGCCATCTGGTCATACTCACAACCGACGTGCGTGTGTAACCAGACGAATGAAAGTAAACGAAGCAAAAGAAGTATTTATGTATCTTAGAAGATGGCGTTCTGTAGTTTCTGCCTAACCCCATGGATAAAGGGTATAGGAATATAAGAGGGTTTAATGTCACTGCTTTAAAGTATAATCATTTATTTTCCTTTACAACAAATGTGACTGTATAAATACACCGGATTAAAATTACAATTTTTACAATAAAAGGCGTCGCGACTGAGAGTCGCGGAGGATCGCTGTGTTACGTCCGTTATCCTTGGCGATCGGGGCTCTCTCATCCTACCGTCTCCCGCATCATTTCGCCTGCGCTAGCGGCGGGTTGGCAGAGGAGGGGACGCGCGGTATGGAACTGCGTAGCAACAACATCGTACTTACTATGACCATAGAAAACCCGTGCTTATAATGGTTATTATTAAACAAATAACCAACAGCGTCTTGTTTGACTGGTAGCCGACCGCAACACAGTTGGGAAAAGGCTAGGCTGATGATATGAATAAATACATAAATATTATAGGATTATTCAGGATACCTACCTCAAGTCCATATCAACAACGACGACGAACGTAATTCTGGGAGCGACTTCAGCCAGATGAATCGAATGTGGAGCACAAGGACTCCCGGCAGGTCCCGCGCATAAATTCACTACAGCACTATTCTCCGTCGACAACCCTGCAAACATTTCTTTTATATTTCAACCTCGAACATAATAAAGGAAATTACATTAATTCAGTATTAGAACTGGGTAAGTACCCTGCAGTGCGACCATAAAAGTTGAATGATAATTATATAGAAAAAAAAAACGTGTGTAGTCAGGAGACCGGGGAACACAATAGAAACAGATAGAGCGAGAAAGTCGCATTTCATAACGCGTTTTCTCACGCAAAATTCTACCAGTCAACTCCTACTGCCAGCAGTATTAAGGAACTTTGTTCCATAAATAATTTTCAGTTTACTCACAAGGCAATCGATTGATTTCTAGATTTTCCGAGTCATCCAAGTTATCGTTATTAAGGTCCTGCCAATACTCCTGAGCGGCGATGCATTGTATGCTCAATAAAATCAAATCCGGGGGCGATAAGTCTTCACTTCCGCGACTAGAAAACAAGTAACTTCGTCAAAAAAATTACTTTACCTTCTGGGATGTACAAGTGAGGACCACAACCGGCAATTTCAATGCAGTTTTAGTACTATACAATTTAGGTTATACATTTGATTGGTGGTGTCACTAAGATTTACTGAACTATACCTTACCAAAAATAAATAAATAGACACTCCACCATCTCCATTAAACTTGTAAGCAAGTAGGTAGGTACACATGGCTACACATCAAGCTATACATTTCCAGTTTAAGCTGACCTCTCATTATACGGAAATCACATACAATGTGAGATCAGTTTATACTAGAGATGCATAACTTGATATATAACTGTGCATACCTATTCTAAAACAATTTATCAAATTGCCAATACTGTGAAAATGAAATAAAAAAATATTACCTGGAATAAAGTGCCAGTAATTTATCCCCAACAAATAACATGAGATGACTGTGTGTATAGGGTAGTTTAATATCTTTTGAAGCACTTTTGAGGGCATTCAGTGCCGCCATAGTCGCTCCACTTTCGCCGATCACGCCATTGGCACCAGGTATCGTGTCGCCTTTGGTGCGGCTCTCCAGAAGAACTGAGAGCCATTCTTGATAAATTGAAGAGTGGAGACTGAAAATTATGATTAATGTTACCTACATTTTTAAAAGATTTAAATTAGCAGGTGGCATTCTGTTTGTGCTTATCCCTAATGGGAAAGTCATGAGTTTATGTTCTGTTTAATTCTTTTACAAAAACATCTATAATTTGTTTCCTGAAAAATGAATTTGAATGAAATCCATTAAAGTATGATTATACCTAGTTTTAAAAATTATGAGTTTTTTTATTATTGGAATAACTACAATGAACCTTTGGCAGTTCATAAAATGTTTATGACGTCATATAAATCACTACATTAGAAAGACTTCATTCAATTTTTTTTTATTACATAGTTTAGTTCCAAGTAAACAAACAAGGTTAGTTTCAAGTAAACTTAAATATTGTGATATTAAAAGGTTATTTTAATAAAATGTAAGCCAAGGAACTTAAATCCAACCTGGAACGTGCATTGTCAATTTGACACCCTTATAAAAATAAACCTTATGTATATGATGCTAAGTTCTATTACAGACAATCACTTGGTCAAAGAGAAATTCGGTCCGAGAGAGAAAGCATTTCGAGAGCCCTGTGTCCCTTTCTTGAAGTAGGGTGCCCATTATGAACAAAATTATAAGATTATTTACACAATACAGCATATAAATAGGAGGTAGTGTTCAACGTAAGCATAATTACGCATGTCTGTTATAGGTATTTTATGTTTATACTAGGCTGATTTTAACATTTATTTTAGTAATATGTGTGTTGAGACTGTTCTGTAGTTTAAGCCACGCATATACCACTGGTGGCCCAGTGGTAACGGTAATAAATTATAGGTCATAAATCAACTTTAAGACAGCAATTGCAGAAAACTGTTTTATTTAGTAATGTGTGAACCTGACTGTAAATATCTACTAAATAAATATTTATAAATTCTCCGTAATGCGTTTTACTTCAATACATCCTTAAAGCATAATAATTATTATTATTTTATATCAATTTATGGGTAATATATTATATCCTGTTATAGTAGTATCTACCTACATCATATTGCTTGGTCACCCTAATGAAAGGGACAGGAGAGGGCTCTCGCGAAGCTATCTCGCTCGGACCGCGCATTGGCAGCCTATGCGCATTCCAGGTTGGATTTAAGTTCCTTGATGTAAGCATATACATATACATTGATAGTTAAAAATTAAAAACTTACAGATTAATGTTCTGTCCACAAATGTGCTGTACAAATGTTTTGAAGTCTAACAGTTCACGATGGGCATCATCAACATTGTCCTCACTGATTATCATGAACACATGATCAAGCCACTGTGGATAAATACAAAATGTTAAAGTATTAGTGATGTTAAGCCATCTTAGGATGGCAAATTATTTTGTTTATTATGGCCTGTATAAAATATTCCCTATTTCAACTACTATGCAGTTTATTTTGTAACAGCAATAAGCTAATTTCTATCCACAATTTCGTTTCGTCGGTGCGTTTTGTAATATGCTTCATAATATAAAGCAAGTCCGTTGCTGTATCTGTCTGTCTGAAAGCAACAAACTCAGAAACTACTGAACAGATTTTCATGCAGTTTTCACCAATGGACAGAGTAATTCATGAGAAAAGTTGAGGTGTATAATTAATTAAGGTTTTGTATAATTTGACTGATGTATGATGGTGATTGTTGAAGATGTTAGAAAAAATTATGCTGATTGGGAGCTTCACAGGCGTGAAACACATTAACATTTAAATAAATTTGGCACACATGGATTAAAAAAAATTAGTATTAAACAAGGTAAGGTGGTAGTTTCTATTCCGATCCCAATACTGGGATGTTGTCCAATATCTGTGAAGCTATTTTTAATTGATAAATATACAGGGTGATTGGAAGATGGGTGCAAAGCTTTAAGGCGAAGATAGTACAGACAATTTAGAACCATTTAAGCCATGGTTGTCTTAGACGAAGTCTTACCAAAAATTTTTAACGAAATTTTTAAGTTTTTTGTTCGGAATTTCTCAAAATTTAATGTAAACTGCATAATTATGGCCAAATTGAATGATAAATGAATTCATTTTTTATTTATTTAATTAAAGTAATGTGTAAGCAATCAAGCAAAACATGTTCTAGGCTTCTGTGTCATTAGACATTTTTTTTACAGACATTTAAAGCTCAGACAAAATAAAAAAATTGTACAATACGTCTTTTAAACCTTATTAAAAAAAAAACGGAGGGTGCTTTTTTTGTTCAAACCTTTTTGAAGACATGCTTGATAATCGCTCGTTCTTTTGAGGTATCATTTATGCGGATATCTTACAAATTATTGAATTTAGGGCCTACAAACCAATTTGAGGGAGAAATTTTTTATTTTAGGCAGACTAATTAAAACAACATTTGAATTAAAATTATTTATTTTTCATGTTCAAAATGACGGCCGTGATTCCTAATACAAGCACGGCCCCGTCTTCTAACTTCTGTAGTCGTTATTTTCAACATCATCTCCTGCTTCATTGTCTCAAACGCTGAATTTATTCTTTGTATTAATTCTTCTCTAGTGTTTATTTCTATGTTGTTATACACCAGTTCCTTGGCCCGGCCCCACACGAAAAAGTCCAACGGGGTCAGATCTGGGGAGCGAGCGGGCCAAGGGATGAGTCCATCCCTGCCGATCCAGCTATCAGGAAAGCAATTGTTGAGGTGTTCCCTTACATTTAAAGTCCAATGCGCTGGACAGCCGTCTTGCTGAAAGATGACTGTTCGGTCTCTTTCGAAGATCGGGACACCTGATTCCTCTACCAGCAGTGGTAAATCAATTTGCAGAAATTGCAAATAATTTTCGCCATTCAATGGATCAGGCAAAAAGTGGGGCCCAATCAATGTTCTGCCAATTATTCCAGCCCATACATTCACAGAGAATTTCATCTGAAATGACACCTGCTTCTTAAAATGTGGATTGTTGTCTGCGTCGGCCCATTCATGGATGTTGTGAAAGTTTGTAATACCTTCCCTTGAAAATTTACTTTCATTCGTCCACAAGATTGATTTCAGAAACCACGCATCTTCGATGTCTCTGTTGAGGAGGAAACGGCAGAACTGAATTCTTCTTTGAGGATCTTGCTCTACTAGACCTTGCACACTCCTGCCATGGAACGGATACTTATCATTTTGGTGCATTGTATGCCACACCTTCCATTGAGAAATGTTTAAATTTCGAGCTACTGCTCTAGTACCGGTAGTAGGATCCGCTGGAAATGCAGCTAAAATGTCTTCGTCGACGGCAGTTTCGTATCTGCCCGGGTTGACTCCAGGTTCCACGCGGTGAAACCCATCTTGGGCAAGACGACGAAACGTGTTGTAAAACACTCGGACATTCGGTATCCTGCGATTCGGATAGCGCTCTTGATACATCCGTCGCGCCAAAGATCCATTGCCGTCTGCTCTACCGTACATAAATACGATATCCGCATATTCTTGATTGGAAAAAGTAGCCATAGTCACTTAACAATTAAGAAAAACGGCGTAGGAGCGCACTAACACGTGCAGGAACGCAAAGGGCTACAACTGAACACGGTAAATCGTGAATCAACACGACAACGTCCACTCACAAGGGCAGTAGTTTGACTAATAAGTAAAAGATGTAACGGCTTCATCACAGACCGACTGACCCTGACTAAAGAAAAACGACTTTGTTGCCTCAGTAACTAAGACCATTTGCTGTAAAAACCAACTCTTATCGCTTTTTGCTATTCATTGGGCGTTCTACCTGGAAATGCCGTCGCACCGCGCTCGGTGGCCATTGTTTAGAGAATCCCCTCAATGGGTTCCCCTCAATTGGTTCCTGCATGTGCCAAAAATTCTTAGAATTGAACAATGTTATCATTTCGAGCACATAAAGTATTCTTTTAAGCAAACATTTTGTGTTTTGTTAGACTGCCTAAAATTTAAAATTTCTCCCTCGAATAGGAATCACCGCCGTCATTTTGAACATGAAAAATAAATAATTTTAATTCAAATGTTGTTTTAATTAGTCTGCCTAAAATAAAAAAATTCTCCCTCAAATTGGTTTGTAGGCCCTAATTTCAATAATTTGTAAGATATCTGCATAAATGATACCTCAAAAGAAAGAGCGATTATCAAGCATGTCTTCAAAAAGGTTTGAACAAAAAAAGCACCGTCCGCTTTTTTTTTAAATAAGTTTTAAAAGACGTATTGTACAATTTTTTTATTTTTTCTGAGCTTTAAATATCTGTAAAAAAAATGTCTAATGACAAAGAAGCCTAAAACATGTTTTGCTTGGTTGCTTACACATTACTTTAATTAAATAAATAAAAAATTAATTCATTTATCATTCAATTTGGCCATAATTATGCAGTTTACATTAAATTTTGAGAATTTCCGAAAAAAAACATAAAAATTTGGTTAAAAAAAATTGGTAAGACTTCGTCTAAGACAACCATGGCTTAAATGGTTCTAAATTGTCTATACTATCTTCACCTTAAAGCTTTGCACCCATCTTCCAATCACCCTGTATATTTAGAAGATTACTTTACCTCATCAAACACTAGTGTAGTCTTGTCTGTACACTGTATGGAAGAGTATGTGTTACCAAATTGGGCAGCCATAACACGCTGGGATGCTATGATAGGGGCCAGTAGTTGTGACACTGTATTGTTCTCTGTTACATCTGCTGGATTCTCCTGAAAAGATTATATCAAGTTTAACTTTTCATATGCCGTGAACGTGGATCCACGCGAGACACAATGGTTTTCAACTGTGTCTGTAATTACGGCATTCAATGGGTTAAGTAATTAACAACATTAATCATAGTCTAACTGCCGGGGTCGCATGATTGTTCGAAAGAGATACCGTGGCCCCGGCACATGGGCAACTGAAGGAACACAGGTGGGTTTTAGTCAGTAAAAGTCTGACACGCCCTCCCGCTCCGCCCAGAGCGGGAGAAGTGATTTGATGATTTCCCATCCAGAAAAAAAAACAGTCTGACTTAAGCGGGTATTATAAAACATTTTCACAATTTATCTACAAATTCTTTACCCAAATTCAAAGGTTATAAATTTAATATTATTTCCTAAGAATATCGTATATGATGTTGTTTTTTGTTATTGCTACTGTTACATATTATTTGTAAACAATAAGTTAAGTTCTAACTTTTTATGATGTATTTAGTTCAAATGATCCCGAATATGCCTTTGACTCATTTTTTGAAGATTTTAAACTATTTTATGACCTTTGTCTTCCCAAGATAAAAATAAGAAATACCTATGTTAAGAAAACAAGATGGTTATCTAAAGGGATTGGTAAATGCTGTAAACAAAAGAGAAAATTACTTTGGAATTTTCGAACCAACCCTTCAGAAAGTCAAAAGCAGATTCTAAAAAATTATAGTGCGCGACTTAAAAGAATTATAAAGCTAACTCAAAAGTGTCAAAACAATTATTATATATCAAATGCAGACAATAAATCGAAAGCCACATGGAGAATAATAAATGCAAGTAAGGCAAATTTTCCGAAAGAATATGTAACACGAATAAAAGTAAATAACCGTATAATAACAGACCCTATTAACATTGCCAACGAATTTAATAACTTTTTTATTAATGCTACTAATACTGATAACGATATTGATAAAATAAACTCTCCGGTAAATTTAAATGAAACGCCACAAAATTTTAAAATAGATACAAGTAATAGTCATAGTACACCTCACTCTTTATTCATGAATCCTGTTATTCCGTACGACATCTTTTTGTTAATTAAATCCCTTAAAAACACTAATAGTTCTGGTTATGATGATATCACTACATCGGCAATTAAATCTGTGGCACTTATTATAAGCCCAGTCCTTAGCCATATCATAAACTTATGTATAGAACATGGCGTTTTTCCAAGCAAACTTAAAATATCTGTTGTTAAACCACTCTTTAAGAAAGACGATAAAGAAAACATTGCTTGTTATAGACCGGTATCTTTACTTCCCATTTTTTCCAAAATTATAGAGAAAATTATTTACAAAGCTATTAACTCCTACTTTGAAAAACATAATTTATTTACACAAGAGCAAAAAGGTTTCAGAAGAAATAAATCAATTTATATGGCTATACATGACCTTTTAAAACCTATATATTACAACATAGATAATCGAACTCCTACTGCTATATTGTACATGGACATGACTAAAGCGTTCGATTATGTAGATCATAAGACCCTTCTAGATAAATTAAATGCTTACGGAATTAGAGGCTATGTCCATAAATTATTAAAATCGTATTTAACTGACAGATACCAAAGGGTTGAAATAGACAGCATATGTCCACTGAGTAGAACAGTACAAAGCTATCACTCAAATTACATGAAAGTGCAATTCGGTGTACCTCAAGGTAGCGTACTAGGGCCGCTCCTTTTTCTAATTTATATCAATGACTTCCCTAAAGCCATAGAACATCCGATGATTCTCTTTGCCGATGATAGCACCGTCATCTTTACAGAAAAAGAATTAAATTCCTTAGAGTCCGCTATTAACACTACTCTTAAGCAAGGGCGGATCCAGCTTTGGTGCCAGGGGGTGGTCATAGGTAGTCGTGGTCAAGTCACAAGAAGTTATAATTTAATTTTTATAATCATACATAAAAGTAAAAAGTATTTTATTAATGTATGTATAGTCTGGCAAAAACGGCAACTAAAAGGGAATTGACCAACTTCTATGGGACTTTGGCCACTTATAAACAAACAGTTCAGCTAATAACACAGGCCTACAAATTTTTAACCCAGAGACTAGACCTATCGTACCCGAGGGATTTTGATGCGCTGAATCCGAATCCGTGTTCAGAATGGCTCCTATACGTCTAGTTTTCGAGATATCTTGACCTAAAAGTGCAAAAAACGCGTTTTTTCAGTTTTTGTGGTTACGTGACAGAAGGAAATAAATGATTATCAAAAAACGTTGTATGGCAATTGAAAGTATGTACCACCCTTCCCCGTTTAAACCTATTTGGATTTTTTCAAATATATTTTATTTCTCCAAAATATCGCTATTTGAAATTTTACACTGTAGCGTATCAAACCAACCACAAAAAAAAATCGAAAAAATTCTGCCCGAGACCAGACCGTGTTGATCTTGTGTTTTTGGGGTCGCTGATTCCGAATCCAAATTGTTTAAAGATAAATAAGTGATTAAACTTACTGTTTCCAGGGTCAGGTGGGTTAGCCTGCTTATGGTTTGGTAGGGGTAGTTTTTAAGGGTTATTTTTTGAGCTTACGGAAAATTCTGACCTTATAGGGTGAATTGGACCTCGGATTCGGAATCAGCGACCCCAATAAACACAAGATCAACATGGTCTGGTCTCGGGCAGAATATTTCGATTTTTTTTTTTGTTTGTGGTTGTGTTAGTATGCATAAGTGTAAAGTTTCAAATAGCGATATTTTGTTGAAAAATAAGATATTTGATAAAATCTAAATAGGTTTAAAAGGGACAGGGCGGTACTTTCAATTGACATACAACGTTTTTTGTTAACCATTTTTTTTTTCCTTCTGTCACGTAACCTCAAAAACCGCCAAATAAAGGTGTTTTGTGCTCTTTTTGGTTAGGATATCTCGAAAACCAGACGTATAGGAGCAATTCTGAGCGCAGATTCGGATTCAGCGCATCAAAATCCTTCGGTGATGTTAGGTCTGGTCTCTGGGTCTGGACTTGTGTTAAATTTTGTCGGCCTGTGTAATATATGATTGACTAGCTTTTGCCAGCAGCTTCGCCCACGTGGAGGTCGGAAAATATCCCGCGGGAACGTACTACCGGGATAAAAAGTACCCTATGTCCTTTCTCAGGCTCTAAACTATCTGTGTACCAACTTTCATTGACATTGAAATCGGATCAGTAGTTTTAGCAGGAAAGCGAGACAGACAGACAGACAGAGTTACTTTTGCATTTATTATTAGTTCTTATCAGTAAGAATGCCAATATAAATCTAGTTTTGTATCAAGATTTATATTTACTTAGATAATTTTAACATTTTATTGAAATTGTATATGCTTATAATAAAACTTGCTTTAGATGTGCCAGGTTCCTCATAAATACAAGGCTGAACCTTGGTCCATGGAAGTGCCGGGGTCGTCAAAAAGGGGAGAATCGGAATCCGTTTAGAAACAGCCAAAGTAATCGCAATAAAACTTACAAAAACAACACTCACGATGCAAAGTGTTGTTTTTGCACTCTTCATTTTGACAATTAACACAACACTTTTAAAACACTGTGTTGCCAAAAAAAAAAAGATAATTGTATCGATACCTTTGGAATCGATTATTGTTTTATAGTTCTTCAGGTATAATGCACTCTTCAATTTATCATTTTTAAGTATTTAATCATTTATATCGTATATTAGTACTTTTTAATAATATGATTAAATGAAAACTGCGTTAAATACAGTGGAGAGATTACCCTACACTTTAAATCCATTTGATTTTATTGTATAGGCAGTTTTTTTTGGTAACACTAAAAACAAATTCAAAGCTAACTGACTTGGTCACATCATAAAAAATACCAAAAAAAAAGACTTTTTACAGTGTATGAATAAGTCATACAAAGTTATTAGCATCAGATATTTACAAAAATAGAATTAAAATTATTGGTAAATTACATTTTTGTATAGCAGCGTGTTTAAAAACCGGCCAAGTGCGAGTCGGACTCGCGCACCGAGGGTTCCGTACAAACCTGTAGGTATTCTCGGTTTATGCATAAGGTTTATGTTTATGAAATTAAATGTTTTTTTTATTATTTTTATATTTTAGTTGATTGAATGAAAGGTAAATTGCGGTTAACGATTTATGACGTATTAAAAAAAAACTACTTACTAGATCTCGTTCAAACCAATTTTCGGTGGAAGTTTACATGGTTATGTACATCATATATATATTTTAGTTTTATCATTCTCTTATTTTAGAAGTTACGGGAGGGGGGGACACAGATTTTTTTAGGTTTCAGTTCTAAGTATGGGGAACCCCAAAATGCATTGTTTTTTTTTTCTATTTTGTGTGAAAATCTTAATGCGGTTCACAGAATACATCTACTTACCAAGTTTCAACAGCATAGCTCTTATAGTTTCGGAAAAAAGTGGCTGTGACATACGGACGGACAGACAGACATGACGAATCTATAAGGGTTCCGTTTTTTGCCATTTGGCAACGGAACCCTAAAAATGGCCAAGTCTGGACAATTCCCTTTGTTTGGGAGTTCACCACTGTTTTTTTCGATGCGTTCGTTCCCGAATAATGCGTTTGCCATCATACAAAATATTAATTTATAATAAATTGATTAAATATAAAGGTATTTACATAAAATCTATATTGTGACAAAAAATATATCCTTACTTAAAACCATTACCTATGTTTAACAATTTTAAATAGTGGTCCACGGTAGACCCAGCCCAGGGGGGGGTCATGACCCCCATGACCCACCCCCTGGATCCGCCCTTGCTCTTAAGCTAGTTATAGAATGGTTATTAAGAAACAATTTAGTGATTAACCTAAATAAAACAAAAATTGTCACATACCCACAAGAAATACAACACGCTTTGAATATAGAATATGATGGGACACATATTGAAGAAGTTAATAGTACTAAATTTCTGGGTATCTGGATTGATAATGATATGAAATGGCAAACACACATTGATACAATATGTAAAAAATTAAACCAATATTCGTATGCCTTGTATAAATTAGCTAAAGTAATAGACCAATCAGCTGTACTGACAGCATACCATGCATATGTGGCATCAACCATTAAATATGGTTTAATTTTCTGGGGAAACGCCACTAATACAGAGTACGTATTTAAAGCACAAAAGAAATGTGTGCGTGCTATAGCCAATATTCATGTACCAGACTCATGTAAGCCTTGCTTTCAAAAGTTAAAAATTATGACTTTTACATCTATATATATTTATGAGGTAGCGATTTTTGTTAAAACGAACAAACATCTGTTTGCAAAACCGCAATCTGTTAGGAATGCTTTAAAGATTTCTTCGCTACCTCACAGAACTGCCCTTTTTGACAAGAGTTTTTTTAGTATGTCAACAAGAATATATAATAAACTACCAATAAAAATTTTGAAGACAGGAGATTTACAAGATTTTAAGAAAAAATTGCAAGTATTTTTATTAGATAAGGCTTACTATACTATATCAGAATATCTAGATGATAACATTAGATTTTAGTTGATAAAGTAGAACAGAGTTTAATAATTATAATTTAAGATTAATGTTTTTATGTACACTATACTTAAACCTAATATTTGTACGCTTTACTAGCAGGACATAGTGATACATTTATTAATATTAAGCACCAACTTTGTTAACCTATGACCACAAATAAAAGACTGAGTTTGAGTTTGAGTTTAAGTAGGTATTAGGTTTAAGTGCTACTTTCTAACAGTTCATGAATAAATCGATGGTAGTAGGACGCACAGAATAAGAACAATCACGAAAGGTAAAAAAATACTTGCTTGAACACCAAACGTCTTCATACGCTCGATGAAAGTGGAGTCCCATTTTCCAAACACCAAATCGTTAACACTATCAAATACCAAGGCAGCCTTCATTTTTATCAGTTCTTATGTGATTTCACTTTAATAACTTGTAATTAATTCGCAATGTGTTAACCGGTTACCAAATGGAATCTGTACGAAAACCTAATTAGTAGACCTATTTCCTCTCGCATGAACAGTATCTGAATTAAGTAACAACACAAACGCGACCTAGGTAGACAAATGCATTTTAATGTGATTCGATGAACAAACTACTACTTCAGCTATTTAATCATCTCTGTGTGAAACAAAGAAAAAAATATTATTTTAGTTCAAGATTTTATGTTTACTTTTACAAGAGGCACAGGCAGACAGGAGTCAGACAATTTGATTTTTGAGTTTGACAGTCACTGAGTGACAGGACAGACTTGACAGTGACATTGGCAAGTTGAGTGTTGCCTGCTCATAACACTTGTGTGCATCTCATCCATACTATCTATAAATAAATAAAATTGGAGTGTCTGTTTTTAATATTAAGATAACCACTTTTTACTAAGTATATATGGATATATACACGGTACATATACCAAAACAACAAAAAAATGGATGAAAACTGGCAGGCTGCAATGCGATGGGAAGGGTCAGGGGAGCAAATATTTGACGCGGAAGAAGTCGCGGACAGAAGCTAGTAATATTATAAATGGGAAAGTGTGTATGTCTGTTTGTCCGTCTTTCACGGCAAAACGGAGCGACGAATTGACATGATTTTTTAAGTGGAGATAGTTGAAGGGATGGAGAGTGGCATAGGCTGTTGGAGTCGCGCTTTGGATTTTAATTTAAACGATTATTGAGAGTAAACTATATGTATTGACAGAAAACAAAAGAATAGGAAAATTAACAGAAAACGTAACTATGCAACCATAGGATTAATTACAGATAAATAAAAGCTTTCAAAAAAGTTCTAACTCTAATATCCTCTCTTTTTGAAAGTTTCTTTATCCAATCGATCCAATCCGATATGCTTTGCCATAGAAACAATTATTTTAGGCTGGTGTAAAGGCTTTGTCAGCAAGTCCGCTAACTGAAACTCTGTTGGTACATACTGTACTATAGTTCACCAGCGGTCACCAATTCTCTGACGTAGAAATGACGGATGGCAATATGTTTAGTTCTCCGGTGTAATTCAGGATTGTACGAGATCTTTGATGCGACTGTAGACAGAAGCACAATTTCGAAAATGTCACCGTTGTTTAAAGACATGATGTGACGTCGATTACAACGTGGCTTTATAACGACGTGGTATTGTTTCTATCAGTTTTCACTCATTTCCAATGGATTACCTCTACAAACTTCAAAAAATGCATCATGATGTTGGGTGACTGTAGTTATATGTTTATCGTCATTGGCAAATATTCATCGGAATATAAGATCATTATTATCTCTAAGCTCCCTCTTTACTGTTACTGATCCATTAGCCCTTCGACCTTGCTCACGGGAATATTCACGACTGTTACAGATATGGCTCTTTCCCTATTTAGTGTGGTAAATTAATCTTTTACCTGTATTTAGTTGCTGTAATAACATTAAAAGTAATAAAATACTACCAAGTGACCGTGTTTCAAAATTAAAGGACCACAAAGGTTTTTAACGATGAGGGAGCACTGTGTGAGCACGTTCACAACACGACATCGACAGTGCCAAATTGTTGCCAGCTGTCACAATCTTGAAATCGAATAGCGCAAATTGTTTTGCAATTGGCGTGAGCGATTATGGCAAAATTTGGGTGTGCCTTGGTATACCCTAACCGTACCCGTAACCCTAACCCGACCGTGTAGAAGGGCCTTTAAAGGCCATTTTTTGTATTCGTTCTACACGGTCGGTGGTTGACTCAACTTGTCTCATTTTCTCATTCGTTCACACTCGGTGTCACCGGTATTCAAAGCGATGGTTCCTTGCCTTTCAAAGCTACAGAAGATCGGTTTGGCAATAACTTTTTTATGCTTGAGTAAAGATAAAAAAAACAAAGAAAAACGAAAATGGATGAAAAAGTGGCTCATAGAGCGAATTACTTTGAACCACCTTAATATATTACGGATTCTTGATTCAGATAACAATCTGATTTTTTTAAGAATGATCAAGACACGTTTAATGAATTACTTGAAATGGTTTTTGGTTCTTATCTTTGTATAAATCGGTTCCAATATCCCAAAGGCATGGTAAATCAATATATAAAGATATAAATGCGGTCAGAACCTCACGTTCGCGGTTTTCGTTTTGCGAATCCCGCAATAACATGAACCCACGACGACTAACAACCGCACACTGAAGCACTCTCGTTGGGCGACATTACAGTATATTATAACGTACTCTGTGGCGACAGCGTTCCAGACGGTTGGGGCCGACCACGGCCACGGACGCAGCCTGTCGCGAGGGATGCGCTCGCGACCAAGGCCGTTGACATCAACCAAATATCGGTCGGGTCAACCAACTTCTACACTGTCCATTTTTATATCAACCCGACCAAGGATACGATGGTCGGCGGTTGGTCCCGACCGTGTAGAAGGCCTCTTAGTCCTGACACTTGTCGACGTCGTACAGTCGTACTGTATGTGACTGACAGGCAGAAGTGACAGATCTCATCCCGTGCCCCGTCCGGTCATCTAGGGCTGAGACAGTTTTTTTTTAATGTCGGATTATCGATATTTTTAATTATAACAATATCGTAAATAGATAAATATTGAAAAAATATCGATATATCGATTAATCGGCTCAAAAATGGGTTACACAGTTTATAATCCAGTATATTTATCATATTGTCTCCTTTTTATGGAAATTCCTCATGGAGTGGTCGACACTTCACAAGACCAAAAGGCTGGGTTATTCTTTGGCCAACGAATTAGCATTGCCATTCAACGTGCCCTGTCTTCTCGGCAGGTTTCTAGATTACAGTGAGTGAATGCGGACGAGTATTTCAACGCCTAAGTATGCTTTTGTTTTTGTATTTATTTTTATAATTAGTAATTTAGTAGTAATGTTAGGTTATAGTTCCGAGTCATTATTGTTTAATTTAAATAAAACAATCATGTGTATCAATATTTTTAGTACGATATTTTTCAAAATACTCTTTGCCAATCTGTGTGACTACGACGATTACCAAATTACTTTACTAATCATAGTAGTCAAAGAGCTGAACATTCTGTGAAATAAAACAAAATAGCTAACCATCGATATAACGCCCAAAATAATATTTGTAATAAATAATGATATTTTATCAGAAGTTGTATTGACATCTCTGGTAGAGTAGTGTTTGACTGTTTGCCGTTTTTGGGGCGGTGATGCTGCTGGCTGCTGACTGATTAGAGATTGTTATTCTTTCTAACCTAACAAACGAACTAAGATTTTTTTTCGAATTGTTATCTAACAAAGATGGCAAGCAAAAAACAAGCTATTGTAAGTAATATCTAACTTTCTGAAGCCTATATAATTTGTGCTAACAAACTTGAGTATTTGCCTGCGTAATTTCAAAGATAAAGATAACAGAATAAATTACTCATACCTATTTATTTCAGAAAAAACTCAAGTCTTTATGTGCAGTAACTATTGGGGGATCGTTAGCATATCAGTTCATTTACTACAAAAAAGATTTTGATGGATACTATACTAATGTTCTGCAACCACTAAGTCAATATCTTAGCCCTGAGTGGGCACACACTCTTGGAGTGGCAGCCATAAAATATGGGTTGTTTCCTCCTGAAAAAGCTGATGATCCACAAGTATTGGTAAGTTCCGTGAAAAAATATTATGCAAAAATAAACTTATTATCATCAAAATCTTTTTTTTTTATCAACCTTATTGCCCCACAGCTGGGCTATGATATTGCATAACTTTCCACTGTTGTAGTTGTAGTAAACATAAATTGTAACCTTTCAGAAAACGAAATTCCTTGAATATGAATTGAATAACCCCATTGGAATAGCAGCTGGTTTTGATAAACATGGTGATGCTGTAGTAGGTTTGAGAAAATTAGGATTCTCTATTGTGGAAATTGGCTCAGTCACACCAGAAGCACAACCCGGAAACCCTAAACCAAGAGTTTTCCGTCTTCCTGAAGACAAAGCAGTTATTAATAGATATGGTTTCAATAGTGAAGGTCATGATGAAGTATACAAGAAAATAGATATGATACAGAAACCACTTCTAGATAAAGGAGTATTGGGAATTAATTTAGGAAAAAATAAGCTGTCTGATAATGCAATTGAGGATTATGTTTTAGGAATAAAGAAGTTCTCGAATGTAGCTGATTATTTTGTAATAAATATAAGCAGGTACATATATAGCATTGAAAAAAAAGACATAATTCAAACACCCTTTTAAATTTCAATCAACTTATTAAAAGTAAACCATCATTGTTTTTACAGTCCTAACACTCCAGGATTAAGGTCATTACAGCAGAAAGAGGAACTATATCAACTTTTGAAAGAAGTTAATATTGCAAGAAATGCTATGAAGACCAATAATCATCCTCCATTACTTCTTAAGCTTGCTCCAGATCTAAGCAAAGAGGAAATGAGTGAGATTGTTTCAGTAATCTTAAAGAAAGAAAGCAAAGTGGATGGCCTGATTATCTCAAATACTACAGTTGACAGACCTCAACTTCAGAATACTGAGTTTCCAAATGAAGCAGGAGGTTTAAGTGGAAAACCACTTACTGTTAAATCTACAGAAATGATAAAGCAGATGTATACACTGACCAAAGGTATATTTGCAATTTAAAAAAAAATGGTATTATATATATTTTGCAAGTTGATTGTTCTGGGATTGAACTATGAGGCTCTTTTACATAGAAGAGCCTCATAGTTCTAGTGGTTGTAATTTCTATTGCTGGGTATCAGATCCTAGATTCAATACCCAGGTCAGGCCTCTGAATTTTTGCCCGTTGATGGCAATAGGCTCACCCCCTATTACATAGAACTTAGGTGAAATAGTTGTAGTGATGAGATATACTCTCTTTTAGGTATTTAGAATACAATATCATAGTAAACCATTGTTGTTTCAGGCAAAGTTCCCATTGTAGGTGTAGGAGGAGTTTTCACAGGCCAGGATGCCTATGATAAGATTTTGGCAGGTGCAAGTGCTGTACAAATATACACTGCTTTGATTTATCATGGACCACCAGTTGTCACAAAAATAAAGAATGAATTAGCTGAACTCCTCGAACGTGACGGATACAGCAATGTCAATGAAGCAGTTGGTAAAGGAATTAAATGTTAGAAGATTTGTTATTAATGAAATACTACCTCATTGTTCAAGTTTGTATTTAAAGTTCTCTAGATTTACTTTATTTACAAAAAATGATTCATAACTCATTATTTAATTATAACATTTATGTAAGTTGACATATAATTATTAAGAATGTGTGTTTTGTTTGTTATCATTTATTTCAACACCATCTGAAAAAAAACAACAAAAAAAATATAAAGAAATAAAAATCCCAAATACATGGAGCTAACCAATGTTTTATCATTTATTGCTCTGCCTACCTTTTGCACCTAGTATTTTACACTTGGGTAGGAGCTGTTGAAGTAGACGCTTACATTCTTCTAAATTTTCGACACTCTCCAATTGAAACAATGTTAGTGATTCAAGTTTATCAAGTGTTTTCAGTTCTTTTAATCCAGCGTCTGTGACATTGAGACATGAGGACACTTGAAGATGGGTTATTGTATCACGTCCATGGGAGAGTCCCTTTAGTGCCCTGTCTTCGATGTAGCTGGCGTTGTGTAGGATAACTTTGCTCAACTTTTTGCACCCAACTTAAAAAAAAAACACTTTAGTGGGAAAAAAGACCGTGATCTCAGTCATTGCAGTCAGGGTTACTTACAACTAGTTTGAAAGACCAGTCATAATAGTACACATTCATTGTCCAAATGACATGCATTTACTATCCATGCAAAGTGCAGAATTAAATTCATGAAAAGGATGTTCACAATATCTATATTAACACATTTACATTTTTTGCACAACATAACATACTTAAATGAGGGAAGCCATAATATGAAATAGAAGAATCTGTGCCATCAATTTCAACTAATTTTGGAACTGGTAGTTTTTCTGGCGGCAACATGTTGTAATTAGCCAATTTTATTCCACCTTCCCAGACTACCTTGCCACCGTTTCGGAGCACCCATTCAGCACATGTACGATCTGGGCCAAATTGTTTAATACGATCGATATCTGGCTTATTAAAGCTCATATTCACAAACTCCCAAAACGTTCGGACTTGGTTGTCTGTTGGTACAAATATCCTAGGAGCAACCGCTCCTAGAGCTTTCTGAAATTAAGAAATAACGAAGTTGTATTAACACACGTACGTTATTATATGACACAAATGCAAAGGCAACATACGTGACGCAAAGAACACAGCATTTTACGTTGATTTTAAAACGTTAGAAACACTAAAAATACGAATAAAAAATGATTTTCCAGTTGTAAATTTTTGTGCAGACAAGGATGACCAATCGTTCGTTAGAGGTAATCATGAGGTAATTGGATACCGCCAGTGGTCTCGAACGTCATAGAGCGAGATCGGTAGAATTGCCAGCTAAAAACGGTAAATCGGTAAATGAAAAAAAAAGACAATCAAATTCGTTTATTTATTTTAAAAAAACTTACAGATTAATTTATGACAATTCATACTTATGTAACGTAGTCTCGAACCTACCGAAAAATCGGTAGGTTCGAGACCACTGGATACCGCTACCACAAGGCATCATGTCAGTTTCCACCGCGCGGCCAACTCTTAAAATTTGATGAAATTTTGCCAGGAATTAGTTGTAATTTGTTACAATACACACCTCTTTTCCTGAATTTGTTACAAAAAAAAACTAAGGCGCGGGACAAATACAATAGGCGTCGGGCGGAGGTGAGGCGCGGGCGTGGCGCCACTTCTTTGATATTTCATACAAAATGTATAGAACAGGTGGGGCGCGAGACATACTGAGACGGCGGGGTGCGGGCGCGGCGCGGGCGTGGCGCGGGCGCGGCGCGGGCGCCGCTTCCTCACCTTCGGCGCACCCGTTAAATGCGTGACGATATAGAATTTAACATAAAATAACGAGAAACACCGCGCCTCGCCTTTCCGACACCGTTAGCACGCCTGTTCTGCGCTGCACCGGCGCCGCGCCCGCACCTCACCCGCGCCACGCTCGCGCCTCACCTCCGCCCGACGCCACTTGTATTTGTCCCGCGCCTAAGACGCTACGACCAAAAACAGTTGGCCGCTAGCACCGCCACTTGCCGTAGTGATCGCCCGTGATTACACAGAAACTAAATAATGGAGATAGGCGAATGATACATCAAAAGAAAGGTCTTAATTTGTTATATTTGTTACAAAAATAAAAATCATCAAAACTTAAATATAGAAAAAGTTATGCTATATTTAGTTTTCAGGTTAAGTGTAGGTACGTATCTCACCATAAAATCAAATTAATAGAGGCTAATGTGTATGGACAATTAGTTGCTAATTTGTTGCAGCAATTATACAAGAAAAATACTAGAAAATAGGTTCAATATTTTTTTACAGTCGATTTTAGTTGGCCGCGTGGACGGCAATATGCCTAAAATACATGGCGTTTATTTCGTTACTAATAGTAGGTTCAAGCTTAGTTCTAGTACTAATCGACAGGTATCGTAGCAAAGTTTGGATAAATGTGGCGAATATAACTACAGGCTTTATATTTTAGGAGATGTTCACTAAAATATAGTATGAAACTGTATTAGAGTAGAGTGACCATAAATTTTCATAATAAGGTGAGACTGAATCGCCATTATCGGAATGTTCGATAGTGATATCTTAATTTATTAGGGTGAACCTCTTTAAGACATCCTATAGCATACGTTATAAAAGTCAAATTCACAAATCGATAAAAAATATTTTTTCAAAATCAGCATACAGGCAAAAATCAAGTATAGGTTGGCAAAAAAGAGTCTGTCGTGGTAACCATTGGAACTAAAATATTTTTTTGGTGGCAGCACTGCTTTGTTTATCATCAACAAGTAGCTACTCTGTCATTGTGTTATGTTCCCAGTTGTATTTTATTTCTAATTAACTATCAATTATTAATGCTTTTGAACATATAAAAAATGAATAAAACAATAAGGAGTAGTGGTGTGAGCTGTGATATAATAAGTTTTCGTAAGAAATTTGGCGGAATCTGAAGCGTAACAAATTTTGTCTCCGATTGACAATGTTTACGAAAGAACTGCCGACACGACAGGTATTTATCCAAGACATTTATCTTTTATTCAATGCCAGTCATTGTTTTTCCTTTCTAATACTAAGTTTTATCAGTATTATAAGTTTCAAGCCATTTTATTGTTTTGTTTACTAATCTTACTAATAGATTATTGAGGTTATGTTTTCTAGTTGACGGCGCGTCTACGTCAAAATCAAAATTACAGTGTCAAGAGTGGCTTGACTGTGATTGTCAAAGCTACTCTAGCGGAGCGTCGCGTCGTGTCGATGGTAGCGGGGTAGCCATCTTGAAAAAGGCATTTCTTTGACGGAACGGCGCCAGCGCACCACGTCCTCGACGAATCGCTTCCCATTGCGTCAATCATAGTGATTTTTTAAAATAAAACTAGAGATTTAAGGACTAGAGATTATTCTTTTATTATTAGATGATTGATTTGAGTAATATTGTAATTTTAGAAGAAAATAATTATAAAAGTTGATTTTTGTGTAAAGTGTTCGGTTTTATTCACCTTATTTCCACGCCCTGCGAGATGAGTTCTGATGATGGCCCTCCTGCGCCTTCATCAGAAGTGGGATCTAACGGACTGCATGGTGAAGCAAACCCACCAGAAAAACAACTGCTGAGCAACTTTTGTGTAACATGGAAGCGTTACTTACCCGAGTTTTAGCAGCGCAACAGACACCAACTGTGAGTACTAATCAAACACCGTTGTTAAAGTTTGATCCAGATGAGTCAGACGCAGATATCGATGGCTGGTGTAAACTGACAGAAGCAATCGTGCAACATAAGCGCCTGGAAGGAATTAACTTACTCGTGGCTCTGACGGGTGCGCTGAAAGGCCGTGCAGCTGCATGCCTTACTAAGCTGAATTTAAATGATATTAATTGAATTTGATATTAAAGAATTTACATGGAGTTCAATGAAAGAGATTTTAATCGCAAGGTTTGCTAAGCCGTGACTTGTTCAAGATTTCTTCGACGACATCTTACGATTCCAAATAGGCGTTAAAGAGACGGCATCTGAATGTGCTCTTCGGTTATGGAACCTCATTGAACGAATTCATGAAGCCTCGATGCCTGAAGAAGTCATAACTGGATTTGTTATATCGGTGCTTTGCCAGAAGGATGGATTAATACGTCGTGAATTAAATGCGCAAACTGTTACGAGTCGAGCTCAATTGTTCCGTATCCTTGGCGGAATATCACTTAAGCGACGTTTGGATGCTGAAGCCCAAGAACCTGAAGCCAAGCGAGCTCGTGTAACGGAAAGATTCAGTGGCAAGTGCCACTTCTGTGGATTGGCTGGTCATCGTATAGCTGAGTGTAGGAAGCGACGTGACGATACTGGATCGAAGTCGCAAGATACTTCAAGTTCAGCACATACAATGGAGAAGAAGGCTGCTACACGTGTGGCCAACCTGGGCACGTGGCGACTGTGTGACCGGACAGGAAGAATGGTGGTGGAGCTGCAGTCAAAGAAGTACATCAATGCGAGCACCGCCCTTCCAGGGGTACTTTGAGGACATCTTCCGGTGAGCCAGTCTCTTTTTTATTTGATAGCGGGTCATCTTGTTCTCTTTTAAAAGAAAGTTTCTGTGACAAACTTTTGGGTATTGTGCGTAAGAGTCTCGTTTATCTTAGTGGCATAGGTGGTGATGATGTACAAAGTACAACCCAAATTCAAAGCGATGTGACAGTTGACGAACTCACAGAAAATTTACTTTTTCATATTGTCCCAGATAGTCATATTTCTGATCCTATTATAATCGGTAGAGACATTTTTGAGCAAGGTTTATGCGTCAAAATTGACAATGACAATCTTATATTTTATTCCAAGGAACAAACTCATTTTTGTGACTCAAATAGGCTCGACTTTACAAAAATTGACACGGATTTACAAGGACAGGATTTAAAATTGCTAATATCATTATTAAACAAATATTCTGACTGTTTCACCGAAGGCATTCCTTCCCGCCGGGTTAAAACTGTGTCATTAATTTGGTAGATCCTCATAAAACGGTGCAACGGTGTCCATATAGGCTAGCGCCAGTAGAAAAACAGATAGTCAGAGAAAAGGTTCAACAATTGTTAGATGCTGGGGTAATTCAGGAAAGCTCCTCCCCCTTCGCCAGCCCCATACTTTTAGTTAATAAAAGGGATAACTCATACAGAATGTGCGTGGATTACAGGGAATTAAATTCTAATACGCAGGCTGAGCATTATCCTCTACCGCGTATTGAAGAGCAAATAGATCGGCTTACCGGGGCAAATCATTTCTCATCATTAGATATGGCATCAGGGTTCCACCAAATTTTGATGCACCCTGATTCTGTAGAGAAAACAGCATTCGTCACACCTGAAGGGCAATATGAGTATCTTGCTATGCCCTTCGGGCTGCGAAATGCTCCATCAGTCTATCAGAGGTGTATCACTAAGGATCTGAATAATTTAACAGATAAGCCACTGATCTATTTGGATGACGTTCTGTGCTACTCTGTTGACGTAACTGAAGGTCTGCAGCGCTTAGACAAGGTTTTGGGTGCTTTAGCAGAAGCTGGGTTTACATTTAATCTCCAAAAGTGTAAGTTTATGAAGCGTAAAATAGAGTATTTGGGATATTCGCTCCAATCTGGTGAAGTAAGGCCGAACTCGCGGAAAATACAAGCGCTGGTAGATTCTCCTCAACCTAAAACAGCCACTCAGGTCCGACAATTTCTTGGACTTGCCTCTTACTTTCGTAAATTCATTCCCGATTTTACACGCATCGTGGGACCGTTGTATCCTCTTACGAAATTAAAAGGTCCCATTAACTGGACTCAGAGGCACGAGGAAATACGTAACGTTATAATAAAAATACTAACATCTGAACCGGTTCTAACTATCTTTGACCCGGAACTACCAGTAGAGCTGCATGCCGATGCAAGCTCAGAAGGGTATGGAGCTATTCTCATACAGAAACAGAATAATCTGCCGCATGTCGTGGAGTATTTTAGCCGACGCACGTCGGAAGTCGAATCACGCTACCACTCGTATGAATTAGAGACGTTAGCAATTGTACGAGCGGTAGAACACTTCCGGCATTACCTTTACGGTCGACGTTTTGTAGTTTTTAACAAACCGCGTGTACGTTAATTCTTGATGTTTAATACTTGAAATTGAAAAATGTACCTACATGGAATTAATATGATTGTCTTTATATTTTTTTCAAGATAAATCTCACATGTGTTAATGAAGGAGAAAACAATTAAGGATTTTTTCTACACCTGGAGGAACACCAAAACAGTTGGCGGAAGAAAGAATTAGACGATTTTGATCTGTGTGCAATTAGACAAAAAGTTCAACACTATAACGAAATCGGCAAGTATTTTTTTTTTTTTGTTAATGCTATTATCGCATACCACAGTAATAAAAGTATAATTTATATTTATCATTTTTCAGGTGCCTATTCTACGTAATATATTACCTATAGTTTGAGGAGACGGGTTGTAATGGGAGCCGTAAACGTGTAAGAAAGATTTTTACACTATTTTCATAAATAAGAAATGTAAAACTGACACATTAGTGTTAATAGAAAAAATCTATCATAACACCGACAAGGAATACAAGAATGATGTTACGTCACGTTTTTATTTTTAAATAAAATCTAAACTTTAGCGTGTTATTTCATTTTCATTGTCATGTGAATAGTGATAATGTTATGTACCCCGCATAGACATACCTGACGCCTTCATTAGTCAACTGTTCAAGTTTATTCGATATTGCCCGTACCTTTCGAATGCGACATGCTATAGGTACTCTCTGACTTCCGATTAGTTTCCGACAGTAAGCAGCTGTAAGTCGCCTTCTTGTCGACTATAAACTGTCAGCATTAACAGGATTCGTTCAGTATCATTCATGTCAAATTTGATACAGGCGTACCAACCATCGAATGGTTGTGAATACCCTAGATGGTGGCCGCAAATGCGATTGCTGAACATTATGTCTTGTGTATCGGGTTCAATCGGCAATCCCTGAGTGTAATTTAATTATTTTTTAAACTGAATAAGTTTGCATTATGTAATTATGATGGCACTCTTAGATAAAAAGTTATTCCAGCGAAATAATGCGCAATCTACTAAATACAATGAAAGTAAAAGACTGTGTGCCTATCAAGTCTTGAAATCTTGACTGATGAGAATTTCCGGGATCTCGTGTTTATGGATTAAAACAACAAGTATCTTATCACTTTTAGTCCTAGTATACAGGGTGGCCATACCTGCTAAGCAGGCGCCCTCATTTTTTCCAGACTCTTTTTTGCCAAGCTGTAATATAAGTCAACAAAATATATTTTTTTAAATAAATTACCATAACATTTATAAATTAACTGAAACTAATGTAAGACACAGAATGTAGACACATTTTCTTACAGGTACTTATTTCAATTATAGAATACTAGAAAATATATATAGTAATATACAATCATTTTATTTACGCCACATTTATCCAAACAAGGTTACGTTACATGTCGATTAGTACTATAACTAAGCTTGAACCTACTTATAATAACGAAATAAACTCCATTGTAATTTAGGCATATTGCTGTCCAAGCGGCCAACTAAAATCGACTCTAAAAAAATTATTGAACCTATTTTCTAGTATTTTTCTTGTTTGTTTGCTGTAACAAATTAGCAACTTTTTGTCCATACACATTAGCCTTGTTACTCCAAAAAACACAAAAAACATCAAAGTTAATTAAAATCTAAACAACGCCGGACTAGGCCCCTGATTAAAAATATTTATAGAAAAGAAAAAGGTAAATTCTAAACTGTAGAACTGAAATAAGAAAAACTTTTTTCTAAAATAAAGACTGCAATTGCAATGTAGCGCACTCAGTTTTACTCACTGAACTACCGATTAGTATTAACATTGAAGATTTTTTTCTTAGTGGTATAGAATTTATACCAGGCACAAAAATAGATCACTATGTCATTTTAAAAATAAAATTACTATAATTTTTAAAATTATTCTACAATTGAAATAAGTACCTGTAAGAAAATGTGTCTACATTCTGTGTATTACATTCGTTTCAGTTAATTTATAAATGTTATGGTAATTTATAAAAAAAAAAAATTGTTGACTTATATTACTTGATTTTTGCCTGTATGCTGATTTTGAAAAAAATAATTTTTATCGATTTGTGAATTTGACTTTTATAACGTATGCTATAGGATGTCTTATAGAGGTTCACCCTAATAAATTAAGATATTACTATCGAAGATTCCGATAATGGCGATTCAGCTTATTATGAAAATTAATGGTCACTCTACTCTAATACAGTTTCATACTACTATATTTTAGTGAATATCTCCTAAAATATAAAGCCTGTAGTTATATTCGCCACATTTATCCAAACTTGGCTACGATACCTGTCGATTAGTACTAGAACTAAGCTTGAACCTACTATTAGTAACGAAATAAACGCCATTGTATTTTAGGCATATTGCCGTCCGCGCGGCCAACTAAAATAGACTGTAAAAAAAATATTGAACCTATTTTCTAGTATTTTTCTTGTTTATTTGCTGCAACAAATTAGCAACTAACTGTCCATACACATTAGCCTCTATTAATTTGATTTTATGGTGAGATACGTACCTACAATTAACCTGAAAACTAAATATAGCATAACTTTTTGTATAGTTAAGTTTTGATGATTTTTATTTTTGTAACAAATATAACAAATTAAGAGCTTTCTTTTGATGTATCATTCGCTTATTTCCATTATTTAGTTTCTGTGTAATCACGGGCGATCACTACGGCAAGTGGCGGTTCTAGCGGCCAACTGTTTTTGGTCGTCGCGTCTTAGTTTTTCTTGTAACAAATTCAGGAAAAGAGGTGTGTATTGTAACAAATTACAACTAATTCCTGGCAAAATTTCATCAAATTTTAAGAGTTGGCCGCGCGGTGGAAACGGACGTAAGGCATCAGTGGATAGAGGCGTCACGGCGTCCTCACCTTCCGCCTGACGCAGGTTCTCACCGGGCATGGGTGCTTCGGTGGGTTCCTGTTCAGGATAAAGCGGGAGGATACGCCCGGGTGTTTCCATTGTGAGGATCGTCTGGAAGACACGGTGGAGCATACGGTGGAGGTGTGCCCTGCCTGGGCGGAGCACCGCCGTGTCCTCGTGGAGGCGATCGGCGGCGGCGACCTCTCGCGTCCGGCCCTGGTGCGAGCCATGGTACGGAGCGAGAGGGAATGGAAAGCCGTCACCTCCTTCTGCGAAGCAGTAATGCTCGCGAAGGAGGAGGCGGGGCGCGTGAGGGAGTGGCAGTCTCTGCGCCCTCACGTCCCTAGCCGCCGCAGGAGGAGACGCCCCGGGCGTCGGGAGTCGATTGCGGACTCCCGGCCACCGTAGGCGCGAGCTTGCGGGTGGCGAGCAATGGGTAGCTCGCCGCCCGGTAAGGACCAAGCTCGGGTCGACGGCGCGCAGTGTTCCACGCGCGCCTCAAAGAGATGTCAGCAGCAGTGTAGGGGTCTACTAGGACCGATGCCTGGGTCGCGTGATTGTTCGAAAGAGATACCGTGACCCTGGCACATGAGCAACTGATGGAACACGGGTGGGTTTTAGTCAGTAAAAGTCTGACACGCTCTCCCGCTCCGCCCAGAGCGGGAGAAGTCATTTGATGATTTACCATCCTGAAAAAAAAAAAAAAAAAAAGGCATCAGCCAGTTCGTGCAGCATCGGTCCGCCGAAACCACCCGAAGCTACCCGACCGCTTACGGCAGGACCCGAAGTGTCATTCGTTGATTCGTGCTTTAGGGCGAGCGCGCACTGCCGTTTTGTTACCGCATAATTTGTGAAGTATGAAATGTCATAGAAGTGCGCGCACTGCGGTGAAATAAACGCATGCGGTGGAGCTATCGCTGCAAATTTGCGGTGATTCTACCGCAATTTTTTTTGTATCGCATAGAGATCTAAGCAGCACCGCGCACTGCGGTGAAATAAACGCATTGTTACTGTTGGGACGCGGCACAGACATGTCGTTACCTAGCGTTTGTCCGGCGACTGCAGCGCGAGCGTCGATCGCAGATTTAAACATCGAACTTTTAATTAATGCAATCGGAGTCAGACCAGTATTATGGAACAAACATGTACCTGAATATTCGGACCGAATATTGAAGACAAGGATGTGGGAGGAAGTCTATGATATTGTAATTGGTAATTGGAGCGACTTAACTTCATCAGAAAAGAAAACCATAGGTAAGTTTTAACAATTCTTTTTAATTTCTTAGGTTATGTTACATATCAAATCTTTTAACGATAGGCATTCGGGCTATACTTAATGCAAATTGCACTACACTGGTATTCTCCCCCGTTATATTGAATTATTTATTTACTTTACTTTTCTTTAAATTTAGGAAAACGCTGTATCTAAGTGTATCTTGAAAGCATTCGACAGCACGTTGTACGTACTTACGTAAAATAATTTTACCTACTTACATGCAGCGTTCTGCTCGATTAAAAGAAAGGTATGTAAACTGAAAATAGCGAAACGGCGTGATATAAGGGCGAGAACGCACTGCCATGCGTTTTGTAACCGCATAATTTGTGAAGTATGAAATGTCATAGAAGTGCGCGCACTGCGGTGAAATAAACGCATGCGGTAGAATCATCGCTGCAAATTTGCGGTGATTCTACCGCAATTTTTTTTGTATCGCATAGTGTTCTAAGCAGTACCGCGCACTGCGGTGAAATAAACGCACTGAGTGAGGGGGCCGATTCTACTAACAAATTTGTGCAAAAATCGCAATAGCACCGCGACTGGATCACGACTTTTAAGGATTTTCTCATTCTACTAATGACCAACGATCCAACTGCGGCTACGTGTCAGTGGACGCCAACGATCGATCGAAACAATGTAAAAATCTATTCTGCTAACAAAGTCGTACATGAGCGTGACGTTTAGTCACATTCTGCTATTATTTTTGACACTCGTTTTAATCGAATCAAAGCTGAATTCGGCAGTTCATCTGTCAAAATTAGCGGTTGAACATAAGTCAGTAAAATGCAACTTTTATCGCATCGATCTAGGATTGCTTTCGTTTTTTTTCCTAAAAATATAATGTTTTACACAGATTTCGTTGAACTTGCCCATGTGGGTGACGTTAGAAAGGTAAGAGGAAGAAATTTTGGGTCAAGAGTATGCAATAATGCTTTGCCCCTTACGGATCGTCAGTGCGTTACGACATACCAATTCTCCAGAGACCTCATAAGAGCTTTGATTGACGAGATCAGTGACCACACATGCCCGTCAATCATCGTTCTTACGGAATTGATACGGAAAAAGGTAACACAGTTACAGTGTGTTACTACGTGATATTCTCTATTGACTCAGTCTTGGATACTGTCCACGACTTCATCCGCGTCAAATTTTTGGTCCTCTGACCCTTCTCGTCGCACCGCATTGCCTGTCAGTTTTCGTCAAGTTTTCGTTGCTGCTCCGCTCCTTTTGATCGTAGCGTGATGTTGTATAGCCTATAGCCTTCTTCAATAAATAGGCTACCCAATACAAAAAGAATTGTTCAATTCGGACCAGTTGTTCCTGAGATTATCGCGTTCAACCAAATAAACCAACTCTACAGCTTTAATATTAGTATAGATAGGTATAATGGAATATCAGGTATTTGGTAGTTAAAAAAAAACACACAAAAAAATCAATTTCGTGCAATTAGAACGAAACGGATTAACTACTCCCTCTCAAAGAGAGGAGGCCTGTATCCCAGCAGTGGGAACATTATAAGCTGCTTATATATGTATGTTAAGAGGAATAAGAGTATTAATTAAAGCAATTAAAACTCATTGAATTAAGAATTAAAGCAAAATTAAAGTAAATAGTGTTGCTGTCAGTTGACACTTGTCATTCAGCTATGTCAGATAGTGATGCGATTCGATTTTGTTTAACACGTTAGTCGAGTAACTAAAGGCTCGAGATCATTTTATTTATTTCTCACGCGCTGTCACTCGATGTAGTCGTGTTTTGATTCCCTTTCACTGGTAGCCTCCGTACTACCGAGGATGAAAATTTCAATTAGATTGCTCCCCTACGTAGTACCGAGGATGGATCGTGGTCACACTGTTTTGCGATTATCTATGAAACTACGTAGCCTATCTCTTTCGTTCTTATGTTAAAATGAACAGGGAAGACAAAGCTTTCTATATGTCCATCACTGCTACTAACATTATGGCACTTTTGAGGCGCTGTGTTGGACGCAAAACACACTATAAAAGTTGGCACACTCGCGGGCCGACGCTCTCAACGAAACAATAAAAAAAAACTGTGATTGACTGGTGAATTTGGGTTTTATAAGCATGAATACAGAGGCGTCTTTACCTATGGTGCAGGGTGTGCGGCGCACACGGGCGCCGGGTCTAAGGGGGCGCCGAACGCCCTCTAATGCGACACCTCCAAAGATGCGTCACTCGCGGCGCCGCAGCCGCCCGGCGGCGGCGCTCTTTAAAGACCCTGCGGTCGTGTTATGGCCGACGCCGGGCGCGCGGTAGCAAAGCCACGGTAATATTATCTATACAGTATTCCAACTTCATACAAACGGACGCAACGCGAGCTATATCTACGCGCCTCGATCTCGGCATGCGCTCGGCATGAAGACAGTCGCGACTGTGCCGGACGGTCTGTTGTTTTTATAACAATAACCGCGCGACTTTTTCACAAAAAATAAGTTCAAGTAGGTACGTATTTAATATAACGAGTAGGATATATAGAAAAAATGGAGGAAATATTCCGAACTTCCTTTAAGCTTTAAGTATATTATAATGCGGTTTATTTATACTTTAAAATTTAATAATAAAGCATTTCGTACGTCTCAGACGAGGCGCAAATATTTTTTTTATAAGACCGATTTGTTACCTACTCAAACATTAACGAGGTTTTTTAATTAAATCTACCAATCAAAAAACAACACGCATACGCATTTTTATTGAACACTTCTTTAAATTCACAAAGTATTTTATTTGTTTATATAAAAAAAATATATTTACAATCACAAAACTAAATGGAAACACAAAGTAGGCAAATGTAACTAAAATGCTGGAGGCGGGCAGCCCTATCGCATGTTTAGGTACCGCGCGGTTGTAGGCATTTCTTTTACGGCCGAGCGAGTTACAATGCTGTATAGATAATAGTAGGTACCGTGGCAAAGCAAGACTACTCCTTTTCCTACTCTATTTAAATTTACACAATAACTTTTGTTTCAACGTGAAATCAGCCTTAAAACAGATAATTAAAGATTAAATTGGCGTAATGTCGCATCTTGCATCGCTACCAAACAAAGGCGCGTGCCGGCATCGGCACCTGTTTGTTTTGATTCGTTTGACAACACGCCGACAATCATTGCTAACTCGGCTGTATTAGAATGCTATAAAATTCAAATTAAAATTCCCAGGGACGTGCGGCGGTCATTTTCAAAGGCTTGTGTACCTACGCGCGCCGCAATTTTTGTTTTACCGCCACACCGTAGTTTTGCAAAACAAGCCTTGATTAAATTTGATTAAGTATCATCTTTGAATAAACATGTAAATATGAAGTAAATCGGCTGTTCTTTTGATAAAAAATATATAAAAAGTAAGATTTGGTTATTTGCTTGCACAATTATTGCGACATGCCTCGAGGTCGGAGGTCATCAAAATAGCTAACGAAATTCATGAAAAAAAAACCAAACATCGAGTGATAAATACTGATATTGAAGTTAAATCTATGCTCGTACCTATACGACCTAGGATTTTTCATTTGTTTATCCTACTGCAGTGCGGAACAAACAAGGTAAGTTAAAGTGCATTAATATGTACCTACTAGTATACTTAGGTATTTATTTGAACAACGAACTACTTTTTATTTTATTTATTTATTCCGTTTGATTGCCTAATGTAGTTAGTTACCTAGGTACCGCGACGTTGATTGATGTGTCATATCATATCCATACTTATATTACCTATAAATAAATGCGAAAGTAACTTTGTCTGTCTTTCTGTCTGTCTGTCTGTCTGTCTGTGTTTTACGCTTTCACGGCTCAACTGCTGAACCGATTTGGATGAATTTTGGTATCGAGATAGGATAGCTGAGTCCTGGGGAAGGACATAGGTTACTTTTATTCCGAAAAAGTGCAAAGATCCCAGGGGAATCACGATATACAAATTCCTCGCGGACGAAGTCGCGGGCAGAAGCTAGAAATAAAATTAAATAATACGTAGTCCAAGTTGCAACAACTAGTTCTCTGGGCCTATAGTAATTTACATTGTTAGTTCTTTTAGGTGCCTATACTTAGTTTTTTATTTATTTTAGATGTATGATGGCAATGGAAAAAAGAAACTTTCTGGTGCACAGAGTCGAAAAAGAAAGCTGGAGAAGGAACAGTCTCTGAAAAAGAATACAAGTTCTATTAAAAAGTTTTTTGTTCGACCCGGTCCATCCTCGGACGAACACCTGGAGACAGAGACATATGAAAACCTAGATAATTCTACAGCAGAACTCGTCACTTCTACTTCACCGCCGCCGCCGCTGCTGTCTTTATCGTCGGTAGTTGAAGAAGACGAAGAACCTCCTAGTGCCGAAGCGTCTCCGGAGAATATACTTCGAGAAGATATAATTAATGATCTCGCGTTATGGCCACAGGTGTTATCCGATAAACAGAGAATATTTTTGATGGAGCGTGGGCCAGTACAGGTAAAAGTGGGTTCATATCCTTCCAATAGTTCGAAAAGATCTTTTTCAAATGCTTATTATGCTAAAAAGATGTTAAATAATGAAACCGTTTTAAGAAACTGGC
Organism: Aporophyla lueneburgensis; assembly: GCA_932294355.1. Lineage (NCBI taxonomy): Eukaryota > Metazoa > Arthropoda > Insecta > Lepidoptera > Noctuidae > Aporophyla > Aporophyla lueneburgensis. Next base: position 14,727,523 of record OW028750.1, on the reverse strand, counting down.
TGGTTTACTCTAAGTCAACTGATTCTGTTTATTGTTTTTATTGTAAACTTTTTCATGCTGATGCGACTCCGACTCCTTTTAATGGTGAAATGGGTTACAAAGATTGGCAGCATTTGTCTACTGCTATAGAACGTCATGAAAAGAGCTTAGGGCACCTATCATGTCTTAAGAAACAAATTACATTGAAAACTGTTATTTTAAAAGAAAAGTCGGTAGATTTCTTGCACCAAAATGAAATTGATCGGGAAAAAAAACGTTGGGTTGCAGTACTCGAACGAATAATCAACATAATTCATTTTTTAGCGAGGCAATGTCTGGCTTTTCGGGGAAGATCTCAAAAAATTTACGATTCTGATAATGGTAATTTTTTAAAGCTGGTTGAATATACCTCTAACTTTGATAATGTGCTTGCGGAACACATTGCCCTTATTCAAAAATCTGAGTCACGCCTAACTCATTATCTTGGCCATAATATTCAGAATGAAATAATACAATTATTGGGAGAAAGAATAAAAAAAGCTATTGTTTTGGAATTGACACAATCTAAATATTTTTCCATTATTTTAGATTGCACTCCAGATATTGCACACGAAGAACAAATATCGGTTGTCGTACGGTACGTTCTTTTAAATACAAGCAACAACAAGGCTGAAGTAAAAGAACACTTTCTGGGTTTTTTTCCTATAACAGACACTACTGGCCTGGGCTTAACTCAATTTTTGTTAGATTGTTTAATCTCAAACGAAATTGACATACAAGATATGCGTGGTCAAGGTTATGATAATGGTGCAAACATGAAAGGGAAACATATAGGTCTACAAAAACGAATTTTAGATTTAAACCCGCGCGCATTTTATGTACCTTGTGCGGCACACAGCCTAAAGAACAATGGTCACTTTGGACTAGGAAAAAATCAAAATTGTTATCGACATGAAACTGTCACCAATATGTAGTGCATTGTTAATGTAATTAATGGATACCATAAGTTTATTTTTAAATGCTGGGGACATATAGATATTTTATTTTTTTAAATACTACTTTATTTATCAGAACGCAGTATAAAATGTCTAACTTCGAACGCATCCATAATTACTGACGTTACTAGAGAAGTCCAAAATGTTTTTTTAAATCCTAATCAATGTCAACCGTATTAAATTCGCGTTATTTATTATTCAAAGCTTAGCCACAAATACAATTTGATGTTATTTCGTGGTGAATTGTTATAATAAAGCCATGAACTAAATGAATGAATGAGTTAAAAGAATGACTTGACAGTTTTCTACGCAGACCGGTGTTGTTGTCTCGGCGACGACTGTTTTCTGTGCGATTTTCTGTTATTTTCTTAATCTTTTTGATATTTTGCATTGCTTACGGACTCCGATTGATCTTTTATTCTTGGTGACTCAGCATTCGTTTAATGGACTTTGAATTGCGTTAAGTTTTAAGTTCAAGTTAAGTTAAGTGTTATAATAAGTGGCACCAAGCATACTTAATTATTTTTTTGAACAGTGGCAGACCACGATTAGTTCCGATATTAGTCAAGCGCAGACTTATCTGGCCTGCGCCGTGCACTCGTCCTAATCTAAAGTAGAAAACATAAATGCTACAGATTAAAAATATATAAACATAACCTCAAAAACATATTTCATAGTTACTTGATTCTCCCACCTTTTAAAAACATATTGAAGGCTGTACTTAGTCATACTTATTTAGTTGAATGTATAGACACATGTTTCGTCAAGTTACGTTTTGTTAGATTTTACTAGTCCAAGCATGTTAGCCAAGTGCCCATGTTCTTTGGTAGTGAATGACGCTGCTAAAAGTTCATTAGAAATTGTCAATTTCTTTTCAATTGTGCAGGAAATTTATGTTTTTTTTCTGCGTCAACAGCACGTTGGCAAATACTTGCTAAAGAAGTGCCAACTTTAAGTCTAAAACCACTCTCAAATACTCGATGGGAGAGCAGGGTTGAAGCAGTAAAAGCTCTACGTTTTGAACTGGGAAAAGTGTGAGAATATATAGTAAACAAGGCATCATGCCTTGTTTACTATATATTCTGATAGAAGCAAAGATGCAGAGTCAAGAAATATGGCAAATTCATTACTGGCAAAAATTAAGTCGTTTAAATTCATCTGCTCTCTGCTTATTTGGTTTGAAATTTTAAGCAAGATAAATATAGTTAGCAAGGCCCTTCAAAAGTCAGACGTTGTATTGTCAGAAGCGGTGAAAATGATTAATAATGCAAAAATAAGTTTGTCTGAATTTCGTAATGAGCCCGCTTTTGAGGAGCTCCTTAACAGGGCGAAAACTGTAGCGGAAGAAGTCGAGGCAATAGTAGAATTTCCCACACCTGCACGCCCTCGCGCTCGTAAAAGGTTTTTAGGGTTCCGTTGCCAAATGGCAAAAAACGGAACCCTTATAGATTCGTCATGTCTGTCTGTCTGTCTGTCTGTCTGTCTGTCTGTCTGTCCGTCCGTCCGTATGTCACAGCCATTTTATTCCGAAACTATAAGAGCTATGCTGTTGAAACTTGGTAAGTAGATGTATTCTGTGAACCGCATTAAGATTTTCACACTAAAGTAGAAAAAAAACAATAAATTTTGGGGTTCCCCATACATAGAACTGAAACTCAAAAATGTTTTTTTCATCAAACCCATACGTGTGGGGTATCTATGAATAGGTCTTCAAAAATGGTAATGAGGTTTCTAATATCATTTTTTTCTAAACTGAATAGTTTGCGCGAGAGACACTTCCAAAGTGGTAAAATGTGTCCCCCCCCCCCCCCGTAACTTCTAAAATAAGAGAATGATAAAACAAAAAAAAATATATGATGTACATTACCATGTAAACTACCACAGAAAATTGGTTTGAACGAGATCGAGTGAGTAGTTTTTTTTTAAAACGTCATAAATCGTAAACCGCAATTTACCTTACATTCAATCAACTAAAATATAAAAAATTAAAAAATATATATATTTTTAAACCGAGAATACCTACAGGTTTGTACGGAACCCTCGGTGCGCGAGTCCGACTCGCACTTGGCCGGTTTTTTTCTAAACTGAATAGTTTGCGCGAGAGACACTTCTAAAGTGGTAAAATGTGTGTCCCCCCCCGTAACTTCTAAAATAAGAGAATGATAAAACTAAAAAAAATATATGATGTACATTACCATGTAAACTACCACCGAAAATTGGTTTGAACGAGATCGAGTGAGTAGTTTTTTTTTAAAACGTCATAAATCGTAAACCGCAATTTACCTTACATTCAATCAACTAAAATATAAAAATTAAAAAAAAAATATTTTTAAACCGAGAATACCTACAGGTTTGTACGGAACCCTCGGTGCGCGAGTCCGACTCGCACTTGTCCGGTTTTTTAATTATGAGGCGGAGGATGAACCGATAACAGACGCGAAAACACATTTTAAAGTAAATTTTTACTACTATTTGTTAGACACCGCAATTACTAAGTTCGACGAACGGTTCGAACTTTTGAATGAAAATAATGAAACTTTTTCATTTCTTCAAAAATTGAAACACTGGAAAGATTTGGACTCTGATACAAAAAAAACACATTGCTCTAATTTAGAAAATAAACTTTGCCATGCTGGCTCTTCAGATGTAGAACAGTTCGAGCTCTATAATGAAATCGAATTATTACCGATGTTTATTGATGATTCCACTACGCCGTTGGATATTTTAAATTACTTGTTTACGAATAAATTAATTTCAGTGTTCCCAAATCTGTCCACAGCACTGAGGATATACCTGACACTTCCAGTCACGGTCGCACATAGCGAAAGGTCATTTTCTAAACTAAAAATAATTAAAAACTACCTTAGATCAACATTGTCGCAAAGTAGATTGACAAATTTATCGTTAATAAGTATTGAACATGAAATCAAAATTGAAGTTAGTGACATTGTTAAAGATTTCGCTAATGCAAAAGCTCGAAAAGTAACTTTTTTGTAAATACATTTGTGTGTACGAGCGTCCTGTTATGTACTTAACTATAATAGTTTTTAAATTAAATATTTTTGAAAGAACTACAATGTTGTGATTTTTTTATTCTTATAACCCCTTCCTTCCTAAAAAAACTTATTGCTTCCCGACATCATTTAAAATTGCACCATTTGCATCCGAATTTCCGTTTGAAAATATAACTATGTATTAGTATTCCATTTTGACCCCGCTCCTACTAGACTAGAGGGCGCCAGGGTACTGGTTGCACACGGGCGCCACAAGGGCTAGAGACGCCTCTGCATGAATACGTAACTAAAGTGTATGACCTTTCTATTTAATTATTAGTTATATGAAGTTTATTACATTTACGCATATATTTTGCGAAAATAAGTTGTCGAAGTGAAAAAATGGCCGGCGTAGAAATTCTTTGTGACGGCTTTTCGTATACATATTTTGTCGTAAATGGCTGAAATACTATTGAAACGTTACGACAATTTCATTAACTATTCATAAACATACGATGTTGTGCAAGAAATTCAATCATAGCAACAAAATATTGCAATTTTAAAATTTCATTCCTCTATTTTTATTTAACGCGGCCGCCATTCCAAAGTCGATGACGTAATCGCCCGATTTCCTTTCTTTTAGCTTTAATCGTTAGAAACGCTAAAGCTATGGTATAATGTGTAATTGAGAGGTAATTTAATTAAGTTATTGGAACAATTTTCACATTTGCAATCAATTGTGCACTTCATAAGTTAAACCCGTTTTTTGTGAAGCACATTCTTTTCTTGTTGTATACTACTGTTTTTTACCTATCTTTTTAACAGGAAATATTTACGACTTCTGCTCATTTTGAACACTTGTAAATATTTCTTAGGGTAGCGTCACTCTTGAACTAACTAAATGAACACACTGTGACATATTTATGACCACAAAAAACAAAGGTGAATGAATGTTGACGTTGTATAAACATTCTAGACGGCCACTTGAGACGCGATAAGAATATCGTCTTTTGTTTATGCTTTGACTGCTTAGTGTACTGTGTTTATTATGTAATCGTTGTTATGGTGTAATAGTGATTAAAATTAAATGATTTTTATATTAAAATATGTCTTTCACAAAAAATTCTGGGACTTATAATGATAAAAATGGGACGAAAATAATAAAACTTGTTTTTAATTTGAATGATACTCGTTTTATTCTGAATCAAATTACATAAGTGTCATTCACCGAATAGTAAAACTTGTAAACATTACGAAACAGTCACAATCTTGTATGGGGTTCATAGTAAAATATCGAGAAATTGGGGTTTAACCACAAGTGGTCCGAAAAGAGGCGGGATCTCGTCATGGCTGTAGGCAAGATGGAGCAGAGTCGCATGTTTGACGTTGACAGACAAACGCCAAATGAATGGATATGTATCACGGAGTCTTCAACTACACCAATTCATAATTCAATATTATTAATATCGTGTAACAAACTGTCAAAATAATGTGATGTACTGAATCACGGATGTTTTAAATAAGAATTATTCTGTAAGTATTAGTCAGTTGATAACGTGTAATTTGTCATCGTATCGTCATTATTTATCAGATTGACAGTGGAATATGAGAAGGAGAAAATGCTCCCCGAAAAGCAAGAGTCGATTGTAGCCCCAATATTGATCGGATGCCGCATTTTGAATTTTGCTATGTTTATTTTATTTTAAGTTATTATTTAATGTCTCGTTTTTAACTAACGAAGCTGCTAGAAACCTCCCTAAGAGAGGTACCTACTTTAGATTCAACTTGAATTAAATTGAGAAAATCAGTGCCTGACGAATTATAACTAGTAGTAGTAACATCACTAGCCAAACTGACAAGCCACCAAAAACTTCAATCCATTTCACGATGATTTTTAAACCACTCTAAGCGAGAGTCAATGAACTTAAAAACGCGATTAAACACCTGCACCGTCAATAGTTTTTTTTTATAATCAAAACAGATTTGATTACTACCTCGAACTGTAATTGGGTACATATATACTAAAAAAATCATAACATCGTTAAAAACGCTTCAATAAATGATTTTTTAGGTAAAGTACGATTATTAGAAGTTCCCTTCGAGTCTTTAACATAACCGAAAGGTTTGATTTCACAGCTTTAGCTAGTTAGGGACGTAGAATGAAACGTTCTTCTGAGTTTTTGATGGTTATTAAGTTAATATGTTGTATTTTTGTAACAATAAAATATCAGTACAAAACTATAAATATGGTCAAGATATCTTTTTAAATTAGTAAATCCTTTATTGCCACTTATTCGTGTTTAGTGACATTTTTAGATTCTACTTTTTTCTTTGTGGTAATAATAAAACATACTTGTTTAATGATTACGACTGAAGGACATGTATCCATGGTCAGGAATAAATAAAAAAAAAACTATTTGGCATGTTGGTAACACAGGAAGCCCACTCGTATGTTCCCGTAACGTTTCAGTTTCGATTCGGCGTAAGTTTCGTTTCGCTTGTGCTTTACAAATAGTAGAATGACTTTATAGGACATTATCGACCTGCGATCGAAATCTAACTGTTGTGAAAACACAACTGAACGTGTAACTTTGCAAATTAGTGGAATCGCCCCCCAGTTGCTGTTGGACGGCGGCGGCGGTTCGAGAGTCAATCGCAGAATTTCAGGACCAGCAATTCTTAACCAACTATTATAAGACTAGCTTCTGTCCGCGACTTTGTCCGCGTTAAATTTCTTGCAGCCCCGACTCCCCTCGTCAGTTTTATGATTTGAATACAGTTAAAAACGCTATAGTGAGCCAACCTTAAAAGATAGACATATGCCATCATGAATTTTTTTGTAGAATTTTTCAATAGGAACAATTTCATCTATACTTATAATAAAACTGTAGAGAGGTTAATTCTGTACATTGAATATACATTCAAAATTAATATTGGAGGATGATTGGTGATCGATACTGATGCCAAAAATGCAATCAGTAAATTTTTTGTCTGTCTGTCTGTCTGTCTGTCTGTCTGTCTGTCTGTCTGTCTGTATGTGCACGCATGGGTCAAAAACTACTGAAGGGATTTTTACCAAACTTGGTACGATTGCAGTCCATACTCCTGGGCAGGTTATAAGCTATATAACATAACGCTAAGACACATAGGAGCCGAGCAGTGACGATAAATTTGAAGCAAGTCGGATGAAAATGCGCTTTCGAGCTAAAAAAAATTAACCTGCACCCTAATTGCGCAACGCACAATTTATCAGAATCTGAACGGGATTGAAGATTATTTCTAAACCATTGCGTCATTTTTCATTGATGCTCCGCTCCTATTGGCCGTAGCGTGATGTTACATAGTCTAAAGCAGGGGTTCCCAACCTTTTTTTGTCTACTGCCCACTTTAAGAATAAATTCTTTTTTAACGCCCCCCCCCCCCCCTTTTAAACATACTTAAAAACCGCTAAGTACTTATAACTGATTATTGAAACGCAAATTTATAGTATCCGGACAGAGTATCTTTTATTGAAAATAAAACAAACATAATCAATTCTTATATAAAAACTAATGTGAAGGTTGAATCTGATGCTGTTCAATAAGTTTGTTGATATCAGGTTCCAATTTACTCAAAAACAGCCGCAAGTCGCCACGTTCGGTAACACGCAAGCGATTTCTCTTTTTAGTAAGCAGCGTTGCCACAGCACTAAATCCACGTTCACACAAATATGACGATGGGAATGCTATCAAAAATCGTTGAACAATTGACCACAATCCAGGGTACAATTGCGGGATCGGTTTTTGTAGCCAAAATTCTTGATATCCATTTTTGAACTTGATTTTTATTTCTTCGTTTGTTGTCAATTCTATAAGTTCTTCTTCCAGCTGAGGTGACATTGCTGTGTTGACATTTGAAAACGGATCCAACACCCAGTCTGGTATTTCCAAGTTTAAAATGTCCTGGTATCGTTCGGTGAAGTCAATGTGGAGGTTTTCCAAATGTTGGCAGTAGGCAAACAAGTCTTCGTTACTGCAGTATACTGATAAATTCGGAAAATTGTGAAACTCACGTCTGCCCATATTCTTTTTGTGCAGAAGCAGTTTGGCTGCGAAAGCAGCAACGACATTTTTTGTTTTAATTAAATTTAGTTCATCGCCTTGCAGTTGGAGGTTCATGTCGTTGAACATTTTATACAGGTCTGTCATATAAGCTATATCATTCGTTGATGTTATGAGCTTGTTGCGCAGTTCTGTATCTTTAGTTTCCAAGAACTCTATCATAGAGTCAAACAGGTTGTAAAATCGAATCAGACAATTGCCTCTTGACAGCCAACGAACTTCAGTATGAAGCAACAAACAGTTGAAATCTTCGTCATTAGTAACACAAAGCTGATGAAATAATCTATCATTCAAAGATTTGCTACGGATTTTATTGACTGCTTTGATGACATATTGCAGTGATTGAAATAGTCGTTCACTTAAGTTTCTAGCAACCAAATGTTGTCTATGAATAACGCAATGTATAGCAAGGACATCTGGAATTTTATTCTTTAAGTATGCTATGAAGCCTTTATGGCGCCCTGTCATAGCCGGAGCGCCATCCGTAGCAACTGATATAATATTTTTCAAAGGAATCTCTTTCTCTTCACAAAACTTTTCCAATTTATTGAATATGGTTTCGCCTTTTGTATCTGTCTCCAAATTTCTGGCAAACAATAGTTCTTCACGTATTTTCTCATCTTTAATAAACCTCACGTAAGATAGCAACAACGCTTCATTAGTTGGTAAAGTGGACTCATCGAGCTGAATTGAGAATTGACTAGTCCTCAGATGATTGCACAATGATTCTTCAATGTTTTCAGCCATTTCATCAATTCGTCTTTGCACAGAATTATTACTCAAAGGAATTTTTCGGATAATATCTGCGGCCGGTTTATGAAGCAAAGTAGTTATTACTTCTTTTATTGCTGGCAAAATTAACTCTTCTCCGATGTTGTGTGGTTTGCCTTTTTGAGCAATTAACAAAGAGATATTGTACGAAGCTCGAAGTCCGTCGTCATCTTGCTTAGCAGCCGCCGAAAATAGTTTTGATACACTTGGCTGAGTATTATGCTTCTTCTCTAGGTCTTGAAAATATGCTACATTCTTTTCTGTCTTATCTGGATGCATTTTATTCAAATGATCTTGCAGTCTTGAAGGCTTCATTGCTTCGTTCGAAAATGTTTTTAGACATAGAAGACACAAAGGCGACGACGGGTTTGTGGGATTTTCAATAAATCCGAATTTAATATATTCCGCAGAGTATTGCCGTCTCTTCTTTTTTACTTCCGACATTTTTTTGTTTTAAGAAATACGTAAGTGTTGAAATCAAGTACTGCTTATCTATTATGCGCGAAACCGCAAATGAAAATAAAATAAATTTACGTCGTTTAGGTATATAGGATTGCTTAAGCAGCACGCACCAACAGGAATAAGACAAACGTGCATAAACTCCGTTTATCTTATTCGACGCCCAATCGTACCTACTCGACAAGCAAGAACAAGTATTATAGAACCAGCCGATTGGTATAGGAATGTACAATTCGGATTATTTAACAAAAACTTGTTAAAACATGATTGCCCGCGGTCTTTTATATCGAACCGAGTTTGAGCTATATCTTAATTAATATGAGTTGATGTTCACAAGATGTAGTCGAGAGTCGAGAGCTCAGTCGGTGTCTAAGAGTCTTCCTAGCTAGGTAGATGAAATTATAAATCGACCCCAAAGCCCTACACAATGCCCCCTTTTTTTTCTGGGTCTCTTACCGCCCCCGTTTAGGCCTGCAGCGCCCACAAGGGGGCGTTATCGCCCACGTTGGGAAAGACTGGTCTAAAGCCTTCCTTGATAAATGGGTTGCCACCAAACATTAATTATTTTTTCAGTAGTTCTTGAGATTAGTGCGTTCAAATAAACAAACTCTTCAGCATTATAATATTAGTATAGATATATAATAGCTTCTGCCCGCGACTTCATCCGCGTTAAATTTCTTGTTCCCCCGACCCTTCCCGTTGCATCAAATTGCTGTCTAGAGATAAAGCAGTTCATTTCATGTCAATAATGTGAATATAACCACCTGGTACTTCAAAGGCAATGTTTTTGGCATACCACGTTTTATAGTGACTTATATTTGTATTCTCTTTGACGTTTTATGTTACGCCACACGGGAACGCAGTCGAACGGGATAAAAAGTGTGACCGTGTGACGTACACAGGAACGCAGTCAAACGGGATAAAAAGTATCCTATGTCCGTCTCCTGGTTCTAAGCTACACTCCCACCAATTTTCAGCCAAATCGGTTCGCCCGTTTTTGAGTTCGAGTCATGTGGGGTAAACGTACGCATTTTTTAGTTAATTGCTGCCAGAATAAAAGATTTTGTTAATTGAAAAGAATAAAACTTTTATTTTAATGTTATAAACATTTGTGAAGGGAAACAAAACATAAAATTTCAATTCTAACAATAACTGTTTTTTTTACTTAATTATTTAGTTAACAAGGGAAATGCGGTTTTTTACCCGCATCGGTGGGAAAGTGTCCGCACGCCTTCGGTTAAGTGTACGCAACGCCGACGCACGTAAACTTAATTTAATATTGCACAATGATCACATGTGAATTTGCCTTCCTCGTAACTGGTACAGGCGTCGTGCCACCAGGACACTCAATCCACTCCTCAGTGCTTTCCTCTACATAACGGATAATAGTAATCTTGTTCTGAAGATGTTTTTTTCTATAGTCGGTAGGTGCAACTGGAAATTATGTTCCACCTGCATTTATTTTCCCTCGAAAAATAATGAAGGGTGAACATATGGACGGGGCTACGGCTGGTAGCATTGGCATGACATGATTTGATTCCGGATTCATCAACGCGGACTTATATTTACAGTGGCTGGTACACTTCAAGGACTACACTTCACCAACTGTGGATAATCTTATGCTACTGATTATTGACAATCATTCAAGGCATAATAAAATGCAAGCTACTCTGTATTGCAGAGAGAACAACATCGTTGTTTTTACATTGCCACCTCACAGTAGTCACAAAATACAACCCTTGGATAAGGCCATTTATAGTCGTCAAAAAAATCAGTACGCAATTGAAGCTGATAAGGATGGCACAGCATCCTGATAGAACTAGTAACCAATACCAAGTGACTTATTTATATAATCGACAGAGTACATAAAAAATTGCTACTGTAGGTAACGCAGCTTCAGTATTCAGGGTCACTGGAATATATCCTTTGCGTAGCTTTAGTTTCAGACATTTTCTAATAGTAGGTACTCTCATCGAGTCCAACAATTCCTGCGGCTAATCGTTTCGATTTTCCCTCTTCCATCAACTTTTTGGCTTCATCAATCTGCTGTTGCGTATAGACTTTCCAGGCAGGACATTACCTTATATATTTGCATTTTAGTTCTAGATGGCAAAAAAATAAAAATATAACGGGGTAAGCATACGCATTTTTGGGCACGCCACAATTGCGGCGGTAAGTCCCCTCTTTGAGGAGTGGATAGAGAGGCGCCACGGCGTCCTCACCTTCCGCCTGACGCAGGTTCTCACCGGGCATGGGTGCTTCGGTGGGTTCCTGTTCAGGATAAAGCGGGAGGATACGTCCGGGTGTTTCTATTGCGAGGATCGTCTGGAGGACACGGTGGAGCATACGGTGGAGGTGTGCCCTGCCTGGGCGGAGCACCGCCGTGTCCTCGTGGAGGCGATCGGCGGCGGCGACCTCTCGCGTCCGGCCCTGGTGCGAGCCATGGTACGGAGCGAGAGGGAATGGGAAGCCGTCACCTCCTTCTGCGAAGCAGTAATGCTCGCGAAGGAGGAGGCGGGGCGCGTGAGGGAGTGGCAGTCTCTGCGCCCTCACGCCCCTAGCCGCCGCAGGAGGAGACGCCCCGGGCGTCGGGAGTCGATTGCGGACTCCCGGCCACCGTAGGCGCGAGCTTGCGGGTGGCGAGCAATGGGTAGCTCGCCGCCCGGTAAGGACCAGGCTCGGGTCGACGGCGCGCAGTGTTCCACGCGCGCCTCAAAGAGATGTCAGCAGCAGTGTAGGGGTCTACTAGGACCGATGCCTGCCGGGGTCGCGTGATTGTTCGAAAGAGATACCGTGACCCTGGCACATGGGCAACTGATGGAACACGGGTGGGTTTTAGTTAGTAAAAGTCTGACACGCCCTCCCGCTCCGCCCAGAGCGGGAGAAGTCATTTTGATGATTTCCCATCCTGAAAAAACAAAAAAAAAAAAAAAAAAAAAAAAAAAAAAAAAAGCATACGCATTTTAATTACTGCGGACACTTACCCCCGGACACTTACCCCATCCCATCAAAGCAAATAAAAATAATAGAATTTTGAAGTATGACTTACCTGAGACAAAATACGTAGATTCACACAAAATATTGATTAATTTCTCCCGTTCCTAGTCACTTTGTTATTCAATCAGACTAATAATATGTCTTTAGCATGCAAATCAATTTCAAAGAAATAAATAACAAATCCGTGCAAAAGCAATATTGTCGCGTAAGTTTCCATAGCATTGTGCGGCAAACCTGTGACGCAGTCTTCTAGCTCGGTGGTCAAATGCGATCTAAACGCGACAGGTCTCAACCTGCTGTCATCCGTGGCATACGCACAATATTCACTGCGGACACTTATTCGCCGCGTACGTTTACCCCACATGACTCTAAATAGTGTAACTAACACGACTTTCTTTTATATATATATAGATACAGATACCGACTCTTGTATTAGTTCATAACGACATGTGGTGTGGGCTGCACAGTTGTAACTTAAATGACAAAACGTGCGTTATTTCCACCGCAGTGCGCGGACGCGCGACTGCGTTTATTCTACCGTGCGGTAGAATAAACATGGAATAAACACACCACAAAGCAGTACGCGCTCGCTTAGAAACCATGATCGTTTGTATGTGTCAGTGCTGCCAACCCGAATTTTAGAAAATTAGTAGATTATGTGCCATAATGTTGGTAGAAGTTGGTAGAATGTAAAATGCAAAATTGGTAAATCTACCACCTCAATTTAGAAGATTTTTTTAAGATTTAAAATGCATGAACTTTTCTTAGATGTTTATATTTGGAAATTGTAGATATTTTTATTGAACAATTTTACATGTTCTGCGCTAGGCTGCCCGTTGTTTGCAATGAATCTTTTAATACGCAACAATCCCTTTAAGGTTGAACTTTTAATCCTATTCACTAACTTGACAGTTCAATGCAAAATAATGATACCATTCTAAAACTTATAGTGTCGTGGTAGTGAACGATTTCTCATAAAGAATGAATGATAAAATGGTTTAAATTAAATAAAAGTTCAAAAAATAGTTTTTAGGTGTGGATTATAAGAATAATTAATAATTTTTAATAACAGTTATTTCCTTTTTTTATTTTCTTCTGATAGAAACAATACTATAGATAAAAATCATGTCATTATGCTTATTTTTTTACTATAGTCATTTTATTTCACCTTAGACTACATATATATCGATATAGTACACATCTTGTTTTAAGACAAGTTATTAAATTTAAAATACAAAGTTTGCATGTAAGTACATTATTTCAAGTTCATTCAATTTCATTCATTCTTGCACCACCTCGCTATCTTTTTTTTTTGTCAAAACCTGGTATCCCTCCAATTGTCAAGTTAGTGTATAGCAGGGTCCATTGTCTTGTATAGACGATTTTTGACTCTTGCTCACATGCAAACCTTTGTATGTATGCGAGTGCTATTGTATACCATACTAGCTGACCCAGCGAACTTCGTACCGCCCTACCAAGCTCCTACCAAGCTATGCTAACCTGGTACTTCGAAGACATAAAGCGTTTTCTAGCTACCACACACCCATGTTAGGTGAGCTCCTACCAAGTTATGCCAACCTGGTACTTCGAAGACATAAAGCGTTTTCTAGCTATCACACACCCATGTTAGGTGAGCGCCTACAAAGTTATGACAACCTGGTACTTCAAAGACATATTAATAAGGAACTTTTTTGGATGATTTTTTACACCTTGGGTCCGAAAAACCCAAATATTTCACGGACCCCTATTTTTTCTAAAATAAATTATAGCCTATTTACTCGCAGATAATGTAGCTTTCTAATGGTGAAAGAATTTTTTAAATCGGTCCAGTAGTTTTTGAGTTTATCCATTACAAACAAACAAACAAAAATACAAATTTTTCCTCTTTATAATATTAGTATAGATAAAAAAAATATGATAGTAAAATTATAACAAAATCTGGCAACACTGGACGGCAAATTGAGAACTTGGGATAATGCATAGAGTACTATTATTAAATAAGGAAGGGATAATGTCAAAACTTGCTTGATTTTCCCGCCCGCCATTTCGGTTTTTTGTGTCGATCGAGTGCATATGTCACCGGAAAATAACAAGAACCGTAAATTTATTTTACTAGGAAATTTATAAACTTTCGTAGGATTCTAAACGAGAGATAAATTGTATTATTTTACGGCCACATTTTCGTAAATTGATAAACTTACCGAAGTCACGCGTAAAATAATAAGTAAGCAATAGCGCGCTCTGATTGGTTGAATAAGTCACGTGTTCCTTCTCGTTCCTCTCCACCGCCATTGTTCGCCAAAAAATATTATTATGTATGTTTAAATGTTGAAACGCTTACCTAATTAACAGTCGCTCGCTTCGCTCGCGTTTATAAGGTCACAATGTAACCTAACCTAACCTAACATCTGAGTAAGACAGTTAGGTACATTGTCAAATAAAATAAAATACATTTTATAGGGACACGAGCATTGCCACTGTCAGCATCGACCAATCAGAGAGCAGTGTGTTATTTTCCGTAGTTTAAAGAAGCGTAAAATTAAAAGCTCTTCTGTGATTGGTCGAACCGTTTAAAATCTTACGAAAGGATATCCGTTAGTTTACCACGAGACGTCGCAAATCGATAAATTTGCGAAAATGTGGCCGTAAAATAATACAATTTATCTCTCGTTTAGAATCCTACGAAAGTTTATAAGTTTCCTAGTAAATTTATAAACTTGCGGATCTTGTTATCTAACGGTGACACATACATATTGTTTCTCTCCGCATTAACTTATAATCTTAAACTTTTATAAGTTTATATTGAAGTAAATATTGTTAGTTTTCAGCGAAAAAACGTTTTAAATAGTTTTAGATTTATTTACGAAAGGACGTTTTTATTAATAGTGTTACGACAGGACGTTAAAAAGTTTGCATAGTTTTGTTAACTTTTGATTATTCTTTTTCGAATTGGACAAAGGTGCTAAAACCATCATGAGTAATCGGAACAACCATAGAAGATGCGCCAAATGTGGTAAAACTCGCGCCGAAGATATGACTGTGTCATATGGGCAATTTCAAAAATTGTTGTACCCCCTTATTTTGCCTTGTCCCTCGACTTTGTTCATTTATTTTTTTGTGATGGATGACTTCTAGGAGAATATTTTAATTGAAGTGAAAAGAACATATTTTAAAATATATATTTAGTTAATTTGTCGTTTATTTGTTACTTTACTAAACATAAAACTTACGAAGATTTTAAAATATTGAACACCATCGAATTTAGCTGTCCCCTTCCCAGCATGCCTCAGAAAATCTTTGATTTCTAAAAAAAATCGTTTGTGCGAGTGGTTTAGTAAAAATAATATGAATTCTTAAAAGTCCAATTTATCAGTTAAAAGAATCAATTTTTTTTTTTTTTTCATATTTTCTATTAAAAATAAATCTATATTAAAATGGAAAATTTAAGCTAACCGGAACTTTCCGTTTCGTGACCGGTCTTTTTTGCAAATATTCTTCCAATTGTGGAATAATTCGGCACGAAATGGCAAAATAATATGTCGTTCTTCATCGGAGACACCATTTTGCTCTCATTGTCTAATTAATTAGTAGCCAGCGCTGACGCATACTGTTGAAGTGTTCTGTGTTTCAATTTCTTTGCTCAGGTATGTTACGAAGTTTTACCATTATAAATCACTTTTTTTAAATTATTGTTATTTTTTAAACTTTGGAAAATTGGTATAGTATTTGAAACTACAAAGTGAATAGTGCTAAGTAAGATGGGTAATTTTAAAAGAATTTAAAACTACAATAAGGTGACATTATGTAACCTCCGTTTTGTGACAATCTACGGTCACATATAGCGGAACGGCACGTCACAACAGGTCGCATGCATAAAACTTAGTTCACATTGCAAAACCTTACTGACCAAATTTATGAATACGGTCAGTGGCGTAGCGTGGGTGGGGCGGAGGGGGCGGCCCGCCCCGGGCGGCAGCCCAGGGCGAAGGCCGGGGGTGGCAAAATTTTGCCGGTGAAGCGGGTAGAGTACAGATCATATGTTTCGTGTCAGAACGTGTGACAAGTCAACAAACGACACAATTTGCCACCCTGCCTGTGATTCGTCGTTGACGCTCTCGGCTGATTTCCGTGAATTCGTAAACGGTGAGTATGGAGTAAGGCCGTTAGGGTGCATTCCGTTTCCGGGGGGTGGCGCTGCGAACGGGCAGACTTTTGACCACGTATATATGGGTATAAAGTATTTACAGTAGGTAACCGCCAGCGGTCTCGCATGTTACATGTTTCGGAACGCTCCCTTTCAGTTTCGCGAGAGTTTCGGATGCTGAATGCACCCTAAGATTCAACGGAAACGTTTTCTAGTCTCAGCCAGCTCAATATTTTTGCTCCCTCCCACATCACAGAAAGTCATTTCGATTGTGTTGTTTATCGTTTAAATACTGTTGAATCTTCTAAAACTAAACATTTAGTTCTTCACTCAACCTTTGAACTAGTTTTTGTAAATGAAAAGAGTCAAAGAAAGCGGTGCAGAATACCGCAAGAAAAGGCTAAGAAAGAAGCAGATGCGAAGAAGTCTCAACGTGCATTACTGAAATATTTCAGTTCTAGTTCTGGTTCGAAAGCCACGTTAACGTCTTCGGTGGCATCCAGCAGCAGCGGAAGTGATTCCAATGTAAGTATATGATTTCTCCATCTAGAATCGTGCGTGGCCTAGAACTGTCCTCCGGCCAATATTCATGGGAATGCATAACTTATTTTACAGGCAGAAGAAGAGGATGAGCCTGCTGTCTAAGTTGGAAGTCGTTCTGGTCCCACCACAGAGCAGGGTCAAGACGAAGTCGACTCACCAAAAGTACCTCAAGGACCTAGTCACAAGCCTGCAGAAGAAGTGAACTTTGATTTTGCCAAAGAATACATAATTGAAATCGAGCCTTCTGTTCCTGCCGAAGACAAAGATGTGAATCTCGACGAAGTCAGAACGCTTCTAGTACATCGCGGATCTGACTCAGTACAGCACATCGATTCCAAATTTGCCGATGTTGTTCGCTCAGGGACTTCAACGAAAGACGGTTCCCGAAAACTAACAGAGAGTAGTTCTACAAACCATTATTTAACGGTGATAAGGTTCTCCGAACATGGATGGTGTACCCGCCTTTGAAGCAATCCTTGTATTGTTTCTGTTGCAAGCTGTTTGTCAATTCCGGCTCGAACTTCGCATCTGAAGAAGGATTCAACAAATGGAAGCTAAATCCAAGAATCAGAGATCATGACAATAGCCTCGACCATGAGCAGAGCTTCTTGAAATGGAAGGAGTTGGAAGTTCGCCTGAACCGTAAAGCATCCATCGATCAGAAACAACAAGAAGTTTTAAAAAGTGAGGAGAAAAAGTAGAGGGATGTACTGTACCGGTTGTTGAATATTATCCAGTTCTTAGCCAAACAGAATCTAGTCTTCAGATGACATCGAGAAGACATTCGAGGAGATGATAGTGGCCATCGCGGGAACAAAGAAGAAGAGAAGAAGAGGGTCATATTTGACCCTTTTCTAATGGAACACCTGACTAAGATGAAGTTTGGAGCAAGAGTCCCAGTGTCGTATCTATCTCCAGAAACCCAGAATTAATTTATAAACTTACTGAGACAGCAAGTTCGGTCCACCATCATCCGTCGCATTCAAGAAGCTAAATATTATTGCGTCATCTTCGACAGTACACCAGAAATCTCCCACAAATACCAAATGAGCCAGGTTCTGCGATACGTACATATCGAAGGAGAAAAGGTCGCCGTGGTAGAATCTTTCATCGACTTCTTTGAGCCAAAAAGAAAAAATGCAGACGACCTCAGCAACGATATAATCGCGAAGATAACATCAGACGGACTGGACTTACAGAATTTGAGAGAACAGGCTTATGACAACGCAATGTCAGGGATCCACAATGGAGTTCAAGCTCGGATTAAAGCACTGAATCCGAAAGCTATATTCGTTGCATGCACAAACCACTCACTCAACTTGGCTCGGGTACACGCTGCTTCTGAATCAGTGAATTCCGTGACATTTATTTGGAACTCTAGAGAAGCTATTTGCCTTCTTTTCTGCATCAACTGCTCGGTGGAACGCTTCGGTTGCCGTCACAGGTCAAGCAGTGAAACGAGTCACTGAAACGCGCTGGAACTTTGTCTCACGAGCAGGAACTCCGTCGAGAGGCTTTCGCATCATAAGATCATTCAAGAAATGACAACTCGATTCCAGCAAGTTCAAAAAATAGCGGACTTTTCGGATTTTTGACGCCAGCGCTACTTTTGGACAGCAAGTACGAGTATGATCGTTCCCATGTATTAGAAGACATCGACAAAGACGAGTTTCAGATGGAGCGGAAGCGTCACCAGCAGTTTGTCGCCAGTTCTGAATCAGAGGCAGATATAAGGCATTAAGTCCACCTTTGTATGTACAGTAGTTTTACTTGTGCATAAAGTTTTAATAAATAAATAAGGGGCAAAGTACCACTGGATCTCCTCCAGTTCATTCAAAAACTGAATCTGGGAATTTCGGTTCCAAATATGGTCATCATTTGACTTTGGCAGCTAGTTGTGAGAGAAATTTTTCGAAGTTGAAGCTAATCAAAAATTATCTCAGATCCACTATGAGCTCCACTAGACTATCAAACTTGACTATATTGTCGATTGCACAAGAATTGGCTGCAAATATTGATTTTGACAAAGTTATTTCTGACTTCGCTGCTCGTAAGGCCCGTAGAATCCGTTTGTGAAACCACTGATCCTATTTTACCTTTAATAAAAGATACCTCTTTGCCTGTGAAATAATGTCTCGAAATTTAATTTTAATTAAGTATTGAATGGGGGCGGCAAAATGGGTCTCCCGCCCCGGGCGCCGAGATGGCACGCTACGCCACTGAATACGGTTACAAATAATCTATCTTTTTATATTTTTTTATTCAAATTTACAGATTGAATTTTACTGACAAAACTTGTACATATCACTTTTACATGTCAATGTTTTTTTTTAATATTATTGTCATGTAATAGTGTTTGAACAAACCTACTTACAGAAATAAAATCATTTATCACTAGCTTCTACCCGCAACTTCTTCCGCGTTAAATTTCGTGTTCTCCCGACCCTTCCCATCGCGTACCCGTGCGATTTTCCCCGTTTTTGCAACATTTTTCATTACTGCTCCGCTCCTATTGGTTGTAGCGTGACGTTATATAGCCTTCCTTGATAAATAGGCTATCCAACACAAAAACAATTTTTCAATTCGAACCAGTAGTTCCTGTGATTAGCGCGTTCAACCAACCAAACAAACAAACAAACTCTTCAGCTTTATAATATTACTAGCTTCTGCCCGCGACTTCGTCCGCGTCAAATTTTTGCTGTCGTGACCTATTCCCGTCACATCGACTTGCCTGCTAGTTTTTGTCCATTTTTCTGTTGTGTTGTTGCTGCTCGCTCCTTTTGAGTTATAGTGAGTCAATCTTAAAAGATAGACATATGCTCTCGTGGACTTTTTTTTAGAACTTTTTAAAAGAAACAATTTCGTCATACATGATTTTTGCGTTACTTTAACCGTTTACGCAGCGCACGCAACGGAAATTCTCAAAAGGAATAAATTTTCCCCGTTTTTGCAACATTTTTCATTACTGCTCCGCTCCTCTTAGTTGTAGCGTGATGTTACATAGCTTATAGCCTCCCTCGATAAATAGGCTACCCAACACAAAAAGACTTTTTAAATTCGGACAAGCAGTTTCTGAGATTAGCGCGTTCAATCAATCAAACAAACAAACTCTTCAGCTTTATAATATTAGTATAGATAGTATATATAGTATAGATTATGTGATTAGAAACTACGGAGTTTCTATTATCCTGCAAAGTTTTAATAAGACTGATATCAATCAGTGCAATTTATAACGATGATTACCCAAGTAGCACAGCACTGCATTATAAATGGTCACTTAAGGCCCACAGCGGTAATCTAAGCATTTATAAAGACTTATTAGTATTCACCTGTGCTGCAACAGCTGTTTCGAAAAAAACGTGGCCAACTATAATGCTTTGTTCTGTACAGTAATTCTATTAAGCACCACAAACACGCCACAAAGTCACTGTTATTGAGCGCTTAGTAGTGCAGTACTCTATTGGCTGTAAGTTTTCTGAATAA
Source organism: Aporophyla lueneburgensis (assembly GCA_932294355.1). Taxonomy (NCBI): domain Eukaryota; kingdom Metazoa; phylum Arthropoda; class Insecta; order Lepidoptera; family Noctuidae; genus Aporophyla; species Aporophyla lueneburgensis. The sequence goes on along the minus strand of OW028750.1, from coordinate 14,707,059 downwards.
TAGCCCACACGTGTACTATACAACCGTTGCATTTTAAGAGAGAACATATCACCCACTATAACATAATCAGTTACTTTGTGAAGTTATTTAATGCTTTATGCTGCATACAGATTCACTTTTCCCCTATTAGTCAGGTGTTTACCATACACTCGAATAACAGCATGTATCCAAGTGTCAGCATGCGCGAATGGAATATTGGACGCGACGGGTTCCGTATGTTATATTTATTAATAAATAAATAAATAAAATGAAATTAATTTATTTCAGACATAACCCATATTACAAAAATTAAGATAAAAGTAACAATGCTGCAGCAGAAAAGAATAAAATGTCATTAACAAAATAAAAATATACGTCACATAGTTGAAATAAAATAAAATTTCAAATTTACGTCGGATTTAAATTAAAGTAACAATAAATAATAATTGCACATATGAACAAAACAATACAAAAAAGCCTTTATAAATAGAGGTCAGTGTGTTTGATGACATTAGGCTAAGTAGGTACAAAAATGCCCTGCTACAAAAATCTTCTTATAACCTACCCATTTTCGGGACTAATATGGTTGCGACAAAATTAATATTGTTGTTTTATATGTTTCTGGTACTTACCTAAAAATGAAGAAAATTTATTAAGAGAAATCCAAGATTTTTTTAAAGTAATAACTTAAGAGCGTTAACGTGAAATCCACGGCACCAAGTTTAGGTAATTGCAGTGCTCCTTCCACTCACACAGATACGCGCATAACTGTGTGCGTAGAGTTGGTGTGCTGCCCGTCATTATAGTCAAACTAACCCAAGTTGATCCGTAATGTTTAATGATACTTACTTATTTAATCGTCAGTTGATTTTTATTTACTATTCTTATTTTTATTACATGCTTGTGAAATAAAAAGGCAATTTTGGATACGTAGTATAGTAAGTAGGTAGGTACTATTTAGGGGAGAAAAGTTAGAAATATTGTACAAATGTAAAATCCTACTACGAATAATATTATAAACACAAAGGTTTGTGAGGATGTATGGATGAATGATTTTAAATAATTTACCGTAAGAACTACTGAACGAATTTTGATGAAACTTCAATTCATATCGATTACACATCAGAATACCATACAGATCATATTTTCAAATAATAATTATAAACGCGCAAGTTTGAGAGTTTATTTATGGATGAGTAGATGTATATTTGTTACTCTTTCACAAAAACTACTAAATGAATTTTGATTAAAAATAGCTCATTTGATAAAAAAGTACATGAAAAAATCATAATGAAGGGGGTTCATCATTTTGAAGTCGTAGGAAGTCGCGATGGTCCTCTAGGCATTTTATTAAGTATTCTAGTTTGAAAATAAAATATTTCAATATCGAAGAATTCTTTATTTATAATATTATACTTATGATATATAGCACTTGTATGTAGATTTAAATAAATGTTTTCCTTTACCAACTTTGAAAGATAACCGACACGTGTGTTCCACACATCGACAAGCTGGTTTTGGAAGACGAGGCTAAGTCCTGAAAAAAAAAAGATAGATGTAATCCCATACGTAAATATGAAATTGTAAATAAAAAAAACGTTAGTTGTGCTTTACCTTTACTTCATTTTGGATTTTAACATCTTCCGTACTCACAACAACATTATTTTCTTTACAATGCCTGAAGATAAAAAAACAGGATTTTATTTTACCCCTTTGTCTGCGTGATTAATATGTTTACTCATGTTGAATTCCAGCTTTCTAGTACTAAGGGTCTCTGAGCTAAGCCGCGGTTGGACAGACAGACAAACTTAGCGAAACTATAAATGGTTCCTCTTTCACTACAGAACCCTAAAAACATTTTTAAAAACAAGCTTTTAGTTAAATTCTCTAAAAAGAAGAAATAAAGTTTAAATTAAATCAAATCAATTAAATTATTATTATTACAATGCAAGTTAAAAAAAATCAGATGATCGACGGTTTAGTTTAAGGAAGTATTGTTTTTTGCAATTTCGAAATTGATCGTTTAGAAAAAAAAAATGTATTTGAGTAGTACAATCACCCCCTAGAAGGAAATAAATTAATAAACGAGGACCTTATATAGCAAACTTCGATCAACAAAGATAACAAATCAAGTTCTATTCAAAATATTATTTTACCCAACCTTTTAGCCCTAGCTTTAGCTAAAACCTCTTGATTGAGTCTCATCCTTTTCCTTGATAAAACTAGTTTCGTTTTTTTACTCTTATTCCCCATGGCACCTGAAACAATTTTTGTTGTTTCGAAAAACATTGTTTTCAATTATCTAAATAAAAAATAATTATTTTACTTACCAACCCAAGATCGTTATATCGCACTATAAACTCACTCGATGCCAAGGGTCGGGAGAGGTCACGCGTAGAGCACTGAGCGATACGTCCACTCTTTGAACAGCCTCGCGGCGGACTGATTTAAAATTATTACCGCGCACGGTTTTATAGTAGTTTTAAAATAATTGTAGAAAAATAATAAAACTAATTTAGTTGAAATTTTTTATTGCAAGTTTTAAAGAAGATGTTCTTCTATTAGAATACACCTTTATTTTGTAAAATTAAATAAGATTTATTGGAAGAAATACTGAATGTAGCAACTGCTTTTTCTTGGTAATTTCACTTTGTTTATTGTTTTATTTATTATGTTAGGCGCTGAAAATCAAAAAAGTCTCTCTCAGTTTTTTGCTCAAGGATGTGAACAATTAAATATGTTTATTAGTTTGTCAATTTTATTAGTGGTTTCGGATATTTTAAGCTTCGAAATGACTACTGTAAAAGGATTTTAGAAAACACTGTTTGTTTATCTGGTTAGAATTCACGAATACTTTATTAATGTAAAAAGGTTTTCAGTCAACTTTTCAGACCGAAATATTTCCAACAATATTTAGTTATTCACCCTTTGTTAGATACGTTTTATGAGGTGATTAAATGGTTTGAAAAGTACGCTTTTTGGGTCAAACAACCAAAATCGACGTTAACGCTCTTAATACCTTTCTAGACTTTTTAAGATTTCAGATTTCGACAATTTTTCTCAGAGGTAGTCAGTTAGGAAATACCGGTACAGCTAGCATCTAAAAAAAACAACGTAATTTTCTTTATGTTTATTTAATGTTCCCTTTTTAAAGTACAATTTAGGGTGTACCACCCTGGTCCAGGCCTTGAATTTTCATCTTTTTATAATTTCAAGGAGTACAAAAGTACTTCTCGGTGGCCACCATAGAATTTCCTTAGTTTTCCACTGTGCAGGAACGAATGTTAGATCGACAACACCTCTCTCTATAGTCTGAACTATTTTGCAAGTCTCGTTCTGTAAAAGCAAGAAAAATATACTTATTATAATAGAAGTATCAGTTTCTTAATGACAACATTATCTATACAGTTTTTGAGGAAAAAAAAAACAAAAGATACAATAACGTATTAAATACTTAAACTTAACGTAACATAATGCTATTTCATGTGGAAGTAATTAAATTATTAGGCCAGAAAAATACATTATCTTTAGATAGGTACCGACTAATTTATAGGTATTTTGTCGCATACTGAATAAATCAATAACTTATGTATTATACATATAATTAAATTATAATCTCAGGTACTTAAATTACAATTTTAATTAAGTACTTATCGTCGAATAACAACTAAAAAAGGGAACAAAATGGCTTTAAAAGAACCACGGCGGAACCCTAAAAGCTTGGATCCATAAAGGTACTTATCTAGGTAACTGACGCAAATGTGAACCAATACTACTCTCCTAATCGATCCATGTCTGATTTGTATTTCACAAGTGCTAAACTATTTTACTCTTGGCTGAATTACAGGCCACATGTGAACACCCGTACAGACCTTAGCATTAAATTGAAATTAAAACTGTTCACTTGCCATCCGCCATATTCACTGCGTTACTTTGTATTATTATAAAATTTTATCTTTTAATTTTTGTTTATTTTAGAGGATATCAATTGTAAATATGGTTTAAAAAATAATTACACGAAAACAGTTTTTTTTTTTGGTTACTTTGTAAAAAAACGAACATATTAATTTTATTCTCATTCTAATTTTGTTGCTTTTCTTTTAGTATTTAGTGGTATTCCGAGGGCGCGTGAAAATTTTGAACTAAATATGTATGGTATTTGACAGTAAAGTTACCTTCCCAATAAGATTTCAAATATAATAGGAGGAAATCGATGTTTTACTTAACTTCAATTTTATGTATGTATATTCTCACAAATGGCACCTGAGATCTTGCACACAACGATACACTTCATGTTTTACAATTTGACAGTTCATATCAAAGAAAAATAAATAATTTAAGTTATTGCATTCCACAATTTCGCTCAGTGTGTAATTTCAACTGTATAAAAGTACACACAATGTACACATTCGTCTTCCTTGCTGTATAATAAGTAACACGTGCCTCATTAATCAGGCAATATGCAGCTCTTTAGGTGACTGTTACACACATAAATGCTACTATAATGTTGTTATAATGCAATTATTTGTCAATTGGATTTCTTATACAGCTATGTGCTGAATAAATTGTGCCCAAATTAGAGTTATTTCCTCTGAGGATGCGCTGTCTACGCTATTATTCAGCAACTAATGCATTCACTGTGCACTGTTAAAATGCTGTTATACAGCACTTTTGTGGTACTTGGGTATAGTAATATAAGAATAGTTACAATTATTGTTTTATTTCTTACCTACTAATAATGGTATTTAGGCAATTTTTAAGTTGTGTGCACACAGCCTTATGATTTTAAGACTTCCATTTTGTCACTGTCGCTTCAAATGGGTGGAATGAAATCTATGAAATTAGATAGAGGTTTTACCTTTTAAACCTGTGCGGCCACAAAAACGTTTACAGTAAACGTATTATATTCGATAAATATACAAATATTAAGTAAATTATTATGATTTTAGAGTAAAATTAAAAAAAAACCCATTGAAATTCGACAGAGTCACAAAACCGAATAAAAAAACAATTATTTTGATTTAATACTTTAAAATAAGGCTATTTTCGTACATTTATCTATTAATTACATGTATCATTTAGTTTAAATAAATTTGAAAATCGCTTATTAATTTCATACTTTCCATAAATTTCGCTTTTAAATCTAGTCACACAACGGAATCAGTTTCGCCACAAAGTCCGTTTTGTTTCGATATTATGGAAAGACTGCCTCTAATTCCGCGTTCCTTTTTATTTTCCTCTATAATAAACTGTTTTTCCTATTATATTTTGGCAAAATTTGTAAAAAATAAAAATTAAAAAAATATAATCGAATTTTACAGCAGGGTACACTCTTTTTTGAAAATGCCTATATCAGAGGTTTCCGAATCCTGGCATGGCGAATAAGACGAAGTAAGTAAATCTTACAAAAAATTTACTCTTGTATTATGGTCACGTTATAGGTCGAAGGATGCCTAAAAATATAAGTTTGCATTACATACATATTTCTCTTATTTGGATGACTTATATTAGATTTATGAACACACTAGCAGCTAATAAACTGATGCGAGGGTATCTTGAAATTTGTATATTGTCTTCTGTATTTTTCTACTACAATTTATTTTCATTGCATTTCCAGGGCTAGCGCTTGGGCCAAATATTTTTACCCAAACGAAGACTGGACTTCCTTACAATTCCTGCAATCACTCTATATAAAAAACAAAGTGTTATGTGGAAGGCATTTTCATTCTTCCGGATTTTATGATAATAGCAGACAAAAACTCAGCATATTTGCTGTGCCCGATGAAGATGAAGTACAAGATCTGTTAAATAAGAGAGACAATATTTTTACCCAGGTAACCATTATGTCATATGTTTTACTATTTAAATTTCAAAGTAATAAGCACCTGACTTGTAGTGACGACCTCTGTGGCCCAATGGTTATCATGCTGGACTGCCACACCGGAGGTTCCGGGTTCGATCCCTGGTCCAGTCATGATGGAAAATGATCTTTTTCAAATTGATTACCCCGATCATGTTTATCTATATATTCTTCTTGGATGTGATTATCGTTGGATGTTTATCTATATATTTATTTGTTATAAAATATGGTATTGTTGAGTTAGTATACTATAACACAAGTCTCGAACTTACTTTGGGGCTAACTCAATCTGTGTAATTTGTCCGTATGCATATATTTATTTATTATTTCAGAGTGTTGAGCAAGCAGTACTTGCGGTTCCGTCACAACCACTATCATCAGTTGATATAGAAGATGTGACAAGTAAAACTGAACCTGCAATAACAACAACCCTAACACCTTTTCTATTTCTATATAAAAAGTAAATTATATCCCTGTTAGATAAATTTTTCATGTAAGTGGCAAACACTGGTATTAAAGGCTAAGAACCTTGTATGCTTTTTAAATAAAATGATTATTATGTTTGTTTCAGAATGTATCGCAAACAAGAGATTTTGGTTCATCTTTGCCATTGAAATCGGTTGACAATTTAATACATCAGCAGCCTACAATTGATATTCAATTTGCGGCCACCAGTCAAGCCTTTTTTGCCATTGAAAGTATACAGGTAACATTATTTTTTAAATACTTACATATCTATAAGGATAAAAACCATAAGAAAGTCTGAAAGAATTTCAGACATTAAACTTTCTATAATCATAAGAATGTAAGAATACAATCGTTTTAATTCTTCTTGTGGATGTCATGGCTGAAGCCCAAAACATTAACATCTCATAGATGGCATCAGGCTTATATGTAATCCCCCATAAAAACATTTAACAAATTAAGTACTGTACAGTGTAAATATTATTCCTCATAACGATAATGCAAACTCATAAATATTACACCACTGAATATGCAATCAGGTTTGTGCTTAGATACGCGGTAAATGTCTCTGTTATTTTTAAGAGCAAAAAAAAAATTGCTGAATTAAGCTATGGTAGGTACCTAATAGTCATAGTCATAGTCATTTATTCATTAGCAAGTAGTTTTGTATCTGAATTTACACATAGATAACATTACACAATAATTATAACAGTAATTACATTTGATTTTTCTAAATTACATCAACATCCAATTTAAGTGGGTTCCCTCTATCTGGCAGAAACTTGATGCTCCGAATTTTATTTGGCATAACACACTTGGCATCATTTTATTTAAACGAATATTTGTAAGGTATAAATTTTTTTTAGCATAATCATTGTTTGGCCGAATGTTTATATGCTCGACTTTACGCTGGCATACTTTTAAGATGGCAGAATTTTATTTCGCATAATTACCTTTGGCAGACTTAAAATTCCGCATTATTTCGTTTAGCATAACAATTATTTAGAGCAATGATTATTTGGCATAATTTCACTTGGCATACTATGAAGATGGCAGAATTTCATTTAGAATAATTTTGTTAGGCATATTTTCATTTCTATTAATTGCATTTTAACTTAAAATGAAATAGTGTCTCAAAAAGTCAGTATATTTGTGCTACAAAAATTATTGACAGAAACGAATCGCTGCAGAACCGACTCCACGTAGTCTTTGTGGCCTTCCCCTAGAGTGTAATTTAAGTCCGCGTAGGCGCGGAGTGGCGAGGCGGCCCACGAGCTGAGGAGCAGGTGGTTAGCGTAAAACCATCTGCGACGATGAGCTCGCGTGGGACCGCCGGAGCCCCGCAGCGCCGAAGCCGTGACAGAAACCATGCATGCTGCATGTTGCATGCTCGCCTGCATGCTGTAAGCTTGCTTGCATGCTGCATGCTTGCTTGCGCATTATTGGTTGCTTGCATGCTGTATGCTTGCTTGCATGCTGCATGCTTGTTTGCACGCTGCGTGCTTGTTTGCATGCTGCATGCTTCTTCGATATGAAATGTATGCCAAAAGATGATTCTAAGTTTAAAGTTTCTGGGATATGATAGTTCTGCCTTTTAATAACTATCGATATGAAATTATGCCATGAGACGATTCTGACTGCGAACTTTCTGCGATATGATGGTTCTACTTTTTAATTATTATGGAATAAAATTTATGCCTAAAGATGATTCTGACTTATAAAATTATGCGTTGTGAATGTATGATAAATGAGTGTATGCCAAACGATTTTCTGCGAAATGAAGTTTATGCCATCCGCTGTTACGCAAAATAATATTATGACGAAAAAAATTCTGCCATAAAGGGTGGACCCAATTTAAGTCACATGTCATATTTCTAAAATTACGTTAAATAATAATATTGTCATAGTAATACCTTAAAACTAAAATAACTTAAAATAATAATGTTGTCATGGTCATACTTTAACATTTAAAATTATAACAATAAAATAATTGATTACAATATAAATTACCATAGATTGATATATAATTAAAATAATTGGTGGGGCTCCGACGGAAGGCGAAAATTAGGTACCTTCGACGCGGACCGAAAAACTGATGTACGCAAGTGTCTCGCCTAGGGACAGGAAGTGAGGGAATCGTGCACCTACCTCCTCGTGAAACTGCTCGATCTGCCAGCAGCTCTGCTCCAGAGTCTTCACAATTCGGCACCACGTGTCGGCTTAGTCCAGAGGCACAAACACAGCACTTCAGTTTTACCGTCGAAGCCACAGAATACACCACTAAAGAAACAGCGGGACTGCTATGAACTTATAATACTAAAATTATATCGTTCTGCGATAAAATAGTACAGCGGGTAAAAAAAACACAGCGAGATGCGCTCACGCCGGAATTCATATTTGAACTGTTATAATGTCTTTTTCGAACGAGCCATAAAGAAGGCGACGCTCATTGGCGAGAAGTTTGCGAGGCGCACGATTGTGATTGGCGGGAAAGGACTAGCTTGACATCTTGCGTAATAGTTTAACAAAATAAAATAGATGGCGCTAACATTTCCTCCCCCTTTTAAAGGGTCACCTTTAAACCCAATCATAAAGTGTAATAAAGAACTGCGGAAATATAATATTGAAACTGCGATTTATATAAGATAAACTGCGACAATCTTAAACTAACTAACTGCTAGCACTTAAACTACTGTGGTTACAAAAAAAAATAACAATCTTATTGCGTAGGTAATGGGCACAAACGTACGACCGGACGCACGTATGTACCTTTAGCTGTTCTTACAGAAACTACACGCGTTATACCATCGTTAGAAGGAAGAATCTTCTCTACTATCGCTAATGGCCACGATAAAGGAGGTGAATTGTCAGTTATAATAACAACAACCGTGCCAGGCTTGACTGGCACAGACGGAGTATTCCATTTCTCTCGGGTTTGTAAACTATGTAAATATTCCATTCTCCATCTCTTCCAAAAAGATTTCACTAATTTATCAAGCAGAGAATGTCTCTGAAGCAAGTTGAGATTATCTGATTCTACTTCAGGCGCGGGCAATGAGAGTAAAGGAGCGGTATGCAAAAAATGACCTGGCGTTAACGCGGTAGGTTCTGCGGGATCGGCACTTAGGACCGTAAGAGGCCGAGAGTTTAACAAACACTCGATCTGAACGAGCACTGTAAATAGCTCTTCGTAAGAGAGACGCTGTTGACCGATGACCTTGAAAAGATGCGTCTTGACGACCTTCACCATACTCTCCCAACATCCGCCAAAATGTGGGGCGGCCGGACAGTTAAACTTCCATGTGATACGGTTTTCAGCAAGCTCTTCTTCGAAGCGAGAGCGGAACTCGACATTATTAAGGAATTTATATAAGTCGCGTAAATAAGAAATATCTGGTTGACCGAGCTTTGCTCGGTATTTTTTGGTAAATTTTGTTTAAAATAATAAGTTTATGTTTAAGTTGATTATCGATAAAGTTGGGCATTGAAAACACGAATAAAACGACATTCTATAAAAATGAATCCTAGCTAGATCGATTTATCGCCCTCGAAACCCCCGTATACTAAATTTCATGAAAATCGTTGGAGCCGTTTCCGAGATTCAGATTATATATATATATATATATCGATACCGGAAATTTCAATTGTCGTAAAGGACATTTTGCCGAAAATGAGTTATATATATATTTGGAATCAGCGTCGCAAGCTCTATCGATTGGTATATTTAAAAAAATTCTATCTTAAAAAAAAAGCCCCTTACGACCTGGCTTTCCAAGAGCTCTAGCGCGATTTTTTTTACTATTTGGGATGTATCGCAAAAATAATTTTCAATAGGGGAGCGTAAAGTCATGTTTTAATTAGTTAAGTGGTCGTAATACTCATTTTTGCATTAAACTTTTTATACGACGTTATAAACAATAATTATTATTACAAATCAAAAGGTCGTAAACATGTTATTTGATAATCGAAACCCTTACGACCAAATCTATGCTTTGTTTTAACTTACGTAATTAGGGCGTAAAGGACGTTTGTTTTATTTATTGCCCTTTACAACCTTAATTTTAACAAAAACACAATTAAATTTTTCGTTTTGTTCTTATTACCGACGGCGTACAGAGGTCTGACGAGCACCATTCTCAAAGAAACTCAAAGTCAGAAAAAAAAATCTATGTGTCTGGTATACCTTTATAAAAGGTTAGTTACTCCACGTAATAGTAACTCCAGTTTTTTTTTTTTTGAATGGGAGAAAATCTTAATGTTAATTTATTTGAAACTGAATAGAACTGAAGGGCTGGTGCTCACTCGGGGTATTGTATCATACACGGCGATCAAGGTGACATCAAATTCATATACTTTTCCGTGCTGCTTCGCGCGTACCAAATTTTTGAATTTTCGATAGGTGATTTTTCAAATCTTTGACGTGGTCAAACGAAGTTGACCATCGATTTACTTGTACTGTCGTTAGTTAATAGCCAACTAATGACTTTTTTGATGAGAATAATTAAAAAAGTTTTTGATCAAATACTTTTTTTTTACAAAATTTCATAATCAGTCATAATCACGGTGATAAATAAGTGACTGAAAACTGATGTTACTAAATACCTCTTTTGTTAATCACCGTGACTATGGCTGAGTTATAATGACACGCCCTTCCGCTCCGCCCAGAGCGGGAGACGTCATTTGATGATTTCCCAAACACAAAAAAAGACGTTTTTCTTATTCATTTCCGCAGGAGTTCTTCCCATAACGGCTTCCCATAATAGAAGGCTGCAGGTCTTCAATCTCGTTTCCAATCGTAGCCTGTTCTTCAACTATGTTCAACTTGTTTTCGTTTGAAAACTTAAAATATATTGGTCTGCAAAACATTGTGGAAGATGGTTTTGGATTCTCCCATATCACTTTTTCGCCACAAACAAAGCGCAGAGGCACAAACGAACACATAAAAATGCTAGAATCGTCATCCTCTGCCACAGTTTGCTTATACAAAGTTTGCCCTAAGCACCATCAAAACCCCACTTGCATATAAGTATAAATTCTTTGCCATCCAGATTCTACACGTAGGAATTTTCCAAGTCTAGCCACAGTTTTGTTCAAAATAGCTTGGCGCTTTACTTTAACCCTTCTTCTGTGGCTTCAGTGGCATCTTTTGACGGATAGCAGTTCTTCATCCCTTCAAGGATAGCTGTGTAAGAAGGATACAATGGTATTCCTTCTTCTTTTGCACAAGATCTTAATGTTATATATTGCCACTTAGAAAGCTTCAATGAAGTCAAAATACCTAAAGCTTTATCAGCAGAATATATGGGCATAGTTTTCTATACCTTTAACAAATCCTTCATATTTGTAGCTTCTTCGGGATGCTCCGAGACTAGTTTATTGATATCTGCTACTTTCTTATTTGTGCTTTTAAACCAGTTGCATGAGCAAGACTTTCATTGCTGTACGTTAGGAGCTCTTCCACTTTTCTTCAGCGGGCTTAGCTTCACAAATGGTTTTCTGGGACTCACAACTGATGTTGATCCAACACTGCACGTTTCCGGTCCACAGGATGTTAATAATAATATCTTAGGACAATCAACACTACGTTATCTGATCCCAAACGAGGCAGAGCCTGTACTATAGTAACCAGACAACTGATAAACATACTTATATATTTCTAAATACATACATATTATAGATAAATTACACCCAGACACAGAACAAATGATTGTGCTCATCACACAAACATTTGTCCTGGGTGGGAATCGCACCCACGACCTTAGTCTTAGCAGTCAGGGTTTTTTTTTTTTTTTTTTTTTTTTTTTCAGGGTGGGAAATCATCAAATGACTTCTCCCGCTCTGGGCGGAGCGGGAGGGAGTGTCAGACTTTTACTGACTAAAACCCACCCGTGTTCCATCAGTTGCCCATGTGCCAGGGTCACGGTATCTCTTTCGAACAATCACGCGACCCCGGCAGGCATCGGTCCTAGTAGACCCCTACACTGCTGCTGACGCCTCAAAGAGATTTGAGGCGCGCGTAGAACACTGCGCGCCGTCGACCCGAGCTTGGTCCTTACCGGGCGGCGAGCTACCCATTGCTCGCCACCCGCAAGCTCGCGCCTACGGTGGCCGGGAGTCCGCTATTGACTCCCGACGCCCGGGGCGTCTCCTCCTGCGGCGGCTAGGGACGTGAGGGCGCAGAGACTGCCACTCCCTCACGCGCCCCGCCTCCTCCTTCGCGAGCATTACTGCTTCGCAGAAGGAGGTGACGGCTTCCCATTCCCTCTCGCTCCGTACCATGGCTCGCACCAGGGCCGGACGCGAGAGGTCGTCGCCGCCGATCGCCTCCACGAGGACACGGCGGTGCTCCGCCCAGGCAGGGCACACCTCCACCGTATGCTCCACCGTGTCCTCCAGACGATCCTCGCAATGGAAACACCCGGACGTATCCTCCCGCTTTATCCTGAACAGGAACCCACCGAAGCACCCATGCCCGGTGAGAACCTGCGTCAGGCGGAAGGTGAGGACGCCGTGGCGCCTCTCTATCCACTCCTCAAAGAGGGGACTTACCGCCGCAATTGTGGCGTGCCCAGCACTGGGTTGCGACAATCGTACCCGCCATGTCGCCATGAGATCACACCGGAGCTCTGTCCGCCGTGCCGCGATTTGTCGCGGCGAGCCTCCTCGCGCCACTCCCACATGTGCGCGAGGACCTTTGCCTCCAGATCCCATGGCAGCACTCCGGCAAGGAGGCTCGCCGCCTCGCACGAGACCGTGCGGTATCCCCGGAGCAGTCAGGGTCACTAACCAATAGACTAACAGGCCAGTCAATGTCATGTTAATGTACCCTCATTTATAGCGAAGTCAGAACTGGAACATGGGTGCTGTTCTACTAACGCTAGAGAAGGGGTTATCTTTTCCCTCACGACCTCAGGCCATTTCATGTCCTCTTGCAGCCATGTCTCATACTTTTTTAATGAATGTATGTATCGTGCGATTACACGAGATCCGTTTGTTCCTCAACAAGCACATATAAGTCTGACAGAATTGTTTCAATTCGTTCTTTTCATTTTCTGACAAATCAACTATATTCGCAAAAACTTCAAATAACATTTGAGGTTGTTAAAAACAACTGGTGTTTGCCAAAAACAGGAAAATGTCCAAATTGGTAACAAAATCTTCCATCACAACACAATTATAAATAAAACGTAATAACGTAATAGTGCAAAACATTTTTTTTAATGTTGATTTCCTATTAGAATAATATTTTTTTACTTTTTTACTAAATATTTGAATAATAAATAAAAAATAATAAAAATACTTTTATTTCACATGTGTGATTTTTGTTCCTTTTACCTCCTTAGCCTCTGGTTTAAATGGCTTGTACTATCCCTTGATGATCATGATTAGTCCTTTACGACACATCTGAATTTATCATAACCAATTTTTCGTGGCTGTAAAGTACTTCAGTTAATTTTTTTTGGGCTGTAAAGGACTCTCATTTTCGTCAATAATTATGTTTGGTTTGTTTTGTTAATTTTTATGGATAGAACTCGAAAAAATAGTGAGGGTTTCTTTTGACATCATGAATATAGTACTTTATTTGAAAAAGATATAAGAAAAAAACAATTTTTTTTTTTGTTTTTTGGCTCTACTGAAAACTCGTGTTTTGTCCTTTACGACAATTGAAATTTCCGGTATCGATATATATATATACATATACATATATACAAGAATTGCTCGTTTAAAGGTATAAGATTAGCGCCTACAAAATTAGTGCCTCTGTCCGAGTGCATTACTTGGACAGGGCCCCTGCGAGACAAGAACCGTTTAAGTGCAGCTAAAAAACTGGCGGTGCTAAGATCAGTGGCTACTTCAATATGTAGCGCGCGAGTTGTGAGACAAGTGAACACGCAAAAATATGCTTTCGAAGCCTTTGCACCCCGACGGCGAATGGGAGTGTAAGATATAGGGCCTGCGTAATCACAGCCCGTGTGAGTAAACGGCTTAATAACCTGACGCGTCCGACATTCCGGCAAGTCAGCTATGAGCGGGAAGACGGGACGCGGTCGAGCGCGGAAACAAATATTACAATCGTGAACTACCTTTTTTTTCTTTTTTTTTTTGGATGGGAAATCATCAAATGACTTCTCCCGCTCTGGGCGGAGCGAGAGGACGTGTCAGACTTTTACTGACTAAAACCCACCCGTGTGCCATCAGTTGCCCATGTGCCAGGGTCACGGTATCTCTTTCGAACAATCACGCGACCCCGGCAGGCATCGATCCTAGTAGACCCCTACACTGCTGCTGACATCTCTTTGAGGCGCGAGTGGAACACTGCGCGCCGTCGACCCGAGCTTGGTCCTTACCGGGCGGCGAGCTACCCATTGCTCGCCACCCGCAAGCTCGCGCCTACGGTGGCCGGGAGTCCGCAATCGACTCCCGACGCCCGGGGCGTCTCCTTCTGCGGCGGCTAGGGACGTGAGGGCGCAGAGACTGCCACTCCCTCACGCGCCCCGCCTCCTCCTTCGCGAGCATTACTGCTTCGCAGAAGGAGGTAATGGCTTCCCATTCCCTCTCGCTCCGTACCATGGCTCGCACCAGGGCCGGACGAGAGAGGTCGCCGCCGCCGATCGCCTCCACGAGGACACGGTGGTGCTCCGCCCAGGCAGGGCACACCTCCACCGTATGCTCCACCGTGTCCTCCAGACGATCCTCGCAATGGAAACACCCGGAAGTGTCCTCCCGCTTTATCCTGAACAGGAACCCACCGAAGCACCCATGCCCGGTGAGAACCTGCGTCAGGCGGAAGGTGAGGACGCCGTGGCGCCTCTCTATCCACTCCTCAAAGAGGGGACTTACCGCCGCAATTGTGGCGTGCCCATCGTGAACTACCTTACGAATAGCACGACGAGCAGACAGTATCCAGTATTTCTGCCGTAATAGTGACATGAGCTGTTCAGGCCCAGCGTGTAAATATTTCTTATGATAATATTCAATTAATAAGTTAACAAAAAAATCATGGCTTGGCAGAAGTACTGGGTGCTGCTGTGAGTAACTTAGATCAGAATGGGTGAGACGTCACCAACTCTGATTAAATCGTTATGTAAAAACGGTCTTAATTTATTAATAGATGATGAAACCTGCGTGTTCAGTTTTAAATTTAAAATTTCTTTATTGAAACGTTTATTTTGGATAAGTTTCAGCAATTTGTTTTCTGCAAAACTCAAATCAGCTGCGGTTATATGTACGGAATCGCGACGTGGTAACAAATTAGCGAATCTATAAATGTAAACAATCGTACGGAGTATTTTACTCCATGACGAAAGGCGGCAAAGAGTATCATAAATATAAGAATCGTCAGCGGGAATTAAAACAGCGTGAATGAGTTTCTTTTGTTCAGGTATCTCGTCCAACGTGAGCGATTCCGTACCTTCAGTAATAGGCCACTGCGACGGATGTAATGTTAGCCAGGGGGGCCCTTGGGACCACAGAGGGTGGTCTTTTAACTTAGCAGGAGAGACACCACGTGACAGACAGTCTGCCGGGCCGGGTTCTCAACCCCTGCAACGTGATAAAAGTTATCTGCGGAGATATTATCAGTAATTTTAATAACTCGATTGGCAACGAACGTTTGCCAACGATGCGGTGAACCTTTAATCCAGTAGAGTGCGACTTTTGAATCGGTAAAGGCGTAAATTTTAATTGCAAAACGGTTGTCATAAGTCTCAAGAACAGTCCGAAGCAATTTTGACAGCAAAACTGCTGCACAAAGTTCCATACGAGCAATCGTAATGGGCGAAGAAGGCGCGATCTTTGACTTGGAACATAAAAGGCGGACAATATTGCCGGAGGCAGAGCCAACGTGTAGGTATACTACGCCACCATAAGCTTCGCCACTGGCGTCAGCGAACCCGACCAATGTCGATTCACAGTCGTTCTTCACTTCTAAACAACGCGGTATTTTAATTTCGTTTAGGGCTGGTAACTCTGAAGTAAATTGTTGCCAAGCCTTGACAATATGAGTAGGAGCAGGGACGTCCCAATCCACCTTCAACTGCCACAACTGCTTAATAAGAAGTTTAGCTACTAAAATAGAAGGAGCGACGAATCCCATGATATCCCACAGTCTCGCGACGGTTGACAGTATGGTGCGCTTAGTGCACGCGATATTCGAACTTGGCGGGTTGATTTTAAAATAGAAAATATCTTGGTCTATAGACCAGCGAAGACCCAAGATTTTATGGTCAGCGGTTTTGTCAAATTCAACCTCAGTCGTCACCTTATGAGAGGCGGGAAGTTCATTAAGAACAGACTTTGAATTACTGTTCCACTTCACAAGGTCCCATTGAGCGCCCTTAAAAAGAGCAATTAAATCTTTAGCGGTGTCAATCGCCTCGTCTTCGGTATTGACAGAAAATGCAACATCATCCATATACAGGCACGAGGAGGCGACGGCAGCAGCGCGGGGACGCTCAGCGCCATCGTCAGCGATGAGTTGCTGCACAGTGCGCAGAGCGTGGTAAGGACTGGACTTTAAGCCAAAACAAACTCTACTAAATTCATATAAGCGAAGCGGGTCGTTAGGATTAAAATGATAAAGAATTCTCTGATAACGTCGATCAGATTCGCGAATCATAATTTGTAAAAACATTTGTTTACAATCAGCGGTCATCGCTACAGAGTGTAGACGAAAATTTAAAATAATTTTGAATAAATCACCCTGTAGGTTGGGCCCACTGTGCAGCAAATCATTTAACGAAATACTGGACGATGTTTTACAGCTGCCATCCAGCACGGGACGCAACCTAGACGAAGACTTGTCTGGGCGGAGAACCCCATGATGTGGGATTATATAAGTAGGGTACACATCTGCAGTTTCATGCGGAAGAACTGAGACGGGCGAGATATAACCTTTAGAAAGGTAATAATTTAAAACTTCGTCATAAGCGGCGCGTAGCTCAGGTGAAGCTTCAAGCTTCCTCTCTAAGCATAAAAAACGTCTACGAGCGATATTGAATGAGTCACCCAGTGTGAACACATCCTTATCAAACGGTAGACCCACGGTATAGCGACCAGTAACTGGGTCCCGTTGCGTAGTTTAACGATAAAAATATTCACATTCAGCATCAGCAGGATGCTGAACGGGCGGGCCAGGAACTTCTTCAAGTTCCCAGAAGCGGGAAATCAAATTGTTATCCATAGGCGAAGGGACTATGGCGCAGCACGATGTGACACATGCTGGGCGGTTACTGAGTGTAGGTACGACCCCCATGAGTACGTAGCCTAACACCGTATTGACAGCGGCGGGCACTGACGGGCCACCAGGAACCACGTCAGGCAAAAGTAAATGCGGAAACAGCGATGCTCCAATTAAAATATCAATTTTACTTGGAATAGCGAAACTATCATCAGCGAACCGAAGTTTATTCGAGTAAGGCAGGGCCTTAATATCAACAAAAGCGGAAGGTAAGTTGTCCGTAATTTGATCAACTACTAACAAGTCAATATCAAATCGGATATTTTTATTAAAGCGTGAAAATATACGTAAATTTATTGTCCCGAACGACGTCCTCTCTGTGCCTCCAAAACCTCTTACAGTCGTAGACCGTGTATTGTTTTGACGTAAATGTAAACGTTCACAACATTCCCTAGTAATGAAGTGACTTTGCGACGCGGAATCAAGCAAAATTCTTATTAAATGCTCACGCCCAGCACTATCGTACGCCACGACTTGAGCAGTCGCGAACAAAACGGTAGTATGGGAATCACATTGCGGCGTCTCGCTGCAAGCGGCATTAGAGGAAACAGAACGCGGAGCGTCAACGGACATCGAACACAAAGCTACATCAGGCTGCGTGGCGGAGCGCACCGGCTCGGACGCGGGCACGGGTGCGAAATGGACGACAGCAGCGTTCGCTTGCGTTGACGTCACCGGATCGGGCGTCTCGCGCTGCGACGTAGGTGTAGTTGAACTCGCCGCTTCCGCGGTCCGTGGGTTCGAATCCCAAGTAAAATGTAATAGTGAATGGTGACGTTGTTTACACGTTCTACAGCCAGATGCGGATTGACAACTCGATATTCTATGTTTAATACTTAAACAATTAACGCAACCGTTAATTTTCCTAACAACCTGTAAGCGTTAATACGGAGTTGATTTATGAAAATCAGGACATTTAAATAAGTGTTGATGTGTGACATTAGTACACAAACATTTATCTGTTGAATC
This sequence comes from Aporophyla lueneburgensis, assembly GCA_932294355.1. Classification (NCBI taxonomy): domain Eukaryota; kingdom Metazoa; phylum Arthropoda; class Insecta; order Lepidoptera; family Noctuidae; genus Aporophyla; species Aporophyla lueneburgensis. Next base: position 14,688,547 of record OW028750.1, on the reverse strand, counting down.
AGATTCGACCGTGCTTACATACGCGTTATAACGCGGGGAGGACTGCGGTTTTTTACTATCATTAGAACTGCGGGAGCGATCAGCTGATTTTGCGGAATTATGTACTTGCGCGCCGACTGTTAAAGCGTGAGTGCGATACAATATTTTACTCTGTTTATTAACGAAATCGACTAAATCATTAAATAAAGGAATATCAGACTGATCCTGACTGTTTTCAAAGTTACGAACAGTTTCACTGTCTAACTTGGTAATAGCTATTTGTACGAAAATTAAATTCAATAAATCTGGAATTTTTAAATGTTGTAAGGCACGGACGGCGTTAACAAACTTATCATTAAAAATGTCTAAATTATCGGAAGTAACGGAAGTTAACGGTTTAAAATCTATGATCTGTTTTAAATAAGTGGCCGCTAGTGTGCGTTTGTCTTCATATCTATTCACTAGCGTATTGAAAATGAGTTCGTAATTCTCAGCGGTAGGCACAATGCCGGCGCATGCGGCTAGCGCTTTACCGGTCAATTTGCCCTGTAAATAATGTAATTTTTGATGATCCGAGAGAGATGGATTATCATGAACAGCGGATTTATAATTTGAGTAAAACAATGGCCATGAACGAATGTCACCGTTAAAACTCATTAATTCAATCGGCGGTAACTTAATGATAGAAGATTTTTTCTCTAAGATGGACGGAACGACGTCTGCATTGGTAGAAGAAACCAAACGTTCTAAGCGATTAAATAACTGTTCAAACGAAACCAGCGCCTTGTAATCAGCGCGCGCGTTGGGATCGGCTGTCAGTAGACAGTTATTATACTGATCCATAACTTCATGAAATTCGGAACGAATAGCGTCAATGTTTCAGCTAGCGTCCAGAAAAGCCTCTTTCGCATCATCTCCCGTGCTATGTCTTTAGATAAATCGTAGGCAGACTGTAAACACTCGAATAAAGCATTCCGTTTGGCTTCCAACGCCAACAACGAAAACTCCGTACTACCAGACTTAATAGCTTTCTTCATTATGAAATGAGAATTTTAAATTGAAGGTATACAAAAATAATTTATTTGTGAATTTGCGAATAATATAAAAGTAAGTGGGTACTCGTACCTACCTAGCGTGCCTAACGAGAATCGTGCGTGGCGAGCGCCGAGCGCGGCTCGACGACACGTACCGACTTATACGCGGGCACGGGTGCGAAAGGGACGACAGCAACGGTTGCTTGCGTCAGTTATGGTAGGTATCTACCAAATCTCAGCGAAAATTATCGAAATAGAACCTTATTTCGCGAATACCACTGAGAATATGAATATTACAGCGAATAATAATGTTAGCTTGTATCGGGTAACCCTACTTATTACATCGACTAATTCTCGGATGTCACTCAATCGATCATTCGTTCATTATGACATTCACTGTCAACCTCTATGGAGGTTGACTGACAGACGGCCTTCTTGTTCGAGACGCCGAGCGGTGAACACAGATTCGATTGTCATCCTAACAGATTGGGATTATTTAAGTTTTAGCGAGTAAGTACAGGACTTATTATTTTGGTGATAACTGTGTGATTTAGAAATGTTGTGGAAAAGGAATTAAATATGCTTGTGTTTGAATAATGTTCATAGTTTTTATTGCGAACCCCTTCATTTCTGGGCTGTGGTTGACAGTTCAGAAGTGGGATCGTAAGAGAATTCTCATAATTTTCTTATTTTCACGTCCACAACGACCTTACTATGGCGAGGAGTGTTTAAAAATTATCGTTACTGGTATGATTCGAAAGATTTTTACGGATTTAAAACATGCATACTTTATTTCCTTTTTTCTTGACTACCTACATCTTTCACTTTCGAGAGTGGAATGTTACTATTTATTTTCTGGACAAATAACTTAATTTTTATAGATATGAAAACGTCAGTTTTAAAAACAATTTGAATATGAAAGTTATGGACGTTATTAACGAATGCCTTGATCTAAAAATATGGACGATTAGTACACGTTATCATAATAAATGGATTTGAGAAGTGGAAGGAACAAAATAAGTAACAAATATCTTGTGACTAGTGGTTACATAAACTTTATCGCCGTGTACGTAATAAATTTATTCACCGGTGTCTAAGTTGATTTGAAAGAAGCATTTTATTGTGATATTAACCTAGTAGCTTGTCTTAAAATAAGAAAATTGTAGCCGTAATTATTGGTGGCCCTGTAGGGTCAGTCCATGTAGGGGACATGGACTGAGAAAATAGATACCATCTAATTATAGTGTAAATACGAGCATATACTAAGCTTTTAAATGTAAGTTTCAGATACACATTCGTATTGGATGCAACCGAGGGGAAGGGTTGTTATTCAATATGGATAAGGACGAAAGTGAGCCCAGGTTTGAGGGCAGGAGTGAGCCCAGGTTTGAGGGCAGGAGTGAGCCCAGGTTTGAGGGCAGGAGTGAGCCCAGGTTTGAGGGCAGGAGTGAGCCCAGGTTTGAGGGCAGGAGTGAGCCCAGGTTTGAGGGCAGGAGTGGGCCCAGGTCTGAGGGCAGGAGCACATATAGGTGCGAGAACGAAGGACGGAATATGGACAGCCAGGATACGGAGCGGGTTACTACCGGAGTGCCAGCAAGGATTGAAGAGCGGACACTGCGTCCGTCAAGACACAACCGCAAAAGGCGAAATATCATTTCGGATTCGGACAGCTCATCGCGGGGTGGTGCAAGCCGCGAGAGGACAAGGAAATACAGGAAGAGGTCACGAGCAAGGAGAGGTGGCTCCAGGCGAACGGAGCGAAGCAGCGACAGCTCAAGTAACCGTGAGTCAACAAGAGTTTATAAGTCTAGACGGAACACGAATAGGGAATCTGAAACAAATGTAATATTGGATAAATTTTTGTCGATTTTAAGTAACGTCAAGAGTTCGGAGAGGCCCAAGCTGTCATTTAACAGTAATGTTTTGCCGGAATTTGACCCCCTAAGTAAAGAGCAAACCATGTTAGTATGGATCACTAAAGTAGAAGAATGTGCCGAAATATACGGTTGGTCCGAAAAGGAAATAATTCACTGCGCTCTTCCTAAACTTTCTGGGGTAGCAAAAACCTGGTACCAAGGTTTACCTTCTCTTCTCTATACTTGGGGCGAATGGAAGAAAAAACTTATTGAATCATTTCCTTGTCGCGAGGACTACGCCGAACTCTTGACAGATATGTTGGCTAAACGTGTTAAGTATGGTGAATCATTGGAGCAATATTATTACACAAAATTGAATTTGCTAAACAGATGTAAAATTTACGGTAAACAAGCAGTAGATTGTGTCTTATACGGAGTAGATGATCGTGCCATTAGAGTAGGAGCGCAAGCAGCTCAATTTAGTGAACCAGAACAAATTTTAAAATATTTTCGGACGGTAAAAGTAGGTCAAAGTAGAGAAGCATTCGAAGCTAATGCTAGAAATAGGAACGATCGTAAAGCCTCTATTATTGCAACGTCTCGGCCCCAGAATCCGAAGTCTGGTGCGGTGAATTCTAACATACGGTGTTTTAATTGTAACGAACTTGGTCATCCCAGTTTTAGATGCGATAAACCCTCTATTAAATGTTCACTATGCGAAAGATTAGGTCATCAAGCTTCTAATTGTTATAAATCCAAAATTAAAACTGATTCTCCTAGAACTGAAACCCAATCTAAGGATAAGACTGAGAAACAGGTATCAGAGCTGACAATTGATAGGTCTATTGATAAATATATTTTAGACATTAAAATTGATGGTGTAACAGTAAAATGCCACATAGATTTAGGGAGCCAGTGCACGCTTATTACAATAAGCAAGGCTAAAGAACTTAACATGGATGTTAAATGCCCACCTAATCTACCTGTGTTGAGAGGTATAGGTTCAAATCTAACTATTCCATTGGGTATTGCTACAGCCGATGTTGAAGTTCAGGGCATCAAAAAAAATATAGACATTTACGTAGTTGAAGACCACGTACTGAGTCATCCTGCTCTCTTGGGGCACTCATTACTGAAATGTCCGATCTTATTATTACGAAAACCCCAACTAAATTAATATTTAAAAGGATTGATTCTACCAAAATACACTTGCTATGTGACGATAGTATTCTTATTCCACCATCCTCATTGTTTGTAATTCCAGTAAAATCTGAGCCCTCTTTTAATGGCAATGTCTTTGTACGAGCTTCCCTTAGGGATTTAGATGGAAAGCATTATTATATTTTACCGGGTGAATATAGCATCAAGGAAGGTAATGGTTCAATACTTGTATACAATGTGTCTGGAAGAGAAATAAATATCTCTAAAAATTCTTTATTAACTCGTTCTATAAAAACCGAATGTTTAAACTCTCCAGAGGTTCTTAATTGCTGTCAAATGTCTTTCAATTCTGACGATTCCGATGAACAAATTAAATGCGGTAAAAAACTTAATGACAAGGAACGTTTGCAGTTACAACAGCTATTAAATAAATATCAAGACTGTTTTTCTAAAGGCTTAAAGGATCTCGGATTTACTAAAGTAACAGAGATGGTTATTGAACTGGAAGATACCGAACCAATTGTATATAGACCGTATCGTTTATCTCATGCCGAAAGAATATTAGTAAATGACATGGTTCAAGAGATGATAGATAGTGGCATTGTGAGGGAGTCTTCTTCGCCTTATGCTAGTCCCATCGTTTTAGTCCAGAAAAAGACGGGAGAAAAACGGTTATGCGTTGATTATCGAGCGCTCAATAGGAAAACAAAAAAAGACCATTACCCCCTACCGCGTGTTGAGGACCAACTAGACCAACTGGCAGGCAACCAGCTATTCACCTCTCTTGATTTAGCATCAGGCTATTACCAAATTCCAATTAGTAAAGAGTCTTGTCACAAAACGGCCTTTGTTACACCAGACGGGCAATATGAATATAATCGCATGCCGTTTGGTCTAGTTAATGCCCCTTCCGTCTTCCAAAGGACGATTAACAAAATTCTCCACGACGCTAAAATCAAATATGCAATTGTATACATGGATGATGTTCTCATACCTTGTAAAGATGTATCTGAAGGTTTGAATAGATTAGAGGAAGTTTTACAACTCCTAAAGCAAGGAGGCTTAACACTCAGACTCAGAAAATGTAACTTCTTCGTAGATACCATTGATTTTTTAGGGTTCGAAGTCAGTTCATCAGGTATTCGTCCGGGTGGTAGGAAAACCGAGGCTATCTCTAAATTTCCAACGCCCAAAAACATACACGAATTGAGGCAATTTCTGGGGTTATCCGGTTTTTTTAGGCGATTTATTAAGGACTATGCCTTAATAACTTCTACGTTGACAAACCTATTGAAAAAAGACGTTATTTGGACCTGGGGTAATAACCACGAAGAATCTTTCAACTTGGTTAAATCGTTACTTACGCAGCGACCGTTATTGGCTCTATACGACCCTAAAGCAGTAACACAATTGCATACCGACGCGTGTAAAGATGGGCTTGCGGGTATACTATTACAGACTGACTCTTTAGGCGTATTTCATCCGGTTTCGTACTTTAGCCGTAAAACTTCTCCCGATGAAAGCAAATTACACTCGTATGAGCTTGAAACCCTGGCAGTGGTAGCATCTTTGAGTAGGTTCAGGGTATATTTACTGGGGATACCATTCACAATTTATAGTGACTGTAGCGCTTTAAGATCTACATTTGTAAAACGCGATCTGATCCCGCGAGTTGCACGTTGGTGGGTTCAAATACAAGAATTCGACTGTACTATCGAATATCGACCCGGCTCCCGAATGACGCATGTTGATGCGCTGAGCCGTGGACCGGTTGCAGCTTCTGAACTCGAAACCCACGTACTAGACATTCTAACAATTGAATGCTCTGATCAGGACTGGATTGCCACCGTGCAAGACGCGGATGATGAGGTGCAGAAGATTAAAAATATATTAGAGGATAAATCTGCAGATTTGGTAATGGATATTCATAAAAACTACAAAATAAAGAACGGTCGTGTATATCGTATGGTAGGAGATGAGATTAGGTGGTTCGTGCCAAAGGGAGTACGCTGGCAGATATTAAAACGTAACCATGACGATATAGGACATTACGGATTTGACAAAACTTTGCAACGAATACAACAGCATTACTGGTTTCCTAAAATGCGTCGATTCGTAAAAAAATACGTACAATCTTGTTTAGAATGTGCCCATCATAAGACTCCTGGTGGCAAACGTGAAGGCGGCCTGCACCCGATTGAAAAAGTCAGTGTCCCTTTCCATACGGTACACGTCGACCACTTAGGCCCTTTTATCAAGAGCAAAAGCGGTCACTGTTATTTACTGGTCTTGGTGGATAGTTTTACGAAATTCGTAAATATAAATGCCGTCAAAAATACAAAATCCCTTACTAGTATACGCGTAATAAAAGAACACATACGTTATTTCGGGGTCCCCACACGGCTGATATCCGATAAAGGAACTAGTTTCACTAGTAAAACGTTTAAGGAATTTACAACACTATACGGAATAAAACACGTTATAAACGCCGTAGCAACACCCAGAGCGAACGGGCAAGTTGAACGGTTTAATAGGACTATCTTAGATGCCCTTTCGACTTGTACTCATAGCAAAGATGACAAATCTTGGGATGAGTACATCTGTGACATTCAAGTAGGCATCAATACCACAGTACATAAGGCTACTCAGAAGAGCCCTTCCGAATTATTGTTTGGGTTTAACATAACTAGTAAGTCGGAAGGTATTTTGAATCCCATTATCTCCGATACCACTAATTTAATTGACTCGGAAGACTTGAATAGCATAAGAGATAAGGCAAGTCGTAGTATAGAGACACAGCAATTAAAAGATGTAGAAAGGTTTAATAGACATAGGAAATCGGCTAAAATGTATAGGGTAGGAGACTTAGTTCGCGTCGAGAGGCAAGTCCCTCATGATGGCCAGTCGCAAAAGTTAGTGGTTAAATTCCAAGGTCCATATCGTATTATGAAAGTGCTTCCCAATGAAAGGTACATCATTGAGGACACTCCTATGACGCGCAAACACGGCCGTCGTTACGAAGCCGTGGTAGCTATAGATAAAATACAGCCTTGGCTAACATTTAGTAGAAACTTAGAAAGCAGTGATGAGGATAACTATAGCAATACTGGTGAGGAACGAAATGAAGCAGAGAATTAAAATAAATTGTTTTAATTGTAATGTAATTATAATGTTGATCTTTTATGAATATTCATTGAGTTAAAGTTTAGGAAATCGTGAATAAAGTAAGGAACTATTTAGAAATTTTATTTTTATTTATCTTATAAAATATTGTAATTTAGATTATTATTTTGGATAATGAACTGAAACTTAATGATGTAATTCTTGTTGGTTGTTGATTAGATGATAATGTATTGTATGTTTTTTTTCTCCTCTTTTTTTTACTATTTATATGAGTTTGTAAGCGCGAGGACGCACTCTGAACAGGATGGCCGAGCTGTTAGCTTGTATCGGGTAACCCTACTTAATACATCGACTAATTCTCGGATGTCACTCAATCGATCATTCGTTCATTATGACATTCACTGTCAACCTCTATGGAGGTTGACTGACAGACGGCCTTCTTGTTCGAGACGCCGAGCGGTGAACACAGATTCGATTGTCATCCTAACAGATTGGGATTATTTAAGTTTTAGCGAGTAAATACAGGACTTATTATTTTGGTGATAACTGTGTGATTTAGAAATGTTGTGGAAAAGGAATTAAATATGCTTGTGTTTGAATAATGTTCATAGTTTTTATTGCGAACCCCTTCATTTCTGGGCTGTGGTTGACAATAAGATGAAATATTAGTATGACAGCGGTAAAATAAGTATTTAGTGTTAAGCGGTAACAAAATGAAATAAATTCCTTCGCACTACGCTGCGTGCGTAATGGCGTCGGTACGTTTTCTAGGCTAACGAAAACCTAAAAACGGCGGGTTTTAACACTAAATCTCCTATTAGGTGACCTAAAAGGGGCGGAAACTGTATCAGTACGGTTCGAAGGACCACAATAATGGTGGGGCTCTGACGGAAGGCGAAAATTAGGTACCTTCGACGCGGACCGAAAAACTGATGTACGCAAGTGTCTCGCCTAGGGACAGGAAGTGAGGGAATCGTGCACCTACCTCCTCGTGAAACTGCTCGATCTGCCAGCAGCTCTGCTCCAGAGTCTTCACAATTCGGCACCACGTGTCGGCTTAGTCCAGAGGCACAAACACAGCACTTCAGTTTTACCGTCGAAGCCACAGAATACACCACTAAAGAAACAGCGGGACTGCTATGAACTTATAATACTAAAATTATATCGTTCTGCGATAAAATAGTACAGCGGGTAAAAAAAACACAGCGAGATGCGCTCACGCCGGAATTCATATTTGAACTGTTATAATGTCTTTTTCGAACGAGCCATAAAGAAGGCGACGCTCATTGGCGAGAAGTTTGCGAGGCGCACGATTGTGATTGGCGGGAAAGGACTAGCTTGACATCTTGCGTAATAGTTTAACAAAATAAAATAGATGGCGCTAACAATAATAATACATTCATCAATCATTTAATTTGACAACTAACTCAATAAATTACCTACAGTTCTTCTAAAGCATATAGACACTTATCCAATAGGAACTGAAGAATACTGTTGGACGCAGGAAGAAACATGGACATTTGAAAGAACTGAATGTTTAAAAAAAAAGGAACTTACTCTACGTGAGTTGAAGATGTATAAAATTTGTCAAAAGAGAATAAGACTTATCAACAGGCTCAGAAAAAGACCAATATCATAGAAAAAATTTGCCAAGATGAAAATGTAAAAGACCTCCATAATTTAAAACCGGCCTAGTGCGAGTCGGACTCGCGCACCGGCGAGGGTTCCGTACAAACCTGTAGGTATCCTCGGTTTATGTATCAGGTTTATGCTTATGAAATTAAATGTTCTTTTTTTTATTTTTATATTTGAGTTGATTGAATGAAAGGCAAATTGCGGTTTACGATTTATGACGTATTAAAAAAAAACTTCTTACTGGATCTCGTTCAAACCAATTTTCAGTGGAAGTTTACATGGTTATGTACATCATATATTTTTTTGAGTTTTATCATTCTCTTATTTTAGAAGTTACTTGGGACGGACACATTTTACCACTTTGGAAGCGTCTTTCGCGCAAACTATTCAGTTTAGAAAAAAATGATATTCGAAACCAGAATACCATTTTTGAAGACCTATTCATAGATACCCCACACGTATGGGATTGATGAAAAAAAAAATTGAGTTTCAGTTCTAAGTTTGGGGAACCCCAAAATTTTTTTTTTTCCTATTTTAGTCTAAAAATCTTGATGCGGTTCACAGAATACATCTACTTACCAAGTTTCAACAGCGTAGCTCTTATAGTTTCGGAGTAAAGTGGCTGTGACATACGGACGGACAGACAGACAGACAGACAGTCATGACGAATCTATAAGGGTTCCGTTTTTTGCCATTTGGCAACGGAACCCTAAAAATGACCAATTCTTTTATAACTTTGTTACAATCACAATTGCAAAATTGCCCTAGAAGGCCAAAAGGAAGAAAATATTCCATGGACCAGAAATTAATGGCCCGGCGGCCTAATTGCGGAACGCATTATTGGCAAATGATTGAGACTAGTTGCTTTCGTTTTTATCGCAGTTTGTTTAAAATTACGAATTTGGTATTGCGTTACTCCCTTAAAGTGTGAAAGCAACGGCTAGTTGGTTTGAACGATAAAGAGTGAACGATATGTCAAGAAAAAATGGGCAATCGTCTATTTTTGGAATTGCGTAACTTATTTGACAAGCGACAATTTGCTTAAATCGTTGTCATGAAACAAACTGCTAGTTGTATTGAAGCAGAAGGCGAGCTAGTCGTCGCTATCGTTTTCCGTTCCACATATTTTATGATTTAAACGTAAAATCTGTAAAATTATAGCGAAAAAATGTAAGTGATAGTCTTCCTGATAAATTGTGGATGTGATTTTGTGTAAAACTCCAATAATAAATGACTATTAGTGGTATTATGAATATCGAAAGAGCGAGGTGATTTTATAAGAAAAATATCGGCGTTTTACCTGAAATAAAACGCTTATTAAACTACTTACCTTATTCGAAGCATAATTAAACAATTGAGATAGGCTGAACCGTGTTTCCTGTGCCTTTTTTCCTTTCGTTTCTAGCGATATAGCTCTGTCTCGCTCTCGTGACGTCACCAGGTCAGAGAGGGGAGCGCACTTTTGAGCGCGCGCGATTCGTCTTGTTCATTGGATGATTGTCTAATTCACCAGGCAGAAATTACTATTATGCTTCGAATAAGGTAAGTAGTTTAATAAGCGTTTTATTTCAGGTAAAACGCCGATATTAAACCACTTGACCGTTATTCGAAGCATAATTAAACAATTGAGATGTCTGTTATCGCCTGGTGACGCTCATGAGGAACGCCAATGTGTAGGGAAAGATAAAAAAAAAATAGTATTTTGCTATTTGCTATATTATAATCTTAGGTGTACCTATATTATATAAGAAAACATTTGTAAATCTAGTTACTCACACAATTAACTATAGGACAGGGTTAAAGAGAGCAGTAATGCTGTTACTCCTGGAAGAGTCTAAAACCTGTCGTTTATAAAATCGAATAAAAGTGTTTGAAGACCTCCAATTTCCTCGAGCCATAATGTCTTCCAGGGGGAAGTTGTCCAACCAATTCTTGGAAGCAACAGCGGACCGGACACTTCCAGGAGTAGCAACAATACCTGCCCGACGCATCAGAGTTTTAATCCAGCCTGCTATAACCGTCCGTGAGGCTGCACGAGCTGTACCTCTCGTAGTAACAAACAAGTTAGAACATTGAGCCTCCTGACGTCTAGTGGACAGCAGTGATACGGTCTGTTCAACCCAGTATACTGGGTCCAAATTCATGTTATCGTTATTTTTAAATAATCTCCATCCTGATTGCCTATGGTCAGATGAATCAGTCTTAGACCCAAAGGCTGGCCAAAAAGTTACACAATTCTGCTCTGGTGATTTAATATAATTTTATCTTTATCGGTCATAAGAAGAGTCAAGTCATGAATACGCCTACCAGAACATAGCACCAATAGGGCAGCGGCTTGACTCGAAACATCAAAAATATTGTCATGATTTATCGTTCTATCGCCAAGAAAACATGAAAAATCATCAATATTCCACACTGGTAACTTAGCAACAGTTGGTTTTTTAATTGAAATCGATTTCAAAATATGTTTTACCAAAATATGATTACTTAAAACTCCTGAATCATTTACATTACAAAGGGTGGACACTACAGACTTATGTAACATTATTGTATTATAAGACAGTTTATGTTTAATATGCAGATCAGCCAGGAATCGAGCTAGGTCAGATCCTGAGGGGCTTATAGGGTCAATATTACTGGTTTTGCACCACGAAACCCAGCGGTTCCATGCAGGTTGGTAAGTTTTCAGGGTGGAAGCACGCCAAGAGTTTTTTAAAAGATCTATTTGAGAATTATCCCAATTACCTAAATGGTGTGTCCACCCCCACACTTCCATACTTCTATCACTAGATCCTGGACGCGAGGCGGTGGCAGTCCCGTTGTCACATCGATTAATACTGTGTTCAGGTTCTGTATTGTGAACGGCGGGGCTAGAGCCCGGGCTTTGAGATCCCCGCGCCAAAAGACTCTTTCCCATCTTGGTGCTACTATTAAGTAGCTTCCTGATGCCTGATTGAGGTAGGTCAAAACTTTGGGTATCAGAAACGGAGGCGGGAACACCCATGCCAGTTCGAATTTCCAAGCTATCGAGAATGCGTCGTGAGCTGCAGCTTGTTTGTCGTTCTGATCTTTGGATACGTAATGAGGGACTACATGGGCGTTGCTGGAGGCAAACAGGTCCACTTGGGGGATCCCCCATTTTAAGAATAATATCTTGGTGATCTCGGGCATCAGATGCCATTCGGGGGCCTGGCGAAACCGCGATAGGTGGTCGGCATGGTTGTTGTACCTCCCCGGAATGTAGTACACGTTGATATGAATTTGGTATTGATCTATCAGACAAAATAGGTCGTATGTTAGGTCCATCAGTCGTGAGGATTTGGTTCCCCCTTCGTGACGAAGATAAGCTACTACCGTGCGATTGTCGCACTGTATGGTGACCGTTGATTGGCTCAGATAGACGGCATGACTCTGAAAGACCTTCAGTATTGCCAACATTTCTTTTACATTGCAGTGACAATTCATCTCGTTCTGGGACCACGTTCCCCATAGAGCCTGGCTGTCCACTTGGGCACCCCAACCCAAGTCGGAGGCGTCCGTCGTGACAAAATGCGTCGCTGGTGCGTGGTGTAGAATTGACGGATGTTGCAAATTGTCGGTCCACCACTGTAGGTCGCCTATTGCATCTACAGGTACAGGATATACCTTTACAGTATTGTCCATTTGTAGTGTGTTGAGGAATTTCAATAGAGCTCGATAATGCAATCTCCCTCTTCGGACAACAAAACTCGCAAAGTTTAGTGCACCTATTACACTCTGCAACTTTTTTAGGTCTGTCTTCCCCAAATCTACGATTTCGCGTATCTTTGCTAGTAAAGTGGGTACTTTTTCCGTTGGCAGACGTTTGAGATTTAGCCAAGGATCCCACAGTACTCCTAAGTAAACCAGGGATTTCTGTGGTGTTAGAATAGATTTTTCGAAATTTATTTGCCAACCCAGATACTGTAATGTTTTTACGAGAAGGTTCACATGGCCTGCGAGAACTACTGGGTCTTGGTGAGCCAGAAGAAAATCGTCGAGAAACACCAATATTCTCACACCTTGGCTTCTCATTACTTGGGCAATCCAATTTGTCAAACTGGCAAAAGTTTTTGGAGCCGTACTGAGACCGAAAGGGAGGCAGGTCATTTGAAGAAGCTGTTTTTCGTAAATAAGGCGTAAGAAGCGCCTCTGGGGCTTTGCTATGTTTAGATGAAAGTAAGCCTGTGAGATGTCCAGCTTGCACATCCAATCTTGGGGCTGAAGGAAATCTGGGACTCTGAATACATTTATCAGACTGAAAGGGGTGGTCAGTATGAATTCGTTTAGTGCTTTTAAATTGAAAATCGGTCGAGCTGACCCATCGCTCTTTGGTACTAAAAAGAGGGTAGATAAGAAACTTGGTGTTGGGCTTGCAAACTCCAGAATTCCTTGATTCAACATTTTTTGGATAACTAAGGTCATTTCTGGTGATACTGGTGTGTGAAACGCCTTGTTGTCCAATCTGCGGCCTAATTGCGGAACGCATTATTGGCAAATGATTGAGACTAGTTGCTTTCGTTTTTATCGCAGTTTGTTTAAAATTACGAATTTGGTATTGCGTTACTCCCTTAAAGTGTGAAAGCAACGGCTAGTTGGTTTGAACGATAAAGAGTGAACGATATGTCAAGAAAAAATGGGCAAACGTCTATTTTTGGAATTGCGTAAGTTATTTGACAAGCGACAATTTGCTTAAATCGTTGTCATGAAACAAACGGCTAGTTGAATTGAAGCAGAAGGCGAGCTAGTCGCTATCGTTTTCCGTTCCACATATTTTATGATTTAAACGTAAAATCTGTAAAATTATAGCGAAAAAATGTAAGTGATAGTCTTCCTGATAAATTGTGGATGTGATTTTGTGTAAAACTCCAATAATAAATGACTATTAGTGGTATTATGAATATCGAAAGAGCGAGGTGATTTTATAAGAAAAATTGGAAGTTTTCTTCTGTGACAAGTGTATACAAGGCAACGGCAAGTTATCTGCATCATGTGCATGATATTTAAGAACCGAGATAAATTAGTGGCATTTTTACGAAAGAAAAATTCGTAACTCGTATCCTATTATGCTTAACCTGTGGCAAGCTGAGCAAGCCAGTCGAGCTGTTGCTTATTTGGAAAAGCAAAAAGCGATCAATGCAAAGAGGAACAACTATAGAAAAAAAATTGAAGCAGTAAATGTCAAGGATTACCTACCTCTATACGACTTCGATGAACATAGGTGCACACACACCCAGTGTTGCCAACAGGATTTTTAAAAATCCGCCAAGTTCGTTGTGTATTTCCGTCAAAAATCCGTTAAAACTGTTTTTTTATCCGTCAATAATAGCCGTTAAACTTCTAAAGTTATATATTTTCACAGTTTAAATTATATGTACCAAGCGTACTTGAAAGCAATTTGCATTCGGGAACAGATTCGCCAGAACTTTCTTCTTTACGTACTAACCAGTCTTTAAATAACTTATCTTGAAGCTATTCACTGCGAAATTTTTGTTTATATTGTATTTTTGGCATTTTAATCCTGATGGAACAATTACTACATTCTTAAACACACAAGTTAGATACTGATTAAAAGCTAACGTAATAATAAAGACCAACACAACACTTTCATTGTTTCATTTAGCATTCATCAGCTATTCCGCTTTGCGCTATAGTAGTATCCAATGTTTACATTATTGAGAATATGTAAAATGTATACATTGGATTTCGGTTACTTAGCAGGTAAGTCCCGTTCATAAACATTGCAGTTTATTGGCTAGGTACATTACAGGTTTTTGACCTATCTTATTGCCATCATACAAAATTATTCATATAAAAACATTTGGCCGAAGACAGTTTTTGTTCCGTTAAATATGCCGTCAGCCGTTAGAAAGATTTTTTCCCGTTTTCAACGTATCCAAATCCGCTAAGTTGGCAACGCTGCACACCATACTTAGACTTATTTCCACAACATGTCTGTTTAAGGTAGGTAGGTAGGTACTTACTTAATTTTCAATATTATTTTCTTTAAAAGTGTTTAACATTGAATATTCTCACTATAAGTAGCTACCTACCTAAATATTGAATGTACCCTAAATGTTTTTCTCATTATTAAGGATATCGAAGCCAATAATTGTTTGTCCATGGATTACAGCCCACTCCATCTCACAGAGGAGGCCCATGTCTCAGCAGTGGGAATTATATAGGCAGATTATGGTAATCCCTGTCAAGTTTATTGCACATGTTGCAAATCAATTCAATCAAACAGTATATGAGTGGTGGTCAGACTATGGTAGTCTTCAAAATTGTTTTCTAAAGATTTTAATGTTACTGTAGAGCATCATAATACTTTATTTCTGTTTATTATGAGGTGCCCTTCAAAATAGTTTTTCGCATTGAATAGGTTTTGCTTGATATAAAGCAATGTATGTAGTTATATCATAGGTCCATCAACCTTTTTATCTAATACCTAATACTAGACTAAACTATAATGATGGATATTCTATAATCCAGTTGGAGGATGAGGATGTACTTAAATTCATTTTTTTATCTTTCAGGTAGGTCAACCACACTAAACAGGAGAATTGTAAACTTTCTCTTTTGCCCTCACAACAAACATTACTAAGCTGTATTTAAATAATAAATGATGACTTCCACAAGAAAACACTTCAAGAGGAGAGGAAGAATTTACAAATACTGTTGTCTGAAGGTTGTAATTATATGAATAAAAATGTCTTTTTTGACCATATATTTGTTTCTGTTTACCTCAAGGTGATAATGAATGCCAGTTAATTAAGTTACACACCATTCTTTTCTAAACAGTATCAAATAGTCCATAACTAGTCTTTATAAAAAAAAAACTTAATGCTTAAATATTTCATAGCAAGTTATTTTTATTTGTAGCTATATAGTTCATAAATGAAACACTATTAAAGTTAACACTGTGCAAATCAACACAGTAAGTACATAATTTATCGCTGTTGAAATAACATTGAATGGTTTTCTTAAACACATTTATTATCTTTAATGAACAATATTCAGTTCCTATTTCTGCCCTTGAGAAGCTTGAAAACTGAAGTAGTTGCGGAGCAGCAGTAACAGTGCAATCAGAAGTAGATCTCAACAGTGGCCGAAGGAAATAGCAACAGCATCATTCATGCTGCTTTCAAATCTTCACAGGTGAAACGCCTGAGGACTCTCCTGCAGTTTTAAAACAAAATCAAATTATTTTCTACTCAATTATAGTACTTAATAAATAATGCAGCAAACTAGGCTCATTAACTAGACTTTCATCAACCCACGGCTGGGCAAAAGCTCTATGCCTAGTCATTGCTGGCAGTTGTTTCGCCAATTTTTATTGATCAGCTATTTCTATTGAACATAACACTAAATTAGAATGACAAACAATACTTATACATAAAATATATGATGTGATTTATTTAATTTGCCTAAATAAATGTATTCATAATTATGAGTTGCCAATTGATTCTTAGCATCCATACATAAACTCACGCTTTTATCCCATGGGGGTAGGCAGAAAGTACAGAATGCCACCTACGATCCTTGCATACTGTTTTTGCTTTGTTTACGTTCATACATCTGGTCATACACGCACGCCGGTTACCAGTACTACGCACCTGAACTTTCTGAACAGCACCAAAAAAGTATGTCCTCCTAAGGTGTCCCAGTGTTCCAGTGTTCTGGCTTGTCTAGTCACATCAGCCTTGTAAATACTTGTTGTTAGCCACCTATCATTCATCCACTCCAGACTAAACCATCAAAGCTCTTGTTCTTAACTGTGACAAAAGGCTCACCTCCAATGATTGATACAGAAGATTGTATTTCTATGTCCAGCGTTGCCAGCAAATTCTTTGTAGGAAAATCCCCTGTATGTCAACTAGATTGATGTTGGTAGGGAAGCATTCCATTCATGTAGATTCAGCTCTAGCACCTTCTGCGAAAATATGATTAATGTACTGTTGTTACTTCGTTACTTAGTGGTTATTTTAGTTTGCATCAGCATCTACATACATACAAAAATATCAAATAGCAATAATATATATCTCTTTTGTAAGAATGTGAGGCTGACATACATAATCATTAAAATAACTAGAAATAAGTTGCAGAAGTCTACACAGTAAAAGAATGGTTGTCCGTCTGGTCAATAATGTACCTACAGCTACAAATAATCACCTCTACACGCATAATTCCTATTTACATAGGCGTACTTACTTGCAGTAGTGATATTGACTTGTCCTTTTCGTTTTGGAGCAAAACAGCGTAAGTCCTAATGCAGCCAGTACAAAACGAAGACAGAGCCCTATTCTTGCCAAAAGTCTTCCAAACCAACCCTCGAGTAACTCGAGGGTTGGTTTGGAAGACTTTTAAACTTAGTTAAATATTGGGTAGTTAAATATTCTGTGCCACTAGAAATGTTCCAAAACTGCTTTTCATCGGCTGAAGCCCATGTATCTGTATGCGAATAGTAAATATAATTATGTATAATGAAAACAAAAAGTTGCAACAAAATTCAAGTCAAAACAAACAAAAGGCGGTTTTTTTTTAACTCAGTGTTGCCAATTTTTTTCCCGTGTCAATGTTTTTCTCACACTGATTGATAGCGGTTCTGCAAACGACTACAATAAACTATATTCGCAATTTTTTATATTATTTATTCCTATTACTGTCATTCGGTCGTCGTTTTGAGGATGAAATCAAACTTATCACGTCTGAGTACTAATTGCGGAACACATTTAATTTCTGATAGCAATTCCGAATTTAAACAAACTCCAGTCGATTTCGGTTCCCTTAATCGGAATTGTGTAAATAAAATGAAACAAATTCTGCCAAATTGACTAGGGAGGCAATCCTTCGCGTGGATGTTGCGTGGCACTGTGGAATTTGTACCTTTCCGCGAACGCGCACTTTTTTAGTGTAAAATGTCCATCCAATAGAGCAACTACTTCAACATAGCTCAAGGTACCGACCTGCCGCGGTGTAGCTCCCTCTATAGTTACTTTACTCTTTGGGTGTAGCCAAATCGCGAATCAATTTGTAGCTTGATTCCGAGAAGTTGCTCAGCAAAATAGCTCGACGTTTAGTACCGGCTTTATCCACATCTTCCCCAATTTCGTTTGCTAGAAACCACTGTTCGAGTCGTTCTTTGTACAATAGCCATTTCTGATGTTCATGGTTAAACACTGTTAATGTGCCGACCGAAACTGTAGCTTTTGCGTTTTTTACGTTTACGATATTATTACGCGTAACTTGTACTTTGACCTCGTCGCCAACTGTTATAACCGAAGGGGGGGTGGAGATGAAATAATGCAACCGATACGTACAGACGCCAACACATCAAGCTACTACAATCTGTCAGATTTCTTTGATAGATTTTCGACTTTATTTCTAGAGCATTAGGTTCAAGGTTCATTGGGAAAAATTGACAGTTTCGGGTAGCTTGACCTGGTGGCGTCTGTACAAGCTCATATATTGGACTGACGCAGCAGTCATTAACCTAAACTAAGTCGCTAGTCTACCCTACTTATTTATTAATTATAAATAAGGAGGTACCCACATAACACAGGGGAAACATTGGAGACTGGTCTCCTTTTTTAATGGATGAAACATGTTTCCGGACTCTATGTAATTGGTTGACGCATCGTCGCATGGCTCACGCAACACATCGCAACGTCGCTCGTCGATATAAAAATAATTCAAAGTGGTGATATGTCAAACTAATTAAAAAAATAGGTAGTTTTTAGGTCTAGGATGGTAGATAGGTAGACTGAAGTGAAAATTGGTAGATTTACCAAAAAGTTGGTAGATATGACATCACTGACTATGTGTCACAGCTGCAAGGTTGGTCTCTCATCTATATGGAATGGAATAGTACTTACTAAATCGTATGACCAACAATCACCACATAACCAGCGGTGTACGAAAGTGTTACCCCGGGCTGAAGGTCTGTACGTTCTTCTGAGGCATCATAGTTTATCTTTAGGAAAAGACAACCAAACTGAGGTTTCCTCGAGTCTGGGCTAGGTAGCTGGATGATGTTTTTACGGTACGGTAGATATCTCAATGCCAGAAAGACAAATTGTATGAACAACGTGTGTTAACTTACCTATCATGACACATGGGGCCAATACATGGACGGTCACTTAAGAGACTGTGTACGTATGAATCCAAAGTTATACAAAAGGCTATGGAGTGCACCAAGTTAGTGAAAAGCCGAGTCGGTACTCAGATATCTGACACTAGCTTCTGCCCGCGACTTCGTTCGCGTCAAATTTCTTTCACCTTCCCGTGTGAGGTCTTCATATTCGTGACTTTTTTTCTTTTTGCTCGGCTCCTAAAGGTCCTAGCGTGATGTTATATAGCCTATAGCCTTCCTCGATAAATAGGCTACCGAACACAAAAATATTTTTCAATTTGAACCAGTAGTTCCTGAGATTATAGCGAACAAACAAAATATTCAGCTTAATAATATTAGTATAGAAGATAGGACTATGGTTCAAGACGCTGGAGTATGTGTAGCCAAGGGCCGCGCCCACTTCCTTGAGGGTCAGGACACTTGGCTAAACGTGGTGAAGGAAGGTGGAGCAGAGCCCTAACGGAATTGTTGCAAAGAAATGGTAGGACGAAAATTAGTAAGTGTACTTTCGTGTAGTGTAACTAGTACGGTCGTGGCGGTATTAATGCACAAATCAAGTTATACATTTCCAGTATAAGCTGACTGCTAATTATACGGAAAGCCTATATAGTGCGAGGTTTGTTACAATTGGAAATTTAACTTGATATGTTGCTGTGTAACTGGGTTTACAATGTCAATACGAAGTGACCCTCTACTCATGTGGTACGGCCTTGCGATCAGGGATGCCAGACGCAAGACCATAATTTCGACACCGGTACGATGTACGATACAATTATGTACTATCGTACGCTAAAGTACGATAATCTTCAACCCTCCTCCAAAGTGCAGTGAAAAGATCTATATAGATAGATTATACAGTGTCTTATAATCATCGAAAAATACAAAATAATGTCTTTGGTCGAGGATTTCCCTCGAACTATCAAATCAACGAACGAATGACAATGATAGTTCATTTATTCATATTCCATAGATTCAAAGTTGAGTTCGCTAGTCGAGTGTACATATGTGTCTAAGTTTAAAATTGTTAAAGGGTTCTAAATTTCTTCCCACTTTTTTTTATAAAATAAACAAGTTTTTTTTCTAAGTCTAATTTCACAACTTCCTACGATTCTTAGACTATATCTAGTTTTGCAAAATAGCGCGTTTCGCGCGGTCCTGGCAGTAGTACGATAATTTTTCATCGGGTACGATAATTATCGAATAATGATACGATAATTCACTCGCACTCGTCTGGCAACCCTGCTTGCGATCATTCGCTCAAGACTTTTTGGCGGGAAGTCAAACGAGGCGGTAATTTTGATTTCGCAAAAAACTCAATAACTAGTTAATTATACGGAAATACCACTAAAATAACTTCCTCGACCTCGAACAACCATGAGTGTCACCAGTGGCGGTGAGGAGCCGCCAGAGAAGGGAGAAAAAAAGAAAAAAAGAAAGTACAACAGCACTCCAAATAATAAGTATCACATATTTACTAAACAAAATTATAAAAGACTGTTCATAGAAAACACCAATTCTGAGTATGTAGTATACGTCGAATCAACAGAGCAGGAGAAGATAGGGAATAAAAACCCTATCACGCTCACCAACTTATTATCGGATAATGTTAAAGGAGTATCAGGAGTACATAGAATAAATGCGCACAAAATAGGCATAACATTCAAAAAGGCGGCTGCGGCCAACAATTTTCTGAAGATGGAAGACTTCCTTTGGAGAAATAAATTTAAAGCGTTTATACCATCATATTTGACAGAAAGGATTGGTGTATTGAGGTTTGTGCCCAAAGAACTTTCCAATGAAGAAATATATAAAAATATAGTATGCGACTCTGAAGTTATTTCAATTAGAAGATTCATGCGTAAAGTAGAGGGAAAATTAGTGCCTCTCAATACAGTTGCTGTTACCTTTTCTTCAACATCTTTACCGCAATACGCCTATATACAACTATTTAGATACGAGGTGAAAACATACATACCACCATTATTACAATGTTATAAGTGTCTTAAATTCAATCATTCTGCTAAGACTTGCAGAGGTGAGCAAAACTGCTCTTCTTGTGCTGGTCGTCACTCCTACAAAGAATGCGATGTCGAAGAGATCACATGCATCAACTGCTCAGGTAATCATCTTGCCATTTCAAGAGACTGTCCCATTAAAAAACAAAAAATTGAGGAGAAAAAGGCCAAATTCCTTATGCAGCAATCATATGCCACTGTTGTGAAACCACCCCCTACATTAAATGAGAAATCTTTCCCTGTTTTACCCAAGGTTACTGATAAGACTAAATCCAATGAGACTTTAGATATTAAACAAGTAGCAAATAATGATATTATAATTAACGCAATTGTTAAATCGTTGGTTGCATTAGGAAACAAGAGTGACTCTGATGGACCACTCACACATAAGAAAATAAAAGAAATATTTTTATCAAATTTAATTTAAACATGGATAATTATCTAAATATTTTACAGTATAATATACAGAGTTTACAGAGTAAAAAGAGCCTACTACAAAATTTATTAATTGATAAAAATATAGATGTCTGTCTTCTTAATGAGACTTGGTTCAAAACTAATTCTATAATTCCACATTTTCCAACATATAATTTAATCCACAAAAATTCCATAAATTCTCATAACGGAGTAGCTATTTTGGTGAGCCAACGTTTAAAATACAAAGTAGTTAATACACACTTCTCAGAATCTATTCAAAATTTATGTATCACTATAGAAACACAATTTGGAGCAATGGCTATACTTTGTGTGTACAGCCCTCCAAGTATCAGGTTTGACTCAGTAAAGTTAAAGGATTTAATAAATAAAATACCCAAACCTTGTATAGTTATGGGTGATTTTAACGCTCATAACATAGCCTTTGGATGTCATAGTGATAATAATAGAGGTAGATGCTTATATAATATAATTGATGAATTTGACCTATGTGTTCTGAATGATGGATCACCAACAACTGTTCCTTATCCTAATAGACAAGCTTCAGCGATAGATCTTGCCCTTGTTAGCTCTTCAATAGCTCATTTATGTAACTGGTATGTTCATGACGATCCCATGGGTAGCTATCATCTTCCAACCTTACTTGAGATCAATATTCAACCGTCTATGTATGACACATCACCTCCTGTGGATCAAGAGAAATATATTTATAGCAAGGCAGATTGGGACGAATATTACAGCCTATCAGAAACTTGTTTTTCTCACTTGGACTCAATAAATGATTCCCCTATCAATGCATACAATCATTTTATAGAAACATTAAATGATCTAAGGTATAAAACAATTCCAAAACGTAAATTAGGTGCAAACACAGCTATTAAAAAACCAGTACCATGGTGGAATACAAAATGTAGTGATGCTGTCGAAAAATCAAAAGATGCATTAAAGTATTATTTTTCTCAACCCAATATTGAAAACTGGATAAGGTATAAAAAACTAGATGCAAAAAAGAAAAGAATTCTGAAGGAAGAAAGTTCCTCTTCTTGGCAAAATTTATGTAGTAGCTTTAATAGGTTAACTCCAGTTTCTAGGATATGGGAATACATTAAAAAATTTAAAAAAGTTGGAACAAATCGAAACAAAAACATCAATGATGAGTGGGTTCCAAGTTTTTTAGATAACTTAGCTGATTCTACTGAAATAGATGGCAATAGGCTTGAGTATTTGTTCGAAAATGCTACAGAAAATGATGTAAATGTGTTTCTTAAGAACAATTTCACTGTAGAAGAGTTGAAAATATCTTTAAAGAGCAGGAAAGATACTACACCGGGATTGGATGACATACCTTATATATTAATCAAAAAGTTAAATTTAAATGCACAAAAAACATTACTTAATATTTATAATAAACTATGGGATGAATTCGTAATACCTGAGTCTTGGAAAACACAGTGTGTAATTCCAATATTAAAACCTAATAAACCTGCAAATAGTGCTTCTTCATATAGACCTATTTCTCTATCATCTTGTTTAGGTAAACTCTTTGAAAATATGTTGAAGTTAAGATTAGATTATTTTATTGAATCGCAAAGTTTAATTCCTTCTATACAGTTTGGCTTCAGAAAAGGTAAAAGTTGCTCTGAAAGCCTTGTATCTTTATTATCAGATTTAAGACAGGTTAAATTAAGTCACTCTAATGCAATCTGTGTGTTTTTAGATGTAAAGGGTGCTTTTGACAATGTAAATATAGAAGAACTTATTCAAGTATCTCATGATATTGGTATACCTGGTCATATTCTGAAATGGCTTTATTCTTTTTTAAACAATAGAACTGTATTTGTTAAATATAATAATAAATTGCATGGACCTAGGACTGTCAACAAAGGCACAATGCAAGGGGCAACTTTGTCTCCTTTGCTTTATAACTTGTATACTTCTGAAATATTAAAATATGTAGATGTATCAGGTGTAAATATCCTGCAATTTGCCGATGACTTGCTTTTGTACAGCATAAATCAAAACATAGATATAGCAATGGCTAATATTAATAAGGCTTTGTCTCAATTATACAGCTATTACCATAGTAAACTTAAATTAGAAATAAGTCCAGAAAAAAGTTCAGTTTTAATTATCAGTAAAAATGTAAATATTCATAGCAATGTTAAAATTTCATACAATAATGTAGAAATTCCTGCTGTTAAGCAACATAAATTTCTAGGCGTAATTATTGATGACAAATTAAAATTTGATGAACATATTAAACATATAAGTAACAAAGCACTGAATGGTATTAATCTATTGAGGCATTTAGCAGGATGTTTTTGGGGATCTGACCCCAAAGTTATGAGTATGCTGTACAAAAGTATAGTGAGAAGCCATTTTGATTACAGCAGTCTAGCTTACATGAATGCCAATAGCACCTTGTTACGAAAATTAGATGTAATTCAAAATATGGGACTGAGACTTATTTGTGGTGCTATGCGCTCCACACCTATCAATTCATTAGAAGTTGAAACATGTATACCTCCCTTGTCATTACGAAGGTTGTTGTTAACTGAGAGATTTTTATTAAAAGTCATGGCATCAAATGATAATCCTTTA
This sequence comes from Aporophyla lueneburgensis, assembly GCA_932294355.1. Taxonomy (NCBI): domain Eukaryota; kingdom Metazoa; phylum Arthropoda; class Insecta; order Lepidoptera; family Noctuidae; genus Aporophyla; species Aporophyla lueneburgensis. The sequence goes on along the minus strand of OW028750.1, from coordinate 14,664,558 downwards.
CTTATGAAGCTAACAATACATCCTAAAATCTCACAGTCAATTGCTTCCAATGCCATCTCTGCTTCTTCTTTGGTTGGTGGAACTCTACCTGAAATGCCAATAATATTTGAACATGTGAATAATAATTCAAAAGATATTGTTAAAAATGATATTTGGCCTATATACAAAATTCCTTATAATGGTATTATTAACAGCTTTGCAATCCATTTAGACACAGTGCACAATCATTTTGAATTTTTACAGTTTAAAGACAATAGACCAGAACATTATGTTATATACACAGATGGATCTAAAACAGATCATAATGTAAAAGCCGCTTTTTATGATCCACAGTTGGACTTCACTAAATGCATTAAATTAAACAGAGTGTGTAGCATTTTCACTGCAGAATGCTATGCAATTGATTGTGCACTGCAGCATGTAAATAGTCTTGTAAATAATGTACATAATATTTTGATAGTTACAGACTCTAAAAGTGTTTTATCTGCTCTACATAATGTAAATATTTCTTTTAAGTTAAACTATATTATTTATAATATTAGACTTTTAATCCAAAAACTACTTGACAAGTGTATTAGAGTAGAATTAGTATGGGTACCTTCACACAGTGGCATTCGTGGAAATGAAGTTGCTGACACTGCGGCTCGTTCAGTCCATGATGAGGATCGATCTAAGTTGCTCAAGGTTCCATTCACTGATTATTACAGCCTTTTTAACGAACATAATAGACAGTTATGGAAGGAGTATTGGGACATCACCCTGGAAACGAAAGGCAGATGGTATGCTGGAATACAAAATGAATTACCGATAAAACCTTGGTACCAAAACTTCAAATATATCACAAGAAGAATTATAACTATTATATCACGCATGAGATTGGGACATTGCCTAACACCAGCTCACCTGAATAGGATTCGCATAATTAATAATAGCCAATGTCGTCATTGTGGAGCAGAGGATGCTGATCTGGATCACATTATCTTACAGTGTTCAAGTTTTAACATTCAACGTTTGATCTTGGTCAGTGAATTGAGTGAATTTAATGACAATGACATTGAAAGTGAACGACAAAGTGTTCCCCGCAGTGTTCAGGAATTATTAAAAAATAAGAAATATTTTAGTGTGTTGTCTAAATATATTTGTAATACGGTAGAAAAAATTTAATTTAATTTGTAATTAGAAGTGTATTTGTAATTTAAATTTGTATGAAAACCATCAAGGTTTAACCATGATATCACTGAGATGTACCCACCCAACCCGAAAGGGGGGCAAGTTGGTAGTATAAAGAAAGTAATGAAAAATATTGATGTAATTTGTAAAAACAGATTGAAAAAATATTATTGTTAAAAAAGTGCCTTATTAACATTATTATAAGTAGGTATCTAATAACCATTGTAATGTTACATTCATAGTGTTAAAACCCATCTATGTATACGACTGAAAGACTTGTATCTATGGTCATGAATAAAATATTAAAAAAAAAAAAAATCATTCGCTCAATCATCCATTCATTTCATTCACATTCGCGTAAAAATAGTAGTAAATTGAAAGTGCCTATGTTGTGAAAGCAAAGCAGAAATAATATATGGAACTTCGCAGTTAATGCTGGCAGCTATTGATAACAGTTCGGGTAGATAAGTGCGAAAATTATAATACTGTGTGAACGAAGTTTATAATTTAAGGTGTGAACAATACACGATGTCTGAATCTTACGGTATGGAATCCTGTTATTGTAATCTTCTTTGTATATTTTTACATTAAGTTTTATAATTCATTTATTTCTATTCCAGAATACCTATTTAAATTCTTGGTAATTGGGAGTGCTGGGACAGGGAAGTCAAGTCTTCTCAATAATTTCATTGGAAACAAATGTAAGTAGCCATAATCAACTTCGATAATGAATGTGTCATTCGTCATAAATTATCGAATTGTTTAAGAAAGTACTATCTAAATATTAATGTATTCATACGAAAAAATAATGAGTTATCACGAAAAACATTATGTATAAGTATATACCTACCTAAAAAGTGGGTCTGTTCCTACAGTGCAATGTTTGTGCATTGAATAGTTGTTTTGCACCCATGGGAAGGAGATGTTAGTTTAAGTATGTATGTATGTATAACATTTTATATGGCATAACAGCAATATTAACATTTTGAACTCACAGATCAATAGTCAGTTCCATGAAAGAGTCAGAAACCACAGAATGTTTACGTTCACACATCTTATCATGCTCGCACGCCACTTGCTCCCCAGAGACTGAGTCCTCCTAAGGCGTCTCCTGTCGGCGTTACCGACATCTGCCTCTTGTAACATGTTTCACTGTCAGCTGAATACCCAAACAACGTTTGAAGTTACTATTAACTCTCGTGCTGGCTCTACTAATTTAATGGCTAATTTTACCTGTCTGTTATAATTTTATAAATGTCATTCATGAAGCATTTTGACATACTGTTTTTTAATATAGTGCAGCAGTGCCATTAGCCCTGGTGACTTTGGCGCTGTTGTTGGACAAAAAATGCCAAATCTTGTCTAATTTCAGTTCTGATACATGTATGTGAAAATCAATATAGTTAAACTGGCCCTAAGATAGATTATTGTGACTGTATTAAATAAGTATCCTTATGGATCAGAGGCTCATTTGACTTTAAAAAAAGAAAATCACAAACACCAAGAAGTATTTACTACAAATAACAGAATATGAAATAAATCACAATTAAGTGAAACCGTTAGAGACCAAAAAAATTGAAAACTACAGTTCCTTATACACATCTGTTGCTTCCGAGCTTTCAAGCAAGTGGCCCAGGTGCAAGTGCAATCCCTCTGACATTATGCGTATGCCACTTACTGCGTCACCATGGTCATGTGATGTTCCTGCCATCAAACTTGACAGTTCCTCTAAGAGTATATTGATTTAAAGAGTCATCAGCAACATCACAGCTCGACTTTACCCACAGCTGGGTATAGGGGTATCTCTTCTTGTACCCCCCCAACTCCACTACTAACACACATCCCACCCGCAACTCCACTAATTGTCTCAATCAAAATTCCCAAAAAAAAAAAAAACATCCCACTCACAAGTGCCAGCCTTATGCAGGTTTTGCCCGCGATGGCAACAATTTCATCCACCTGACTTGCCGCTGCATGACAGACATCTCGTTTTCCAGTCCTTGGTCACCACTCTGTCGAAGCCTAAATTATGGAACTCAAAATATTCAAACCTAAGTTATATTTTTTTATCACCTTCATCTTGTTCACTTTTACAGTAAGTTACTTTCCCCATACTTAAGTACAGTTGGTAGGTAGTTTTAGTTTCTATCATTAATAATTTTTATTATTACTCAATAATATTTTTGGCGACTGCCTAATTGCTTTACTATTTTTGATACCCAGTGAGTTGAAACTATTAAGGCCACGTTCTCACGGACGTAATAAAATTGCGGCTACATTTTTTCGTGCACTGGACCTTCAATGCACTGCTTAATCCTTGTGGACGTCATCTAAAGTTAAAACCGACCGACAGTTTCGTCTAAAGTTGAAACTGTCGGTCACCTAAGCAAATCAACCTTATATGACGTGAATTAACATTCTATATTAGGGTGATAAAGCAATTACGAGGTCGAGTCTAATCTAATTGAAAATCCTAATCATAATTCAGAAAGAAAAGCTGTGTTAAACTGAATTAAAGACTTTGAAAACTTATGGTAAGATTTCTGTCTTTTCCATGGGGTTAAGCAAAACGCTTATTATCATATATTTTTTTTATTTACAGTTAAAGAAGATAGATGTCACACAATTGGAGTTGAGTTTGGTTCTAAAATTGTTAACATAGGGGGAAAGTCTACTAAACTACAGATATGGGACACTGCAGGTCAAGAAAGATTTCGTTCAGTCACACGTTCTTATTATCGTGGCGCCGCTGGAGCCCTGCTAGTGTACGACATCACATCTCGGGACTCTTTCAATGCGCTCTCAAATTGGCTTAGGGATGCACGAACGCTAGCAAGCCCTAATATAGTAATATTACTAGTGGGAAACAAAAAGGATATGGAAGAATCAAGAGAAGTCACATTCACAGAAGCTAGTCAATTTGCCCAAGAAAATGGTAAGCATGACTAAATATGTCAATATTTACAACATAACACTACGCCTGAATTCCCCTAAGGGTTAGGCAGATGTGTACCTTAGAGGACACCCATATTTTATCAGATTAATTCGTCGAGATTTCATTTGTTTTATCTTATTCTGTATATTTTCTTTCAGAATTGATGTTCCTCGAGACAAGTGCTAAAACTGGAGAAAACGTAGAAGAAGCATTCTTAAAATGTTCCAAAACCATTTTGGCTAAAATTGAAACAGGAGAATTAGACCCAGAGAGGATAGGGTCAGGCATTCAATATGGTACTGGTACTTCGAAAAGAATTAACGCGCCCAAGAAACCTGCAAGAAGTCCTTCGGATTGTGCCTGTCATGTTTAATAACATATTGTTGTTTACATAGAATGCATGATCTGCAGGCAGATAATGAATTCACTTATGTTCTATTTCGGTCTCACTTTTTTAATGCTATTGTTATAAATAAGTACCAATGTAAGTATCAAAAGTATATGAAGACAATTTAATTGTGCTCCATTTAGGAAATGTGGAAGATGGAACGATCTGATTACTGATTAGATATTATAGATTTATGTATAACAACATGATTTCTGAATGTGATTTTAAATTATTAATGGCTATCACATGTTGCTGTAATTATTATGTTATTTTACTGCACACATATATCCTGTCGGGCAGATTGAGATATACTGAGATGAGATAAACTAGTTATGATCTCGTTTTTGGATTTTATTGAAATACTTTTTAACCCTTAAACTAAGTTTAAAGTCAGGCCCTTACAGTACTGTTGCGCAAAATACGTGGAACACTCAGAAAGTTTGGCGAAAATAAAAAAAAAGTGTTCTATATGTAAATCTTTTCAAAATACTCTCCTCTCAAACTTCGAATCACTCTCCTGCAACTTTCAGCAAATGTCGCTTAGATCAAATAGCCTTTCAACCGTCGATAATATACCCAAAATTCACTGCGTGGGAGACATCGACACGATCTTAACGAACCCCACGTCGAAAAGTTACTGTCGAACGAAACGAATGAATAGCGAATATAATTCACAAAAATACATCATAGCAAACATGGAACACACCTTGTTACCAATTTCCATGGGGCACCTGGCTTCGCCCCGGCCCTTACTATGCCATGAATACGGCGTTTCAACGCATTTTCAACCTTAGATAAGTTTGAATTTACTAGGAATTGTTGTCAAAAGTGGTAAGATGCTTCATGGGGTGGTTACCCCATGAAGCATCATCATATAGACCTATTTCTCTATTACCGGTGTTATCAAAACTATTAGAATAACTGTTATTGAAACGGTTAAAACCATCCATCTCACACAATTTGAACGCTCGAGTTTAGGTATAAGACGGAAACCTTATGTATGTGTGCGTAGCTGTCCACACATGCACAATACAAACAGTGTAACGCGAGTGTCAAGCCTGTCTAAAAAATCTTGACCCGTTAGAATTATAATGCGGTATTTAGAGATTTATGAAAATACTTACTTTTCTTTATCCAGTCTAATAAAGATTTCTAGACTAATAAAAAAAATACAAATATATGTTATGTAAAGTGTACAATAAAAAAAAAATTAAAACAATTACATATTGGTGCCGATTCTGTTGTACACCGAACTAAACTATCTCTAAAATTCCTTACTTTTAGCTACGAAAATTGTTACGCTATTTTGCAAGAAATAATCTCAAAAATTAAAAATTATTTCGACACGACTAAAATCACACAGTGACACAGTCACCGCGCGAACTCGGAAGCGTTCGGGTGTTGAAACAAAATGTCTTCCGAGAAGTTAAAGTGTACGCAGTGCAATATAGTAATTAATGAGTTGTTATGTTTTGTACAAAACAAAATATGTATAATGGATGAAGAAAGTCTAATCCGATTGTGCGTGAGTTCATATTCTACGGCAGAAATAACTTGTGCAAAGAATTTATTGTTCGAATCAGTTTCCACAAGTACCCGCAATGTATCGCGACGCAAAAATAAAGAACAAAAAGAAATTGAAGACATCATTTCGGTCTTCAAGATCACAGACCCTGACAAAACGCCCATCTTTGTTGCCAGGTTATTGGATAAATTGCCACCGATTACATTTGATCATGTAGATGTCACGGCATTGTTAAAGGATATCATTATTTTGAAATCGGAGGTTAAATATCTCAAAGAATCCAGTGCTACAATCGACCAGTTGGATAGCGTAAAACAAGATATAGATCACATGAAGTTTGCATCAGTGGTGGGTCTAGATCACACTGCGGATGTGAACATAAAACAAGGAGCATATGTATCAAATAACGAATGCAATAGCGATCCGGTTGAAACGCCTAGCCTAGCGAACTGGCGGTCCCCTATATGTCCTCAAAAACCGAGTAGTGCTTGCAAATATCAAGTAAATGCCGCTAAAACGCCTAAAAGCGTAACTGAAAATAGCATCGATGCGCTCATTACCGACGCGGCCGCCGATGACTTGACGCAGCCGGTCAGCTGTTCGCCCGCGATGAGTAATACAAACCAGTTTGTTATCGCGAGCGAGTGCGGCTTGAATAAGTGCGATGTAGGTACTAATGACCATAACAACATCGTTAACAAAGATAAGTCGCTTGCGCATATTGTTTGTGAAGGTGATTGGAAATCACAGTGCCCCAATGAAAAATGGATAACTATACAGAAAAAGAGGTACAAAAACAAGTATTTAGAGTCTAATAAATCAAATCGAGTCGTGCGAGGTAAAGCCGCCTACGAACCTGGTGAAAGATTCAAGCCAGCTATTTCGAATAAGACATACCTATTCTTATCAAACGTTCACAAGGATACTTCGGAGAATGATATAGCGGAGTATATAATGGGCAAAACGAGTGATAAAGTGCATCTACAAAAAATTAAAATGAAAAAAGAAAAGGAATATAATGCTTACAAGCTATCGGTTTGTTCTGATAGGCTGGATATGTTTATGACTGAAGAACTATGGCCGGCCGGTGTAACTTGTAGGCGGTTTAGACCTTATAAAAGCCCGCAACTGGGTAATGAAGAAGAGAACGATAAATCTGCATAATGAACTTGTGTAGTGCAACCCTTGTAACTTACAACTGCAAGAGTGTCAAGCGTTCCTTACACGCTGTAAAAGAGCTGTGTTGTTTTGCGGATATTATCGCTTTACAAGAAACGTGGTTGCTGCCGGGTGAGTTGCCTTTCCTGGAGAATGTTCACGATGACTTCGCGAGCACGGGTACGTCTGCTGTGGATACGTCTGCTGGCATGCTCCGGGGCCGGCCGTTTGGTGGTGTGGCGCTGCTATGGCGTAAATCAGTGTTTAAGTGCGTGGCAGTAATACCGTGCGATAATCCGCGTATTGCAGCAATACGTATCACTACGGAAGATCGTTCAGTGCTTGTGATTTGCGTATACATGCCAATTGATTTAGTGGAAAATGTGCCTGTATTCACGGATTGTCTCAGTTCAATTAGTGCTATCATTGACGAGAGTGGTATCGAGTCTGTGTTCATACTAGGCGATTTCAATGCCCATCCAGGTGAGCGCTTTTATAACGAACTTGTGGTGTTTGCAAAGGAACAGGACTGGACTTGTGTGGACACTCTTAAGTTACAATTAACCTCAGATACGTTCACGTTTATAAGTGAGGCCCATGGGTGCAAGCGTTGGCTTGACCACTGTCTCACGACTGAAGCAGCCCTGTCCAGTGTTTCGAACGTATACGTAAAATACGATGTTTTCTGGTCTGACCATTTTCCATTGGTTCTTACCTGTGACTTTAATGTTATAAGACAAAAGATGAATGTAAAAAGCTCATTACGTAGTAAAATACAGTGGGGAGAGAGAAGCGTAGAACAATGTCGTTCCTATGAAAATATGTGTAACCAACAACTAAAACATATTGACTTGCCTGTCGAGCTACAACAATGTTGTGGTAGGTATTGTAGGGAGTCTAGTCATAGAAACTTTATAAATGACATGTATAGGGACATTGTTAACATTTTATGTAATAATGCGAGCTATACGTATGTGTGTAAGGCAATTAGGCGTAAGAAACCATTGGCTGGGTGGAACAAATTTGTAAGCGATGCTCACCGGAACGCTAAGTTGGAATTTAATACGTGGCTCTGGTATGGTAGACCTACCTGCGGCGCCATATTTGACTCAATGACAGAATCTCGTAGGATATTCAAAGGGAAGCTCAAATGGTGCCAAAACAACCAGGATCAGATCCGAATGGATTTGTTAGCTAAACGCCATTCGACCTCAGATTTTGGGGGTTTTTGGAAGAGCACTAAACAGCAAAGTTCTAGACCTGGCGTTTCTATGAGTATTGATGGCGTCTCTAAGTCAAAAGATGTTGCTGATTTATTTAGTGTGCATTTTGATGTGAAGTCGCGGTTGGGTCCACCGTGCCAGGAGATTGATACTGAGGACAGTGCTCCAGAAATAACTACAGTTTTCCTGGCAAAAGATGTCAAGGCAAAAATTAAAATCATGAAGAGGGGCAAATCCCCTGGGCACGATGGGCTCAGCATCGAGCACCTGCAGCATGGTGGGTACCATTTGCCTCGTGTGTTGGCACTTCTGTTTAATCTGTGCCTCGGTCATTCATATCTTCCTCCCGATATGTTGCGGGCTCTGGTGGTACCAGTGGTCAAGAGTAGGACCGGAGACGTCTCGGACAGGTCAAACTATAGGCCGATTTCCTTGGCTACTGTCGTGGCTAAAATACTTGACAGTGTGCTTAATTCACACTTGAAAACTCACATCCAACTGCATGACGCCCAGTTTGGGTTTCGGCCAGGGCTGTCCACAGAAACCGCAATATTTAGTTTAAAACATGCTGTCAAGTATTACACAGACAGGAAAACACCTGTCTATGCATGTTTCCTAGACCTGTCCAGGGCATTTGATCTTGTTTCGTTTAATGTTCTCTGGCAGAAGTTGTCTAATACCATGGTGCCGCCGGAGCTCGTCTCGGTTCTGCGATACTGGTACATGAATCAGGAGAGTCGGGTTCGCTGGGCAGGAGAGCTATCAGAGCCAAGTAGGCCAGAGTGTGGCGTGAGGCAAGGTGGCCTGACATCACCTTTGTTATTTAGTCTGTACATGAATGCACTGATCGAGCGGCTCAGCAGCACACGAGTTGGTTGCTTTATTGATGGAGTCTGTTTCAATAATTTAAGCTATGCAGATGACATGGTGCTGCTGGCCCCCTCGGTCGGTGCGCTCCGTAAGCTTCTCGATATCTGCGAGTCGTATGCTGCGTCTCATGGCCTTGTATACAACGAAGGCAAGTCTAAATACATGGTTTTCAAGTCCGATACCAAGGGACCCTCCACCGTCCCGCCTTTGTTACTAAACGGTCTGGAGTTGCATAGAGTGTACTCTTTTAAATACCTGGGTCACTTGGTCACGGACGATTTGAAGGACGACGCAGATATGGAGAGGGAGCGCAGAGCATTGTCGGTTCGAGCTAATATGCTGGCCCGCCGGTTCTTCCGATGTACGGCTGCGGTCAAAATAACATTGTTTAAAGCATATTGCACGTCGCTGTACTCGGGTAGCCTGTGGTTCAGCTACACTCAGAAGGCCTACAATGCTCTGCGGATCCAATACAACAACGCATTTAGAGTGCTTTTGCGGCTGCCTCGGTTCTGTAGCGCATCTTCTATGTTCGCTGAGGCACGTACCGACTGCTTCAATGCTGTACGTCGTAAGAGGGCGGCGTCTCTGCTAAACAGACTCCGTGGCAGTCCCAACAGCATTCTACGTGCTATAGCCGGAAGATATGACAGCCCGTTGGTGACGTCGCTTGTCACCTGTACACTGTCTGTATTATTAGTTAAGTACTAACATAGGTTAAGATTATTGTTACTAACCCAATGGATTTTTGTTATCCGATCAATAAATAAAATAAATAAATAAAATCAAATTTGACAATCGCGACTCAACGTGGTATATTTTTCTTTTGGCTTTGCAACTTGGTACTTATGTGCGCTATGCAATGAATTTGTTGAGAGACGAAGGCGCGCTCAAGGGGGCAGGCTGGACGTGTTTTATATAGAACTTTTCCTTTTTTGTTTGAAAAATATAAAAAAAATATTACCCACGTGTTGCGATTTATATGTGTGAGGGGTTTCATAAAGGGGGTCGAAAATTTCATTATTTTTGCGATCCGACACGCCATTTTCGAGGTATAAGCAAAAAAAAAAAATACTGTACTGTTTTTGCACGTGAGGCGAGGCGTTTGTGTGAATTTTTGTTCATGACCACTAGTTTTATTCCACACCTTTTTAATCGGGATTAAAAATAGTCAGTTAAAATAAATTATTTTAGTCAAAATTTTTCTACTATTAAAATAATGCTTTCATCATTTTAGCCGTAAGACGTCCACTGCTGGACTTAGGTCTCCCCCAATTTGGGGGGCTTTGCCATAATCGCCACGCTTGGCAGGCGGGTTGGCGATCGCAATATGGTGGTAAAATGCATAGAGAACGCTGCTGCCCATTCTCTAGTAAGTCCCTTAGTCGCCTTTTACGACACCCACAGGAAGGAATGGGGTGGTGTTAAATAATGCTTTACTTGATAATAAACGAAACTCTTATCTTATATTAAAAAAAAAAAAATGCGAAGAGTAGCAAAATGTTGTAGTCGTAGTATATTTTTGCGTTCACGATACGAGTACACGAAAACTGAGACGCGGGAAAAAGTGGCATAGGTCCTTCCTCGTTGGGCGCTTGCGCCGTACTAAACGCTGCCCGCTTGTGCATCGTAATTTGTTCTAATTTAGAGTGATTTGAAAAACGATATTATGTCTAATTAAATAAACGGATTTAAATAAAATTTGAGAATTCGATTTGTTATAGAGCTTACTTTATATTGACATGAATTTTTTAATGTAAATTATGCTTTAATAGCTTTTGCCCGCGGCTTCGCCCGCGTGGATGTCGGAAATTATCGCAAGAGGACGTACTACCGCGGTAAGAATGTATTAATCCATGTTATACATACATAAAATTACGCCTTTTGCCTAGGGGTAGGCAGAAACTACGGAACGCCACCTGCTACGATCCTTACATATCATGTGTGTTTGATGTACTTAAGGCGCGGTGAATAGACAAATTTTCTGTATTTGAGGGGGTGAAGCAGATGAAGCGGTTGTCAAGTAGCCCCGCCTACTGCGGGGTGCGCCGCGCAAATCTCGCCGAAGCGCGACGTCCATTTTTCCCGCGTAATTTCAATACCCAAGTACGATGCACGATTGGCCTAGCGCGCCAGCGTCCGGCTTCATACCGTGCTTCCGCGGTAACCGAGTTCGAATCTCAATAGTCGCATATATTTTTATTTTCTTATTTTTGAAATATGTACCTATATTTATTTTCGAGTTCTTGTTTTTAAAATATGTAGGTACATATTTTCATTTTCTTATTTTTTAATAATTAATCAATAATAGATATTTTATAGAAAAGGTTACCGAGAAATAATAAAACAGATTCATCAGACGAATAATAATTAATTCGTAAATAACATGGCTTTTTTTTGGATGGGACATCATCATATGACGTCTCCCGCTCTAGGTGGAGCGGAAGGGCGTGTCAGACTTTTACTGACTAAAACCCACCCGTGTTCCTTCAGTTGCCCATGTGCCAGGGCCACGGTATCTCTTTCGAAGAAATCTCGCGACCTTGGCAGACCCCTTCACTGCTGCTGACATCTCTTTGAGCCACGCGTGGAAAACTTCGCGCCGTCGGCGTCGACCCGAGTTCGGTCCTTACCGGGCGGCGAGCTACCCATTGCTCGCCACCCGCTAGCTCGCGCCTACGGTAGCCGGGAGTCCGCAATCGACTCCCGACGCCCGGGGCGTCTCCTCCTGCGGCGGCTAGGGACGTGAGGGCGCAGAGACTGCCACTCCCTCACGCGGCCCGCCTCCTCCTTCGCAAGCATTACTGCTTCGCAGAAGGAGGTGACGGCTTCCCATGCCCTCTCGCTCCGTACCATGGCTCACACCAGGGCCGCACGCGAGAGGTCGCCGCCGCCGATCGCCTCCACGAGGACACGGCGGTGCTCCGCCCAGGCAGGGCACACCTCCACCGTATGCTCCACCGTGTCCTCCAGACGATCCTCACAACGGAAACATCCGGGCGTTTCCTCCCGCTTTATCCTGAACAGGAACCCACCGAAACACCCATGCCCGGTGAGAACCTGCGTCAGGCGGAAGGTGAGGACGCCGTGGCGCCTCTCTATCCACTCCTCAAAGAGGGGACAAATGCCCTATACTTACATGATTATTTTGATATCAGTTCTTGTGATTTTTCCTACTAACTACCAATGTGCATTTTGAGTAATTTGCATTTGGCATTTAGAAATATAGCCATTTTTAGACTTTACCATTTTGAAGCTCATACTGCCAATTTCAATTTATGTAAAGTAGTGGACTCATGTGCTTAGCCCATTGTGTTATGTTATACATAGGTACCTACTAAAGTTGATAATTTACAAATATTTACAAGGTCTTACAGAAGAGTGTAGAAATACGAAAAGGGATAATTTTAGTCATTATTGTGAACAACTTTTACTGTGGCGCCAATCAACAAACTATGGTCATTTTGTCACCGGTGAATGACCTTTTTCTTTGGACAGCTGATTTTGTTTCGCGATTTCAGTGTTGGAGCCATAGTAAAAGTTGTATGGTGACCTCTTTTCGCATTACTAGTTACTAAAATATTCTGTAACACCATGTAAAAGCTTTCTCCGATGGTTCATTTCCTTACTCGCCGACCGATTCTTTTTACTATAAAGAAAAAAATGCATTGTAATTGTTTAAAAAATAAGAAAAACAACAAAAATAATAATTACTGAAAATTTCAAAAAAGACAACGAATAACAATGAAATAATCATTTAAAAAATGATTATTTTAAATAAGAAAAATCAACAACAAAGTACAAAGTTTTTCTAGGATTTGAACCCGAGAAAAGACGCTGTTGCGGTCAATTTTCCCAATGCACGAGACCACTAGACCAATCATAGGTACTATTACAAAAGCAGTCAACATTACGCATCTATAGATAAAACTATACAAACAAAATAATGTGTGCACAAAAGGTATGTACTTACTTTACAACTTCCATCATGTGTTTTTGTTTCTTCGAATATGATCTCTTTATTGCACTCCGTACATTTTTTTGTTGCCCATTTTTTATAATGTCAATCACGAGAGCGGAACAAAATGACAGGTCCATGTAGCAGCGCGCCTCAGCGGTCACTGTCGCTTTGCATAGAAATGAAAGAGAACGAAAAGACGCCGCGATAGCGCAATGTTTCGTTCGACTCTTTAGAGTTATTTCTAAATCAATCCTTATAAATATCTTATTTTAATCGATAAATAAAAACAATAGCTCCCCTTAATATTATATATTACACCAATGTTATTCATTTTATCAAGATTTGTTCATATATAATACAGTTACAATTGTTTGAAATTCAATTTTAATGGTTATTTTATGATTTTTTTCGATCGAGAAAATTTACTGAAAACGTGTTTTGAACAATGGTCCACCCATAAATATGATCAAGATTAACATTTTTTTTTTTGCTGCTCTAAAATGTATACATTTGTCTAAAAAACTGTTTTGTGAAGCCTATTTTGACTAGGTACAGCGCCTTAAAATAAAACTAATAGTATTCAAAGTTAGAAGACTGCGACATAGGGCTGGATTGAATTGAATATAAGTCTTCCTGCTTTTTCTTAACGCTCCTATACAGACCTATACAGACACTCAATTATTTACCAGACACCAAATTAAACATAGTTATAAGAATAGTACTTTGGCCAGTGGCTTCGCCCGTATAGCGTCATTTTGAGTACTTCGAACACACATGATATTCACATTTACTATGAAACCAAAGTAATATGAATTACAATATTACAATCCTACTAATCCTGCACTTCCCGACCGCTACCAACCGGGACGGCCGGACGCGGGACTGCCCGCTAGCCGCTCTGCGGCGATTTTATTATAATCTCTGATATCTTCTAAAATATTCATTTTAATGATATGCTGTAAAGGGCAATTTTGATCTACACGAAATGCACAATTTATTTAAGGTACTTAATTGGATAAGGATTAATGCTGTATTGCTTAAAATCGCATTCATAAATAAGCCATTATTTCTCGTAAAAAGTAAAGGATAAAAATGGTTATTGTGGGTTATCCCTAAGAGTTAGACATATACCATCGCGGACTTTTTTGTAGAACTTTGTAAGGTGTACAATACTGTAGTACATTATTTTGAGCTATTGCGTAGGGTTCAGCCACCGTTCGTAATGTAAGCGCAAAAAAATGTGTTTATTTATGACATCACATTAGAAACCTCTAAAATTATCAGCGTTTCTTTATTATATTATGCATGTTATATACATATAAACCTTCCTCTTGAATCACTCTATCTATTGAAAAAACTCACATCAAAATCCGTTGCGTAGTTTTGAAGATTTAAGCATACATAGGGACAGACAGACAGCGGAAAGTGACTTTATTTTATAATATGTAATGATTCAAACCAAATAAACGCGATAAAATTGCGAATAAATCGTAAAAATTGCCATAAGACTTATTTTTTACTAATTAATTTTATTAAAAATCAATATTCTAGTACTAAATGTAACAACTAGATTATATGTCTGATGTTTTGTATATTTTTTTTAACTCAAATTTCTACATATTAATGATAGAAATAGGAGTCTGAAATTGACCCTGCGCTGATTTTTAAGAAAACTAGTTGTGGGAGATTAATTACTACAAAGTAAACAAATAAGTTTTTGTAAATGTGCTACTAAAAGTGACAAAACAAAAGATTGATCTATCTTTTACATGTATTCGTCAATGCACAATGCACAGAGTATTTATAATGATGAGATGAGAGGTAAATAAGGCGACTAAAATCGCGTTTAGATATTCGCGCAAAAATGTAAAATGGCTCTTAATAGAAGATAAAGACATACCATCAATTTGGCTTCAGGGAAAAACACAACTATTGACCAGGTACAGACGCCAACACATCAAGCTACTACAATCTGTCAGATTTCTTTGATATTTTCGACTTTATTTCTAGAGTATTAGGTTCAAGGTTCATTGGGAAAAATTGACAGTTTCGGGTAGCTTGACCTGGTGGCGTCTGTACATAGAATAACTAACATCATTGAAAAAACGCTTGAAAATAAGGAAGTTTGCGCCACCGTATTTTTAGATGTCGCGCAAGCTTTTGGTTTGGCATAAGATAA
The DNA here is from genome assembly GCA_932294355.1 of Aporophyla lueneburgensis. Lineage (NCBI taxonomy): Eukaryota > Metazoa > Arthropoda > Insecta > Lepidoptera > Noctuidae > Aporophyla > Aporophyla lueneburgensis. Next base: position 14,649,149 of record OW028750.1, on the reverse strand, counting down.
GGGTCTAATATTAGGACTTTACTTTACCTATGAAATTGCCGTTCTGCAGTACTGGCCATTTCAAATCAAAATAATTTTTGTTTGTCTAAGAATTCTAATTTCAAATTAATTTTATTTTAAAAACATGGAATTCTTTTTTCAAAAGTAGTCATTTATTTTTTGATTAGTGTTACATTTTCATCGCATTTCAATCTTTTTCATAATCATGGACCGTAAAACGGGGTGAATAGACACAGTTTTGAACTTTGAATTCATTTTTATATGTTTTCAATAGTCAAGAGGACATTATAATGTGCTTACATCATGTCTCTTAGCTTTATTAACAGTTTTCATTCATCTAAATTGATATTTATTCCTTAATTACAGCACAAAATGCAAAAATATGTGTCGTTTCTATTGCACCCGCACATGGGTTCAATAGACACGAGATATGAGGTGAATAGAAAAAAATGCTAGGATTGGCAATTTCCAAAGCTTAAGTTTCCAAAGGCTTTCCAAAGACTCCTATCTAAGTTGGTAACGTAAGTACCGTAGGGTAGGTATTTAAGTAGCAAAGTACCTAAACAAATGAAACATTTAAGTAAAAAATGAGAGTTTTTTAATCATTTATTCTTATCAGATACGAGATCAATTATTACTATTTATAATTATTATTTATTCTTATCTTCGAGATCAATCAGTTGCATCGTTTATTAATTGCACAAAAAACAAGTTATAATTCTAAGAAATAGTCTCATTATTAGGTAGGTACGTAGTTAACATTTAAAATAATTAATTTTTGATAATCAACATTTAAGACTAGGTAATAACTCAATCAGTTACACTTTTTAACAATAGCACAGATATAGGTAGACGCTTAGCCACATATTATTCATCATCGCTGTCCATTAAATCTTTCAGAATATCATTATCGTTTTTGTAATACGATGATCGCCGAGTTTGTAAACCGCTTGGACCAGAGGGGTAATTGCGGAACTTTTTATCGGTAGGAATTGGTTTAATATTCATAGTTAAACAACATTCATTGCGTTATTTACGTTGCTCAGCCGACAATTTATTCAAACAAATGACGCAATGGTTTAGAAATAATCTTTAATCCCATTCAGATTCTGATAAATTGTGCGTTTCGCAATTAGGGTGCAGGACGACCTATGTTATCAGTTATATCTTTTAAAATTTTAAGTCGCGAATTTTTACTTATTTTTTTGCACTTAATCAAGGAAACCTCTTCATCTTAGTAATATCTGATACCTTTTCATTAGATATGATTTTCAGTTTTCTTTTATTTTTTTCGGTTGCATGATTT